>CM074723.1:134825552-136292110 GCA_037306005.1 Rhinophrynus dorsalis | reverse complement strand
TAACTAGATATAACAATCTTCACATTTTTCGCCCATTGGCAAAAATTTATCTCCCTTTTCTTTAATGGTTAGAAATTTTCCGCCTATTGATTAACATGTTTTCACTATAAAAACTTGATGTTTTCCAACATAACAGAAGCCACTACAGAGCGAGACAGACGTGCTGTGCTGTTCTGCTGTGATCTTCAGGCAGGAGCGGCTCATAGTGACGCTATCACTGTGTGAGTAAGTTTAAAACTAAATTTAAGAGCAACTGGAGGGACCTTCATGTGTCCACTGAGTCTGAGGGGGATGTGACCACTACAGGACCAATTCTGGACAGTCCCCCTAAATCTCCCTTAGGGATCTTGGGGAAATTAATATCAAGGGAGAAAGAAGAGGATAGTAGTGAGAGCAGGACAGGCCAGCTGCATGTGCCTGCTGCCAAACGTGCTGTGCTTCCCCTGCTGCCACCAGTGCAGTGCCTGCTGCCAGTGCTGAACCTGCTGCCAGTACTGAACCTGCTACCCCCCAGTGCTGAACCTTCTGCCAGTGTGTCTTGTAATACTCCGGAGAGGAGGAATGGAGAAGATGATGCCAAGTGTGACAGCAGGGGACCCTAAGTCACACTTGACATCCCAATCAGTGCTAGTAGTACTCCTAAGAAGGTCCAGTAACATGTTCGTGTTAGGAGTGAAGGAGGGGGTAATCATCATATTACTAGTGACTGTGAGGAAGGCTCAGGAGCTGAAATTGATGTGCTTGGTGTTAATAGTAGTAACCATAATGGTGAAGCAGCTGGCGGAACTAGCTTTAGGGGAAGCAATTGAGAGCGTCCAGACTAGTGGCCAAGGAAGCCCACACCATTCTCCTGACCCTATGAGTCCTGTCTCTTCCCCGCTTCCCCCACCCCCAGCTTTGTCCAGACGAACATTGCTGTTACCTAGCAGCAATAATACCACCACCACCAGGGGCACAGATCAGCTGCCTGTGCCTACTGTCAGTGTTTCCAGTCTGCATTCTTCAGGTCATCAAGAAATGGCAAGTGTGACATTAGGGGGCCCTCTGTTGCATTTCTCAACCCCTCCTCCAAACAGCAGTGAGATGTCTGTAATAGAGCAGCAGCAGTGAGGGACTAGTGGTGGTGTTGGTGATGATGATAGTGAAGAAGCTGGGGTGGAAGATATATTGACAGCCCTTTTTAGCCCAAACTGAGAAGGAATGGGAAACAAGGTGTTGGCTCCCCCAGTCAAGTTACTGGAGCTGAGAAGGGTTTTCCAGTACCAGTGGAGAAGAGGAGCTTGAGAACGATGGCTTGAGAGCGATGCTAGTGAACAGAGGAATTGTGCTGGAGAACCCCTGCTGCAGCCATAGCTGGTTAAAGGTGCTGGCGCAAAACCAGATGTCTGACCCTAATTGAGCCAGGGCCCGGACCAGGATGGGTTTTCCTCAGGCTGGAAACACAGCCAGTGGTACTAGGTAGAGGATCCCCTGATGCAGATATAATCTGGGTGTATAGCAAAAGGCTGTGAGTAGTCCCAGTAAGGGGGAGAGGGACAACAAAAATAGAAAACACCCCACATCAGGTCTGCCTGTGTAGCCCCCCAGTACTATAATACAATAGTGGAAGATTTCCACAAGAATCACGACTCCTGGTCTGCACAAAAGGAGACCCCAGGACCTAAGAAGAGAACAGAAATAAGGATCCAGAACTGCCTATAGGCCAACAGCCTAGGTGGAGCCTCAGTAGCTACTGAAGTAGCCAGAAAGCTGAGAGCGAGCTCATCCTCCGCCACAGACACTGTGGGAAGTACCAACAGAGGGCTCAAAATATATTCAATAGCCCACACAGGGCTGAAGCAGGTGGCCCAAGATCCAGGACCAAGGAACTGGAACCTAGTCAGGCCTGTCTACAATCGCAGGGAAAAGCAAATGGGTTGATGCTGCCCGAAAACTGAGAGAAGCACAAGGCAGCCTGCATTCAAGCCATACTCAAACTACCCGGCCGTCTGTTTACGGCAAGAACTGGCAGAGGGGCTGGAAGTAAATGGCTGATGGTCTGAAATAGGAGCGGCTGTCAAGGAGCCGGAAGACTCTGGCCCTTAGGCTCAGGCCTTCTAACTACGGCAGCGATTGGGCCCGATAAGGAGAGTCCCCGAATGAAACATTGCCCGGTGAGAAACCCTAGCCCCAGAACGTACAGTAGGCACTCTCCGGGTGATGCGGATGCACAAGGCCAAGTCTGGAAGTTTGTGATGCAGCAGGCAGTGCAAGGATCGGAAGATAGAGGTGGAGTCAGAGGCAGACCGGGTCGGCAACGGTAGGACACAGCAGATAGTACCTGAGGGGAAAAAGCAAGGGAATAGTCACAGCAGAAGCCAAAGTCCAAAACAGCCAGGTAGTCCAACAGTGCGGTACCCGGGAAGATCCAAAAGGGTAGTCCAGCACGGATACAGGTCATACACTGGTCAGGTAACAGAAAACACTAGCCAGCTCACAAAGTTAGCTTGAAAAACAGGCCTCAGAGAAGGGAAGTGACTCCTAAAAAGGGAGCCAAGCAAATCCAGTGACCATAGGGTCAAGCGTTCAGGAGTAGGTGGTAAAACAAGGATAGGGAAGGGGCATCAGGAGCACTAACAGCAGTGAGTTTGTGGAATTTGCAACTGCTCTAATTCCTGGTGCTGCTGATTTTCAAAGGCAGCCGGATGCGGAGGAGCAGACTAGTGTGCCACAGTCCACCATGGGTACAGTGGGAATGGAGTCAAAAAGTGATGCAGGCCTAGACCCAGACAGTGAAGGTGAATGTGGAAGAGAAGAGGCCATTCTTCTCCACCTTCTCCCTCCTCCTGAAGTCATGGGTGTGGGACTATTTTTCTCTTGGGCAGGAACAGTGCAGTCATCAACAACGGCACTGTGCACATTTTGTGACAAGTCAGTGGTAAGGGGAAAGGAGGGAACGGGCCTTGCCTCACCTACCCTGATAACATACATGAAATACAGACATCATGACCTTTGTTAAACATGTTAAAGCCAAACACCCACCACAGAAATTGAGGATCATTGTTGCTGTACCCCCTGACTCCCCAGAAAGGCAATAAGAGGTGAGGCAGTGATCAAAAAGGAGGAAGAATAGAGAAACCCAGGCAGAGGCTGGGAGAGCAAAACAACTAGCTCCCCATCACCATCTTCCTCTAGGGTAACTACATCTTCTGCCAATCCACCTTGTTTATTGTTACCTCCCCTGCCAAATGACAGCCACTCTGTAGATGTTAGGATGTGGCAGTTCGTGTCCACCCTTATACACTGTGCGGTGCACTAACCACACATGACAGTGTGGTAGAGGATAACCACAAGCAGGGCATCGAACGGCATCTGAGGAGATTCCGTCCCACAGAATATGCTAAGCTGGTGGGAGGGAGGGTTCATCATTACTATTAAACTGTAAGCAAGTTGTCGTGTCCTTAGCGGGGTGTGGACAAAGGGCATAGTGACAGCAACAGTACTTGGTTTCTGGTGTCATGGTGTTTGGATAGAGTTGTGCCAGGTGTTAACCATGCATATTTCAGTTGCTGATGAGAGGCACAGTTCCTGCACTTAAGTGAAACCTTTCTATTCTAGTAATAACACACCCATTATTTTGGAGGCTGAGCAGGTGGAGAAGAATTATTGGCCAACTTCTTCTTTTCTCCACATATACCTGAAGTGGTGGGGGCAAGTTATGGTGCTGCTACTGCCTCAGACGCATCACTGGAGCTAGTCGTGGAACCTTCGCTGTCAGTCACCCTTGTTACTGCTATTGTTTATCCCATTCCCTTTGAGCTGCCTAATCATCCTGCACCTTAAACAACTGAACAGCAGTCGCAATTACCGCTTCCACATCAGGGCCAACACATGACCTGCTGGTACTAGACCAGTAGGGCATTATTTATTTTATTTATTTATTTTTTATTCTCAAGGGTTGCGCTTATAAAAATAAATAAATACATAAAATATATATATAATGCCCTACTGGTCTGTCTCTCTCTCTCTCTCTCTCTCTCTCTCTCTCTCTCTCTCTCTCTCTCTCTCTCTCTCTCTCTCTCTCTCTCTCTCTCTCTCTCTCTCTCTCTCTCTCTCTCTCTCTCTCTCTCTCTCTCTCTCTCTCTCTCTCTCTCTCTCTCTCTTTTTATATATATATATATATATAAAAATCTCATAAGCCTAAAAAAATAAACATTTTGGGGG
This sequence comes from Rhinophrynus dorsalis, assembly GCA_037306005.1. Taxonomy (NCBI): domain Eukaryota; kingdom Metazoa; phylum Chordata; class Amphibia; order Anura; family Rhinophrynidae; genus Rhinophrynus; species Rhinophrynus dorsalis. Next base: position 136,287,907 of record CM074723.1, on the reverse strand, counting down.
GATTTGTTTCTAACAAGCCTAAGTCCTACAAGTAAATGTTTCCTCAGAGCTTGGGTCTTTAACAACAAGTCTTACAAATCCTCCTCTACAAAATACTGTCACATCAAGTATCAGTCTACCCCAGTGGAGGCTTACGTCAGGGGGTCCCTGTCTCGATCATGTTACATAAACATTTCTTATTTTATTTAATTTTTTTTTCTGTACCCCCCAATACCAGTCAACGAACCCCCCCCAAACAAATTCCTTGTTCAACTTAGTTTCCCCAGACTCCACCCTCCTCAGACCCCTTTTATACCTTTTTTTTTTTTTTTGTATTCAGGGCTTATAATTTTAAGTCCTTTGCTATTAGCCAGACCTGAAAAGTTACTCGCCACTGCAAGCCAAAACATACCCACCAGGGCTGAATTTCTACTCACCAGGGCTAAATTTTCACTCACCATTGGCTAGTGGCGAGTGGAAATTTTGAGCCCTGGTTTATTTTTTATTAACTGCCCCCAATCCCAGTAAACCATCTCATTCCCTGTTCAACTTATTCTGTCCCCACACTCCACCAACACAGGCACCCTCATGCCCCTTTTATACTATGCCTGTGGGAAATAAAATAACATTTGCAATGTGTTGCGTGTAAATTAAATGTTTCCATTGATCTCAATGGAATGAGGTAGGCAAAAAAAGAGCAACTGCACTTTTCGTGGGAATGTCTGCACCAAGCAGTAAGTGCCACTATGCTATGGGGCATGTGTAACAATAAAGTCCTATCAAATGTGCAGTGTGCCTACATGTATGTTTTGCAGTACCTTGGGGACATCTCTAGTTTTCAGGGGGTAAACACCCCCATTTAAATCAATTGGAATTTTCCTTTGTGCTCTATGGTGCAGATGACTTGCCTCAGAATTGTTCCAGTTCACTTCAATACACAGGGCTTGATTTAAAGGAATGCGCTAAAATATGTGTTAGGGCCAAATTGAGTACTGACCAACATAATAATAAAATGTCTGTCTTTATTCAAAGTGACTACCATCTAAAAGCAGAAGGACTTTGGGCCACAGAAATGGTCTTGTGGCCAAACGTCCATTTTGTGTGTTAAGTTCCCAAAACACCACTAAACCGTGGCAATAATGGGAACCTCAAAAGAAAAAGAAAAAGTTAACTATCAGTGCCTGACATACTGTCGAGCTCTGGTTGCTAACTCATGTGTTAAACTTACCGGTCATCCACTCTGTCTCCTTCTGTCTTTATTTATTTAGTGTTCTTTTCTTCTGTCCTGTATCTTCTTTCTTCTTGTCTTGTAGCTGTGAGAAAAATAAATATAAGTACAATTTTTCATCAGATAAGCCTCACACTTATAGTTTTAAACCCTTGAGTGCCAGTAGGGTACACGTTGAGCACCTCTCTGGGGCTCAAAGGGTTAAACATGTATTGTGTGGATAAAAAGAATATAACATGCCTCCAGTGATTTTAAAATGTTTCCAAATGTATAAAAATAAGTATTCCGAAATGTTTTGAAAAATATACTTTGCTTGGCTTGTTTCGTCATCTGCCTCCGCCTCTGTGTGGTGCGGCAGAGGTGGAGACAGTGATGCGTGCACAAACCCCCCATCCCTGTCCTTTCCCTCTTGGGCTGATGCCCATTCCAGACTGAGGGAAATTGAACAGAGACTGCTTTAGAGCATCTGTTCAAATTCCCTCCCAGCGATTGGCTGGGATGTGCTTATGCACTTCCCAGCCAATCCGCTTTGAGTAGCTGTGCTTGAAGCTGATTGGGTGGGAGGTGCATAAGCACAAGTATATTTTTCCAAACCTTTCAAAATACTTCTTTTTATTCATTTGGAAACCTTTTAATGACTGGCGGCATGTTATGTTACTTTTTGCCGCACACTAATACATGTTTAACCCTTTGAGCCCCAGAGAGGTACACATGTACCCCTCTGGCACTCAAGGGGTTAAACCATGTATAAGTGTGTGGGTTATTTGATAAATTGTACTTATTTATTTTTCATTTACATCTAAAAGACAGAAGATGGACATATGACCAGGATGCTGAAGACTCCGCTGGACATCAGGATTAATGGCAAGTGTTACTTTTTATGTGATGTAGGTTTGTAACTTAGTCGGGTTAACCCTATGAGTGCCCAGGTAATTATACCCCACTGTCACTCATAGGTTTAATTCTACTAACTTTGAACACTTTTTAGGTACTTTGGATGTACTGATATCAATACATCCACTGGGAACTTCAATAGCTGCATTGGCTGACTAAAGATCCGATAAGGGACTTCAGTTTAAAAAAATATATGGATCTTAAATGTTATGCACTAAAGGGAGTCCCTTATTGGATCTTTAGGGCTAACGCAGTCTATTAAATGGCAATTTGTGGCATTTTGTTTTATTTTCAATGGGCCAAAACTCATGTAAATAGTCCAGGAGGTTGTTTTGTTTTTGTTTTTTGTTTTTTCTTTGTCTGCTGCTTTTAAATCGAACCCATAAGGTCCCATATTTTCTATCCTAACATGACAGATTAAGTTCAGTTTGCTACACCCTTGCCGAAAGCACCTTGCCCAGATTTGTTATTATCCCTACTTGTACTCCTCCCTGATAGACGTACAGAAGCTGTGGACTGCCTCTGGCTGTCCAGACTTATTTCCACTATCTGTTTCTGTCTGCCAAAGAAAAAAATAGCTTGAGGACAAATCTGAGCAATTTCAGATGTTCTTTCTGTGATGGTAATAAAATATTCTTACTTCACCATTTTAAAACGTCTTTATTGATGACATACAGAGAAAAGATTATATCCTGTTAGTCATATATAATAATGAGAGCACTTTTCATATAGAAATATAACAAGGGTTTAAATGGACCACCTTGAGTGCCAAAGAGCATTGGCTACATCAGGCATTAACCTTCTGTGTGCCAATCTGCCAGACTCTCAGTATACTGTGTTCAGGTGGAAAATTACAAATGAGGCTATGATTTGAGTCTTACACACACTCACACTCTCTCTCTGCCCTGGCTTCAAAGGCCATTCTGCTCATTTGTTGTTTAAACCAAAGGTAAGTGTTAACCCCTTGAGTGCCAGAGGGGTACGCAACACATTGCATAGCAATGCGTTGCGTACCCCTCTGTCACTCAAAGGGTTAATAGTCTTCCTTGGTGCAGTTGGTTGGTCTAGAATTGCCCTTCTTTTGTTCATAAGGCTCTTTGTATATCAAGTATTTGTGCCAGTTTACTATTCTCTGCCTGTATAAGAATCATAGTTGATTTGTAACCATCTATCTCCATAGTAGAGGTGGGCAAAAGGTCCCGTTGTGTGAAAAAATCCACGAAAACCACATCGTTGTCCACTTTTTCTTGGGAAAATCAGCTTTACAACCAGCGATTTAAAATCTTCTCATTTTTCAATGGCTAGAAAGTTTCTGGCCATTGTTGTTTTTTGTGTTTTGCCTTTTCACTATAAAAACGTGACTTATTCCAGGAAGTGGAATACAACAGAAGCAGCTACAGAGTGAGAGAAACGTGCTGTTGTGCTGTGCATTAGTAGCAAAAACTGAGACAGGAAAGGCTTATAGTGACTGCTATCACTATGAAAAAGTTTAAAACTAATAAAAGGAGGAACTGGAAGGACTCTTATGTGTCGGAGGAGGAGGAAGTGAGCACTGCAGAACCAATGCTGTCCAGTCCCCCTAAATCACCCCTAGGGATCTTGGGGAAATGAATGTCAAGGGAGGAAGAGAAGGGTAGTAGTGAGAGCAGGACAAGTCAGCTGACTGCTGCTACATGGGCTGAGCCTGGTGTCAGACATGCTGTGTCTGCTGTCAGATGTGCTGCCCCTGCTTCCACCAGACGTGACTGCTGCCAGTGCTGAACCTGCTGCCACCAGTGCTGAACTTGCTGCCAGTGTGTCTTGTAATTCTGTGTGTGTGTGTGGGGGGGGGGGACCTTAAGTCACATATGCCATCCCCAAGCAGTCCCGCCAGTGCTAGAACTACTACTAAGAAGGTCCAGCAGCTTGTTAGCATTAGGAATGAAGGAGGGGGTAATCATCATGTTACTAGTGACTGTGAGGCGGAAGACTCAGGGGCTGAAATTGATGTTATTGGTGGTAATAGTGAAGCAGCTTTTGGAACTCGCTTTAGAGTAGTGGTAAGGGAAACAATTGAGTGTCTAGACTAGCGGTCAAGGAAGCCCACACCATTCCCCTGACATGGGTGTTTTTCTCTTGGGGCAGGAACAGTGCAGTCATCACCAATGACACTGTGCACAATTTATGACAAGTCAGTGAGAAGAGGAAACAAGGGATCACAACTTGTCACAACCACCCTTATAACACGCATGAAACACAGACACTAAGACAGTTGTGTCAAACATGTTAAAGCCAAACACCCACCACAGAAATCAAGCTACGCTGTTGCTGTACCCCAGGTGATCAAAGAGGAGTAATAATAGAGAAACCCAGGCAGAGGCTGGAAGTTTGACGAGCAAAATTGCTCGCCATCACCTTCTTCCTCTAGGGTAAATACATCTGCCAATCCTCCCTGTTTTTATTTACCTCCCCTGCCAATGATAGCCACTCTTTAGATGTTAGTATGTGGTAGTTTGTGTCCACCCATTGCACACTGTGTGGAGCACTGACCACACACTGCAGTGTGGTGGAGGAGAATTGCAAGCAAGGCATCAAGCAGCATCTGAGGAGATTCCATCCTGCAGAATATGCTAAGCTGCTGGCAGGGAGGATTCATCATTACTATTAAAGTATCAGCAAATTGTCTTTTGTCCTTAGCGGAGTCTGGACAAGGAGTATAGTGACAGTAGCAGTACTTGGTTTCTGGTGTCATGGTGTTTGGATAGAGTTTTACCAGGTGTTATTTACCGCACACTGCAGTTGCTGATGACAGGCACAGTTCCAGCTCTCAAACGAAAAAATTATATTCTAGTAACAACACACCCATGATTTTGGGGGAGGGCAGGTGGAGAAGAATTATTAGTCACCTTCTTCTCTCCACATATACCTGAAGTGGTGGGGGCTAGTTATCGTGCTGCTTCTTCCACAGGTGCATCACTGGAGCTAGTCGTGGCAAGTGGAACCTTCATCATCCATCACCCATCTTACTTCTGTTGCTGATCCCATTCCCTTTTGAGCTGCCTTATCATCCTGCTGCTTAAACAACTCTGCAGCAGCAGTAATAACAGCAGTCACAAAATTCCACATCTATATCAGGGCATTTGAGAGTGGCCAGTGGTTAGTGACCACCGTGACATGACCTGCTAGCACAAGGCCAGTAGAACATTTTTTTTTCTTTCTTAGTGCTTGGGCTACAAAAAAAAACCTAGACTTTAAAAAATTTGGGGGGGCTTGTTTCTAACAAGCCTAAGTTCTACAAAGCAATGTTTCCTCAGGACTTGGGTCTTTAACAACAAATCTTACAAATCATCCTCTAGAAAATACTCTGTCGCGTCAATTATCAGTCTACCCCAGTAGCAGCTTACGTTAGGGGGTCCCTGTCTCAATCACATTAAATACAAATTTCTTATTTTATTGTATTTATTTTTTAATCAATTGTCCCCCCAATACCAGTCAACAACCCCCCCAAACAAATTCCCAGTGCAACTGATTCTTTCCCCAGACTCCACCCATCAACACACCTTCCTCAGGCCCCTTTTAGATCATGTCTTATGGGGTATTTTTTATCGTATTTATAAACCACCACCACCCCAAAAAAAAAAAAAAAATTCTCTATTCAACTTATTCTGTCCCCACACTCCACCAACATGCCCCTTTTATACTATGCCTTTGGGACATGAAATAACATTTGCTATGTATTGTGTGTAAATTCAATGTTCCCATTGATTTCAGTGGCAAGAGGTAGATGAAAAAAGCGGAAAAACCTTTCGCAGGAAATTCTTTGCCAAGCCTCTTTTTAAGATGAGTGCCTTTAACCCTTTAAAGGGATAGTAATGGTTGATTTAAAACCTTGTTTAATATTGTAGATATAAAAAAAAAAATAATTAATTTGGTGGTAAGTCCAGTGTCTCCATCCTATGGAAATTTATGGTTTGCAGACCAGAGCTGTCCATAAGATGGTGTAGCAACAGCGCCACTGTACAATTTCAGGCCACTGTGATACTGCACCTAAAAAAAAAATTCAGATTTGAGCCGTAATAACTTTTGAATAAAACACCTTTCAGCAGTGGTAGTACTCTTGTTTGACTTGGGGGGGGGGGGATAAACTCTACAATATATCTATTTACATATTAAGTATTATTATCCCTTTAAAACTATGGAAGGCCAATATTCAGGACTGATGAAGCAAAAGGTCTGTTGTGATTTTTATGTACTATCAATATTTTGGGGTTACTTAACTGTAGTTTTATATTACAGAATTGTAATATTCAACATTTATATGTGTTACCCCATGAATTCAAGAGAGGTCTGCAGAACATTGTGAAGCAGTGCATTACAGTTATCTTTAGCATCCAAGGGGTTGACTGACAACCTTCAAGCACACACTTTGGCTTTGTCTAATCACTGATAAAATGGGTGGGATGATAACAGGAATGTTTCACATAAGTTGCAATTATTCCTTGCCACCAGTTTGTTCCAGATTTATTATTCAAACAGAAATTCAAAGAGATCTGTAAGATGATTTTACTAGCAATTTTATTACAAAAGAGACAAATGGGAAAATAAGGCAAAAAGTTCAGCAATTCTTGGGAAAACCAACTGCATTATAAGAAACAAAGGACTACATATTTCAGTGGGTTAAAAATCCATTTTAAATCAATTGGAATGATTCATAGCCTAAGGTGCAATAGGTTAGCTCCAGAATTGCTTCACCTTTTATTTTGTGCATATGGATGGACTTAAGATGTACTACTCATTTGAGAAAATCCCTGTGATCGCCCCATTCCCTTATGTCAGTGATTTATTTTAAAAAGCCAAAAGGTTGCCTCCAGAAGGTTGATTAACTAATGAAGTTCTGAATATTACAAATTTGGAAAACCTTTTTAATTATTCCTTTAAATTGGAACTTTCATGCATATTAAATTGCCCCCAAATAATATTTTTAACATGGCGTTAAGCATATCAATACTTGTATTATCCTTAGTAATTCTGGCATTATTTAGAAATCTAACTTCATTGGAGACTCCCCACAGACGACCACGCAGACATCTTGCTGAAGCGGCATCTGTGCACATGTGCTGTTTGTCCCTGTCTCCTCTATGATTGGTGAGGGGGAGTTGCATTGTACCTTGGAGTACAGGACGGGACTGACAGCGCATGTGCACAGATTCCTTTACATCAAGATGTCTGCTGGTGAGTCTCTGAAGAATTTACATATGCAAATAATACCAGACTTACCAACAATAATATTACAAGTATTGTTATGCTTAACACAATGTTAAAAATCTATCTGAAAAGTGTGTCAAATTCTGTGGCATAAAAGTGGTTAGGAAGTATTTGAGAGGATGGAAATTATATAAAGGAGATGTCAAGAAAGGAAACTGAATTGCTATATCTAATGCAGAAGTGGAGATTTTCATTTTTTTTTTTTTTTATTGATTTCTTGTCCCTAGTGTCAGATCATTCTTAGGTAATCTTTTTATAGTTTATCTTTTTCATTTTGTCACTAGACATATATTTGTGTGAACATCTACTTGGTAGGTAGGATAGGGTTAAATTCTTCTAGGTACATCACGTTATTAGAGGAGGAGTTTTAGAGTGTGTGTGTGTGTGTGTGTGTGTGTGTGTGTGTGTGTGTGTGTGTGTGTGTATATATATATGTATATATGTATATATATATATGTATGTATATATATATATATATATATATATATATATATATATATGTGTATATATATATATATATATATATGTATATATATATGTGTGTATATATATATATATATCAGACATCGCTTCAAGCATCAACTCTTCATGACTGGGGATTCCCTCGGCTCACCGCTAGGAGCGGATGCATTGTATCAAGTTTGATGAGTAAAGCACACGTTGTCCTTCCAGCTGCTCCCTGCACTAAGGAAAAGATAAGTGCAGAGGACTAAGAAGATTTGTATTTCCCTGAAACGATAACGATTTTCTTTGGGATCAATAACAACAAACAGCCTCTCAGGTATGAATTTGAGGATGATGCCGTACGAGGACTGATTATAACTTTTCATCATTATGAACAAATCGGACGGAACGGTAGGACATATCCATTATACATATTTGTAATTATCTTGATAGTGCTTGCTGAGACTGTTGGGGGCTCCACTGTACGGATGTTGGACTACAACTTATCTGTTCACTGGGCGGCTTTTGAATAAAAACCCGTCTTTGTGTTAAAGGAACGATTTTTCGCATGACTATGATATACTAGATACATATTCATATATGGATGACTTATGCATTCATGTAATTGTCATTTATAATATTGACTACTTTACTTTTTGCTATATTTTCATTAAGGTATTTAACGTTTATGACGTCATGTAGAGCAGACACAAGGATAGCGTCCTTTCCAAACACGTGGTTTTTTAGGTTACTTAAGGACGGGGTTAGTTCAAATTTATCACACAGTCTTGAGAAAGGCCCTAGTTTGGGTCGAAACGTCGACTTTTTTTGTTTTTATTTTACTTATTAAATAAATAATCTTTTTAATTTATAAAGACCTGAGAGTGCCTGCTTTTGATATCTTCTTTCGATACAACAATAAATACATTGGAATTGTTTTGAGTAAGAGCACCAAGGCGGAATATTTGGAATTTTGGAGTGCCCATCACCACCCTTTGTATACAACAAATGCCAGACGGACATTTTGTTATATGGAGCACCCATCGATTTTTTTTGAAACCTTAATATAAACGAAAACAGAGAACTATCCCAGAATAAGGATTAACATCTTTTGAGCCGGCCATTTTCTATTGATGGAAAATTTTTTTGAACAAGCGGGAGGCAATGACACAGAAGCTGCTACATATAAAATAGATCCATCGAAAATAGACTCCATCCTCTTTAAAGATAATTTCAGCACTAATTTTGGTACATCAACTACTACAGAACTTTACCATCAATATTTACGTTTAAAGAAAAAAGAGACAGATTTATATCTCCATGGGATCACTCTGTTGGAATATTATAGAGATAAAAAAATCCCTAGAGGGTTTCGAATAAAAAATGCACCAACAATTGGACGTACCAGCGCTGATTTTTGTAAAAGATGGACTGGGATCTTGAACCAATGCTCTCTAGACCTAATGATACTGGTGGTAGAAGAGGTTGGTAAAGAACTGACTGTGGTAAGAAAAGATATAAATGAATTTGATACTAAATATTTAGAAACAATCAAAGCTGATAAAGATACTGATTGGCTAAATAAATTACAGACACAGATTGATACTTATAAGGCTAGACTTGCACAATACAAAAGAGATAAATTCAACAAGGTCATTGAAGACTACAAAGAACATAGAATATATAAGTGGTTATTGGGAGGTACAAATAATCCAAGACGTGTCCCTAGACGACATAATCCCAATAGACCTAAAATACAGAGCCAAACAGACAGAGATACGACTTTATCTTCCTCAGACACAGACTCAGATCTAGTACAACCTTCAACTTCATCCAGTTTTTTAGGGGTGACTACAAGAGCGCAAGGACTGAGAGGAGGAGGCAGAGGACAAACACGAGGAGGGGGGGCAAAAACCGACGTGGTAGCAAGCAAACCACCTCTACCCAAAACCTAGTATATAATTTGTCATCACATATTTTGACTGTTCATGAGAATAATTTATTACAAAAAGGATTGTCATTTGTTCCCACTAATCAATTTAGTGGTTTTGACTGGAAAGTTGATTTTTATAAATTTAACAGAATGTTGAGATTAAAGGAACACTTTAAAGATTCTGAAACTTTGTGCAATACTACCCCGTTTAGGGCAATTTCAACCTTTGATCCACTGTGTCAGAACCCCTCCTTAAAAACATTTTCTAGGTTGGTCGAAACACAGATACTTGATGAGAAAAAGTTACCATATAGAAGAACATATAGTAATCTTTCCAAAGAGGAAAAAAGAGCCATTAAAACTTTGCAAGATGATACAAGTATTGTGATTCGACCAGCTGATAAAGGGGGAGCCATAGTGATACTTAACTATGAAGATTATAGATCTGAAATACTGTCACAATTGTTTGATATCAATACATATAAAAAACTATCCTATGATCCTACTGTTAAATTTAAAAAGGAAATCGATAAGACCATAGAACAAGGGCATACAGCGGGATGGTTGGATGATCAGACAAAAAGATTTTTAATTCAAGATCATCCAATACGCCCTATTCTATATACCCTGCCCAAAATACACAAGAGCCTTACTTCTCCTCCGGGTAGACCCATTATATCGGCCATTGGGTCACTCTTACACCCTATTGGCAAATACATTGATTGGTATTTACAACCATGTGTACAGGCAATACCTTACTTCTTGAAAGATACAACAGCTTTTTTACACCTGATTAAAGACTTTGGTCCTGTAACAGGGGGAATTATTGCCACTATGGACGTAAAATCTCTCTATACAGTGATACCACATACATCAGGTATTGAAGCAATATGCAGACTACTCACATCTAATCCTTTATATAAAGGTCCTCCCATAGAATATTTTCTAACGCTACTGGAATTGTGCCTTACAAGAAACTACTTTAAATTTGAAAATGATTTTTACCTACAATGTACTGGCACAGCAATGGGGGCATGCATGGCCCCCTCTTATGCTAATGCTTATATGTCAGTCTATGAGGAGGAGATCCTTGCCGCCCATCCGCTATTCAGGAAACATGTCGTGTTGTATACTAGATATATAGACGATATGTTCCTATTGTGGAGGGGCGGTGAGGATTTGCTTGTCAGCATGGTTGATGACCTTAACCATGCAGATACTCCTATTTCTCTAACATTAAACTATAGCTCTACTTCTATAGCATTCCTAGATGTGTTGGTAAATTTAGAGGATGGATTTTTATCCACTAGCATTTACCAAAAACTTAGACAGAAACAACTTACTTTTTGCCACCAGTCATCATCCTCCACATTTAAAAAAAGGACTCCCATACTCACAAATGCTGAGAGTAAAAAGAATTGTGAGTAAAGGGGAAACAGTGACAACAGAACTAAATAAAATGGGAGAACGCTTCATTAATAGAGGATTTATTCCGAAGGATATTGAAAATTGTCAAAATAAAGTTAACAGCATCAACAGAGAAGAAGCATTGGATACAAAACCCAAGAAGAATCTAGACAGGATGGTGTTTGTCTCAGAATATAATACAGCATCCAGAAACATAGAAACAGTGATTAAAGATAAGTGGTCCATCCTATCCAGTGATCCTAATCTACCACAAAGTTTTAAAAAGCCACCAATAATGTCATACAAAAGAGGAAAGAACTTAAGGGACTTGTTGGTTAAAACTGATCCTACAAACTGCTACAAAAAACAGGAGGAAAAGAAGAAAAAAGGTTGTTTCAAGTGTGCCACATGTATTACTTGCAATTATATGATCAGTGGTTCTTTTTTCTATCACCCACATAAAGGATTTAAAATACCTATTCGTTACAATTTGGGCTGCAGTTCCCAGTTTGTTATTTACATCATTCGATGCCCTTGTGGTTTACTTTATGTAGGGAAAACTATTACCACGTTCAAAGAAAGAATGGGTAACCATAGAGCAGCAATTAAAGCAGCCTTGGAAGCTTCCCGTAATCCTGGAAAAAAGTGTGGATCAAATATTAAAAACCAACCAGTGGCTACACACTTTGCGGACTTTCAACATACATTACCATCATTAAAATATATGGCGATTGACTGGATACCACCTATGCCTAGGGGAGGAGATCGAGCAAAAAAACTGCTACAGAAAGAAGCAAAATGGATTACATTCTTGGATACAATAACGCCGAAAGGGCTGAATGAACAAATAACATTCAATTGTTTTCTTTAAGGCTCCTAATACTCCCTCTCATTATTCTGTACAAGTGGAGCCCCAGTATTGATCCCTTAATATGTTACAACGGAAATCTGAAGTAAACTGAGCATCCCCGTTGGAAGAGATATACTTCACTCTACACTTGGAATTCATGTTATCGATATATTCCTGTAATAGGGCTCCCATACTCTACAATAATGTAGGTCTGGTAGAGCCCAGGGAATTGAAGTAAACTGAGCATCCCCGTCGGAAGAGATACACTTCACTATACATTTGGAGTACTTATCACTGATATATTCCTGCAATAGGGCTCCCATACTCTACAATAATGTAGGTCTGGTAGAGCCCAGGGAATTGATAATTACGCAACCCCGCAATAAAGTTCCTAGACCATACATAAATACAGGTCAGGTAGACTCTAAGGGGTGGCATGTATACTAACAACAAAGTGGAGTGTATTTATTATCTCTGTGACATTCCCCGGATCTGACACATTGGTGTGATTTCAAGATGGGCCAAATGTGTGAGTAGGGGTTACATGAGGTCAGACATCGCTTCAAGCATCAACTCTTCATGACTGGGGATTCCCTCGGCTCACCGCTAGGAGCGGATGCATTGTATCAAGTTTGATGAGTAAAGCACACGTTGTCCTTCCAGCTGCTCCCTGCACTAAGGAAAAGATAAGTGCAGAGGACTAAGAAGATTTGTATTTCCCTGAAACGATAACGATTTTCTTTGGGATCAATAACAACAAACAGCCTCTCAGGTATGAATTTGAGGATGATGCCGTACGAGGACTGATTATAACTTTTCATCATTATGAACAAATCGGACGGAACGGTAGGACATATCCATTATACATATTTGTAATTATCTTGATAGTGCTTGCTGAGACTGTTGGGGGCTCCACTGTACGGATGTTGGACTACAACTTATCTGTTCACTGGGCGGCTTTTGAATAAAAACCCGTCTTTGTGTTAAAGGAACGATTTTTCGCATGACTATGATATACTAGATACATATTCATATATGGATGACTTATGCATTCATGTAATTGTCATTTATAATATTGACTACTTTACTTTTTGCTATATTTTCATTAAGGTATTTAACGTTTATGACGTCATGTAGAGCAGACACAAGGATAGCGTCCTTTCCAAACACGTGGTTTTTTAGGTTACTTAAGGACGGGGTTAGTTCAAATTTATCACACAGTCTTGAGAAAGGCCCTAGTTTGGGTCGAAACGTCGACTTTTTTTGTTTTTATTTTACTTATTAAATAAATAATCTTTTTAATTTATAAAGACCTGAGAGTGCCTGCTTTTGATATCTTCTTTCGATACAACAATAAATACATTGGAATTGTTTTGAGTAAGAGCACCAAGGCGGAATATTTGGAATTTTGGAGTGCCCATCACCACCCTTTATATGTATATATATATATATATATATATATATATATATATATATGTATATATATGTATATATAATATGTGTATATGTAATACAGATGCACCATTCTTCCCTGAAGAAGTCGTCTGCTGGACTTTGAAACGCGTTGGAAGGATACACAGCCACTTCCAGACAGGAGAATAGCAGACAGAAATTCGGCTTGGCCATCTAGAATTCATAACGTGTACTTGAGAGAAGCGGTCTAGATTTTATGAATGGAAAGTAATCTCCGGCTTTGTCTCTACATAGTTTGGCACAAACTTTGAAACAACAGATGCTAGATGGAGGTGAGATCTTTGTGATGTCAAGGAAAGTACCGATAAAAGAAGGAATATATGATAAATTGGTGCCTTTTATCTTTATATTATGCTAGCATCTAGTCCTCTCCACAAATATACCTAATCCATTGAAAGTCTGTTTATGCTGAATTTTGCCTATTATATATGGGATCTAAATTAATCCATATTTAATCCATTCATGTGCTCAGTCTTAAAGTTGTGGCCATTTTAAGAATTCAAACATATGAACACACGGTCCATGGATACACTGCTATTTGAGCCGCTATTCGAGGAAATACCATATTAATTTTTATCATTGCTATACCTGGCAATATTTGAAACACCAGTTGTAACAGTAAAATTTTTCTATCTGGAGTCTGTGTTGTGTTTAATATTTTTTTGTGATCGATCGCTTATTATTTTAACTTTGGTGTTTACCTGTTGAATTGATACCGGTATTTAGGGCAGGTAGATTATTTTAGGAGAATTGGGTTTCTTGGCATTTGTTAGCACAGTGTTACCTTTAAGGGATGAATATATTTGATGCTTTGCTTGGTGTCTGTGGCTCATCCTTTTGGGGTTATTGGTAACTATTAGCTTGTCATTTCATTCTCCTTAATTCCTCAGTTGCGCGTTGGTGTGTTTGTTCTTGGCGGAATATTGACAGTGATTATTTATGTGCCACATTGCCTAGTGTCTATCAGTGGCATTACGGAAAAGAGTAATATTGAGGATTGAACTGTGAGTCCTTTTCTTGATAAGTGGATTGGGGCCCACTAGCTTATTTCTCATCATCCTTTTTATTACTAGGATATATATATATATATATATATATAATATAATATAATTTTTTTTTTTTTTTTTTATTTATTTATTTTTTAATTATTTTAGATATTTGGGATTTATTTGCTATTGTGATTATTTTATTATTGGCGTACATGGACACATGGGCCGTCATATTTAATATGGGAGATTAAACTATAATTTTATATTTTGAAGATTATTAATTTTTTTTTCAAATGGATTTATTATAGCTGTGGGTATGGTTAGCCTTTTTGGGTACTTACATGCCACTCTTAACTAGCATCCTGAAGCGCCGATATGTTTGGTTGCAATGTTACAAATTATTTGGGGACCATTTTAAATGCATGATACTTTCATGGCTACCCAGGTCCACTTTAAGGATCAAAGGGGTATGCAAAGCATTGTTTTGCCTTGTGTTGGACCACTCTTGTGTTTGATGTACCAATGACACGTACTATCCAGCTGCACCTAGTGTACTAAAAAGAAATCCCTAATCATTTAAATGGGGCTATTAACTAGACATTGACAACAATTTTGCTGCATGAAGAAATAGGGGGAAAATATCCTGTTTCCCCTCCAGCAGGAATTCCCACAAGAAGGCCATTTCCATCCAACACAGCTATGTGGGTGAGTGATGCACTTAAGCTTCAGATTTTTGCCAGCGTTTTCCTGCCAACATGAGCATCTGTAGAAATTTCCTATTCAACATATGCTTCTGCAGGAAGGAACTTTAAACTATGAATCCCCTACATCAACTCTTCTCTTCACAGTGCTTTGGTCAACATTCTAGAATTCATCAGTTTGAAAACAAAATTTAAAGCCCTAAATCTGTATTTGTTCCCACTTTGTAGTTTGCTTTCCCCAGAATTGTTCCACTTTCTTTGTCGATATGACACAAAGTATATTCATTGGTTTATTTGCTGGTACACTCGTACAGTTATGTATTTTGCTCTTTCTTACAGGATTTTAAAGGAGTTATTCTGTGAACTGGTGGTCTGCCCCAAGGTGAAATAATGTAAGCTCTTGTTGCTAATGGACACTCCACATTATAGACAGTTTTATAATTACTGGCAGTACTATACTAATTATTATTATTTCACTTTAGCGATTGAAGCTTTATTTATGTCAGTCTTGGTGTTTGATGCGCTGCTGTTTAGACATGCTGCTGGTTCATAAATTTTACACAGATGGTTGTATATTAATGGAGTCCTTATATTTAAGAGTAAACTGGAACAATTCACCATAGGGGAGAAAAAAAGGGTACCATTAACTTAAATAGAGCTTTTACCACCTTAAATTCTAGTAGTTACAAACAGAGACATCTATAGAGTTCAATTGTTTACAAGCTCTGTTTATTTAAATCGATGATAATTTTAGGATTTTGTTTGTTCCTTATGGTGTAGTTAGTTTTGCCCCAAAATCCCTTTGATTCTATAGAAGAAGTCTTCTTTCCTAATTACATAACTCCTATTTATGTTTGTCTTTAGCTATATATATATATATATATAATATAATATACAATATATTGGGCTTGAAAAGGATTCATTTTTTTTATGCATGTGTTGGTTTATGCATGGAAGGAGCTGAGACAATAGGTGTATAGATAATGGGCATAGTGTAGGTGGAGAGTGGGCATGCAGCGAATAGGGTATAACAAATGAAACCATAGCATTATCAGATACTGGATTAACACAAGAAGAGGTCAAGGGATGAGGAGACAAAATTAAGACTGACAAAGTGCCTGGTTCTTTGGGAACTTGGTGCCTCACCTCGAATATGATGTGCAGTTTTGGACACCAGTCTTGAGAGAGGATATTATAGAACTGGTGTCACGGTTTTGAAGACTCTCAGACTTAAGGTTTTGGTAAAAATGTAACTTTATTAAAAGTTAAGGCAATCCCGTAGGGTATTCATACATAACAATACAACAATAAAGTAGTAGAGTAGGTTCTACCGGCCTTGCCAATGGGCAAGGCAACCCAAGTGACAGTAGTATATACAATAGGCTCTACCGGCCTTGCCTATATCGGGTAAGGCAACCGTGAGGTGACATGTACCGGTTCTACCGGCCTTACCAATACCGGGCAAGGCACCCCAAAGGACAGCAATATAACAATAGGCTCTACCGGCCTTGCCTATACCGGTTAAGGCAACCGTGAGGTGAAAGTGTACCGGTTCTACCGGCCTTACCAATACCGGGCAAGGCAGCCCAAGGGAGGCTGAGTATGGGCTCTACCGGCCCTGCCAATACCGGGTAAGGCAACCCACAAGATGGTAACGAGCAAGGTTCTACCGGCCTTACCGATACCGGGCAGGGCAGCCCAAAGCGTAGGCCAGCTGTAAGAGAACTATGACAGCAGATAGGAATAGATACAATGGCCTACTCGCAGCAGAAGTCTATTGCCAGGAAGTATCAGACAACTGCATAGGAAGTATACTGCAATCTGTCCACAGGACTAGGATTCAGGAGCAACCAACGTCCTAGTGTTGGACCAACGGTATAAGCGCCATCAGGTAATATGGAGTAAACCAGCGTCCGCACGCTGGGACCAACAGTGAT
The DNA here is from genome assembly GCA_037306005.1 of Rhinophrynus dorsalis. Lineage (NCBI taxonomy): Eukaryota > Metazoa > Chordata > Amphibia > Anura > Rhinophrynidae > Rhinophrynus > Rhinophrynus dorsalis. Next base: position 136,270,828 of record CM074723.1, on the reverse strand, counting down.
TCTCGCAACCAGGTAATATGGAGTAAACCAGCGTCCGCACGCTGGGACCAACAGTGATTCTCGCAACCAGGTAATATGAAGTAAACCAGCGTCCGCACGCTGGGACCAACAGTGATTCTCGCAACCAGGTAATATGGAGTAAACCAGCGTCCGCACGCTGGGACCAACAGTGATTCTCGCAACCAGGTAATATGGAGTAAACCAGCGCCCGCACGCTGGGACCAACAGTGATTCTCTCAACCAGGTAATATGGAGTAAACCAGCGTCCGCACGCTCGGACCAACAGAGATACTAGCAACCAGGTTAATGTGGAGTAAACCAGCGTCCGCTAGCTGGTATCAGCCACAAAGCTGAAGCGGAAGGTAACAATGTCGCCGGAGCGACAAGGCAAAGAGCGAGAGCCCTGAACTCAGTGGGTATCCACCGAGGCAAGACCTAAGCGGTGACAGGAGACCGGAACACAGGAACCGATGACAAAGAGCAACCGGCAGGCGAGGCGGTAGCTAGAAGACTCAGGAACTCGGGAGGATTAACCCGCGAGGTGCTGGAACCTGGGAACACCGGAACACTGGAACACAGGAACGATAGTGCACAGGAACACGGTAACACAGGATCACTGGAACACTGGAACACCGGAATGAAGGAACAGCAGGCCCAGAAGCCTGACAACTGGTCAGGACAGGTGAGGTCAGAAACATCACGAAAGGGCAACCTGGGAGTGCCCAAGCAGGGTTTAAAAAGGCAAAGTGAGGAGGGCTAATAGCAGACAGCCAATGAGTATTTCCCAGCAAGTGATAGACACCAGATAGCACGAATCACGGGCACCGTGATAACTGGACATAGCACAGAAAAGGTCAATAAAATTAATTAATAATTAATAAAATAAGGTCCGTTTAAATTGGGGAATTCCTTGCCCAGGATGTGGTAATGGCATATACATTGGATACATTTAAGGTAAGGTTAGATGCATTTCTAGAAGAAGGGAACATAAAGGGTTACTTTGGCAAAGGTTGCCATTGAGTGTGTCTTTTTGTGTGTCTTTTTTTTTTTTTTTTTTTTTTTTTCCCCCAACCTAATTTATTGTGTAATCATGTAACTAGGCAGGGAGTGGATAGAGGATGTGTGACTGTTTCCAGAAGCCAGAGATGTAAGCTTAGTTCCTGAAGAGCCAGTATTTAACAATAAAATCCAGTATCTCCAGTGCTAATAAGTTTCCAGCTGATGCCCTGATCACAATGGCTTGTACCAGTGACATTACCAATGATGGGACTTGGGCTGAGCTAATATAGTTCTTTTAAGTTCTTTAACTGAATTTTTTAATACTTGAAGAGCAATTATTTTGTTTACCAAGTCTTCTCTTGTGGGAGCTAATGTAGTAAAATGCCCATGGTTGTCTTCCCGTAGCTATTCAGGGAACTGACAGGTCCTTGGTCACAATCTTTGAGTTGAGTGCACGGCTTCCATAGAACCTCTATTCAAGGCTTTCAAGCCCAATACTGAGGATCTATGGCAGTGTTTCTCAACTCCTGCCCTCAGGACCCACTAACAGGCCTGGACTTCTGGATTTCTCTGCTAGAGCACAGGTGTGGTGATCAGAGGCTCATTCACATTGATTAACTCGCCTGTGCTCTAACAAGGAAATCCTCAAATCCTGGCCTGTTAGTGGGTCCAGAGGACAGGAGATGAGAACCACTGAACTCTGTTCTGTCTCTTCTTATAGACCAATGGGGGTTCACTGGAGGTCTTTTTTGGACCCTCATTGTTCTCTTCCATTGGTCTGCCAGGGCTTACAATGCAGTCCTGGTTTCATCTGCAGGTTTCCTCCCAAGAGGCCCCAGACTGGACCTGGGTAGCCATGAAAGTATCACACAACCACTGAATGTGCCACATTCAGTAGTCTTGTTATACTCACTCCTCCAGTTAGACCTGAGCTCACAAAATTGCCTGTGATTCACACATGTATAAATCACAGTTCAAGCCTGTACAGAATATTACTCCTGCCCTTATTTTCGTCAAATAGTCTCTCTGGCCTTCAAGAGAGTACTGCACTTCTAATCACTAAGTCTCCATCATCTATCCTATGAACATCAAAAGTAAGCCGCTCCAGAAAATAAAGAAATGCAAACTGAGAAGGTGTAGTTCTGTAAATTAAACTAATGTGAGAAAATGTAATATCAAGGAATTAAAACACAATTTTTTTTCTTTGATCAGAGAATGGACTTCTACATATTAAGTTTATCAAAGGGTTAAACTGTCAGCCTGTGCCTGCTCAGGCATACAAGGGCAAATATCCAGAATATTCACCAAGGGCTGGATGGCTTATTAGAATTATATTTAGAAAATATTCTATAAAATACATATAAAAACTACAATTAAGTGCCATAAGTATTTATTTGTTTTGCTGCTTCCACTATCATTTCTTCAGGGAGTCATGCAAAACTAAAAGTGATGGAGGAAGAGCAAGAACAGATGGTTGTCACGGTTCCCCAGAGATGATCAGGAGTCAGTCGGTATAGGAAAATGCAATTTATTAAACAACAATAAGGTAGCAAACAGAGGAAAATAGCAGGTACAAGCAAAGGGTCACAGCCAGCTACTACCAGAAATAGTAAACTGCCTTGGAGGACCACTCTAATAGAGACTAGGCCGAAGCCACTGGTAGTCTCTGCTGGAACCAAGAGCTGGAACAGGAACCGGAACTTGAAGTTTTGATCCGACGTAGCAAGAAAATCTGACTCACGCCTGCAGTGAGAATGCAGCGTATCTCTGACTCACGCCTGCAGTCAGTATAAGGAAGTGATACCTGACTCACACCTGCAGTCAGTATCAAAGCTAGTCTGCCAGAGCCCCAGGCCCGCACCAGATAGGGTGTCTGCCAGGTACAAGGGAAAATCAAAAGAATAGTCAGACAGAGCCACAGGTCGGCACCAGAGAGGGTAGTCAGGCAAGCCAGGTCATACACAGTTCAGGTAGTCAGCCAGAGCCACAGGTCTGCACCAGATTGGGTGTCCACTATAAGGATAAGACAAAGGAATAGTCAGACATAGCCACAGGTCAGCACCAGATTGGATGGTCAGACAAGCCAGGTGATAGACCGAGCCCAAGGACACAGAACTGCTTAGAACAACGCAAGGGCAACTGAGTCAGACTCAGGCTGCCCTTTAAACCCCTCCTCAGGAAGTAGGTAGGAGGAGCAGGCTCAGAGGAAGGAAGTAGGTAGAAAGAGACCACAGGAAGCATGGCATAAAACAGAGGCCTGCTTCACTCTGAAGTCCCGTGCCTGCATATGACGCGTGGAATGACGCTAAGCATCGCTGGAAACAAGATAATCTGTGACAATGGTATATATAATTAAAATGAGATGCTTGTCATGGTTTCGTAAGAACACTCAGACAGTTAAGTAAGGTTAAAAAGCTTTATTGAAAATAAAGAACAATCACCCCACTCAGGTCCAGATGAGGTCCGTACCAAGTACTCCCAGATCTGACTTGGGTCAGGATGAGGAATATCACAGTAGCAATAATAAGAGATATATATATATATATATATATATACATACAATGTCAGATTGGGCAAACATGTGGAATATGAAGTTTAATCTGGGGAAGTGTAAAGTCATGCATTTGGGAGGAAACAATCCCAAGGCTACTTATAAACTTAATGGAATCATTTTAGGTGACTCATTGCTAGAAAAAGACCTGGGTATCCTTGTCAGCTACAGACTTGGAAACCGTGACCAGTCTCAAACAGCAGTAGCAAAGGCAAACAAAGTCCTATCTTGCATAAAAAGAGGTGTCGAAGCAAGAGTGGATAACATTATTTTGCCATTATACAAATCATTGGTAAGACCTCACCTTGAGTAAGCAGTGCAATTTTGGGCACCGGTTCTGAAAAAGGATATACTAGAACTATAGAGGGTACAATGGAGAGCAACAAAATTAATTAAGGGAATGGAGGACTTGACATATGAGGAATGACTAAACAAACTTGGTTTATTTACTCTAGAGAAAAGATGACTAAGAGGAGACCTTAACACATTGTACAAGTATATGAGAGGTCAATACAAGGATCTCTGCGGTGAGCTATTTATTCCAAGGCCTGATCAGGTGACCAGGGGACACCCCTTGAGATTAGAGGAAAGGAGGTTTAAACTTCAGCAGAGGAAGGATTTTTTTATGGTAAGGTCTGTTAAATTGTGGAATTCATTGCCCAGGGAGGTAGTTATGGCAGATACAATGGTTACATTTAAGAGAAGATTAGATACATTTCTTTCAAAAGGGAACATACAGAGTTACTGTTTATCAGACCTTCCTGATCAGCTTACTGATAAAGACTAATTTAATTGGTAGCAGGAAAGCTATAAAATTCTCAGTTCTGAGGTTTGAGGCGAAGGTTGAACTTGATTGACTTGTGTCTTTTTTCAACCTAATTTACTATGTAAATTTAATATATGTAGATCTAGGACTTTGCAGGCTTGATCCGTGGACAGGTTCAGGAACAAGAATATCCTCAACAGCCCCACACCATCAATAGGTGACACAAAGCGATGGGTAACTGCAAGGCAATCCCCTAGCAGACTAGGGATATCGGAGGCCGCACAGACAGTGTTCAGGTAGACACCTGACCCTAGAATTCTAGGGATAATGGAGGCAACACAGGCAAGACTCTGGCAGCGAACTGGCCCTAGAGGGCTAGCGTTAACGGAGCCAACACAGACTGGACACTGACAGCGTTCTGACCCTAGTACACTAGTGTTAATGGAGGCAACACATACAGGACTCTGGCAGTGAACTGACCCTGGAACGCTAGGGTTAACGGAGGCAACACGGACAGGACTCTGGCAGTGACTTGACCCTAGAACGTTAGGGTTAACGGAGGCAATACAGACTGGACTTTGGCAATGACTTGGCCCTAGCACGCTAAGGTTAGCGGAGGCAACATAGACCAGACACTGGCACTATTCTGACCCTAGAACACTAGGGTTAATGTAGGCAACACGGCCAGGAGTCTGGCTCAGACTGGACCCTAGTACAATAGAGTTACCGGAGGCAAAACACACTGGCGAGTGACCGGGCTCCCACAAGCCCCAGGAGACTACTGGAGTGGGTAGGCCTAACAGGTGCAATGCGGTATAGCGAGTGGGAGTGAGCAGTGTGCGTAACGTAACCGATCAGTAGCCAGTGTCGCCCTAATCGGTACACACGGAGATAGTCGGCCAGTCCTGTTGGCAATGGAACCAGAAGCTCAGCCAGGTTGGACACACGGAATAGTCAGCCAGTCTAGATAGTACAACCAGACACTAGCCCAGCCAGGTCAGTACACACAGAGTAGTCAGCCAGTCCTTAGTCAGTAACTGAATCAGATACTCAGCAAGGCCAGGTCAGTACACAAGGAGGTAGTCAGCCAGTCCAAGGTCAGCAAAGGAATCTGATCACAGGAGCATCAGGAATATAAACGTAGTCAGGCGAGCCGGGTCATACACTGAAACAGGAACAAGTAATACTAATCGCTAGTTACGGGTACACCACGAAAGGGCACCGGTAGAATAACAGGAGGGAGTATATAAAGGCAAACCCTGGGAGGAGTCACCAACACAGAGCCAAAAAGAATAAGGCCAGGGTAAACCCGGAAGTAACAATGTCGCTCAGTCACTGAAATCACGGGCATCGTGATAGTGCTATACGTTTTGACAGCAGCTGAATACATTGAGGGCTATTTGCATAAAGGAGAACAGCAGTTCTCAGGTAAACGAACTGTACCATATAAGAAAAAAAAAAAAAAAAAACATATTCTCATTGATTTAAGTGGGTCTTTTTACTTTATGAATGCTGGATAGGTCTCAGATTCAAACATGTTGAAGAAATCTCCAGCAATCCTGACACTTTTTTAAATAAATGGATATTTTTCTCAGTGGTGCATTTGGTTTGCTACACAATTCTTCCTTTTTGGTTTTATGCGTATGGCCATAAGATAAATGTAGGTTAGAGACTTGAACAGAAGAATTAAAGTTGAACTTGCAATTCTATGTTTAATCTGACTGTACATGGCTGATATCTCACAATAGATCCTTAACCCTTTAAGGACCAGAGGGGGTGTAAAATGGGTTGCTAAACTATCATGTCATTTTTATAGAACCTACTCCATGGAGTCTTTTTTCATTAACCACTCATGCAACAATCTTGTACACATGGTACATCTATCTCTTTGGCTATATAGATTTGCTCACTACACCATATCAGTTTTTTCTCTTACATCCACACTGAGATGCTGTGAGCCAAAAACACATCCTGTACCTATGCACAAAATGACTTTATTCCATCATTATTTACTTGTATGTTGCCAACATCATCTGCATAGCTACAGTTTGTGTAAATTTTACAAGCAGATGACACACATGCACGTGCACACACACAAATACCTAATCTAAATTATTATGTATATAATACACACATTATATACATAATTTAGATTAGGTGTGTGTGTGTGTGCACGTGCATGTGTGTCATCTGCTTGTAAAATTTACACAAACTGTAGCTATGCAGAAGATCACTTTAACTGGAAAAACGACTCCGCTCATACCAATTGGGAATGAGAAGGATGGAGTATGCTAGGAATTTGTAGACTATTTCAAAATGTATTTTTTTGGTAATTATTACTGTACCTTTTGAAGTAGTTTTCAGTATCCTGAGCAATGAGTGGTTCTAGTGGGTTTTATTCAGTCAGAACTAAAGGCATACGTTTATAAGCACACACACAAAAAAAATCAGTTTATAGGTGATAAAATCTGGTTCTTATTATTTTTCTAGCGACATTTACATATGACAAAATTCTTGAATTGCAGAAAATGGTTAAATAAGGGATGAGAAAATTTCCAGTATACTGAGCAGAGGATTGCAGGAGCTGTGGCTCCAAGCTTAACACAAGGTTTAATAATAGTCCTAATAAAAAATATTTATGTAGAGCTTTTGTTCCAAATGGGACTCCTAGTGCTTACAGCATTGAGAAGAACAATTAAAAATTAGGAGAGGAGAAATTATAATGGCCAGAAGGACTCTAGAAGTTGTGATTATGTGTTAATCAAATGTTCGGATAACATTAATGTCTTTTTAGTCTCCTTTTTCAAATAGTTGAGGTGGGTGAGTCTCTGTCTGTGTGGGCAGAGAGTTCCAGATTGTGTGTCGAACATATTAAAGGTCAGTTCTCAAAATGTACATAGGAAGATTTAGGGGATTGCTAACATATTGTTAATTGCAGATCTCATTGGGCAATAAGGTAGCTGAGAGATGTCTGATTGTATGTTTCAAATTTTTGAGAGGCAGATGCAACCAGGATGGCCTGTGTTTTTAGAAGTCCTGTGTGTTTAACCCCCCACACACACAAGCACACACAGACACATTTATTTGCGCAATATTTTAACTGAATATTTGAAAATAGATAAACAAGCATATTATGGAGCTATGACCCCATGACTTTAACATTTTCCCTGTACCTTGATAACTTCAATATAGAACAATATGAGCAGATATTTTCCATAGGGAATGGAAATTCAGTTTTATGCACTGAGTGAAGAGACCACCAGTCCATTGAATATCTCTGGGGGATTATGACTAGACGTGTATGAAAAGTGAGAAACATTTTGCAAAAAACTGACTAATTTTTTGCTTTTTTTTTTTCTTGAACATTTTTTTCCTTTTCGCCAATGCCAGCAAATGTTTTTGCCTATGTTAACTATGCAACATTTCCCAGCACAATATTGCTTCTTCTGAGGGCTGTATAGGAGAAATAAGAGAATATTTAACATTATTAAATATAACTACATCTGGTTTAACCATTATCATGTTTGTGTCAAATGTAAGCTATCCGTCTCAGAATACTGATACACATTACATAGCAGTAATCCTACTCCCAATGTTGGTGGATGGTAGCAACCCTTCACATCCCTACTCTTCTACCTCTTCTGTGCTACTGTTAATACATTTGGCCTGGCTTTCTGCTTGTACAATTCTGGCACAGCCATCCTGGAAAAATAACTGTGGCTTGACATATGCCAGTGTGACACATGATCAGTTCTCTGAAACTTCGGCTTTCTACAAAAGAATACAGCAGCATTGCCAATATTGTGGCAGTGGACATCTTGCCATTCCATAGGTGTATTTTGCGATTGTTTTTGACTCCTTCTCAGGAACTCAGTCAGTGTGGGTTGGCAGGACATGGCAGAAGAACCCTGTAACTTTATTGCTTAACAACATGAGTAGAGGAGGTGGTGGAGGTAGAGGCAGCATGTGAGGACTGTCGGTGACTCTTGTCATCTCCTACCGCAAACCCAGAGCCATCATATTCTTCTGTGGCATACTTTCTGACTCACAAATAACATCACTACTTCTCTCATCTGCCCCAGAGCCCTGGGAACTTTTTAGAGTGCTACTATTTATCTAGTTGTGGCACCTGTGACCTGCAGATAGTGTTTCCCAGGCAGGCCTGAGGTTGTTCTTTAGCTGGGATCTCATAGAAGAGGAGCCTAAGTGTGAGCCTGCCTTTCCCCTGCTTACATGCTTTTTGCACATACAACAGATAGCAGCATGCTTAGCTTTTTGGGTCCTGAGTGAAGTGTCTCCATACTGTGGACTTCATGGACTGAGGGGTTCCTGATGGGCTGCTGCTACTACTGGGGCTAGATGTTGATGCAATTCTACTGCTAGGTGTCAAAGGTGAAGCAGCAAAGGCACTAGTCATAGCTAAGCTTGTGGATGTTAATAACCTGTATTGCTGTTGCTTCTGCTGGTTATTCAACAAAATTGTGTGTGGCTGAGTGTGACTTTGAAGCGACGATGAAGCGGATGATGACTGACAAGATGACTATGTACTTTTTGCCATCTTTGCTTCTCCAGAGTTTCCAGTGGATTTCGCAAACCGTTTATAGATAGGCATAGTACTCCTTTTCAATGGTGGAAGATTGAGCCTTTGCCTTTATGCTAACTTTCTGGCGATGTCCTAATCTCTCTCTCTCTCCACTTCATTTTTATCTGAACAAGAGGAGGATGGTGGAAGGATATATTCTAGATCTGCATCATCATCAGTCATCATTAGGTCATCCTCTGCATCAGCATCGACTGCCACTTCTTGCCCTTGCCCTACCTTTATATTCCTCTAAGCTTTTAGAGGTGTCAAACTATTTCTTTTTTCTTTCACACAGTTTGACACTACTTTGAGGACAGGTGTTTTTGTGCTTGTTTGTCTCACTGTCAGATACAGCAGTTGGTTCAGCTGATAAACCTACTTCCATTATGCCATCAACACTAGGATATGACTCGTCCTCTTCATTATTCTTCTTATATGGTTTTTGCTTTGTGCTGGTGGTGGTGAAAAATTTTGTGGGAACTTGACAAACTGTATCCTGCACAGGAAGAGTGGGATCATGTATACATTTTATTTTTTTTTGTCTACCCTAAAAACAAAAACAAAAAAAGTCTTTCCCCACATTTTCCCCAGCACAGAGACCATAAAAAGGTCAGTAAGGAAATTGCTTGGACCTCAGCTGCCTGCGTCTTTCAAATTAGAATGATGGGGTATTTGGGGTCATCTTCCTTTGCATCCTTCTCACACCCCCAGACACATCCAACACAGATATAATAAATAACAGCAAGATCAGCAAGCAAATTGGACCCCAACTGCCTGTGTCTTTCCAGTCACACAGAACACTGGGGTCAACCGCCTTCATCCCTTTTCCTCCCAGAGTGCACCCAGACTCCCCTAATACAGAGAACAAATGTCCTACCTAAAAGACTCCTTAAACTAAGCTTCAATTCCCCTTTATTTCCCTATCTTCTCTAGCTCAAAAACGTGCTGCTTTCTCCTCTCCCAAACACAGTACAGCATCCTTTTATATGCCTGCGGGAAGAAAAGCAGAGAACTGCCAATGCAATGAGCTATGTGAAAAAAGCAGGAAAACTGCAGTTTTCACAGTAAATTATTTGCCAAGCGGGAAGTGACGTTTTTTGCCGATTTTGATTTGAGATAAAAATTTCTGCCCATCCCTAATTATGACCTCAAAAGGGATTTATTGAATATATTTTCAGAGAAGGTTCAAGATCCGAGAAAGTGAGGTCAGCATCTTGGGTTGCACTCAGTTTAGGCCAATCATGTTAACCCTTTGAGTGCCACAGGGGTACACAACGCATTGCAAAGCAATGCGTTGTGTACCCCTCTGGCACTCAAAGGGTTAATATAACATCACACAGTTTATATGTCAGGCTTCCTACCACTTTTCTTTCACTCATCAGCTGCAAAGCAGTTTGGCTGGAGTCCAAAGGCTAGTGTGCTAACATTATCCTTGCCTTTATTGTGACCTCTGTTATCAGAGGGTATAACGCTGCATTATTCTCATCTTCCTCTATTATAGCTAGTGTCCTTTAAATCATATACTATCAGCTTAGTCCTCTGAGGCAATGAACCCAGTCTTATTGATTCTGGTGCGCTATTATATGCAGTTCTGTCTACAGCTGTAGAAACACCTGCTCCACTCATTGATGCCCCATAATTACCTGTACTCTTGATTTCCTTGCCGAAGTCTATATCTTGAAGCCTCTGTAGCACTGCTGTGTGCATGTAAGGTGTTTACACTAACTAGCATCTCAGAGCATTGCTTCTGGTTTCTTTGATTTGAGTTTAGCTTGTTTCTGACTGCACTTGTTTGCAAATGGCCCTGACTTTCGCTCATTCCTGACTTAGATTGTCAGCCAGTTTGTGCACTGTACTGGTAACTCGTGAATCTTCCTTGGAAGTTGGTTATTCAGTGGCTCCTTTACCTACATGATACTGCTTACTTATCTGCTTTGACCCTCTGGGTGCCATGTTGCATCTATTAACAAACAAGTGCAACTGTCTTGGTCCAGATCTGGCTCAACTTGTTCTAGCCTGGTAAACTTGCTGTCAACTAGTATACCTATGGCTAGTAGTAACTACAAGGCTGTCTTTGCAGTAAACATCCATCTCGGGCAACTACCCAGCTTCACTTTCTCTAGCTGCATGTTTTCTGTATGTGCAAATCCATGGCTCCCCAGAAGTCATGAACCATTAATGGCTAAGGAGTAACTGCTTACCAATACTCTGCATCCTGTCTGGTCCTGTACCTGTTTTCTGTCCTGTGTTCGTGAGATGATTCTACTTCAGTACTTGCCAGTGCAGACCCCAGGCTCATGAGTAATAATTTGGTGTCTAAAATTCTTCCTTTGTCTGGTGGGTCCACCTCCTATCACATAAGTCCGTCACTGGGTACAAACAGGTAAGATTTTAGAAATAAACCCATCTCTGTTCGATATGGTTATCATTGTCCATGTTATTGTGACTGATCCATCAATGCCAGAAATAAACTTCTCTCTAAAATCTGGCATGACTGCAGCTTCAGATGACGTAAGCTTAGAACTAATTTTCTATATCAACAGAGCAATGATTGAGAGCTCACTGAAAGACCAAGGAGGAGGACTGATCTTCTCATCTTTCATAGTCTTTATAACAATGTTTGGCTTATGAATATTAAGAAGGAGCAAGCTAATTACAGGCTAAAGACTGAAAAGTGATCTTTGCTGCTTGTGCTTTCATTACTTCCCTGCTATATTCTGTAGCCTTTAACTGCATAAGAGGGTCTATATACAGGATACTTGATTATAACACACAAATATCTAGCAAATATTTTTTGTACATTTTTAAACCGTCTCCATGTTCTGCATGTTACAGTATGAAGAAAATCACTGAAAAAGTGAATTGTATTATAATGCCCATCTCTTGTTGCATGTTGTGTACCAAATCAGACACCCATAGTGTTCCATGCTCCTTTTCATTGTACTCAGATTTAAGTGCATATTTGCCCACAGAGAGGTGTACAATTGTTCCCAGACATCCGTTGTACTATAAATTCCTTCTTTTCATGTGCCTACTGTGTTTCTGTTTAGGTGCACATTGCTCCCATTTATGTGAAGAGAGTGCTCTTGATGCACTGCAAAATGGGACCTATACAGAAAGAAACTGTAATGTGTATGTGCCATTTTTAGACTGAATAAAGATGCAGTAACTCCTACTACTTCTGTAACATATATATTTCCTAATCAAAGAATAACTCCATCAAGTGTAGTGCAATATCACTAGATGATGGTTTAAAAAAAAAAAAAAAAAAAAAAAAAAGGCAACATGACGTTAATCACAGAAAGGAATAGAAAGAAAGTCCTGATGTCATACTACAAATTTAAGTGATGTTTGGATCACTTTTTGGATGGTTCTATATGATAATTATTACCCATATAATAATGTGACTTACATATAAGATGATAGAGTATCTCATATGGAGTTATCCGCATACAACATTTTTTATGAGCAGAGCTATTTTTTTCTATAATTTGAGCCATTGTGCTGTACTATGTAAATATGGTTGCATTCTCTGTATTCAGCAAATTTAGATTAGCTGAGCAATTACCTCTTATTGAGAACAAATATGTAAATGGGATGCAAGAGAAACCGCGCATTTACACATGAATAATGTGGTAAACAATGTGAGATGATTGGTATGGGTGAAACTTTTTGCCTCAATGAAGAAACATGAAAAACAGCACTTTGTTGTGCAGGAAAATTCCTGCAAAAAGTGCCAGGACACTGGAGTTGCTTGATAGGAGTGTTGGTGGTAGCAACTGCCATTTGTTCTATGGGTGTGGATGTGAAGGGTTAGTTTAAAAATAAATAAATAAAAACCAATTTGACTGATGTGATGGGTAGCCAGGAAAGCAATCTTTCCCATCGGACTGGCTGAGCCTGGTTGAGGGTCTGACACTGGGGAACTACCAAATACTACACAGATAAACCACATCAAGACAAGACAAACTGACAAGAGGTACAATATGACATACTGAGTATTTTACACTGTGAAATTTGCAAGTACAAGAGAAACAAACATATATACCTATCATGGTTCCTGTGATTCTAGTGGCAGGATGACATTGTTACTTCCGGGTTTCTCCTGGCACGGTTCTTATTGGTTATTGGGCTCTGGTTCTGCCCAGGGCTAGCCTTTTTAAACTCTCTCCTGTCATCTTTTCAGAGCCCTTTCGTGGTGTACCTGTACCTAACGTTTGAGTTGCTGCTTGTTCCTGTTCCGTGTATGACCTGGCTCGCCTGACTTCACTCCTGTGTTTTGTTTTCCGTTGCTGACTAGGACAGGCTGACTACCTCCGTGTGTACCGACCTGGCTTTGGCTGAGTATCCGATTCCGCTGCTGACTAGGACTGGCTGAATACCTCCGTGTGTACAGATTTGGCAGTTCTGGCTTCTGACCCATCAGGGTGCGTACTCTGTGCTCCGTTATGCCTACTCTCGCTTGCAGTAATACCTGCTTGGCCTGTCACTCCCAAGGTCACCTGGGAGACTGTTGCGAGTAGCTCCGGTCGCTTGCCAGTATCCTTTGTGCTGCCTCCTTTATCCCTAGTGTTCTAGGGACTCTGTCACTTGCCAGTGTCCTATCGATGTTGCCTACACTATCCCTAGCGTCCTAGGGACTCTGTCACTTGCCAGTGTCATATCTGGTCAAAGATGCAGTGCTTGATAGACTATTCTTCTGGATCTGCTGTAATTCTGCTGAGATAATCTCTGTTCAGGATTCCTGAGATATAGGAGGCCGAGATTTCTTGAAGGCTGTCTTCCACCCATACGAGGATCCTTCTTGCCTCTTTGTCCAAAAGTTTGCTCTTTTTACCTGTTTGATTTTTAGGTATATTATTGTAGCCATATTCTCGGTCTTTATAAGAACGTACTTTCAGTGAAATAATCTGCTGAACCATGCCACCATGCCTTTAGTTCTAGGATGTTGATATGCAAACCTCTTTTTTTGATGCTTTCAAGTTGCCATGCATCCTTCTGCTTCCCCAGTTTCTGCCCCAACCACACAGACTGTCCTCAGTGATCAGAATTTCCCTTTGTGTGATCTTCAGGGATCTTTTTTTTTCTGAAGGTTTGATACAACCACCAATACAGCTACTTCCTTGCTGAAACAGGTATAAGAATCTTCTGGAAATTGTTAGAAGATTCTTCACTCCAGAATCTGAGAAAAGTTGCCTGTATAGGTCTCAAATGAAGTATGCACCAAGAAACTATTTGTGTAGCTGAGTACAGGACTCCCAGAAGTTCTGTAAAATCCAGAGATTTATGTAGTCTGATGACTAACAGTAAAAACTCTGTTCCTTATCCTGATCTATGAGACAAATAAAATGAGATCCCATTTTCCCCTTAGTTTAAAGAAGACAAAAGAAACACAGTGGACACTCTTACCAAGATCAAGTGAAAGCTGTTCTCCAACTCCTTCACCAGAACTACAATGGATATAAAAAGTCTACACACCCCTGTTAAAATGCCAGGTTCTTGTGATGTTCAAGAATGAGACAAAGATAAATCATGTCAGAACTTTTTCCACCTTTAATGTGACCTATAATGTGAACAATTCAATTGCAAAACAAACTGAAATTGTTGAGGGGGAAAAATAAAAAAAACTCACAATAACTTGGTTGCATTAGTGTGCACACCCTTAAACTAATACTTTGTTGAAGCACCTTTTCATTTTATTACAGCAATCAGTCTTTTTGGGTAGGAGTTTATTAGCATGGTACATCTTGATGTGGCAATATTTGCCCATTCTTTGCAAAAGCGCTCCAAATCTGTCAGATTACGAGGACATCTCCTGTGCACAGCCCTCTTCAGATCATCCTACAGATGTTCAATTGGATTCAGGTCTGGGCTCTGGCTGGGCCATTCCAAAATCATCATATGGTGAAGCCATGCTTTTGTGGATTTGGATGTGTGCTTTGGGTCGTTGTCGTGCTGAAAGGTGAACTTCCTTCATCCTCCGCTTTTTAACGGATGCCTGAAGGTTTTGTGCCAAAATTGCCTGATATTTGGAACGGTTTATAATTCCCTCCACCCTGACTAAGGCCTAGGTTCCAGCTGAGGAAAAACAGCCCCAAAGCATGATGCTGCCACCACCATGCTTCACTGTGGGTATGGTGTTCTTTGGGTGATGTGCAGGGTTGTTTTTGTGCCAAACATACCTTTTGGAATTATGGACAAAAAGTTCAACCTTGGTTTCCTCAGTCCAGAGCACATTTTCCCACGTGCTTTTGAGAGACTTGATGTTTGTTATTGCCAACTTCAGCCGGGCTTGGATGTTTTTCTTTGTAAGAAAAGGCTTCCATCTTGCCGCCCTTCCCCATAGCCCATTCATATGAAGAATACAGGAGCGTATTGTCACATGTAGCACACAGCCAGTACTTGCCAGAAATTCCTGCAGTTCCTTTAATGTTGCAGTAGGCCTCTTGGAAGCTGCCCTGACTAGTTTTTGTCTCATTGTCTTATCAATTTTGGAAGGACATCCAGTTCATGGTAATGTCTCTGTTGTGCCATATTTTGTCCACTTGATGATGACTGTCTTCACAGTCTAATGGTATATCTAATGCTTTGGAAATTCTTTTGTACCCTTCTTCTGACTGAATCACTTTAAATGATGGCAGGTGTGTAATGACTTCTATTTAACATGAGATTGAATGTGATTGGTTAATTCTGAACACAGCCACATCCCTATGCAACCAGGTTATTATGAGTTTTTTATTTTCCCCCCTCAATGATTTCAGTTTGTTTTGCAAGTGAATTGTTCACGTTATAGGTCACATTAAAGGTGGAAAAAGTTCTGACATGATTTATCTTTGTCTCATTCTTTAACATCACAAGCACCTAGCATTTTAACAAGGGTGTGTAGACTTTTTTATTTCCACTGTATTTGTATACCAGTGGCCTCTTCACAGAGAGAGTTCAGAGATTTTCACGGTTCACCAATTCTAATTAGATATTTATACAAAATGTTTCTAAAGTTACAGTGAACTCTCGCCTTGTCTTCCATCTACAGCATTGGATATATTAAGATGGTAAACCTAGCTTGGGGAGTGGCTTTGACCAAAAGTGCACCCTTGCTGTGGCCTAATACTGGGTTTAAAGGTGTCAACCACAATGTTGACTATCTGTTTGCTACTGAGGCAAAACCAGTTATAGATCGACACACTTTCAAGTCAAGGAACAGCAGAAGTGGCCAAGGTTTTCTGGTAAAATATATAAAGCCAATTTATGAGACCTGAGTCCAAGTCAAAAATAGAACAGGGGTCATGGTAGAAGGAAAAGTTTTAAAAGTGTCAAACAGGCCAGACCTCAGGGTAGATGGAACAGGTTTATAAGCGTGTAGACTAGACAGAATCCATCACACAGGAAATCAATCTGGAATAGCAGCTGGAAAAAGCTCTTTGCACAGGCAATAATGGAAATGAACTGGGGAAATAAATAGGTAGCAGGGTCAACTAAATGTTACAGAAAAAAATGCACAAACTTCCTCCTAAAAAGATAAGAAGTGTTTATGCAGGTATATTTTTTTAAAGGATTAAGATGCCACCAGTAAGTAAAAAAGAAATGTTGTTCAAGAAGCACATAAGTTCCACTAATTCTTAAGAAAATGGCTGTGTGCCTGGTCCTGTGCTCATATTGATTTCTACAATATAACTTGAATTTTAAGTCTCTAATTTTATTGTAAGAAGAATGGGAGTTCACCTTATATTGTATCTCACTGTTAATAGATCACTTGATAGATGTACTATGCCAGTCTCTTATGTTCTAAGCTACCTACAACAACATTCTCCTCCTTATGCTGTTTGTGCCAAGAGAAGGGCAATAGGGAAGTGGATAGCCATTTTGTGTCATATCCTGTACATTGTTTCTTGCCATGTATTAACAAGAAGCAAATGAAAATTGAGTCAAATAACTTAAATTTCTTGGGTCTCTCAACCAGAATAGCAAAAAAAAATCAAAACTTTACAAAGAAATATTAATTTCAACTCAATGTTACATTATCCAATAATTGTTTTTATGGTAAAAAATGTTTTCTGAAAAGTATCAAATTAATATAAAACACTGCATTTCTGCGTTATTAAAGCAGACCTTTCAGATAATAGCAAGTCGCCATGCATTCATTAAATGCATGACAACTAACTTGAAATTAGATGTCTTGCTGGAAAAAAATAAATGTGTTTAAAGGAATCCATCCAGTTTGGAGACCGGAGCCCAGGCTAGAATGCAGACATCTTGTCTGTACACCTGAGCCATCAGTGGCGGTCTCCAATGAGTAGACTTCTTTGCTCCATATGGTCACCGGAAGAGACTGATGGCACAGGCGCACAGACCACACTAACCTGCCTGTCAGTCCCGAAACAGGACGGATTCCTTTAGTCACATCTATTTTTTTACAGTAAGACCCCTATTTTCAAGCTAGTCGCCATGCATTTAATGAATGCATGGCGACTTTCTATTATCTGAAAGTTCCGCTTTAAAATGAAATATTCACATTGCCATCATTTTTAAATATTCACTTTTAAAATGTAAGCATTTATGAAGAGCTGCTTCTTATATTCTTGAAGTATTAGGTGTGCTTTCATTTGAATAAAATTAATGAAACAATAATTTGTACTTATATGGGCATTTTCTTTCATAATAAGCAATGCTGCATTCTACTGGAAAGTCATACTGTACTAAATTACATTTACATTAATTTATGTGTAATTGAGTCAGCAATTACAGCGCATCCAAAGACCCTGACCTAGACAGTTTTACAATCGCACCTCAGAAATGATGCCACAGCTGTCATTCCAGCAGTGCTCATAGGATTAATACAAAGGAGCAATAGATCATGATCATTAAAGCAAAGAGGTGCAATGTGGGAGCAAACAAAGTGCACTGTAGGTAAAAAACAACAACAACAAAAACAAAACAACCCCCCCCCCAAAAATATTCACTTTAAAAGAGAATTTGAAGTCTCTGAATGAGGCAATGCATTGGAGGCCTTGCTAGCTTTTAAAAAGTTAATGATCCCATTTAAACATCGGAGTTTTCTTTTGTCTTCTTGAGCTTGTTAGTTTTGTTACAGAATTGCACTTTTTTAGCTTAACCCCTTAAGGACTGGGGCAAACACACCGCCGGCACTTAACCCCTTACCGCCTGAGGACGTACATGTATGTCCCGAGCGGATGTCCCAGGTGGACAGAGGACGTACATGTACGTCCCGGAAGTCATTTAAGCAAATGAAAAAAAAAATAAATGTTTGGCGGGCGTTAAGTGCCGGCCATGTGTGTGCTCAGCTGGTCACTAAGTGGTTAAGGTCAACAGAACATTTATTTATTTATTTTTTTTAATTCCGATTCAGGGCTCCCTGAATGGCATACAGCCATGTAGGAAGCCCTGAAATCGATGACTTACATGTACGTCATAGGTCCTTTAGGGACATCCACCCATGATGTACATGTATGTCCTGCGTTATAAGGTGTTAATGAATTCAGCTTAGTGTCGCTCATCACATTTCCCCACTTAAAGGGATAGTAATGTTTAATTTTAAGTTTGTTCAATATTGTAGATATTAAAAAAAAAAAAAAAAAAAAAAAAAAAAAAAAAAAAAAAAAATTACATTGATATGTCCTGTCTCTGGTTTGAGAGATTATAACCGGTTAAACCGGTTCCTTTAGTCTGCTTCTAATAGACTTTGAACTACTCTCCTTTAACTGAGGTTCTGCATGTATGGTCCAAACACTATCTATATCTGTCACAAATATTTATTTCTAGATTGTGCTATTTTGTTTCTGCTGAAGAGCCACCATCCAGTCAAATGACCAGAATCTGCTGCTGTCAGCTAGAGCTGACTTCTCTGAAACGGCCTTGAGGGGGAAAGTTTAACCAGTTATAGCTCTCAAACCAAAAAGGCTTGAGAGAGAAGACCTATATCAATGTAATTCTTTTTTAAATATCTATATTTAAACAAACTTTAAAATTAAGCATTTCTCTTCCTTTAAGGTCATATGCTTAAAACAAAATCAGAATAGGTCTCGGGCAACCTGCTCCACAGAGCACAAATGTGAATTTCTATTGCTGTAAATGTGGCTTTTGATCCCTAGAACACTCTTTTGCAATGCATTAGAGAGAGCCCCAAATAGATCAGTGGGAATTTTCAATTGTCCCACATGGTGTCATTGGTTTGTCTCACTCTCACTTTTGCATATAGAAATTGTTTTAAAATGAGAACAGGGGGAGATGCACTAAAGGTTTATGCTGTGGCAATATGATTTTGTCAATGTGTCAAAGCACTTCACCTTCTCAATCTAGACACTCATCGCCATATGCACTAAAATTTGGGGATGCAAGGGGAGGAGAAGTTCCCCCTTAGCATACAGGGTTGTCAAACTGCTGGCAATGTGGAAGGAATTCCCTCCCTAATGCAGGGCTATGTACCATTTTTCCACCAGTTCATACAGTTTTTCCAAATTTATTTCAGAGAAAAAAAAACGTCCTGCTCTGTATTTCCTTACATGTTTAGCAAAGATTGAGACACAACTTTCAATACCCACCAAGACAGTTTCCGTCTATGAATGCAAAATTGTAGCTCAACTCCATCTAGGGAGAAAAGTGAAATATCGTTTGTCATTTAACAAAAAATTTGGGTGGGTACTATTATAATATGGGTGTGTTGAAATAAGCATGATGCTTGTATAACTCTTTGACAGCAGCCAACAATTAAACACACCTATGAATTAGTGACTCATACAGCATGTTTCTTGAAATAATTTGCTGGGGTGTGAGAAAGCAAGATGGAAGGTTTGTTGTAGAAGCTTGATGCTGGGAAAAGACTGGGCAGATGCTGAACTACCATAGATGCAGCAAGTACAAAGAATTGGGACCCAGCCAACTTTAGTAGACATGGAACGCTGACACTAGAAACATTAAAGGTTTTTCAGTAGTTTGCATTGAAGGGGGAGCCAGCAATGGTTTTCTTCAAGCCATCAAAATCATTCATTATATATACTAGTAATGTTTCTTGCTGATATTGGCTATCATTTGCTACTTGAAAATCAATGTGGCTGAATTTTCTTGTAAAATAAAAAGACCACTCGGTGTCAAAACTCCTAGTCCATAAGGAAATTTGTAGATAAATCCAGGTATGACTGAATACAGCCACTTTTGGCAAGTGACACATCCTCTTCACTGTTATTTCAGTGGGCAAATTTAGAGGAGCAATCATTTGAATAGTTCCTCTTATGCAGGTCGTCTTCTGTGCGAACAGACCTGCTGATCACCCTGACACTAGAGCAGCCCTCAGCATCTGTCTTTGTTTCAGAGTCGTGGAGGCTGATTTAATGAAGATATGTAGCAGTTCTGGGGCAAACTAATGGCACCTTAAGGTATAAATAAAAAGTCATAAAACAAAAATAATGCTTGAGTGCTGACCTCCATTTTGGACGTGCCAACCTTAAACCAAAATAAACCACAATCAGGCAGAAAATATGTTCTAGCTCAAACATTGGAATATCACAAAAGCTCTCAATCATAAAAACATACACCAATATAGGGTCTATACAAATATTTTTATTATTCACATAAAAAACCAATAAACCCTATATATAGGGTCTGTGATCTAAGTAATATGCTGTAAAGCAGACCACAGGTCCCAATAAACAGCTATATATAAACAATGTATGAAAAATATTATACATATACAAAATAAAACTTGCATATCTGGTAAAGAATCAATTCGAACACCTTATGTGATCATCTGGCCAGAAAAAATGAGGATATCCATCAATGCAACATGTTTCATACACAGTGCTTTATAAAGCTTAACTTGGAAAAAGCGCTATCTATCCATAAAGCTTTTTCCACATTAAGCTTGATAAAGAACTCTTTGTGTGAAAAGCATTGCATTGATGGATAACCTCACATATGGTGTCCGAATTGATTCTTTACCACATATGTAAGTTTGATTTTTGTTTATATATAGCTATATATTGGGACCTGCGGTCTGTTTTATAACACATTACTTGTTGAGTGCTGTCTATTACTGAGATCGCAGACCCTATATATAGGGTTTATTTTTTTTTATGTGAATAATAAAAATATTTTCTTCTGTGTCCCATCCATGGCCATTAACTTCAATGGGTATTTGTCTCCTCCCCTTCAGTCGGATGTAGGACCAATTAAAAACTATTTAAGATCATCCACTTCCACTCCCGTCAGTCTTTTGGTCCTACAGCTGGTTAAGGAATGCAGCGCATCCGTTGAGGCACTGTAAAATCAATATCACAAAATTTAAATATATTTTTTCCCTCCTGGATCGCTTACCACGTTTAAATGCCATCCCTGCCAGGGTGATCTTCCCTGAAGACCGGGCTTCGCAATAGCTGCTTGTTCTGTATGAATCTCTCCCTACTTCCTTGAGCATCAGGTTGCGTCCGGATACAGGAAGCAAGCTCAGGATGACACGCTTCCGCCCCAGCAGATGCAGGAAGTCAGGCTGTGGCATGGAACGCTGAAGCAAGGACCGTTCCATAATGCCTGGCACTGAGGAAGAAGATTGTCATCCAAGATCATGGTAAGTCCTCTTTTATTTATAACCTCTCAAGCTGATACTTCCGTTTGGCCTCTGCGTTACACGCTGAAACACAAGCCAATTACTCCATCTTTATTTAAGTGACTGCATGTATCTGTATTTAGATCCTTATGTATAAGTTTGTTGATAGTGTCATACTGTTGTAATTTTAAGCATATTCTATTAAGTTCTATTTTAAGAGTTAGTATGGCTACTACTCCAAAATCCACTTCCTCTAAAGATAGATCAGCAGCTGAATCAAAGGAGAAAGAGAGAGAAAAAGAAAGATGTCAGTCTCAAGTCCAAATCCTGCGCTGGATCCGATGCCATTATTCCTCTAAAGTTGTGTACAGAATGTCTGTCTGAGGAAGGTTACAGGCACAGAAGTTGCCAATCAGCTGTAAGATTTTCTATCCTGGATGAAGGTGTCAATGCAGGAGATACTGCCTTCACTGGGAACAAGAGGGAATTGCCTGCATTCCCTGTACATCATTCAGTTTGAGTTAATAAAGGCTGAATGGCTAAAGGTGAGAAGAGGATGACTACATCAAAGCGATTTATTAAAGATGTATCCGTTCAGGGAAGAGAACACCTCGGCATGGACTGTCCCACCTAAAATAGACACGTCAGTTGCCCAAACTGCAAGAAGGACAACCATCCCTATGATAGATGGGTCTTCATTAAGAGATGTAATGGATAGAAGAATTGAGAATGCCTTAAAAAGCAATTCTCTTTAATTGGTCAAAACTTGAAGGTAGCAACTGCTTTAGCCTGTATGGCCAGAACTGCTAGAATTTGGCTGTCTGAGTTAGAAGAGCACATAGAATCATTGGTGTCAATATTGAAGCTCTTAAAAGAAGTAGCCACCATAAAAGAGACAATAGCTTTTTATTACAACGCATTGTTAGATTCTATTAGGCTAGCAGCAGGATCCTCATATCTATCATAACAGCGAGAAGATCCCTTTGGTTGAGATCCTGGGATGCTGATGCGTCATCTAAAAGTAAATTAGTTTCACTTCCTTTCACATGATCTCTTCTATTTGGAGAACAGTTAGATGACATAATTAGAAGTGTTACAGGGGGAAAGTGCTCCTTTCTTCCCCAGGATAGAAGGTGAAGATCTTCTCCTGTACATTTATCCTTCAGAAACAGGAGACAGTGCTTTCGGAGTGACAAGAGATATCAGCCATTAAGAAACTATGATGCAAGGAAACAATCTTCAGTGTAGCAATCCAAAACTTCATTCAGAAAGGATGGGTTTAGAAAAAAATCAATTTAAGAAAGAATTTCCTTGAGGACCAGCGGATCCTGCCTCAGGTGCCAGTGGAAGGTCTACTGGCACTGTACATCTCAGAATGGGAAAAGTTAACCAACATAGACAATTGGACACTTTGTATTTTACAGGCAGGGTGCCCGCTTTTCAAAACAGGCCTCATGCAAATATATTCAAGAAGTCAAACACTCCAGAAAAGGAAGTAAGAGCATTGGATTTAGAAAAGTCTATTTTCGATCTACACCGGAAGGAAGTCATAGAATCAGTGCTATGGAAGGAAAAAAGAAAAGGATGGTACCCTGTAATCTTACTGGTCAAAAAAAAACCACAGGCAGATACCATCTAATACTGGATTTAAAGTCACTGAATGCCTTAATGAAGCATCAAACCTTCAAAATGCAGACAGCCATGGTGATCCAGGCAATTCTTCTCCTGAAAATAGATCTTCAGGGTGCATATTAGCACATCCCAATAGTACAAGATTTCAGGAGGTATCTCAGATTCTGCTACAATGAGCGGCATTGGCATTTCAAGGTGCTGCCATTTGGGCTAACCTCAGCTTCAAGTTTTGGCAGCTGCTCTACAACCGCTAAGATTGAAGGGTGTCAAAATTGTACCATGTCTGGATGATCTACTGTTAATAGCAAACTCCAGTATCCAGGCACATCAGCAATTGATTGACATCCCATCTGCAGAGTCTAGGTTGGATTATCAACTCCAAAAAGAGTCCGCCATCTCCAACCTGACGACTACTGTTCATAGGATTGACACTGATTGCAATCAGGAACACAATCTGTCTCCCAACAGGGTAAGATCAATATCAAACAAAACGAAATTATTTACAAAACTGAAGAAGCACAGATCCCAGGATTATATGACAGCACTGGGACATATGGTATCATCAGTCCAAATATCGCCCTGGTCAAAAGTTCACATGAGACCATTCCAAAGATGGTTCTTGAGACAGTGGAACAAGAATTCACTTAATTGAAGTCAAGAAATCCCATTACCTATGAGTGAGAAAAGAGCTAACTTGGTGGAGGAATCAGAAAAATCTCTCCAAAGATCTGTCAATAGAGATCACAAAATGGCAGAAGATCATAACAGATGCAAGTCTTACAGTCTCAAGAGCAGATTCGTTCAGGGAACATGGTCCAAAGAAGAACGCGCCTTTCTTATCAACAGGCTGGAACTAAGAGATATTTCTATGTCTAAAGAAATTCAAGGAATTCATCAAGAACAAGGCAGTGCAGATACTGTTGGACAGCATGATAGCTGTCCTATATAAAGAACCAGAGAGGATCAAGGAGTCCCACCTTAAACGCAGAAGCAAGACGAATACTATTATGAGCAGAGAAAAACCTCATAGCCCTATCAGCAATACACATTCCGGAAAGCCAAAACTATCAGGCAGACTACTTGAGCCATGTCAGACTGGATCCAGGAGAGTGGGCCCTGAACACGGAAGTTTTCAGTCAAATTAAGCTGAAATGTGATCTTCCAGTAATTGATCTGATGGAAACATCCGAAAATATGAAATACCAAAAGTTTTTTGCAAGAAATCAGTCAACCACAGGCAATGCCAATAGATGCAATGATACAACCATGGAGTTTTAAGCTAGCATACCTATTTCCACCAATACAGATGATTCCAAGAGCCCTGAAAAAGAACAGATGCAAGAGACTGGATGTCGTTCTCATAGCCCCAGATTGGCCGAGAAGGGTCTGGTATTCGGACCTGGTGAACATGTCCATAGACAGTCCATGGCTTCTGCCTAAAGACCGGATCTATTACACCAGGGACCAATTTGGCACCAGGATATAGGGTTTTTGAAGCGGACAGCCTGGAGGCTGAAAGGAACTCCTTAAGGCTCAGAGGTTTAAAGGGATAGTAACACTTTGTTTTATCTTTATTTTATTTTGTAGGCATTAGAAAACGTGAAGAACAATGTCTCATCTCGCAAACCTTTATGGTTTGAGAGATATTCACAAGCAAAGTTTCCCCTCCCGCCCCTTTTACCTAGTGTAAGTCATCTCTTCTTAGATGTGGAATGTAGTCCATAGACCAGACAGATAACAGTAGGAGACAATCTTCTTCCTATGATAGCAATGTAAGCCCTCCCCCGCCCTTGACAAGTTTTTTAGGTTTTTCCCTGATCTTAATTGAAGATTGTCCCTCTCTGCAATCTACCTGGGCAACTCCCTTCTGCTCTGGCTGAGCAGTGTTACATCAGTAAAAGGGGCGTGAGGGAAATATTTTGTCATTGAATTACTCTTCAACTACAACTCTGACAGAATTGAAATAACACTCTCCAAGCACCAAATACTATGATGATTAATTAGC
Source organism: Rhinophrynus dorsalis (assembly GCA_037306005.1). Classification (NCBI taxonomy): domain Eukaryota; kingdom Metazoa; phylum Chordata; class Amphibia; order Anura; family Rhinophrynidae; genus Rhinophrynus; species Rhinophrynus dorsalis. The sequence goes on along the minus strand of CM074723.1, from coordinate 136,245,737 downwards.
GCTGCTTTTATTATGAAACATTACTATCCCTTTAACAGGTCCTGTGATCAACACCATGTTATCAGCAAGGAAACCATCTACCTCTGTCTACAATAGGATTTGGCAAACATTTCCGCATGGTGTGTAGAAAAATGTCTGGATAGGTTTTCCATTTCTACTGCTCAACTGCAGAGCTTCCTTCAAAAAAGTCATGATCAGGGGTTAAGACCATCATCCCTAAGAGTATAGGTGTCAGAAATATTGGCATGCTTAGTCCCAAACAGTTTGCTAAAGAGTATTTGGTAAAGAATTATTTGAAAGCGGTTGAGAAAAGAAGACCCAGGATCAAGAATGTTATCCCTCCCATTGGATTTAAATTTAGTTCTCAATCGGCTAACATTTTATGGGAAGTTTGAGCCGTTAAAGGAAATACCCGCTAAATTTCTACATTAAAAACCGCCTTCTTAGTGGCTATCACCTCAGCAAGAAGGGTAGGTGAGTTACAAGCACTTTCATCGAAGGAACTTGTATCAGATTCTATAAGGATAAAATAGTCCTTAGAACAAGAAAAAACTTCAGAACAAAAGTAGTACCATCTTTCCACCTCAACCAGGAAATAATTCTTCCGGCATTTCATCCCAATCCAAAAAGCAAGGAAGAACATTTGCATAAGCTGGATCTGTTGAGGTGTGTGTCCAGAATATTTAAGGAGAACAGCATTATTTCACAAGTAAGATTCCTTGTTTGTGCATTTCCAAGGAAAATTTAAAAGCTATCCAGCATCAAAACAGTCTATTGCTCGCTGGATAACACAATGATCAGAGAAGAATATATGGAAGCAGGAAAAGATCCCCCGAAAATTATCAAAGCCCATTCTATGCAGGCCATGGCATCATCCTGGGTGGAAAAGAACTCCACAACAGCAGAAGAATTATGTAAGGCTGCAACTTGGTCATCTATATCGACTTTTATTAAACCTTACCGATTTTAGATGTGCAACCTTCTGCTGCAACAAAATTTAGGAGGAAGGTTCTGAAAGCAGCCACAGTTCCGGGATGGTAAGACCATTCCAATCATTGCATATGTTTAGATATGTGTGTACATGTAAGTGTATATATTTTCTGTCTTTTCTGATGCTATCTATATATTGCCTACTTATTCATATGATTCATGTATATGGGCTCCTTGTATACATGGACTTCTTTCGGACATATGTTGTTGTTCTATCCCTCCCTTAATTCAGGCTTTGGTGTATCCCATTGAAGTTAATGGCCGTCGATGGAACACAGAAGAAAGGGAGAAGTTTACCTTATTGATATTTCCTTTTCTTCTGTGTCCCTCCACGGCATGCCCAGCCCTTAATTAACCTGTTTATGTTACATATTTTTTTAGCTCTGACAGGAGAGGAAGTGGATGATCTTAAATAGTTTTTAATTGGTCCTACATCTGGCTGAAGGGGAGGAGACAAATACCCATTGAAGTTAATGGCCATGGAGGGACACAGAAGAAAAGGAAATATCAATAAGGTAAATGTCTCCCTTTATGTACCCTATATTGGTGTATGTTTTTATGATTGAGAGCTTTTGTGATATTCCAATGATTGTGGGCTAGAACATATATTTTCTGCCTGATTTGTGTTTTATTTTGGATTAAGGTTGGCACGTCCAAATCTGAGGTCAGCGCTCAAGCATTATTTTTGTTTTATTTAGTTGTTGTGGAGCAGGAGGATTAGCGGGAGTGGTTAGACCCGCATAGCTTGTAGCTGCAGGACCAAGCTGAAATATCATACTGGTGTGTGGTTGACCATAAAAGGCCGGAGATACACATTCCCTTTTCCATCCTTGAGAGATTGGAGAGATTTACAGGTCCTGAAGAGACTACAGACGCGGAGCGCCTCTACGTTGGCTTTTGCAGATAAAAAGTCACGAAATTCACATCAATCTAAATAGGACTTTCAGTGGTTTTAATGCTAGAAAGGTTTCCAATCAATTGTTTTGTAATACGAGCAGACCTTTTCAGTCCATGGCTGCAGTTTTGATAATGATATCATATTGCACCTCAAAAGAGGCACTGCAGTACCCCCTATACCTGACTCATTTAAGTGAGGTTGACTTATAAAATTAACTTCGTTCCCATAAGGCAAAACTTTATTCATAGGATGTAAGGGGACGAAGCACTTAATGTACTTTTTTACTTATGCCTAGGCACGAAAGAGATAATAAGGGGAGAGCAATCCCTCCACATCTGTCCAACTCTTAATGTGACCCTACAATTCACAATACCTTCTAACCATGTACAATGTAGACCCTTCTTACCCCCTCTTTTGCCTGCAATAGCAAGACCACTCTTTAATCTTTAATGACTCAGTGCCACAAGATTGGCATACAGCCAATGTGGTGCCTTTATTTAAGAAGGGAACTAAAACAAAATCCAGCAATTGAAGATCTGTAAGTTTGACTTAGAAATTGTAAAAACTGCTTGAAGGTATAATAAGGGATTATATTCAGGATTACACTGTGCAACTAGATTTATTAGCAGGAATCAACATGGTGAGGAATAGACCGTGCCAAACAAATTTTGAGCTTCTATGAAGAATGAAGAAGTAATTAGCAACTTGGATAATGGTGAAGCAGTAGATTAATATATCTATATTTTGCAAAGGCACTTGATACAGCACCACACAAGTCTGGCGTATAAAATAAGGAAATTGGGTTTAGGGGATAGCCTTTGTAACTGGATAGAAAATTGCTTGAAGGTTAGTAAACAGTGGGTTGCTGTAAATGGAAAATTTTCCAATACAGGTAAAGTTGAGCGTGAAGTACCTCAGGGCTCAGTACTTGGTCCACTGTTTGTTAGCATGTTTTACCTGGAAATGTGTATAGAAATCAGGATGTCCTCTACAGATTTACATAAAATAGCAGATTGGGCAAACAAATGGAATATGAAATTTAATATAGGGAAGTGTCAAGATATGTATTTGTGACTAACATCCTAATGCTACTTGCTACTTATAAACATAATAGAATCCTTCTTGGAGATGTATTCCTAGAGAAAGATATGGGAGTTCTTGCAAACTCTGCAGAAAAAGGCGTATTGAAGCTAGAATGAACAACATAATTGCCACTGTACAAATAGTTGGTAAGATCTTGCCTAGAATACACAGTTTTTGGCATCCGCTCGTAAAAAGGATATACTAGAACTGGAGAAGAGTACAGAGAAGAGCAACAAAATTAATTAAGGGAATGAAGGATTTGAAGTTTAGCCAATCTTTTATTTACTCTGGAGAAAACATGCCTACATTGCTTAAGTATATGTGAGGTCAGTACAAGGATCTCTGGTGAGTTATAATTCTAAGGCCTGATCCAATAACTAGCGGCCACCCCTTAGAAATAGAGGGAAGAAGGTTTCAAGTAAAGTAGAGGAAGGGATTTTATATTTTTTTACAGAAATGTTAAATGTTTACATTGTATCTGCCATTACTATATCCTGGAATTCCACAATTTAAGATATTGCATTTCTAACAGAAGAGAACATGCAGGGTTATGTTGTATATTAGTCGGCAAAACGGGAAGGTCTAGTAAACAGGATACTACCCATTTTGGAGTTGGGAAGGCTAATATAATTCTTGTTTTCTTGTTTATTCTGTGGCAAAAGTTTTTAACTTGATGGACTTTTGTTCTTTTAGATCTATTTTATTATGTAACTATATTATAATTTGGCCAATGGAGGGATTGGTAGTAAAATAAATAATTGACAAATACTCATTTTCCAATGACCTACAAACATTTTTGTTGATTTGTTTTTTTAACCTAATCTGACATTTACCAGATTGGCCTGCCATTCAAGCAAATTGTATTGTAACTGTTACTGTGCTGGCAACATAAATGTTAATTATATGTAAATCTTTTGATGTTTAGATTTTATTCTCTCCGTTTGTTTCAATGTCTACATGTATATTGAAGTGTTTGTTAGTCTGCTGTACAACAGACAGCAGTATACAATCTGTAATGTGGACATTCTTCACTCTCAAAGGGACTCCTCTGTATGCAATTATCTAGATTGTGTTATGGGATCTTAATGTATACTTAGGACAAAGTGACCACACAAAAATATTTTATATGCACTTCTGGGTGTTTTTTTGTTTGTTTCTCTCCTTTTGCCTTAATGCAGGATATGTTGAGCATCTACTTGAAGTAATAATGACTGCAAGAGGGAAATATAAATTATATTCTATAATTGTACATTCTGTGCACAATTATTAGGCAAGTTGTATTCTTGAGGATTAATTTTATTATTGAACAACTACAGTGCTCTCTGTCAATTCAAAATGTTAAGAAACCTTAAACCTGAATATTTAAGAAAGCCAAAACCTCACTTTTACTTTCTTAGGAGATTATATGTGTGCGCAATTATTGGGCAACTATTAGTGTGCAGAATTATTATGCAACTAAATGAAGAACGATAATTTTCCCATCTTTCATGTTTATTTTCATCTATTAAAGTGAAAATACTAAAACAACTCAAGATTTACAAATAAACATTTGTGACACAAAAAAAAAATCCATGATCCAAAATAGCCACCCTTCTTTTCAATAACCGTCATAAGCCTTCCATTCATGGAGTCTGTCAGTTTCTTGATCTGTTGATGATCAACTTTTTGTGCAGCAGCAACCACAGCCTCCCAGACACTGTTCAGAGAGGTGTACTGTTTTCCTTCATCGTAACTCTGCCATTTAAGAATGGCCCACAAGTTCTCAATAGTGTTTAGGCCAGATGAGGGAAGGGTGCCATGTCATTATTTTATCATCTTTAAGGCCTTTACTGGCTAGCCACACAGTGGAGTACTTTGATGCATGTGATAGAGCATTGTCCTGCATAAAAATCATGGTCTTCTTGAAAGATGCAGACTTTTTCCTGTACCACTTGAAGAAAGTGTCTTCTAAAAACTGGCAGTAGGTTTGGGAGTTGAGTTTGAGTCCATTTTGAACCCAAAAAGGTCCAACTAGCTTATTGTTAATAATACTAGACCATACCAGTACCCCTCCTCCACCTTGCTGGCATCTGAGTTGAAATGGAGCTCTGCCTGTTACTGATCCAGCCATGGGCCCATCCACCTGGACCGTCAAGAGTCACTCTCATCTCATCAGTCCATAAAACCTTTGAAAAATCTGTCTTCAGATATTTTTTGGCCCTGTCTTGACGTTTCATCTTATGTGTCTTGTTCAGCGGTGGTCGGGTTTCAGCCTACCTTACCATGGCCATGTCTCTGAGCACTGAACGCCTAGTACTTATGGACAATCCAGGTAGGTTGCAGTTCTGAAATGTTACCGCACTGGAGCATAATGGATTCCTGGTAGCTTTATGTTTGATTCTTCTCAAATCTCTGGCAGTTAATTTGCATCTTTTTTTCTCAACCCTGCGACCCTGCTGACTATTTGCAACAAAACATTTGATGGTTCTGTGATCACGCCCCAATGTCTTAGCAATTTCAAGAGTGATACATCCCTCTGAAAGACTTTTTACAATTTTTGACTTTTCAGAGTCTGTTATATCTTTCTGCCCATTTTGCCTGAGGAAATGAAGCTGCCTAATAATTATGCACACCTTGACATAGGGTGTTTATCTCCTTAGGCCACACCCTCTCTCATTACACACATACACATCATCTGATATGCTTAAATCCAATAAGCATTCAAGTTTAGCTTGGAGTTGGAAAATATGCATAAAAATGATGATATGGTCAAAATACTCACTTGCCTTAGAATTGTGCACACAGTGTATATAATATGTGCCTCCTGTCTTACTATGGCTAACACTGTACCAGCTATCATCTGTAATAATGACTGGACAGTGACCATGTCATAAAAGCAACTTTAGTATGATCCAAAGTAACGTTCCATAACTAGTGAACAAGGATCTGATGTATTTCACTAAGTAAACCCACACTTAGTCATAGATCACACTGGGCCTGTGTTGGGATTATTTGGCTATAGTAAGAAAAACCTACCCCCTACAGGACAATAAAAAAGGGCAGATACATTTTAACATTTTAACATTGCCATCAGTTGTTTTATGAGAGAGACAGATTAATGAAAGGATATACATAAACCCTTCAGTAATTTTATTGCCTTGTGGAATCGCTCAGATGCTAAAAATGTAAGACGGCTAACTGCATAAAACAAGCTTATTATTGAACATGACAATTCAGCAAACTACATACAATGTGACTCTCTTCTATAATTTTATAACCTGTCACAAAAAGTTGATTAACAGACTTTAGTAATTAAGGCAGTGCAATATAACAAGGATTTGAAACAAAGTAAGTCATATCATATTCTCTGTTCATACAGTGAGGCAAAAAATTATTTGATCCCCTACTGATTTTGTACGTTTGCCCACTGACAAAGAAGTGATCAGTCTACAGTTTTAATGGTAGGTTTATTAGAACAGTGAGAGACAGAATAACAACAACAAAAAATCCAGAAAAACTCATTTCAAAAAAGTGAAATAGGTATTTGACCCCCCCCCCATCAATCAGCAAGATTTCTGGCTCCCAGGGGTCTTTTATACAGGTAACAAGCTGAGATTAGGATCACTCTCTTAAAGGGAGTGTTTCTAATCTCAGCTTGTTACCTGTATAAAAGACATCTGTTCACAGAAGCAATCCAATCAGATTCCAAACTCTCCGCCAAGACCAAAGAACTGTCCAAGGGACAAGATTGTAGACCTACACAAGGATAGAATGGGCTAAAAGACCATCGCCAAGCAGCTTGGTGAGAAGGTGACAACAGGTGGTGCGATTATTCGCAAATGGAAGAAAAACAAAATAACTGTCAATCTCCCTTGGTCTGGGGCTCCATGCAAGATCTTACCTCATGGAGTTTCAATAATCATGAGAATGGTGAGGAATCAGCCCAGAACTATACAGGATGATCTTGTCAATGATCTCAAGGTAGCTGTGACCATAGTCACCAAGAAAACAATTGGGAACACACTATGCCATGAAGGACTGAAATTCTGCAGCACCCGCAAGGTCCCCCTGCTCAAGAAAACACATGTACAGGCTCATCTGAAGTTTGCCAATGAACATATGAATGATTCAGAGGAGAACTGGGTGAAGGTGTTGTGGTCAGATGACACCAAAATCGAGCTCTTTGGCATCAACTCAACTCACCGTGTTTGGAGGAGGAGGAATGCTGCCTATGACCCCAAGAACACCCTCCCCACCGTCAAACGTGGAGGTAGAAACATTGTTTTGGGGTGTTTTTCTGCTAAGGGGACAGGACAACTTCACCACATCAAAGGGACAATGGACGGGGCCATGTACCGTCACATCTTGGGTGAGAACCTCCTTCCCTCAGCCAGGGCATTGAAAATGGGTAGTGGATGAGTATTCCAGCATGACAATGACCCAAAACACACGACCAAGGCAACAAAGGAGTGGCTCAAGAGAAGCACATTAAGTTCCAGGAGGGGCCTAGCTGAAGGTTCAAGTTCCCAAATGTCAGCCTCAAAACCTTAATGACTTGGAGAGGATCTGCAAAGAGGAGTGGGACAAAATCCCTCCTGAGATGTGTGTGCAAACCTGGTGGCCAATTACAAGAAATGTCTGACCTCTGTGATTGCCCACAAGGGTTTTGCCAACAAGTACTAAGAGATGTTTTGCAAAGGGGTCAAATACTTATTTCACTCAGTAAAATGCAAATCAATTTATAACTTTTTTGAAATGCGTTTTTACGGATTTTTTTGTTATTCTGTCTCACTGTTCAGTCTATAATTTTAATGGTAGGTTTATTTGATAATTTCTTTGTCAGTGGGCAAACGTACAAAATCAGCAGAGGATCAAATACAGTGAGGGAATCCTCATGCCTAGTTCAAAGATCCAGAAAACTTAATCATCTCTAATTAGGAGTGCAACCATCTTTATTCACTGAGCAGGGAATGTGCACCTGCAGTGTATATCAAAAGTGTACACACCCTTATTGAAATTGCAGCTTTGTTGAGGAAAGGCTGAACTCAAGACAAATGTCAGACCCTGTCTGCCTTTTAATAAATGTAATAAAAAAAAAAGTTTAATGCACTGTCAAAGTCTTGGTTGCATACGTGTGCATACACTTTAACCCCTTAACGACCTCTGATGTACTGGGACCATCATGGGTAGATTTGCTCCAAGGACCCATGGCGATCCCGGTACGTCATGGGTTAAATGCTCCCATTGCGGCTGCACGGAGCGATGGGAGAGTGCGTGCCGGTTCCCAGTTCGTGTTCCAGATTTCCTGTTTAAAAAAAAAAAAAAAAAAAAAAAAAGACAAAATTAACCCTTTGATCACTGTTCTGCAGTGATCAATACAGTCCCCACCCCCATCTGATCACTTTAGTAGTGATCAGTTTGCTGCAGATCAGAGTTTGCTGATCTGTGGTACAATTTTTACATCTTCTCTTTTTTTTTTTTTTTTTTTTTTTTAAATAAAATTTGATTATTTTCTATAGTTTAGGTAGGTAGTTGTGTAGGTTTAGTGTAGACGTGTGTTAGGGAAAGGTTTAGGGTTAGATTTAGGTTTAGGAGTAGAGTAGGGAAAATAAACAACAACAAAAACAAACACAAAAAATAACCCATAAGTTTAGTTTAGATAGGTAGTTCACTTGGGTTAGGTAGGTTCAGGGTATACGTAGGTTAGTGATAGTAGAAAAAAGTTCCTGCACTCCAATACAATAAACACAGAAAAGCCCAAATAATAAAATATCCAAATTTATTCACATCATATAAAAAGTACCTTCAATCTTCTGGCCGTGTAATAAAAGGAGAGACTATTACATCCCAGGCACTTCAGCTAGATGAATATCAACATTTCAAACAGATCCATGTGTTTCGTGCAAGAAACACTTGCTCATGATCTCCGAATAAAATCAATGTCTCGCGCCCTGCCTTTTAAATCCCAAATGTCCAATCAACAACCTCCACTTCAAACGGACCTGATAGGAATCCGCATACGTAAGTCATATGACCTGCAAGGTCCAATGAAAAAGAGAAAAACCAGAAATATCATCCATTAATTTAAACGATCCAATCACCAGAGATATTAAATGGCGACCTATACAGTTCACAATCCTACAATGCACATGATCGTTACCCAATCCAAATAAGTAAAGATGAATGAACATGCACGCATCGACGAGCCTAATCAGCCAATCCCATCTACACTAAAAGGCAAAATCACTAAAAAGATATCAAGCCGACTATCATTATATAGACTCGCCCGCCAGGAGAAAACGGACTATCCGTCCAGAGCCATGCTCCCACGATCACACATTCACCATATATCTCCCTGCCAGTGAGTCAAATGAAAGTGCCAACCATGTATAGGGGATTAACCCCTCAAGCCCTGAACAGTAACAATCCGCAACTTGATAAGGTTATATGCATAAACAAAATATATAGGCACCGCACCATCGCGCATGCACAAACACCCATTAAATAATTGATTATATATAGGAGAAAGGCAGGGTTCTCTGATAGATAGAGGAACTGCTTCAGGAGTAGACCTCCAAGGAAGGAGATATCATTAGAGTACAGGATCTGATAGTTCCAATATTTCATCATCTTCCCAAAATTCATAAATCTTCAGAGAACCCAGAGGGAAAACCTATAGTCACCGGAATTGGGTCTTTAAATGAGAAATTGGGAGAATGGGTTGACTACCAGCTACAGCCACTTGTCCTCAGACTACTTGGTTATTTGAGAGATACAACACATGTTATTCAAAAACTTGAACAAACTAAGTGGTCTGAGGGCTTTTTATGGCCTAGATGTGATGTTAAATCATTATATTCATGCATCCCACTTAATTTGGGGTTAACAGCCTTAGAATATCATTTAACACATTACAGTTCGTATTCAGATGATATGACAGAGTTTATTATGCTGTTGACTGAGTATCTCCTAACCCACAATTATTTTATGTTCGATGGGGATTTCTTTCTCCAGAGGCATGGGACATCTATGGGGGCAAAATTTGCCCCCTCTTATGCCAACTTTTTATGGGTTGGTGGGAGGTGTCCCACATCTTTTGGGGAACAGAATTCCCATAGGGACAGTATTGTGTGGTTTGGGAGATACATACATGATCTGCTGTTTATTTGGCATGGTCAGGTCTCCAATGCGGTAAGGTTTGTTGAATATCTGAATACCAATGATCTAAATTTGACATTTACCTTTGAAGTTTCTATCGAAAGTATCCCTTTTCTGGATCTGAGGATCCATGAAGATATACTTACAGGTCATATTTATACGGATGTCTATAGAAAGTCCACAGCAGGCAATAGCCTGCTTAGGGCAGATAGTTGTCATCCTGGGCATACAGTTAAAGGGAATCCAGTTGGACAGTTCCTCTGTCTTCGGAGGAACTGCTCCACTGATGAGCGTTTTGAGAGGCAGTCGAAGGAACTTTATAATAGGTTTTTGCAAAGAGGTTATCGGCTTGGAGAGAGCGAGAGGTGAAAAAAGGGAGGAACTTTTGATTTATAAGAAGCGGAATCATTCTAATATTAAGGGAACACAACCCAGGGTCATTTTTCCAATTCCTACAGTGTGGAGTATAATGCCATAATTTGCATCTTAAAGAGACCCCTCATGGTCCTCCATATGGATGAGGGACTGAGAGGGGTTGTTACTGATGGGTGTAAATTTGTTTCTAGGAAAGCACCAACACTATCAGTAGCTTTGTCTCTTAGCCTGTATGTCTCTAAGAAGACCCAAATTGAGGGTCAATGGTTGGCAACTAAAGGGACATACAGAAGTGCACGCTGCCATTGTTGTGTGCGCTTACGAGTGTCTAAAACTATCGTTTCAACTAAGACCAAGAAGCAATATGAGGTGAGAGGTTATATAAACTGTGCTACAAAGGGTGTGGTTTACCTTCTTACCTGTATGAAGTGTAACATACAATACGTAGGAAAAATGGTAAGGAGCTTGAGAGGAAGGGTTAATGAACATCTTAATAATATAAGGAATAAGGATTTTCGTTCCAATGTGACCATTCATTTCAATTCTGTGGAATGTTGCATTGAACATCTTCATGTGCAGGGAGTGGAGAGAGTCACTTTGGGGGTCTGAGGAGGCAACCTAAATAATAAAATATTAAAAAGGGAAGTGTATTGGATTTTTGAGTTGGGAACTAGGTCTCCATATGGGTTAAATAAGGAGTATGATGTGACCTGCTATATATAGTGTTGCTTTGGATCTTGGGTTGTGATTCTCTTTACTCCATTTCTTTTAGTATTCTATTTGATATTCAGAAGTGAATCATTTGATCTTCTCTCTCTCCCTCTCTCCTAATATTGATATTATTTGGCAAATGATATAGACATGCTTGTTTCTACTTTTGAGAAACATAGGATTATGTGTATACATAAGGCAGTTAAGCATTCATTTTCTTGTTTTTCTGTTTCTTTATTTTATTATTTATGAAAACTAAGTTAGAGATATTCTCTTTGAATATGGTTTTGATATTTAAGTAAAAGATAGGTCTTGATTTAGTGTCCTGCCTTTCTCCCATATATAAATATTTAATGGGTGTGCATTTGCGATGGTGAGGTGCATATATATTTTGTTTATGCATATAACCTTATCAAGTTGCGGATTGTTACTGTTCAGGACTTGAGGGGTTAATCCCCTATACAGGGTTGGCAGTTTCATTTGACTCACTGGCTGGGAGATATATGGTGAATGTGTGATCGTGGGAGCATGGCTCTGGACAGACAGTCCGTTGTCTTCTGGCGGGCGAGTCTATGTAATGATAATCTGCTTGATATCTTTTTAGTGATTTTGCCTTTTAGTGTAGATGGGATTGGCTGATTAGGCTCGTCGATGTGTGCATGTTCATTCACCTTTTACTTATCCATTTGGATTGGGTAACGATCATGCTCATTGTAGGATTGTGAACTGTATAGGTCCGTTTAGATCGGTCGTCGTTTAAGATATCTGGTGATTGGATCGTTTAAATTAATTGATATTGCTGATTTTTCTCTTTTTTTCATTGGACCTTGCAGGTCATATGACATACTTATGTGGTTTCCTATCAGGGCTGTTTGAAGTGGAGGTTGTTGATTGGACATTTGGGATTTAAAAGGCAGAGCGCGAGACATTGATTTTATTCAGCGATCATGAGTAAGCGCTTCTTGCATGAAACGTGTAGATCTGTTTGAAATGTAGATATTTATCTAGCTGAAGTGCCTGGGATGTAATAGTCTCTCCTTGTTTTATTACATGGCCAGAAGACTGAAGGTACTTTTTAATATGATGTGAATAAATTTGGATATTTTATTATTTGGGCTTTTCTGTGTTTCTTGTATTGGAGTGCAGGAACTTTTTTCTACTATCAAAGTTGTATATTGGGGGCAGACAGAGAAGAGCCCATCCAGCACCCATCAAGTGGTTTATCCCATTTTTCTTGCCCATTATTTGTTGGAGTTATATGTCTGCAGAGTTGTTGGAGTTACAATTTTCTATCAGTGACCGGACATAGAAGATAGAGCCACTACCTTGTTTATGTGTTTATATTTATATGTAGGTTGTGGTAAGGTTTAGGGTTAGATTTAGGTTTACGGGTAGCGTAAGAAACTCTAAAAAAAAATGTATATTTTTTTTTAAGTGTACAAAATGCAGCGGAGGTACAGTGCAGAAGAGGCATATGCCTTTTTGGCTTCTGACTCAGAAGCCACAGACACTGCGTCAGACTTTGATATAACACAGTTTTCAGAGAGTGAGAGCAGCTCTAGTGATGATGTTGTGCCTTCTGTAAAGAAAAGATGTACTAACCCAAATGCTGCCCTGGCAACTGCCCCAGCACCTGCCAAAAGACCTGTCCAAAGACCTGCCCAAAAGAAAATGCCCCAACACCTGCCACTCCTGATACTAATGAATGGGTATCACCAACCAATTTATGCCCACAAATCCCAGAATTCACAGGCAACCCAGGGATTCAAACTGATATGGAAGGATTTACCCATGATACTTTTGATCTGTTTTTGGGGGAAGACATTTTGGGGGAAATTGTGTCCCAAACCAATTTGTATGCAGCCCAGTATATTGCCACCAACCCTACAGCTTTTGTTGTTAAGCAAGAAGTATAGAAACCCACAGACCTCACACAATTTAAGCAATTCTGGGCCTTAATAATGGCAATGGGCATGATTAAAAAAAGCCTAGTATCTGATCCTTCTGGAGCAAAAACCCCATATGTGAAACCCCTATATTCTCCAAGACAATGACCAGGTCTAGATTTGAAATAATGTTGCACTTTATGCATTTTAATGCTAATACCCTGTGCGTCCCAAAAGAACAATCCCAGTATGATAGACTGTACAAAATTCGTCCCCTAATAAACCATTTACAGAAAGTTTACCCACGTGTATATGCCCCAAAAACAAATTAGTCTAGATGAATCCCTAATGAAATATAAAGGCAGATTAGGGTTCAAGCAATACATCCCCTCCAAGTGCTCCAAGTTTGGTTTTAAATTTTATAAATTGTGTGAAAGTACCACAGGGTACACCCAGGCTTTTAGAATTTATGAGGGCAAGGACAGCCAACTTGATCCTCCTAGTTGTCCCGAATTTCTGGGAACAAATGTGAAAATAGTTTGGGATCTAATTGACCCCTTTTTAAATAAAGGTTATCAATTATTTGTTGATAACTATTATACCAGCCCCCTTTTATTTGTCTCTCTTTTTTTTTTGTTTTGACACCGTGGCCTGTGGCATTGTTAGGTGCAATTGCAGGGAGTTGCCCAAAAAACTTGTAGAGACAAAACTAAAAACTTGGATGTCCTTATCTTTGTGACAACAGGAGCTGCTGGCAGTTAAATTCAAGGACAGAAAAGATGTCTACATGCTGACCACCATACATGAGGACAGATCTGTGGCAGTCACTGTTCGTGGCAGGAGAGGGGTACTGAGAAAGCCAGTCTGCATCAGGGACTATAATAAAAACATGAGAGTGCAGGGCATGGTACAAAAAAGTTGGCATCTATATGATGCAGACTGCAATACATAATTAATCCAATCCAAATAATTAATCAATCCAAAATGTAGCTACAACTCCTTTCCCTAGTTTTGTTTCACTGTGCGCCAGAAATCATTCCATCAAGACCCGGGAAGCACACTTTATTTATAAAATCCCCCCAACTCCCCAAAAGAACAAACCACAGAAGCACTACAGGCTTTGCTACAGCAAGGGAATACAGACAGACACCACCACTTACTGTCCTGATTGCCCTTCCAAACCTGGCCTCTGCATTGGTGACTGCTTCAAGGAATACCATTCAGGCACAATGCAGTAGTGCTGTAAAGCTTCTTTTATTATTTGGCCACTTTTCACCCCCATGAAATATCCTGGGGTTTTTTTCAAAACCCATCCCTCCTTAGATCTAACACTATCAAAATATAATGGGAAGCAAAGCACCCTCAGTTTTTTCCATCTCTGATAATGGGCCCAGTAGCTCCCCCAAACCCTTACAAACCTATGCATATGGGGCATTGACGTACTCAGAAGAAGGAGGTGAACACTAATCAATGCAGTTTATAAAATCTTCACTTATTCTGTGCTTGAAATTCACACCAACATTGAAGTCAAAGTGTGAAAAATGCTGATTTTTAACTTACGTCATGTTTTCACAGGATTGGTGGTAAAATGGCTGTGTACAAAATTTGAAAACACACTTAAAATGAGAGCCTGGGGTGTGTACTTTCCAAAAACATACACTTTTGGGGGGAAATCTTAAGGTGGAGCACTGTTACACAGGCCAAATGAGAAATGGCACCAGTGACGCAAGCTGGGAAAATTAAAATTGTGAACCTGGAAACGTGCATGTTCCAATTTGGTCCCCGTAGCTCCCCCAAACCATGAGAAAGCTATGCATATGGGGTATTGCTGTACTCAGAAGAAGGAGCTGAACCCTAATCAATGCAGCGTATAAAATCTTCACCTATTCTGTGCTTGAAATTCACATCAACATTGAAGTCAAAGTGTGAAAAATGCTGTTTTTTTTTTTTTGTTTGTGTTTTTTTTTTTTTTTTTTTTTAACTTACGTCAAGTTTTCACAGGATTGGTAGTAAAATGGCTGTGTACAAAATTTGTTTGGCTGGGACTCTATCAACCTGGAACACTTGCCTTTTGCTCTGATAGAACTCTATCGACCTGGTACACTTGGCTTTTACATTTTTTTTTCTGAAGTGTTCAAGCTAAGTCAAATTGTTAGGGCATCTGCTTGAAGAGCCCTCTTAAAGGGATAGTAAAGTCTAGTAATAATAAAAGTTAATATTATAGCTATTAAAGTAATAAACTAAACAATGTTGGCCCTATCTCTCAAACCTTTGTGGTTTCAGAGATATGTGAAGAGCGTTCCCCCCCCCCCCCCTTCTGTGACATGACCTGTAAGGCTGTCAGCCCGAGATTCTGGTTGCGTCACCAGACGAGGCTCTTCTGCAGAGCTGAAATTGTGCGATCCTGACACAAATACTTCATTGGAATGGTCTAAAAAGTGGCTTAGTTTAGTTTATTAGTTTAGTAGCTACAATATTAGCTTTTCTCTGTCGTCCAATATAGCTTGCAGGTAACCGTTTAAGTAGGCAGGAACAATTCTTGAAAAGAAGTGCAAGGTGGAACCTTCCTTCCCTCCTTAGCTGGTCACCAGCCAATCCCCAACCAGTTAGATTTGTCCCTTGAACAGGAAAGGCAAGAGAACCATTCTGCTTAGTTTTTAGTTATATTTATTGTTTTCTGTTAGATATGGGGTGTAGAAATCTCCCATTAGGCGGATTACCATTACTAACTTCCCAATGGCGGAGTGCTCAGTTATCAGGCGCTGTTTGTGGACTTTCCAGCCCTGAGGGGAGAATCTTGCATGCTATGTTTTTTCCCTAGGAGAAGCCCACTGAGGCTTCTTCTTTAACAATGGTAGTTTGAAGACAGAAGACCTGCAAAAAAGGTGAGCAACCCTTTGAATGCTGAGGTCCATTTGTCCCACGCTTCCCCTCCGTGCAGGGGTCTCCTTTTGGAGCTCCTGTTATATACTCCTGCACTCATTGGGTTTACATGTTTGTCTGTTTGGGTTTCTGGAGCAATTGGGTTTCTGTGGTAATTTAACCCCTCATTTGCCAAATTGAGCACCTTTAATGGTTTTGTCATGCTTTTCCTTAATCTGGCGATTTCTATGTGTTTCCAAACTTTGGACTTATTAAAATTCTGTTATTTTAAATTAAAGGCGCGCTTTACCACATATACACCATGCTCTATTCATCTCTATGGGACTTTTACTTATTGGGACATACCTCTGCAACCGCTCCACATATCGAGTTCAGAGACTGCTTATTTTATTTGTCTACCGTCCTGTTATCCAGTTTATATTCTGAGTGTCTGGGGGGGCTCGGGGATTTTGGCACTGTTTTTAGGGTACTTGAAGGGAAACTATATTTCCCATGCGCGCCCGCTTCACAGGCTATTTTCTACTGAGCGGAAGCCGTTTTCTAGCTTTCCCTGTATGAGTATCCTATGCAGTGCTTAGATTCTTCCTCTCTCCTCAGCAGATTACACTTAACTGGCAGGTGAAGGGTTATTTTTGTGAATTCTGGGGTGAACATTTAATCTCATACACAGTATTTGGGTTAATCTTCCTACTATCAGGCACTTTTTATATCCTGTTAGGATGTGAGACCCATTGGGACCTGGGGCTAGACCCAAGACTAAGGATACTGAGGTGTATGTGAATTATCTTGCACGAGTGGAAAACCCCTGACAAACGCCTGAGTTTGCCTAAGAAATTTGCTAAGATGTACCCCTTCTCAGAGGTGGAACTAGCTCAGTGGGCTTACCCCCTAAGGTGGATGCCCCAGTGTCAAGACATTCTAGAACCATGGCCCTGCTAGTGGCAGATGCTTCTGCTCTCAAGGAGTTGACTGACCGAAAACTTGAGGCTTTTCTAAAAGCCATATCTGCAACCATAGGTGCATCTCTGGGACCCACGTTTGCTGCTGCTTGGGTAAATCGGGCCATTGCTGTATGGACTGAACAACTTACTGGTGCTTTTAATCAGGGTGCTCCCACAACTGACTTACTGCAACTCTTAGCTAACATTTCAGAAGCTCAGCATTATGTTACTGAAGCTATCTTTGATGCTGTTAGGCTGAAAGCTAGGGTTTCAGCTATATCTATAGCAGCCAAACATGCTGTCCGGCTTAAGAGCTGGTCTGCGGATACCATTATCCAAGAAATCCTTGATTTCTTTGCCCTAACTGGGCACTTCTTTATTTGTGCCAGAGCTGAAGAACCTCATCAGTGAGACTACTGGGGGCAAGAGCACTTTGTTGCCTTTGGTTCCCAAGAAGAAACCTCAAGTTCTAACGGTTCCACAGGCTCCGTATTCCTACTCCAAGCCCAAGCAGCAGTGGAGACCCAAACAGTCCTCCACCAAACCACCTTTGGCATGACTCTCTGAACTCCAGACCCCACACATCATTGGGTTGCAGACTGTGCCATTTTCTATGTGTCTGGACAGACACAGTGGTGGATCCGTGGGTTTTACAGGTGATTTCAGAAGGTTACAGTATTCCCTTCTCCTCTCTTCCTCCTTACAGGTTCATTCCTTCTCACACTCCTCAGGGATGGAAGAAGCATCGTCTTTTCAATGGCGCTATTCAGACCCTACTGGACAAGGAATTTCTGGAACCGGTTCCAGACCTGGAAATTTGTTCCGGTTTCTATTCCAACCTGTTTGTAATCTCCAAGAAGGATGGAGACTGCTGTCCCATCCAGAACCTCAAGGATCTCAATTCCTTCGTAGTCAAGACTCATTGTCACTAAGAGTCCTTAAGATCGGTGATCACGGCAATGTGCCCTGGGGAATTTCTGGCTTCTTTGGATCTCCAGTATGCCTATCTCCATCCATCCGGAGAGCCATCAGTATCTCAGGTTTGCTTGTGACACAAGACACTTCCAGTTTTCTGCTCTTCCCTTCAGTCTGACTACAGCCCCCAAGGTATTGACTCGTATCCTGGGTGCACTAATTTCCTGTCATGTTCAAGGATGGCATCTGAGTCACTCCGTACATGGATGACTTGCTCTTGAAGTCCCCGTGTCCGGAACTCCTTCAACAGGACAAGGACTGTATCAACACTCTCACCCATCACAGGTGGATCCAGAACATGGTATTTCTCACGGACAAGGTGATTCACCCACACGGTATACTCAGTCCTGGGTTGCTCTCCCATTCCAGCCAAAAAATTTACCTTTCTAGTGGGAAAGTATCACGGTGCCCATGATTCGTGCTATCTGGTGTCTATCACTTGCTGAGAATTACTCATTGGCTGCCTGCTATTAGCCCTCCTCACTCTGCCTTTTTAAACCCTGGTTGGGCACTCCCAGCTTGCCCTTTCGTGATGTTTCTGACCTCATTTGTCCTGACCTGCTGTCAGGCTTCTGGGCCTGCTGTTCCTGCATTCCGGTGTTCCTGTGTTCCAGCACCTCGCGAGTTAATCTTCCGGAGTTCCTGAGTCTCCGGCCTGCCCGCCTCTCCTGCCGGTTTCGCTCTCCGTCAGTGGTTCCAGTGTTCCGGTCACCTGTCACCACATCAGTCTTGCTCTGGTGGATTCCCCGCTAGAGTACAGGGCTCTCGCTCTTGCTCTGTCGCTCCGGCGACACTGTTACTATTCCACTTCAGCTCTAGTCGGTTGGTCCCAGCATGAGGATGCTGGTTTACTCCATTAAACCTGGTTGCGAGAATTACAGTTGGCCTCAGCGTGCGGATGCTGGTTTACTCCATTAAACCTGGTTGCGAGAATTACTTTTGGTCCCAGCATGTGGACGCTGGTTTACTCCATCTCACCAGGTGGCGATATATACTGTTGGTCCCAGCGTGCGGACGCTGGTTTACTCCTTTAAGCCTGGTAGCGATATTACTGTTGGTCCCAGCGTGCGGACGCTGGTTTACTCCATTTAACCTGGTTGCGAGAATCACAGTTGGTCCCAGCGTGCGGACGCTGGTTTACTCCATTAAACCTGGTTGCGCTCATTACTGTTGGTCCAACGTGAGGACGTTGGTTTGCTCCTGAACTGTCTAGTTCTGAGGACAGGTCGCTGTCTGCTTCCTTATACAGTCGTCTGATACTTTCTGGCAATAGACTTCTGCTGCGATTAGACCATTGTTCCTATTCCTGTCTGCTGTCATAGTCATCTGACAGCTGGTCTACGCTTTGGGCTGCCCTGCCCGGTATTGGTAAGGCCGGTAGAACCTTTGTACATTACCATCTTTAAGGTTGCCTTACCCGGTATTGGCAGGGCCGGTAGAGCCTATACTCAGTCTCCCTTGGGCTGCCTTGCCCGGTATTGGTAAGGTCGGTAGAACCGGTACATGTCACCTCACGGTTGCCTTACCCAGTATAGGCAAGGCCGGTAGAGCCTATTGTTATTGCTACTGTCACTTGGGTTGCCTTGCCCAGTATAATTGGCAAGGCCGGTAGAGCCTATTCTATTGACTATTGCTGTTGTATTGTTATGTATGTTTAACCCTACCGGGATTGCCTTTTTCAATAAAGTTACGTTTTTACCAAAACCTTAAGTCTGAGAGTCTTCAAATACCGTGACAGGAAGTTAATATCCACCATAGAGGCGGTACTGTTTGCGATGGCTTACACAAGGGAACTTCAGAGGTTCATGATCCAGGTTTGCAGAGGGAACCCAGATCTACTGAAGCTGTTGGTTTCTCTCCCCTTACATGTGGAGTGGAGTCTCTCTTGGTGGCAAATCTCTCCAACTTGAGGAAGTGCAGACCCTTCCTAGTACCATTCTGGACCACGGTGACAACGGATGTCAGCCTATCCGGCTGGGGAGCGATCCTGGGTCATCTGACCGCACAAAGCCGATGGTCAGCGGAGGAGTCTCTCATACCCATCAATGTGCTGGAACTTCGGGCAATATTCCACGCTCTCAGATATTGGTCCTATCATCTTGAAGGCTGTCCAGTTTGCGTCCAGTCTGACAACGCCATGGCCGTGGCTTACATCAACAAGCAAGGCGGAACAAGAAGTCTCGCAACTTGTTTGGAGGTCAAGGCTGTCTTAATCTGGGCAGAAGAACATGTCCCTGCCATCTCCGCAATTCATATTCCAGGAATAGACAACATCTTAGCTGAATTCTTAAGTCGACACATGGTAGAGAGCAAAGAGTGGGAACTCCAGCAGGAGCTGTTAGACCTCATCGTCTAGAAATGGGGATTCCCCTGGATTGACCTGATGGCTACCAGACACAACAGGAAGGTTCCTTTGTTGTTCCCGCTGGAGGGATCCTCTGGCTCCTGCAGTGGATGCCATGTCGATTCCGTGTGGATTTCATCTGCCTTATGTCTTTCCTCCCATTCCCCTGCTTCCCAGGGTATTGAGGAAATTGCAGTCGAAACAACCTCCGGTCATTCTAATTGCTCCATACAGCCCTGCAACCCTGGTTTCCGGAGCTCCTGGACCTATTTGTGGAGAAGCCCTTTCAGCTTCCCTGCAGGCCGGATCTCCTCCTACAGGGTTATCTGCGGAAGGAGGATGTGGACCGTCTAGGTTTGATGGCCTGGCGATTGAATCCTCAATATTGAGGAAGAGAGATTTTTCTTCAGCGGTCGAAGCTGCCATGCTTAGTGCTAGGAAGCCTTTTTCCTCTAAGACGTACCACAGAATCTGGTCCTATTTTACACTCTTGGTTTGTGGATAGGGATCTGTCCTCACAAGACTTCAACCTTCCTACTGTCCTGTCCTTTTTACAGGACAGTGTGGACAAGGGCCTCACCCTGAGTTCCTTGAAGGTTCAAACTTCTGCGCTCTCTTGTTTTTTCCCATAAGCGCATTGACAACCTTCCGGATGTGAAGGTTTTCTTTCAGGGCGTTGCTCATGCTCGCCCTGCCTTTAAGAGTCCTGCTCCTAAGTAGGATCTTAATTTGGTGCTGGGTATCTTACAGGGTCCTCCTTTTGAATCCTTGGCCACTATTCCTCTTTGTCTTTTGACTTGGAAAATGGCTTTCCTTTTGGCAATTGTCTCTGTTCAGAGTTGCCAAGCTGCAAGCTTTGTCTTGTAAACTGCCTTCTTTGTTTTTCACAAGGGCAAAGTGGTTCTTCGCACCTCCCAGAAATTTCTTCCTAAGGTGTTATCTGAGTTCCACATCAATGAGGAGATTGTTGTGCCTTCATTTTGTCTTGACCCTAAATCTGACAAGGAGAGGGATCTCCACTTGTTAGATGTGGTGCGCTGCTTTAAGTTCTATGTTTGTCAATCTGACACACTATTTGTCATTCCTGAGGGTTCCAGGGCTGGTAAGCCTGCATCCAAAGTGACTATTGCCTCCTTGATTAAGTCTACTATTCGTAAGGCCTACGAACTCAGGAAGAAGCCTGTTCCTTTTCATATAACGGCTCATTCTACCAGGTCTGTTGGGGCCTTCTGGGCCTTCAAAATCAGACCTCTGCTTATCGGTTGTGCAAGGCTGCCACTTAGTGTTTAGAGAGAGTGTGCACAGAAAACCATCATGTTGATGTTCTGGCTTCTGCTGATGCCAGCCTTGGTAGGAAAGTCCTGGAGGCAGCCTTGTCTGTCTAGGACTCTCTTTTTACGTCGCAGTAATCTTTGACTTGAGAGCTCGGTTGTCTCTAGTTCAGTGTGCTGTTACAGTTACTGGTTTGTTATATTCCAGTTCAGTGTCCTTTGACACTCTTCTTGTTTGGGGCTATCCTGATCTGATTAATCCGTATGAGCTCTGGTGACTTTGGGGACCTGCGCTTGGTCCTTGCCTTTTTTCCCCACCATTGGGAAACGCAATGTTGGTACATCCCAGAGTTACCTGTGAGCTATATTGGACAACAGAGAAAATAGGATTTTAGACTTACCTGTTCAATCCTTTTCTTCTTCTTTTAGTCCATATAGCTTACAGGTCTCCTTCCCTGTCAAGGGACCATGCTTGCTTCTCCTGTGGCTGAACGTGGGCATTCCTTCGGGTTCATGCTCACAGAAGTCTTATTTTTCCTTCTTGCTACCTAGTCAATAGTTAGCATGTCAAATCTAACTGGTTTGGGACTGGCTGGTGACCAGCTAAGGAGGGAAGGAAGGCTCCACCCTGCACTTCTTTTCAGGAATTGTTTCTGCCTACTTAAAGGGGCAGTCGCCTTCCCAGAGTTACCTATAAGCTATATGGACCAAGAGAAAAGGATTTAACAGGTAAGACTAAAATCCTAATTTATTACTAGACTTTTTATCCCTTTTAAAGTAATTTTCATAGATTTTTTTAGATTTTGAGGTCTGAGCTCTGATTGGGACATTCTAGGACATTGATCTTCCTTTTGTGAACCATTCCTGAGATCATTTGGCAGTGTCTTTTGGATTACTGATATATTGAAGCTTTCTGGCAGAGGGCAGCAGGTTTTGCTCCAAAATATCTTGGTATTTGGAGCTATTTATTTTCCCCTCTATCCTGACAAGTGCGCTTGTCCTTGCTGAAGAGAAGCAGAACTATAGGATGATTCTGCCACTGCCACGCTTTACAGTAGGTATTGTGTTCTTTGGGTCAAAGCCAACACAGCTTAAAGATGGTCTTCACAGTGTTCCATGATATATGCAGTGCCTTCAAAGTTGTTTTATATCCTTCTCCTGATCTGTACCTGAACAATAAGATAACCTAGATCTTTAGTTAGCTCATTTTGGACCATGGTTATCTCTGAAGTATCCAACCCTTCAAGAACAGCTATTTTTTTATTTAGGGTGAATCAGAATCACTTCACTTGAGTCTCGGGAACACAAATTACCTTACTTCATGCTGTGGAATGTGATTGAGTACATCTGAATGCAGTTACAGCCCCAATGTAAATGGTGTGCATATTTATGCAACCAATGTACTGACAGGTTTTTATTTTTCATAGACATACTCTTTGTTTTTCACTTAATGTTATTGGTTACAGGACCTTATTACAAATGAATAAACATCTGACTTGATTTGTCTTGATTTCAGCCTTTACATGAACAAAAGCTGCAATTCAGATAGGTTGTGTAGACTTTTGATATCCACTCTAAACCCTCTTAACCACCAAGTGTTTTAACTTGAGAGCTACATTTGAACAAAAGGGCTGTCCAGATTGGAGGCTAGATAGGGCAAAGAATATAGCCTTGAGAAAGAGTAAGGAATACTTTGTGCATGCAAATTATCAGGACACTTCCATTTAGGGATAAAGTGGTGTTTAACACTTCCTATAATCACAAGGAATCTCACTAATTTGCTTGTTGATTACAGGTTACAGTTACCAACAGGTTAGCAATTTTGAGGGAAGGATGCAAGATTTACCAAGAAGGGCACATGCTTTGAGGGATAGTTTTAAAACCAAGTTGAATGTCTACAGCTGGGATGTACCTATGGGAACAATAGCTGATGCATGTTGTGCTTTTGATAAAACAGGTAGTCTTTTTACCTTGAGTGTCTCAGAGAAACAATATAACTTGAAAGATTGTTAATTGTGGAACAAATGGTATTATTTATATTATGTAGTCAATATGTAACCATCAATATGTGGGTAAAACATTACAAAAATGGAATGCATGAGTAGGGATGGGTGAAAATATTTGCCTCAAACTGAAATTGGCTAATAATGGCACTTCCCGCTTGGACGAATAATTTCCCGCGAACAGTTCAGTTTTTCAACTTTTTTCGCCTAGCTTGTTGTATTGAAATCAATGGGAATAAAAATGTTTCTTTTCTACAGCCATATATAAGGATGTGAGGGTCTCACAGCATACCATTCTGTGTATGTGAGAGAATAAAGCAGCATGTTTTTTGAGCTTGAGAAGATAAGGGATTTGAAGTTTAGTTTAGGGTGTCTTTTTGGGTAAGACATTTGTTCTCTGTATTAGGAGAGTCTGGGGGCATTCTGGGGAGAAGGGAGAAAGGAGGTTGACCCCAAATACCCCAACATTTGGTGTGACTGACTGTAAAGACACAGGCAGCTGGGGACATATTTGCTTGCTGATCTTGCTATTGTCTCTGTGCTGGGGAAGTCTGGGGAAAGAAGTTGTTGTTTTTGCTTTTCAGTTTTTTTTTTGTTTTTTGACAGACTGTGATAAGACCACTTTAAAATAAAATAATAATAAAAAATAAACAAACAGCTCTATTAGGTGACAGAAAGCTGACAGGGCTAAGACAAGACATAATAATCCATCAGTTGTGTTGTGTACTGTAGAGTAAAAACAGAGTAGTTAATTAATGTCTAGCAAACGCACAAGGGGGAGGGGGAAGGGTGGAGCAGTGCAGAGACGTGAGAGAAAAGCAGTAGTTCAAAAACTGACTGTAGCAATGGCTGCTGCAGTGTATGCAATAAATGATTGATGCCTCTCCTCTAAGGGAGGATGCAGTTTGTCAGGGACCCAACAGAACTTCCAGTGCCAATGCAAAAAAAAAAAAAAAAAAAAAAAAAAAAAAATATATATATATATATATATATATATATATATATATATATAAAGATCACTGAAGATGACAAGTCACATTCAAGTGTTGATGATGGCAAGAGCATAATAGAGGAAGGTGTAGCAGCTGAACCCTTTGCTGCATCAGAGACAAACCAGCACCAAAACACCTGTCCTCAAAGTAGTAGTGAACTTTGAAATAGCAAAAGTAAAAATAAATTATTTGAGACTTCAAAAAGCATAGAGAAATATAAGGGTAGTGGGCAAGAATTGGCAGGTGATACTAATGCTGCTGAGGATGACCTAATGATGCAGATCTAAAATATATCCCTCCAGCATCCTTCTCTTGTTCAGATACAGATGAAGCTGAGTGAGGATGATGACAGGGCCATAAAATTAGCAGAAAGGCAAAGGCTGCATCTTCCACCACTGAAAACGAGCACTGTGCCTGTCTATAAACTGTTTGAGAAAACGATTGGAATGTCTGACCCTGGACAAGCAAAGACATCAAAAAGTACACAGTCACCCTATCAGTCATCATCAGCATCAATACATCTTCAAAGTCCAAATCCCACTCAGCCACGCACGCCTGTGTTGAGTACCCAGTAGAAAAAACACCAACACAGGTTATTAACATCCACAACATTAGATATGATAAGTGCATCTGCTGCTGCTGGAAGTGCTGCACCTTTGACACCTAGTAGCAGCAGCCGTAGAATTGCATCAACATCTAGCACCAGTAGTAGTAGTAATAGTAGCACCTCATGAACCCCTTAGTCCATGAAGTCCGCAGTATTAAGATACTTCACTCAGGATCATCAAGCTAAGAATGTTGCTGTCTGTTGTAAGTGCAAAAAGCACGTAAGCAGGGGGAAAGCAGGGTCAAACCTAGGCACCTCCTCTGAGATCCCACCTGAAGCACAACCACAAGTCTGACTGGGAGAGACACAGTCAGCAGGCCAAAGGTGCTGCAACTAGCAGCAGCAGAAACACTCTAAAAGTTCCCAGGGCTCCAGGGTAGAGAAAAGAAGTAGTGAAGTAATTTGTGTTAGTGTGCTACGGCCAACAGTTGGTTCACTCCAAATAACACCTATGGCTTCTGCTGCAGATCAGTATGATGACTCTGCTGTAAGAGATGGCAGGGTCATAGACTGCCCACACATGCTGCCTCTACCTCCAACACCTCCTCTAGTCATGTTAAAGCAGTCACGTTTTTATGCCATGTCCTGCCAACCCTCACTGACTGAGTTCCTGAGAAGGAGTCAAAAACTTCACAAAAACAATCCAAAAGTACACCTGTGGAATGGCAAAGTTGCCAAGATGTTGGTAGTGGACATGCTGCCTTATTGTTTTGTATAAAACAGAGGTTTCAGAGAACTGATATTATGTGTAGCTCCACGCTGGATATATCCCAAGCTGCAGTTATTTTTCCAGGATGGCTGTTCCTGAATTGTGCAAGCAGGTGGTTAGTGTGGTCGGCAAAGGGCTGAAAAGTGCATATGGCAAGAAAATCCACCTGACAACAGATATGTGGACAAGTGGGCAGAGCACAGACTGACTATGACTGCTCACTGGGTTTCCCTCCCAGCACCAACAGTGAACAACACTAGCTTACAGAATCAGGTGACAGCCAGTAATCGTGCTTCTGGTTCTGGCAGTGTGATTTAAAATGAGGCAGCAGCAGGATAGCCCATACCATAGTCATGCCACCTTGTGCATGCAGAGTCCCACAAAACTGTAATTAAGCTAGAGCAGGTGATAGAGGAATGGCTTGTACCCCACTCCTTTAAAAGCTGGTTTTGTGTCCGCTGATAACGACAATATAATTGCTGCTTTGAGAATAGGTGATATGGGGCATGTGCCCTGCTTTGCCCATGTGCTAAATTTAGTCCTGGCAGAATCTGAAACCCTCAGAGAACTGCATGTAAAATCTGTGCCAATTTTAGTCTCTCCTACAGTGCACGCAACACTCTGTGTCGCGGTCGGACCTATTAAATCCAAGGGTCTGAAAGGTGCTAGGGAACGAGGCTAGCTAGCGATGCTAGGGTACGATGGATGGTCCGTCTTGAGCTTGATACCCTCTGGGGCGCAGAAGCTAGGGAGCGACGCTAGAGGGCGATGCTCGGGTTCGGAGCCAGATACCCGTCCCTCTTGATGCGGCCTAAGCCGAGGTAGAGGTGCTGGCCGCGAAGCCAGATGTCCGACCCCAGTTGAGCTGGGACCCTGACCAGGACAAGGGACCGATAGAGCTTGAAAGCCCCAGAGATGGATGGGAGGATCCCTACAGCACGGCTGAACCCCAACCGCAGGTAAGGGTACCACAATGTAATGGTTTTAAAGACACTCAGACCAGTATGTGAAATAAAAACACAATTTATTTAGAGTAAAATAATGCAAAGGTCCGCCCTCTAGTCGCGGTTGATAATACATCAGCAGTGTAGACTGATAGGTTACAAGTGTAAATGCACAATAGTATTACATGTACAAATACTCAGCAGTAGAATGGGATATAACCACAAAGGGTTAAGAACTTGATAACAGTCAGTCTCAGATGTGGATGTTGGCACGCCCTGGGTGTTATAAGGCTGTGCTGGAGACAGAGTTCACCATATAATGGATACAGGACTGCCTCGCCAAGGTGTTCGGTAATAAGCAGAACAGGAATCCAAGTAGCCCCCTCGGGCGTACCTACTGGAACTGCTTCTGCTAGTGCAAGTGAAAATGGCCCCCACGGGCATAACCGGAACCGGCCTGCACTGCAAGAGCTGCTAAGCCTCCTCAGACTAAACCGGGTATTGGAATTAGACGTGCTAGAGCCAATAGCCCCCACGGGCGTTTTTACCGGATTTGCTAGCGCTGAAGCCTTCACCTGCCTTCACTCTGTATAACGGATATCGCCCAGCAATAGACAATAGGAAAAAGCCTTAGGCGCCCAACCGACGTGAATACTCTGCAATGGAAGTATAGAGTTGCCGACGGTGAGCGGCCAACTCAGCAGGAGTATCACCGAGAACGAGGCTCGACTGGAGTAGCGAGAGTGAGACCAAGGCAGCACTGCTAGGGTTAATAAGCACGTTTACTCGAGGCTTTCAGCGAACAGCAAGGCTCTGCAGTATGAGGGAGGTGTAATGAAACACACACACAGCTCTGCACGGGTAGATACACTGCACTGATCGGAGGTAACACCAGGCAAGGTAGTCACACAAAAACTGGCAACAGCAGATAATAATGTTGCAGCGGCGACAACTGGAACGCAGGTCACTGGAACAAGCTGGAAGTCTTTCTTCGGAGCAGGAAGTCAGCCGGACCGGGTCGGAGCACGTAGGAGGTAGTCATACAAGCCGGGTCATACACAAGCAAGAACGTCAGCCAAACCAGGTCAGGATCCAAGGGTGGTAGTCAGATGGGCCGGATCATACACAAACAGGAACACTGGAGAATAGTCAGGACAAGCCGAGTCGGTACACAGGAATCCAGAACACAGCAACAGTACTACTGGCTCAGAAACACCAAGAAAGGGCATCTGACAGGTGTCTGGGCCAGGCATAAGAAGGTCACCAGGGGCGGGCCAAACTGGCTCAGCAAATCAGAGCTAACCACAGGAAAGAGTGACATGAATCACAGGCACTGTGATACACAAGGACAGGATTCCGAAACCTGGAGTGAGCTACCTCCTCTGCTCCGGACACCCCCAGTGAGGGAGCAGTGACCCCAGCAATGTAGGCCTTCCCCAACAATGAAGCCAGTTGTTGCCAGCAGAGGATACCAGTAGGCCACCAAAATAGGGACTCACTGGCACCTGGCAGGGAAACCCCTGCAGAGCTGGGATCGTGGAAACCTACCACCCCCACACACGTCTGACCAACAGTAGGACACCCAAACGTCCCCAGCCTGCTATACCCAAAAACCCTCTCCAACCCTGGGAATATCCCTCTAAGCCATAGGCCTCAAACCTCCCAAGCGAGCGGCCCACAAATCAAGGGGGAATACCAAATAACCCCCCCCAAGAGCCCAGGACCAGGAAAAGGCAGCAAGATAGGGCCAGAGGAGCAACCCAAAGGCCTTCCGAATCCCCAGCTAAAAGGCTCCCTACCTCCTCGCGAAGCGGCCGCCCCTACCGGGAACAGGCGCAAGCCTGGAAAGAAGCTCCCGGGTACAAGTCCCTCCTCCCAGACCGCCGGTAGCAGAACTGCAGAAGCAATCAAAGTCCCGGGCCTCCGGCCAGGGTAAGGAACCCCTCTACAGCGGACAGGTGCAGAATCAGGGGAGAAGGGCCCGGCACACACGGCTCACTGAGAGCACCACCGAATGCCCAGAAGGCAGCACACATACCCGCACGCCCAACGCTCTTGGAGAGAGGACTCAGCAGGTACCCAGGGCCGAGGGAATCCACCAGAGAAGCAGAAGAAACAGGGCAAGCCGAGTACCAGTCAGACTGGGGATGAGGATCCACTGCCATCGGGAAGCCAATGCTAAAGCGGAGTCAAAGGCAGGAACAGAAAGCGAATAGGAAACAGCTCTATAATCGGGCTCCGACTGCAGGCTGGGAAGCCCCTAAAACACCGCCAGGACCAATCAGGCGCCAGACCGCTCCAGGCCATGTAGTCACCAACGGAAAAATCAATAGTAATAGGACACTGTCTAAAAGACAGTGTCTGAGGCTGACACTCTGTATTCCATACAAGAGCGTAACAACCTGCCCCATCACCAGCTGAAAATGGAGGTCCTTACCAGGTGGAATTCCACACTGTACATGCTAGAGCGTTTGTACAAGCAGAATAAGGCCATTAGCGAGTAAACTATGCAAAACTGGAAGGCTTTGGAGGGAGCCTCTTTGTCACCTGGCCAATGGCAACGAATGTGCGATGTATGTGAGCTGCTGAAACCCTTTGAGGAGGCAACAGTGCTGGTGAGTATCATTGGGACAGAATTGCCATTTTGCTGGACCCCCTCTTGAAACACAAAATTTCAGTTTCTGCCAAAGGACCACCATCAGTTTGTCACAACAAGGAGTCAAGATGTTCAGTGGTAACTCTCTTAGAAATCGAATTCTGTCAAGGAATATCAAGATATCCTTATTGATCGAGTGGAGGGTTGCATTGTGGAGGATGAGAGGGAGAAAGTGAGGTTACAAAAACATCTAGACCGTATAGTGAAAAGGAAGGCAGCAGAAGCAGCTACACCATCAACCACAATATCCCATTCTGAACATAGGGCATGGGTCTCAGCAGGGGCGGCAAATATCCAACATTGGTGGTGACGGCATATCTCTTTGGGATTTGCTCCCTTAGTGTGGGTTGGTAACTGACACACAGGAACGCAGTGTAGCTCCTAGAAGTGGTCCCACTGCATGTGAGATGTTTTCTGCATACTTGCAGGATAGTACTTTCTAGCCAGAAACAATGACCCCATGAACTACTGGCAAACAAAGCAGTGTGTGTGGCCAGCATTGACACATACTGCAGTGGAGATCCTTGGTTGTCCTCCAGCAAGCTTTGAGTCTGAGAGGTTTTTCAGTGCAGCTGGGTACATTGTCAATGACCGCAGAACGTGGCTATCAAGCAGCAATGTTTGGAGACTAATATTCTTAAAAATGAATCAACATCTCATACTATCTGAGTATCAGGTAGCAGAAACCACACATGACAGACAAAGCCAGGAAAATATATTAACACCAGCACAGATGAGGAGGAGGGATGTGAAGAAGGGTTGCCACCATCTATTCCTCTTGGGACCATTGTTATGACTGATAATTAATGTGCATCAATGATCTGAGGAGGATAGCGATTTGACACAAAGATGACAATGGTAAAAACTGCTGTGTATGTATATATGTATATGTGTGTGTGTGTGTGTATATATATATATATATATATATATATATATATATAATTATATATATATATAATATATTAAAAATCAATTACGCCATGTCAGTCCACCACCACCACCACTGCAATACACATCTGCCACATTGTAGGATCTGAGTTTTTTTTCATCTCTTAACACCATCATGATTATGTGCCAGTGGGTGGGACCAGTCTGTTATGAATGTGGAAATTTCCTCTCTGCAATGGCACATGGGAGTGAAAAATGTGACTTGTAGCACCATTGAGGGGCCACTATACCTAAGGACAAGACACTTTATCTTGTTCGTTCTCAATGGGTGCTCTTCACAATGTTTGTTTCTTAGGTAGATAGTGTTGTGGGCAAAGGACAAATGCATTCTGCATGCTAACACTACAGGCAAATGTTACTGTAGGACTCACAGCTTTGACTTTCAGCCACTTATTTCTAAACTACAGCCCTCAGAAGTAATATTGCAGTGGGAAATATAGTACCCATAGGAAATATAGATGAAAAATTTGTTAAAATAGGCGAAAAGGAGGAAAATTTTGCATTGGCAAAAAGGAGAAAACTTTCACAAAAGAGAAAAATTGGCCAGTTTTCACAAAAGGTAATGCGGGAAATTTTGTCCACTTTTGGCCACCCCTATGTATTAGCACATTTCTAATATCAAGTTTAATTGAAGAAAGAGAGGTGTTGCACAACACTTTTGTAGGTTTCATGGTTGGACCTGCTTGGGTTCTTTGTCTAGGGAATAGAGAGTGACACACTTTCTATTGAAGATTCAAAAAGCACCAAAGGTCCATATCTTTGAGTCCTGTAGGAAATGGTGCCTGCAATTTGAATATCCAATAATCCTCTTGTTTTGCAAACTGCTAAAATATATTGCCTCCCTGTGTGTGTGTTGGTGGGAGGATATGTTCTATTCCCATAACAGAGTTATATATATTTACTAAAGTGTTTGGCCTCTGTATGATTACTGATTTTCTTCATTTCTATGTTCCAAAAATATTTTCTTCAATACTCTTATTTATCTTGCATATTAGATTCCACATCTAGTGTCTAATAAATGTAAATTATATATTCAGCTGTGTAGTTAATATACTATTTAATCTTGAAATTTTCATCTGTGTTATTGGATATGAAGGTTTTGGTTTTGTTCAGAGTATGGCTACCTGAGGTGCATTGTGTATATCCATATTTATAATTACCAATCATTGGTTGGTCATCAGTTAATCTTCTGAATACTTGGTTGATTGATAGGATGGAGCCATTTTCTCTTTAAATCTGAGACATTTCTGAAAACAAATTCTGGTTTTGATGGTAAATGTTCCTTAAAATGTTGCCTCTCTTCATGTTTTCTAATTAAACCTTGTATTTGGTATTCTGTGGATGTGTACCTTGTAATAAAAGGAATACTTCACTCCTTCTGTCGAATAAAAAAAAAATGAAAGAACTCGATTTGTCTTTTTTGTCCATTAGTAACACCACTCTTGCAATGTCTTTATCTTTTTCAAGGGCATTTGGAACGATCTGCAGTTGGTATTCTTTATCCAAGAAACTATCCTTCAGTCTTGCAGCTTTTTCTCTGTGAACTTTATTCTTCTCTGAAACTGTCCATAAAGGGCATTAGTTAAGTTCTTATGGATTCCACTTGTTTCTATATATCCATTAACAACTGACCTGTTTGTAATGAGTCTGTGTTACTATAATCTTTGGGTGTACTTAAAATTTCCAAATCCAAGAAGATAATCATAGTGGAACTGTATGTGTACGTGAAGTGGAGGCCCAGGTTATTGTTGTTGAATGAGTCCTCTCTTCATCTTTCCAGATGAGTAGTATATCATCTGTATAGTGTCCTTACAATACCATGTATGTATCAAATTTATTCCATACATGGTTTTCTTCACATAGGCTTGTGAACAAATCTGGGTAGCTAGGCACACCTTTTTTCCCATGTTTGTTCCTCTAGTTTATCAGTAATAATGTGATAGTATTTTTCTTTATATTTTGAGCTATGTTTATTCTACAGTTCCTCATAAAAATGTACATTGTTTAGTATGCAATTAGCTGATTTGGTATAGTCTGGTTTTGTCTTGGATCGCTACAATTTCTCCATTGCCAGTTTCCCTAAAAATTTGATTTTCATTATCCATTTGTTTTAGGTTGCATTCTCAGGTTCTGATTTCATTACATTTTCTCATATTATTTAATGCCAGTTCTAAAAGTGCCTATGTGAATGGACCTCTGAATTCAGTAGGATTAAACCAGGAAGTGGGTTTTAAAAGAAGAGTTCCAAAACAGGGTGATATTGCCATCTTCATCTTCATTTTATTGTCATAGTCGTCCTCCTTTAATTCTTCTTGACTAGATTTTTTTTTTTCATAAAATGTAATTTTAGTGTAAATTTTCTGATTAATGTTTTGAGCGTCAATGAAGGTTTCAAACTCATTTGGCCTGCTGTTAGGGACAAACTTAAACTGGCACAATGATATATTAAAAATTCCCTGTAATGGTCTTCCTTGTTGCTCTAGTTCTTTCTTTTGTTTTCTAGTGTTGCCTCCATGTTTTTCTCTTCTAGTTCCTCTGTTCTCCTTTGTCTTTGTGTTTGTCTTAGTATTTTGTCTCTTCCCCTGCTCCATTCTTGGATACGTTTTATGTTTGTGTTCTCTGACCCAAGACTAAAAAATGTTGTGTTTTGAGGGGTATTTTTTGGTTTTGCCACCTGGTAATTATAATTCCTTCCCTTATCATTGTTTGCTTTTAGAATGATCATATTTTTTGTTTAAGTCTGTTTGTACTTGTAGCTGCAATTGAGTATTCCGTTGGTTCTGTGCTTAATCTGCTATTAGTATCTTCTTGCTTTGATTCCGATTCTTATCTTCTGTGTGGAATGGTGTATATCTGACGTAAATTTTGTGATACTACTTGATTGATTAGTGTTGCTTTTGTCACTAACAATACTACTTTGGTTTCCTTATTGTTTCATAAACATCTCCTAGTATTCTTTTAGTGTATGATTCAATTTTATATGTGTATCCTTTTCTCTAGTTATGTTTTTTTTCCCTGAAATATAGGTCTCACAGGTTTTTTCTGTTTTCATTCTGATCCACCAATTCCTTTTTACATTTCTCAACATTTTTATTGGCTCTATGGTCGGGACTTAAACTTCCTTCCTGGCCATATACTTCCATTAAGTCATAAGAACATTTTCCCAGGATTTAATTCCATCGGTTCATAGAAACCTGGTTTATTGGTTCTGAATGCTGTTAATATTTATAGACCTCTTAGAAATGGTTTTATATGCCAATTTTATTTTTTTTTTTTGCGTAGTGATTTTCCATTACTGGGACATTTGTCTATAGCTATTTTTCTATGTTTTGCATACATTTCTAAGCACCCCTCTTTCCCAGTTTGGATTTTCTTTATTTCCAAGAAGGAAAAAATTAAAATGGTGGGCCACAAGCTCCTTCACCCTTTACCTTATCTTTACACAATTTAATGTAGCCATTTCTATGTATGTAGAGAGTTTTGGTTTGATTTTGATTTTTAAAATGTATTTTTATTATTATTAGTGTATACATCCAAAGGACTAAAACACTGTTCACAGAGGAGCAGCTGAAAGTGCAAATATAGTAAGGACCCTCAATTTTGAAACAAAGTGGAGGAAAGAACAAAAGAAAATGTCAGAGCAATTGCTAAAAATGCTACATCACTCAGAGGTCACCCAGTGTCGGGTTTAATTGTATTGTTAGAGTAAATCTGTACCACTGGCACTCTTTATTTACATTTGACTGGCAATCTGCTAGAAAACAAAAAGCAAAGAATTGTCTGATTAGCCTCTCTTAAAACCGGTTTGTGATAAATATATGATAGCACTGTATATAGTAGTACAAAACCGTATATAGTAGTACTACTACCATGGCCTGCTGTATTCTAAGGTAATTAAATAACATCCTGTAAATTTTTACTGCTAGCAGAGAAAATCCAGGCTCACCAGTGCCTGTACCAATGCAGTCCCTGAAAAATCAAAGACTAGAAGGGTTCATCTAGGGTCACTGCAAGAAGAACAAAACCCCAAAATAAAAAAAAGGAAATTTCTTTTAAACCAAAAATATATACAATAGTCCAATGATATATAAATAAATCTATAGTACAATGGTGATAACTACTGGAATCCTAGATTGCCACATTATTAATTATATATAAATGAAAAAAATTAAGTATTTTGACTGTAGAAGTATAAAATACGATAATAGTAATGATATTCTGTAAGATGATATCCTTGCATGTATGTCTCAGGTTTGCTGTCCACGGAAACCTATGTGATATGTGAAACGTTCAGAGGATGATGATTAATAGATAATTGAGATTGGAAATATCTGGATTTCATCAGATAATATTTGTGGCTCACGTATATTATTCCTCTTGGTAATCTATGCTGCTGTTCTTTTCAAATGCCATTCATTTTAATGGAATTCATAGTGGTGACTGTGCCCAAAGTACCACATGATGTTTCCCACCACATTAGTGGTGGCAATCTATCACTACTTGAAACTTAACTTTAATTTGATTATTTATATTTTCATTTTTCATACTCCTTCCTCCTAATATTGTATATTCATCATATTGCCAATCATTAATTTTTCATCATATATTTTTCCTCTGTTCTCTAAATTTGTATATTCAACATTTTATTACAGTGTAATGTTTTGAACCCTTTGAGTGCCTGAGAGGTATGCAACGACTCCTCTTATATTCAAAAAGTCAAACAAATGACTCCTGTTCATAGGCGGAATTGGTTAAGGATTAGTGTTGAGCGAGCATGCTCGGCCGAAGCTCGGTTCGGCTCGAGCATCGCTCTGCTCGGCACATGGCGGTACTCGTACGAGTACCGCATGTGCTCGCCCGCCATGTTCGGGTCTCCTCCCCGCACGTTTCGCGGCTGCTGCGCAGCCAATAAACGTGCAGGGAGGCTCTGACATCAGTGTAATGCCAGCAGCCATGTTGGCTGCTGGCATTACACTGATTGGCTGGCCAGAACCCATGATCGGGTGCTGTATAGCACCTGACCAGCGAGTTCGGCTCAGTCTTAGCCAGGGAGAGATGAGGATAGGAAGGGAAAGTCAGTGTAGGGAGAAGAAAAGCAATTGTGAAAAAAAAAAAAGACCCAAAAGTCCTTTTTAGGACTACTGTGTGTGGGGGCAGCAGTTTATTTTGTGTGGGGGGGCAGAGAAAAAAAAAAAAAAATCTTCATATATTCTGTTCACTGTGCCTAGCCGCAGATTAGAGCACATTCTGTTTAGTGTGCAAAGTTGCAGATTAGAGCACATTCTGTTCAGTGTGCAAAGTTGCAGATTAGCAGCACATTCTTTTTAGTGTGCAAAGTTGCAGATTAGAGCACATTCTGTTTAGTGTGCAAAGTTGCAGATTAGCAGCACATTCTGTTGACTGTGCACAGTTTCAGAATAGGAAAAAATTCTGTTAAGTCTTCAAACTGTAAAATATCAAAGTCACATATTCCATTCACTGTGCGTCGCCGCAGTTAAGAAGCACATTCTGTTTACTGTGCAAAGTTTCAGAATAGGAAAACATTCTGTTAAGTGTTCAAACTGTAAAATATCAAAGTCACATATTCCATTCACTGTGCGTAGCCGCAGTTAAGAAGCAAATTCTGTTTACTGTGCAAAGTTTCAGAATAGGAAAACATTCTGTTAAGTGTTCAAACTGTAAAATATCAAAGTCACATATTCCATTCACTGTGCGTAGCCGCAGTTTAAGAAGCACATTCTGTTTACTGTGCAAAGTTTCAGAATAGGAAAACATTCTGTTAAGTGTTCAAACTGTAAAATATCAAAGTCACATATTCCATTCACTGTGCGTAGCCGCAGTTAAGAAGCAAATTCTGTTTACTGTGCAAAGTTTCAGAATAGGAGAACATTCTGTTAAGTGTTCAAACTGTAAAATATCAAAGTCACATATTCCATTCACTGTGCGTAGCCGCAGTTGAGAAGCAAATTCTGTTTACTGTGCAAAGTTTCAGAATAGGAGAACATTCTGTTAAGTGTTCAAACTGTAAAATATCAAAGTCACATATTCCATTCACTGTGCGTAGCCGCAGTTGAGAAGCAAATTCTGTTTACTGTGCAAAGTTTCAGAATAGGAAAACATTCTGTTAAGTGTTCAAACTGTAAAATATCAAAGTCACATATTCCATTCACTGTGCGTAGCCGCAGTTAAGAAGCAAATTCTGTTTACTGTGCAAAGTTTCAGAATAGGAGAACATTCTGTTAAGTGTTCAAACTGTAAAATATCAAAGTCACATATTCCATTCACTGTGCGTAGCCGCAGTTAAGAAGCAAATTCTGTTTACTGTGCAAAGTTTCAGAATAGGAAAACATTCTGTTAAGTGTTCAAACTGTAAAATATCAAAGTCACATATTCCATTCACTGTGCGTAGCCGCAGTTAAGAAGCACATTCTGTTTACTGTGCAAAGTTGCAGATTTGCAGCACATATTCCGTGTAATATGAAGAAGGCGGGTAAAAAGGGACGGGGAAGTGGACGTGATCCTGATAGTTCAGGGCGCGGGTCAGGACGCGTAGAAACTGCGCCTGGTGCCAGAGCACAAGACAGAAAGACATCCACCATACCTAGCTTCATGTCTCATTTTACAGGGCGTCGCAGGACATCACTCTCGAGGTCCGACCACTGCAAACAGGTGGTCGGTTGGATGTCAGCTGATACTGCTTCCAGTCGGTTAAGCACCACCCTGTCTTCCACCAAGTCCACTCTCAGTAGCCAAGAGTCTGGTCAACATAATCCTCACTCTGATCATCCTTCCTCCCACCATAGAGGATCTGGTCAAAGAAGTGATCCCACACTGGGATATAGTGAGGAGCTCGTCTCATCACCAATCCTTAATTTGAACCTCTCTCCAAGCACGCTTGCAGAGGAACATGACATCTTGTGCCCTGATTCACAACCTCTAGAGGGTACCCAATCACAAGAAGATGACAGAGGTGAACGGCATTTAAGGTCAAAGGAAGTGGATGATGATGATGATGAGACACAGTTGCCATTAAATCAACCACTATTACTGTCTCAAGACCTTGATGAGGAGGATGATATACAGTTGTCAATGACTGAGTATGTGGTGGGATCAAGACATGAGGAGGATGATCAGAGTGAGGAAGTGGAGGAGGACTTGGTGGACGATGAGGTGACTGACCCCACCTGGGAAGGTGTAGAGCCGAGCGATGACAGCAGTCCTGAGGGTGAGCCATCTGCAGCACCGCAACAGGCTGGAAGAGGCAGTGGTGTGGCTACAGAAAGAAGGCGGACCGCACCAAACCGGCCCGCAAATGTTCCACGGAGCACCCCCTTGCGTAAATCTCCCTTGCCAAGGGGTAGGTGTTCCGCGGTATGGCGTTTTTTTAAGGAAAGTGCGGACGACAAAAGAATTGTAGTTTGCAACCTGTGCCACACCAGAATGAGCCGAGGCATGAACACTAGAAACCTCACCACCACCAGCATGATCCGACACATGGCATCCAAGTGGGAGGAACGCCTGGATCGCCCATCTGTGTCTGCAGGCCACACCACTGCCTCCTCTTCCCCTGTTTTCGGTGCCGGCCAATCGCCTGTCGAAGGCGCAGGCCCGCATACCTCCCGCCCTGCACCTGTACCATCTGAAGCACCATCAGCGACCACATCCACTTCCCAGTCCCAGCACAGCGTCCAAATGTCGTTACCCCAGGCATTTGAGCGCAAGCGAAAATACCCAGCCACCCACCCACAGGCCATAGCACTAACCTCACACCTTTCCAAATTACTGGCCATCGAAATGCTGCCATTTAGGCTTGTGGACACTGAGTCCTTCCGCAGCCTGATGGCAGCAGCTGTCCCTCGGTACGCAGACCCCAGCCGACACTACTTTTCCCGGTGTGCCGTCCCCGCCTTACACCACCATGTGTCCCGTAACATCACCCGTGCCCTGACCAACGCAGTTACTGGGAAGGTCCACTTAACGACTGACACATGGACAAGTGCTTGTGGCCAGGGACGCTACATTTCCCTGACGGCACACTGGGTGAATGTCGTGGAGGCTGGGAGCGACTCGGACCCTGGGATGGCACAGGTGCTACCCACGCCGAGGATTGCGGGCCCTACCTCCATCAGGGTTTCCGCCAGCACCTACGTTATTGGCTCCTCCTCCTCCGTTTCCACCTCCGAATTCTCTGCGCGCAGCGCCACTCACCCATCAGCCGGTAGCTGGAAGCAGTGTAGCACTGCAGTGGGGAAGCGTCAACAGGCCGTGCTGAAGCTGATCTGCCTTGGGGACAAACAGCACACGGCCTCAGAGCTGTTGCAGGGGATTAGTCACCAGACCGAGCAGTGGC
Source organism: Rhinophrynus dorsalis (assembly GCA_037306005.1). Lineage (NCBI taxonomy): Eukaryota > Metazoa > Chordata > Amphibia > Anura > Rhinophrynidae > Rhinophrynus > Rhinophrynus dorsalis. The sequence continues at coordinate 136,207,034 of CM074723.1, read as the reverse complement.
TCTCGCCACTCAACCTGCAACCAGGCATGGTTGTGTGTGATAATGGGCGTAACTTGGTGGCGGCTTTGGAGCTCGGCAAGCTCACACACGTACCATGCCTAGCGCATGTATTTAATTTAGTGGTTCAGCGATTTCTAAAAACCTACCCCAATTTGCATGATCTCTTGACCAAGGTGCGCCGCATGTGTGCACATTTCCGTAAGTCATCTACAGCTTCAGCCGGCCTGTTGAAGCTGCAGCAGCGCTTACAATTGCCAGCTCACCGGCTGCTGTGTGACGTGAGCACGCGCTGGAACTCCACCTTCCACATGTTGGCCCGGCTTTGTGAGCAGCAGAGGGCAGTAGTGGAGTACCAGCTGTTACACGGTCGTCGCCTCTCCGTTCAACTTCCTGTAATCAGAAGTGAGGAGTGGGAATGGATGTCAGACCTCTGTGAGGTTTTACGCAATTTTGAGGAATCGACACAGATGGTGAGCGGCGATAACGCTATTATCAGTGTAACCATCCCACTTCTGTGTCTACTGAAACGCTCGCTGCTCACAATTAAAACCGACGCTTTGCATGTGGAAGAGGTGGAAATGGGGGAGGAAGAGCTTACACAAGGTGATAGCCAGAGCACCCTCACTTCGTCTTCTCAGCGACAATTGGAGGAGGCGGAGGAGGAGGAGGAGGAGGAGGAAGACACGGTTGCCTCCGCTACAGAGGGTAGCCATGGAACTTTAGTTCCATCTCTTCAGCGTGGGTGGGCAGAAGAGGAGGAAGAGGATGAGGAGATTGAGAGTCATCCTCCTGGTGAGGACAGCGAAATCTTGCCTGTTGGTACTCTGGCACACATGGCTGACTTTATGTTAGGCTGCCTTTCCCGTGACCCACGCGTTATACGCATTTTAGACAACACGGATTACTGGGTGTTCACCCTTCTGGACCCCCGCTACAAAGAGAATTTCTCATCTCTCATTCCTCCGGTGGAGAGGACAAACAAAATGGTGCAATACCAGAAGGTTCTTGTTGAAAAATTGCTCCAAAATTTTCCATCTGACAACGCTGGCGGCAGAGTACGTGCTACCTTGGCCAACAGAGAAGGGGAGAAAAGGGGAGCACACAGCAGTTCCGACAAAGGCAGGGCAACACTCTCCAAGGCGTGGGACACCTTCATGACATCCCGCCAGCACCCTCACCCTGATGCGCAGCCTAGTGTCACAAGGAGGGAAAAGTTTTGGAAGATGGTGAAGGAGTACGTAGCAGACCGTGTCAGCGTCCTCAATGATCCCTCTGTGCCTTACAACTACTGGGTGTCCAAGCTGGACACGTGGTATGAACTGGCACTCTACGCCTTGGAGGTGCTGGCCTGCCCTGCCGCCAGCGTTCTGTCTGAGCGGGTATTTAGTGCTGCTGGTGGCATCATAACAGATAAGCGTATCCGCCTTTCCACCGAAAATGCTGATAGGTTGACATTTATAAAAATGAACAAGGCCTGGATTTCCCCTGACTTCTCCACTCCACTGGAGGAAAGCCCCGGAGGATCATAGAGTGACTTTATATATGTTATTTACAATGATGGGAATACTCTGTATTCCCATTCACCCCTTCCACCCAAAAAACGGGTATATGGTTGACTCTCTTCCATATACCCTGGGATATAATTTTTATATAGGGCCAGCTCACCAGCGGGCCCTGTGATATAATTTTTATATAGGGCCAGCTCACCAGCGGGCGCTGTTTGACAATTTTTGTATAGGTCAGCTCACCAGCGGGCCTTCTCATATAATGTTTTATTGGGTCAGCTCTCTAGCGGGCCCTCTCATATAATGTTTTATAGCGTCAGCTCACTAGCGGGCCTTCGCATATAATGTTTAGTATGGTCAGCTCCGCAGCAGACCCTCACCCATAATGTTTTGGATGGTCGGCTCAGCGCACGTTTCCCTCTTAATCATGGCCCCAGTTCAGAAAAATCGAGGATATTTTTGGGAGAATTTGCCTTTGCGCACGTTTCCCTCTTAATCATGGCCTCAGTTCAGAAAAATCAAGGACATTTTTGGGAGAATTTGCCTCTGCGCACGTTTCCCTCTTAATCATGGCCTCAGTTCAGAAAAATCAAGGAAATTTTTGGGAGAATTTGCCTCTGCGCACGTTTCCCTCTTAATCATGGCCTCAGTTCAGAAAAATCGAGGAAATTTTTGGGAGAATTTGCAGATGATATACAAGTAAATATACAGCAAATACTGTTTGGTAACAATTTTTCGCCTCAAGTCGTTTTTATCTGCCTTTTTGTGTGTTTTACGGTCAGTCTGTAAAAATGGCGTACTACGGGCGAAAGATCGTTCCCAGCAGCGATGTTGGAGTCCAAGATGCATCCAGACATCCTCCCTATGCTGTCCCTGAACCATTTCTGTGGTGTTTCCATCATTTTCTGCCCTTTTCCTATGGACCAGGCACCCTCCCCTCATCAGAGCAGGGGGTGCCTGGTGTAGTGCTCGAGTCCTCCCATTGACTTCAATGGGGCTCGGGTGCTCGGCCGAGCACTCGAGCCTCCGGGGGCGCTCGGTCAGAGCACTCGAGCCTCCGGGGGCGCTCGGTCAGAGCACCCGAACACCCGAGCATTGGGGTGCTCGCTCATCACTATTAAGGATCTGAATCATTGTGATTAGCTGAAGTACTTATATATACTAAGTACTTATTTTATACTATATATAAATATACTTTCTTCCAGAACTGGTGTTCTCATCACAAGATATTGATGAAGGGAAATCTGTTCCTGAAACACACTGACCTTGTTCATTTTTTTTCTGTATTTAATAAAAATATTTCTTCTATTCCTGAAGTTGGAGAAATAGGGGAGAGATAAGATGAATGCTAGAAGCTAAAAAAAAAAAAAAAAAAGAAGGGATGAAACAAAGAAAGACCATAGACTATTCATCAGAGCCTATAAAGGTATCATTTTTATACTACTATTCTCATGATTTTTATTGTCCGCTTCTTTGACAAATCTATATTTCTTATGGTACCAAACAAATTAATTAATCATAGAGATGAGTATAGCAATACAGTTTTTTTGGGAAAAATATAAGAATCAAAAGTAAATGGTGTAGATATGAACAGCCACTACTGTCTTGGAAAGAACAGTATACCTAAAGAAAAAAATAGAAAAAGGGGTGATATAGTATACAATAAAGAGGAACATAAAAAACACAATGACCGACAAAATTATTTGAAGACTAACCAAAATCGAATTGTTAAATGCATTACATAGCTACTGTACCAAAGTTTTAAAACCCAACCAAATATACATATGGGTTCCATAAGACCTCAGGTGCACCACAACAGCTTAATGTAATGAGGGCTTAATCTAAAGAATGGTGAGGACACTACTTCTCACCCCCTGGGCTTTGGCATGTGTGAGCTTAATAAGTTATAAAAGGGTCCTTTCCCCCTTAGGATATTTATGTAGTTATGCCAGAAGGGGAAATTCAATGCATCTTCCCAGAGCTTGCCTTTGGGGAAAAAATAAATATATATCTATATATAAAAGAATAAGCCTCATTGCATAATTTATGGTACCTCACACACACAACATAATTTGTCTCCTCAGAAAACAAACACACATTGAACAGAATGCCTCATTACATAATTTATGTCTCATTAGGAGACACAACTCCCATTGGGTGATTCAATTGGGACATTACTGCTCCCATTGGGTGATTCAATGGGGGCGTGTTTATCATACAGGGAGTTGGCCCGCCCCCTCCAGCCCTCCCACCACTATCCAACTGACAAAAAAAAATACAGCTGCCACTCACTCCATAAGTAGGGGATATCAATACGTCTCCCGGTCCATTCACACTCTCACTCAGGATCATGACCCCACAAACACACTGTGTCACCTCCCACAGATAACTGTAACCCTCCATACACTCTGTTTCACCTCCCACAGATAATTGTAACCTTCCATACACTCTGTTTCAGTACGAGGGTGTAATGTTTCCATAAAATACAAACTCAGGGATAAACTTAATAACAACTCTTTTATTTAACCCTTTCAGTGCCAGATGGGTACACAACACATTGCTTTGCAATGCTTTGTGTACCCCTCTGGCACTCAAAGGGTTAACTCTTTTCATCTCTTCAGTCACCTTACTAACTGTCTGTTTTCAACTGTCACTCCTCCACTTCCTGCTTCCTGATTCCCACCCTTTCTCCTTAAAGGGAGAGAGATGCTTTGCTGTATGTTACCGAGAGCAAGCCTCAAACAACACTTTCTATTTGATCCCTCAGCATATTGCTACGTTGCCTCAACTGAAGAGCCACTGTGTGTTATATTGCTATGTTACCTCAGCTTAAGTAAGGAGTTACTGTTCCCATTGGGTGATTCACTGGAGGAGTGATTTAAATAATTCAGGGAGTTGGCCTGCCCCCATTATCCAGCCCGCCCACCACTATCCACGTGACTGAAAAAACAAAATGGCTGCCACTTGCTCCAACACCACAGACTCACACACACACACACACACACACACACAAACACACACACACACAGAGTCCCCAGGGGTGCCTTCACCAACCTGAGGAACACAATGAGCTGATCCAACAAAGAGAGGGTGGGATCGGCTCCAGTGTACCTTCATTTCTGGTATCCGCAACATAACAATGCTTTCGGCTCCTGGTGCACAATGTGCTTCTGCTGCAGGAAGCCCAGCTGCTTCATGTAGCTCGGAGGCAGGCAGGCCCAGTACCAAATGCTTCATGTTCCCCTTCATGAAGCACAACACTCCACCCCGCAACAGCCCGGTCATGTGGCCCTTCAAGGAGCTCTCTACAAGCAGCAGCTGGATGTGGCTATTACCCGCGGCTGAGGGGCTTGAGACAGACCATGCTGGGGCCACTCTGTAGTACACACTCTTATACACAAGCTTCTTCTCCGCTGCTCTCTGTCCTCTGTCACACACCTGCATTGTGTAAGTACCCTGGCAAAAAAATATACATGCGTGTGTGTGTGTGTGTATCTCAGCATGTGTGATTCTAGCTATATCTGTGCAGTAGGACAACTATATGTGGGATAAGGCTTGGAGGTCATTATATCTGGGTCTATGGCTACCATGAGAAAAGTCTGGGGGGTTTTGTAAGTGTAGTTCTATGGTTACCAATGCAGTGGGACAAGGCTGGGGTCACATTGGTCAGCCAGTCTACAAAATGTGCACTCAAACAAAAAGGACTGCAAAGAGTAATAAATAAAACACTATAGGTGGGGTTATACAAAACTAAAAAGGTATAGGTTGTTGCACCCCATCTTAGTTGGAATCTTACTAATTACGCCCTTTTCAAATAATGCTTAAACATCTTAAATGTAACATTCAAGTAAGAAATCACGTGGTTATCATGTAAGACACATCTATTTAACAACAGTGACCTTTCTGAGTGGAATATACAGTGTGTGGCTTGCTTAAAGGGATAGTAATCCCAGAAAAAAGTATTAACTATATGGTAGATATAATTAAAAGATAGTGCTTGCAATTATTAGTATCTCTCAAACCATTATGGTTTCTGTTTGATGAACTGTAAAGCTGTCAGAAGCAGATTCTGGTCACTTGACCAGATGCAGCTCTTCAGCAGCACTGATATAACATTATCTAAAGACAAATTCTTAATTTAGAACAGTCTACAAAGTGTGCCTGGTTTGCAAGTACACTTTGTAGACTGTTCCGATGAAGTATTTATTTCTAAATAGCGTGATTTCAGCTCTGCTGAAGAGCCTCCATCTGGTGAAATGACTGGAATCTGCAGCTGTCAGCTAGATGGCAGACTTGAGTGAAACAGCCAGGAAAAGGTAACTTTAGCAAATTATATCTCTCAAACCATAAATATTTGAGAGATAAGACTTACATAGATGTTAACCTTTTTTTAATGCCTACAATATTAAATCAACTTAAAATTTAACAATTACTATCCCTTTAAATTGAAGTAAAGCCTTTGACATTTCCTCTAATGCTTATTCTTAACAAGCTGAAAAACCTAGGATTAATATTTGGGAAAGAGCACTGTTAGGATACAGACTAACAACAAAAACAAAAAAAAATTGGTTTCTTGTGGAGTAATAATGTACAACATGTCAAACGTATTAGAGGAGTAAGTGGCTCTTAATTTGTTTATATAATAAGAGAACTTATATATATAATTTGTATTTGTATCTCTATCCTATAACATTAAGTGGTAGAATGCATTGCTCCCTGTGAGCGTAACTGCACATGCGCAGTAGAGACTCCTGTTCCAGCAGTTTCTACTGTTCACGTGTGGTTTCGCAGACAGGGAGCTTCTCTGTGAGCCGTCTAGAGCTCCCCACTAAGGATCAGCGCATTTGGCGAGTTTCTACTGCGCATGACTGCAGTCATGCGCAGTAGAGACTCGCTGAACGCGTGATCCAGAGCGGGGAGCTCTGGACAGTTCACCGCCTGTCTCTGCTCTCGGCTCCGAGATAGAATACAATGAGAAAAAAATATCTCTATCACTATTTCAGATTACAGATTGACAAAGACAACTGACCCTTAGAAACCATCTGATTCTATGTTAGTCCATTGTGAGAAGAAATAATCTGTAAACAAACTTCAACATTTATCCCTATATACAGGAAACTCCAGATATAATGCAAAATGGCCATCATCGTAATGTGTTTATAGAAATGAATTCACTAACACTCAAATATAGACATACCCGTCTTGTCTCATTGGTGTCCACAGGGGGGAGGGGCACTTGCCCCCTTCTACACTTGTCCTCGGATAAACATAGAGGCTGGGCAGGCTGTCCTGGATGGGGCACATATTATGGCTTTGTCCCCCCCCCAAATGTCTATGAACGTGCAGAAAAAGAAACAAACAAGGGGGAGAGTCTAATAGTTTAGTACGTTCAGATATGTATTTTTTTTTTTTCATTGTCGTCCAATACAGGTCACTGGTACAATGGGAGGCGATCTGCCCCTTTAATAGGCAGGAACATTCATTCAAATGTATGCAGGGGGTGGAGCCTCCCCTCCTACTTAAGCTGCCTTCAGGCCAGAGCCAAGCCAGATTGATTTGTTCCTGTGTGCTGTGCACACCAGGTGGAGAACATCTATCATTCAGCTTTAGTTTTTTTTATTGTTTTCTTCAAATATGGAATACCACCATTAGGAGGGTGACCATGGCTGTGAATTGCCCTCTCCAAAGTGGCTAGTGCAGCTTCCAGGGATTCTCTGGTGGACCTTATGCCCTGAAGAGGGAACAGCTTAGGTCAAGTAGCTTCCCTGCTGGGGAATTTGCCTCTGGTTAATTCCTATTTCAACATGGTCACCTGAAGACAGAAGTCCTGCAGAAAGGTGAGCCACCCTTTGAGTGCTGAAGGTCCACTTGTCCCCACAGTGTCCCTTACTTGGGCTTGTATTTGGGAGTTTGCATTTTGCACTCCAGCACTCATAGGGTGTTTTTATTTCTATTGCTTGTATTTATGCAATTTCTGTGGTATTCCCTGGGTTTTGGAGCTTTGGAATATTGTTTTCTCATGTTTCTCATGTGTTAAAAGTATGTTTGGTGTACTTTCAATTTCAGAAATACTTTATTAATATTTGATGTTCCGTGGGACATATCTCTGGAACCGCTTATCACAGCAACTTCAGAGAGGGCTCATTTTGTTGGTCTTCCCCTGCTCTATCATCCGGTGGCTAGTTTCGGGGTGTGGGGAGTTTGGGGGGGCTTCGGGCACTGTTTGGGGTACTTCTGAGAGAAAACTACATTTCCCATGAGCGCCCGTTTCGCGCTCGTTTTCTGATTGGCTGCAGTCGCGGCAGCCATTTTGTGGTGTTATTCTCAGCGAGTATACTACGCAGGGACCAAGCCTTCTCTCCTCTCAGCAGATTAACCCTTCGCTGGCCAGATAAGTCCGATTTTAGACATTTCTGGGGTGAAACTTTAATCTTTCACACTTCTACTGGGTGATTTTTCTTAGTGGTGTATATCTGACGCTGTGAGCATGTCTACTCCACTGGAGTCAGGGGCTAGACCCAAGACTAAGGAGGCGTTTTGCTCCTCTTGTTACTCTGGGCTGCCTAGAGAATTTTCTGGTCATTTATGCCCAAAATGTACAGATAGTCATGATAGCAACCCTGGGCTTCCCAGCCACGCTATTGAGCCAACTTGGGTGAAAGAGTTCAAAGCTGCCACTAGGGATCTCAGATCCACTCTCCAACTCTTTCCCTCTCAGGTTCAGGGGGCTCTACAAGTCTGGCAGACCCCCTCCTCAATCAGGACCTCCCTGCCTAAGCCACAGGGGGCTCCTGATGTGTCTGATTCTTCTGAGGAAGAACTTTTACAAGATTCTGATGCTGAGGAAGGCACTGTTATTGAATCTAATAGGTTCATTGGGGACCCTTATGAATGTGACCCTGAGGTTTCTGCTGAGGGTTTGATTAGAGCGGTGTTAACCACGCTCAACCTTCCTCTGACTCGGGAATCTACTCATGATCCAACTGACGTTTTTCAGAAACCATCTAAGGCGGTTATATGTTTTCCAACTAACCCTACTCTTGCCCGTCTAGTCTCTGATGCGTGGAGGAATCATGAAAAATCCTCTTCTGTGTCCAAAAAGTTTGCTAAGCTTTACCCTTTTCCTGAGACTGAACTGGCAAAATGGGTTCATCCTCCTAAAGTGGATGCTCCTATTTGTAGATTATCCAAATCTACTGCTTTAGCTGTATCTGATGCCTCTGCCCGGCAGGACTGGATGGACAAAAAGTTAGAGATTTCTCTTAAATCCATTTTTGCCTCCATTGGCACTGCATGCGTCCAACCTTTGCAGTGGCGTGGGTTAATAGAGCTATCGCACCCTGGACTGAACGACTGACTGAGGTGGTTCGCCAGGATGCGCCAGTGTCTGAGCAGTTACAACTACTTGCTAATATAGCAGAAGCCCAGAATTATGTTTCTGACGCTGCCTTTGATGCTGTGCGCATGATGGCAAGGGTCTCTACTTCATCTGTGGTGGCTAGACGTGGTCTTTGGCTGAAAATTTGGTCTGCTGATACTGCCTCTAAGAAAGCCTTACTTTCTTTGCCCTTTCAGGGGAACTTGTTGTTTGGTTCTGAACTTAAGGAGATGATTAGTGAGGCTACTGGTGGTAAAAGTACTCTTCTACCTTCAGTCTTCAAGAAGAAGTTTCCAGCCAAACGCAATCGGTCCTTTCGTTCCTTCCAAACTGAGACACGCTCCACGTCCCAGACAGGTCCGTCCTCCACGCGCTCCTCCTCCAAGCCCAAACAGTCCTGGAAGCCCAAAGTTGCCCCTAAGGCCAAGACCTCCAAGACTGCTTCGGCATGACTCACCGAACCCGGGTCCGCATCCGGCTGTAGGTGGACGTCTCCACATCTTTCGCCGGATTTGGGAGGAGTCAGTGACGGACCCATGGGTAATTCAGGTGGTATCAGAGGGGTACAGGATCCCTTTCTCTTCCCTTCCTCCTTTCCGGTTCCATTTTACTCGTCCTTCTCAGGAACCTACAAAGAGACGTCTGTTCGACCACGCTATTCAGGATCTTTTGGACAAAGAGGTCCTGGAATTGGTTCCACCAGAGGACACAGGTTCCGGATTTTATTCCAACCTGTTCGTTGTGGCCAAAAATGACGGAGGCGCTCGTCCTATCTTGGATCTCAAGGATCTCAATTCCTTTGTTGTGAGTTCCCACTTTCGCCAGGAATCTCTGCGCTCTGTGATAGCCACAATGTCTCCAGGGGAGTTCCTTGCCTCCCTGGACCTTCAGGATGCGTATCTTCACATTCCTATTCATCCAGAGAGCAGACGGTATCTCAGGTTTGCCTGTCACAAGGGCCACTTTCAGTTTTCAGCTCTTCCCTTTGGACTGACTTCAGCCCCTCAGGTCTTTCAGAGGGTATTGGGATCTTTGATAGCTGTGCTTCATCGAGATGGTGTCAGGGTGACTCCCTACATGGACGATCTGCTCCTGAAAGCTTCATCTGCGGAGATTCTCCACCAGCAGCTGCAGCTGTGTATACACACACTGAATCGCCACGGCTGGATTGTGAATCTGGACAAGTCAGACTTGGTCCCATCTCAACGGCTCCTCTTCTTGGGTCTCCTGTTCGACACTCAGCAGTGCATGGTGTTTCTACCAGAGGAAGTTGCTCATCAGATTGCTATCCAAGTAGCCAAGATCCTGGAATTCGACAGGGTTCCAGTGCCGAAGTTGACCTCTCTGGTGGGGAAATTCATTTCCACAATAGAGGCGGTGCCATTTGCTATGGCACACACCAGGGAACTTCAGAGGTTTGTGATCCAGATGTGCAAGAATCATCCAGATCATCAGCATCTGTCAGTCTCTCTGCCTCCTCATGTCGAGTTGAGCCTGCAGTGGTGGTTGGACTTGTCTCATCTCCTGAAAGGGAGATCCTTTCAGGTTCCCTATTGGACCACAGTCACGACAGATGCCAGCCTCCGGGGATGGGGAGCTGTGTTGGGTCGTTTCAGTGCTCAGGGGAAATGGGGACTGGAAGAATCTCTTCTCTCCATCAATGTTCTGGAACTTCGTGCCATACTTCTTGCCCTGAGGCACTGGGAATCTCAGCTGGAAGGCTGTCCAGTCAGAGTGGAGTCTGACAACGCCACCGCAGTGGCTTTCATCAACAGACAAGGCGGCACAAAAAGTCTCACCGCTTGGTTAGAGGTCAAAGCCATTTTATCCTGGGCAGAAGATCATGTGCCAGTCATCTTAGCAGTACACATTCCAGGCGTAGACAACGTCATGGCAGACTTTCTCAGTTGTCACACAGTCGACAGCGGAGAATGGGCGCTTCATCCAGAGGTGTTTCTCCTTCTCACCCAGAGGTGGGGGGTGCCTGTAGTGGATCTGATGGCTACCAGACACAACAGGAAGGTGCCGGTGTTTTGCTCTCGGTGGAGGGACCCCCTCGCTCTAGCAGTGGATGCCTTGTCGATCCCTTGGAACTTTCCTCTGGCTTACTTCTTTCCTCCTCTTCCTCTGTTGATCAGAGTCATCCAGAAGCTGAAGTTGGAGCGTTGTCCTGTCATTCTGATCACTCCAAATTGGCCTCGTCAGTCCTGGTATCCGGAGCTGCTAGCCATGTCTGTGTCGGATCCTGTTCCGCTTCCTGCCCATCCAGATTTACTTCTTCAGGGTTATCTGTGGAAGGAGGATGTCCAACATCTCCATTTGATGGCTTGGAGGTTGAATCCTCGATTCTAAAGAAGAAAGGGTTTTCCTCTGCTGTGGTGTCTACGATGCTTAGAGCTCGCAAGCCTGTGTCTTCCAAGATTTATCATCGCATATGGTCAACCTTCGTTGCATGGTGTGCTGAAAAGGGTCTGTCACTTGATTTCCATCTTCCCACGGTAATGGCCTTTTTGCAGGATGGGGTTGAGAAGGGACTCAGTCTGAGTTCTCTCAAGGTTCAGACTTCAGCTCTGTCTGTATTTTTCCAGGAACGGATTGCTATTCTTCCTGATGTTAAAGTTTTCTTTCAAGGTGTGGCTCATGTTCGGCCTGCCTTCAAGAGTCCAGCCCCCCAGTGGGACCTCAATTTGGTGCTGGGGGTTCTCCAGAGACCCCCGTTTGAATCCTTGGCTTCTATTCCTTTACATCTCTTGACCTGGAAAATGGCCTTCCTTTTGGCTATTGTCTCAGTTCGCCGGGTAGCAGAGTTACAAGCTCTGTCTTGTAAACCTCCTTACTTGGTGTTTCACAAGGATGAGGCAGTGCTTCGCACTTCCAAGGAGTTTTTACCCAAGGTTGTCTCCGGATTTCATATCAATCAGGAGATCGTGGTTCCCTCTTTCTGCCCTAACCCTTCCTCTGACAAGGAAAGAGATCTCCATTTATTGGATGTTGTGCGTTGTCTTAAATTTTATGTTCATCGCACTGAGTCTATCAGGAAGTCTGACGCCTTGTTCGTCATTCCTGAGGGGCCTAGGGCAGGGAGACCAGCATCCAAGGTAACTATTGCCTCTTGGATTAAATCTACCATCCGTGAAGCCTACAAATTGCGGAATAAGCACGTTCCCTTCAGGGTTACTGCTCATTCCACCAGATCTATTGGGGCCTCTTGGGCCTACAAGAATCAGGCATCTGCTGATCAACTGTGCAGAGCGGCTACTTGGTCATCTGTGCACACATTCTCGAAGCACTATCGCGTTGATGTACTGGCCTCGGCTGATGCCAGCTTTGGAAGGAAGGTCCTGGAGGCAGTTTTGCCTGTTTAGGACTTCTATTCTATGATCCTTAGTGCTTCTTTACTGTTGAGCCCTGTTGGTTCTAGTTCAGTGTGCTGTGTTGTTTGGGGGTTTGTTTTTCCCCCTGGTTGGTGTCCTTTGACACTTTTGTTACTGGGCTATATGATTAATTGGTTCATAGCAGTTCTAGTGACTTGGGCCTTGCGCCTGGTCCTTGCCTTGCTTCCCTCCTCAGGGACAGCTTAATGTTTGTACATCCCATTGTACCAGTGACCTGTATTGGACGACAGTGAAAATAGGATTTTAGTCTTACCTGTTAAATCCTTTTCACTTAGTCCATACAGGTCACTGGTCTCCCACCCTGTCAAGGGACCATGCTTGGCTCTCCTGTGGCATTCAGTGGGAGACCTTCGGGGCATGCTCACAGGAGTCTTCCTTTTCTTGCTTACCTCTGGTCAGTTTAAGTGTCTCAAATCAATCTAGCTTGGCTCTGGCCTGAAGGCAGCTTAAGTAGGAGGGGAGGCTCCACCCCCTGCATACATTTGAATGAATGTTCCTGCCTATTAAAGGGGCGGATCGCCTCCCATTGTACCAGTGACCTGTATGGACTAAGTGAAAAGGATTTAACAGGTAAGACTAAAATCCTATTTTTTATAACTAGAAGAGAAAAAGGGATACTCTCATATTCCCTTTTCCATTAAAGGTTATAATAGCCAAAGCACCTGTGGAGGATATTGTCACTGCCCCCACAGATCACCAAGTCTCAGGATACTCGCATTCCTCACAAACCTGACTGGGAGATACAATGTCAAAGCCAGTCACAGAGCTCATGGGAGAATACAGTGCTAATCCTTCCCTCCACAGGACCACCTCAGTCGCCACCTGAAGCTGTTGTCTCGTAGTAATGGTCAGTAATCCAAATATAAATGAAAAAAAAAATGAAAAACTAGAATGACAGGACTGGAACTAAATATTTGAATAGATAAAAGCTATATTAAAATACATATTCTACCCTGACATGTTTCCTGGTCACACTGACCATTTCCTCAGGAGGTAACAAACTAAATAGATGAATGTTTCTCAGGTTGTCATGTGAGATCAATTAAGATCTTCAAACAATGATTTCAAATACATACCATAATTGAAAACCATGAAGGTAATGCATCAGTCATAAAAAATACACCAAAAAGTTATTGTCATATGTATATGGTCAATATAAAAAATACCCAACAATACGAAAAATGATAGATATTTTATGGGATAAAATAGATTATGCATACAAGTTATAAAAGATTAAAGGTCACCATACCAAATGTATAAACACCTACGTTTCTGTGCAGACAATGCAAATATCTGTAAAACTGTGCAAAAGGGAGATCCCCCTGTCATTCAAAGTGTTAAATCTACTAACCCATTAAAAATTAAGTGGAAATATTCACTGATGTTGATTCTGAATGTAATACCTCGGGTGCCAAAGAGGCGACCAAACACCTCCCTCAGTGTAATGTCAGAGAACAAACTCAGGGTTACCAAGAGTGAAAAAACAAATATATTAATAAGTAGCAGTGGGTACATGATTATCATCATCACCACCATCGAACGTGATATACAACCAAAGGGGCTTTCCCCTAGTTTATAACCATGTCTCTGGAAAGCTACCAGACTACTAGAGTACTATGCTTACTCCAGTCCATCTCTCCATATTGCCTATAACCCCCGCTACACTGCTAACAACTCGCTGAGTATTCCACACTTCAAGAAAGAGGTCTGTTGAACTGCTTTCTCATTCAGAGCTCCCAAATCCTGGAATAACCTAATTAGATCTTCTCCCAATCTAAAATTCCTGAAAATGACTGCCTTGTATTTAAAAATAGCATGTAATTGTGTGTACATTTTGATGTCATTTGTATTTATAACTATTTATATATGGATATATATTTTGTTTCTCAATTTGTGCAAATATGTACCTTTGTACTGTCAATACACTCCAGGACATACTATAGAAAGAGAAATCTCAATGTATTCTTCCTGGTAACATAAATAAATATTCTATAGGTGTAGTCCATTTTAAACAGTCTGGTTTTGCTGTGAACAGATAGTTGTTTTTTTTTACAGTGCCTATGTGTGTCAGGTGTAGCATGTAATAAAACTACTCCCATAATGTTTTGAAAATATTTGATTTGATTTCCCTCATCTATACACATAGTAGTGATATTTTATCTAGTAGAGATGACTCATATTTTTATGCTTCCTAATAGATGAGTGAATAATTGAATGACTGTTGTATGTTGGCACTACAATTAGGGTCGTGTGCACAAAGAAAGGGGAACAAGACTGAGGCAAAACCACTGCACCACAGGTAAGAAACAAAATTTCCCATTTATTTAAATGGGTACTTTAACACCATTAATACTAGTATTAGCATTAAAGAGATTAAAAGCCCAATTTAAAGGGATAGTACTGCATCATATGTAAAGTGTTTGAGTGTATGTATATGTGCTAAGATGCATCTCTTCCTGTGTGTGTAACACACACAGACACAGAGAACAATGCCTCCTAGCAAATTGCACTTGTGCGTTGATTGAGGGGAAGCAGCATGTTCCAGGGATCACCACAATACCGTCGCTGTCCCCCTCCCCCGCCGCCATGGGGAGGAACAGAAGAGCCAGTGAAGGGGAAAGCAGCGTTAACATTGCCTTAACGTTTACAATGGTGCTGTTGCTACAACAGCTTATTGGGGATATTGCTGCTGACAATAGGTGTACATAGACGTCTATAGCAACAGCACCACCATAGAATTTCATGCCATAGATGTACTGCGCAGGAAAAATGCAAGTTTGAACTGTAATACATTTTGAATAAAATATGTCTTAGGAGAATTAACTCTGCAATAAATATTTTTCCATATTACAATACTGTCTCTTTAAAGTAATGGGACATTTGGGTATTTTTTTCCCCTATGGTGCAATGGCTTCCCCTGGAATTGTTCCTCTCTCTTTGCGCATATGAACTTTTGTTGCAAGATACTGCATATAAGAATATTGATAACTTGGTTGATATGATCATACTCCAACCCATTTGAATCTTAGCCTTACATTTTGTATGGACTACTGAACATTATTTTCATGGCACATTAGAAAATGTGTAGTAATTTGTGTAGTCTATACCTGATACTGAATTGTATCACAGTTTATCACAGTATTTCCAGTTAATGAGGGATGTGTAGTAAAGGACAAAGTGGAAAAAATGTGGGGACAATCCAACTGTTCCTTAATAATTCGATTGTGATTTTTATTTATGTGGGAGTTTTAATCCATTGAATGCTACAGAGGTCTCCAGTGCTCTTGCAAAACAATGGTTGGGAGACATATCATTTTCAATGTAAATTTTTATTTACTACAGCTGGTTTACACTAGAATTCCTCCATGTTTGGCCATAAATGGGAGAAGAGCAACATCAGCTTTCATCTTATTTTATCTTTATAAAAGCATTAATCAGTTTGCATGTCATTATAGTCAAAGGGTCATGTTGAATAAGATGCGCAGTTCTTGAGCAAACCAACTTCAACATAGAAGACAAATATAAAGACACAAAATCCCCATTAATTCAATAAAGACTTTTAACCCCTTAAATGCTGGAGAGGTCCCCACAACATTGCTTAGTAATTCATTGGTAACATCTCTAGCATTCTAGGGGTTAAGATACCCATTTAAATCAATTGAAAGTTTCATTTCTCCCCTGTAGTGCAGTTGGTATGCTTACTGAATATGTCACAGAATCACATACGAGTAAAAACTTAGAGATAGACTTGCTTATAGATATGACTAAAATAAATTTGTATTTAGAAAAACAGTGGCATTGTGCACAGTAATCTAATGATTGACAAAAACCATAACTATAAATCTTGTTAGCTCAAATATCTGCCTGAACCAGTCTGTCTTTCAAGGGTTCATCCACAGGTTGAAAAGGCTGGAGATGTGTGAATTCATGAAAAATGAAAGCAATATAGGTTTATCTTACTTAAACCAGATGAACATAGTTTAACATATATCAATGTAAGCCATGCTGCATGCACTATGGTGTTAATAATTGTCTATATGGATGAGGAGAGAGCGTAAAGGGGGTTTACATGTTTATTTTCAAATTAAATAACCCAGTGGTGCCAGTGGAACTGCACCACGTAATTTTATATGTGATTGTAGGGATCTGACTTCAACTAGTCAATCATCTGTGGAATTTTGCTCCAAGGCACGGGGTGTGGCAATTGCTGTAGTAATATGTAGTCAGCCGTGTCCTAGTGAGTTTGCTCCGTGAATAACCCATTTTGTGGTAAACCTTGATGGCTGATACACTTGTCATGGAGGTAATATGCAGAAATAGCCCTAGCCTTGGTTCATTGGGTTAAAGATTGTGCTGTAACACAAACACACTTATACTGTCCACTCCAGATTGGTATGGAATATTGTGTTTCAAAATGTTTTTCATGTTTACCATGATCATTGTAAAGGACAACTATTATGTGGACCCTTTCACTTGGTAACAGAATATAGGCTTATTATTAAGTCTTAGAAAAACATGACCATTCTACCTCTATATAAATCTTTTTAACTGAATCTTTAGATGTGATTATTTCAGACATTCAGTATTAAGATTGGATGGTATCTTTGGATGCTTGAGATGCCTATGTGCATGTTCCCATTCTCCTTGACCATCAGAAATTCCTAAGATGTGAGATAAGAAGTCATCACGTTCAATTTATATGTCTGCCCTATGGTCTGAAAATAGCTTCAAGAGTTTTTTTTGTTACCCTTAATAGTTTTAAGGGAAGGAGCACAGAATATATCATTCTTTCAATGATATCCTGATACTGTCTCAAAACTGTGATTCTTTGGTGACACATCTGCTGTCAACTATGCAGTGTCTGGTGGAGAATGGATGGTTAGTGAATCAGCCTACCAGAACAATGATTTTCCTGGGAATGACCTTCAACACAGAAAAAGTAATAGTTCCCCAGGAGAAGATATTTTTTATTCATTTATTTAGAAAATGTTTTACCAAGAAGAATACATTGAGATTTCTCTCGATTTCAAGTATGTCCTGGATAGTTTTCATTAAAGGGTTACATATTTACACAAACAGAGAATCATTGTATATATATATATATATATATATATATATATATATATATATATATATATATATATATATATACACACACATGATTATACATATAGAGATACTCCTTATAATAGATCAGCAGGTTCCAAGGAAAGAGTATGCACCCCTTTGACTGACTAACTGGTCAGGGCACAGACTCATCATGCAGATGAAAGACTCAGAAAATCAATATGGGCTACTGGTATCACTTAGTTGACTTGCTAATGCGAACTTGCCCCAGGACTGTGGAGGAGCCTGTAGATGAGCCCACACAGGGCAATGCCAGCTGTGACCACTAGGTAGAAAATAGCAAGCAAGCCTGGGGTAGTGGGAAATGACAACAAAATCAAAAGGTCTAAAACAGTGTTTGTTTAGTGCAGGCAGATATCGGAGTCATTTAACAGTATTTAGTTGATGCAGGTGGCAGACAGTGAATGTTCAAAAAGACAATGCAAAGGTTACAACAAGACACTAGAACAAAGCTCAGAAACACTCGCAGTAATCCATTATTTTCATGTACTGCAATGTTTATGTTGCTTTTAGATAAAGGTGTGTCTAGGAGAGTAAACAGAATCATAGGTAATTGCTGCAAAGCAGGACTGAGGGGAAAGGGATGTGTCCAGGTAAGCTCACAGGCAAACATTTCAGTCCAGAAAAAGTTCTTACAACATCCAGCAAGGCATTGTATAAAGATGCTGGGCCTCATGGCTGCAGCCAGTCCAGTGGGTAAGATGGAACATAGGCCTTAGGGACAGGTAGTGCAATCCCTTTTATTGACCTAGTCACAGTCCAAACCAAGTTATACTCTCTTTGGTCAGGTGGGAAAACAGAAACAATTTTTAGATCGAGGCTTCATTTTGGGGGACACTCAGTGGAACATTACTACCGGTACCAGTGGCCCTGTATAGGGAACTAATTGTTTGGGGGAGCCAGAGCAAAGATTATGGCCTCCTCAAGCATGCCCTCAAATATTCTAGATATAAACGCAATCACTCAAGCTTTCAGACAGTTTGCAGAATAGTTAAAAGGATGTCTACTAAAAATACAGATGGATAAAGTCTTGGTGCATATGTAAAAATGTTAGGATGGGCAAGAAATAGGCAGCTATTGGAGGATGTCTCCCATTATTCCCTAAGCAATTTACATCATTATGGACTTCAAAGTAACTCACATTCAAGGACTGCAAAACTTTGAGGTGGATTTCCTGAGCGTGTGATTGCTAGATACTGGTTCCTGGGCCTTGTGCTGGAAGATCTAATGGTCAGTTTGTCAACAGATGGGGATTATTGAGTACATATTTGATGGCAACTCCCCAGAAAAGGAAGTTGAAAAGATTTTATGGAAGCAACCATTGCCAGGAAGTTGTTTATAGTGTACTAGCTCACAGCTGTACAGAGGAACTGTTATATTTTTCACCAAATTCCAATGAAACACAGGTTTTTGAAGAAGATAACAACAAAGTGGATTTTAATGGAATCCTTCCCCCAGGAGACTGGTTCTTTTGATGAAGATCCTGGTGATTAAAGAACCCTTGATTCTACCTTTACTTTCAGATCTACTCTTTCAAAGTCCTATTTTCATCCATTTCCACAAACCTACACTTAGATGAAGTAAAAGAGTGGTGTTATGCGTACAAACCAAAAATCCTCATACTCACTGAATCCTGGCTAAGCCCTAAAATATCTGACACTGCTGTTGCTATTGTTTCTTTAGGAAGGACCAAGAAAAGTCAGGAGGAGTCATAATCCTATTCACATAAGAGTCCATAAACTTTACGGTTTTAAATTACTCTTATAACTCTGATTCTTATGAATACATTGCTGGCAAAATTCTTCTTCCATTCTCAAAACAAATAAACATTGTTGGCATATACAGGCCGCCAAATACACCAGCACAGCCTCTTTCGGACATAACTTACCACCTCAATGAAACTGACACTCAAAATAAGAAAAGTGAGCTGTTGGTTTTGTGAGACTTTAATATTAATTGGCTGGAATCCAGGAGTGAAAGATTCTGTTAATTGTTTAAGACATTGAAATTATTACAGCTAATCTCCTACTTTACTAACCTACATCTTAAAACTTACAGCTAGACTGGATCCTTTCATCCTGCCCAAGCAAATGTGTTTAGCGATCACTTCATATTCTATTGTGGTTGCAAAATAAAACCAATCAAATCCTAATCAAAAGTCATAATTACTAGATCATTTAGAACATTTAATTTCCAGTCTTTCCTAAAGGATTTAAGAAATTTCCTGTAGTATAGAATTCACCTAATACCTGACCTAGACTCAGCAATTTACATTTTAACTACGAATTCTTACAGGTCTGTAATACCCATGCCCCACTAAGGAAGATCAGAGTAAGGGGGACCATCTACCCTGGGCCTCTGCTGACCTGCTTGATTTATATAGTTTCAGAGATGCCTTATGGACAAAATGTAAGCAAACTGGCTATGCTTATGATCACACTGCATATGGGCAATTGCAGAATACTTGCACAAAGGAAACAAAACTAGCAAAACCTCAATATTTTACTGTCAACTTGAAAAATAACATATCAAAACTGTCCAACTGTTGGAAGGTTATTAAAAACATCTACAACCCCCCCAACCAATCTCATTCACCAACTATAACAATAGGCAAAGAAACAATACAGTGCCCCACAGCAATAACTAATGCATTTAACAGCCACTTTGTTGGATTTGCACCACCCTGATTACACAAAACAAAGGAAATTTTGAAGTATAAATGCGCATGGAATAGTCTCTGTTACCTGTTTCCTGATTCAGTTATGCTAATGAATTCAAGTTTATGCCAGTAAATGATGGTGATCTAAATGACTACCTCTTTACCCCAAAAATTAAATCGCAATCTGGCCCTAGCAAACTACCAGCAATGCTATTAAAGTTCAGTGCTTCGGTCACTTCCCATCCTATTGCATCCCTAATTAATGTCTCCCTGTCATCTGCATATTTGCCCAAAGCCTGGAAGTGGCTACAGTTGTGCCTATCCATGAAAGCGAGAATAAAAATGTAGTATCAAAGTACAAACCAATATCCCTACTCCCCACATTGGCTAAAATCCTAGAGAAATGTGTTCACGTGCAATTAAATAATTATGGACTGACCAGTTTTTTCATCCTGCTTCTATCAGGCTTTCGTTCAAGTCACTCAATAGTCAAGGCCCTCCTAGAAGTATCCAATGAAATCCAGACTGGCATGGAAAATGGTGAATTCACCTGAGTTATTTTCCTAAATTTTGCAAAGGCCTTTGATACAAAATGTGCCATGTATTGCTGACAATATTTCCCTTCCACTCCATTCTTGGCCCTCTTCTATTTTCTCTATTTTTTATCCATTGGCCAAAATTCCCCTCCAATTTTTAGTGGCTAGAAAGTTTATGCCAATTGATTTACGTTGCTTTAGCTTTTTTCGCTATAAAAACGTGACATATTCCAAGAACTGAAGCACAATAGAAGCAGCTACAAAGCAAGGTAGATGAGCTGTGCTATTCTGCTGTTATTTGTTTGTTAAATTGAGGCAGGAGAGGCTCACTGACTGCTATCACTATGAGCAGTAAAAAGAGGAACTGGAAGAACCCTTATGTGTCTGCGGAGTCTTAGGAGGAGGATGCAGTGAGCAGTACTGAACCAATGCTGTCCAGTTCCCTAAATCACCGCTAGGGATCTTGGGGAAATTAATGGGAAGGGAGGAAAAGAAGGGTAGAACTAGTCTGAGCAGGACAAGTCAGCTGCCTGTGCCTGCTGCAAGACATGCTGCCCCTGCTGCCAGTGCCACCATTGCTGCCCCTGCTGCCACTAGTGCCGTACCTGCTGCCAGACGTCCTTCTCATACTGCCACTTGTGCTGTACCTGCTGCCAGGAGTGCTGCCCATGCTACTGCTACCACCATTGCTGTGCCTGCTGTCAGACCTGCTGCCACTAGTGCTGTACCTGAAGCTAAATGTGCTACCCATGCTGCTGCTACCATCATTGCTGTGTCTGCTGTGTGATGTGCTGTCCCTGCTGCCACCAAAGCTGTACCTGCTGCCACCAATAATTTGCCTGCTGCTAGTGTGTCTTGTAGTACTCAGGAGGGGAGGAAGGAGATGATGCCAAGTGTGACAGCAAGGGACCCTAAGTCACACTTGCCATTCCCAAGCAGTCCCACCAGTGCTAGTACTATTGCTACTAAGGTCCAGCAGCTTTTTAGCGTTAAGAGTGGAGGATTGGGTAATCAACGACAATGTCCTTGAATTACTAGAGACTGTGAGACTGAGGAGGAAGACTCTGCATCTGAACTTGATGTGGTTAGTGGAAGTAGTAGTAGTAGTAGTAGTAGCAGTAATGGCGAAGCAGCCGGAGCGGTAGGGAAAAGATTTGAGAGTGTCCAGACTAGGGAGCCCACACCATTCCTCTGACCCTGGGAATCCTCCCTTTCCCTTCACTATAGTGTCCAAGTGCAACAGGATTCTGAAGACTAAGAGGCCAGAACTCTTGTTGGGGGAGAGCAGGCACACAATTAATTCCACCACCACCACCACCAATAGGAGCACAGATCAGCTGCCTGTGCCTGCTGCTACTGCTGCCAGTCTGCCTTCTTCAGGTCAAAAGGAAATGCCAAGTGTGACATTAGACATTACTGTTACATTGCTCGTCACCTCCTCCAAGCAGCAGTGAGATATCTGTAATAGAGCAGCATGTAGGCACTAGTGGGGGTGGTGATGATGATGCTGGACAAGCTGGGGTGGAAGAGACATTGATGGCCTTTTTAGCAGAAACTGAGAAGGAATGGGAGACCAGGATGAGGATGGGCATCACCACCACCACCACTAGCAGTGACATTTTAGAATTTGAGCAATTTGCAGCTGCTCTAATTCCTGCTGCTGCTGAGATACAAGGGCAGCAGGATATTGAGGAGCAAGCTAGTGTGCCACAGATCACCGTGGACACAGTGGGATTGGGGTCAACAAGTGATGTGGGACTAGAACAGGTTCCACTTGACAACACCAGCAATATTCCTGGTCCTAGTTGCAGTGCTGAATCTGAGGCAGTACCAGTACATTATCCACTGCCACTGACAGTGGAGGGGAATGTGGAGGACAAGAAGAAAGAGGCCATTCTTCTCCACCTGTTCCCTCCCCCCTGAAGTCATAGGTGTGGGACTGTTTTTCTCTTGGGGCAGTGCAGTCATCATCAAAGACACTGTGCACAATGTGTGACAAGTCAGTGAGAAGAGGAAAGGAGAGAACACAATTTGGCAACAGTTGCAAATTCGGCAATTATGAACTCAGACACAGGAGGAGGACATTTGACAATGGCCAGTGGCCACTGGCCTACATGACCTGCTGGCACTAGGCCAGTGGGGCATTTTTTTTCTCAGGGCCTGTGCTTTGAAAACACACACAAAAAAAACATAATCCTATCAAAAAAATAAACAATTTTGGGGGTCTGTTTCTAACAAGTCCTACAAATCAATGATTCCTTATGGCTTGTGCCAAACAAGCTTAAGTCCTACAAATCAATGTTTCTTCAGGGCTTGGGCTTCTAATAAGTCTAATTCCTACAAAGGCCTCTAACAACAAATCCTCCTCTACAAAATACTCTATCAAATCAAGTATCAGTCCACCGCAGTGGCAGCTTATGTCAGGGGGTTCCTGTCTCTATCACTTTAAATACAAATTTCTTATTTTATTTTATTGATTTTATTAACTGTCTCCCCCAATACCAGTCAAGAACCCCCTTCAAAACAAATTCCCTGTTCAATTGATTCATTCTTTCACCAACAAAGGCACCCTCCTCAGAACCATTTTATACCATGTCTTATGGGGTTTTTTTTAATTGTATTTAGGATTTATTTTGTATTAACTGCCCCCCAATCCCAGTAAACAACCCCCCCCAAAAAAACAAACCCTGTCCATATGAATCTTTCCCCACACCTCACCAACACAGGCACCCTCATGCCCCTTTTATACTATGCCTTTGGAAAATAAAATAATATTTGCTATGTGTTGCATGTTTGATTTTCAATGGAATGAGCTAGGCGAAAAAAGTGGGGGGAAAAAACGGAAAATTGGCGCTTTTCGAGGGAAATTATTCACCAAGAGGAAAGTGCCATTTTCTGTAAATTTCAGTTTAAGGTGAAAATTTTCGCCCATCCCTTCTCATTATGCCACTTTATCCTCCAATGTAATTACACATTGTGATATGTATGAAGAACTAATTTGGCTAACACTCAAATTTAGATATACCCTTCACCTTTCTTGCTTAGTTTATAACCACTTCTCTATAAAGCTACCAGACTTCCTGAGAAAAATGCTCACTCTAGCTCTGCATACTAACTATAATGTCCATACCACTGCTAACAACTCACTGAGTATACCTCACTACAAGAAAGAAGCCAGTCGACCTGCCTTCTCCTTCAGAGGTCCGAAAGTCTGGAACAACCTGCCTGAAAAAAAACATCAGATCTTATCTGAGACTACAGTCCTTAAAAATAACTGCTTCCTTATATCTAAAAACAATATGTAAGTGTATTTATATTTTTAGTATATATGTTTGTGTGTGTGTATATGTAATGTTTCTATATTTGTGTAAATACGCAACTCTTTGCTGTAAACACTCCAGAACATACTTGAAAATGAGAGAAATCTCAATGTGTTCTTCCTGGTAAAACATGTTTCAAAATAAAAATAGTAGCATGGAGATTGAGTGAAGGCTTTAAGAATTAGGTCTGTCAAAAGGTTTGTTATCACTCCGCCTGAGAGCAAGAAACATTTCTATATCAAATCCATATTATCAAATCTGGACCATCTTTTGTCAGTGGGTGGCTCAGAATAATATTTCTTCAGACTCCGTCTATGGCTTAGCTCACTAAAGATTCAGTAAAGGTAAAAGTATAAGTGCTTTAACAATAAAATTTTCAGCCACACCAGCATTTACTGCTATTAAGTGGTCCTCAAACAAATGGATATTCTGCTTTTTAAAGGTCATAATAATGATATAAGGGTTCTGTCTCCAGTCTGGGATTTATGATTGGGTCTAGATGTGCTTATACAGTTGCCCTTTGAACCTTTAGAAGAAGGCTCAGAAGAAAGCCAGAGAGGTAAAACTCTGGCTCTGGTCAGAAATCTGAGCATGATACAGAATTGTATCATTCACAAAATCCTCTACACTTTCATTCTGTCCTTTGAATTTTGGAAAGGCCAAGCTGCATCCAAGCCTACTATTAGCAGATTGATTGTTATGGGCATCATAAGACCTAAAAAGGTTCTGGGACCACATGGCATTTAAGGCACATTAAGCTAGAGCAGTTTCTAACTTGGCGGCAGAAATGGCAGGGTCTTCAGTAGACGTAAGACAGATGTAAGGCAACAGCATGATCATCTATTTTTATGTTTTTTTAGACTCATCCAATCTACGAATTCACTAGTTTTGATCAATGAATGTTGGACTAATGGTCTTTATTTCCAGTTTGTCCTGTTTGGCTGCTTTTATTTTTCTTCCTGATTGATTTTTCTGATTACTGTCCTTTGGAGAATGATTGTTATAAATGGCCAAGAACAGAGAGAATTATATTCACTTACTGGTGTTTTCTTTTCTTGGACATTGTCCATGACCGCATTCACCCCATTTTTGTATTTCAAACATTGACAGTGGGAGTTGGTAAGGGGTGGGCTTTTATGCTCTTATTTTGTTTCCTGCTTGAACCCTTTGATTGATGCCATGGACAGCTGCCAGAAAAATACAGTAACAACAAGCTAATATCATTTTCTCTCTTGTAAGTGGTTGAAAATGGAACCTGAAAAAAAAGAAATAATGTTCACAAATATTGAAAAATATTCAGGTATTTCTTGCTTTCTGATTTAAAAAATGAAAAGTTATATTTCCATGGTTGTTCCTTATAGATTTCATCTACTCCTGATTACATATATATTTAACACAAGTTAATACATTTTATATTTAACCCTTTAAGGCTTAGAGGAACGTGCAATGAATTGTATACAACTCATAAAAAGAAGCCACATCTTGGCTCACAGACTACCATCGTCTTGAAGTAACATAAGATGAATCACTAGAGGAAATGTAATAAAAATCAGCTTTTATTGAATGACTGCATAAAAAAGAGTAATAGATCTTACATAAGATGATCATGCCAGCCCACTCTTTACGCTTTTCAGAAGCGTACAAGCCTCCTTCATCAGAAGACAGGACCGCCCATTTTTAAAAAAAACTTTATATACACACAAAAATAAGGGACATCATCAAAATACCAATCGTGAAACTCCATAAGGTATATAATCAAAAATAAATATAATAATGAAAAAATAATATAAAAGATATACCTAGACAAACTTTATTATCAAAATCAATAAACATATATTTGAAAAACTGCACCATAAAAAATTATTTTAGGGGAGGACTGGCACAATCAGAATGTTAAACCATATCAATAAACCTATCCAAAATAACAATTTAAATCCCACTCAGTATTTAAATGTTTCAGTATCATAGTACCTAACTGGAAAATCCAATATGCATCCCTTCTACTGAGAGCTGCTACATTTCTCCTCCCCTAAATGAATAAGTCCATTTTTCTATGTCCTGAAGTGAAGAATGAAAAGTTGTATT
This sequence comes from Rhinophrynus dorsalis, assembly GCA_037306005.1. Lineage (NCBI taxonomy): Eukaryota > Metazoa > Chordata > Amphibia > Anura > Rhinophrynidae > Rhinophrynus > Rhinophrynus dorsalis. Next base: position 136,181,029 of record CM074723.1, on the reverse strand, counting down.
TAACATGCAAAAATTACCCCATGGGTACATTTTTTTTAATGACACTTCTAGGGTGAAGTGAAATGTAGGGGAATGTTACCAGAATTAGGTTTATAGTACATAGTAGTACTTACACTTGCGTGCAAATACACAGAGTGAGATCCAAAAAATAGTTTTTGTTGTCTATGGAAAGAAGTGAATTTTAAATGTTAAGGATTTATATAAAGATCCTCTACATATGATGAACATGAAAAAGTTGTTCAAAAATACTCCACACATTCAAGCACAATATAGTAACTGAGTGAGTGGTATATTGTCCATTTTAGTAGTAAACCAATAATGTAACACATTAAGACCATACTAATCTAAAATGGATGAATGCAGAGCAACAACATCAGGTATCACCAATAGATATGTGCTTGAGCAAGAGTATCCTGGTATCTTGTAGAAAAAAAAAGTAAATTTATAATCATGAAAAACTCATCACTATATCCGGATAAGCCCTCATTAAGGGAACCAATCCCAGAAAATATGGGCCTTACCAGAGAGTCAACAAGAGTCATATGTATTTTGGGAACACAGTTGTTCCAAGATAGGTGATACATGCACAAGTTTTGAAACAAAATCTATTAGTTAGAGATTATTCCTTGGATGATGTGGGACAGGCATATATATGAGAGTGCTAGAAGTTCCTAGAGGGAGTGTCATAAGATCTAAAAAAATACAGGACCAGCAATCTGGCTGATTTGAATGATGGGTGGGCAGGAATAGTATTATTGGAGGATATTGTGTCTTTATGATAGATTGAGGCTTTTGCAGGACATAAGGCTTTCCTTTGTTTCCAAAACAGGCAAAAGCATTGCAAATATAATATCTCCCAGTGTGTTTTTATCTAAAAATTCAACCGGTGTGCTGCCTACCGGTGGAATGTTTGAATGTGTTGCAGATATTTAGTGAAATCTAAGGATTTTAAATCCACCAAAACAGTACAAGTATTTTCTAATAATAGTTTTATTAACTGTTATTCAAAAATATTATGCATTTGGTTAATTGCAAATGTGGCAAACAGTAGGTGGGACATACTATATGACCTTTAAAATATAGAATACGGGAACATCTTAACCTTTTGAGTGCCAGAGTGGTATGAATTGCTATGCAGTGCATTCCTTACCACTCTGGCACTCAAAGGGTTAATTCTATAATCAATAACGATGACAGATCTAAGGTAGCAGTTCATATTATTGACAAACACAATGCAGACAGTTCATTCTTCACTTTTCAGGGCAGTATTTTTTTACTATGATGTCACTTGTTTTAGTGTCTACATAAAGTTTGTTAAAATTGGGCTGTCCTATCCTTTGATGGAGGCAGCTTGTACACCTCGAATACAGAGTGGTCTAGCAGGCGTGATCATCGTATGTGAGTCCTATTGCTCATTTTTTATGCCATGTCATTCAATAAAAGCTGATTTTTATTAAGGTTCCTCCACTGATTCATCTTATGTTACCTCAAGATGATAGTAGACAAGAGGTTGTTTCTTTTTAGGAGTTGTCGTTACATTGGGGACTTTTGCAGGAGTATTTTGCAGCTAGGCCTCAGACATTACCAGTGTTGTGGAGTATGATGTTTCCTTACCTACATAGAGCATGGTCTGTTACTTTTACACATTGAATGCATTGTAGACCCCTAGCTGGTCCTCAAGGGGTTAAGCCTTAAATTGGACTATAAATTATTTACAAACAAAAGAGAGTTCTTAGCACCCAGGTGACATAACTTAGATGTGTCTTAAATTATGCAGAAAACAGAATAAACTATCTACACAATTAAATGAGTACTGAAAATCTCTTTAGCCTCCAAGGGATCAATGCTTATTTGTTAAACTTCTTAAGGAGAAAAAGAATGAGAGTAAGACAGAAATAATATTGCTTTAATGATAAGCAGGATACAATCAAATGTTAATGAAAAAAGTTAGTTTGCTTAAAATAATAGTATTGGCAAGTTTAGAGCTGACACTGCAACATGAGTAAATAAGTTGCTGGTTTGAAAACAATGCGTTAATACTATATTATTTTAAAGCTATTTAGAAAGGGAAGAGAGACACACTGGTTCTGTGGAGAAAGCTATGTATTTCATACAATTGTATTAGAGTAAAACTGTCTTATGGTTATACGATTTAACCCTTTGAGTGCCAGTGGCATGCTCAGCACATTGCTTTCCAATGTGTTGCATACCCTTCTGGTACTTAAAGGGTTTAAAAATGTATTGTTTACATAGTGACTTTGTTCCTTGGAAAAATGTACGCCTTTCTGCTTCTTAACCCTTTGAGTGCCAGAGGGGTTTGCAATGCATTGCTCTGCACTCAAAGGGTTAAATTTTGGTAGAGAATATAACATCCCCAAGGTTCTCCCCCCTCCGCAAACTGAACCTTTCCTCGCTACATTAACCTTTTGACTACCAGAGGTATTTCATTGTGTTACAATAGGTTGGATACCTCTCTGTCACACAAAGGGTTAAATAAGGGGTACTAAAATCTGTCCTCAGCCCACCCCCCAAATAGTGCATGTTAGGAGATCAAAAACAAACCTGAACACAGTTAAATGAATCAGTGGTTCAGTGATTCAGAAGGATCTGCCTCAATTAACAATATTCACTTGTGTTTACCAAGTTAACGCCGGATAACGTGCCAGGACCATCTCAGGTGTCCGTCAGATTGATAATGGTCCTGGCACATCAAATCAGGTGCACTGGATCATTGCAGGGAGGCCTTAACTGATTGCTTCAGGACCTAAGCAGTCCATTTCAGCCATTCAGGTGGGTTCAGCACATGTGATCGCTGCTACTGCGATCAAATGTGCCAGTGGAGCCACATGACAAAGGCAATGTAAATAGACAGTGCCGTTGTCAGTGTTCTCTGCCTCTCTCTTCCTCATTGTGATTGTGAGGAACAGAGAAGTAGAGAACAGAGCCCACAGTGCCCCAAATGACCCCTCTTCGTGAAACAGAATTAATGATTTAGAGCAAAACCAAAGGTTTTTTATATACACAGATTATTTTATAAACACATATACTGAAGTGTAAACAAACAGTTGTGTGTTTGTGAAATACCTATATATACACCACATAGTCTGATCTAAAAGAGAGATGCCAGAGAGGGAAAGAGGGATATAGAAATTTTTAAAACAGAGGGACAATATCTCCCCCTAAAATGGGACACTTGGGAGGTACGAATGAATACCCATATTTTTTTATATAGTCCCTATTAAAAAATGAACTAATTGAGGACAAATTATCAAAAGAAAATCAATAGAAATGTGTTAGTTTTTTTTTCTTAATTTTTTCAAATTGTTATATTATCAAATGATGGGTTAGTCATAGACTTGTGCATGGGAAAAAAATTCGATTTCAGACGTTTTTTAATTTTTTTTTTTCCTTATTCGGTTGATCAGAAAATTGGACCGGACCTGTTTGACTCTGACGAAACTTGGAAGGAATCCGAATTATTCGGCCGAATTCACCATGCTTTTAAAAATACAATAAAATCAAAATTAGATAAATAAAAATAAGTGGAACCAATTCTAGGTTCTAAATGAAGACGGTGGAACAGGGTAAGGTGGAGATTTAGCCTTATGGTACTGTAGATGAAGCATGGATGTAGCTATTCGAAAGAAGAAGGAAGACTGAGGATGACTTTTGCAGGGCGGACTCAGGATGACAGCAACACTGTAGATGTTGACAGCAGTAAACTACAAAACACTGGAGCAGGCAGGACTCAGAAGATAAATATACGACTTTTGTTAGAATAGAGTTGGACTACAAAACTGAGGAAGCCTGGAGCAGGCAGGACTCAGTAGATAAATATATATGACTTTTCTTAGATTACATTTAGACTACAAAACTGAGGATGACAGCAACAATGGAGATGTACTGAGCAGCACACACCCACAAATCTGACATCATGGAAACCCTTTGTCATGTTAGCAACACTGGAGCTGTAGCCAGCAGCAAACTACAGAACACTGGAGCAGGCAGGACCCAGTAGATAGATAGACCTAAGACTTTTCTTAGATTAGAGTTAAACTACAAAACTGAGGAAGCCTCTAGCCACTTGTTTGCTAGAGTGTGAGATTAGTAGTCACCATATGGCAAATGTCTTTGGGATCCGGTGTTGGGACAATATCGTCTTTGACTTCATCCAGTATCCACTGAAAAGAGGTACCGTCTGATAACAATATGAAGATCATACACAAAGCCTGGAGCAGGCAGGACTCATAGACATATGACTTTTCTTAGAATAGAGTTAGACTACAAAACTGAGGATGACAGCAACACAGGAGATGTAGCCAGAACTGCAGAACACTGGAGAAGGCAGGACTCAATCAGTAGATGGATACAGCAACTGAGGATGACTGGTGCGAGGCAGACTCAGGATGACAGCAACACAGGAGATGCAGGCAGCAGCAAACTGCAGAACACAGGAGCAGGCAGGACTCAGTAGATGGATACAGCAACTGAGGATGACTGGTGAGAGGCAGACTCAGGATGACAGCAACACTGGAGATATAGCCAGAACTGCAGAACACTGAAGCAGGCAGGACTCAAACATTAGATGGATACAGGGACTGTGGATGACTTCTGTGAGGCAGACTCAGGATGACAACAACACAGGTGATATAGCCAGAAGCAAACCGCAGAACACTGGAGCAGGCAGGACTCAGTAGATGGATACAGCAACTGTGGATGACTGGTGCGAGGCAGACTCAGGATGACAGTAACACTGCAGATATAGCCAGCAGCATACTGCAGAACACTGGAGCAGGCAGGACTCAGTCAGTAGATAGATACAGCAACTGAGGATGACTGGTGAGAGGCAAACTCAGGATGACAGCATCCCTGGAGATGTAGCCAGAAGAAAACCACAGAACACTGGAGCAGGCAGGACTCAGTAGATGGATACAGTAACTGAGGAAGACTGGTGCGAGGCAAACTCAGGATGACAGCAACACTGGAGATATAGCCAGCAGCAAACCGCAGAACACTGGAGCAGCCAGGACTCAGTAAATAGATACCGAAAAGCCTGACTGAACAACCTGTATAGTTGGACAACAATGTAGACTTTAAATTCCCCCCTGACTCCCACCAAGTTGGGAGGGGTCCTGTGCCCAACCAACCACTGTTCTAGAGCTGGGTAAGCTGGAGCGCTCAGAGGTTTATTAACTTATTGCTATCGGTGTGTCTTGCAACACATTGGGCTGCCACCAATGTGCCGTCAATGACAGGAAGCCATGCTGGCCACTCAGAGCACTCCATAAGTTAGTGTTAAAGTGCACTGACTGGCCACCAGCCTTTCCTAGCAGGTCCTTCAATATCCCAACACATGACCGGTACAGTGAGGGCACTATTGTTCTACTAAATGTGGTGCAGGACAGAATTTTAAATCTGGGTGCAACAGCCTACATAAGTTGCTGGAAGAGCTCCCTGTCCTCCAAATTAAAAGTAGCACCCCAATGGCTATGAGTTGTGCAAGAAGGCGTGTGATTTCCCTGGCCTTCTGTCTGCACATCCCCTTGGAATGAAACCCACCAAAATCTTCCAGTGTGGCCTGTATTGATTTTGGGATGGGCTGTGACTGTCTGCTGCTCTTACTAGGACCAGATGTGGCATGATCCCCCTTCATTTTCTCCTGCTGCCTACTGGTGGTGTGTGTGACACTGGTATATGCAGTACCAGTAATGCCATCTTCTGCACTTATCCACACCAACTTGTGGTGGTCAGATGACCCAACATCCACTCAGGGGAATAATCAAGGTCACTGGAAAAATCAAGCTCAGGGGACAAATCAAGCTTAGGAGAATTTATCCCTCAGAAAGGAAGAAACATCCTCATCATCAGCAGCAGATTTTGTGGAAACCTGCTCAATTCCCTCTTCTGCCTGGTGACTACTGAGAAATGGTAAACTATCTCCCTCAATAGATATTAGAATAGATATGCACTCAGTGGCAGTTATAGTGGCAGCAGGAAAAATGTTATCCAAATACCGCAATAATTTCCGTTTGGGCTGCTTACACAGACATTCGCTATAAAAATCCTGCGTTGATACTGCCAGCAGTGTCCAACCAGCACTGTTACCAATGCTAGGTGTCCCCATGTTTATACAACTTGCTGTAGTGGAGGTGGTGACTAAACTGCCAGTGGCACTAGTTATTGTGCAGGTGGTTCTGGGGGGATCACCAATAAACAGCTGACGAGACACAGATGACTGCTGCTTCGTGGTCTTAGAGGAGGACCTGGACCTCTCTACTCTACTAGTAGAGGTAGAACAACCTGCAGTTCCATTCTTACTTTTATTTTTTTGTTTTGAATTCTGCTGCTGAGTCTGACTAGTGCTAGTACTCTTCTTTGTCTGCCTGCTTCTGTTAGCTCTGCTTGAAAGCAACATCACTGTGGTGGTGTTGGTGGTTGCTGGATCACTGCAGCTCGTACCAGGGCAGGGAACATCAGGTTATTCACTAGGACTCAAATCCATTACAGATAAGTAGGTGCACTATAATAATTTGACAACTTTACAACCTGGCCACACGACAGCTGTCAGACTGGCTGTGTCACTCTGCAAATTAGAACACACTTCTAAGTTGAATTTTTATATTTTACACTGGAGCACTGATGATTCTCCCTCGCGGTGGCAGTAAGATAGATGGCCTCCCACTCCCTACACAACAGTGAGATGGTCACTGCAAATTACTCAAACTCCTAAGTTGAATTTTTATATTTAACACTGGAACACAGAGGATTCTTCCTTGCTGTGGCAATAAGATAGTAGCCCTTCTCCTAATTTGAATTTTCATATTTTACACAGGAACAAAGGTGACTCTCCCTTGCAGTGGCAATAACTGGCACTAATGCTGGCTGCCTGCCTATGTCCATTTGCCTGCCTACACAACAACTGGACAGTCACTCTCTCTCTTTATCTGCTTCTTCTCTCTCCCAGCTCCAACAACGCAGTAAGCACTAGCAGGAAATGCAGGAGCTGTCTGGGTGTCTGTTATGTCATTATTCCATCCCCCATCATGAAACGAAGAAGCTAATTGCTTAGTCTAGAGACATCATGAAACAAAGAAGCTAATTGGACTAGAGAGAGAGGGAAAGCAGCGCACGCGTGGCGAGAATGTCATACAAATATCAGAATATTGAAACTAAATTATGCCCAGTTATGTTTTGTATTTGGCTTCTAAAAACAAATTGCTCTGATTTTCACCATGTCCGAATGGCTCTGAATCACTCTTATTAATCCGAATGTGGACGAACCAAATTGCACAAGCCTAGTTATTCATATAAATGTGGTAACAAAAGCCCTATGCTTAAAAACTGTACATAATTTACATGGGTGTACTAAATTAATTGGAAGAAAAATATGATTGAACAAAGACATCCTTAAAAGGCCAGAATTGCTTAGTCTTCTAGTGTTCCTAAAAAATATGTACTGTTGAGGAAGCTTAAGGACAGGGATGTGTCCCTGCATTGTTGTATTATTGCACAATTTAATGGAGCAACAACCAACAGGTTTTCGAAGCAAATAGTATGTTAGTTTCAGATTTTTGGAAGGCTCAATAAAAGTAGTAAAATGTGTGCAGATGAATAGTTTTGATTGCATGTATTTCTTTGTAAAACATTTTTTTTAATGCTGTTTATCTTTATTTGAAAGAATCAAACTTTTATTATTAAGAAATTACTTTAGAACATCTTGCTCCAATTGTTATAGCATCATACTAAATTTATAGAAGTATTTGCATTTGTATTAAATATTCTTTAAATGTTCTCTTAATTATTATTATTATTATTACTATTATTGTTCTTATTTTTATTTATTATCCAGAGAACTGTATAGTCAGGGAACAATAATTACAAACAAATGACAAATATATGTACACTGATTCAAATGGTGGTGGGTGAGGCTTATTATTCATTACAATCTAAAACAAGCATATCAATCTTTTTGACACATTTAAGTTAAAAAAAGGTTACAGTTATACATCACTGCATCTTTGCCATTTCAGCAGTGCATCCCAAAGCAGCTAACAATTTTTGACCCAGCTGATGTCATTTTTTTCCAGAACTCATGTCCTATTAACACATTGTCCCAGCCAGGATAACTGCCTTTTTTTCTCTACCCAAACCGTTAGTTCTGATCGTGATTGTATAGTTATATCTCTTTTTTACTAGAGCAACTCCCCTGACAGCAGCTAGTTCTCTCACCCCTTCCAACAGCTAGCACTCCTCTTTGTTTCTAGCTGAACAGTTAGCTCTCTACCCTATAATTTAGGGTCCCATAAACTAGAGTTATACACCCCAACACAAAACTTTCCATCAACAGCAGGCTGTCATTCCCAGCACTTCACTCCTCTTCTACCACCTACCCCTTTCTGTTCTTTTTCTCCCCCTTCCACTAGCCGACTCCCCTTTATCTCTAGCATCAAGATCTTCCTACTATCAATCATTTTTCTCAACAGTTTCCTTAAGCACTCCATGCTCCATATAATATATTTCTGTCCTCTCAATTCTCTCTGCCTCTCATGTAACTCATTCTTTTTAGTTATATTGCCCTCTCTGGCTACCTTCCTTAGTTCTCACAATGTATGTGTTCTCTCATTCTCCATTCTGTTAACGTCCCCTTATAGTCTATCTAACTTCTCCCCACTCTCTTCACTAGTTCTTCGTAATCTCCCTCTTATCGTTTGGCTTTTCCATCTTCTCTTAGGTATCTCTCTTATTAAATCCTCATTTCAATTTCTTCCTTCCCAGTTTTCTCCAACTGCTTTCAGTATGCTTTTTCTTTCTCTATTTTAACTTCTATGTATTTAATTCCAAGTCTAAATATTTTTCATGGTCAGGCAATAGATCCCATGAAAGGGCCTTGAAAAAGAAATTATCTTGAGGGAGCAGGAGAAAAGAAACACAAAACTGATTCTTGGTAAGACTATATTTTTAAAGGGATAGTAATACTTCATTAGTACTATTCCCCATGTTGTAGCCCTTAAAATTCTGAATTCAAAGATTGCATAAATGTTTGAGAGATAGCCGCTTTCAAAGTTCCCTCTTTTTGGCTTTTCCCGATGTCAGCGTTCAAGCTGAGAGCAGGGGAATCCGGTCAGTGAGCAAGCGGAGGCTCTGAGATCGCGTTATAGAAACAGAAATCCTTCACTAAAATGGTCTTCTACGTGTGCTTGGTTTGCAAGCACATGTAGAAGACCATTTTAGTGAAGGACTTCTGTTTCTATAACGAGGTCTCAGCACTGCTGCAGAGCTGCCGCTGGTCCCAGGACCGGATTCCCCTGCTTTCAGATAGAATTCTGACATCAAGGGAAAAGCCAAAAAGAAGGAACTTTGAAAGCGGATATCTCTCAAACCATGGGGGATAATAATAATGAAGTATTACTATCCCTTTAAGCATTAAGTCTAGTTTTGATAATTGTAGAGTTGACTCAGTTTGAAATATGTTTTTATGAACATCTGAAAGTTTGACTGGTAGGGAAGAATCTTATAGAGAGTGTTCATGAGTTCCACAGGTAGGTGCATCTTGGGAGAAATCTTACAAAAAAAAAAAAAGTTAATAAGTAGAAAAGAAAATGTAAGTAAGATTAGAGTGCAATGAACTATTAGGGGTATAGTTAAGTATATTTCAAACTCTCACCCCTTTCTTTATTGTACTCACTATATTTTAAAGAATTATGAGACCATTCTACATATACAACATCAGAAGTAGGTGAACTTAAAGTGAGTAGGGAATAAGGCCCCCTTAGACTTTATATGGGAAGAAATGTATAACCTGTTAAAATTGTCACCAAACGTTTGCTTTTAAGTAATCTTAGTGTTACCCATATATTTCATTCTGCAGATCTCTTATAAGTAAGGCAAGGTACAATCATATATCATGGCTATTCCAGTAAACAATATGCAGATGATGAATGATATTATGCAAACACAGCATGGTAGAGATGTAATTAATGATTACATTATTGCACTTGGAATACAGTTTGATGTATAGGGACAAGGTGCCAGATATTGTTTAATACAAGTTAACTTTATAGCTAATAATGTTGCTGTAGCCTCTACCTATACATTCCATGATATAGATTATAATGCTGTCAGACACGATATTGTTAATATTATTATGATGATATGATGATGTTATCTGAAACGGGTGAGATGGTCAAAGGGGACAGAGAGAAGGCAGATATTTTAAATAATTTCTTTTCTTCTGTTTTTACCAAGGAAGATCCAGTGGACAAGAATCTGCAAGCTACTTTTACAGAACAGTCACAGCAAGCATGGGACTGGCTAACACAAGAAAAAGTGTTAAAACAATTGAATGGTGTTAAAGTAGACAAAGCTCCGGGGCCAGATGGTATACACCCACGGGTGCTTAAAGAGCTAAGCCAGACCCTGGCCAGACCTTTATATTTGATTTTCAGGGATTCTTTTATTTCAGGTATGATACCCATGGATTGGCGTAAAGCAGATGTGGTGCCCATATTTAAAAAGGGATCAAAGTCACAGCCAGGAAATTACAGACCTGTAAGCTTGTCATCTGTGGTAGGGAAGCTGTTTGAAAGGTTGCTAAGGGAATATATTCAAGAATTCTGCTGGAGCAGGAATATCATTAGCAATAGCCAACATGGCTTTGTGAAAGACAGGTCTTGTCAAACAAACTTGATCGCATTTTATGAAAAAGTGAGTAATAATATAGATGAGGGAGTGGCGGTTGATGTGATCTATTTAGACTTTGCCAAGGCATTTGATACAGTTCCGCACAAGAGGTTACTGTACAAATTGAATGAAATAGGCCTAGGGGAAAATGTTTGTGTGTGGATCGGAAATTGCCTGAAAGATAGAATGCAAAGAGTGGTAGTAAATGGCAAGTTCTCCAGTTGGATAAAAGTGATAAGTGGAGTACCTCAGGGATCTGTCCTGGGTCCTCTTCTTTTTAATTTGTTTATTAATGACCTCCCCAGAGGGCATAGGGAGCCATGTATCAGTGTTTGCCGATGACACAAAATTAAGTAAGGTAATAAAGTCTGAACTGGATGTGTCTTCATTACAAGAGGATTTGGACAAATTGAGTAACTGGGCAGGCAAATGGCAGATGAGATTCAATGTAGACAAGTGTAAAGTTATGCATTTTGGGTATAGCAATAAAAATGGAACATATAGTTTAAATGGTCTTTCTCTGGGGAAATCCACTAATGAAAAGGATTTGGGAGTAATTGTAGACAATAGACTTAGCAGTAGCATGCAGTGCCAGCTGGCAGCTGCAAAGGCCAATAAGATATTGGCATGTATTAAAAGGGGTATTGACTCAAGGGAGTAAGATATAATTATGCCTCTTTACAGGTCCATGGTAAGACCCCACCTAGAATATGCTGTTCAATTCTGGGCGCCCTTTCTGAAAAAGGACATTATGGAACTAGAGAAAGTGCAGAGGAGGGCTACAAAACTAGTAAGGGGAATGGAAAGTTTTAGTTATGAAGAAAGGCTAGAAAAGTTAAACTTGTACACACTAGAGAAACAGCGTCTTAGAGGGCATATGATAACACTATATAAATATGTTCAGGGCCCATACAAAGGGCTCTCCAAAGACCTGTTCACTAACAGAACAGTACACAGGACAAGGGGCCACCCTCTTAGACTTGAGGAAAGGAGATTTAATCTACAACAGCGGAAGGGTTTCTTTACAGTAAGGACAATAAAGGTATGGAATTCACTTCCAGAGGAGGTGGTGCTATCAAATACATTAGATGCCTTTAAAAGGGGCCTGGATACTTATTTAAAAGAGCATAACATAGAGGGCTATGTACGTTAGTATTGGGATTAATATTTAGTTAGGGCTTGTTGATCCAGGGAGAAATCTGATTGCCATTTGGAATCAAGAAGGAATTCCCCCCCCCCCATTCAAGGCAGAATTTTAAATTGCTATATTGAGGGGGATTTTTTGCCTTCTTTTGGATCAATGATGGTAAAGAGGAATAGGAAAACGGTTGAACTAGATGGACGCAAGTCTTTTTTCAACCTAAATTATTATGTTACTATGATACTTTTAACATTTTGGAAAAAAACCCAAATATCCCAAATTCTATAAGGCAATGTGGCCCTTTAATGCATGTATAAAAACTGTTATTAATCCGAGAACTTTTATACTAGTGGACAAACAAGGTTGTAAATGTACAGTAAGCATTGATAACTTAAAACCAGCTTCTTACTTTAAATCCCTACAATTAAGCATGGTGGAGACAAATCCACTGGCCTACTTCCAGTGGCAGAAGCAGAATAAAGCCTAGCTTCTACTGGACAAAAGAACTACTGCTTCACTACATAGTTGTTGTCTTACTATATATCCTGATGCTGATGAAATTGAGCTGTTTCCAGCTGATGAAAGGTGTTCCACACTACTTGTGTAAGTAAGTCTTATGTTAACATTCATGCCTATTGGAAGCAACTGAGATAGGAGACAGATAATGGATACAATTAACTAGTGACTAAACAAAGACTGTGATGGCTGACCCTACCACAGGATAATTACAGCAGCTATTCCTGTCTAAGGAATGGAATGAAAAAGGAGGTGGTAAGATGTTGCACAATTTAAATGCATGGGACACTTGTAAATTGCCAAGATATATTGCATCTACTTACTCCTCCTATCATAGCCATTAATGCAAAGGTGAAAATAATACCTGCAAGATAACTCAGGAGAAATTGCCAGAGAAAAGAAGTGTGTGACCCTAACATCTCTTCAGATGCGTATAGATGCCTGCCATTTTCTTTTTTCTACGACCTCCCTGATAACCTTTTCAAGTGGCAACCAAAGCAAATAGACCAAGGTGTTCTACATTATACTGGATTTCCTGGGTTCTGTTGTGTGCAGCAACATAAATTTGTAAAACTTAATCAATCTCACTGTTCCAAAAATATTTATAAGTCAGTGAAGCTCATGATGTGGATTCTGTAATCACAAGTATTCATGAACAAATTAATGTGTTACAGTTGCAAGCAAGACATGGAGTCAGATGGTATAGTTAAAATCACCTTTATTATAATGATAGGTAAAGTACAAAATATACAAGCTGAGGGTAACCAAAGAGGCTAGAGACTCTATCAGAAATAGGAGGCTGCCACTGGGTCTACCACACCAGCAAGAGACTAGGCTGGAGCCCTCTGGTAGTCTCAGAAGAAATGAGTGGAATATGACTAGACCCTAAGGTCTCCATTAGATCGCAACAGGGGAAGCTACTGACTCACGCCTGCAGTCAGAGGGGAACTGCTAGTCTCCATAAAGGATAGCAACAATGGAGACACTGACTCATGTCTGCAGTCGGACAAGCCTGAGTCTGCCAGAGCCCTAGGTCTGCACCAGGATGGACGTATGTGGACAGCTGCAACGCAATATAGTAAACAGACAGAGACACAGGTCAGCACCAGCTAGGCTAGTCAGACAAGCCAGGGTCAAACACGGAGCAGGTAGTCAGCCAGAGCCAGAGGTCTGCACCATATAGAATGTCCAAGGAGAATGACAACAGTTAGAGGATAATTGGACAGAGCCCCAGGTCAGCAACAGAATGGATTAGTCAGAAAAGCTAAGGTCATACATGGAGCGGGTAGTCAGCCAGAGCCACAGGTCTGCACCAGATAGAATGTCCAAGGGAGATGGCATCAGTTTGAGTATAAGTGGATCGAGTCCCAGATCAGCACCAGAATGGAGTAGTCAGACAAGCCAGGGTCATGCATGGAGTGGGTAGTCAGCCAGAGCCACAGGTCTGCACCAGGCAGGATGTCCAAGGGAGATGGCAACAGTTTGAGGATAAATCAGCACCAGGATGGAGTAGTCAGAGAAGCGGGGATCATACACGGATACAAGAGCAAAAGAAATGATGACTGCACAGAACAACAACGTAAGGGTAACTGGGAGAAGAGCCAGTTACCCTTAAAAAGGCAGCCAGTAAGTAGATAGGAGGAGCTAATAAGTCCCCACAGCATAAGTTAGGGCCCTGCGCCATAAGCAAGCATGCGCCCGAAAGTGATGCATGGGAGACAATGCATCACTCTAGGAATTCTCCCCGCGTCATTCTGGCAACCAAGCACCCGAAAGTGATGCAAGACGTGGATAAGCGCCAGTCCTCAGATCCATCACCACATCCCCGCTGGGAGAGTGTCTGCTTCGTCCGAAGACATGGGCGACCGCTAGTGGCGCCCAGCACACCTAAACCCAGTCCCAAAAATAATGCATGGGATGACGCAGTGGTGACCTTCCAGGCCATACACTACCTGAGTATGGCAGGCGTCGTTGGATCTAAGGTAACTCTGACAGAATGTTATGGTAAGCCAAGATGATGCAAATTGTTTTACACAAAATATTGCTGATTTACCTTATTCTGAGGCAATAACACTTTTCAAAAGTTCATAAGTTAAAATATGTTTCAATCAATGTTAATAATGTTGATTAATGTGAGAAAGATAAAAAAAGGGTTTGGTAGAAAATTACTAAGTTATGCTAAAATCCTAATTACTACAGGACCCTTATTAAATGATGCTCTATCTATTCTTAGCTATATTTGATACTTAAATGATGCAACACCTAAGAGAGGTATATTTGTGTTAAGAGATCATATGGTAACTGTAATGTCTGCAGCAACATCAGATATCACTACACTCTCTGATGAACTTAAGGCTGTTGTATTATTAAATAAACCTTAACTTTACAGTCTGAGAAAAGTAACAAGTTGTGTATTGAATGGATAAGTAAGGACTTGTCCCCGAATACAAAACAATCCAAAATAATGACACACCTCTAAAGCCATAATTTATAATGTTAATGAATTAACACATAGGCCAGTTAATAATTCTACTGACTGTCAATGGGAACTTTTCATTTATTATGAACTCATTATTAGGGGTTGGCGAAAAGTGTGAAAAATTTCCCACATGACTTTTTGTGAAAACTTGACTATTTTTCTGCGAAAGATTTTGCATCTCCGCCTATGCAAAACTGTCCTCTTTTTCACCCATTTTAACAAATTTTTTGCCTATATTTCCTATAGGTACTACATTTCCTGCTGTAATATTACTTCTTCTGAGGGCTGTAGTTTAGAAATAAGTGTCTGAAAGTCAAAGCTGTGAGTCCTACATCAACATTTGTCTTGAAAAATTTGTTAGCGTGCAGAATGCATTTGTCCTTTGCCCACAACACTAAGTTCCTGCTTCAGTGACACTGGCACATATTCATCATGATGATGTCAAGTAATAAAAACAATAAAGTATAACCTACAATGTAGCAGAAGTGTATTGTAGTGCGGTGGTGGGGGATTGGCTGGTATATGTGATTTGTGTATGTATATCATTTTTACCATTGTCATGTTTATGTCACATCGCTATTCTCCTTCTCAGATTATTGACACACATTGCTTGTCGCTCATAGCAGTGGTCCCAAGTGGGGTAGATGGTGGAAACCCTTCTTCACATCCCTCCTCCACCTCCTCATCTGTGCTGCTGTTAATACATTTGTCCTGGCTTTATCTGTCATGCTTCTCTGCAGCAGGAGCCATAGGTGTTATTTGGACTGAACTAACTGTTGGCACTGGCAGTAGCATACTCTCTGACACACAAATAACTTCACTACTTCTTTTTTCTGCCCTAGAGCCCTGGGAACTTTTTGAAGTGCTTCTGCTGCTGGAAGTTGTGGCACCTTTTACCTGCTGATAGTGTGTCTCCCAGTCAGACCTGTGTTTGTGCCTCTGGTGGGATCTTATAGAGGAGGTGCCTAGGTGTGAGCCTGCTTTCCCTCTGCTCACGTTCTTTTTGCTCAGACAACAGATAGCAACATGCTTAGCTTGAGGATCCTGAATGAAGTATCTCCAAGCTGCTGCTACTACTACTACTACTGGGGCTAGATGCTGATGTAATTCTACTGCCACTACTACTAGGTGTCAAAGGTTCAGCATTTACAGCAGCAGCAGCAGCAGCACAGGCAATAATCATATCTAACATTGTGGATGTTAATAACCTGTGTTGCTGCTGCTGGGTACTCAAAACAGGTGTGTGTGGCTGAGTGGGACTTGGACTTTGAAGAGGCGATGATGCTGATGATGGCTGACTTTTCAATGCCTTTCTCAAACAGTTTATAGACTGGCACAGTGCTCCTTAAAAGTGGTGGAAGATTTAGCCTTTGACTTTCTGCTAACCTTATAGAAATGTTATCATACTCACTCTTAACTTAATCTGTATCTGAACAAGAGAAGGATGCTAGAGGGGTATATTCTAGATCTGCATCATCAGTCATCATTAGGTCATCCTCAGCAGCATCAGCATCACCTGACCATTCTTGCCCATTACTAAGCTTATATTCCTCTAAGCTTTTGGAGGTGTCAAACCATTTCTTTTTACTTTTACTGTAAAAGTTACCTACTACAGGTGTTTTGATGCTTGCTTGTCTCACTATGTGATGCAGCAGGCGGTTCAGCTGCTACACCTTCCTCTATTATGATATTGCCAGCATCATCAACACTTGAATGTGACTTGTTGTTGTCTTCAGTGTTCTTCTTATATGCTTCTTTATTTCTACTGGCACTGGTGGTGCTGGAACTAGTTTTGCTGGGACATTGACAAACTGCTTCCTCCCTTTGAGAACAGGGATCATCATCATTGATTGCACATGCTGCAGCAACCATTGTAGTCAGTTTTTGAAGTACCTCTTTACTCTCACATCCCTGTATTGCTCCATCCCTCCCCCTTCCCTTTCCCCTTGTGTGTTTGCTGGACATTACGCAACTACACTGTGTTGGGTTTTTTTTTTGTTTTTTTTTTACTGTACAGTAAACAACACAACTGATGGAGCTGTATGATGTCTTGCCTAAGCCCAGTAAGCTGTCTGTCATTGTCACCTAATATATTTAGTTCTTTATTCTTTTTTATTTATTTTTTTACGTTGTCCACCCTTTTGTCTTATCACAGTCTGTCCAAAAAATACTGAAAAACAAAATCAAAAATGTTTTTCCCCAGACTTCTCCACCCAGCACAGAAACAATAGCAAAATCAGCAAGCAAATAGGTCAATAGCTGCCTGTGTCTTGCCAGTTAGTCTCGTGTAATTTTGAAGTATTTGGGGTCAACATCCTTCCTCCCTTCTTGTCCCCAGAATGCCCTACTGACTCTCCTAAGAGAACAAATGTCCTACCTAAAGGATTCCCTAAAATAAACTTAAATTCCCCTCTGTGTCTTCTGTAGCTCAAAAATGTACTGCTCTTTCCTCTCACAAACACAAAATGGCATGCTGTGAGAGCCTGACAGCCTTTTATATGGCTTTAGAAAACTTAATGTGGTGAAGAAATATTTTTCTTCCCATTGATTTCAGTGGACGAAAAAGGTGAGAAAAAGCAGAAAAACATCACTTTCACAAAAAATTATTCACCAAGCGGAAAGTGCCATTCTTCGCTGATTTCTGTTTGAGGTGAAAACTTCCCACATCTCTACCCAGCACAAATAAAATAAATCAAAATACATTAACACACACACCCCTTTTTCATCACTTTGCCTATGTAGTAAGGAGGTAAAATATAATAATTGTGAGTTTCAATTACCTCCACAGTCCCCCATCACTGCCCATTGTGGTGGAGGCTACAATCCATTTAAGCTGGGATATTGCAGCAAGTAGAATATATTACAGAGAACTTGTATGTAGTACTTCCTGCTATGGAACAGTTGATTAATAGAAGAATTACTCCATGTTTATTTTGTGTAGAAGTCCTAAACACCTTAATATGTATTGCTTCAAAGAAATCAGAGAGAAGTGATATGATAGAAAGCTTGAAATATTTATATATTATCCTTTTATGGAACAGAGGGGTGTGCAATGCATTGCTTTGTATTACACACCCCTCTGCTTCTTTAACCCCTTAAGGAGTGGCCACACAGTAGAGCGGCCAGCACTTAGGGACCACAAACCTTTTTTTCTTTGTGCATCAGATTCAGTGATCCTCAAGCAGCCTTAAGGGGACCCCTAAATTCCAAGACATACATGCATGCCATAGGTCCTTTCGGCAAATTCTGCCCATGACATATGTGTACTTAAATGGTTAAAGGTTATGGAAGTGAATAAAGTTCAGGCTTTTTTCAGAAGAGTGGAAAAGAAGTATAATAGAACGGGCCTAAAGATAGACTGTAAGACTTAACAGTAAAGTGAAAAAGTACTACTTTGTGGAATATAGATTAATGGAATAGCTTCCTAGCAGTAGTGGTAGTGTCTAATACAATAAGGAAATTAAAAAATTCCTGGGATAGACATGTCCATGCAAGAAACGAAAATGGGCAGTCTGTATTATCAGTAGGTTGTTATCTCTGGTCAAAATATATGATTGTAAGACTTTTAGTGTAACTTCATTTGTAATGGTTCCATTTTATAACAGCACTGCTTTAGCAGGCAATGGCAACATTACCACCATAAAATGCTCAAAAACTGCTACATTAAAACCTTTACCAAAAAGCTGTAATAACTTTTCAGCTGTACTAACATGAATAGAATGTCACCTGATGGCAGAAAAGTTTTATTTTTAACCCCTTAAGGACCAGATGACTTGTTATGACCATCACGGTCCTTATACCCTTAAGGACTGGTGACTGTCCTAGCACATCACATACTTTTTACTTACAGCGCTCTACCGGGAGCGGACTTAAAATTGACTGCTCCAAGACTGGAGCGATCTCTCTTAGACCCAAAAGCGAAGTGCCGGTCTGCGTAACAGGTCACGTGTACTGGCATGTCGGCAAGGATCAAATCGGTCCTTAAGGGAAGGTTACTTCCCTGGACCGCTGGTCCTTAAGGGGTTAAACAGATTATAGAAAAAGTAACGTATTCCGATTATTAGGAACTCACAAAGCTAGCAGCTTCACTGGGTACCACCCCAGTGCAATAAACACCAAAGCAAAGCATGCATTACTTTTTGGGAAAGAATAACCACCAATTCTTAATGAAAGAATACAAAGCCATGATCATTGTGATTGCTTCACTATAAAGTACTACAGGTTTGTCTTCTGTTTGTTTTTTTAATTCAGGGGTTTGTGGAGTCTATTAATTACTTGCTGCACTACATGCTTATAGAACAGGGCTGATTTTAAGCCAGATAATGCAAAGTTGAAAACCTGATACCTATTTTTCCTGTTTCTGGAGTCCAGCAGAATACTACACCATTCCAGGTTTCCAGCAAAACAAGACACAGCAGAAGTTACTGGACATGTTTTCATGTTCTTTACCCTTTAAGTAAAGGTGTTACTTTATGGCAAGACTAGGTTAAAGAGACACCAACATGTAAAAATGGAATCTACTTTTAAAAAAATGGCTTCTGTTTCACTGTTCGCCCCTCCCTGAGACGGCAAGAGAATCAGGAATAGTGATTTTCACAAGAGTGGCCAGCAGTCCAGCAGGCCCCTGACATGCGTGGTATGCCCAATCGAATGGGCAATTCTGTTCACCATTTGCTAGTTGAGTTATAATTTTAATATCATTCCACCTAACACCTGTAAACTTTAGTTATGCTATATCCCTAAAATTTTATTTTAAACTTACATTTTCATACATGTATAAACACAATTTTCTTAATTGTTTGTGCAGTGCTAATATTGTTAATATATTGAAATTACACACACCATTCTTCAGAAAGGCTGGTACATTATCCCAGTCCCGTTATAGATGATAAACACTATCACTTTTAAAACACCCTATTAAGATTACTATAGTGATGGAAGCCCTGTAACTTGGAAAAAGCGGGAAATGGGAGCATCCGCAGAGCATATATAATGCTAGATTTTAGACCTCCATTAATGAACCTCTGTGTGCTGTCTGTTGATTTATATCTCCTTCGTTACAAGCACACTATTGTTATACTAATGCCCTAATTAATCTTCAAATATGTTTAATCAAATGCCAGGGAGAAATAAGGAAATAAGAACACACAAACCACAAAATGTATTCCAACAACACAGCAATCAGACTCAAGGAGGCAGATGGTCTAAGGTGAACTGGATTAAAAATATAAAAGGTATCACCAAAAACCAAAGTTCTCATATCTTTTTATTAAGGAGAACTGGGGGAATTCTGCAACAATTGTCTACATCATAGATAACCAATAAAAACTTCCAAAATTCAGACTGATTTGAAATGGGAATTTTTTTTTTTTTTTTTTTTTTTTATAAACTTTTTTTATTGAATTTTCAAAATACAAATATGAACATACCTGCAAAAAAGGCAAATGGGTATCATATATTTCAAGTAATTTGAGAGAGAGAACCCACCACCAGTGTATTGGATAAACATTATGAAGGTCTCAATAGAAAAATACATCACACACTGACTGACCCAGCAGATTTAAGAAGAGAATTGGGAAAGGAATGTGGCAGGAGAAAATAATGAACAGTGGACGTGGAATGCTGCAATCTCTATGGTATCCAGCAAACCATCCAGACGATTAATGTCCTAATTAGAAACTGCAAATAACATAAAACGAGACAGAACATAAAACAAAAGACAAGAAACAGACACACGCCTCCAGAGGGGCCCAAACTCCCCCCTCCACTCTTGCAGTAAAGAAAAGAAGACTAAGGCTGTAGAGAAACATCAGACACTCCCGGGTCCCACTCTCCCATATCCAAACAAGGAAACAAAGAATCATCCCCCTCTCCCTCCACCACCAGCAACTGCTCCTAGGCACTATCTGTCAACAGTCTCTCCTCCATCCACGAAGTATATTTAAAGCAATGGTAAAACACCCTTTGATGAGCAACAGGCAAGGAGAGAATAAAGGGTTCCCAAAGAGTGATGAAACAAGCACCCAACACCTCTTTGTCTGAAAGGGCAAGTGTCCAGTGTAGTCTGGTGAAGTGAAACAATTTAAGTGTCCAGTGATGAAGCAGTAGAGGTTGAGGAGATAACCAAAGCGATAGAATACATTTCAATGCCACCAAAACAGCAAAGTCAGTTAATTTAGTTTGGCAAGTCATCAAATGGGAAGAAGAATCATATGCCCCAAGAAGAAAGGCTGGAGAAACAAAATCAATGGGAATCCCGATTTTTGTTGTGACATAAAAGAATGCATTGGTCCAAAAGGAATACACATGTGGAAATAAATACATCATATGGAGTAAAGTTGCCCCAGGGTCTTACATTTAGGACAAGATGAAACTGGGGTAAAGCCAATGCGATGAGCTACTAAGGGAGTCACATAAACCCTATGCAATAATCTATAAGAAAGATCATGAAAATAGGCAGACGGGGGAACATCTCAATCTGCACAGAAAGCTGCATTCCAACATGTCCACCGTCAGCGTGGGTCCATCAACCAACCAGCCAGAGGAGCTCAAGGGATTTTTATCCCTATGAGCCATGGAAAAGATAGTTCTATAAATACGGGAAGTTTTGAAAGATACTGCCGAAAGTTATCTGTAAGTTGGAAGGACAGCATTGGTAGAAGAGACTGTACATAATGTTTAGCCTGCAAGAAAGCAAAGAGATGGTTTGATGGCTGAGTATATTTCGATTTCAAATCTGAAAAAGAGTATATCTGTTGAGTTAAAGGATCAAGTAAGTGACCTACTGATGCTATTGCAGTACGGATACTGGTCACCGAGTACTGGCCTGGGATAAAGCCCTTCCTGGCGTAATGAGTTCGGGTAATAATTGATTGAGTCTATTCGCCATAACCTTACTGAGGATCTTATAATCTGTGTTTAAAAGCGATATCGGCCGATAGGATTCAACCCAAGTATGATCCTTCCCAGGCTTAGGCAGTAGAATAATCCTAGCAAGGGTGAAAAAGGAGGGCATGACATGCAAATTGAATATAGTATTATACAGAGATAACAACATAGTAGAGATGTCCTCTCACAAGATTTTATAGAACTCAGCTGGAAGACCATCCAGTCCTGGAGACTTGGCATTATGCAAGGATTTACGCACCAACGCCAATTCTTCGGCAGTAATGGGAACCTCCAAGAGTGAGCACTGATCATGCGTAAGCATAGGTAAAGATAAAAGACGCACAAACTCTGCCCGGGCAGAAGAATCATCCGGCTCAGGACCATAGAGGCTGGAAAAGTACTCAACAAAAGCTGCATTGATATTCACCGGGTCCATTGTGATCGTCAAGTTTCGTGGCTGAATAGAATGAATAAAATTAGGGCCACGAGTAAGCTTGGTCAGATGAGCCAACAAACTGTCTTGCAAGTTAGCATTGCGATAGAAGTGCGCTGAACGTCTAGACAGCTGAAATTGCGCAGCCGTGTATAGTACTGTTTCATACGCCTTCTTGGCTTCCAGATATTTAGAATCTACAGCAAAATAAGCAGAGGAACCAGCCGTAAGTGTACGTTGTAGCTGTATAAGTTTGTTCACCATCTCCTTCAGTAGCTTTGTAACATAAGAGATATGACCAGTCAAAACAGCCTTAGCCCCTGGCCAAAACAGAATGGGATCAGAAGAATGGAGAGCATTATCAGTCTGAAACGCAAGACATGCATTCCGTAGACTTGTGCAAAATTCAGGGGATTGGACTAGAAAAGAGGGCATGCGCCAATAAACGGAGGAATGCACAGTAGGACGAAAGGACAGATGCAGGGTGACAGGAGCGTGGTCCAAAATAAGAATGTTGTGGACCTGACAGTCTGTGATCAACGGAAGAATAGTTGTGGAGCCTAGGAAATAGTCTAGTCTAGTAAAGGTGCCATGGAGATGAGAGAGAAAGTTATACTGTCGATCCATAGGGTGAAGATGGTGTCAAATGTCAGTAAGAGGGACTTGATCCATAAAACATTGCAATGGATTAAATTAAGAAGCCTTGGAAATGATGGGGTGCCCGCTGCTATCTAATCTCTGGTTCAAAATGGTATTGAAATCCCTACCTAGCAAGACATTACCGGGAGTGTGTGGCAGTAAATGCAGAAGGAAAGAAGAGAAAAAGGAATAGGTAGGATCATTGGGGGCATACACATTACAAATCACGAAAGGTTTTTGATCAGTCTCACAGTGTACCAACAGAAAATGTCCATCTGGATCACGGATAGTCTGTAAAGGCACAAAATCAAGGGATTTATGAATAAGAATGTCCAATCCCCGCTTTTTACTGGAATATGAAGCAGCATAGTAACATAGTAAATTAGGTTGAAAAAAGACACAAGTCCATCAAGTTCAACCTTCGTCTCATACCCCAGTAACTGAGAATTTTATAGCTTTCCTGCTACCAATTAAATGAGTCTTTATCAGGCCTTCCTGATCAGCTTACTGATAAACAGTATAACTCTGTATGTTCCCTTTTGAAAGAAATGTATCTAATCTTTTCTTAAATGTATCCATTATATCTGCCATAACTACTTCCCTGGGCAATGAATTCCACAATTTAACAGACCTTACCATAAAAGAACCCTTCCTCTGCTGAAGTTTAAACCTCCTTTCCTCTAATCTCAAGGGGTGTCCCCTGGTCACCTGATCAGGCCTGGGAATAAATAGCTCACCGCAGAGATCCTTGTATTGACCTCTCATATACTTGTACAATGAGATAAGGTCTCCTCTTAGTTGTCTTTTCTCTAGAGTAAATAAACCAAGTTTGTTTAGTCGTTCCTCATATGTCAAGTCCTCCATTCCCTTAATTAATTTTGTTGCTCTCCGCTGTACCCTCTCTAGTTCTAGTATATCCTTTTTCAGAACCGGTTCCCAAAATTGCACTGCATACTCAAGGTGAGGTCTTACCAATGATTTGTATAATGGCAAAATAATGTTATCCACTCTTGCTTCAATACCTCTTTTTATGCAAGACAGGATTTTGTTTGCCTTTGCTACTGCAGTTTGACACTGGTCACTGTTTCCAAGTTTGTAGTTGACAAGGATACCCAGGTCTTTCTCTAGCAATGAGTCACCTAAAATTATTCCAATAAGTTTATAAGTAGCCTTGGGACTGTTTCCTCCCAAATGCATGACTTTACACTTCCCCACATTAAACTTCATATTCCACATGTTTGCCCAATCTGACATTGTATGTAAGTCCCTCTGTAGAGAGAAAATATCCTGTTCTGAATTAATGACTTTGCATAATTTAGTATCATCTGCAAATATTGATATTTTGCTTTCTATATCTATTTCCAGGTCATTTATAAACATGTTAAGAAGCAGCGGACCTAATACTGAACCCTGAGTTACTCCACTCTCCACTTTAACTGTACTGGAGAATTGTCCATTTACAACCACACACTGTTCCCTATCCTTCAGCCAGTTTTGTATCCAATTGCAAAGGTTATCTCCTAGCCCCAATTTCCTTATTTTATACACCAGCCTTCTGTGTGGCACTGTATCAAATGCCTTTGCAAAGTCTAGATATACTACATCTACTGCCTTGCCATTGTCAATGCCCCACCCATTCTCTACAAAGTTTAGCACATTTCTCATCTGTAAGATGAGTTTCCTGACAGTTTCCCCAAGTTCCTTATATTATACACCAGTCTTCTGTTTGGCACTGTATAAAATGCCTTTGCAAAGTCTAGATATACTACATCTACTACATTGCAATGCAATGCCCCACCCATTCTCTACAAAGTTTAGCTTGTTTCTCATCTGTAAGATGAGTTTCCTGCAGTAGGGCAACCTGAGAGTGTAAGCGGCGCAAATGGCCTAGAATTTGCTTGCGTTTAACAGGACTATGTATGCCCCCAACATTCCAGGATGTGAAGCAGTGAGAATGAGGAGTTGATCTAATTTGACAGGAAGAATCCTCTATGGAGGCAACCAGTGACAGAGAAACCAGGAGAGATGAGCATAAGCAAAGAGAACTAACACCTCTCCCAGCGAGGACCCGCTACTTCGACAAAGAAGAAGGGGAGTGGGACAAGATGACCATAGGCCAAACCATCTAGAGGCATGCATCGACAAAACAAAAGACATAGACAATATTAACATAAAGAACATAGTCCAAAACAAACATATCAACATATTCAAGAACATAGGTTCTCATGAACCTGTGGACCAATCCCCAGATTGAACAATGCAATATAACAACAATAGTGAAGCCTAGTGTCAAGCCAGGCCATATAATTGATCACTGCCACGACACTGCACCCCCCAGAAGAAAAGTTGCTCAACCAAGAACAACAAGAAACCCACACCATCCATCTTCGAGTTACCATAAAAATACTTTCCATCCCTCACATGTAACCCCTGTGAAAAGTGCCCATCCAAACACCATCTCCCTGATCCCCAGATACATATAACCCAGCCCAGTGGAGGGATTCACCATCTGGCCAAACCCAGGCAGCCCGGGAGAACTGGAGCAATACTGCAACCGATCCATGGGGAGAGCCAGACAGAGAAAAGGGTCTCAAAGCCTGTAAGGAGGGCAACGAGAGCCAGCCATAGCGCAAATGCAAGCATAATGAACAGCAATTGAATTAGGAAATAGAAGAGAGTTATACGAAATGCAAAAAAAATCCAAAAACATGGGATAAAGCATTTTACCACCACCAACGGAGTAAGATAGATCGCAAACAGCCCCATAGAAAGCAAGGTGTTCCACTACCATGAGGGAAAGGAGAGAGGAAGCCCAACACCCTTGCACTCCCAAATGGGCCCAACGAGCATGCCGCACAACCTCAGCCCATCCCGAGCAATCACCCACCAATCAACCACGTCCTATATAAAGGGCTCTAGAGAGCCCAACCGACCCATATCCTCCAGCTCCAAATAGCGGATCCCCCATATAACCCACAATTCTGTATCAGTCTGATCCCCTGACAATCCAAATAGGACCCGGAACAAAATGAGTTGATCCAGGGGAGGAGCCTTACAGAGAAAACATCCCAGAACCTGTAAGAAAAATAAAATGGGGGTTAACAGCATCACAATAGCTATAAATTAAAGCACAATGAGACAACATGTAAGTAGGTAAATAAACAAGTTAATAACATTGCATGTAGCTCAAAGATCCAAATACAGGAGACATGGCACTACAATAAAGCAGTCTTTTATGCAATATCTGCTGGGCAAAACAAGAGGGCATGGATGTCAAGAACAGTCAACCACTCCAGACTAAGCCTCGAGAGTAGCAGAGACATCTCCCAGAATCCAGAAGGGGTCAGATTTCCACTCAGCCATCAAAAGGAGGGTGACAGTGGAGGAGACCAAATAGGACATGGAAAGCCTCAACATGTAGACCAGATTCCGCAGAAAAAGTTCCAGGAGTTTAGAGTAACAGAGATCCATGGATTGATGAGATGGAGGGCAACAGAATTAGCAATGTCCCCCAGCTCTCCTCTCGCTATTACTTGCTGACAAACTCTCATAGAAATCCAGAGCTTCCGCAGGTGAATCAAACCAGTGAGTAGATGAACCATACAGAATTTTGAGGCGAGCAGGTTTAAATAGAGCATATTTGATGTTTCTCTTAAAAAGCTTGCTGCAAATTTCTGAGAAACCACGCCATTGTGCTGAAACCTTGGCTGAAAAGTCCTGAAACAATAGGAGTTGAGAACTAAGATGCTCGACTCCACCCATCTTCCTGTAGGCAAAGAGCATGCGTTGCCGATCCTCGTAATGCAAGAGTTTAAAGATGACTGGCCGAGGACAGCCCCCCTCTGATGGGGCAGCCTGTCCCAACCGATGAGCCCTTTTGATAGCTAATGGAGCACCACAATCCTCCATTTTCAGAAGCACCGGTAGTTCTGTGCCCAGAAAATATATTAAATCTTTGGCTCGAAGCGACTTGGGTAGAGCAATGATGCGGAGATTGTTCTTACGACTGCGGTTCTCAAGATCAGCGATTTTGTCTGTGTCACGGTTTTTTTGAACACTCAATTTGGTAGGATAAAATAGAAAAGCCTTATTAGGCAAGATAAAGCGCAACAAGGCCCTACATGGGTGCAAACTCTACAAGCAGCAGTAATATAGTTTGACACAGGTCAGGGCATACAGATAGTAATACAAATAATGCGGCTCTACCGGCCTTGCCGATTACCGGGTAAGGCAGCCGGGTAACTGCTGCGACACTAAATAGAGGAGGCTCTACCAGCCTTACCGAATACCGGGTAAGGCAGCCTAGTGACTGGTGCAACAAGGAACAGAGGAGGCTCTACCGGCCTTACCGAATACCGGGTAAGGCAGCCTGGAGACTGGTGCAACAAGGAACAGAGGAGGCTCTACCGGCCTTACCAAATACCGGGTAAGGCAGCATGGAGACTGGTGCAACAAGGAACAGAGGAGGCTCTACCGGCCTTGCCGAATACTGGGTAAGGCAGCCTAGTGACTGGTGCAGCAAGGAACAGAGGAGGCTCTACCGGCCTTACCGAATACTGGGTAAGGCAGCCTGGAGACTGGTGCAACACGGAACGGAGGAGGCTCTACAGGCCTTACCGAATACCGGGTAAGGCAGCCTGGTCTCTGGTGCAGCAGAGAGTGTACTTACAGGTAGTAACACCGTAGACCGGTGCGCTCAGGAGGTAGTACTGACAAAGGCCCTACTGAATCACAGGCTGAGCGTAGTGTAATGAGCTGACAACTGTAACCGCTAGTGACCGGAGAGCACAGTCTGGGTGTACATAATGGAGGCCACAGAGAATCACAGGCTGAGCATAGTGTAATGAACTGACAACTGTAACTGCTAGTGACTGGATAGCACAGACTGGGTGTATGTAACGGAGGCCACAGAGAATCACAGGCTGAGCGAGTGTAATGAGCTGATGAAGGTTACCGCTAGTGACTGGATAGTACAGACTGGGTGTACGTAACGGAGGCCACAGAGAATCACAGGCTGAACGTAGAGTAATGAGCTGACAACGGCAACCACTAGTGACCGGAGCACAGACTGGTATCACGTAACGGAGGCCACACTGATACACAGGCAGAGAGTACCGCAACAGGAAGCAACAAATATGAGAGGACTGACAATAGTGAGGGCAGCACAAAGAGCATTAGTCAGCCAATGCCTGGATCAGTATCAACGAGCGGTAGTCAGCCAGAGCCTGGATCAATACACAGAGAGTGGTAGTCAGCCAAAGCCTGGATTGGTACACAGAGAGCGGTAGTCAGCCAAAGCCTGGATCGGTACACAGAGAGCGGAACAGGAACAAGTTCAGACGAAAACTGGATCAACACAGAACAGGAGCACAGAATAACATATGGTCAGGAACACCACGAAAGGGCACCGACCTAGTGACAGGAGGGCATATATAAAGGCTAGCCCTGGGAGGGGCTAGCCAGCTAGCACCAATAAGAAACACAAACACAAACAACACAAACCCGGAAGTAGGAATGTCGCACAGAGAATCACGGGCACTGTGATAAAGAGCAGTAGCCTTGGCTTCAAAGCTATATATAGTAACACGGAGATCTTCCACCAGTGCCTCACAACCATTTGCACATTGTGTAAGACCCACGATCTGTTAGCCATGGTTTTTAACCTCCCCCAGCATAGAGTGAATTAAAGACTGAAGCACATCAAACTTAGTTCTAGAACCAGTGTAAGCAATACAAGGATCGCCTTGGCTGTGTCTTCAGCAAATGTGGATGGCACAGTGGTAGCAACAATAGCAGAGGTGCTTATAGTGTGTTCGTCTGCAAGGGACACCTGGACATTTTTATTTTTGTCTTTTTATCTCCACGTTGAGGGCGTGGGGGTTTTAGTTTGATCTGCAGACTGTACAAAATGCTCCATGAGGACAGCAATAAACAGAGTACATAAGCAATGTATCAGATGCAACAGGGATAAATATCACAGGTGGAGAAGGAGGCTGGGTGATACAGAGTGGGAATATCACAGCATGATATGCCCCAAGCAGGTAACTGGGAAGCCCACAGGTTAAAGGGGGTGGTTCACATTGTAGCAGACATCCCTCAGGACACCACTGCGATGGTATTAGACCAAAATTGCAGGAGGGCCATCTCTTGAAGTAGCTTTCAGAGAAACAATATATGGGAGAGGCAGGGGGACACAAAAAGGAAAGTCACAAACAGGGCGATGACCGGGAAAGATCAGCAGTGTCCCAAACAATTGGATGCAGACTTCTTGAAATCTCAAGCAAAGGTAGGCACTCCAGCCACATCCCCCATATGTATACAGAAGGGCAGATAGGTACAACTCTGGAAATCTGTCAGCATCCAAAATGAGTTAAGAGGGCAGACTATAGGCCTAAATTAATACACGGGGCAGATGAGGGGCACAAATATTGGAAAGGAACAAACAAAGGGGGTGAGTGATTGCAGGCGCGGTTAAGAAAGCAGGTTAGGTGACTGCAAGTAGCGTGTTGCCAGTTTCAGCCAGGCAGAGGCCACGATTTAGAAGAAACCCAACAAGAAGTACAGGACAGTGGTCAAATTATACTGGTACAACCACCTGCCAAGACAGTGAGGTGATAATTCTTGCTGCAATACAGGCTCTTGAGTAGGGGAGACCGGGGTATCGCTGCATGACCAGGCACTCCCCTCCATCCCACCTCTGTGATAGTAGTAGGAGGGGGGCCTCATGCGTCCTAACTGCTACAGCCTTTGCGTGAAATTCCATTGGGGGAGCACAGAAGGGTATAAGCATGCCGCCATGGCCGACAGGGGACAAAAAACAAAAAAAGTGACAGTGATCCTAAAAGAGCAGGATCGTAGAAGAGGGGGTGCAAAGGGGGGGGCTGGCAGGGCCCTAGGATGTAGTAGTGGCAGAGGCCAACAGTAGTGTAGGCCCATGATAGGGCAACTCACCCAGCTTCTGGCAGTAATCTGTTAGCCGTCTTAAGCACCAGATCGTACTGCCCAAAACACAGCAAATCAAAAGGACAGTGCTGGTAGGGTTTAAATCAGGATTCCGGCAATGCTTAGAAAGAAGTCACAAAATGCAAAAAAAAAACTTGCCAAAATGTTGAAAATTTACATTCTACCTTATTGTTTTGTAGAAAACTTGTGGTTAGTGTTATGAACTCAGGGGCAAGGGGCGGGAAAAGGCTTATGACAAGAAATTTCACCTGACCACAGTTATGCGGACAAGTGGCTAGAGTACATATGATGTAATTCACACTGCTTGCTGGGTGTAACGGAAGCTGCGAAGGGACCGCGTCGCCTTCCGCCGTCGTTCCTGGGTCTCTCCTTCTCGACGCAGATAAGCGCCGTCGGATGCACCGGTTGGAGTATGGACAGTAACTGGAAACAGCCGCAGGATCGCTGGAAGCAGGGAAGCAGGGAAGAGTCCACGTCGCTGCCTGACAGTCCACGAAGTTAGGTCGCAGGAAACTGGCAGCAGGCGGTCAGCGATTCAGGATACTTGGCGCAGATGGGTATCAGAGTGGATACTTTAGACCATAAGCAATACAAGACTCCAGGACTCCTTGTTCACTCCAAAACAGAACTCCTTTTATTACAACAAACCACAGCATATTTATACAGTTTCAAACCACACTAACTTGGAGCACAGTACAGGAGACTTAATTCAATCACAGTTCATCAATAGGACACAGCAAATGGTAGGGCAGAATACAATGGGGATAATTCAGTCACCACAAAGGGTCCAAGAACCAACAACAAATGATTCAGGGAAACATAATAGGGCAGACATGATTGGATTAATCACACAGCGGGGGGTCACAGGACAGTGCTCAATACAATGACTTGAGTAATTAAGCCAAAAGGCTTGGGGGACTACAATACATATTGAAAGTAAATATGCTCAAACTCAAATGATTAACCCTTTGCAGGTCAGAAGAGTTTGCAGCACCCAAGCCTTGAATTGTTCTTTCCTCTGGTACAGCTGCCTATCCACATAAGGCTAGCCAAAGTCTCTTAGTCCAGGATAAGGGCTTGAGAGATTGTACGCCAGGGCACAAAGGAGTGTCCAATATCCATAATCCTTGGGCCCAGGGGTGAATAAATGCCATGCCCAGACAAGAGCTCCCAGTAACGGGTAGGATCCGTTACATTTCTCCCCCTTTTTTGTACCAAGCCAGCGGTTGCAATACTAAATGCTGGCTTGGAGTTGTAAGAGAGCATAGAGATGGTGAGGCACTTGTCTGGACAGTACATTAGTCCGGAGGCCTTGGTCCTAGGCCAGTTTTAACTGTGGGGCCCCTTGTCCTGGGCCAGAGATTGAAATAGTCTTTCTGTCCTGGGCCAGGGGAAAACAGGAGCCCTTTGTCTGGGCCTGGTAGTGGTGCACAAGGCCCTGCTCCTGGGCCAGTGAGGAGAATGCCAGTTCCTTTGTCCTTAGTCCTGGGCCAGGGGAACTGGTACTGGGTTGCCCTGACCAATAGCAGATTAGGGGGCCTCTCCTGGGCCCTTCTCCAGGCAGTGCTACAGTCAAATCCTTCTGGGTCTGGGGCCAGTGGCTCAGGGTCCAGAGCCAGTCTATAAGGGGGATCTTCCTGGGGCAATTGTGTCTCTGGCTTCTGTGCATCAGAGTGTGGGGAGAGAGGTATATCTCCCCCTTTTAGTTGGGCCACTGCCCCAGAGGAACAGGAGAGGATGTTTGTCCCACTCTCCTGGGCTGGGGCAACGTTCTGGGACACATTCCCACCCCCCAGGCAGAGCTCAGGAAATTCAGGGGCCCCAGCAACATCCCTGATGAGGACGGTGGTCCCACTCACCAGATCAGGGCCCAAAGGGGAACTGTTGGGGAGCGCCTTCTTGGGGCTTCTGGTGAGCTTGCTCCCACTCACCAGTGTCAGGGCAAAACAAGGGGTGGTGTGCTCACTCCTACACACCACAGCAGGGGGTTCACAGGACCCGGTGAATTTGCTCCCATCCACCAATCCAGGGGTCACAGGGAAAGGGAACACAATCGTTGGGCTGGGGATGAGGACTGTTGATCCACTAATCCCAGCCAAGGTTTCACATGATCTGGTGCGCTCGCTCCCACGCACCAAGCCAGGGGTTACAGGGGGACTGGAGAGCTCGCTCCTACTCTCCAGCATGAGGAACTTGGGGCAACATCCAGGGTTTCCAGGGGCAGTAGCAGCACTGCAGAGTGGCAGCCTTCTGTACCCCTCTTCTTCTTGGCCCCTCACATCAGGGCCATCTCTTGTCTTCTGGAGGAGGGCAGTCTCAATCCTCCTCGCAATCTTAGTCACATACATGGAGAAGACACTCTTCCCCTTCTCCAGGGCAGTAGCAACAGGGGACGGACTGGGGCTGCTGGTGGGGACCTGCATCTCCTTCACCACAGCAGGGGTTTCCCAGACCCTGGTGAGCTCGCTCCCACTCACCAGGTCAGGGTTTACAGGGGGGCTGATGGGGCACTCTTCTCCACCCATCAGTTCACACAACAAATTCACAGGAGGGCCAGCATCGCTGCTCTCTTCCGGTCCGCTGGGGACCTCCTCTTGTAGGCCATCACTTTCCAGGGCCTTCTCTGCCTTGAGGGAGACCGCAGTCCCATCCCTCAAGGCGGCATCCTCTGTGGCCCTGGAGAGCACATACTGCTCCGCTTCCAGGGCATTTTCCACAATAACAGGGGGCATCACTTTGGGGCAGCTGGTGAGCTCTTCCACACTCACCACAGCAGGGGGTTCACAGGGACTGATGGGCTCTCTCCCACCCATCAGTTGGGGCATACAATTGCTGCTGGTGGGGACCTGCGTCTCGTCCACCGCAGCTGGGAAAACAGGGGAAGGGGCAATATGCCTATCAGGGGAGACGTCCGTCCCATCCCCTGATGCAGAGGCATTCTCTTCACTGAGGGGGAACGAATTCCCACCCCTCAGCTCAGGCAACAAACAGTCCAGGGGCAAAGGGGTATCAGGCAGGGCAACAGGGGCACTGGTGAGGAACGAATTCCCACTCACCAGTGTGGAGTGAACAGGGGCAGCTCCATCTAAGTCCTCAGCTCCACTGAAGTCCTCCTCAGATGAGTAACCCCCCCAGTCTTTTTCCTCTCTTTGGAATTCCCGGACCTCTTGAATGAACCCAGCATATAGTTGCTCCAGGTCCCATTCACATCCTGCCAGAATATCCAAATTTCCCTGGCAGTCCGCAGGAATGTATCCACCAAAACGGTCCTCTCTTTTGTCCCGGATCTCCCAGTATCTGCTGGAGTCAGGGCACCCAAAAGTAGAGTCCATGTGGTAGGCGTTCCATACCAGCCCTTGGATGTCCCATCGCAAGCGGGATGGGCACCAGTCAAAAAGGCCCTCGGATCCATATTCCTGGTCCAGGTATTTAACAAAGTCCCAGTACTCCTCCTGTACTCTGAGCTCCTCTGTAATGCACGCATCCAACTCTGGAACGAAGTCATAGATAACATCGCCCAGCCGGGTCCACCACTGTATTCGGATGGTGCTGTAGCGATCCTCATATGCTCCAAGAGTGTCTGCCAGCACTGCTTCGTCTGCCATGTCTCAATTGCTGCACCCGATATGAAGGAGAAATCCCACCGCTATGCCACCAATGTAACGGAAGCTGCGAAGGGACCGCGTCGCCTTCCGCCGTCGTTCCTGGGTCTCTCCTTCTCGACGCAGATAAGCGCCGTCGGATGCACCGGTTGGAGTATGGACAGTAACTGGAAACAGCCGCAGGATCGCTGGAAGCAGGGAAGCAGGGAAGAGTCCACGTCGCCGCCTGACAGTCCACGAAGTTAGGTCGCAGGAAACTGGCAGCAGGCGGTCAGCGATTCAGGATACTTGGCGCAGATGGGTATCAGAGTGGATACTTTAGACCATAAGCAATACAAGACTCCAGGACTCCTTGTTCACTCCAAAACAGAACTCCTTTTATTACAACAAACCACAGCATATTTATACAGTTTCAAACCACACTAACTTGGAGCACAGTACAGGAGACTTAATTCAATCACAGTTCATCAATAGGACACAGCAAATGGTAGGGCAGAATACAATGGGGATAATTCAGTCACCACAAAGGGTCCAAGAACCAACAACAAATGATTCAGGGAAACATAATAGGGCAGACATGATTGGATTAATCACACAGCGGGGGGTCACAGGACAGTGCTCAATACAATGACTTGAGTAATTAAGCCAAAAGGCTTGGGGGACTACAATACATATTGAAAGTAAATATGCTCAAACTCAAATGATTAACCCTTTGCAGGTCAGAAGAGTTTGCAGCACCCAAGCCTTGAATTGTTCTTTCCTCTGGTATAGCTGCCTATCCACATAAGGCTAGCCAAAGTCTCTTAGTCCAGGATAAGGGCTTGAGAGATTGTACGCCAGGGCACAAAGGAGTGTCCAATATCCATAATCCTTGGGCCCAGGGGTGAATAAATGCCATGCCCAGACAAGAGCTCCCAGTAACGGGTAGGATCCGTTACACTGGGTATCTTTTCTGTCAGCTGGCAGCAGCGTGCAGCAACAACAGGTTACTGACAATGTTGCCTTTGGCTCTGAGGCTAGTATTAGAAACCAATGGCAGAGTAGCCCATCCCATCTGCCTGCCAATTTATACATTCATGGCTGGAAAACATTCCATTAAATCTGTAGATGTGTTAAACAAATTGCAGCACATCATAGATAAATGCTTGTTCCACACTCCTTGAAATCTAAGTTTGTGTTTGTTGGAAATAGCTCCAACATTATAGCTGCCTTGAGAATAGCAGCTATAGTGCATGTATCTTACATCACCCATGTCTTAAATCTAAATGTTACTCGATTCTCACAGAATCCAAAACCAAAATCTGTGAAAATTTTATCTGAACTTACAGTGATTGTAATCCATTATATTTCATGTAAGGGCTTAACCATCTGCCCATCGTTCTTAAAACTGAGCTCCTTGCCAGGTGGAATTCCACACTGTACATGCCGAGCATTAGTATG
Source organism: Rhinophrynus dorsalis (assembly GCA_037306005.1). Classification (NCBI taxonomy): domain Eukaryota; kingdom Metazoa; phylum Chordata; class Amphibia; order Anura; family Rhinophrynidae; genus Rhinophrynus; species Rhinophrynus dorsalis. The sequence goes on along the minus strand of CM074723.1, from coordinate 136,146,248 downwards.
ACCAGATTGCATTGTGGAGGATGAGCAAGAGAAATGGAGGGGTAAACTACTAGAATGCATAGTGAAAAGGAAGTAAGCAAAATGATCATGCCTCTAGCATCAGCAGCAACAACATCACAACAATCTGCAGAACACAATCATTGTAGCAAAAAATTGTCTCAGAGGCAGCAGTCCAAAATTGGTGGTGGTGGTGGTGGTGGTAGTGGCACTGGCTCACCTCTATGGAATTTGCTCCCAGAATATACATTAGTAACTGATACACATGAACACCATGTAACTCCAAAGGACCCACTGCATATGAGATGGTTGCAGCATCCCAGTAGGATAATTATGTTCTAGACCAAAATGAACCACTTAAGTAATAGCAAAGAAAAGAATGTGTGTGTCCAGCACTTGCGTATACTGCTGTGGAAGTCCTTTGTTGCCCACCAGAAAGTGTGCAGTCAGAGAGGGTTTTCAGTGCAGCTGTTATATATGGTTAATGACTGAAGGACATCAGCATCTCGACCAGCAGAATTAGTAGACTTACATCTTTAAAAATAAACCATGTAGCAGAAGTGGAAACAACACAATTCAGAGAAGTATAATGTACATATAGTGGTTGTAAAAGGAGGAGGAGGAGAAGGAAGATTTGCACAGCTACCACTGTCTCTGACAGGTAAGACCAGTAACTCTTGAATCTTTGTTGCCTGCCCCAACCTTAGCTAGTCTCTTAGACCTTGAATCTGTGCTACCTATCTCAACCCACCCTGATTAATGGACCTGAACCTTTGTTTCGTTTTCTGACCTTGGCCTTTCACATGAACTTTGAGTCATCTTCCCATTTGTTGATACCCTTGTGCACCTCCCTGCAAATTCATCTCTGTTTCTTGTCAGTAGGTTCAGTCATCTAGTTCCAGACTCCAGCTCTAGTTAACTGGCTTTGCAGTCAGCACCTCAAACGTTGACCCAATCTATTTAGTATCTAAACATCTCCTGTCACTGCAGATCCTGATGAGGTTCGGGCAGCATTGTGGCTCCAAGTCTGTCTTAATGAGAAGTCTGCAGGTGACTAGGGATGGGAGAAATTTTTCACCACAAACCAAACCAAAGTCTGTGAAAAATGGCACTTCCTCCTGTCTAACAGAAAATTTCCTGCAAAAAGTGTAGGTTCCTGCTTTTATCGTCTAGCTCATTATATTGAAATCAATGGGAAGACTGAATTTACACACAACACAGCAAATGTTATTTTATTTCCAACAGCCATGGTATGAAAGTGGTCTGAGGGTGTCTGTGTTGGTGGAGTGTGGGGAAAGAATTAGTTGAACAAGGAATGTTTTTTGAGGTGGGGGCAAGTTGTTGACTGAGATTGGGGGCACAATTAACCCCTTAGTGACAGACGACTTACCTGGTAAGTCCAGAAGTCATTCGCTATAATGGAAAAAAAACCCTGTCATTAAGGGGTTAATGAATAAAAAATTGGTACGTAAATAGGGATGAGCTATAATTTTCACCTCAAACCAAAAACGTACAGCTTTCCCACTTTTTTGCCTAGCTCATTGCATTGAAATCAGTGAGAAGAAATGTTTCCTACTACATGAAAGCTGTCTTTATTTTTCCTGCAGGCACTCATAGCATGCCATTCTGTGTTTGTGAGAGGAGAAAGCAGCACTTTTTTTGAGCTAGAGAAGATAGGCAAATAAAGGGGATTTGAAGCTTAGTTTAGGGAGTCTTTTAAGTAGGACATTTGTTCTCTGTATAAGGGAACTCTGCTGGCACTCTGGGGGGAGAAGAAGGAAGGATGGAGGGTGACCCCACATACTGGCAAGACACAGGCAGCTGAGGTCCGATTTGCTTGCTGATTTTGCTTTTATTGTCTATGTGCTGGGGCAGTCTAGGGAAATAAGTTGTTGATTTTGTTTCTTAGTTTTTTGGACCCACTGTGATAAGCTAGGGTGGGCAACTTAAAATAAAAATGTAATAAATAAATGTATTAGGCAACAGACAGAAGACAACTTGATAGACAGCAGACAACATTGAGAATTTTGTTGAGGGCTTAGGCAAGACATCGCACTCCATCAGCTGCGTACTCTAGAGAGTAAAAACACACACACAGTAGTTAAGTAATTATCACGGTGCCTGTGATTTCTCCATTTGTGACATTGCTACTTCCTGGTCATTTCCTTATAGCATTCTTATTGGCGATCAGTAATTACTCCTCCCACTGGTTAACTTTATATGCTATCACTGTCATTATGGCGGCGCCCTTTCGTGGTGTTCCAGTATCTAGCGTTTGTTCCTGTGGTTCCTGGTATCCTGTGTATGACCCGGCTCGACTGACTGCTTTCCTGAGAGTTCCTCTGTTCCTGACTTCAGTTGCGACCTGGCTTGGCTGACTATCCTGCTCTGTGTACTGACCCGGCTTGGCTGACTATCCTGCTCTGTGTACCGACCCTGCATGGCTGGCTATCCTGCTCTGTGTACCGACCCGGCGAGGCTGACTATCCTGCTCTGTTCACTGATCCGATTGGTGCCTTAGCCTGTCCGAGTTCCTACTCGGCCTGTTGCCTGTTCTGCTCCGTCAGTGCCTGTCCGGCACGGTGTCCTCCTCCTCCTAGCGTACTAGTAGTTTGGTTGCCTTGCCTCGTCTCTGCCAATACTGCACTACCACCTAGCGTACTAGGGGTCCGGTTGCCTTGCCTCGTCACTGCCAGTACTGCACTACCACCTAGCATACTAGGGGTCCAGTTGCCTTGCCTTGTCACTGCCAGTACTGCACTACTACCTAGCGTACTAGGGGTCTGGTTGCCTTGCCACTGCTAATACTGCGCTACCACCTAGCGTACTAGGTATCCGGTTGCATTGCCTTATCGCTGCTAGTACTGCACTACCACCTAGCGTACTAGGGGTCCGGTGGCCTGGTCTCGTTGCTGCCTGCACTACTACTCCTCCTAGCATTCTAGGAGTTCGGTTGCTTTGCCTTTAACCATTTGTCAGCTATATTGTCACATGGCTTCCAGGTGTATTGCTGCTTCGCTCCTTTCAGTCCTGCTGACACCCCTAGCATTCTAGGGATCCAGTTACTCAGTCTGGGCCTCCTCCTGTCGCTCCTACCACCCGGTGGTATCTGCTGTTTCTCTTCCAGTATATCGCTACTGTTGTACTATTCCTGACCCTGGGTCCACAGGATTACCTCTCTCCCTCATTGTATCCTCATATCTGTGCCTGTATTGCCAAGATTACTATTACTATTGTTTGGCCTGTAGTATTTGCTTAATTCTTGTTTAATAAAAAACACAAACATGTCTGAGTGCCTGAAAACTGTAACAGTAACGTCCAGCAAACACACAAGGGGATTTGGGGGGGGGAGCAGTGCAGGGACATGGGAGTAAAGTGGTAGTTAAAAAACTGACTGCAGCAATGGTTGCTGCAGCGTGTACACTAAATGATGATGATCCTTCTCCTCCAGAGGTGGATGCAGTTTTTCAGGGTCCCACTAAAAGTTCCAGCACCAGTACTATAAAAAAACGTATTAGAAGAACACTGAGGAGGACAACTAGCTGCATTCTAGAGTTGTTGATAGCATAACAGAGGAAGGTGCAGCAGCTGAACCAACTGCTGTATCTGACAGTGAGACAAACAAGCACCACAACACCTGTCCTCTAAGTAGTAGTGAAAGTAAAAGTAAAAAGACATTGACACCTCTAAAATCTTAGTGGAATATAAGGGAAATGGGCAGGAAGTGGAGGGCAATGCTGATGCTGAGAATGACCTAAAAATAACGGTTGATGATGCAGATCTAGAATATATCCCTCCACTTGTTGAGATACAAATTAAGTTAAGAGTGAGAGAGATAATGACATGGCCAGAAAGTTTGCAGAAAGGCTCAGTCTTCCACCACAGAAAATGAGCACTGTGCCTGTCTATAAACTGTTTGATAAACCATTAGAAACTGACCCTGGACAAGCAAAGATAGCAAAAAGTACACAGTCATCCTGTCAGTCATCATCCACATTATTTCTGCTTCCAAGTCCAGGTCCCACTTAGTTACACACATCTGTGTTGAGTAACCAGCAGCAGCAACAATAGGAACACAGGTTATTAACCCCTTAAGGACCGTGTGACATGTCACAAGGTTTATACCCTTAAGGACAGGGGACGGTCATACTTTTTACTTGGTTCTGGTGGGGGGATTTCAGATTGAGGACCCTAAATGTAATGGTGTTTGGACAGAGTTGTGCCAGGTGTTGTATGTGAATGCATTTACACTGTGCATTATTTACACTGTGCATATTGCAGCTGCTGATGTGAGAGGCACAGTTCCTGCTCTCAAGGGAAAACTTTCTATTCTCAACAACCCCATGATTTTGGAGGATGGGCAGATGGAGAAGCATTATTGGCCCACTTCTTTTCTCCACATATACCTGAAGTGCTGGGGGATATATATGGTGCTGCTACTGCCTCAGGTGTATCACTGGAGCTAGTCATGGCAAGTGGAACCTTCATCACTCATGTTACTGCTGCTGTTGATCTCATTCCCTTTGAGCTGCCTAATCATCCTGCTACTTAAAGGGATAGTAATACTTCGTTTTAACTTTATTTTATTTTGTAGGCATTAAAAAAACATGAAGAACGATATAAGTCTTATCTCTCAAACCTTTATGGTTTATGAGATATTCACAAGCAAAGTTTCCCCCTCCCACCCCTTTTACCTAGTGTAAGCAATCTCTTCTCAGATGTAGAATGCAGTCCATAGACCAGACAGATAACAGAAGGGTACTTCTTATTCCTATGAAAACAATGAAATCCCTGCCCCCCTTGACAAGCTTTTCAGGTTTTTCCCTTATCTTAATTGAAGATTGTCCCTCTCTGCAGTCTACCTGGGCACCTCCCTTCTGCTCTGGTTGAACAGTGTGACATCAGTAAAAGGGGCGGGAGGGGGACACTTTGTCATTGAATTACTCTGGAACTACAACTCTGACAGAATTGAAATAACACTCTCCAAAGTCCAAATACTATGATGATTAATTAGAGCTGCTTTTGTTATGAAATATTACTATCCCTTTAACTCAGCAGCAGCAGCAGCAAGAACAACATCTGCAAATTCCATAATTATATCAGGGCATTTGACAATGGCTAGTGGCCACTGGCCAACACAACATGTCCTGCTGTCAATAGGCCAGTAGGTCATTTTTTTTCCTCCGTGCTTGTGCATTTAAAAAAAAACAAAAAAAAAACATAGGCCTACAAAAAAAAGAAACAATTTTTGGGGGCTTGATTCTAACAAGCCTGAGTCCTTCAAATCAATGCTTCCTCAGGGGCCTCTAACAACTAACTTACAAATCATCCTCTACAAAATACTCAATCTTGTCAAGTTTCAGTCTACTCCAGTCACAGCTTACTTCAAAGGGTCCCTGTCTCTATCATGTTACCTACAACTTTCTTATTTTATTTTATATTTTTTATTAACGTTCTCCCCGATACCAGTCAACAAACCCACACAAAACAAATTCCCCGAACTCCACCCACCAACACAGGCACCCTCCTCAGACCCTCTTTGTATCATATCTTACAGTGTTTTTTAAATTGTATTTAGTTTTTAATTTTTATTAACTGCCCCCCCAATCCCAGTAAACAACCCCCCCCAAAAAACATTCCCTGTTCAACTGATTCTTTCCTCACACTCCACCAGCACAGACACCCTCATACCCCTTTTATACTATGCCTTTGAAAAATAAAATAACACTTGTGTGTAAATTCAATGTTCCCATCTAGTTCAATGGAATGAGCTAGGTGAAAAAAAGAGGAAAAACTGCACTTTTTGATGAAAATTATTCACCAAGCTGGAAGTGCCATTATTCACCGATTTTTGTGTCAGCTGAACATTTATGCCCATCCCTATGTTACAGTCACACACCCTGAGGAATCAGTGATGTTTTTTTGCACTCAGCATTGTTAGAGTCACAAGCCCTGAGGAAACTGTGATCTGCAGGACTTATGATTGTTAGAAACAAGTCTCCAAAATAGTGTTTTTGTAGGCTTCTGTTGTATGTTTAAAGTACAAGCCCTGAGAAAAGGAAAAAAATGCCCTACTGGCCTAGTGCTAAAAGATCATGTTATGGTGGCCAGTAGGCACTGGCCATTGGCAAATGCCATGGTGTCATTGTGGCATTTGCTACTGCTGTTCTTGCTGCTGCTGCTGAGTTGTTTAAGCAGCAGAGCCATTAGGCAGCTCCAAGGGAATGTGAACAACAGTGATATCGTTGATGATGATCATGGTTCCACTTGCCACTAGCACCACTTCAGGTATATGTGGAGAAAAGAAGTTGGCCTATAATACTTCTCCTCCTGAACCTCCTCCAAAATAATTGGTGTGCTGTTGGAATATAAATGTTTACCTTGAGAGCAAGAAGGAACTGTGCCTTTCATCAGAAACTACAATGTGCACAGTGTGTCTAGGAAAGTTGTCAAATATAGCTGTTAATACCTTTATTGGCTTACTGTATTTCTACGGCAAACACAGTACCAACTCTCATCTGTTGGTAAAGTTGTGAAACAGGGGAAGGACTGGGAACAATGGGCACATCTGCACTCACATCAAGCAGCTGGCACAACTGTAACCAAACACCATAGATCCGCAATGTCAAATCATCCACCCCCAGAAACCAAGTACTGTTTTGTCGATATGTCCCTTGTCCAATTCGCTAAGGACACCTGACAACTAATAGACTTAATAATAATGGGAAATCCTGCCACAATATTAGCATATTCTGTGGGATGGAATCTCCTCAGATGTCAATTGATGCCATGGTTGCGATTATCCTCCACCACATTGCCATGTGTGATCAGAGCACCAAGCAGTGTGCAATGGGTGGTCATGAACTACCACATCCTGATATCTACAGAATGGCTATCAGCTGGTGGTGGAGTTAACAATGACAAAGGGGGATCACAAGATGTCATTGCTACATCTTCCAGCACCCAGACACTAGCGTCAGAAGGTGATAGTGAGACAGGTGTTTCGGTCGCCATAGAACTTTCAGGGTCAGGCAGGATTTCTCAAATTTTCCTCTTCTTTGATTTCCATCTAGAATCTTGGGGAGAGATGGGGGTAGAGCAACAGAGGCTTCCAATTTCCATTGTGTGGGCTTGGCTTTAAAATGCTTTACATAAATGTAATGGTGTCTAAAGTTAACTGTGTGTTATCAGAGAGGTTGTGACAAGGTGTGTTCCCTCCGTTGCCCTTTTAATTGACTTATCACAAATTGTGCAAAAAAAGGAATGGCCTCTTTCTTCTTCTCCTCCACAATCCCCTTCACTGGCTGGGGCAGAGGAGGCTGCTGCTACTGAGGATGATAATGCTGCTGCTGCTGCTGCTTCAGAATCAGAATCACTGCTGGTAGTGGTAGTGATGCACATCACCATTTTCATATCTGTCTCCCATTTCTTCTCGCTTTGGGCTAAAAAGGCCATTAATCAGGGGCGGACTGACAGGACCCAGGGCCCCTGGTCCAAAAAGTGGTCTGGGCCCCCTAACGAAATGACATAATTGGCATCTCCCCATGACATCATAAGCCCCACCCATTACATCATAAGCCCCCACCCCATGACATCATTGACCCCACCCCATGACATGCATATATAAGAATTAATAAAAAAAAAAACTAACCTTACACTGCCAGCTATCTTCTTGCCGGTTGGCTGGAGGCTGCTAGGCAACTGGATAGATAGCTTGATGGTGGCTGGCTGGCCTGGTGGCTGTGCCTGTAGCGAGTAATGGTTCATATATAATTTGCAAAAGTGTGGTGGCCTGGGGGGTACTGAATGGCCTGGGGAGGTACTGGACCAGGCCCAGTAACCCCCAAGCAATCCAGTACCCCCCAGGTCATCCATTAACCCCCCAGGGCATCCAGTACCCCCCAGGACATCCATTAATACCCAGGACATCCAGTAGCCCCTCCAGTACCTCCCAGGCCATCCATTAACCCCCAGTACATTAAATACCTAACCAGGCCATCCAGTTACTCCCTCCAGGCCATCCAGTTACACCCCCAGCCATCCAGTTATCCCCCCAGGGCCATCCAGTAGCCCCCCAGGGCATCCATTACCTCTCCCAGGCCATCCAGACTAGTACCCCCGCAGCCATCCAGTACCCCCCAGGCCATCCATTAGAAGCCACCGGGCCCTGGTGCAAGAATTGCCGTGGGCCCCTCCTGACCACATTGGCCCCCTCAACCACATTGGCCACCTCCAAATTGCCCCTTCATCTCCACATTGCCCCTTCCACAATGCCCCCTTCATCTCCACATTGCCCCTTCCACAATGCCCTCTTCATCTCCACAATGCCCTCTTCATCTCCACAATGCCCCCTTCATCTCCACATTTCCGCTTCCACAATGCCCCCATCTCCACATTTCCCCTTCAACAATGCCCCCATCTCCACGTCATCTCCACAATACCCCCATCTCCACATCTCCCCTTCATTTCCACATTGCCCCTTCCACAATGCCCCCATCTCCACATTGCTCCTTCCACAATACCCCTACCTCCAGTCCCTGGTGGTCTAGAGGCGTGGCTTGACAGATCTGTGCCTCCTTGGGCACAGATCTCTAGAGCTGAAGCTCCCGCGCGTTGCTAGTAATGCAGAGGCTGGGAGATGATGTCATCTCCCAGCGCTCTGTATTACTAGAACAGCGTGCCAGCTAAGCTACAGACGGGCCTCTAAGCGGCAGGCAGGCAAGAGGACAGGCTACACTAAAATTATAATTTCTGGTGGTGGAGGCAGGCCCCCTTCGGTCCCGGGCCCTCAGTCGGTGACCGAATGCCCGTATGGTCAGTCCGCCCCTGCCTTAATGTCTCTTCCATCCCAGTTACTCTACCATCACCAGTCCCTCCTTGCTGCTGCTGCTGCTCTATTAGAGTCTCACTGGTTGTGGATGATGATGATAAATGTGAGAGAGGGTCCCTTACTGTCACACTTGCCTTATCTAGCGGGGAAGAAGGCAGACTGGTGCTGTTACTGCTGATAGCCAGTTCTGCCTTCATCAGGTCTCAGAGGCACAATGCCAGAGGAAGGGGAAATCACATAGTCAGGAGGATGTTGTGGGGTCCTTTGAGCTCTAATCTGGCTGTTCGACTTTACTTCCTCTTCGGGCTCAGCAGGAGGATCTATTGCAGTCCCTCACCAGCTGCTTCAAAACCATCACCTACACCATCACCCCCTTCCTCACCCCAACAGTCTCTAGATCCTGCATGGTAGTAGTAGTGGGACTGTTTGTGGATGCAAAGTGTGACTTACGGTCCTCTGCTGTCACACGTGTCATCATCTCCTCCTCCTCCTATCAGAAAGCACACTGACAGCAATAGCAGCAGGCACAGGCAATTGACCTGTGCTACTCACACGGTTACCTAGGTCTTCATTTGCCTTTGCTAGTTTGCTCATACATTTCCCCCAGATCCCAAGGTACGATGTGGGGGACTGAGCATCAATACCTTTGGGGAATCAGGGCTACCATACCCTTCTATGCTGATGGTGGTAACTTACCACTCTTCAGTCTCACTGGATACATCAAGTCCTTCCAGCTCCTCCTTTTTTCTGATGGGTGCTCACTCTGTTAGCCAACAGTCTGAGCCTCTGCTGCCTTAATTTTGCTAAGTAAATCAATGAAAAACAACTTAGCACCCTCCCTATCACTCTAGATGCTTGTGTTGTGTATCACTTTCTGGAAACATCATGTTTTACATGTGAGTAAAGGAGTGAAGAGTTTGTAGACATTGACATTTGGCCACAAAAAAAATGTGGTTGTCTGCTTTTTTGCAGCAACACAATGGGACCTTTCACTACCCCTGCAGGTGACCGATTGTCAGTACAGGTCCTTCATGGCTGCTTGCAAGGTACTGTTTTCCCAGAAGCCTCATACCTATTCTACAGACTTCGCCATGATCTTGCTCTCCAGTAAGCCTATGTTATGGGCCTTTTATCTTCTCAACTATAATAGTCCCGTACTGGACTGGATTTGACTCATGGGCATCCTTTACCTTGGCTATGAACTTACTGTCTGATAACCCCTTCGCATGTCCTCTCCAGACACCTGTTGGAGAGCCCTTCGACAGGGAACACATCACTGGTGTGTCATTGTTGAAATTACTTTGACTGATCCCTGTAGTTCCACCCAACTCATTGGAAGACCTACTTTATCTTCTGCTCCACATTGAAAAATGGCTTCAGGAATGTGCTTGCACAGTATGCCATAATTAGCATAATCTTAAAGAACCCCCAAAAAGTGTTCTATGCAATATGGCTAATACAACTAATAAAATTGTTTTAGAAAATACTGTCCATTTAAAGGCAAAAGCAATAATACAGCCTCTTTGAATTCTATGGTTTTGCATATCAGGACATAATAACAATCATCTGTTCCTTAGCAGGTCTAAAAAGTAGGTAAATACAACCTCAGATGAACAACAACACATATTACACCGTGTCATGATTTATTTAACAAAAATAAAGCCAAAATGGAGAAGCCATGTGTGAAAAACTAAGTACACCCTTACTGCTTCCATAAGAATTAAGATGCAAAGTAGCAAGTGTGACCACCTCTATAAAAGTCAAAGTTTTAGCAGTTTGCTTGTCTAGAGCATTCTGGTGTGTTAACACAATGCCAAGGAGGAAAGACATCAGCAATCTGGGAAGGGTTATAAGGCCATTTCCAAACAATTTAAAATACCATCATTCTATAGTGAGAAAGATTATTCAAAAGTGGAAAACATTCAAGACCGTTCCCAATCTTCCCAGCAAATTCACCCCAAGGTCAGACCGTGCAATGCTCAGAGAAATTGTAAAAAACCCAAGAGTTACATCTCAGTCTCTACAGGCCTCAGTTAGCATGTTAACTGTTAAAGTTCATGACAGTGCAATTAGAAAAATACTGAACAAGTATGGTTTGTTTGGAAGGGTTGCCAGGAGAAAACCTCTTCTCTCTAAAAAGAACATGTCAGCACGGCTTATGTTTGCAAAGCTGCATCTGAACAAACCACAAGACTTCTGGAACAATATCCTTTGGACAGATGAGACCAAAGTGGAAATGTTTGGCCATAATGCACAGCACCACATGAGGCAAAAACCAAACACAGCATATTAGCGTAAACACCTCATACCAACTCTCAAGCACAGTGGTGGAGAGGTGATGATTTGGGCTTGTTTTGCAGCCACAGGACCTGGGAACCTTGCAGTCATTGAGTCGACCATGAACTCCTCTATATACCAAAGTATTCTAGAGTCAAATGTGAGGCCATCTGTCTGATAGCTAAAGCCTGGCCGAAATTGGGTCGTGCAAAAGGAGAATGATCGCAAGCACACCAGCAAATCTACACCAGAATGGCTGAAAAAGAAAAGAATCAAGGTGTTGCAATGGCCTGTCAAAGTCCAGACCTCAAACTGATCAAAATGCTGTGGTGGGACCTTAAGAGAGCTGTGCATAAACAAATGCCCGCAAAGCTCAATGAACTGAAGCAATATTGTAAAGAAGAATGGGCCAAAATTCCTCCACAACGATGTGAGAAGACTGATAAAGTCATACAGAAAACAATTACTTCAAGTTATTGCTGCTAAAGGTAGTTCTACAAGCTATTGAATCATAAGGTGTACTATGTTTTTCACACATGACTTCTCTATTTTGGCTTTATTTTTGTTAAATAAATCATGACACGGTATAATATGTTATATATTGTTGTTCACCTGCGGTTGTATTTACCTAATTTTTAGACCTGCTAAGGAACAGATGATTATTGTTATGTCCTGATATGTAAAATCATAGAATTCAAAGAGGGTGTACTTTCTTTTTCACACACCTGTATTTCACATGATTTTTTCTCTATAAGCATATATAGATTAACATCATGGTTAACGTTACAATTCAGTGAAACAATTTCTTTAATTGCTTAAATAATTCGATATAGTAATATTGTATATTTTTTAATTCTACAGGAAAAAGAAAACACCATTTTAATGCAGTTACATACTACTTATAGTACATGTGTGTATCTTATTTATCTAACCATAAACATTTTCATTATGAGACAGACATGAACCCATTGAATACTAAAGATGATGTTAGCATATACAGAGAGAGAGAGAGAGAGATTCACAAATTTGGGTGTGGTTGATTTTTATTTTTTTATTACAAACATTTGCCCTTATATACCCTCAGGGCTAATTGCAGTAAATTGGCATCGTAGACAAGTGCAAGCCTGTAATCTTCTGTAGGCATAATTCAAGCATTTGTACTTGTGCAACGTTTCTTTTTTAAAATTCTTGCTAAATCTTAGTTACAGGGTCTAAGTTTACCTAATAATTTTTTTTAATTTATTCTTTTATTTTTGTTTGTTTTTTGAAGGCTGGAATTGTACAATGTCACATACTGACAGAACATTGTAACCATTGCTTGATTGATAATGTTAACTTTTTTCAGTATGATATATATATATATATATATATATATATATACCAATGGTTCTCAACCTTTTTTTGGTCAAGGCACCCCTAACATGCAGTCTGGAAGTTTTGGGGCACGCCTAACATTTTAAAGGTCATTTGACCAGCAAGTAATGTAGGATACAGATGCGTAAATATAGGGTTTGTTTAGGTCTCACAGAATAACCAAAACAAACATATTGTGCAGAACATTTTCCAGAAATGTACACCTGAAACTTAGTACTCATAATTTATCAAAATCTTTATAGAAAAGATGGGGCACCCCAAGTACATGCCTGTGGCCCACCAAAGTGCCACAGCACCCTGGTTGTGAATCACTGATACAGGCATTTGTCACAGCTTACTTATATCCAGCGTCAACGCTTCGGCTGGCGCTGGACTTGTATCGCTCTTATTGACACTTCTGCATCATCCCACACATCGCTTCTTGGACTGGGCTTGGGTGCGTTTGGCATCAGTAGCGGACGCCTGTGTCCCAGCGCTAGGTGTATCTCATGCTTCATATGACGCAGCGGTGGTTCTGGCGTGCGACACAGGAGGCGTGTTTGACGCAGGGTATCCTTTTATACTGATGTCTGGCAAGGCACTGGCATGGGCCAATCCTTTATGGGAGACGGACCATAATCTACAACTATAATGAATTTGTGGCATCCTTTAAAGGAATAGTAATGTTTCATAATAAAAGCAGCTCTAATTAATCTTCATAGTATTTGGGCCTTGGAGAGTGCTATTTCAATACTGTCAGAGTTGTTGTTCAAGGGTAATTGAATGATAAAGTATCCCCCTCCCACCCCTTCTACTGATGTAACATTGCTCAGCTTAGAGCATCAGGGACTGTTCAGGTAGACTGCAGAGAGGGACAATCTTCAATTAAGATAAGGGAAAAAGCCGAAAAACCTGTCAAGGGGGGCAGGGTTTTCATTGTTCTCACAGTAAGAATATTGACACTTGATGTGAGCTGTCTGGTCTATGGACTGGATTCCATATCTGTGGAGCGGGGGCTTAAACTAGGTAATAGGGGCAGGAGGGGGAAACTTTATCATTCAATTACTCTTGAACTACAAGCTCACAGTAATGAAATAACACTCTCTATGGCTCAAATACTATGAAGGTTAATTGGATTTGCTGTTTTTGTGAAACATTGCTGCCGAACGGTCTAACCAAGCCTTGGAACAATTTCTCTTTTGCTATACCTCTGACCACCATGACAATTGGGCTACCCTGTTACCTTGGGCGGAGTTTGCCTGGAATTGTGCCATGAACTCTTCCTCACAGAGTTCTCCGTTTTTGATCAACTATGGGTTTCAACCCTCTGTCCTTCCCAAGGTATTTCAGGCACAGGTGATTACGGCTCTTGATGAACATTTGAGGGCGCTCCATTCCTCGTGGGTTCGGGTGCAGCATACCCTACGTGGCTCTGTGCAGCGGCAGAAGAGGCAGGCTGACCGCAGACGGATACCAGCACCTACCTTCCAGGTGGGAGAAAGCGTGCGGCTGTTATCCCAGAATCCTAACCTCCAGGTTCCCTGTAACAAACTGGCTCCTCGATTCGTTGGTCCATTTCGTGTGCTGCACAAAAATTAACCCAATGGCTTATGCTCTGGAACATCCAGTCTTCATGCGCATTCACAATGTGTTCAATGTCTTCCTGCTCAAACATCTGATATAACCGTTACACTACTAGCGTGGTCCGGCCAACTCCTGTCAAAGTCAATAATCATGAGGAATTTGTGGTTCAAAGCAATCTGGACTCCAGGTGGGTCAGAGGGCATCTTCAGTACTTGATACACTGGAAGGGCTATGGTCCAGAGAAGCGCTCTTGGATTCCCTCTGGAGATGTGCACTCTACCCTCTTAGTGCGTACGTTCCATGCTCATTTCCCTGACAAACCCCGACCAGATGTTCAGAGTGGGGGTACTGTCGGAGCTTACCTATATCCAGTGTTGCCGCTTCGGCTGGCGCTGGACTTGTATCACTTTTATTGACGTTTCTGCGTCATCCCGCACATCACTTCTTAGACTGGGCTTGGGCGCGTTTGGCGTCAGTAGCGGACACACAGTTCGCCTCATTCCACAGGAGAGCAGAAGCAGGCTGTTGTCACTTAAACATATGAGTGCCAGAGGAATGCACTGCACACAACTCAGGCTCTCAAAGAGTTAATTGCAAGACATAAGGAGATACAGGCATAAAGCCAGAGCCAAGATAAGGACTCAGGATGGCAATGTTGTATTGAAAGCACATAGCCAGTATGCTTTAACATGTATTCTCCATCATATCCCCTTCAAAGTGTCATCAATCTGCCATCATTGCCATCAAACCATCATGCCTTTGGCATGTTTATGATTCTGGATTATCCACAATAAAGGAAAATTATTTCAACTTATCGTTATTTTCCTTTCCTAATCAGTAGGCATGGCAGCAGTCACCAATGAGTTAATGCCTCCAGTGACCTCGGAAACAGGAACTTCCCAAAGTCTATAAAAGTATGTTCCTTCCTCCTACCTCTTAGTCTAAGTTGTTAGCCTGTTAACGTGTAAAATCCGAAGGGAGGGATTGGTAACTGCTACCATGCCTACTGACCAGGAAAGGAAAATAATGGCAAGTTGAAATAATTTTCCTTTTTCCCTGGTCACTGCATGGCAGCCGTCCCCAGTGGGTAGTACCCAAGCAACACCAATTAAATTGGGTGGGAAATAAAGACACATGCCATGATATTTAGAAAATGCTCAAATTTTATGAAAAAGGAGAGGAACTATGACCGATCAGCTCAAGATACTGAGGCTAAAACTTTACACCCAAAGAGAGATTTGTGAGCAGAATGGACATCTAAATGGTAATGTCTAATGAACGTAGTTCTGGATGACCACACCGCAGCCTTGCAGATGTTAACTGTGGGAACTTCGGTCTCTGCTACCCAAGAGGTCGAGACTGCCCTGGTAGAGTGTGCCGTCAAACCTTGAGGAACCAGAAGGCCTTGATGCTGGTAGGTTTTAGAGATGGACGAAACTATCCAACGGCTGATCGTAGACTTGGAGGCTGCTTCGCCTTTACAAAATCCTGAAGGGATGACTAGAAGCCTATCTGTTTTACTGAATGAAACAGTTCTTTTGATGTAGATTTTCAGGTATCTGACCATATTGAGCGTAGACCATTCTGGCTTGTCTCCTTGTTCTCCTGAAGGAATAAAGGACATTAGGATAACGTCCTGTGACATATGGAATGTGGATACAACTTTAGGCAAGAAACTGGAACTGGTCGAAGAACCACTTGGTGTGGGAGAAAACAAATAAAAGGATGCTTAATAGAAAGAGCCTGAAGCTCAGATATTCTCCTAGCAGAAGTAATGGCAATGAGTAGTGTAATTTTCAGAGATAACATACCTGAGGAGATGGTCTCTAAAGGTTCAAAAGGATGGCCTGATAGAATAACCAAGACTGAAGGTAAATCCCATGAGGGAAATAAAGTTCTGACTGGAGGTCTCAAATGTGAATAGACCTTGAAGAACTGAATCACCAGATCATTAAAGGCCCATTTAATCCCCGATTATCACGGTGCCCGTGATTCCTTGTTTTTATTGTTCTGTCAGTTATCCAATGTGAAGTCCTCATTGGTTGCCCTGTGTTTAGCCCGCCCAGTATAGCCTTTATATACTGGGCTCCTGCACCTTCTCACTGCCCTTTCGTGGGTTCCTGTGCCAGTTCTACGTTTGTATTGAGGTTTCAGTGTACCGACTTGGCTTGCCTGACTACTCTTCTGTTCCTGCACCTGTTTATGGACCCGGACTGCCTGACTACTTTCCAGTAATTGTTCCTGTGTACCGACCCGGCCTGGCTGACGTTCCTGCTACCGTGTACCGACCCGAATTGGCTGACGTTCCTGCTCCTGTATCCTGACCCGGCCTGGCTGATGTTCCTGCTCCTGGATTACACCTCGGCAGTCTCCCATTGTGGTCCTAGTCGCCTTGGCGACATTCTGACTTCCGGTGCCTTACTTGGTTTGGCACCTCTGCCCCGCAGGCTTGCCTGTCTTCCATTTTGCTCCAAGTGCCTCTGGCCTAGTCCTCCTTTCCGTAACCGGTTGCCAGCCTCCTTGATTGCACCGGTATACTGCCACTGGTTTGCCCCACTCGGTCATAACCGGTTGCAAGTGTTGCCTCCGTGATTGCACCGGTATACTGCCATTGGTTTGCTCCACTCTGTCAAAACCGGTTGCAAGTGTTGCCTCCGTGATAGCACCGGTACATTGCCATTGGTTACGCTCCACTCTGTCAAAACCGGTTGCAAGTGTTGCTTCCGTGATAGCACTGGTACATTGCCATTGGCTACGTTCTGTCTAACCCGGTTGCAAATGTTGCCTCCGTGATTGCACCGGTATACTGCACTGGTTCGCTCCACTCTGTCAAAACCAGTTGCAAGTGTTGCCTCCGTGATTGCACTGGTATACTGCTATTGGTTTGCTCCACTCTGTCAAAACCGGTTGCAAGTGTTGCCTCCGTTATAGCACCGGTACAATTGCCATTGGTTACGCTCCACTCTGTCAAAACCGGTTGCAAGTGTTGCCTCCGTTATAGCACCGTTATATTGCCATTGGTTACGCTGCACTCTGTCAAAACAGGTTGCAAGTGTTGCCTCCGTTATAGCACCGGTATATTGTCATTGGTCTCGCTCCACTCTGTCATAACTGGTTGCTATTGTTGCCTCCGTGTCAGCACCGGTAGCACTCCTGATTACTTCAGTGGACTAGTGTCGCTGTGGACTCTATCTGTGGCTTCTTCTAGAAGCAGCTGGTTGCCAGAACACATGGGACTGTTTTCCTTTCTTGATGAACGTTAACTCATGCACTGCTGTAACCTGGAAACCTTATCATCTGCCTGACCTGTGTCAGCATAAACTGTTTGTCTCCTATACATATGCTGGACCTGTGTGGGCCTAATTAGCCTGTCATGTGTCTGTACTATAAGATTTATATTACAGGACCTGTGAGGGTTCTTTATGTATTATTGTATTTAATAAAACTGTGTTTTTATCTTAACTCTGTGTCTGTGAGTCAAACAAACCGTTACACCGATAGAGCCGAGAGTGCTGAAAAATTTACTTTCAAGGTATTAGGGGATAAGCCTTTCTGAAAGCCGTCTGACAGGAATTCAATGAGAGTAGAAACCGAGAAATCTTCCGGATTAAAACCCTTTGAGGAACAATGGTAGAAAATTGACCATATTCAGTAATACGAATTGGATGTAGAACGTTTCCTGGCTGGCCAAATTTTGCCATTCAATCTCCAGGCCGCCAGGTGTAGATTGCGCACATCTGGATGAAGAATAGGACCCTGAGACAGGAGATCCTCCCTGTAGGGAAGAATCCAAGGTTCTTGGACTACCAACATCTTCAAAAGTGGAAACCATGGACGTCGTGGCTGAACGGGGCTGATGGCTACTACGGATGCACCTTCCTGCCTGATCTTCTCCAACACTCTGGGAATCATAGGAAGGGGAAGGGAAATGTACCCCTTTTTGCCTGCCCATTGGTGTACTAAGGCATCTGTCCCTTGTGATTCCGGACAGTATGTCCTGCTGAAGAATCTGGTTACTTTCTGATTCGCCAGAGAGGCCATGATGTCTATTGTTGGGAGACCCCATTTTTTGGACTATCATTCCAAATGTTTCCGAGTTCAAGGTCCAGGAACCTGGATCCAACTGGGTGCGGCTCAGAAAGTCTGCATGAATGTTGGCTTTTATGGGTAGGTCTAGGAAACCATCCAGTCTTGAGGGAGAACTTGCTTGATGATAGTGTTTATGGATTCCATCTTGAAGCGCTTGACGCTTAAGTGACTGTTTAGATACTTGAGATCTAGGATAGGCCGAAAATCCCCATAGCGCTTCTGGACAAAAAGGATGGAATAGATGCCCCGGCCTTGTTCTTTCTTTGGTACCCTGGAGATGGCTTCTTATTGTAACAGCTGAAAAACAATTCTCGAAGAAGTCAGGCTTTTGATGATCCTTTGGAGGTGGTGAGATTCTGAAAAGGTCCCTTACTGGACTTGCGCCAAAGTCTAGTGCGTATCCTGAAGTGATGGTCTGCAGGACCCACTTGTCTGAAACCAACGTGGTCCAAACTTGGACAAAGCATTGCAGACAACTGCCCACTTGCCCTGTCTGGAACGGTACACCATCAGAACTTGGGTGTGAACTTGAATCCCTCCTGGACGCGGGGCTTGGAGGTATGAAAGAGATTAACCTGCCTTCCTTTCCAGGCCTGTGATCTGGATGCTTCTTTACCTGGTCTGTAGAACCGTGATTCACGAAAGGAAAGATGAGCCCTTTGGGTTTTGCAGCTCTGCCCAAAATCATTTCGTCTGCTTCTTTTGTCTTGGGGAAGAAATATGCTCTTGCATAACATCCCTGGGGTAAAAGGTAATGAACAAAGATTATATTGGGAAGGATTGTCCACATGCCAAGAACACAACCAGTGTGCTCGTCTGACTGCGACTGACAGGTACATAGCCCGAGACTAAATTTGAACTAGGTCAATAGAACAGTCAATGAGAAACTCAATAGCTAGTTTGATCTCTGCCAGAGCATCTATAATAGAATGTCGGCTGTGTCCCTGGAAGATGGCCTGCTTAATATTATCCAGCCAGATCTTCATGGCTCTGGAAATTGAGGTTAAGGCTACCGCTGGTTTACATGCAGAGCCAATGGAAGTGAAGACATGTTTCAAGTCGTTATCCAGACGCCTATCCAAAGGATCCCTGAAGGAAGTTGTGTCATCTAGATGGAGAGTCGTTTTGCGGGCTAGATGAACCACAGAAGCATCTACCTTAGGATCCTGGTCCCAGAGTTGGCAGTCCTGTTCTCAAAAGGGGTTCATCTTTTGTAGCCTATTTGTAGGCTTGAATCTCTTACCAGTATTCTGCCATTCTGTAATGATAACTTCTTTTACCACTTCATGCAGAGGAAAAGTAGCAGATTTCTTTTTGTATGAGGAAAACATGTGATCCTTGGGAACAAGGTTCAAGTATTGTCTCACAGCCTTGATTAAGGGCTCCACAAGGGCTACATCATAGCCTATAAGCTCTTCAGATTCGTCCTCTTCTTCTGAAGAAAAAGCTGGTTCCAGCGTCCTAGGTTGTTTGTAAACCAATTCATCTGATGAGTAAAGCATTTCCCTCTGTTCTAGTGTTCTCTATCTCTTATGAGGATGAGATGTAGCAGCTTCTTGTATACCCTGGATCACTGTTTGTTTAATGATAGATGACATATCGGCTGAGGTGGAAGGAGATTCACTGGCTAAATCAAACCAGCAGATTCTGCATAGCTTCTTGCCTTCCATGGCTTCCCTGTCACAGATAAAACACGCATGTGGTCTTACTGGGGAGTCAGACATCCTCCAAAGAGATGGATTGTCTGTAGAGCTGGAAAGACATGTAAAGAGAGTCCCATCACTTACCTGTAAGCAAACTTACCCCATAGGCTTAGAGAGCGACGTATTTTGCAGTGGATCAAGGTCCATGGCATAATATAAAACAGACATGCCCAAAAGACCATAGTAAGAAAAAAGAAAGAAACATAAAAAGTGAACCTAAAAGTAAAAATTCCATAAAAACTAACTTGAACCTAGGCAGAAGACAATATAGGGCAGCAAAAGGCAGCAATGATAAGAGGCACAGGATTTTAATCAAAAGACTGGTCAAACATAGAAGAAACAAACAGTACCTGGTTTAAAAGTATCCTCTGAGGCCTGTGCATCTTTGAATTTGTCGGGTAAGCTGCTGATTGACTGGACGTGATGCGATGACGTCAACGCGTCTAGTGGAACCCGGTAGAGCTGCATGGAGAGGGAAGCCCGGCTAGCAGCCGCATCCATTGCCCCCCATCGCTTCAATGGGCCTTCCAGTTTTACTCCCTGATGGGAGGGACCTACTGGAAGCTCCAGCCACCAGGGAGTGAGAGACCTGGTGCCGGTAAAGGAATCTAAATGGATTTGGGTAAGTGCAAATAAAATATGCCACTAAATGTGGGAAGCTCCTGCCGGTGGACAGGAAACTAAAAAAGACTAAGGGGTAGGAGGAAGGAAGAGATTTTTATAGACTTTGGTAAGTTCCTGTTTCCGGGGTCACTGGAAGCATTAACCAATTGGAGACGGCTGCCATGCAATGACCAGGGAAAGCTCATTTCAATATGAAAAAGTACATTAATAAGGCATTGTTATATTATGTGGGTGTGGTAATATGTTAATGTAACTGTTCTTCACATGCCCTAAACTTCGATAGCAGCCTCAGCTGTTGGAGTTCATAGCCCCAACATCGCCTACTTGTTGGGTTCACCCTGTAGCTTCCCTTGCATTTACAGCCCTCAATCAATCATAAGTAGGGGTGGGTGAAAAGTGAGAAAAATTTCCTGCATTACTTTTTGCAAAAAACAGAAGCAAAAGCAGCAATCAATTTGGACCCCAGCTGCCTGTGTCTTGCCAGTCAGTCACACCAAAATTTGCTGTGTTTTGGGTCAACCTCCTTCCTCCCTTCTTCTCCTCCAGAGTGCCCTCAGACTCCCCTAATACAGAGAAGAAGCTTTTCCTTAAAATGCACATCTTTAAACTATAGCTCTTTGCTGCTGAGGATCTAGTGCAGTGTGCTTGCCCTCCTGCTGTTGACTGCCTATTTCATGCCTGGCCAAGAATACAACTCTTCTGTTGGAAGGCACTGCAGGCACTACCTCTGCCTGGGTTAATTGAGCAATAGCTGTCTGGGATGAGCAGCTTTGTTGGAAGGCACTGCAGGCCTGGACCAGGCTAACAAGCACCTTGATTCCTTGAAAAGGCACATTTTGCAGCCATGGGGCAGCTGTGTGACCCAATTTTGCCTCTGCCTGGGTTAATTGAGCAATAGCTGTCTGGGATGAGCAGTTTTCTGATGCTATATGTACAGATGTTCCTAAAGAAGGTCTGGGGAGAAACCCTAGATCCCCTGACAGCTCAGGAACAGTGGGACGGAGAAGAGAGTCTCCTATCCATCAACATCCTGGAGATTTGAGTAATTTGCCTGGCACTCCTCCACTGGTCTCAAGTATTGATGGGTACACCAGTATAAATTTGGTCTGACAACTAAACGGCAGTAGTTTACATCAACCACCATGAGGGAATTCGAAGGAAGTCAGCTTGGACGGAGTTGCAAGAACTACTTCATTGGGTGGAAACTCCTGTTCTAGCAATATCGGCAGTCTACATCCCAGGGGTATAAAACTCTTTTGACTTTCTCAGGTGTCTGGATCCAGGCAACTGGGACCTAAACCAGGAAGCATTCAAACAGATATTCCAACTTTTGGGTCTCTCATTGGTAGATCTGATGACTTCTCACAAGAACAGGAAAGTTCTTCTGTTCTCAGGTCTCAGTCTGAGCTCTATCAAGGTATAGGTCTTATCCTTTTTAGTCTTCTTGCATAGGAGTATTGCTATTTTGCCAGATGTTAATACTTTTTCTCAAGGGGTGGCTAATGCCTCCTCCCTCCATTAGAGATCCTATGCTCCTGTGGGACCTTAATCTGGTTTTGAACCCCTGTCCCCTACACCTTTAAACCTCTTTCATCTATGAATTTTTGGACATTTAAAAGTATATTTCTTTTAGTCATTGTTTCTGTATGAAGTGTTGCAGAGTGTCAAGCTTTGTCTTGTAAACCCTCTTTTCTGGTGTTTCACCAGGACACAATGGTACTTAGTACTTCTCAGGTTTTCACATCTAATGTCATTTCTGACTTTACATCAACCAGTAAATTGTTTTTCCTTCCTTTTGTCCTTCCTCCCAACAGAAGGATCTCCACCTGTTGGATGTGGTTCACTGCCTGATGTATTATATAAATTATAGTCAGCCTTTTAGAGAGGCTGACGCACATTTCATCTTTCCTGAGGGACCTAGAATGGGTCAAGCAGCATCCAAAGTAACTGTTGCTTCTTACATTAAGTCTGCCATACACCAGATGTATGTGATCAAGAAGAAACCTGTTCCTTTCAGAGTAACAGCATACTTCACTAGGTCAGTGGTTGCCTCCTGGGCACCAAAACGTGATACTGTTTTTTTTTACAGGGATTAAAACAATGTTTTTTTCAGACATAGTGTTTCAGTATGTTTGTCATAGGTTTCAAATGTTTTGTTCATTTTGCAATTGTTTAAAGTTTAATAATTAGTCTTCAGACGTAGCATTGCAGTGGCTTTACCACAATTGTCGATGGTTTGTGACATTACAAACAATTTTTAACATTAAAAGTAAGTGTCATGTGTCATTTGAATTATTGTAATCATTTAAAAGATGAAGAGCTTGACAGGTAAAGTAGGTGTCATACTGTCACTTTCTCTTCCCCTTTCTCCTCACTTCCACACCTCCCTCCTTCTCTTGGCTTCTCTGATTTTAATGTCCAGTACCGGGGTCCCCTTTGCCTGATCTTTGAGCCTTGGACCTTGTTTGAGTGTTGCTCCAGTATTGATTCTCCTGTTATTTGACCCAGCTTGCTTCTCTACACCAGTTGAGCTCCACCAGACCCTGACCTTTGCCCATTCAGCTTCACTTCTGTCACCTTATTTCCAGCCACAGATCATCATCATCTTGGTGGAGATCCTTGTTTTCATCAGGCAGATCTCCTGTATTCAGCTTGAAGATCACCTTCTCTGGCAGACTCCTTCACACTGCAGTGGATTTTGTTCCAGGTGGATATCCTATATACAACTTGCAGATCTCCCTCTCACATGGACACCTTCACTCACACCAGACAGATTCCTGTTTTCTGCCTTCAGTCTGCATGACAAGTCTATCCATCACTCCTGACAGCCTGTATGTGACACATATACCATTTACAATTCTATATCTTAAAAAAGGATTAAAGGGTAGTATGCTAATACTTGGAAATGTAGAATATTTTTTAACAGAACGTCAACATCCTTGAGTGGTCTAACCTTCCACACTGTGTTCATAGTTGTAAGCTATAGTTTAACATTTATGTTTTACATACTTCCCAAGTTATTTTGTTTGTGCCTTTCTAGTTGTGTGTTTCTGTTAAAATCTACTTGGTTATTGCTGTCTATACTGATCTCATAGCTAGTTTCATAATGTTTGAGAGTCTGTAGACCATGAAATATGGCCCTCTAACTGTTGTTGACTACAATTCATTAGTGTTTTTGGCAGGGTAGTCCACAACCATTCAAAAGTTTCAACTTGCCCACCCCTGCTGTAAATCATGGATTTTAAGTGGTATTTCTAGAGGGTTGAGATAGGGCATATTCTGGGGATATGCCTGCTTTTGCTTAGATGTTAATCATATGCACCATGATTTTAAATGGATGAACTGTGCAAAAGTAGGGACATCCCCAAAAATGTTCTGTGTCTTTCTGTGCTCTAGTAATGCAGTTTGAGACCCATGTGCTCCTTGGGGCTAAAAACCTTTGTCAATTCAAAGCAAAACGTGCCATTTAAAAAAAACATCAAACTCCTGGTAACTCCATTCTCTGAATTATAGACAAATATTCAAAAACATTTTATCATGATTCCTAGAATTCATACAATGTCATGAAATGATGAAACCTTGAAAATTTACAACAGAGAGGGCTATATAAAACATTCAAGTTCAACTTTATGTGAATGCAAAGAATATGATCGAGATATATGTGCTTGAATAAAGATAGGTTCCATTTAAAAACAACCCAAGGAAACTACAAGCATTATAGTGTACTTAAAGGGAAATTATTCAATTGTAGTAAATGGAATTGCATAGTTGGAAGGCATTCAAGTACCAGTCAGTTAGATCTATATACATATTGTTGCATTTGATCTCTAATGTAGTATTCTGCTAGTTAATCTAAATTTTAATGTCTGATATAGGCAATTGACCCATACAAACCTTTCAGTACTATTTAAGACTATTGCTGTAAGGTGCTTTGAACTAAACCAGACTTTAAAATGATAACTGTATATACTGGCAACTACAGAAGCAATGATTGTGTTAATGAAAGGAGAAATATTAGATGTAACTCCGTTGAAATGCTGCAGGCTCCTTGAGGCAAGAAACACATAATGTTCCATAAAATGCCTTTTACGGTAATCATGCTTTTCTATATTTGACAAGTTATTATTTTGCTAAATAGTACGTTCGGCCTGAACTGTAATATAATTGCTCAGTGGAGTGACTAACTGTGCACATCTAATATTTCACTTTTCCATTGTTGTCTGCTCTTCAGCCATCAAGGAGCAGATGTTGACATCTGCAGGAGCAAAGTACTGTGGAGGAAGACTCGGGGCCTTATTCATGAAGCGAAATAGGTGCAATTGTGGAATAAGCAAACTGCACCTTTGGGGGAATTTTAGTTGAAAGCTACATTTAAACCAATGGAAATTTTAAAAATATTGATTACAATTTTTGAATGTTTTGCCTATTGGCCAAAATTGTTCGCCATTTTTTCAATGGCAGAAAGTTTCCACCCATTGATTTATGTGGTTTTCGCCTTTTCGCTATAAAAACGTGACATATTTGTGGAAGTCAAACACAATAGAAGCAGCTACAGAGCGATGTAGATTTGCTGTGCTATTCTGCTGTGATCTTGAGGAAAAATTGAGGCAGGAGAGGCCCATTGTGACTGCTATTACTATAAGCAGGTTTAAAGATATTAAAAGGAGGAATTGAAAGGACCCTTATGTGTCCACTGAGTCTGAAGAGGAGGAGGAAGTGAGCACTACTGAACCAATGACGTCCAGTCCCCCTAAATCACCCCAAGGGATCTTGGGGAATTTAATGGGAAGGGAGGGAGAAAAGGGAATGGGAAAGGAGGGAGAAAAGGGTAGTATTAGTAAGAGCAGAGCAGGTCAGCTTTCTGTGCTTGCTGCTATACTTGCTGCCACCATTGTTGCCCCTGCTGCCACTAACACTGTGCTTGTATCAATGTGCTGCCCCTGTGCTGTGTATGCTGCCAGTGCTGAATCTGCTGCCACCAATACTGTGACTGCTGTCAGATGTGCTGCTCCTGCTGCAACCAGTGCTGTGCCTGCTGCCAGTGCTGAACCTGCTGCCACCAATACTGTGCCTGCTGTTAGACATGCTGCCCCTGTTACCAGTGCCACCAGTGCTGTGCCTGCTGCCAGTGTTGAAGCTGCTGCCACCAGTGCTGAAGCTGCTAGTGTGTCTTGTAATACTCATGAGGGGAGGGAGGAGAAGATGATGCCAAGTGTGACAGCAGGGGACCCCAAGTCACACTTGCCATCCCTAAGCAGTCCTGCCAGGGCTAGTACTACTACTAAGAAGGCCCAGCAGCTTGTTACTGTTAGGAGTGAAGAAGGAGGAGGTAATCAGATTTATCATATTACTAGTGACTGTGAGGAGGAAGACTCTGAGGTTGAACTTGATATGGTTTGTGTTAGTAGTAGTAGCAGTAATAGTGAAGCAGCTGGTGGGACTAGTGTTAGGTGGGTGGTAAGGGAAGCATTTTAGAGTGTCCAGGCTAGTGTTCAAGGGAGCCCACACAATTCCTCTGGCTCTGGGAGTCCTCCTCCATTTCCCTTCAATACAGTGTCCAAGTGGAACATGATACTGATGAGGGCAGAACTGGTGTTGGGGGAGACAGGCATATAATTAATACCCTCACTACCAGATCAGCTGCCTGTGTCTGCTGTTACTGCTGCCAGTCTGCCTTCTTTAGGTCAAAAATCAATGACAATTGGGACATTAGGGGACCCTCTGTCACATTGCTCGTCACCTCCTCCAAGCAGCAGTGAAATGTCTGTAATAGAGCAGCTGCAGCATGTACTGATTAGTGGTGGTGGTGATGATGATGATGGTGGAGAAGCTGAGGTGGAAGAGACATTGATGGCCTTTTAGCAGAAACTGAGAAGGAATGGGATACAGGGACGAGGATGGGCATCACTGTGAAGAAACAGGAGGTTAAACTTTCATGTACCTGTGATATGTGAGGACTGTTGTATTGCATGGACATTACAGCAATACATCTGCTATGGACTTTTCCTATCTTAAATCCTTTGAACTCAACCTTGCCATCTATTGGTTGAACCTTGCATTGCAGCATTGTGCTGTGCACTGCCATCTATTGGTTGGTGACAAGTATAGCAGCATTGTTTGGTGCACTGCCATCTATTAGTTGGTGACATACATTGTAGCATTGCTGTGTCCCATGCGAGTATGCAAATATGTCACTGTTGCATTCTGGTACCTTCAGTTTCTCTTCAATGTTTTAATTATACTCCCCCACCCTACACCCCAAAATTGTGATACTCTGTTATGTTTGTTGTTTGTTTTGTCTTCTGGGTATTTTGATATTTTGTTATATTCATGTCGCCCCAGGTTAAATGTATGCTGTGAAAGACCTGGTATTCAAAATCAATAAACTTAGATGTGTGTTTCTACCTCTGAAGCAGATGTTTAGGCTCTGTTATTGGGGGGTGGGGATTGCTGACACCGGGCCCATGTAGCCAAAAGCTCCTTGTTAAAGGCAGTGTTGTTTTACCAGGGCAGAGGGGCTAGTTCCTGCCTGGAGGAGGTGTTGTCGTTGCAGAATGGACTGAACCTGTTCCCAAGATGAAGGCAGAGGGGTTAGTGCCTGCCCAGCAGAGACTTTGCAGCACTGCTCTGCAGTGACCTGTTCCAGTGGGTAGAAGTGCGAGTCCCTACCCAGGTAACTGCTCTCCATTG
This sequence comes from Rhinophrynus dorsalis, assembly GCA_037306005.1. NCBI lineage: Eukaryota > Metazoa > Chordata > Amphibia > Anura > Rhinophrynidae > Rhinophrynus > Rhinophrynus dorsalis. The sequence continues at coordinate 136,119,101 of CM074723.1, read as the reverse complement.
GGCTGACTGTACCTGGAGGTCTTCCAATCCGTTTGACTGCTCCTCCTCTGGGTGGTGCAGCTAGATCCAGTGGCAAATGGCCCAGGTCTGTCTGGTGGTCCTCTGAGGCCAGTCCGGTGTAAATGACCTGGTTGGTACCACCCTAACGCTACAGGGGTGGGTGCCTGCTGTGGGGCCATCGCAATAACCACCACCACCACTATCAATGAGCTTTTGGAATTTGTGAAATTTGCAACTGCTCTAATTCCAGCTGCTGCTGAGCAGCAAGGGCAACAGGATGCTGAAGGGCAAGCTAGTGTGCCACAGACCACCATGGACACAGTGGGAATGGGGACAACAAGTGATGGGGGACTAGGATAGGTTCCACATGGCAGCAGTAGCATTTCTCCTGGTCCTAGTTGCAGTGCTGAATCTGAGGCAGTAGCAGCAACAGCAGCAGCAGCATCCACTGACAGCACAGACAGTGAAGGGGAATGTGGAGGAGAAGAAGAGGGCATTCTTCTCCACCTGTTCCCTATCCCCTCAAAGTCATGGGTGTGGGACTATTTTTCTCTTGGGGCAGGCACAGTGCAGTCATCATCAATGGCACTGTGCAAAATTTGTGTCAAGTCAGTGAGAAAGAGAAAGGAGGGAGCACACCTTGGCACAACTGCCCTGATATCACACATGAGAAACAGACACCATGACACCCATCACAGAAATCAAGCACCGTTGTTGCTGTACCCCCTGACTCTCCAGAAAGGCAACAAGAGGCGAGGCAGAGATCAAAGAGGAGGAAGAATAGAGAATGCCAGACAGAGACTGAAAGTTCCATGACGAGCGAAACAACTATCTTGCCATCGCAATCCCTTCTTCATCTAGGGTAACTACATCACCTCGTACATCATTACCTCCCCCCCCCGCCAAATGATAGCCACTCTGTTGATGTTAGGATGTGGAAGTTTGTCTCCACCTATTGCCCACTGTGTGGTGCACTGACTACATATGTCAGTGTGGTGGAGGAGAATCGCAAGCAGGGCATCAAGCAACATGTGAGGAGATTCAATCACACAGATTATGCTAAGATGCTGGCAGGGATGGTTCATCATTCCTACTAAACTGTCAGCAAGTTGTCATGTGTCCTTAGTGGGCTCTGGAAAAGGGGTATAGTGACAGTGGCACTTGGGTTCTGGTGTCATGGTGTTTGGCTACAGTTGTGCCCCAAGATGTTATGTACCACACACTGTGCACATTGAAGTTGTTGATGTGAGCCTCAGTTCCTGCTCTCAAGGGAAACATTTCTATTCTAATAACAAAACATCCATGGTTTTGGAGGGGGGGGGGGCAGGTGGAGAAGAATTATTGGCCAACTTCTTCTTTTCTCCACATAGACTGGGAGCTACTTATTGTGCTGCTACTGACTCAGACACATCTGTAACGGATCATAGTCCATTCCTGGAAGCTCTCTCTGGGCGTATGGATTGTCAGCCCATTGTCGCAGGCTGTGGAGAACTTTGAGACATTATACTGGAGGACAGCTATGCCAAAAAGATAAAATTCATAGCCAGCTGGCTTGCTTTAAAGGGACTGGGCAGTTAGGGGTTAATTATTTGTGTTTGGGCAAGGCTGCTTCAAATGTGTATTGTATTTCTGTCTTGTCCAGAGGTCGATTAGGGTGCCACCTACTAATTTCCTCTCTGTTGTATATCCACTGTTATCTGTGTGATGGGATTAGTCTAGTGATCTGACTGTATGTAACACCTGGTTCCACTGTGCTGTGTTGCTGTTTGTGTCAGTCATACTGCCTGTCACAGCCTCTGTGTTGTCCCTTTGTTCATGTGTGTACAGTATCCCCAGGGGATCCTGTTGTACTGTGTGGCTGATTACATCAGTCATACTGTCTGACTATCACTGCATCCGTGATTATGCGACATTCTGACAATCTTGTTACTGTTGCCTTCCCATTGGCTGCGCTGTACAGCTCCTCCCAGTGACAGCCTTTTTTATACCCTGGGCTGTCACTTAGTGTTTGCCCTTTCGTGGTGTACCTGATTCCTAGCTCTAGTTTTGTCTACTTGATACCAGTGTATGACCCCGGACTGCTTGACTACACTCTTGTTACTGTTCCTGATTTTGTGTACCGATTTGGATTGGCTGACTTTTCTGCTTCCTGTTCTGACCCAGCCTGGCTGACATTCCTGCTACATCTACCGTGTCTGAGTGTACTGAACTGTAACAGTACGAAAGGGCCATGACCTCAGACGGTAATGGTGACGGTAATGCACAGAGTATCCATTGGAGGATGGATCTCCATGAACAGTGGTTAGATCAGTTGGCATTGGCTGTTCAAACGATTCTTGAGCTCACGGCACACTTGGATAAACCTGGTCCAGTGGTTTCCCCCGTTGCGACACCGGGAGCACAGTCTTGTACGCAAACTAACACTAACAGAGGGCTGACAGCTACCGCTCCATTACCTTGTAGGTATGATGGTGAACCCACTCTGTGCAGAGGGTTCATTAATCAGTTGGAGATCTTCCTAGAATTAACCCCCTATGCATTTCCAGTGATCACAGTAAAGTGGGTTTCATGATTTCCTTGCTGACGGGCAGAGCCCTGGCATGGGCAAACCCTTTGTGGGAAGCTGCTAAACCATGTACTAGGAACTTCTCTGAGTTTGTAAGGGCATTTCGTAGAGTCTTTGAGGTTCCTGGGAGAGCCGCCTCTGCTGCAAAAAAACTTATGGAAATCCAATAAGGGTCTCGCACAGTTGCTGATTATGCTATAGAATTCTGCACCCTAGTAGCAGAGGTAGCAGCCTGGGCCAACCTAGCTGTGGAAGCCCTGGCACTTCTTGATTCCGGTGCGGCCGGATATTTTATGGATGATTCGTTTGCTGCCTCTCATAACATTCCCCTGGTGGTGAAAGAGTCTCCTTTAACTATTGAGGCCATTGATGGGAGGCCTTTGGTACCTGCCCAAATTACTATGGAGACAATCCCCTTATCTTTGCATATTGGGGCACTGCATTCTTAGGTTCAACTTTTTCAGATTATCCGTTCCCCGCATCATGCTCTCATATCAGGGTTTCCTTGGTTACATATGCACAACCCCAGGTTTAACTGGCAGACTTGTGAAATTACAGCCTGGTCTGAGTTCTGCGATAAACACTGCATATCCCACCCTACAAGGATCATGTGTACCTCTCCCTCAGTGCCAGCTGAGTATTACCAATTCTTCGACGTATTCAGCAAGGGAGAGGCCAGTGCACTGCCTCCTCAAAGGGCTTGTGACTGTGTTATTGATCTGTCTCCTGGTGCCGTTCCTCCTCGGGGTCGTGCATACCCGTTGTCTTGCGAGGAAAATCAGGCCATGGAGGAGCACATTGCTGATGTCCTGAAGAGGGGTATTATCATGAAGTGATCCTCGCCCGCGGGGGCAGGATTCTTTTTCGTAAAGAAGAAAAGTGGTGAACTACGCCCCTGTATTGATTATCGGGGTTTGAATAAACATATGCCTAAGAATGCTTATCCAATACCACTCATCACCAAGCTGTTTGATCGTTTAAAGGGTTCCTCTATCTTTGCTAAACTTGATTTACGGGCCGCCTATAATTTAGTAAGGATAAGGGCCGGTGATGAGTGGAAAACGGCTTTCAATGCCAGGTCAGGCCATTATGAATATCTGGTAATGCTGTTCGGGCTATGTAACGCACCAGCAGTATTTCAGGAGTTTACTAATGACATCCTATGTGACATGCTACAGTCCTTGTGTAGTTGTATATCTTGACGATATTCTCATTCTTTCGTCTAACCTGTCGCAACACATTAAGGATGTGACAGCCGTTTTGCTTAAACTCTGTGAGAATAAACTCTTCTGCAAAATTGAAAAATGTGAATTCCACAAGCCTATGGTACCATTCCTGGGTTTTGTTATTTCTAAGGATGGCATTGCAATGGACAGGGACAAGTTGGCAGCAGTCCTTCAGTGGCCACTTCTCAAGGGGCTCAAGGCTATCCAGTGCTTTCTTGGTTTTGCTAATTATTATAGGAAATTTATCAGAAACGTTTCTACTATTGTGAAACCTCTTTCTGACTTAACACACAAGGGTGCTGATCCCTCTCAGTGGTCCCACGAAGCTGAACAAGCTTTCATGACATTAAAGTCTGCATTTGCCTTTGCTCCTGTGCTGTCCCACCCTAAACCCTCCCTGCCATTTACTTTGGAGGTTGACACCTCAGAATCTGGGATAGGGGCCGTATTGTCGCAGCGCCTGGACCCTGGGAGTATGCTAAGGCCCTGTGGTTTCTTTTCCAAAAAATTGACTAGCGCGCAAAGTCACTATGAGATTGGTGACAGGGAGTTGTTGGCAATCATTTTGGCCCTCAAGGAATGGAGGCACTTGCTTGAGGGTACCCGAACTCCAGTGTTAATCCTGACTGATCACAAAAATCTAACGTACCTATCTGAGGCTAAGAGACTGTCCTCATGTCAGGCTAGATGGGCCTTATTTCTGTCGCACTTTAACTTTATTGTGTCCTATCTGCCTGGTCCAAGAATGTCAGGGCGGATGCTCTGTCCAGGCAATTTAACCCTGACACCGAGAAGGAGGAGGTTCCGGTACCGATCATCCAGCTGGATCACATTCTTGCTACATTGCGAACCAGTATTACTTCTCCCCTGGGGGCGGAGATTCTTGCTAATCAACCTAATGCTCCACCTGAGACCCCAGTGGGTAAATGTTTTGTAGCCGAGCCTCTCCGTACCTGTCTTCTTGAGATATATCATGCTTCTAAGGCTGCTGAGCATGTTGGCAGGAATCAATTAATTTGGTCACTCGCAGTTGTTCTGGCGGCCTTCCTTGCGTGCTGACTGCACAGCATTTATCGCAGCTTGTTCTACCTGTGCCTGTGCTAAGTCCCCTAGACACCTTCCAGTGGGCTTGCTACAACTGGTACCCAATGGAGAACGTCCTTGGTCTCATGTCTCTATCGATTTCACGGGGGAATTACCGGTGTCTAGGGGATATTCTTTTATACCGATGATAGTTGATAGATTTTCTAAAATGGCACACTTCGTGCCCCTGCCTGGCCTTCCCTCTGCCCAGGAGTTGGCAAGGGTGTTTGCCAAGGAGGTGTTCCGATTGCATGGTGTACCCAGAGTATTGGTATCCGACCGTGGGAGCCAATTTGTGTCTAGATTCTGGAGGGCATTCTGTGCAAAGATGGGCATACAGTTATCATTTTCTTCTGCGTATCATCCCCAGACCAACGGAGCCGCTGAGCGTGCCAATCAGGGCTTGGAGCAGTTTTTGCTCTGTTTTGTGTCTGACCATCATGATAATTGGGCCAACCTGTTGCCTTGGGTGGAGTTTGCCAGGAACTGTGCTGTTAATTCATCGTCCGAGAGCTCCCCGTTTCTCATTAATTATAGGTTCCAACATTGTCTGCTCCTGGACTCATTTCAGAAGCAGCAAATTCCAACTCTGGATGAGCATATGGAGCAACTCCGTTCCACTTGGGCACAGGTGCAGAGGACCCTCAGTACCTCGTTCCAGTGTTATCAGCGCCAAGCCAATAGCAGACGGCTGCCGGCGGTCTCATTCTAGGTTGGGGACAGGGTATGGCTCTCCTCGAAGAATCTCAATCTTCAGACCCCTTGCAATAAGTTGGCTCCCCGGCTCATTGGTCCATTCAAAGTTATCAGTAAGATTAACCCTCCGTCACATGTTCTGGACCTTCCAGCATCCATGCGTATCCATAATGTGTTCCATGTATCATTGTTAAAACCTCTGATCTGTAATCGATACACTACTACTCCTGTGTCTCCAGGGCCTGTTCAAATACAAGGTCAAGAGGAGTATGAGGTACAAAATACTATTGACTCACGCAGATTCAGAGGGAAATTGCAGTATTTGGTCCACTGGAAAGGCTATGGTCCGGAGGAGCGTTCATGGGTTGATTCTAAGGACCTTCATGCTCCCAGATTACAGAGCAATTTACATGCCAAGTACCCCCTTAAGCCAGGTGCCTCTTCCTGGAGAGGGGTCTTTGAGAGGAGGATACTATCACAGCCTCCGTGATTATGCGACATTCTGACAGTCTTGTTACTGTTGCCTTCCCATTGGCTGCGCTGTACAGCTCCTCCTAGTGACAGCCTTTTTATACCCTGGGCTGTCACTTAGCGTTTGCCATTTTGTGGTGTACCTGATGCCTAGCGCTAGTTTTGTCTACTTGATACAAGTGTATGACCCCGGACTGCCTGACTACGCTCTTGTTACTGTTCCTGATTCTGTGTACCGATTCGGATTGGCTGACGTTCCTGCTTCCTGTTCTGACCCAGCCTGGCTGACGTTCCTGCTCCGTGTACCAACCAGGCGAGACTGACGAGACTGCTCCGTGTACCGACCCGGCTTGGCTGACGTTCCTGTGCTGTGTACCGAATCGGCTTGGCAGTGGTTCCTGCTTCCTCCGTACCCGGCTGGGCGAAGATCTGGCAGTACCTGCTGCTGTATACTTTGCACATCTCTCACGTTACTGTGCCTCCCTGTGTTACGGTACTCCGTTACTGTGTGCAATCCAGTATGTGGGTTTTGAGTCTCAGTGTGTCAGTGCTCCTCCACACCGTTCTAGTGATCGCTTGGTCTTCCGATTTGGGTTCAGTTGGGCGCATCCTGTAGTCTGCCGAGTCCTGACCATAGTGTTCATTAACCCTTTCGGGGGTGATGCCTTGTTCTACTACTTGCTACACCAGTGTCGTTACATCTCCTGTACTCTGTGCGGTTGGTATTCCCATATAGGTACAGTTGGGCACTTCTGGTTGTCTTTCATTTTATACCTATGCGCACATTAACCCTCCATGGGTAGCACAGGCACACGGTGGTGGATAGTCTCGGTAGGGCCTCCGTTCCTGGCACAAGCTCTGACTTGCCCTTTTGTAGCCTCCGGTGGGCGTCCACTGTTGCATCCTCCGTTCAGGTGTACCTTGCCTGTTTGCTGCTGCCGTTCTGTCACTGTCGCCTCCTGCTGCCTATAGGCGACATTGAGCCTCCGCTATTCTGGGCTATTTAGTCAGTGGCTCCACTGGCCTTATTGGACTCTATTACACTGTATCAATCTAAGTTACCTGACCTGTGTCAGTATTGTGATTGTGCTAATTACTGGACCCGTGAGGGTTACACCATTCCTTGTGTGCTTTAATAAAATTATGTTTTACCAACATCTACCGTGTCTGAGTGTACTGAACCGTAACACTGTCACAGCCTTTGTATTGTTCCTTTGTTCATGTGTGTACAGTAGCCCCAGGGGGTCCGATGGTATTGCAAGCCCTTCACCAACAGTCCGTTGTGTCATGTCTCCACCATTTGCTGTTTCCTATTGTGTCTATTGAATTGTATTATGTTGCCATTTGTTGCCATGTTAGGAAATTCCCAAAATGCTGTATAAAAACCCCTGTGATGTTAAATAGAGAGTTAGTATTTGGAACTAAGAAGGTTTCCTGTGTCTTTATTCCTGGGTGGTGTAAAGTGTCTCTTAGGATGGCCATCCAAGCCAGCTAAGAGCTCTCTGTTTCCAGCTTGTGTTCCAGCTTTTCCAGTGTTCCAACATTCCAGCATACCAGCCATCTGAAGTGATCCAGCCCTTTGGAGAAGAGTTACCAGCCTGCTTCCTCCAGCTTACCCCCCTTGTAACTGACAGTAGGAGCCCAGCACTTTCCAATTGATGATGCAGTTCCAGAGATTCAGCCAGTTATCCTGTTTCACAAGACAGGCTACTCACTTGTAGCCGCATCTAGGAGGGAGAGACCCAGAACGACTGTCTAAGTCAGCCTTAGGCTTCCGTTACAGCATCACTGGAGCTAGTTGTGGCAAATGGAACCTTCATCATCCATCAACCATGTTACTGCTGTTGTTGATCCCATTCCCTTTCAGATGCCTAATCATTAGTGATGAGCGAGCACCCCAATGCTCGGGTGTTCGGGTGCTCTGACCGAGCACCCCCTGAGGCTCGAGTGCTCGGCCGAGCACCCGAGCCCCATTGAAGTCAATGGGAGGACTCGAGCATTACACCGGGCACCCCCTGCTCTGATGAGGGGAGGGTGCCTGGTCCATAGGAAAAGGGCAGAAAAAGATGGAAACACTACAGAAATGGTTCAGGGACAGCATAGGGAGGATGTCTGGATGCATCTTGGACTCCAACATCGCTGCTGGGAACGATCTTTCGCCCGTAGTACGCCATTTTTACAGACTGACCATAAAACACACAAAAAGGAAAATAAAAACGACTTTAGGCGAAAAATTGTTACCAAACAATATTTGCTGTATATTTACTTGTATATCATCTGCAAATTCTCCCAAAAATTTCCTTGATTTTCGGAAGTGAGGCCATGATTAAGAGGGAAACGTACGCAGAGGCAAATTCTCCCAAAAATTTCCTTGATTTTCAGAACTGAGGCCATGATTAAGAGGGAAACGTGCGCAGAGGCAAATTCTCCCAAAAATTTCCTTGATTTTCAGAACTGAGGCCATGATTAAGAGGGAAACGTGCGCAGAGGCAAATTCTCCCAAAAATTTCCTTGATTTTCAGAACTGAGGCCATGATTAAGAGGGAAACGTGCACAGAGGCAAATTCTCCCAAAAATTTCCTTGATTTTATTGAACTGAGGCCATGATTAAGAGGGAAACGTGCGCTGAGCTGACCATCTAAAACATTATGGGTGAGGGTCTGCTGCAGAGCTGACCATCCTAAACATTATATGCGAAGGCCCGCTAGTGAGCTGACGCTATAAAACATTATATGAGAGGGCCCGCTAGAGAGCTGACCCAATAAAACATTATATGAGAAGGCCCGCTGGTGAGCTGACCTATATAAAAATTGTCAAACAGGGCCCGCTGGTGAGCTGGCCCTATATAAAAATTATATCACAGGGCCCGCTGGTGAGCTGGCCCTATATAAAAATTATAGCACAGGGCATATGGAAGAGGAGGAGGAGGATGAGAAGATTAAGAGTCAACCATATACCCGTTTTTTGGGTGGAAGGGGTGAATGGGAATACAGAGTATTCCCATCATTGTAAATAACATATATAAAGTGAGTTTATGTTCCCCCGGGGCTTTCCTCCAGTGGAGTGGAGAAGTCAGGGGAAATCCAGGCCTTGTTCATTTTTATAAGTGTCAACCTATCAGCATTGTCGGTGGAAAGGCGGATACGCTTATCTGTTATGATGCCACCAGCAGCACTAAATACCCGCTCAGACAGAACGCTGGCGGCAGGGCAGGCCAGCACCTCCAAGGCGTAGAGTGCCAGTTCATACCACGTGTCCAGCTTGGACACCCAGTAGTTGTAAGGCACAGAGGGATCATTGAGGACGCTGACACGGTCTGCTACGTACTCCTTCACCATCTTCCAAAACTTTTCCCTCCTTGTGACACTAGGCTGCGCATCAGGGTGAGGGTGCTGGCGGGGTGTCATGAAGGTGTCCCACGCCTTGGAGAGTGTTGCCCTGCCTTTCTCGGAACTGCTGTGTGCTCCCCTTTTCTCCCCTTCTCGGTTGGCCAAGGTAGCACGTACTCTGCCGCCAGCGTTGTCAGATGGAAAATTTTGGAGCAATTTTTCAACAAGAACCTTCTGGTATTGCACCATTTTGCTTGTCCTCTCCACCGGAGGAATGAGAGATGAGAAATTCTCTTTGTAGCGGGGGTCCAGAAGGGTGAACACCCAGTAATCCGTGTTGTTTAAAATGCGTATAACGCGTGGGTCACGGGAAAGGCAGCCTAACATAAAGTCAGCCATGTGTGCCAGAGTACCAACAGTCAAGATTTCGCTGTCCTCACCAGGAGGATGACTCTCAATATCCTCATCCTCTTCCTCCTCTTCTGCCCACCCACGCTGAAGAGATGGAACTAAAGTTCCATGGCTACCCTCTGTAGCGGAGGCAACCGTGTCTTCCTCCTCCTCCTCCTCCTCCTCCTCCTCCTCCGCCTCCTCCAATTGTCGCTGAGAAGACGAAGTGAGGGTGCTCTGGCTATCACCTTGTGTAAGCTCTTCCTCCCCCATTTCCACCTCTTCCACATGCAAAGCGTCGGTTTTAATTGTGAGCAGCGAGCGTTTCAGTAGACACAGAAGTGGGATGGTTACACTGATAATAGCGTTATCGCCGCTCACCATCTGTGTCGATTCCTCAAAATTGCGTAAAACCTCACAGAGGTCTGACATCCATTCCCACTCCTCACTTCTGATTACAGGAAGTTGAACGGAGAGGCGACGACCGTGTAACAGCTGGTACTCCACTACTGCCCTCTGCTGCTCACAAAGCCGGGCCAACATGTGGAAGGTGGAGTTCCAGCGCGTGCTCACGTCACACAGCAGCCGGTGAGCTGGCAATTGTAAGCGCTGCTGCAGCTTCAACAGGCCGGCTGAAGCTGTTGATGACTTACGGAAATGTGCACACACGCGGCGCACCTTGGTCAAGAGATCATGCACATTGGGGTAGGTTTTTAGAAATCGCTGCACCACTAAATTAAATACATGCGCTAGACATGGTACGTGTGTGAGCTTGCCGAGCTCCAAAGCCGCCACCAAGTTACGCCCATTATCACACACAACCATGCCTGGTTGCAGGTTGAGTGGCGAGAGCCACTGCTCGGTCTGGTGACTAATCCCCTGCAACAGCTCTGAGGCCGTGTGCTGTTTGTCCCCAAGGCAGATCAGCTTCAGCACGGCCTGTTGACGCTTCCCCACTGCAGTGCTACACTGCTTCCAGCTACTGGCTGATGGGGGAGTGGCGCTGCGTGTAGAGAATTCGGAGGTCGAAACGGAGGAGGAGGAGCCAATAACGTAGGTGCTGGTGGAAACCCTGATGGAGGTAGGGCCCGCAATCCTCGGCGTGGGTAGCACCCGTGCCATCCCAGGGTCCGAGTCGCTCCCAGCCTCCACGACATTCACCCAGTGTGCCGTCAGGGAAATGTAGCGTCCCTGGCCACAAGCACTTGTCCATGTGTCAGTCGTTAAGTGGACCTTCCCAGTAACTGCGTTGGTCAGGGCACGGGTGATGTTACGGGACACATGGTGGTGTAATGCGGGGATGGCACACCGGGAAAAGTAGTGGCGGCTGGGGACCGCGTACCGAGGGACAGCTGCTGCCATCAGGCTGCGGAAGGACTCAGTGTCCACAAGCCTAAATGGCAGCATTTCGATGGCCAGTAATTTTGAAAGGTGTGAGGTTAGTGCTATGGCCTGTGGGTGGGTGGCTGGGTACTTTCTCTTGCGCTCAAATGCCTGGGGTAACGACATTTGGACGCTGTGCTGGGACAGGGAAGTGGATGTGGTCGCTGATGGTGCTTCAGATGGTACAGGTGCAGGGCGGGAGGTATGCGGGCCTGCGCCTTCGACAGGCGATTGGCCAGCACCGAAAACAGGGGAAGAGGAGGCAGTGGTGTGGCCTGCAGACACAGATGGGCGATCCAGGCGTTCCTCCCACTTATTACGGTGCTTGGATGCCATGTGTCGGATCATGCTGGTGGTGGTGAGGTTTCTAGTGTTCATGCCTCGGCTCATTCTGGTGTGGCACAGGTTGCAAACTACAATTCTTTTGTCGTCCGCACTTTCCTTAAAAAAACGCCATACCGCGGAACACCTACCCTTTGGCAAGGTAGATTTACGCAAGGGGGTGCTCCGTGGAACATTTGCGGGCCGGTTTGGTGCGGTCCGCCTTCTTTCTGTAGCCACACCACTGCCTCTTCCAGCCTGTTGCGGTGCTGCAGATGGCTCACCCTCAGGACTGCTGACATCGCTCGGCTCTACACCTTCCCAGGTGGGGTCAGTCACCTCATCGTCCACCAAGTCCTCCTCCACTTCCTCACTCTGATCATCCTCCTCAAGTCTTGATCCCACCACATACTCAGTCATTGACAACTGTATAACATTCTCCTCAACAAGGTCTTGAGACGGAAATAGTGGTTGATTTAATGGCAACTGTGTCTCATCATCATCATCATCATCCACTACTTCCTTTGACCTTAAATGCCGTTCACATCTGTCATCTTCTTGTGATTGGGTAGCCTCTAGAGGTTGTGAATCAGGGCACAAGATGTCATGTTCCTCTGCAAGCGTGCTTGGAGAGAGGGTCAAATGAAGGATTGGTGATGAGACGAGCTCCTCACTATATCCCAGTGTGGGATCACTTCTTTGACCAGACCGTGTATGGTGGGAGGAAGGATGATCAGAGTGAGGATTATTTTGACCAGACTCTTGGCTACTGAGAGTGGACTTGGTGGAAGACAGGGTGGTGCTTAACCGACTGAAAGCAGTATCAGCTGTCATCCAACCGACCACCTGTTCGCAGTGGTCGGACCTCGAGAGTGATGTCCTGCGACGCCCTGTAAAATTACACATGAAGCTAGGTATGGTGGATGTCTTTCTTTCTTGTGCTCTGGCACCAGGCACAGTTTCTCCGCGTCCTGACCCGCGCCCTGAACTTTCAGGATCACGTCCACTTCCCCGTCCCTTTTTACCCGCCTTCTTCATCTTACACAGAATATGTGACTTTAATATTTGAGTTTGAAAACTTAACAGTATTTCTTCCTATTCTGCAACTCTGCAGAGTACACAGAATAGGCTGCTAAACTGCGGTGACACACACTGAATGGAATAAGTGACTTTAATATTTGAGTTTGAAAACTTAACAGTATTTCTTCCTATTCTGCAACTGTGCAGAGTACACAGAATAGGCTGCTAAACGGCGGTGATACACACTGAATGGAATATGTGACTTTGATATTTGAGTTTGAAAACTTAACACTATTTCTTACTATTCTGCAACTCTGCAGAGTACACAGAATAGGCTGCTAAACGGCGGTGATACACACTGAATGGAATATGTGACTTTGATATTTGAGTTTGAAAACTTAACACTATTTCTTACTATTCTGCAACTCTGCAGAGTACACAGAATAGGCTGCTAAACGGCGGTGAAACACACTGAATGGAATATGTGACTTTAATATTTGAGTTTGAAAACTTAACAGTATTTCTTACTATTCTGCAACTCTGCAGAGTACACAGAATAGGCTGCTAAACGGCGGTGAAACACACTGAATGGAATATGTGACTTTAATATTTGAGTTTGAAAACTTAACACTATTTCTTACTATTCTGCAACTCTGCAGAGTACACAGAATAGGCTGCTAAACGGCGGTGATACACACTGAATGGAATATGTGACTTTGATATTTGAGTTTGAAAACTTAACACTATTTCTTACTATTCTGCAACTCTGCAGAGTACACAGAATAGGCTGCTAAACGGCGGTGAAACACACTGAATGGAATATGTGACTTTAATATTTGAGTTTGAAAACTTAACAGTATTTCTTCCTATTCTGCAACTGTGCAGAGTACACAGAATAGGCTGCTAAACTGCGGTGACACACACTGAATGGAATAAGTGACTTTAATATTTGAGTTTGAAAACTTAACAGTATTTCTTCCTATTCTGCAACTGTGCAGAGTACACAGAATAGGCTGCTAAACGGCGGTGATACACACTGAATGGAATATGTGACTTTAATATTTGAGTTTGAAAACTTAACACTATTTCTTACTATTCTGCAACTCTGCAGAGTACACAGAATAGGCTGCTAAACGGCGGTGATACACACTGAATGGAATATGTGACTTTGATATTTGAGTTTGAAAACTTAACACTATTTCTTACTATTCTGCAACTCTGCAGAGTACACAGAATAGGCTGCTAAACGGCGGTGAAATGGAATATGTGACTTTAATATTTGAGTTTGAAAACTTAACAGTATTTCTTACTATTCTGCAACTGTGCAGAGTACACAGAATAGGCTGCTAAACGGCGGTGAAACACACTGAATGGAATATGTGACTTTAATATTTGAGTTTGAAAACTTAACAGTATTTCTTACTATTCTGCAACTCTGCAGAGTACACAGAATAGGCTGCTAAACGGCGGTGAAACACACTGAATGGAATATGTGACTTTAATATTTGAGTTTGAAAACTTAACACTATTTCTTACTATTCTGCAACTCTGCAGAGTACACAGAATAGGCTGCTAAACGGCGGTGAAACACACTGAATGGAATATGTGACTTTAATATTTGAGTTTGAAAACTTAACAGTATTTCTTCCTATTCTGCAACTGTGCAGAGTACACAGAATAGGCTGCTAAACTGCGGTGATACACACTGAATGGAATATGTGACTTTGATATTTGAGTTTGAAAACTTAACACTATTTCTTACTATTCTGCAACTCTGCAGAGTACACAGAATAGGCTGCTAAACGGCGGTGAAACACACTGAATGGAATATGTGACTTTAATATTTGAGTTTGAAAACTTAACAGTATTTCTTACTATTCTGCAACTGTGCAGAGTACACAGAATAGGCTGCTAAACGGCGGTGAAACACACTGAATGGAATATGTGACTTTAATATTTGAGTTTGAAAACTTAACAGTATTTCTTACTATTCTGCAACTCTGCAGAGTACACAGAATAGGCTGCTAAACGGCGGTGAAACACACTGAATGGAATATGTGACTTTAATATTTGAGTTTGAAAACTTAACACTATTTCTTACTATTCTGCAACTCTGCACAGTACACAGAATGTGCTGCTAAACTGCGGCGAAGCACACTGAATGGAATATGTGACTTTGATATTTTAGTTTGAAGACTTAACAGTATTTCTTCCTATTCTGCAACTCTGCACAGTACACAGAATGTGCTGCTAAACTGCGGCGACGCACACTGAATGGAATATGTGACTTTGATATTTTAGTTTGAAGACTTAACAGAATGTGCTCTAATCTGCAACTTTGCACACTAAACAGAATGTGCTCTAATCTGCAACTTTGCACACTAAACAGAATGTGCTCTAATCTGCAACTGTGCACACTAAACAGAATGTGCTCTAATCTGCAACTTTTCACACTAAACAGAATATTTTTTTTTTTTTTTTTTTTTTTTTTTTCCCCCACACAAAATAACCTGCTGCCCCCACACACAGTAGTCCTAAAAAGGACTTTTGGTTCTTTTTTTTCACAATTTTTGTTTTTTTCCTCCCTACACTGCCTTTCCCTTCCTATCCTCAGCTCTCCCTGGCTCAGACTGAGCCGAACTCGATGGTCAGGTGCTATACAGCACCCGACCACGGGTTCTGGCCAGCCAATCAGTGTAATGCCAGCAGCCAACATGGCTGCTGGCATTACACCGATGTCAGAGCCTCCCTGCACGTTTATTGGCTGCGCAGCAGCCGCAAATCGTGCGGGGAGGAGACCCGAACATGGCGGGCGAGCACATGCGGTACTCGTACGAGTACCGCCATGTGCCGAGCAGAGCGATGCTCGAGCCGATCCGAGCATCGGCCGAGCATGCTCGCTCAACACTACTAATCATCCTGCTGCTTAAACAACTTAGCAGCAGCAGCAAGAACAGCAGTCACAAATTCTACATCTATATCAGGGCATTTGACAATGGCCAGTGGCCACTGGCCAACAGGACATCACCTGCTGGCACTAGGCCAGTAGGGCATTTTTTTTTCTCAGGGCTTGTGCTTTAAAAAAGTAAAAATAAATAAATAAATAAATAAAAACATAGTCCTGCAAAAAATAAACTATTTTGGGGTGTTTGTTTCTAAAAAGCCTAAGTCCTACAAGTCAATGTCTCTTCAGGGCTTGTGCCTCCAACATACACAACATAGGTGTTCCAACCTCCTCTGATGATGGAGGATTTCTCCATGTAATCTGATTGGACCACGCTCATGCTTGGGGAGAGAACAGAAGGAGACTGACAGACTGCGATGCAGAGCTGTAACTGCAGTCTGGAAGTAATTTTGCCACAGCATGCTTTTTTTAGCAAAAAAATGACGACGATTAAAACATATCTCTATGTGAGGATTACAATAAGGTAAAATTGTCCCACTTTAATTCAATATTATAATTTTATCATTTTTATTGTTTATTATTGTATTACTGTAATAAATTCCATTTTTTCATTATACCATCACCTCTTTATATATTAACCTAATTTTTGTATTTATATATAATTGGAGTTCGCTGATTCTCTTGTTTTTTCTGGCTTGTTGTTTTTTTTTTGTGGTGACAGGCACACTTGGGTCAATTAGGATCAGAGCTAGCTCCCATATTTTTTATAAATACACATATAGATATTATATTTACTTTTATCATACAGATTTTTTTATATATTGCCTGTATCGTTTGAGCGTTGTTAGTTGACACCATAGAGATGTTTTGTGGCTTTACAATGGATAAATATTTCTTAGAGTATATGGATCAACAGCATAAACTGAATGCTTTACATGGTTTATCTTGGCTCTTTACTGAATGCTTAGTGCATCCCAACCTTTGATCCATATGTGTAAAGACAAACGTGGAACAATTCTTGGGTAAAGCAGCTGCATCATAGGAAACAATTACAAAATGTAATTAACTTAAATTGGACTTTAAAACTCTTGCTTGCTCTTCAATGCATTGTTAAGTAATGAGTAGGTGTATCTTTCCACTCCTTCCTGTACCCTTGTACTTCCATTCATATAAACAATATAAGAGGCTAGCATGATCCTATGTCCCTGGCAAACAAACTGTTGTGCAAATTCTTTCCTACAGTCACCTGAAGGATTCAGCATCCTTCCCCAGCCTGTTTCAATACAAAGATATCTGGGGTGGTTATTTGCCCTGATGGACAATCCTGTCCAAGTCTCTGCAGTGACTTGCCCACACCCCTATACCGACACACGCGATATCCCTCCACCTCCTTCACTGTGTCCTCATTTAAACATTTGAGAACTAGAGAGTTGTCCAACACATTCTGAAGCAAAGTGTTTGGCATTCATATGGTTAAACTCTGTGTCTCTGTGCTCATGAATTATTCTCAAGTGTTCCACACTAGCTCTGAAGTCTTATCACCTGATCTGCAGTTTCCCCAATCTCCTTATCACAGGTCATTACAGGGATACCCTGGAGTCCTCTTTCCACATCATGGTGCTGCTAGCCTACATCCTCTGTGTACTGGTAATTCTGCCTCCCATTGTTTGCTGTTCTCCTTCTGTCTTCAGCCCCCCCCAGTACTGCTGTGGATGAGCTTGGTGGAGAATGTGTGTGTGATGGTGTGTTACTAAACGGTGTTACTTTTAGCTACTGCACCAAAATTAAGCGCAGACACTGCAACACACTTTCCACCAAGACACACACAGCACCACTGGGCCACCAAGATCACACACAGGACCACTGGGTGGAGAACTGGCAAAATATGGAGGAGAGTGCACAACAGGAAATGGAGTTAGCAGCACTGGAGGATTGTGGCCAGCCTTACTGTGCTGCAGGAAGAGGTATCTGGAGGATCACAATACTGAATTCAGGGCAGAGTGAAGCAGGTAAGTATCCCCCTTCTCATGGCTCATCCCCCCCTTTTATGTCTCAACCCTCCCTTTTATGGCTCATGCCTTCATGCCTCTCTCTCCCCCACGCACACTTCTTATGGTTCACCCCGCTTCACATGGTCCACTACCCCTTTTCCTGGCTTACCCCTATACCCATGGCTCACCCCCATCTTCTAATGGCTCATTGTGTGTTTGTATGTTTGTTCCTATGTGTTTTTATGTGCATCTATATGTGTGTCTGTCTATGGTGTCTGTGACTCACCATCACATTCTCATCCGAGTTTTTCATTACTCACCACCTTCTCATTGCTTGTCTTACTTTCTCATGGCTCACTCTGACTCATCTCATGCCCCCCCCAACAGATCACTTCCCTTTTTCTCATGGCTTGCCACCACATTCTCATGACTCCCCCCCCCTTTCATGGCTCTCCCACTCCTTACTTATGGCTAATTAAGCCTGTGTGTGTGTGTGCGTGCGTGTGTGTATCTGTCTGTGCGTGTGTCTATGTGTGAGTTTGTGTCACTGTTTGTTTTCCTGTGCATGTGCCTTTGTCTATGTGCGTCTCAGTGAGTATATGTGATTCAGTGAGGCACTCTGAGATTTCTGGTGTGTGTGTGTGCATGCATATGTATATATATGTGTGTTATATATATCTTCCCATAGGTCGATGTCTTATCACGTGTGTGTCAATGAAACTATGCCATCAGTAGCATGTACTCCTGGCAAGGTCATCCAAGATGGACAGATCAAAGCTAAGACACTAAACCAAATCAATACAAAATATTGCCAGCTCTCACTGGGCCAGTATGTCAGAATATGGTCCATTTCCTTAGCATGGCTTCTCAACAAAAACAATGTCCCCATTCCCTGGAGGCTTGTGAGTCTTAGCTGCCTGTCTAATGAGTCTGCACAGAACACAACAGCAAAAAGATTGGCAGGCAGCTGGGTTATTCTGAAGAAAGAAGATGATGAATGAGTCAACAAGCCAATGACTCCCAAAAAATACAGAGAACAAAGGAACCAACAAGGGGTAGACAAACGAACGGTCAGGGTAAGCCGAGGTCAAGGGCAAGCAGCAAACAAGCGAAAACGGGGAGGAGGCTGAGGTCAGGGCTGGCAGAAGAGATTCTTGGGCGTTTATGGAGTAGCCGAGGTCAGGGAAAGCTGAGGACAAAAGGGAAGTCTGAAAGGAGAAGCTGAAGTCAAAACCGGAAGATACTGCAAGGTACTGAAGCAATACACACTAGAGATGTAAACGTGACACTAGCCAGACAAGAGAGTGCGGAGGCTTGATTGCTTGAGTATTATAAAGGCCTACAATGCTCCAGATGTCATGACGTCTGATGTCAGAGTACCTGGATAGCCTCTGATCTGAGATGCGCCTGAGTGAACTGGCAGCCATTCGGGAGGAAGCAGCGACAGCGAGCTACTTCCTGTGGCAGAGGGAAGACCAGCTCAATGGCAGAGGGTGCTAAGAATTACCAGGTTCTATCAGGCTGCCTTTGGTCTTTAGACATTGGAATGTTCAACATTTGACCTTTGTGTACGATTTCACGCTTAGAGGCTTATGTGAGTCTCAAAAAAAAGACTAAGATTTAATCAAAGAAGAAGATGGACATTGGCTACACTATAAAGGAACCAGCTATGGAGGATGTGGGAAATGGGTTCTTGATTAACAGAATCCTGAGAGATTCAGTCATAAAAGCAGAAAGTATTTCTCAAAGTTTTGCTTCCTCTGCCATCAAACTAAACATTTATGTTCTTTGATCTTCAAATGTTTATGTTCTATGTTAAATGTTTATGTTCTATGTTCTTCAAATCATTCAAGTTCATGCCCATAGAGGTAGCCACAGTAATGATGAAGTTGAAGAATTTTATGATTTATTATGCCTCTATAAACAGGACGTTTACCACTATACATTTATAACTGGAGATTTCAAAGCACAAATTGGTAAGATCAAAAATGGTAAAAAAAAGGACCACATTGAACTAGAAAAAAGAGATGGCAGAGGAAACCAAGTGATCGAATTTGTAGAAGAACAATATTTGGACATCATGAATTCATTCTACATGTAAAAGACCCAGAGAAAATGGACATGGAAAAGCCCTAATGGTAATTAAAGTGAACTCAGCTTCAAATAATCCCTTAAATCGTTTTAATGCTGGAAGTGACAATCCTCTAGTGACAGCAAAAATCTAAATTGCAAGAAAGAAAGAAAGAAAGAAAATGATCAAATCAACAAACATGAAGATCGCCATTAGCCAGCTACTGAAAAATCGTAAGAATTTTGAGTTAGCACTGTGTAATAACTTCAGTATGCTGCCAGATTTTTCAGGTTATTGAGACTATCATAGACACTGCCCATGCCCTTGCACCTAGTGTAAAACAAGAAAAAAACAACCGAATATCAAAAGAAACAGTTGCCATGATGAAGAAGCAATGAGAAATGAAGCAGAACAGTAACAATATGTCAAGGTTTGGCTGAGCTGCTCTAAATTTGCTGCTTGATTCTGCTGTCTGAGCTAATCTAGTGCTCTGCTATCCATTACTGCTGCCTTCCCTTTCTTGGATCAGGCTGTATCAGCTGATTTCTCTGTGTTTGTTCATCTGACTGCTATCAGCCAACCATCCCAGGGTATTTAAAGCAGCTTGGCTCACTTCCTGGTTGCCCTTGTGTCTGATTCTGGCTGTAAGCGTGTTATCCTGAGTTGCTGATTATCTGTGCATGAACTGGCTTCCTCTGATGTCCGTTCTGGCTCCTGACTACTGGATTGTTCCTGACTACATTGATCTCCAAATTCCTGACCTCGGCTTGGCTGTGTACCTGTCTTGGTTCCTGACCCCAGCCTGTCTTTTGATTTATGCTTCTGGATCACAATTTTGCTTTGTCTGCTTTTGTTATTTAATAAAGGAGTTTTGCACTTTACTATTTTGTGTCTGTCTAGTTCCTGGTCCCTAACACAATAGCACCTAAAAAAGGACACTGGAAGATAATCAAGGGCTAAAGAGAGCCAAATGAAAGATGGCCACACATAAGAGCCAAATATTTGTATCAAAGCTTGAAGATGGTACAACAGCAAGACCATAACAACAAATAGTAAAACGAGTGGAAGAATTTTATGAAGGACCACAACTGAATGCAGTGTCAGAGGCTGAAGTTTGTAAGAAGATTTGGTAGAAGCAGCAATAAAATCAATGAAAAATGGCAAAGCAGTTGGAATTGATAGTTGCTATAGAAATGTTGAAAGCCAGAGGTCAACCCTTATTCAAAGCCCTAGCTAAACTATTTTGAAAATGCCTATGACTCAGCAAAAAAAACAAAAATATGCAGAAGTCATCCTAATGAATAAAATAAGAGATAAGGCAGATCTAAAAAAATGACCAATAAGCCTTTTGCCAATTGTCTGCAAGATTTTCACAAGGGTACTATCAAGAAGAATGGACACAATACTTAACGCAGCACAACCTAAATAACAAGCAGACTTCAAGAACAATTTCAGTACGATGGACCATATCAAGAAAGTGCAACATATTATAGACTGACCAAATGAAAATAACCTCCCATTATGCATAACCTTCATTGACTATGAAAAGGCCTTTGACTTTGTGAAAAAACATGCAATAACCGATGTCCTGAGCAACCAACGGATAGATACAGTTTTCATCAATATATGAAAATGCAACTGCATCAGTATGGTTCAACAATGGTAAAGTCCAGTTCACCACAGAAAAAGGCATCTGATAAGGAGACACAATCTCCCCAAAACTATTTTCTACTTGTTTAGAAGAAATTTTCCACAAACTAAAGTGGGACAAAAAAAGACTTAAGATCAAAGGAGACTACCTACATTACTTACATTTTGTAGATGATATCATACTGTTTGCCAGTAGTCCTGAAGAACTGCAAGAACACATTAAAGAGCTACAACAGGAATGTAAAAATTTAGTCCTGAAGATGAATATTAACAAAATGAAAGTCATGTTTAACAAATATACAGTACCAAGAAAAATCACAGTAGATGGATAGCAAATACAAGAAACTGACAAGTACATTTAGCTTGGACAGGAAATGTCAACAGATGGAAACACCATGATGAAAATTGAGTGAGAAATAAATCTGAGATGGCAAGCACTTGAAAAACTTACTAGTACTGGTTTTAAGACAAATTTACCACTCTGCATCAAACAGAATATTTTTGATCAATATGCCCTCCCAGTCCTTATGTATAGCTGTGAAATATGGACACTGAATGCCAAAGCTATACAAAAATGGAGAAGCTAATTCAAAACATAACAAAAAGACAATGAAAAACTTGTGCATGGATTCATCAGCGAACAAAGGTCTATGACATCATTGAAAGAGTAAAGCACCTGAAATTGAAATTGGCAGTCCACATGGCCAAAAGAAACCTAATATGTGTTATGGAGCCAGGATGTCTGCGTACTCTACTGCCTGTCAGCCCTGGAGCAGGGTCTTGTTCTATTTAACCAGGTAATTATTCCGGTGATTAGCATTACTGAGCAGCTAGTCACCAGATGGGGAATTAGATGGCATAAAGTTTAAAACAGGTGGTAGTTCCGTTTTAGCGTAGCAAGAAGACCTGACGATAGAAGGACCAAACAAAATTTGGAATTGATTCCTCTCATCCAAAAATGAGATGGATGAGTTGATTAGTGAGGATAAGGAAAAGGCTGATGTTTTAAACACTTTCTTTGCATCAGTATATACAAGGGAGCAAGGAATGGTAGAAGAGCCTCCGCAAGTAACAAATAAAACAATACAATTATCAGATATTGGGTTAACTCAAGAAGATATCATGGAAAGACTGAACAAAATTAAGACCGACAAAGCTGTGATATTTGCTGATGCTGGTAGTGGCACCATACAGATCTATATGTTGGTGAGAAAGGACAGACCCTGAGAAAAATTCTCATAGGTCCAGTGAAAGCAACACAGGAAACACTCCAGTGGGTCAACATTTTTTCAAAACTGATCACAGCATTAACACCTTAAGGACCGGCATTTTTTTTCCCTTTCCAGTTCCGGGCTCCCCCGAATGGTGTGCAGATGCGCAGGGAGCCCGGAATTCCATGACCGTCCTGGCACGTCATGGGTCATTAACGCAAAACAACCAATGACAACCCGTTAACATAGTAACATAGTAACATAGTAAATTAGGTTGAAAAAAGACACAAGTCCATCAAGTTCAACCTACGCCTCATACCTCAGTAACTGAGAATTTTATAGCTTTCCTGCTACCAATTAAATTAGTCTTTATCAGACCTTCCTGATCAGCCTACTGATAAACAGTATAACTCTGTATGTTCCCTTTTGAAAGAAATGTATCTAATCTTCTCTTAAATGTATCCATTGTATCTGCCATAAATATCTCCCTGGGCAATGAATTCCACAATCTGACAGACCTTACCGTAAAAAAACCCTTCCTCTACTGAAGTTTAAACCTCCTTTCCTCTAATCTCAAGGGGTGTCCCCTGGTCACCTGATCAGGCCTTGGAATAAATAGCTCACCACAGAGATCCTTGTATTGACCTCCATATACTTGTACAATGTGATAAGGTCTACGCTTAGTCGTCTTTTCTCTAGAGCAAATAAACCAAGTTTGTTTAGTTGTTCCTCATATGTCAAATCCTCCATTCCCTTAATTAATTTTGTTGCTCTCCGCTGTACCCTCTCTAGTTCTAGAATATCCTTTTTCAGAACCGGTGCCCAAAATTGTACTGCATACTCAAGGTGAGGTCTTGCCAATGATTTGTATAATGGCAAAATAATGTTATCCACTCTTGCTTCGATACCTCTTTTTATGCAAGACGGGATTTTGTTTGCCTTTGCTACTGCTGTTTGACACTGGTCACTGTTTCCAAGTTTGTAGTTGACAAGGATACCCAGGTCTTTTTCTAGCAATGAGTCACCTAAAATTATTCCATTAAGTTTATAAGTAGCCTTGGGATTGTTTCCTCCCAAATGCATGACTTTACACTTCCCCACATTAAACTTCATATTCCACATGTTTGCCCAATCTGACATTGTATGTAAGTCCCTCTGTAGAGAGAAAATATCCTGTTCTGAATTAATGACTTTGCATAATTTAGTATCATCTGCAAATATTGATATTATGCTTTCTATATCTATTTCCAGGTCATTTATAAACATGTTAAAAAGCAGCGGACCCAATACTGAACCCTGAGGTACTCCACTCTCCACTTTAACTGTACTGGAGAATTTTCCATTTGCAACCACACACTGTTCCCTATCCTTCAGCCAGTTTTGTATCCAATTGCAAAGGTTATCCCCTAGCCCCAATTTCCTTATTTTATACACCAGCCTTCTGTGTGGCACTGTATCAAATGCCTTTGCAAAGTCTAGATATACTACATCTACTGCCTTGCCATTGTCTAGGTTGCTGCTTACCTCCTCATAGAAGCTGAAAAGATTAGTTTGGCATGATCTATTCTTCATAAAACCATGTTGATTCTTGCTAATGATTTTATTTTTTGTGTTGTAATCCTGAATATAGTCCCTTATTATCCCTTCTAACAGTTTTCCCACTACAGAGGACAAACTCACTGGTCTATAATTCCCAGGTTCTGTTTTAGTTCCCTTGTTAAATAGAGGCACTATGTTAGCTCTTCGCCAGTCCTGTGGCACTGAGCCTGTGGTAATAGATTCTTTAAAGAGTAAATATAGGGGTTTTGCTAACACTGCACTAAGTTCCTGAAGAACCCTTGGATGTAAACGATCAGGACCCGGTGCTTTGTCGGTCTTAAATTTGTTCAGTCTTCCCATGACATCTCCTTGAGTTAACCCAATATCTATTAATTGTATTGTTTAATTTGTTACATGCGGAGGCTCTTCTACCATTCCTTGCTCCCTTGTATATACTGATGCAACGAAAGTGTTTAAAACATTGGCCTTTTCCTTATCCTCACTAACCAACTCACCCATCTCATTTTTGAATGGTCCAATGCACTCCCTCTTACGTTTTTTGCTATTTATATATTTGAAAAACTTTTTTGGATTAGTCTTGCTTTCCCTTGCAATTTGAGTTTCATTATCTATTTTTGCTACCCTAATTGCCTTTTTGCAATCTTTGTTGCACTCCCTGTATTTTAAGAAAGATTGTTCAGTTCCTTCAGACTTAAATAATTTGAATGCGTTTTTTTTCCTTGCCATTTCCTTCTTTACATGTGCAGTTAACCACACTGGCTGTGACTTACTTCTTTTGCATTTGTTCCCCATTGGTATATACTGTTGGGTACATTTCTGCAACCTAAATTTGAATTCTGACCATTTTCTTCAGTATTTTTGCCTTTAAATAAAATATCCCAGTCTATGTGTTGCATTGAAGCCCTTAACAATTTGAAGTTAGCTTTTTTAAAATTAAGAGATTTGGTTGAACCTATACATTTTTGCTTTGCCAGACTGATCTCAAATGTAACCATGTTGTGATCACTGTTTCCCAAATGTTCTCTTACCTTAATATTGGATACTATTTCTGTGTTATTAGTGAATACTAGGTCCAATACATTGTTATTTCTTGTTGGCGCTTCCACCATTTGTGACATGTAGCTTTCACGAATTGTGTTCAAAAACCTGCTACCCTTAGCACTCTGACAGGTCTAATTTTTCCAGTTGATATCTGGATAATTAAAATCTCCCATAATTATAGTATGTCCAAACTGGGCAGCTTTCCTCATTTGCAATAGCAGTTGGGCCTCATCATTGTCATCGATATTTGGTGGTTTGTAGCATATGCCCACCAACAACTTTTTTTTGCCTTTCACACCACATTTAGTCTCGATTTCTACCCACATGGACTCCACAATTTGGCCAGTTTCCTCACTAATATCACCTCGCAAAACTGGATTTAGCGCTGTTTTCAAATATAAGCACACACCTCCACCTTTTCTATTAATTCTGTCTCTTCTAAACAGGGAATAGCCCTCTATATTTACAGCCCAGTCATGTGCATCGTTCCACCATGTTGCTGTTGTTCCAGTTATGTCCAATTGCTCATTAACCGCCAGCAATTCTAGTTCTCCTATTTTATCTACCATACTTCTTGCATTTACTAGCATACAATTAATTTTGAAGTCTTTACATATATTAATCCCTACATGCCTTTTTTCTACACCTTCATTTACTAGGAGTTCCTCCCTACTGACTCAATTTTTCCCCACCCTTTCTCCACCCCCCTGGTCATTTACTTGGACCCAGTTCCTATCTGCTCTATCTACCCCCTTTTTGCTATCTATACCCACCCCCCTTTCCTAGTTTAAAAGCTCCTCCAAGCTTCCTAGCATTCTCTCCCATAACACAGAGGCTTCTCTACCATTTAGGTGCAATCTATCTCTTCCATATAGATTGTACCCAAGAGCAAAGTCTGCCCAGTGTTCTAAAAACCCAAAACCCTCCTTCCTACACCATTGCTTGAGACATGCATTAAGCTCCCTGAGCTCCCTCTGCCTACCTGCACTGGCGCATGGCACAGGTAGTATTTCAGAAAATACTACCTTAGAGGTCCTTGCCCTGAGCTTGCACCCTAAATCCCTGAAATCATTCTTTAGGAACCTCCATCTTCCTCCTATT
Source organism: Rhinophrynus dorsalis (assembly GCA_037306005.1). Lineage (NCBI taxonomy): Eukaryota > Metazoa > Chordata > Amphibia > Anura > Rhinophrynidae > Rhinophrynus > Rhinophrynus dorsalis. The sequence goes on along the minus strand of CM074723.1, from coordinate 136,093,086 downwards.
TTGTCATTGGTTCCAATATGTACCAAGACAGCTGGATCACTTCCAGCCCCTCCCAATAATCTGTTAAAGGGGGCTAAAGATCTCAGGGTGACTGTACTGATGGGAAATTTTAAGACTCTGGGAGACAGAAAAATGTAGGAGTATAAACTGATAACCAAGTATAACACTCTGGACTGTGTCTCGAGCTATGAAATGTAATTTATATCACATAATCCCTCAATATAAACATCTTTTGGTCCCTTTTCCTGCCAGGGGCTGCACAGCTCATTGTAAATGATGGGTTGTGCTCCGCTCTGGCACTTTGAGGGTTTATCCATACATTCTGTAGACTTAGCCCTCTCTGAATAAATACTGGAATTCACTGGAGCATGAAAAAGATAATTAATCTTGTTTGTATTTTCTAGTCCCCTTCAAAGAGACATTACTAGAGTTTAGATAAAGATTTATGGTCAATACCGAGATAAATATTACTGCAGGTAGAATTTAAATGTTAAAATAATGTGTTTGATTTTTAAAGTCATGTATTGTGCATTCAGCCTTCATTCTTATTGAAGATGTTTAATCTGGTGTCACAACACCTGAAGGGTACCAACCGTCTAAGATTCCATTGCACAAACATCTCTCAGGGTGACTGTATGATTGTAGAGCCTTCTTGAAGCAGTATTTGCTCCAGTTCTGGACCTTGCCTCATACTTTCTGTACCCATACTGCAAGAGTAGCATTTGTAAACTCTCTTCTTAAGGAATAGGCATTGGCATGGGGCTCTCCACTGGCAGAGAAGTATTCTCCATTTTTGGAAACTGATGCATTCATTGTTGCTTTCTGGTCAGTCTTCAATGCACCAGGTTACTTATACACAATAGGATTCACAGCAGTGTGCAGAATCACTCAGCTGCTGCAAGAGCAAATAGGGTACTAGCCTGCATAACAAGTGGCGTAGCTGTACAGGATGCTAATATTATTCTACCTCTATGTAAATCCATGGTTAGGCCTCAACTAGAATATGGAGTACAGTTTTGGGCATCAGTTCTTAAAAAAATACATTATTGAACTGGAAATCGTGCAGTGATATGCAACAAAACTGATAAACAGATTTGATGATCTGAGTTATAAAGAGAGACTAGCCAAAATAGGTTAGTTTACTTTAGAGACATCTAAGAGGTGATATGATTACGATTTACAAATATTTTCAATGAGAATGCAAATAACGATCCAATTAATTATTTATGCAAAGAGCTGAGCTTCTAAAAACAGATCATTCATTAAGACTAGGGGAAAACTGCTCTCTACTAAAACAAAGGCAGGGTTTTTTTTATAGTAAGGGTGATAAAGCTATGGAATTCTTTGCCTAGGGATGTTGTGCTTGCAGTAAGAGAGATAATTTTCACATAAGAATCAGTGGGGGCCACCACTTCCCCAGTGTAAGAAAGAAAGAAACTCAGTAGACAGTCTGTATGATTATGATTATACTGTGGTGAGAAGAGCCAACTCCTTCATTCATGCCATTTACACCCAGAAAAGGAAGGTTTTAGCAAAGAAGGAGATGATTTCTCAAGCAAGAAGCCCTATCATCCTCATTCTGCCAGCTGTTTCAGGGTACCTCTTGCCCTATCTTGGTCTATGGGGTCATATGATGTTTTTATCTATGCAATTTGTGTGGCAGATCAAAAAATGTTGTGACCCAGCTTGCTGACTACAAGATCTGTGTTCCCTGCAGTTTGACTTCATCATTGTGACCCAGCTTGCTGACATTCCTTCCATCAGTATATAGCCTAGTTGTTCTTCTCAGTATCCTGCTGTTGTTGTCAGATTGTAGCTTAGCCTCTGCCTCCTGGAGAGGCTAGATCTCCATTTTTTTCTTGGACCTCAGAATACCACCCAAGTCTGCTGCCTAAAGCCACAGCTCCCTTAGGAGGTAAACTGCATCTAACTTTTTGTTTTTCATCCAGGTTAATAGTTTTAGAGATTTTCTATTTTGTAGTTGAGGAATTTAATCTCGGCACAGCTTTGTTTTCTGACTTGGTCAGATAAAGCCTGCATAATTATTCACTCACATGTACAGAAAATCTCTTCTCTCTATATTTTTAGGTTACCAGAGGGGTGGAATAAATTGGTAATTAGAACAAATCATACAAATCCTTTCAAAATGGAAGTCCCCACTGAGGAGAGGACTTGGAAAGGTAACAGATCCTCTTTAATACAATAAAGAAACTTGGCATCTTGAGAATAAAATTGTTAGGTAAATTTTAATTAATAGGCTAAACTATCTTTAAAGTGATGGTTCTGCTTTAAGTATGGCAGCACAGCCTTTGATGGAGCTCATTGGTGATGTCCAGCTGGTCTCTCTATTCAGAGAGCAAAGCATCCAATTCTAGAGCAACTGCAACATTTAAAGAGATAAAAAGTAAGGTAAAGGTTTGCTAAGAAGGAACAATGAATACAATCTATGGAATGACACATCCTCTAGAGCTTCTCAATCACATATTTTCACCCTTTTGTGCCTGTACTGGGAGAAATATCAATGTGTATAGACTCTGTCTATAGGCACTGTCCTGCTCTGAAATATCAGTCACACTTCATCTACATGAGAAAAATCAGCAAGCCCCAGTTGTATATTTCAATGTTTATTGACCCATGAGGTACAGCGAGCATGGGGTCCGGGTTCAAAGTAACAATAATACACCACAAATAAAAAAGGGATGAGTCTTCACCTCATTAAAACTAAGAGACTCATCTAATAAGAACTGGAGTCATTTGGGAGTAAACCAAATTCAGCATGGGGAAAACTCAAACTTCCCATAAATTAAAATGGGACTTTTAACACTTTGTGTGTCGGAGGGGTACACATTTATTGCATAATTCACCAGCACTTAAAGGGTTAACCCCTTGAATGCTAGAGAGGTCTCTTTAAATCCATGGTAATTTGTGCACATGGTTGTCTCCAGTTCTTATCAGTACATCAGCCTCATCATACTAATTTCTTTTAATTTATACATACCTTTAAGTATATTTATATTTACTTTAGTGGTATGTCCCTCATATCTAAGTAGATTCATCAATAAACCATTTTACTGATGCATAGTTTTCATTTCCCTTAGTATGTGCTCTTTCACCACACCCCAAATGAAACACCTGCACTGCCCGTATACAAATAGTTTCACGTCTGTGACTAAACATTCTAGTCAGAGTATCACAAGGAAACTCACTTCTCTACATGAAATGGATGAACGAATATGCTTATTTATAGAAAATAAAATGTCAGATCTCTACAGTCTTGGACAGGGGCATAAATACAGGGATGCAGTTGCACATGGGCCCATTAATGTGTTGGATACCTCTCTGGCATCCAAAGGGTTAAAGTAATTTGAATTTTTTATCTTAAACCTGTGGAGCTGTTGGTTTGCTCTTGAATCACACCTCTTTAACCCCCTTAACGACACGGTCACGTGCTAGGAGCGTCAGCACTTTTTTCCCTTAAGGACAAGTGTTGTCCTGGCACATCACGTACTTTTTGTGTATAGCACTCATGCTGTGTCTGAAACTGACCACTCCTAGACTGGAATGGTCTCTCTCAGACCCCCGTTTGACATGCCAGCACACGTAACAGGTCACTTGTGCAGGTGAGTCGGCATACATCAAAGCATTCCTTAAGGGAAGGTAACTTCCCAGGACCACTAGACCTTAAGGGGTTCATTTCCTGAAGTCAGCCCAATGACTTATATTTATTTGTCCCACAGGGGACAAATAAACCTTCCCTTAATATTAAATTGGTCTTTTAACCCCTAGCATTCTACACATCTCCAGATGTGTCCATTGCTTAACAATACATTGGTACCCTCTCTAGCATTCAAGGGATAAAAAACTTTGCAGTGCATTGCACACCCCTCTGGCACTCAAAGGGTTAAAGTGCATGGGAATTGAGGAATTTGTATGTGTTGCCTATGGTGCAGTTGGCTTTCTCCAGAATAACTCCAGTGTGTTCATAAATATGGGCCAATGTGCCTATGTTTTTTTTACCAGCATGATGCCACAAATCACTCTATGCACCATCTACTTTCTTGTTCATTTTTGCCACTGCTTACAAAATACAAATGTTTTTCATATATTAGTATATAAAATTATTTAGCATATAGTAAATTAAGTAGAAAAGGCACAAATCCGTCAAATTCAATCTTTGCCACAGTATAACTCATAAAATGAGAATTTGCATAATCCTTTGAAACTCCAAGATGGGCTTTAGTCTATTTACCAGAACTTCCTATTTTACTCAATAATACATAGCATAACCGTAAAAATGTATCTAATATTTTCTTAAATATATGGATTATATCTGCCATTGCGACATCCTTGAGCAAAGAATTCCAAAATTAACAAAATGTATTTTCCAAATGAGCCTCAAATGAATCTACTTTAACCACAGTTTTATTTTGTTATAAATATTTGGAATATTATGAATCATGTGCTTTCTAAATATAATAAATTAATCCATAAGGTATAATTGTTTAACATTCCTATCATTCATTCTAAATTACTATAATGTATTCAAATCCATTTAAATAGGTAAGACATGTAATGTTCTCATATACAGCCTCCTAACTCATTACATATAGCTTGTAATTTACAAACTGAGTAACCTAGTTGAATAATTTAACATGGAAAACAATTATTTAGCACATTAGAATGCAAAATATTTTTGCTATATACATTGTAAATTCGTATAAACCCTCCATTGCAGGTGACTCATCACCTGTGGAGAAAAAAGTACAAACAGTAAGAAACAGGAGGAACTATTTAAAGGGATAGTAATACTTTGTTTTATCTATATTTTATTTTGTAGGCATTAAAAAAACATGAAGAACGATATGTCTTATCTCTCAAACCTTTATGATTTGAGAGATATTCACAAGCAAAGTTTCCCCTCCCGCCCCTTTTACCTAGTGTAAGCCATCTTTTCTCTGATGTGGAATCCAGTCCATAGACCAGATAGATAACAGCAGGGGACAATCTTCTTCCTATGAGAACAATGAAAAACCTGCCCCCCTTGACACGTTTTTAAGGTTTTTCCCTTATCTTAATTGAAGATTGTCCCTTTCTGCAGTCTACCTGGGCACCTCCCTTCTGCTCTGTCTGAGCAGTGTTACATCAGTAAAAGGGGCAGGGGCAGGATACTTTGTCATTGATTTACTCTTGAACTACAACTCTGACAGAATTGAAATAATACTCTCCAAAGTCCAAATACTATGATGATTAATTAGAGCTGCTTTTATTATGAAACATTACTATCCCTTTAAGTGCAATATGTTTAGCACAACAAAATAAACAGGTAACAATGTAACCCCTTCAGGACAGTTGTGTATCCTTCTGATCCTGGGGGAGTTACACTCACCCATTCTTGGGTCTAAACTCTCTCAGGGATCCCTTCCCATTACCCCCACATTACTAAGATCTCGATCAGGCAGACACTGTGGTTCTTTACAATGTATTTTATCTGAGCCTCTACCAGGGGTGTACCAGGATGCATGTTCAAGCACCTGACATCACAGCTTAGTGTCTTTCACTGTTCCAAGAGAAGGACAGCATAAAAGGCTCTGTGCCATAAAGGACAGTCTACTAAGAGATTCCACCAAGTGGCTTTGGACCCAAGAATGGGATTGTGGGTATAAACTGTTAGGTGTTCATTTTATTGTCTTTGTAATAAATGTAGTGCACTTGTTTGCCTCATTGTTGCATTTTATTTTCTCCTGTGGTTACAAGGCCAAAATGAAGGGCAGGATAAGGAGGAAAGAGATGCAAAAATGTCATCACCATTTTATTGGTCCCTCTTAATTTTCATTTTCATTAAAAAGACAGATGGCCAATTTAATTCACAGACAAATAAGGACAAATTGGGACAAAATAAGATATTCTCTTTTTATTGATTTACTTACCAAAGTACTTAATACTGCATGCATATGCTTTTCTGATAGTTTGTAAATACTATCTTGCTTGTCTATTTAAGTCCCTAATTTGTTATTGTTTTATCCTTTGGAACATATTAGTGCTTATTCATCCCATACTTTTATTTGTTTTTATTTTTTTGACCCGCAGAGGAAATGAGCACGACAGTCACCCCTCTCCCCCTCCAGAGGCAGCGTGCACCATACTTGAATAGGCAGTTGCTTCCTCCACTGCAGTGTGTCCCTTGTAGGACCTCTTCAACTTAACATACATTCCTCAGGGTCCACACACGGCACATTAATGTTAAGTCTCTTTATTCATGTATCCCTCACCATCTGAGTTTAAGAGCTTTGGAATATCATCTGGAAAGATATGGTGATTATTCTGGCCAACTTCAGGAATTCCTGATAAGATCATTGGAATATCTTTTGACTCACAATTTTTTTTGTTTAATGGTAAGTTTTATCTCTAAAGATGTGGGACTTCGATGGGAGCAAAATTTGCACCTCATATGCCAACCTGTTCATGGGTTGGTGGGAGGAGTCCCGCATCTTTGGAGATATTAACCCCTACAGAGATTCTATTCCTTTTTTTTTGGCAGGCATATAGATGACCTACTTCTGATATGGCAGGAGGATAGGAAAGATATTGCCCCTTTTGCGGATTATCTTAATTACAATCATTTAAATCTTAAATTTACTTTTGATTCCAATCCATAAATTATTTCTTTCTTGGATATGAATCTAATTGGAGATTCCACAAAGGAGTCAATAGATATATATCGGAAGAAGACAGATGAGAATTCTCTTTTGAGAGATGAAAGCTTCCACCCCCCACATGTCATTCGTGGAATACCAGTTAGTCAATTTATTTGATTGCGACAGATTTGTTCCACAGATGGTCAGTTTATGGAACAATCTAAACATCTCTATAAAAGATTTGCAGATAGAGGGTATCCAGAATGGATGATTGAAAGGGCCTTCTCTATTGCTAGAAAGAAAGATAGGAATAATCTTCTTCAATATAATGAAGATCAATCAAGAAATTGTAAAGATAGATAAGAAAGTCCAGTAGTCTTCTCTACAGCATTCAGCTCAGAAGTTAAGACAATTATTAAAATTATTAAGAAACATTTACCCATGCTGAATGCGGATGAGAAGTTACATGAGGTAATTTCAACAGAATTCAGGTTTGTTCCTAAGAAGGCTCCCACAATAGCAAATTATATATCTCCCAGTATTTTCCCAAGAAACACCAATAGGACAGTCTCTAACTGGCTTTCCACTACGGGTTCCTACAAATGTGGGAGTTCTCCTTGTGGGTGGTACAATTATGTGCATGTCTCCAAGGAATTTATGTCTTTCACAACGAGGAAGACGTTTGCTATGAAACACTAGATTATCTGTGCTGCTAAGGGTATAGTTTATTTAATAAGCTGCATGGAATGTAAATTACAGTATGCAGGGAAAACTTTGAGAACTATGAGGGAGAGACTAAATGAGCACCTTAGTGACATGGAGTCAAGAGTTCAGCTCTAGTATCTCGTCACACTTTAAAGAAAAGCATATGAGAAATTTAGATAGTTTCAAAATACAAGGAATTGAATGTGTAAGCTTAGGAGTGAGAGGAGGCAATCTGGATACTGCACTTTTAAAAAGAGAAGTTTACTGGATATGCATTCTCTGTACCAGATATTCTCAGGGCTTTAATAAGGAGTATGATGTAATATGTTATGTCTAATTGATGGTCAGTAGAGGAATTTTCTTAAAGGGATAGTAATGTCAGAAAAAAGTATTAACTATATGGTAGATACAATTAAAATAGAGTACTTGCACTTATTCGTATCTCTTAAACCCTTATGGTTAGAGAGATATAGGAAAATAAAGTTCTCCGCTTCCTCCCCTTTCTTCTTGATGAGCTGTAAAGTGGCCGATATAACAATATCTAAAGATAAATACTTCATCTGAATGGTCTACAATGTGTACTTGAAAATCAGGTATCGATATGTCAGCGCTGCTGAAGAGCCGCCGTCTGATCCAGGAACCAGAATCATCTTCTGACAGCTTTACAGCTCATCAAGCAGAAAGGGGAGGGAGGAGTGGAGAACTTTATTTTCCTATATCTCTCAAACCATAACGGTTTGAGAGATATGAGTAAGTTCAAATATTCTCTTTTAATTGTATATACCATATAGTTAATACTTTCTGACATTACTATCCGGATCGCAGAAGGGATTTTATGGAATGGATTTTGGGAAACCAATACTAATTTGGATGTAGTGAATTTGGAGTTGTATACTCCTGTTTTGATTAATGATTATAGTTTTGGTTTGTTTGATTCATTTCATTTATTGAAGTCCACAGCAATAGATATTTATATATTTACATGCACCCCGCTATTTTCTTCACACATTGCCTTTAAGAATCTGAGTATTGCAATGGGAATTTCAGATGTATACGAATATAGATGCAACTCTGATTGGCCAAAATCGTAAGTGATTGGGTTTTATAGGTTTTAAAAGACGGGTCTTGTGTTACAGCCATTGTCTTTGATCGTGACTAAGTGCCTTATGGGTACGAAACGCTTTGATCAGAAGCATTAAGACCTGCTGATTCTCCCTTCTGTGAGTAAGCCCCTGTGGCTATTTGTGAACATCTACAAGATACGTTATATGTATTTTAATTTATTGCATTAAAGAAACATTGTTTTTTGATTTAATGAAGAGTCTCCATAGTTTGTGGTAATGAAGGGTTTCATTACATAAATTAGTTGGTGGTGTAGGTCTGAGCAGGTCTTTTTAGTTTTTGTATATTGTGAGATCTGTACAATTAGGAAGTTTAACCTTGTGAGTGTGAGAAAGTTATCCAACATATTGCAACGCAATACATTGGATAGGAGTGGAGACGAGGAGGCAAAGTGCAGGTTTAGGTGATCAGGTGTAAGGGGAGTGTGAGGCAATGAGGTAAAGGGAAGGGAGAGGGTACAGGGAGGAGGTATGTATTGTGGCAGAGGGTGAAGTCCTGTATATGGCGAAATTGAGAGGGAGGAAGCATGTATTCTGGCGGAGGGGGAAGTCCTTATAATGCCCCATGCTTACACTAATTGGACAGACAATATAGAGGACGCTTCTTGGTCTGTTTGGATTCAGACGAAGCCTGTCTGTCACATGACACTTCCTCTTATAGATAGATAGATAGATAGATAGATAGATAGATAGATAGATAGATAGATAGATGCTAGGGTTTTGATGGGTGGTATATCACTCATTTTAGTTTTTTGTGCAAGGATTGTATAAAACTATAATGAATAGAAACTTGGGTGAATTTGAAAGCTTTAAAAACTACTTATATTTATGTTAGACATTTTTTATATAAAACTATCGTTTGAGATATTTATATTTTCATTTTATGAAAATTAGGAAGTTCTGTTTGGAACAGCCTGGTGTGTTATTACTAACATTCCACTCTCCCTCCCAACTGACACTTCCTACCAGAAAGTTCTTGCTAATACAAGTAAATAAAGCTAAATATCTCAAGTGATTATAAAAGTGTTAGTTCCACTTTATCATTTATCAACTGCAACTGAATCATGTTAGTCTGTATCTAAATGTCTTGACTCTAATCAACATTTGAACATTCACAAGCATTCAAGAGGATGAATGTCCCATTTAAATCAATAGGCATTGCATTTGGTTTACCTCAGATTTGCTCCATGTTTGCCATTAACATTTGTCCCATCTTTTCACAATACATTGCAAAGCAATTCTTTAGTACCCTCTCTTGCATTCAAGTATGATAGTTACAAGCATATTTAAATTAATGGGGGGTTTTATTTGCTCCCTACAATGCAGTTGGTTTACTCCATAATTGCTCCAGTTTAGGCTTTGTACATATGCTAATTATTTTACAATACACTGCACAGCCCTTTGGCAGTGAAAGAATTATTTAGTTTGCAGTAGAAATGCGAGACGGTATATAACAATGAAATGAAAAAAAAACCCTTGAAATTTTCATGTATGAAAAAGACCTGTCAATACAAATTAACCCAATTAAAAACCAGAATTACATTATATAAAACAAAGGTTCATAATCAAGGGCGGATCATGCATTGGGCAGCAATGTAAATGCTTCAAATACAGGAAAGTCAAGGTAAAGCGTCTATGGTTGATACTGACACACCCAATAATCTAAGCTGACACTAGAAATCATCACACAGTGAATGCTCTAACTCAGCACTTAGCCTCTGCACGAGCCAGATTTCTACATTTATAATGTGAGTCTCATGGATGTTTATGCTTTTTTCCCACGAGCATTGTTTGGACTGTGTAGTACCTGCTCCTGATTGTTATCATTTCAAAAACATTTCTAAATAATTCTTCATTCATTCTAATGTTTACCATAGGACTTAAGTAAACGTAAAACCATTTGTGCAATGACACTGATGTACAATGGGAGCAAACAAATCAACACTACAGGAGTCAGATTTCATTTCAAATTTATTTAAATTGTACTTTTAAGGGATTGAAAGATCCATGCAAATCAATTGGAGTGTGAGGGATTTTTATTTCTTGTCTATGGTGCAGTTGGTTTGCTCCAAAAATTTTCTTATTGCCTTTTCTTCATAAGGCTCCAGGGCTTCCATCAAGGGGGGGTGGTGTTCACTAAGTGGTGATAAAGAGGTAATAAAGTGGAGATGACTTCTCCAGTTTATCACTTCTCTAATTCCAATGTTATTCTATAGAGCCTATGTACTAAGATTTCTTCAGCTTTGGATATCTTAGTGAATAGGCTCCATAGAATAACATGGGGACTGGAGAAGTGATATCACTGGAGAAGTAATATCCACACTATCACCTCTTTATCACTGCTTGGTGAATCTCCCATAAGGAGTTGTAAATAGTACCTGTGTATGAGTGTATGAGTCCAGCCAAGCAGGGGGTCCCACCTCCCAGATCAGACACGGAGGCTCCACAGCCCTAGTGATGCTGGAGGGGGACCCTGTGTCAGAAAAGGGCCAGACTCATCCACAGGGATTCTGGATGATCACTGGTGGGTCCCCTTTTAAGTATATTTTGTAGGTAGTGTAGCAGAGAATTGGATTGCACCTCTGCAGCTTTGCCCTTTGCTTCATATCATACCATGTAGTGGAGCAGTTCCACATGCTCTGTCTTTACATACTTATAGGTTACAGTTCAAGTACATGGTGTGCAGGGGCCCTGGCTTTATGTTTGTAATGGGCCCCAAGATTTTTGATGACAGTCCTGTAAGGCTCTAAGAACTGGTGTTCACCAACCACACTATAAGGAGCAATGAAAAATTCACCAAATTCCTATTGATTTCAGTGGGACTTTTAACCCCTTGAATGCTAGAGAGGTCTGCAATATATTACAAAGAAACGCACTGAGACCTCTGTAGTATTCAAGGTGCAGTTGGTGTGCACAGAATGCTGCAGTTGTGTGTAGCCCAGCTGCCTCACTATTCTTTGCACACAGCTAAGCAAGTGCATGAGGCATGAAAGGAATTGTGTTTACCTCTCACTTCTTTGTGTAATGTCCCTGTGCATTCATGTAAACAAGAATTAACAAATTCTTTCTATATTGATTGCGATGAGATAACGTGTATCAGAGACATTACATCATTTGACCGATTTTAACCCTTTCATGTCAAGAGGGATTCGCTATGCATTGTGTATCTTTCAGCCATTCAGTGGGTTAACATTTTTATATCCAATAATATTAATATAATGTTAATTAAAACATCATCAGTAAAATTGTAAATAAAAAGTAAAACACAAAAGATGTCATGGTTTTGTTTATTTAATAGAATACATTGAAATAAAAATAAATTCAGTCTGTGACAGTTAACTCTTGCTGAGCATGAATGGTTGATTTTTATTTTTATTAGTGGTTAATGAAGACAAAATGCATGGGATTCCTACAGAGGTGTAATCATTTTAGGCTGTATGTGAAAATAAAAGGTGGGGCAATTCTGGGGCAAACAACTGATCTATGGGGAACAAATCAATATTTCGTTAATTCCAATTGGTTTAAATGGGACCTTAAATTAACCTTTTAACGACCAGAGAGTATCCAACGCATTGCAACGCAATGTATTAGATACCTCTCTGACACTGAAAGAGTTAAACCCTGGACTATTAGAGAAGTCTCCAAAACATTGCTTTACTATATTATTTGCAAAAGTATTGGTCAAAGATGCTCAACTGAGCTTATAAATCTGCAAGGGTATGCAAGCAGCTTGATGAAGGACACTATTCCTAACAAGGGAACAATATCTTTCAGCTCACAAGTGCCACACACAGAGAAGAAATATTCTGAAGCCTCTCACACTGGTCCTGTCAAAATGACAATCCAGCCACAAAATGCCAGACAACTCTCCAAACAATAGAAACAGTCAACCCCAGACATATATTTTGGCCTTATTGGGCCTCGTCAGTGAGGTGCAGCCTAGCTGAGCATCTCTGACCAATACCTTTGCACATGTACTGTATTATGATTTAAATTCTATTGCAGGTGACAGATAAGTGTATCCCTGGTGTATCTATAAATATTTCCCATAACTCACAGTACAAGTTTTTTAGTTGAAATCCAATGATAACTTTTTCACAATAACATCATCCATCCTTATTTTTGATTACAATACACCACAAATTATTTATAAGGTTGATCTCAAAGTAAGCATTGGAACCCACAGCTTGTGATAAAGGAATTTCAATAAAATCAAATGGTAAAGCTTTCAAAGTAATTAAATACACCCTTAAAGGGATAGTAATACTTAAAATGTAAAAAAATATATGTTGTAGGGTTTATCCCCCTGAGTAAAACAAGGGTACTCCCACTGCTGAGAGATATTTTATTAAACAATTATAACAACTCAAACTTGAATTTTTTAGGTGCAATACCACAGTGGCCTGAAAATTTACAGTGGCGCTGTTGCTACACCATCCTATGGACTGCTCTGGTCTGTAGACCATAAATCTCCATACGATGGTACAGCAACAGCGCCACTGTACATTTTCAGGCCACTGTGATATTGCACCTAAAAAATTCAAGTTTGAGCTGTTATAATTGTTTAATAAAATATCTCTCAGCAGTGGGAGTACCCTTGTTTTACTCAGGGGGATAAACCCTACAACATATATTTTTTTACATCTTAAGTATTACTATCCCTTTAAATTCCATTTCAGTGATTTCAGTTCGACTAAATGCCTGTTCTCACAGGCAGCTGTGCCATGGCAACACTGTCACATTGCTCAGCTACCCAATAATAGGGTGCATTGCTTCCTATGGCACTGTACAAAACATATGACACAATACCAATACAATGCCAATGGTCAAGACATACATGAATTACTGAAACTCCCCAGAGAGTAGAGATGGTTTCCAGTTAGCTCCAGCTGTGAAGGTCTGCATGGTTGCCAGTTGAACCATTGTACAGTCCTTTCAATTAGATAATTGAACTGTTGATTGGATCTTGATAAGATCCAATCACAGGCTGGCCCACTTGGGTGTCATACAATCAAGTAATGCTGACGCATGTAGATATCTTAAAGTGCCCTCCTCTCACTGCATTAGCCATCATAGCAAAAAGGACGCAGATAACATCAAAATGGTGGTGATGTTATGGAGTTGGTATCACCCACATGAACAAGGCCATAATTCTTGAAGATTACCTTCTGTTCATTTTTAACTGTATCCCAGAATCAGACTTTAACTTAGAATCAGACTTACAAATATTAAAACTATCAACAGAGGATCAAATAATTAATAAAATAGTGCTGACATGAAAAACTGATTTACCATGGCAGTAATCCAGAGAGATACAAAAAGCTGTAATTATTAACTACTGTACACACCCAGTACAGAACAGAACCTCTGTGGGTGTGATTCTGCTTAGCATTTAGCGTCCTTAATTGTGTTTAGAAACTGCAGCATGGCGTATTGTATTTATACAGCAAACTGGACTGATGTATTGGAAGAACTGAAGTAGTTCTGGGAGAAACTAACTACATCACTGGGGACAAATGAAAACTCCCATTGATACCCTTTCAGTGTTAGAGATGTCTCCAATGCTTTGCTTGTGTAACCCTAAAGGGGTTAAAAGTCCTATTTAAATAAATGGGGATTTGCAGAATATTTACAGAGCAGTTGTTTTGCCACCAAATTTCTCTTGTTCTTCTTATTCCCTCAACATCAATAATGGGAAATGTACAAATATGACTCCACGCTACTTTCACTCAAATTGATTTTCTAGCCCAGGGCTGTCCACGTTCAGTCCTCAGGGGCCACCAACAGGCCATGATGTACGGATTTCCCTGATATAAGCACAGGTGAGTTAATCAGTGACTCACTCATTGTGACAGACTCCTCTGTGTTTAACCCCTTCGCGTCCGGTGACGTACCCAGACCGTCACGCTGGTCCGGCAGTTAAGGACCAGTGACGGTCCTGGTACGTCACGTACTATTACTCACCGCGCTCCTCCAGGAGCGCGGTGAGTAATACCAGGGACTGAATTTGATCGCTCCAAGACCGGAGCAATCTCTTTCAGTCCCTCAGTTCGGCGTGCCGCCCCATGTGATCAGTCACGTGGGGCGGTACGCCGAAATTCCCTATCGGGTCCTTAAAGGATCACACACCCCGCGACCGCTGGTCATTAAGGGGTTAATCAGGGAAATCCTTACATCCTGAACTGTTGGTGACTCTTGAGGATTGAACTTGGACAGCCCTGTTTTAGCCCTACTCCTGCCTATCTCCAATTTATGAGTCTAGGTACTCCAAAAAGTCTCCCTTAACACTATCTGCACTGACAGGAGAGCAATGGAGCAGTATTAACCCTTTGAGTGCCAAAGGGGCATGCAATGCAATTGAATTCACACTTCTCTGACATTCAAAGGGTTAAACAAGATGCAGAGGAAAAGTTATATGCTCCATGTATATAAATGGTATATGTCCCATGTGCTTGCTAGTGGGCATATGTAATGGTTATACTGGCATTAATGTCTTAACAGTGGTGTGGTGTGTACTACAGCAATCTTGCACTCTAATGCATGGGCGTCTAACATGCAGCCCATGGGCGAAATGTGTGGCCTGCCTGTGATTTTTAAAAAAGTGTTCTTTGTACCTAAATATCTAGCACGCATGGACTAGTAGGTCAATAAGACCTAATCCAGTACTGTACAGTTCAAAAATAGATGTTTGTTAAATGTAAGTTTTTCATAGATTTCATCAATAAATAAATATTTGGTTATAGCTGACAGTCTCAGCAATTTCTCTATAAAGGTATACTATTGCATTGGTTCCCAACCCTATCTTCATTGCTGCCTAACAGGCCATGCTTGTGTACAGGTGCGTTAATAAGAGGATCAGTCATTTAATTAACTCACCTGTGCACAGACATGGCCTGTTAGGTGCCCCAAGCAGAGGCTTAGGAAGGAACCACTGTATTCTTAAGTAAATTAATTAAGCAACAGAGAAACTGAAGTATCCAGCTTCTCACAAATATATCCTTCCCTCTGTCATTAAGAGCTAAAATTAGGAATTACAGTGGTAAAAATGAATTACATTTATGTATAAAATTGACTTGGATCCTAAGATTTTCTTCTGTATCTCATACAATTTTTTAAATTACAATGGATATTAATTTAGGTTTCTTCCATGTCAGCATCAGCACTGATTTGCTGACATCCACATGGCTCAGACATTCATTAGAGGTTGTGGTCATCACTGATCATCATCAAATCCAGTGTCAACTATGTGAAAAATCTGTGTGGTGGCTCCATAGAGCACAATACATATCTGACAAAACACCATAATGCATCTTGGTGCATTCATACTAGCTAATAGTCACTTGTGCGAAGGCAAGGAGAGGAAAGAAACTGTTACGGTTTTTACGACACTCAGACCAAGGTTAAAAATAAAACACAGTTTTATTGAGGTAAAATTAAGGAACAGTGCCCCTGGGGGCCAGAACAGGTAATAGCAGGTATAGACAAGTAATGGCTGTAGTACAGGCCCAATATAGCAGGAGCAAATAGCACTCAACAGAATCAATGGAGGAAAAAGGGTTAATGCCCAAAACAATTGATCAGTCTCTGTTGTGGTGATAAGCCAACGCCCAGTGGATATAAACAGTCCCAGTAGTAGTGCAATAGGAAAGTGCAGCAATGCAACTGAACTGGATCACTCTCAAATAGCTGTATAGTAATATGCCCAATGGTATAGCAAGGACTGACTGGAGCTATAGCCAACAACACCACTTGGGTGCAATAACGGAGGAGAGACACTGCTGGAGCTAATGGAACCAGAGCCAGGAACGCCCCTTAGGTATGGCAATGGAGGAGACACTGCATATGCCAATGGGACCAGAGCCAAGAGCACCCCTTAGGTGCCGTAACGGAGGAGACACTGCACAAGCAATATATCGGGAGCCAAATGCACTTCCTGGTGCGATATGATAGTACAACACTGTGAGCAATAGGAGACCAGAGCCAAGGCACCCTTCCGGTGCTGAAACGGAGCAACACACTGCAAGAGCTAATGGTATGCCCAATAGCGCCACGCGGTGCAACAACTGCAAGGGAACGAGCACCGTAGTTGGAGTACTGCTCTGCTAGTGTCAACAGATAGGCTCGGTGATGGAGGCAACAAGCTCATCAAGTGTTAAATGGCTCAGAATCAAAGGCAGCAAGCTTGGCAAGTGTACACAGACAGGCTCAATATCGGAGGCAAACAACACAGCAAGTGTATCTGACAGGCTCGGACACAGAGGCAACAGCTCAGCAAGTATACTCAGACTGGCTCGGTAATGGAGGCAACAGCTCAGCAGCAGAGACGTGATCAGTCAGTGAAACACTACCTGCACAGTTCAGAATGTTGCCAGGCAGGCGAACGAAATCTCGCAGGAACACAGGAAGCAATCACAGAGCAGGAACATCAGTCAGCGCCGGGTCAATCACGGAGCAGGAACGTCAGCCAGAACCGGGTCAATCACGGAGCAGGAACGTCAGCCGGAACCGGGTCAATCACTGAGCAGGAACGTCAGCCGGAACCGGGTCAATCACGAAGCAGGAACAGCAGACGCGCCGAGTCGGTACACAGGAACGCAGGAACACAGCAACAATGGTGCAGAATCAGGAACACCACGAAAGGGCACCTGACAGGTGCCATAGACCCAGTATATAAAGGGACACCCTGGCGGGTCAATTAAGCTCAGCCAATGGAAGAGCGCCACAACAGAGAGTGACAGGGAGGCACGGGAACAGTGATAGAAACTCACAGTGCTAACTCACTATAATAAATACATATACTTTACAAATACAATATAAGAGCCCAAGTGAATAAAGCATAGATAGCAGCAAGGAATTAAGGGATTATCCAAGCCCACAAAAGCAATGACAAAGCCCAATGCAAAAAACTAAAACAAACCTGCACCACTCCATACAAACTATCCAAATGTGCACCCTGTATAGAGCATATACCATATTACTGTGTTAATAAATTTGAGACTTTCTTTGTATAATTTCGCCAAAGTATGTCTAAGCTCACCCACCACATAATGGTACTCCAAAATTAGGCAAATCCATATCCATTATTTATTTTTTTATATTTTTTAGTTTTCATATAAAATGCTCCTGATGAATTCTTGTGAATGTGTTGAACCAAGAACCTAATTAAAAACATTTAGGCACACCTTCGAAAATCACCATTGTTCCTTTTTTTATATAACATTTTTATATAACATGTTGAACCTGTAACATTATATTTGAACAGATTTTTAGAAATGTTTTACTAAAGGAATCTGATTGATCTTTTAAATATTTTGAAATTGCTTGGCGTTACTTTGTTCCAGTGACACTATGCACCCCTAGCAGGACGGGTTTATATTCCTGCTTGTGAATTTGCCGGCTAGTGATGTACAAAGCTGGTCAATGTTAAAGTGATAGTAATGTTCCACAAAAACAGCAGCTCCAATTAATATTCATAGTATTTAGGCCATGGAGAGTGTTATTTCAATACTCTCAGAGTTGTAGTTCAAAAGCAATTGAATGATAAAGTATCCCCTTCCTACCCCTTTTACCTAGTGTAAGCCTCTTCCCCTCAGATGTGGAATATGGGCTTGAGACCAGACAGCTTACAGCAAGGGACAATTGTCTTACTGTAAGTATAAGGAAAACCCTGCCCCTTGACAGGTTCTTCAGGTGTTTTCAGAGGCATAACTAGAAGCCGCCGGGCCCTGGTGCAAGAATTGCCATGGCCCCCCCCCCGACCACACTGGCCCCCTTCATCTCCACATTGCCCCTTCCACAATGCCCCCTTCATCTCCACATTGCCCCTTCCACAATACCCCCTTCATCTCCACAATGCCCCCTTCATCTCCACATTGCCCCTTCCACAATGCCTCCTTCATCTCCACATTGCCCCTTCCACAATACCCCCTTCATCTCCACAATGCCCCCCTTCATCTCCACACTGCCCCTTCCACAATGCCCCCTTCATCTCCACAATGCCCCCTTCATCTCCACACTGCCCCTTCCACAATGCCCCCTTCATCTCCATAATGCCCCCCTTCATCTCCACAATGCCCCTTCATCTCCACAATGTCCCCCCTTCATCTCCACAATGCCCCTTCCACAATGCCCCCTTCATCTCCACAATGCCCCCCTTCATCTCCACATTGCCCCTTCCACAATGCCCCCTTCATCTCCACATTGCCCCTTCCACAATGCCCCTTTCATCTCCACAATGCCCCCTTCATCTCCACATTGCCCCTTCCACAATACCCCCCTTCATCTCCACACTGCCCCTTCCACAATGCCCCCCTTCATCTCCACACTGCCCCTTCCACAATGCCCCCTTCATCTCCACAATGCCCCTTCCACAATGCCCCCTTCATCTCCACAATGTCCCCCCTTCATCTCCACAATGCCCCTTCCACAATGCCCCCCTTCATCTCCACAATGCCCCCTTTCATCTCCACACTGCCCCTTCCACAATGCCCCCTTCATCTCCACAATGCCCCCCTTCATCTCCACAATGCCCCTTCCACAATGCCCCCTTCATCTCCACAATGCCCCCCTTCATCTCCACACTGCCCCTTCCACAATGCCCCTTCGTCTCCACAATGTCCCCCCTTCATCTCCACAATGCCCCTTCCACAATGCCCCCTTCATCTCCACAATGCCCCTTCCATAATGCCCCCATCATCTCCACAATGCCCCCATCTCCACATTTCCCCTTCCACAATGCCCCCATCTTCACATTGCCCCTTCATCTCCACATTTCCCTTTTATCTCCACATTTCCCCTACCTCCAGCCCTGGTGGTCTAGCGGCGTGGCTGAACAGATCTGTGCCTCCTTCAGCACAGATCTCTAGAGCTGAAGCTCCCTCGCGCCGCTCTAGTAATGCAGAGGCTGGGAAATGTCATCTCCCAGCGCTCTGTATTACTAGAGCGGCACGCCGAATGGGAGATCTGCTGAGCTGCTGATGCGGGCGAGGGGGTCGCAGGGGGCGGCCGGGCCCGGTCTCAGGTGCGACCACTGCGACCCCTATTGTTAAGCCACTGGGCGTTTTCCTTTTGCTCACTTAAAGGGATAGTAACACTTCGTTTTAACTTTATTTTATTTTGTAGGCATTAAAAAAACATGAAGAATGATATAAGTCTTATCTCTCAAACCTTTATGGTTTATGAGATATTCACAAGCAAAGTTCCCCTCCCCGCCCCTTTTTCCTAGTGTAAGACATCTCTTCTCAGATGTGGATCAGGTTGTATGACAGTACAGATAACAGAAGGGGACAATTTTCTTTGTATGAAAACAATGAAAGCCCTTCCCCCCTTGAAAAGTTTTTCAGCTTTTTCCATTATCTTAATTGAAGATTGTCCCTCTCTGCAGTCTACCTGGGCATCTCCCTTCTTATCTGGTTGAACAGGGGGGGGATACTTTGTTTGTGAATATCTCTTAAACCATAAAGGTTTCAGAGATAAGACTTATATCATTCTTCATGTTTTTTTAATGCCTACAAAATAAAATAAAGTTAAAATGAAGTATTACTATCCCTTTAAGATTGTCCCTCTCTGCTAGCCATCTGGACAGTCTTGCTGCTCTGAGGTGAGCAGTGTTACATCAGTAAAAGGGGCGGGAGGGGGATACTTTATCATTCAATTACTCTTGAACTACAACTCTGACAGTAGTGAAATAACACTCTCCATGGAGTAATTGGAGCAGCTTTTTTAATAATGAAACATTACTATCCCTTTTGTGACAGTCAGAGCCCCCATCTGTGTGGTGTGAAAGCACATACTTTTTGTTGTGCACTAAATAAAAATTAACCTCTTAAATGCTAGAGAGGTCTCCAACGTCTTTGGTATTTGGTAATCAAGAGGTTAAAAACCTAATTTAACCCATTGAATGTGTTGTGTGTTAAAGCAATGAGAATATTCTAATGTGTTGCATACCCTTCTGGCACTCAAAGGGTTAAATCAATGTGAATATTCTTTTGTCTTCTATGATACAGCTTGTTTCACCCATAATTGCTCCAGTTATTAGTAAACAGTCTCTATATCAGTGATTTCCAGCATTAGTACTCAGGACACGCCAACAGTTTCAGCTTTCAGGACACCCCTGCTTGATCACAGGTGAGTAACCAGTGATTCAGTCATTGTGATTGATCTACTTCTGCTGAATCAGGAGTATTGCGAAAATTTGTCCTTTTGTTATACCCTGAGGACTGGAGCTCAGAATCACTGCTATTTAGTATTCTCAAGGGAAACAATCAAAACCCTTCCCTAAAATACCTGTTTATAAATTTTCATTATAGATGCAGCATTACAGTGCTGCAGAACTTTGTGTACTAGTATAAAAGGTGTGGCCAGACTTTCAGTGCGCCCTTTGGCACAACTAGACAAGTAGCAGGAGAAAAAAAAAACAATATATCATATTACAACTGGGGTTGTCAGCCATGGTCTACAACAGCTACTAACAGAGCATGTTTTCAAGATATCCCCAGATAATCACAGGAAGACTAATCCAAGTGATTGAGCCACTAATTAATTACTTGTGCTTCATCTGGGATATCCTGAAAATATGCTTTGCTGGAAGCTCCTGAAGACCAGGGCAAGCTGTTCCTGTATTACAGCATTCTAATTTTGCCTTTAACCTCTTAAGGACCCTTGACGGTCCTGGCACGTCATAGGTCAATGAGCCTTAAAGGGATAGTAATACTTTATTATTACTATCCCCCATATTGTAGATATTTGTAAAATAATTTAATAGTCCACAGGTTCATCTCTCAAACCTTTATGGATTGAGAGATAACTGAAGGCAAAGTTCCCCCCTCCCCCTTCCCTGAAGTCAGAGTTGTGCTGAATGCAGGGGAAGTCTGTCGTACGACAGGCTTGCGGCTCTGCAGCTGAGCCGAGATCCCGTTAGTGAAAAAGAATTATTTCACTGAAACGGTCTTCTACATGTACTTGTTTTGCAAGCACATGTAGACCTTTTCAGTGAAATAATTCTTTGTCACGAATGCGATCGCGGCTCCGCTGCAGAGCCGCATGATGAAAGTCAGACCGGATATCCTGCAGTCGGTACAACGCTGACTTCAGGGAAGGGGGAGTTATCTCTCAATCCATAAAGGTTTGGGAGATAAACCAGGGGGCTATTAAATTATTTTGCAAATATGTACAATATGGGGGATAGTAATAATAAAGTATTATTATCCCTTTAATGATCCATGACATGCCAGGACCATCACGGAATTCAGAGCTCTGAAACAGACGTGCAAAAAAAACATGGTCTGTGGTCCTTAAGTTCCGGCCGCACGCGTGATCAGCTGTTCCTTAAGGGATTAACATGCTTTATTTTGTGATGATTCATTTACCGACTTTACAATGAAAATCATATTTACAGTATATAAGTACTAGCAATAAATAAATGTTTTCATTTTGGATCAACCATTTTTATATTTTTTTTATCCATTTAAATATATCTAAATCTTCTATAAGAAACATTTGGCTCTCCAACTGTTGGGTGCAACAACTCCAGGAGCCACATTGAGCCCATGCATTATTCTATTTTGTGATCGATTGTGGTCCTCACTCACTTGCGCTTTGTACTTGTGGTTGTTCGGCGCATGTGAGTAGAGAGACCATGTGTGGATAGGATTCTGTTTAGTCCATAGAGTGTATGTGTGTTGTGATACCACGTGCGATGGTGATGCGTGCCCACATGCGCTTTACATTTTGTTTTTGTGTGCGCATGTGCGGAGGACAGCCATTTTTTGGTGGACCTTCACCTGTCACACATATCAGTCGGCGCATGTGTGTTAGAGCGGATATGTTTGTCTTCACCCGCGTTTGAGTTTTTTTACTTCCGGGTCTTGTTTTCTCGGTTAGTTTTTACCCATGCGCGGATGAATGCTATTGGCTTTTTGTTTTTTCCCTTGAGCCTTTGTGCTCATTTGATTTTTCAGCATCACCTGTTTTGGACACTATAAATGTGGGACGCCGACAGGTAGGACCCTTTGTAATTGAAATTGTTTTTATATATTGCCAGACTTGCTCTTGAAAAAGAGGCTGTTGCCTTGAAACGCGTTGAATGTTTCTGGCTTTTGATATTTGATTGATTTTAAAATATTATTTTAATGTGAATAAATAATTCATCTATTGGACAAGTGAACATTATTTGCGGGAGGTGGAACTCTGAGCAGGGCAGATAGTTATACCCTGCATGCCTTCTTCACCGGCTCAGTTGGATTAGCCGGTGTTTTTTATCTTGTGAGTATCACTCTTCACTTTGAGGTGTATTAACACTGAATCATTTGTGGATAGCGCCCCTTCTGGTTGCTTTTTTCTAACTCCAGGTTATGGCTGTTTGAGTATAATGGTTAAGTCCCCAACAGCTGATGAGACAAAGTTTACCTATTCCTGATCTAAATTCTAAAATTTATGATGAGTTTATATATTGTACTCTCTCTTTGTTGTCTAATATATACCTTTTTCTGATGTTACTTCTGTTTAATAGACTTCATAGAAATATTATGGGAAAAATATAATAAAATTGACTCTGTAATCTTGTAGCACAAAACTAGCAGATATTATGATTGTGTTTTTCATATTTAATAATACTACAAAAGAATTTTACACCCAAAAGTTTTCATTGCTCAAAAAAAAATTAATTGCTAGTAGAAGAATTACATTGTTCATTAAAAAAATGTAGCATTGTTAACAGAAAGTTTGCATTGTTCATTTATATTTTCCTGAAAAAAGGAAGCAATGCAAACTAGACTTGAGCACTGCCAGAAAATTAATTAAATCCAAATCATTCTTGCAAGAAATGTTTAAATATTCAGAGGAAATGAATTTCGTTTACCTATGACTTCGGCTAGTGAGAATTTTCTTAAAAGTGTTGCCAAACAAAATTGTTTCAGCACTGTTTTGATTGAGGAAGGCCCCTACTGCTTCTCTGGACAGATATTCGAACAAGATTCGTTCAAATAAAGTACATAAAATGTGGTCAACCATTCCATCAGGTTTTCCATTAGGGTACATGGGCAAATAATAAATATAAATAATAAAGGACTTCATTTTTATTATGTATTCATGTTCAATTAGTGTGCATAAGGAGCATGCCCATGAGCAAAATCACCACCCCCAAAATAACATGCATGTATCTGAGATCTCTGAGAGTAAGGTAGGAAGCAGCACTATCTTTGACTGTGCTAGAAGCATGATATTGGGATTCATGAGGTGATAGAGGAGGCAAGAAGTTGCATTGCAGTAC
Organism: Rhinophrynus dorsalis; assembly: GCA_037306005.1. NCBI lineage: Eukaryota > Metazoa > Chordata > Amphibia > Anura > Rhinophrynidae > Rhinophrynus > Rhinophrynus dorsalis. The sequence continues at coordinate 136,069,357 of CM074723.1, read as the reverse complement.
CAGTAGCAGCACCAGCATTAGATTAATCAGGTTGGACATGTATAGAGCAGCATGGCCTTCAGGAATATGTTTACTGAGGCTGGAGATGGCTGTCTTAAAGAAGATCCCACCCCAAGCAAACATGCCCTGATTTCTGAGCTTATGGAACCAAAAGCAGCATCTGCAGTTGTTTTTCAAGCACACAGTATGGGATTCAGAAGGTGATGGAGGAGGTGAGAGCTGACATTTCAGGACCAGCAGCAACTGTGACTTTATTACAACAGTATGGTCTGCTGAAGTCAATAGAGTAGGAAACTTCTGGCACTGCACCACAAGCAGCAGCATTAGACCAAGGTGTTTAGACACATATGGCAGCATAGCCTAGATTACTATATTTACTGAGGAAGTACTGGTGGTGGCTGTTTAATATGTTACAGCCCCCAACACAAAAATGATCTCTGGGTATATGGAAGCAGTAGCATCTCTCACTGTGCTACAACTGCATGGTATGGCCTTCAGGGGGTGATGGAGGAGGCAAGATCTGGCATTGCAGGAAGATCAGCAGCAGTGATAATGTTAAATGTACAGTATTGGCTTCTGGGTGTGATAGAGGAGGTAGGCATTGGCATGACAGTTCCACCAGCAGCAGCACTAGCCTTGGTCCAATCTGGTTAGACACATACATCAACATGACCTACTAAAGTCTATTTATTGAAGACGTACAGGTGGTGGCTGTCTAATAACAGTCCCACCCCCAAACAAACATACACAGGTGTTTTTGCTGCCTCCCCCTTCCAAGCCTTATACTACCTCCCCAAGGCCTCCTGTATCAAATATAAAATACTAATACTGACTTATAAAGTCATTCAAAAATATGTCACCCCCCCACATATCCATTTATTTCCAAGTATTTGCACTTAGCTGATAATCTCCTACTTTCATCCTCCCTCTTATCTTCCCCTCAGGAGTTGCCCCTTATAGCTGAACTTCCATACCCTGCTCTGTCTGATTCTCCCCCAACTTCTCAACATTCAAGTACTCTTTAAAGGCTCAACTCTTTAGAGATGCTAACACCCACACCCCGTGACATCTTACTTACTCTGTCTTGTGATCTCTGTCAGCTCTACCCCAACAAATTGCATCCACCCATACCTATCCTGTGGCTAACCATCCGCTGACCTATCTTTTTACTCAACAATATAATGCTGCCACATACCTTCACCTCAGGTTTTTCTTGCCCCTCAACTCCTTCTAAATTGTAAGCTGTCATGAGCAGAGCCCTCTCTCCACTTGTTTCAGTTTGTGTATATTTGTGACATTGCTTTGTTTGTATATTTTGCCCTTTTGTACAGCACCAACATATTTGTGCTTCATAAGTAAAGGATAATAGTAATAAAAATGCATTCCTCTGCTCTCCAAACTACATATATTGCCATACTACCCTCTCTTTGGTGCAAGCAACATTAAGAAGGGAAATTTCAGCATAAATAGTAAATTGGTGTTATACAAGAACAGCACTATTAAATCGATTCGAGTGTCTGGTTTATCACAAGCATATTAGTACATTGCCCTGCTAAGTATTATTAGTATTTATTTATTTATAAATTGCCATCATATTCTGTGGAACTGTGCAAAATGGAAATTAGTCATAAAAAGACTGGTCATAATAAATGTGCAACACACTTTAAAATGAAAGATAACAGTTCCATGCTCTATAGAAACTGAAAGGAAATGGATATAAAAGATGTGTCTGTGTAGTCTAGGAGGCTGACTCAATAGAGTTTAAAAAGCAACAGCCACTTTAGTCACCTGTTTCATGGAAGGATTAAGAATGCATCAGGGTGTGATTTCATTGTGAATGTGAAAAAGTGTTTGTGTACTGTAAAAACATGTAACATAGCTTGGCCAAGACAAGAAATATAAAAGCTGCAGAGAGGTCCAAGAAGTAGAAGACAGCTTAATTGTTTTTCCTCAAGGAATGGCAGTTATTTACCCTAATTAAGCACTATGAATATTTCATATTACACATCAAGCGCAAGTTTAGGATTTGCAAACAGGAGCCTCTAAAATGTAAAAGAAGTATGCAACAGTAATATCTAGAGTTTGTGTAATTCAGTACCCAAAAACCATTGCAGCTACTGAGCATAAACCACAATTGTGCAACCTGTGGCTTGCTTCCAGCTGTTGATGGATTGCATTCTAAGGGTGATCAGAGTTGTTAACCAAAAGCAGTTGGAGGCAAGCTGAGACTGTTGGATGTTTTAGCCCAACAACTGCTAGAAGAGTCACAACTTTGTTCAAATCAGAGAATTTTCCAGTACACGGTGAGAGTACAGGTCACTGCTTGTGTGGATGTTCCAATTTGGGGATACAAGGTGGAAATCACAAACAAAACTCCCACATTTCCCATATCCCCACCATCCATTGGATGGCAGAGACCTATGGGATTTGTTGTCTGGCAACGTCTGTGGGGCAATTGGATATTAACCCATTATGGTCCAAGGACATACATGTACGCCATGGGTCCAACGTGTGATAAGGACCCATGCTGTACATGTACGTCATAGATTTCAGTGCTCCCTGTGTGGCTGCATGCCTTTCAGGGAGCCCTGAACCTGATTGTGAAAAAAAAATACTCTGTAGTTCTTAAGTGCCGGCTGCACACATGCAGCTGGTCCTTAAGGAGTTAAACAGCAGGATAAGGCTGGGTGCTCAGTATGTGTGGTTCTATAGATATTGTGGAACAAGGCTGGTAGATCAGAATGTGTGATTCTATGGCTACCATATGACAAGGCTTGCAGGGGTTAGGATGTGTAGTTGTATGGCTACCGTGAGACACAGTTTGGGGGATAGTATGTGCGATTCTATAGCTAATGTGGGACAAGGATAAGAGGTTAGTAGTATGTGGTTCAGGTGCAGTAGTAAAAGACTAGGGGCTGAGGAGTGGAAAAGTGGGAAAAAAAGCACTTTTTGCAGAAAAATAACATTTTTCTCATTGTTTTCTTTTTGGATGGAAAAAGAGTTGCATCAGCTAAGAAATTGTCTTGCCTTGGTAACATCATCTGTGTCTTTTTCTGTGACTTTACCTTGGTAGAGTTTATATGAATTTTAAAATTTAAGGGAAAAACACTTGCCATTTTCTCAATATTATCAGTATAAATACTTGTTTGTAGCTTAAGGTATATACTCCCTGAAGTAATTTAAATAATAATTAGGGATCATTTGGATTTTATGGCTACAATTAAACATTGGTATAATGAATATCATGACTTAGATATTCCTGGGTACAGTCTTTACCGAAAAGACAGACATGGAAAGAATGGGGGGTGGATCTACTCTTTAAGTGAGTGATAGCACAAAGTCTACATTAATAATGTTAAAACATTAGGAAAAATATAGATCATTTTTTAAATTTTTTAGAACTGTACAAAGTTGTTACATTGACCTGACAAAATAGGAGACAGACCCACAGGGCAGAGGGAGAACCTAGGCTTACTTTCTGGAGAGCCATGGGTTAGCAGACAGATTAAACACCCAAGTTTGTTGCAGAAATCTACTAGAGATTGAGACTGTGGTACATAGGATGGGTAAAGTCAAGGCAAGTACAACCTTTCTGCAGCTACAAGGCAAGAATAAAGTTGTCAACTGCAAGGCCAAATTACAGGACAGCTGAACCAGACCTGGTCCAGGATGGTTGCATTTCCTCATCTTTGGAGGCAGCAGGAAACCCAGTGGCACCTGCAGGAATTAATGCAAAAGAGTAACGGTACATGAAACGAAAAGTCAGCAACCACCAAGGGAAGGTCACAGGAGGCCAAAAATGCATGATCCAAATCAGCAGTCAAAATGTAACAGAGATCAGGACAGGCATCAAAATGTAGCAGATATAAGGACAGGTAAAGTCTAAAACAAGAAAGGTCAAACACTGGAAACTGGATACAAATTCAGGGACTCTAGTCAGTGTAAACACTGAGTATGCACACACAGCAGTGCTAGTGAGGCTGTTTGATAAAGGCCGCAGGGTGTGTCTAGCAAAGCAATCAGATGCATAGGGAATTCCAGAGCAGAAATGAATGGATCGGGTGTGTCCGGAGAACAGCAGGTAATAGCTGAACAGAATATATGGGAGCACATTCTAACCAAAATATGAATGGAGGAAATAGCTAAAATGTCAATGATTGGTCATGTATTAGTAATGAGAGTCTTTAGGGCTCGATTCAGTAAGTTCATTGGAAGTTTTAAGTCACAGGTATGCAATTACCAGTGCTGTGACAAACTACCGAAGGAAAAAAAAACATGTAGGGAGCTAAATTTGCACCAATTGGAAGCAATAAAAAAGATGTTGAATTTGTGATTCAATTCCAAGCGCTGGGTAGTAACATGCATTAAGAGTCTCAACTTTATCGCCAAAAATCTACACCTCAAAAAGTTGAGAATTGAAGTGTAAAAAGAGCTCAGTGACCTGTGGATGTATGGATATGGGGCCCTAATCCCCATATCAATACATCCAAGGATCTAAATACATGAGTGAAAAGAAAATTAATTCTATGAGTGTCAGTTTGGAAAGCAACGCATTTCAGAGCGTTACATACCCCACTGGCACACATAGGGTAACTGCCCCTAAAGCTGACACTATACCATGAAAACAAACACTTACCTGTAAATCTGATGTCCAGCAGGGTCTTCAGCACCCTAGTCATCCACTGTAAGTCTTCTTCTATCATCTTCTATCTTTTGTTATCTTCATCTGTCATTTTCTTTCTTCTTATCTTTCTTCTTCTTCCTGTTAAAAAAATATTGTGCCTCAATGAAGAAAGAAATATGTTAAAATCATATATGCCCTATAAATTTATATGCACAATAAATGTACTCTACCCCCACAGCCACTGGTGGAAGCACAAAAACAGAAGAAAAATCCCCCTATATACTTCTTGGACCATTGCCTGAGCCATACTGAGGTAAACTTGAATATAGACTGGCTTTCATATGGCCATGTGGGGTTACACACCTCCCAGCCTATAATCTTCTAGTGGGTTTCTTCAGACACAGAACGTTAGCTGTTTTCCTTTGATGTTCCCATTTCCTACGCTACTTAGAGTGAGTTTTTGAACAAAAAAATATGACAAACATTGGGCCACAACTTGTGTCCCAGTGCTCATCGTGGTTCCTGTTGGTAAGGCAATTGGATTCTGATTGCACAACTGTGTGTGTATTGTTTGGTATAAATGTTTGCCCTACTGATAGTTTTACATGGGGCAATTGAATTGAGCCCTTAACCCTTTGAGTGCCAGAGGGGTACGCAACACATTGCTTTGCAATGTGTTGCGTACCCCTCTGGCACTCAAAGGGTTAATATGCTGGATGTGGACTGGCATGTTGTGGTAACAGCAAGTAAAAGCGACATCCCGGGCTCCTGGCTACAATGAGCCAATTTGCAAGGAAACAATACAAAATGAGATATAATGTCAGACGTGTCTGTGAGTGAGAGCCTGGGGACCAGTGATCACCAATCAGTGTAGTTAAAGAACAAAATCTTAGATTGCTAGAAGTGATTGTGAATGCATAGATAATTATTTAGCAACAAGGAGAATGTTTCATGTTGTGCAGAAACTATGGGAACAATTACAACTTTAAGTTTTATCTGCAACAGGACTCTGAATCTGACATGTAAACAAAGCTAAAAGCAAACTAGATATGTAGATAGGTGGCAAGTATTGTAAAGGCTAAAAAACTTTGCCCACAGTGATTAAAAGGCAGAAGCAGTCAGAGGAAGATAGAGACATGTAAGAGGTTGAACTTAGGTAGGTTAACTATCCTATATAATAATTTGCTTCAAAGTTTGTAACAACGCAGTCATGCACAGTAGAGACTGCCCGTGACAAGGCTGATACAGAGCTGGGCGCTCCGTAGTCAGACTGGAGGTCTGACTTCGGAGTGTCCAGCTCTGTATCAGCCACTGCGTGGGCAGTCTCTACTGGGCATGACTGCACCGTGACCGCCCGCCACTGTGGCCCGTGTAACGGTTCTTCTACTAGTATTATGTGATATGCCAAAGCCCATGCAGAACAGAAAATAGCCTATAGACTATGAAAGGGGTGACAAAGTTTATTTAAGCATATTAGTTAATGGCGGTATAATACGATTAAAGTCAGAAATGGGAAATGTTGAAGGAGATGAGGAAAATAACCAGCTGTCCAAATAATTAGTTATACTCCATTTTTACAGCTGGTTGAGAAGAAGAGGAACTTGCAACAAGTGCAAGAACTATTAATGATAAAACAGTGGACATAATTCTGTTTACTGAGGATGAAATGTTACAGGTTTTGCCAAAACTTAAACTGGGTAAAATGGTCCAGATGAGATTTCTCCAAGAATATTAAAATATCTTAGGTCTGTTATTTTAGCACCTTTAGCTTAGATTTTTTTTAATGAATCACTATTGAAAGGAGTGTTCCCAGACTACTGGAAAATTGTTAAGATCTTGCTGATTCATAAAAAGGACAGTAGGGAGATCACTATAAATTACAGGCTTCTGACTGAAATCAATAGTTGAGAAAATAATGAAACATTACTAAAAGGAAGAATTGTTGCTTATCTAAAATTTAATGACTTGTAAGATCCATGACAACATGGCTTTATTATGACCACCAAAAGAAATAATCCTTTGATCTGCAAAACACTGCAAATGTCCATTGTTCCAGGTCTAAAAACCGAAGCAGACCTGTTCTGTATATAAATCAGCCCGGATGTAACCCAGTACACTGTATATACTTATATTAGTGTACAATAAAGGATACATTTTGTTTTAGCCTCCTTGTATTTGTTAAGAGGTAGGGGAATTAATTAAACTAAGGGAATCAGTAGCAAACTGTGTTCTGCTGCTATCCAGACTAAAAAAAAAACTGAATTTAGATGGGGATGCTGTGATGTATCAAGTGATACTGTGAAGCGGTAACAGTACTTCACACTATATTAAGTGTACAAATTCATTGTACAAATACTGATTACACAGCAAAAATGTAGCCAATGTTATTGCAAATATATCCAATTAATATACATCTTATAAGTGATTGCTCTGAGAGAAACCACCAAACATAAAAAAGAAGTGAGAAGTACCCTAGAATTCTCTTTTAGAGGAAAGCAATACATATTTACACTAAATCCATGAATCACATTAAAAATGGAAAAGGTATAGAAGTTGGAGTTATCGTAACTGGAACAGTACTCAAAGAGGAGAGAACTATTTAATACATAATAAATCACAAGGGCACTATTCAATACTTATCCTGCTTGGTCTCTCAGCAGCTTTTGACACTGTTGATCATACACTCCTCCTCCTCATTCTTCAATCCTTAGGAATCCATAACATAGTACTGGACTGGCTCTCCTCTTATCTATCTAACTGATCCTTCAAGTGTTAGTAATGTCCAACAAAAAGCTTTTTGCATTTAGTAGAGCTTAAAAAGCTGAGATAAATGCAAACAAATTTATCTCTTAAACCGCTATGGTTTAAGAGATACAGGTGTTTAAAGTTCGCTGTCTCCTACTGACAGCTGTAAAGCTGTCAGCAGGAGATTCGTGTCGGTCGACACGGGGGTGCTTGAGAAGTGCAGAGATCTTGTTACTTACACGGAATCCCTTCATTGGAATGGTCTAAAACGTGTGCCTGGTTTTCAAGCACACATTTTAGACCATTCCAATGAAGGGATTCCTTTGCGGCGCTTCTCAAGCGCCTCCGTGTCGGCCAACACACATCTCCTACTGACAGTTTTACAGCTGTCAGTAGGAGATAGCGAACTTTAAACGCCTGTATCTCTTAAACCATAGCGGTTTGAGAGATACATTTTTTTGCATTTAGCTCAGCTTTTTAAGCTCTTCTAAATGCAAAAAACTTTTTGTTGGACATTACTAACACTTTCAGTGTCTCCTCTGCCACCCCTTCATCCTCTCCTGTCCAAGTCTCTGTTGGTATTCCTCAAGGCTCTGTTCTAGGACCGCTTCTATTCTCTCTTTACATAATAACACTTGGTGATCTTATTAACCCCTTTGGTCTCAAATATCTCCTCTATGCTGATGACACACAGATTTACTTATCTGCACCTCGGCTGACTTCTGATATTCAGTCTAAAGTCACAGTTTGCCTCTCGGCTATCTCAGACTGGATGGCTCATAGGCACCTCAAACTCAATATGTCTAAAACAGAGCTACTCCTCACCCCACCTAGGCCTGGCCCTGTAGCTCCCTTCCAGGTGACTCTAAATGGTACTACCATAAATCCAGTATCAGAAGCAAGGTGTCTAGGGGTGATAATTGACATATCCCTCTCATTCTCCCCTCATATTAATGCAATCGCTAAATCCTGTTGCTTTCTGTTGCGTAACATTTCTAAAATCCTGCCTCTGTTACTCCACAGCTAAAATTCTTATTCAAGCAATCCTCTCCCACATGGACTACTGCAAAATTCTTCTGTCTGGCATTCCTGCCTCCCATCTCCATCCACTTCAATCCATACAGAATGCTGCAGCACGAATTACTCTTTTGTCAACCAGGTTTGTCCCTGCCCCGCTCCTCCTCAAATCTCTCCAATGGCTGCCTACCAAAATCTGGATATCTTACAAAATCTTACTTCTCTCATTCAAGAACCTTCTCTCCTCTATTCCTTCTTACATTTTTACTCTGATCTCCCACTATACCCCATCCTGACACTTACATTCAACAATGACTGTCTTCTCTCTTCTCCTTTTGTGTTTACAGCCCTCTCACGTATCAAACCTTTTTCTCTCATTGCTCCATATCTATGGAATGCTCTACCTCCCTCCCTGTGCCACTGCACCCCTTTGATGATCTTTAACCCCTTAAGGACCGGGAAAATCTGAGTTTGATTTGACTTAAGGACCGGAGCAATTTTGACTTTTTTGACTATGTCTTTGTTCAACCATATTTTCTCTTTAATTCCTTTTGTGCACCCACATAAATTATATACTGTTTTATTAAGCACAAGTAGGGCTTTCTTTTGATACCACAATTATATGAATACCTCATTGTTTAATTTGATTAAAATAGAAAAAAAGAGGAAAAAAAATGAAAAAAACAACATTTTGCTTACATTTTTCTGTCAGGATTTGCATACTATTAGTTAATGAAAAAAAAAATACCCCTAAATATATTCATTTGCTTCTCCTGAATATAAGAATACCCCATATGCCTAGTATTTTAGTCCTTTACTCACATTTACAAGGTAAATATTACAAGATGGCTGCCGTTATTTCCAACTTGTGATTTCTCAACAATTGGCATGTGAGCATCATAGCTTAGCTGACGGTGCCAGAACCAAAAATGTCCCACAAAGGTATATGTTTCTGAAAACTAGACAACATAAGGTAAATAATCAGGAGAATTTTGGAGTTTTTCATGCAGCTATTTTTCCAGAAAAAAAATTCAAAATTGTGGTAATATTTTGTTTTTTTGCAGTTTTCACACTTACATTTCAATACTACTGTTGATATCAAGCACATGATAGGTGAAGATTTTTAAAAATGCATTGTTTAGTGTTCAGCTCCTTCTTCTGAGTACGGCAATACCCCATATGCATAGGTTTCTCAAGGTTTGGGAGAGCTACGGGCCCAAATTGGAACATGTGCGTTTCCAGTTTCACACTTTGAATTTTCACAGCTTGCATCACTGGTGCCATGTCTCATTTGGGGCTGTGTAACAGTGCTCCACTCTAAGATTTCCCCCCAAAAGTATATATTTTTGGAAAGTAGACACCCCAGGCTTTCATTTTATGTATGTTTTCAATTTTTTTACGCAGCCATTTTACCACCAATCGCTCGTAAATCTTGACGTAAGTTAAAAAAACAGCGTTTTTCACACTTGCACTTCAATGTTGATGTGAATTTCAAGCACATGATAGGTGAAGATTTTTAAAAATGCATTGTTTAGTGTTCAGATCCTTCTTCTGAGTACGGCAATACCCCATATGCATAGGTTTCTCAAGTTTTGGGAGAGCTACGGGGCCCAAATTGGAACATGTGCGTTTCCAGTTTCACACTTTGAATTTTCACAGCTTGCATCACTGGTGCCATGTCTCATTTGGGGCTGTATAACAGTGCTCCACTCTAAGATTTCCCCCCAAAAGTATATATTTTTGTAAAGTAGACACCCCAGGCTTTCATTTTATGTATGTTTTCAATTTTTTTACGCAGCCATTTTACCACCAATCGCTCGTAAATCTTGACGTAAGTTAAAAAAACAGTGTTTTCACACTTGCACTTCAATGTTGATGTGAATTTCAAGCACATGATAGGTGAAGATTTTTAAAAATGCATTGTTTAGTGTTCAGCTCCTTCTTCTGAGTACAGCAATACCCCATATGCATAGGTTTCTCAAGGTTTGGGAGAGCTACGGGGCCCAAATTGGAACATGCGCGTTTCCAGTTTCACACTTTGAATTTTCACAGCTTGCATCACTGGTGCCATGTCTCATTTGGGGCTGTGTAACAGTGCTCCACTCTAAGATTTCCCCCAAAAGTATATATTTTTGGAAAGTAGACACCCCAGGCTTTCATTTTATGTATGTTTTCAATTTTTTTACGCAGCCATTTTACCACCAGTCGCTCGTAAATCTTGACGTAAGTTAAAAAAACAGCGTTTTTCACACTTGCACTTCAATGTTGATGTGAATTTCAAGCACATGATAGGTGAAGATTTTTAAAAATGCATTGTTTAGTGTTCAGCTCCTTCTTCTGAGTACGGCAATACCCCATATGCATAGGTTTCTCAAGGTTTGGGGGAGCTACGGGGCCCAATTTTGAACAAATATTGAATTTTCACATCTTGGTTAACTGATGCCATTACTCATTTTGGGCTATGTTCCAGTGCTGCACTTTAGAATTTCCCCCCAAAAGTGTATCTTTTTGGAATGTAGACACCCCCAGCTTTCATTTTAGGTGTGTTTTCAAATTTTTTACACAGCCATTTTACCACCACTTTCTCATAAACTTGACGTAAGTAAAAAAACAGCGTTTTTCACACTTTGCCTTCAATGTTGATGTGAATTTCAAGCACAGAATAGGTGAAGATTTTATAAACTGAATTGATTAGTGTTCAGCTCCTTCTTCTGAGTACGGCAATACCCCATATGCATAGCTTTCTCATGGTTTGGGGGAGCTACAGGGGCCAAATTGGAACATGCGCGTTTCCAGGTTCACACATTGAATTTTCACAACTTGCGTTACTGGTGCCATGTCTCATTTGGGGCTGTGTAACAGTGCTCTTTTTTAAGATTTCCCCCCAAAAGTGTATATTTTTGGAAAGGAGACACCCCAGGCTCTCGTTTTAGGTGTGTTTTCCAATTTTATACACAGCCATTTTACCACCAATCCCTCGTAAACCATGATGTAAGTAAAAAAAAAAAAAAACAGCGTTTTTCACACTTAGGGTTGGCGGCAGTATACTGGGCTGCATACAAATTGGTTTGGGAAACAATTTCACCTAAAATGTCTTCCCCCAAAAACAAATAAAAAAAATGATCATAGGTAAATCCTTCCACATCAGTTTGAATCCCTGGGTTGCCTGTGAATTCTGAGATTTGTGGGCATAAATTGATACCCATTCATTAGGATCCGGAGTGGCAGGTGTTGGGGCATTTCTTTGGGCAGGTCTTTTGGCAGGTCTTTGGGCAGATCTTTTGGCAGGTGCTGGGGCAGTTGCCAGGGCAGCTCTTGGGGCAGCACTTGGGGCATTTCTTTGGTAGGTCTTTGGGCAGATCTTTTGGCAGGTGCTGGGGCAGTTGCCAGGGCAGCTCTTGGGGCAGCACTTGGGGCATTTCTTTGGGTAGGTATTTTGGTAGGTCTTTGGGCAGTTCTTTTGGCAGGTGCTGGGGCAGTTGCCAGAGCAGCTCTTGGGGCAGTGCGTCTTTTCTTGACAGAAGGCCCAGCGTCATCACTAGAGCTGCTCTCACTTTCTGAAAACTGCGCTATGTCAAAATCTGACGCAGTGTCTGTTGCCTCAGAGTCAGACGCCAAAAAGGCATATGCCTCTTCAACGCTGTACCTGCGCTACATTTTGCCCACTAAAAAAACTTTTTTTTTATTTTATTTTCTTACGCTATCCCTAAACCTAAATCTAACCCTAAAACTTACCCTAGCCTACGTATATCCTGAACCTACCTAACCCAAATGAACTACCTATCTAAACTGCACTTATTATATATATATATTTTTTTTTTTTGGGGGGGGTTTGGGGTTTTTTTTTTGTTGTTTTTTTTTTCTTACGCTATCCCTAAACCTAAATCTAACCCTAAAACCTAAATCTAACCCTAAAACTTACCCTAACCTACGTATATCCTGAACCTACCTTACCCAAGTTAACTACCTATCTAAACTGCACTTATTATATATATATTTTTTTTTTTTTTGGGGGGGGGGTTTGGGGTTTTTTGGTTTTTTTTTTTTCTTACGCTATCCCTAAACCTAAATCTAACCCTAAAACTTACCCTAACCTACGTATATCCTGAACCTACCTAACCCAATTGAACTACCTATCTAAACTGCGCTTATTATATATATTTTTTTTTTTTTTGGGGGGGGGTTGGTTTTGTTTTGTTTTTTTTCCCTTAAACCTAAATCTATCCCTAAAACTTTCCCTAACACACGTCTACACTAAACCTACCCAACTACCTACCAAAATACCTAAACTATATTTAGTATTAAAAAAAAAAAAAAAAAATTTTTAAATTTTAAAAAAATTTAAAAAAATTTAAAAAAATCTAAAAAAATTCAAGGGGGATGGAGGGTGTCCCACAGATCAGAAAACACTGATCTGTAGCAAATTGATCACTCCAAGAGTGATCAGATGGGGGGGCACTTATTGATCACTGCAGAACAGTGATCAAAGGGTTAATTTTCTTTATTTAAACTTTTTTTTAACTTTTTTTTTTTTACAGTAAGGCAGTAACAGCATGTCTCTCTGTCTCTCTCCACCTCAGCAGTATGCAAGGTGGAGGGAGGCAGAGAGATCTGACAGGGACAGTATTTACAAATACTGTCCCTGTCATTCAGGTTTTGCAACATGTGATTCGCTTTTGAAGCGAATCGCATGTTGCAACAATGTTTCTGCCGCTTGTTACTAAGTGTCCCGATACCGGGACACTTAGTAACAAGCGGCTTGAACTCTTCCATCGCTCTGTGCGGCCGCGATGGAAGAGTTTAACCCTTGACATACCAGGACCATCAAGGGTCGTTGGATGACATTTACCCTTGACGGTCCTGGTACGTCAAGGGTCGCTAAGGGGTTAAGTCTCACTTGAAAATGCACCTCCTGGATAAAACCTCAAAATGCTAGTAGTCATTAATGTTGCACAAGAATGCTGTTATAAATTATTTACTCTACTTGGGGGAGATTCACTAAGCGGTGATAAAGAGGTGATAAAGTGGAAATGACTTCTCCAGTTTATCACTTCTCCAATTCCTATGTTATTCTATGGAGCCTATTCACCAAGTTCTCCAAAGCTGAAGACATTTTAGTGCAGAGGCTCCATAGAATAATATAGGAATTGGAGAAGTGATAAACTGGAGAAGTCATCTCAACTTTATCACCTCTATATCACTGCTTAGTGAATCTTCCCCCTTGTGTCCGCTATCCTCATCAGAACTCTGCACTAGTGATGATCGAGCACCCCAATGCTCGGGTGTTCGGGTGCTCTGACCGAGCGCCCCCGGAGGCTCGAGTGCTCGGCCGAGCACCCGAGCCCCATTGAAGTCAATGGGAGGACTCGAGCATTACACCAGGCACCCCCTGCTCTGATGAGGGGAGGGTGCCTGGTCCATAGGAAAAGGGCAGAAAATGATGGAAACACCACAGAAATGGTTCAGGGACAGCATAGGGAGGATGTCTGGATGCATCTTGGACTCCAACGTCGCTGCTGGGAACGATCTTTCGCCCGTAGTATGCCATTTTTACAGACTGACCGTAAAACACACAAAAAGGGAAGATAAAAACGACTTTAGGTGAAAAATTGTTACCAAACAGTATTTGCTGTATATTTACTTGTATATCATCTGCAAATTCTGCAAAAAATTTCATCGATTTTTCGGAACTGGGGCCATGATTAAGAGGGAAACGTGAGCAGAGGCAAATTCTACCAAAAATTTCCTAGAGTTTTCTGAACTGGGGCCATGATTAAGAGGGAAACGTGCGCAGAGGCAAATTCTCCCAAACATTTCCTCGATTTTTCTGAACTGGGGCCATGATTAAGAGGGAAACGTGCGCAGAGGCAAATTCTCCCAAAAATTTCCTTGATTTTTCTGAACTGGGGCCATGATTAAGAGGGAAACGTGCGCTGAGCCGACCATCTAAAACATTATGGGTGAGGGTCTGCTGCGGAGCTGACCATCCTAAACATTATATGCGAAGGCCCGCTAGTGAGCTGACGCTATAAAACATTATATGAGAGGGCCCGCTAGAGAGCTGACCCAATAAAACATTATATGAGAAGGCCCGCTGGTGAGCTGACCTATACAAAAATTGTCAAACAGCGCCCGCTGGTGAGCTGGCCCTATATAAAAATTATATCACAGGGCCCGCTGGTGAGCTGGCCCTATATAAAAATTATATCCCAGGGTATATGGAAGAGAGTCAACCATATACCCATTTTTTGGGTGGAAGGGGTGAATGGGAATACAGAGTATTCCCATCATTGTAAATAACATATATAAAGTGACTTTATGTTCACCCGGGGCTTTCCTCCAGTGGAGTGGAGAAGTCAGGGGAAATCCAGGCCTTGTTCATTTTTATAAGTGTCAACCTATCAGCATTTTCGGTGGAAAGGCGGATACGCTTATCTGTTATGATGCCACCAGCAGCACTAAATACCCGCTCAGACAGAACGCTGGCGGCAGGGCAGGCCAGCACCTCCAAGGCGTAGAGTGCCAGTTCATACCACGTGTCCAGCTTGGACACCCAGTAGTTGTAAGGCACAGAGGGATCATTGAGGACGCTGACACGGTCTGCTACGTACTCCTTCACCATCTTCCAAAACTTTTCCCTCCTTGTGACACTAGGCTGCGCATCAGGGTGAGGGTGCTGGCGGGGTGTCATGAAGGTGTCCCACGCCTTGGAGAGTGTTGCCCTGCCTTTGTCGGACCTGCTGTGTGCTCCCCTTTTCTCCCCTTCTCGGTTGGCCAAGGTAGCACGTACTCTGCCGCCAGCGTTGTCAGATGGAAAATTTTGGAGCAATTTTTCGACAAGAACCTTTTGGTATTGCACCATTTTGCTTGTCCTCTCCACCGGAGGAATGAGAGATGAGAAATTCTCTTTGTAGCGGGGGTCCAGAAGGGTGAACACCCAGTAATCCGTGTTGTCTAAAATGCGTATAACGCGTGGGTCACGGGAAAGGCAGCCTAACATAAAGTCAGCCATGTGTGCCAGAGTACCAACAGGCAAGATTTCGCTGTCCTCACCAGGAGGATGACTCTCAATCTCCTCATCCTCTTCCTCCTCTTCTGCCCACCCACGCTGAAGAGATGGAACTAAAGTTCCATGGCTACCCTCTGTAGCGGAGGCAACCGTGTCTTCCTCCTCCTCCTCCTCCGCCTCCTCCAATTGTCGCTGAGAAGACGAAGTGAGGGTGCTCTGGCTATCACCTTGTGTAAGCTCTTCCTCCCGCATTTCCACCTCTTCCACATGCAAAGCGTCGGTTTTAATTGTGAGCAGCGAGCGTTTCAGTAGACACAGAAGTGGGATGGTTACACTGATAATAGTGTTATCGCCGCTCACCATCTGTGTCGATTCCTCAAAATTGCGTAAAACCTCACAGAGGTCTGACATCCATTCCCACTCCTCACTTCTGATTAGAGGAAGTTGAACGGAGAGGCGACGACCGTGTAACAGCTGGTACTCCACTACTGCCCTCTGCTGCTCACAAAGCCGGGCCAACATGTGGAAGGTGGAGTTCCAGCGCGTGCTCACGTCACACAGCAGCCGGTGAGCTGGCAATTGTAAGCGCTGCTGCAGCTTCAACAGGCCGGCTGAAGCTGTTGATGACTTACGGAAATGTGCACACACGCGGCGCACCTTGGTCAAGAGATCATGCAAATTGGGGTAGGTTTTTAGAAATCGCTGAACCACTAAATTAAATACATGCGCTAGGCATGGTACGTGTGTGAGCTTGCCGAGCTCCAAAGCCGCCACCAAGTTACGCCCATTATCACACACAACCATGCCTGGTTGCAGGTTGAGTGGCGAGAGCCACTGCTCGGTCTGGTGACTAATCCCCTGCAACAGCTCTGAGGCCGTGTGCTGTTTGTCCCCAAGGCAGATCAGCTTCAGCACGGCCTGTTGACGCTTCCCCACTGCAGTGCTACACTGCTTCCAGCTACCGGCTGATGGGTGAGTGGCGCTGCGCGCAGAGAATTCGGAGGTGGAAACGGAGGAGGAGGAGCCAATAACGTAGGTGCTGGCGGAAACCCTGATGGAGGTAGGGCCCGCAATCCTCGGCGTGGGTAGCACATGTGCCATCCCAGGGTCCGAGTCGCTCCCAGCCTCCACGACATTCACCCAGTGTGCCGTCAGGGAAATGTAGCGTCCCTGGCCACAAGCACTTGTCCATGTGTCAGTCGTTAAGTGGACCTTCCCAGTAACTGCGTTGGTCAGGGCACGGGTGATGTTACGGGACACATGGTGGTGTAAGGGGGGGACGGCACACCGGGAAAAGTAGTGGCGGCTAGGGACTGCGTACCGAGGGACAGCTGCTGCCATCAGGCTGCGGAAGGACTCAGTGTCCACAAGCCTAAATGGCAGCATTTCGATGGCCAGTAATTTGGAAAGGTGTGAGGTTAGTGCTATGGCCTGTGGGTGGGTGGCTGGGTATTTTCGCTTGCGCTCAAATGCCTGGGGTAACGACATTTGGATGCTGCGCTGGGACAGGGAAGTGGATGTGGTCGCTGATGGTGCTTCAGATGGTACAGGTGCAGGGCGGGAGGTATGCGGGCCTGCGCCTTCGA
Organism: Rhinophrynus dorsalis; assembly: GCA_037306005.1. NCBI lineage: Eukaryota > Metazoa > Chordata > Amphibia > Anura > Rhinophrynidae > Rhinophrynus > Rhinophrynus dorsalis. The sequence goes on along the minus strand of CM074723.1, from coordinate 136,052,376 downwards.
CAGGCGATTGGCCGGCACCGAAAACAGGGGAAGAGGAGGCAATGGTGTGGCCTGCAGACACAGATTGGCGATCCGGGCGTTCCTCCCACTTATTACAGTGCTTGGATGCCATGTGTCGGATCATGCTGGTGGTGGTGAGGTTTCTAGTGTTCATGCCTCGGCTCATTCTGGTGTGGCACAGGTTGCAAACTACAATTCTTTTGTCGTCCGCACTTTCCTTAAAAAAAACGCCATACCGCGGAACACCTACCCCTTGGCAAGGGAGATTTACGCAAGGGGGTGCTCCGTGGAACATTTGCGGGCCGGTTTGGTGCGGTCCGCCTTCTTTCTGTAGCCACACCACTGCCTCTTCCAGCCTGTTGCGGTGCTGCAGATGGCTCACCCTCAGGACTGCTGTCATCGCTCGGCTCTCCACCTTCCCAGGTGGGGTCAGTCACCTCATCGTCCACCAAGTCCTCCTCCACTTCCTCACTCTGATCATCCTCCTCATTTCTTGATCCCACCACATACTCAGTCATTGACAACTGTATATCATCCTCCTCATCAAGGTCTTGAGACAGTAAAAGTGGTTGATTTGATGGCAACTGTGTCTCATCATCATCATCCACTTCCTTTGACCTTAAATGCCGTTCACCTCTGTCATCTTCTTGTGACTGGGTACCCTCTAGAGGTTGTGAATCAGGGCACAAGATTTCCTGTTCCTCTGCAAGCGTGCTTGGAGAGAGGTTCAAATTAAGGATTGGTGATGAGACGAGCTCCTCACTATATCCCAGTGTGGGATCACTTCTTTGACCAGACCCTCTATGGTGGGAGGAAGGATGATCAGGGTGAGGATTATGTTGACCAGACTCTTGGCTACTGAGAGTGGACTTGGTGGAAGACAGGGTGGTGCTTAACCGACTGGAAGCAGTATCAGCTGAAATCCAACCGACCACCTGTTCGCAGTGGTCTGACCTCGAGAGTGATGTCCTGCGACGCCCTGTAAACTGAGACATGAAGCTAGGTATGGTGGATGTCTTTCTTTCTTGTGCTCTGGCACCAGGCACAGTTTCTCCGCGTCCTGACCCGCGCCCTGAACTATCAGGATCACGTCCACTTCCCCGTCCCTTTTTACCCGCCTTCTTCATATTACACGGAATATGTGCTGCAAATCTGCAACTTTGCACACTAAACAGAATGTGCTGCTTATCTGCGGCTAGGCACAGTGAACAGAATATGTGACTTTTATTTTTAACACTTTGCACACTAAACAGAATGTGCTGATAATCTGCAACTTTGCACACTAAACAGAATATGCTGCTTATCTGCGGCTAGGATCAGTGAACGGAATAAGTGACTTTTATTTTTAACACTTTACTTTGCGCAGCAGCCGCGAAACGTGCGGGGAGGAGACCCGAACATGGCGGGCGAGCACATGCGGTACTCGTACGAGTACCGCCATGTGCCGAGCAGAGCGATGCTCGAGCCGAACCGAGCTTCGGCCGAGCATGCTCGCTCATCACTACTCTGCACCTTATTCAGCACTTGACCCTTATGTACTCTGTATGTCTCCCTTTACCACTTTAGATTGTAAGCTTTCGGGCAGGGACCTCACACCCAATGTTTCACTCTACAAAGCATTTGTAACCCTGTATTGGCTAAAGCCTTAAATTGTAAAGCACTGTGTATACTTGTGGCACTATATAAACAAACATATTCATTCATGCAACAAAAAGGTTCCTCCATATTATGGCCAAAAAAAAAAACCCTGTCTCAGAAATTTCACCATACTAACTGCTTCCTCAAGGGCTATGGTCTTACTGAGCATTGACAATGAACAGGTTTTTATGCCATATCAATAAGGTGTTGTTTGACATTTATGTCAAATGACAGGGCTCTGTTAGTTTGCAATACAATATAATTGGTTGGGGCAACGTGTCTTGACCCACCTTTTAGTTTATATGCTGGAATTTCATTCAGTTTGGTTTTAGTCTGGATAGCAGCAGGGCACAGTTTGCCACTTCTTCCCTTATTTTTAATTGATTTCCTTACCTGTATAAAAATACAAGGATGGGTAAAAAAGTGTGTATTTTAATATACACTAATAAAAGGTAAGTATTATACCATGTACTGTTACATCTGGGCTAATTTACAGTAAGAATGGGTCTACTCCTGTTTTTAGTCTTGGAGCATTGTACTCTTACATTGTGTTTCAGATCTTCAGAGTTTTTACTTTTCTTTGTATTTATATGAATTTCAGACCTGTTGTGTCAGTAAAATATATTAATTACACCTCTTAATTTTTATTACCAACAGCAAGATCTTGCCAAACAAATCTGATTTTTGTATTACTCTGGTAACTAACAAGGGAAAAACAGCAGATATTGATAACTTGGATTTTAGTAATGTTTTGGACACTAACCCACACAGGAAGCTGATTCACTAGATGTATTAGATGCATAGTTTAAGACTAGATTCAATTGTAGTGAACTGGATAATAAACGGGCTGAAGGACAGACATCAGTCAGTGGAATAATTTCATGGGAGTGATGGGTTACTACTGCAGTACTTTAGGTTTTGGTATTTTGACCAGTTCTCTTCATTATCTTTATTAGAGATATTAATAGTGGTATTCAAGGTAAGGTGTGCTTTTTAATGATACAAAGATCTGTGACAGGGTTTATACTTTGGAAGGATTAACAAAATGCATAAAGGTTTAGGAAAACTGGAGGAATTGACAAATGGCATTTAAAGTTTAATGCTGAAAATCTCAAATGCAAAGTAATATATTAAGGACACAAAACCAAGAGGTGGAATACAGGCTTAATGGTACATGGTTACAATAACAACAGCAGTGTCAGAAATCGACTTGGGGTTTATTATTTCATATGACTTGAGAGTAGGCAAGCAAAGATATACAATAGTGGCAACAGCTAACAGGATACCGGGCTGCAAAGTGATTGCTAGGTTCCAAAATGAACTGAAGCTTGGCCCAACCTAATACATTATTAATATACCATGCAGACCAATTGCACAATTAATAATTAATAATAGGGAGATAAGCACTATTTAATGCCCCAAACAATCAACAAGACCCAAAGACCTTGACGAGAGAAACTTGGATCAAAACCACCAAGAGCGTTGAAATGTCTTCATGGTTAATCCAGCTGATTTCTCCACAATTGCATTCAGTGTGAAACATGCTTTGGTAAATGCTGAATAAAACCTTAGATTTCCTAAGTTAGAGGACTGATGAGGATGATGGGAACAGGGAAAGACAGTGAACATTTATAAAGCTAAAAGGGAACAGATGTTTCAGAGAAGTCTGTATAGATAAGAAGTGCAGGGTGTACATACTGGATAGGTGATATAGACCCAGCAGTGTCACTGAGCTTTATATAAATAAGTTCATAACTTTTCAGTTAACACTCTAAATTGTTTGATTCAGTTAACACTCTGTATTGTTTGATCCATCATTTCATATTTCATCTTTATGTTCCATTTCATCTTATATGCATCAGAAATGTCCATATTATAATTATCTCATTACTGTCTGGTATACAGCAAATCATGGTCATCTAAAATCTATAGATTTTGATTTTAATTGGATGCTCTATTTAAATTTAAAGGACATGTAACCAAATGGAGATAATGGCATGAGGCATAAAAATTAGATAATTAGATGAAGGTGGATTACTTGTCAGAAGTAGAAATGACTCAAGAAAAATGGAGACACGACAAGGAGAGGCTGTAGGAACCCTTAGAACATTCAGTACACATGATCCATGCCAACATAAGTGAATCAGGGAAGGAAGAGCAGAAATCAGCAATACTGTGATCTGTGATCCTAAACTGTAGCTCCCACTGTGCAATAATGTAGGCAGATGTAGAGCAGACATCAGAAGAATTTCAGAGGCTCGAAAGTAGAACACTACTAAGGATAGCAGGGTAGGTATTCACACATTAAAAGCAAAGTGAGGTGACCCAGCTGAAAAAACACGTTACATGTTATAAACCCAGTTTCACCCAAGTAACTTTAGAATTTGATAAACAAATTTAACAGTGGAACACTGCTCTAAAGTTATGCATACCCTGCTCTTCATTACCCACGTGCCACTTCCTGTACCTCCATTCAGAAATTGTACTGGGGCTATCAGGGTGTGGAGTAGGGCCTTTGTGCCATGACAGTATAAATACTAGAGACTTGAAGTGTGACATTCCAGTAGCCAGAAAATGTATATATTGGATATGTGCCATACATAGGATATTATGTGTGTGCAGGGCCCTAGCATACAGGCAGAGGACTTGGGAGGGAGGAGGAGGCAAAGAACCAGAGCAGATTAAATGGAGGGAGGGGGATGCAAAGCAGAGGAAGAGAGGGGTGGAAAGGGGACATAGGTGGCAAACAGGGAAAGTGGTTATTATATGAATGGTTTTATGTATTTGTGAATATGTGCACGGTACATATGGGCTTTGGCTTAAACCTTAAGTGGCAGAGGAGAAACGCATTTGTGTGCAATGCATTCCTTACCACTGTTGCACTCAAAGGGTTAATAGGATTCTTCAATATGTTGCATATTTTTTATGCATAGGGAGTGGCATGAGAGGTGTGGGGTGTTATGGAGCATAGTGGCACCAGGAGAGAGGCGCCTTGATAATACTGTGCAAAGGCATTGGTTGAACTCTTTGGCACTGAAAAGGTTGATAGAATCCTGTATGCAAAAGTATGTGCATGTCCAAATAACTGCTTCATGAATGCTCGCATAACGTGTGGCTAGCGGAGGACGGAAGTGAGGCATAAGAGTACAAATTGGTCTTGAGGCAATGAGCAGGGTGGTAGGGCGCTCATATTTTTAAGAAGAGAAAGTGAAGGCAGACAAAGTCCTTGCAGCGATTTTGACAGGAGTAATAATGTGCACTCTGTACTTTTCTGTCATAGTGGATTAAGATACAAAAGGCATAGATTGAAAAGGCACCAATGCTCACAATTAAGAGCAAATGAGAACAGATGCAGCTCCACCAAGCTGCATTGCTGGCATCCGCTTGCATGTGTTTACCATGTCAGACAGTGTTGGGGTTAAGGGAGCAGATGTGAGCGAATGCCAGCAGCACAGTCTGGCAATGTCACATCCCTCTAATCTGCTCTTGATTGGGAGCCTTTTTGTCATTATAACCCTTTGAGTGCCAGAGAGGCAACACAATGCATTGTCCAGTATATGTACAAACAGACCATACAATATACTGACACAGGTCAGGTACTGATCGCGTGAACTCAAACCGAGACAGCCAGGAACGGGTTACTATTAGGCCAATACAGCGAGCAGGCCCTATTAGTGCGAGGCCCTTGAAACTCCCACTCTGCACAGGGAGTGCTTAAATAGTGAGAAATGCCCAGGAGACAACAGAGGCCCAGGATAACTAGATCTGCCTTAGCAATAATGGAGGACTGAGACAGTATGCCTGGATGGGGTGCCCAACGGAGACTGCACTGTGATTGACCGGTGACAAGTAGCACCTTCCCCAAAGGGGTTAACGAACGCCAAGACCAGCAAAGACTGCCTGATGGTAACACATCTTGAGGCACCCAACGAGACACCAGCCTCAGCTGAAGGCAGGAAGGAGGGTCATGCGTACTGTGGTTCACTGATGGAGTAGACACTGGAATGTCACCCGCGCAACACTGACCATATCGAGACTAGACTGCACAAGTGACTCTGAGACTCAACAGGGTAGTCCAGAGACCGAGCCTGGAAGCGGAAACCCAGACCGAGGACCGGAATGGGACCGCAGATCGCACCAATACCAGGAACAGTAGCCCTACCGGGCCAGTACACAGAGCAGGAACGAGCCAATCCAGTGGGTACACAAAGCAGGAACATCAGCCGGGCCAGTACACGGAGCAGGAACATCAGCCAATCCGGGATGGTACACAGAGCAGGAACGTCAGCCAGGTCGGGTCGGTACACAGAGCAGGAACGTCAGCCAATCCGAGTCGGTACACAGAGCAGGAACGTCAGCCGGGCCGGGTCGGTACATGGAGCAGGAACGGATACAGCAGAGTAGTCAGGCAGTCCGGGTCGGTACACAGTCAGGAACAGATACAGCAGAGTAGTCAGGCAATCCGGGTCGGTACACAGAGATCACATGGAGAACTGGAACAAGCGCTGGCAACGGAAACACCATGAAAGGGCAACAGCGAAGTGACAGGACCCAGTATTTAATGACAAATACTGGGCGGGATAAGACACTGCAACCAATAAGAGTTAGCTGTGAGTGAGGCTGACAGAATGTCGCCAGGAAGCACGGGGACCGTGATACTAAGTTCATCCCAACTATGCTACTTTGGCGATGGGATATTGGGAGGCATTCCATGGTTGCAATGGGTACCCCTGGGTGGCAAACCTGGTGTTTTAAGGTCACTATATCATTGATATATTGATGATAAGGCAGGGTACAAGTACAGACCTGGAGGAAATGATCCAGGAGTTCTGTCACTGGTGAGTTTGAATATTCATGTTACAACTATACATTTATTTATTTTTTTATCTTAAGTTTAGATTGACCATGGGGAAATAGACAAAAACCATAATCCTCAGTGGTTAAGCATGATATTGCCAATATCATAGACTAAGAAGGAACTCCAATGAGATGGAGACTTTCCTAAAGGAACGTGAGGACCTAAAACAGAAGTTCTTAGAAAAGGGATAAAGGAAGACCTAATAAATCAAGCATTTGGAAAAGCAAAGAAATAAAATTCCAATATTTAAACCTAAGAAAAATATAGAAAAAACAAATAGGGATCAAAACAGGTCCAATTAAATACCATTCCGAAGCCTCACAAATTCAAAAATAATAAATATTGAGGAGAATTGGAACAGGGCCTGCTTCTGAAGTATATAGTAAGGGGGTCCCCTAAGATCATTGGATCACACATTGCCAAAAGCAGATCTAAGGTATTACAAAAGAGCAGTTTAGATATAAACAGGGGGATACAGAGATTAATATCAATGCCCAATCTAATACAGTAATATTGATACCCGTTGTCTGCAGGTGTTCCTCAAACAATGTTACAATTTCCCATAGATGAAGAATAAAGAAAAATCCTTTATAAGTCATTCAACTGGTAAACAATACTGCAATGCAAAGGCATGAGTTGGCTCTTGCAGGGTCCTGGTATATATAATTTGTTTATTTTGTGTATTTTATTGTACCTTTTAAAGTGTTAGCTAAATTAGCTGAGTAGGTAACATCTCCAGAGCAGGATGTAGAGCTACTATAAAATGTATTGGAAGATCTGCTCTGATGGAGGTCAACCAGGAGACACACAAATAACCTGAAATAGGAAGAACATGTGTATATATAGTGTAAAAAGGTTCAATACAAATATATATTCAGAATGCCCAGGCTTTACCCTTTTGATGGGTACCAAACATGCCAGGGGGAGGTGTTCCTGCTATGAGTTACAAAAATAAACATTTTGCAACCAGTTAGACCCAGCATGTTTGGTGTCCTGATATTGACACAGGTATGAGGAATATGATTATTATAACATTATAGAGGTGTGCTGTAGGTTGCATGTTTTGGGAAGCCTTATGATTTTTCAGGTAGAACTTTGCAGTAAGATCCCTGACAGGTCTGATTGAGTGGGCTGTAAACAGTCAGGCCAGACCACTGACACTCCCAGGTAACACCCAGGGGGTCCGGCCTCTTAGAAGCAACTGTGGACTCCTATTTAATATGGGTTTTTGGATGAAAACAGGGAAGGGGGAAATACCATCTGAAGTTCCCAAGGTATCACAGTGCCTGTGATTCCTGTCAGTCTCATCTATGGCAGATACTGATTTGCTGTGTTGGTGTGGCCCGCCCCCTGGTGACCTTTTTATACCTGGCTAGCACAGCTGTCAGTCGCCCTTTCGTGGTGTTTCTGTGTTCCGGATTCCTGTGTACCGACTCGGCTTGCCTTGACTATTCTCCTGTGTTCCTGCTCGTGTATGACCCAGCCCGTCTGACTACCACCCTTGGATCCTGACCCGGTTTGGCTGACGTTCCTGCTTGTGTACGACCCGGCTTGTATGACTGCCTTCTACGTGCTCCGACCCGGCCTGGCTGACTTCCCGCTCCGAAGACCGACTCCTGCTTTCTACAGTGACCTGTGTTCCAGATGTCGCCGCCGCGACATTTCTATCTGCTGTTCCAGCTTTTGGTGTGACTGCCTTGCCTGGTGTACTCCGATCTGTGCAGTGTATTTTCCTTGCAGAGTTGTGCGTATACGCGCCTCCTTCAGACTGCAGAGCCTTGCTATACCGCTGAAAAGCCTTGAGTAAAAGTGCTAATTAACCCTAGCAGTGCCGCCTGGGTTCCACTCTCTCGCTACTCCTGTAAGAGTCTCTTTCTCGGTGATACTACTGCTGAGTTGGCCGCTCTCCGTCGGCAGCTCCACACATCCTTGCAGAGTATTCACATCCGTTTGGCCGGTTGGGCGCCTAAGACTCTCTCTCTTGTTCATTGAGCGATTCCGCTTTACCGAGTGGTGGCAGGCACAGGCATCAGCATTCGTATTCCGGTAATTACGCCCGTGGGGGCTGTCGGCTCTAGCGTATGTTATCCCGTTGTCCGGTTAAGTCTGAGGAGGCTTGGCAACTCTCGCATTGAAGGCCGGTTCCAATCACGCACGTGGGGGCCTTTTGCACTTGCTCTAGTTGAAGCAGTTCCAGTAGGTACGCCGGAGGGGGCTACGTGGACTCTTGTGCTTCTTCTTACTGAACACCGTGGCGAGGCAGTCCAGTATCCAGCCGATGATAGTCTTGGTCTCCAGCACAGCCTTATAACACCCTGGGTGTTCCAAACATCCACATCTGAGACTGACTGTTATCAAGGACTTAACCCCTTGGGGGTATATGCTATTCTACTGCTGTGTAATTGTACTTATAAGTCATTTATGCATTTACCATCGTATCTATATATATAATTACCACTGGTGTATATCTACCGCCACTAGGGGGCGTGTTATTGCTTTATTTTATTTTTAATAAAATTGTGTTCTTATTCACACACTGGTCTGAGAGTCTTAAAAAAACGTGACAGTACGAAAGGGCCATGACCTCAGACGGTAAGGGTGAAAGTCAAACACAGAACATCCATTGGAGAATGGATGTTCATGAGCAGCGCATGGACCAATTGGCACTGGCTTTACAGACGTTACTCGAACGTACAGTACATTTGGACAAGCCTAGTCCTAATCCGGTGGTCACCCCAGTCCTGACACCGGATAATCAGTCCATAGTCCCATCAGCTAATTCGAAAGGGCTAACGGCATCCGCACCGCTACCGTTAAGGTATGATGGCGAACCTTCCCTTTGCAGGGGATTTATTAATCAACTAGAGATATTTTTGGAGTTGGCACCCCAGGCATTTCCTAACAACCGTAGCAAGGTCGGTCTTATGATATCTCTGTTGACTGGCAAGGCATTGGCATGGGCGAATCCGTCGTGGGAAAATGCTAGACCCTGCACTCTGAACTTTAGAGAATTCGTCAGAAGGTGCAGACGAGTGTTTGAGGTTCCTGGCAGGGCTGCCTCTGCTGCCAAAAGGCTGATGGAAATTCAGCAGGGCGAACGCACACTGGGCGATTATGCTATTGAATTCAGGACCTTGGCAGCAGAGGTGGGCTGGAACGAGGAGGCCTTACTGGCTGCCTTTACTCAGGGTCTCTCCGAACAAATTAAGGATGAGATAGCCGCTCGTGATGTACCCAGTGATCTGGATGAATATATCGATTATGTCTTATTATTAAACTCTCGCATCCGAGAGAGACGGTTGGCTAAAAGGGCTAAAGCAAAAAACTATGGCCAGACCAGCTTCCTTAACCCACCCACACCACCCGTTCTTCCAGAGCGACCAATCGATAATTCTGAACCTATGCAATTGGGGTTCACTAGGCTCTCTAAAGAGGAGAGATTATATCGTGGGAGGCAAGGTCTATGCCTTTATTGTGGCAAAGCAGGGCATCTGTTGCGCAATTGTCCAGTTCGGCCGGGAAACAAACGCACCTAGGGTACCTTGGGGGACAGGCCCTAGGTGGTGTAGAACAGTCCCTAGATTCTAGCACCACTAAACCCACCATTCAGGTGGTCTTCGCTTGGGTGGACAAGGTTATCGAGGTCCTCGCATTGGTGGACTCCGGGGCAGCAGGCTATTTCATGGACCAGTCATTTGCCAACCTGCAAGGCATTCCTTTATGTAAAAAGGACTCTCCGGTTGCAATTGAGGCCATCGATGGCAGACCCCTGGAGCCGGCATTTATTACGCTTGAAACTATTCCAGTGACAATGACAGTAGGGGCTTGTCACAAAGAGCAGATACGATTTCAAATCATTCGTTCCCCGCACCATTCAGTTATTTTGGGGTTCCCATGGCTACAGGTACATAATCCCCAATTTGACTGGCAGAGATGTGAGGTTAACTCCTGGTCAGAATACTGTAATAAGAACTGTCTCTCCTTACCTGTCAAGATTATGTGTACCTCTCCGGCTGTGCCAGCTGAATACGAACAATTCAGTGTCGTGTTTAGTAAAGGAGAGGCCAGCGCATTGCCTGAGCATAGGGCGTATGATTGCGCCATTGATTTGCCTCCTGGTTCGGTGCCTCCCAGGGGGCGCACTTACCCACTGTCCTGTGAGGAGAATAAAGCTATGGAGGACTATATTGCTGATGCCCTTGAGAGGGGTATCATCCGGAAATCTACTTCTCCGGCAGGTGCCGGATTTTTCTTTGTGAAAAAGAAAAGTGGTGAACTTAGGCCATGCATTGACTATCGTGGGCTGAACAAGCTTATGCCTAAGAATGCCTATCCTATTCCACTTATTACCGAATTGTTTGACAGATTGAAGGGCTTGTCGATCTTTACTAAACTTGACTTGCGAGCCGCCTATAATCTGGTCAGAATTAAAGAAGGTGACGAGTGGAAAACAGCGTTTAATACCAGAACAGGGCATTACGAATATCTGGTGATGCCATTTGGCTTATGCAATGCGCCTGCAGTATTTTAGGAGTTTATTAATGACATTCTACGAGACCTACTCCAGTCTTGTGTAGTCGTATATCTAGATGATATATTAATTCACTCTGCCAACCTCTCACAACATATCAAAGATGTTTCAGAAGTCCTGCTCCGACTTCGCAAGCACAGGCTATTCTGTAAGATAGAGAAATGTGAATTCCATACATCTCAAGTGCCATTCCTGGGTTTCGTTATCTCTAATAATGGCATTGCCATGGATCAGGAGAAGTTGGCAGCAGTTCTGCAATGGCCTCGTCCTAAAGGGTTAAAGGCCATTCAAAGATTCTTAGGTTTTGCGAACTATTATAGGAAGTTCATCCAGAACTTTTCCACGATTGTCAAACCATTGTCAGATTTGACTCATAAGGGCACTTCTCCCTCTCAGTGGTCCAAGGCGGCGGAGACCGCATTTGTTACCCTGAAATCTGCCTTTGCATCTGCTCCGGTGCTGTCCCACCCTAATCCCTCCCTGCCCTTCACGTTGGAGGTTGACGCTTCTGAGGTTGGGGTTGGAGCAGTACTCTCCCAACGTCCTGTGGGAGGTGGCACCTTGAGGCCTTACGGTTTCTTCTCTAAAAAATTGTCCAGTGCGCAGAGCCATTATGAGATTGGGGACAGGGAGCTGTTGGCCATAATTCTAGCTCTGAAAGAGTGGCATCACCTTTTGGAGGGCACTCGGACTCCAGTACTAATTCTTACGGATCATAAGAATTTAACTTATCTCTCCGAAGCCAAAAGACTGTCTTCTCGACAAGCTAGATGGGCACTTTTTTTGTCACAATTTAATTTCCTAGTGTCTTATCTTCCTGGCTCAAAAGATATTAAAGCCGATGCGTTGTCTCGTCAGTTCGCTTCTGACACTGAGAGGGAGGAGGAACCTGTTCCCATCATTCAGCCAGATCGCATCCTGGCCACTATCCGTACCACCATTACCTCGCCTCTGGGGGAGGAGATATTGGCATCACAATCGAGGGCACCTCCTGAGACCCCTGTGGGGAAGTGTTTTGTAGATGTGCCATTCCGTGTCCGTTTGTTGGAAACTTACCACGCTTCTAAAGCGGCTGGGCATATTGGTAGGGACCAACTAGTCTGGTCTCTGTTGCAATTATTTTGGTAGCCTACCTTGAGAGCCAATTGCGCCGCTTTTACTGCAGCCTGTACCACCTGTGCCCGTGCTAAGACCCCTAGGCATCTCCCTGTGGGCTTATTGCAACCTGTGCCCAACGGAGACCGTCCTTGGTCTCATATTTCTATCGACTTTTTAGGAGAGTTACCAGCGTCTAGGGGATTTACGTTCATTCTTATGGTGGTCGATAGATTCTCTAAAATGGCACATTTTGTGCCTCTGACTGGCCTTCCATCTGCCCAGGAATTGGCTGTAGTCTTTTCTAGGGAGGTATTCCGCCTGCACGGAGTACCCAGAGTGATTGTATCCGACCGAGGGAGCCAGTTCGTTTCTAGGTTTTGGAGGGCATTTTGTGGCCAGATGGGCATTCAATTGTCATTTTTCTCCGCCTACCATCCCCAAACGAATGGGGCCGCTGAACGTGCCAATCAGGGACTGGAGCAGTTCCTGCGTTGCTTTGTCACTGATCATCATGACAATTGGGCTGACCTGTTGCCATGGGCTGAGTTTGCCAGAAACTGTGCGGTTAATTCATCGTCCGGGAGATCTCCGTTTCTCGTTAATTATGGGTTCCAGCCTTGTCTGCTCCCGGACTCCTTTCAGGCGCAGCAGATTCCCGCTCTGGACGAGCATTTGGCACAGCTTCGTTCCACTTGGTCACAGGTTCAGAGGTCCCTCAGTCAGTCATTTCGGCGTCAGCAGAGGCACGCTAATCGCAGACATCTGCCAGCGGTCTCCTTTCAAGTTGGGGACAGGGTATGGCTGTCATCCAGAAACCTTAATTTACAAGTACCATCCAACAAACTGGCTCCCCGGTTTATCGGTCCATTTAAGATTATCCGCAAGATTAATCCGGTTTCTTATGCTTTGGAGCTTCCACCCTCTATGCACATTCACAATGTGTTCCATGTGTCGCTCCTGAAACCCTTGGTGTGTAATCGCTATACTACTACGCCAGTGATTCCTGGGCCGGTGGACGTCCAGGGCCAAGAAGAGTATGAGGTGCAGAGCATTATTGATTCTAGGAGATTTAGAGGAAAGCTGCAATACTTGGTTCATTGGAAGGGCTATGTTCCTGAGGAACGTTCTTGGGTTGATCAAGGGGACCTCCACGCACCTAGATTACTACGCAGCTTTTACTCCAAATACCCTTCTAAACCCAGACCTCGAGCGGCGAGAGGGGGTCTTTGAGAGGTGGGTACTATCACAGTGCCTGTGATTCCTGTCAGTCTCATCTATGGCAGATACTGATTTGCTGTGTTGGTTTGGCCCGCCCCCTGGTGACCTTTTTATACTTGGCTAGCACAGCTGTCAGTCGCCCTTTCGTGGTGTTTCTGTGCCAGTCATACTGTTGCTGTGTTCCGGATTCCTGTGTACTGACTCGGCTTGCCTTGACTATTCTCCTGTGTTCCTGCTCGTGTATGACCCGGCCCGTCTGACTACCACCCTTGGATCCTGACCCGGTTTGGCTGACGTTCCTGCTTGTGTACGACCCGGCTTGTATGACTGCCTTCTACATGCTCCGACCCGGCCTGGCTGACTTCCCGCTCCGAAGACCGACTCCTGCTTTCTACAGTGACCTGTGTTCCAGTTGTCGCCGCCGCGACATTTCTATCTGCTGTTCCAGCTTTTGGTGTGACTGCCTTGCCTGGTGTACTCCGATCTGTGCAGTGTATTTTCCTTGCAGAGTTGTGCGTATACGCGCCTCCTTCAGACTGCAGAGCCTTGCTATACCGCTGAAAAGCCTCGAGTAAAAGTGCTAATTAACCCTAGCAGTGCTGCCTGGGTTCCACTCTCTCGCTACTCCTGTAAGAGTCTCTTTCTCGGTGATACTACTGCTGAGTTGGCTGCTCTCCGTCGGCAGCTCCACACATCCTTGCAGAGTATTCACATCCGTTTGGCCGGTTGGGCGCCTAAGACTCTCTCTCTTGTTCATTGAGCGATTCCGCTTTACCGAGTGGTGGCAGGCACAGGCATCAGCATTCGTATTCCGGTAATTACGCCAGTGGGGGCTGTCGGCTCTAGCGTATGATATCCCGTTGTCCGGTTAAGTCTGAGGAGGCTTGGCAACTCTCGCATTGAAGGCCGGTTTCAATCACGCCCGTGGGGGCCTTTTGCACTTGCTCTAGTTGAAGCAGTTCCAGTAGGTACGCCCAAGGGGGCTACGTGGCGAGGCAGTCCAGTATCCAGCCGATGATAGTCTTGGTCTCCAGCACAGCCTTATAACACCCTGGGTGTTCCAGACATCCACATCTGAGACTGACTGTTATCAAGGACTTAACCCCTTGGGGGTATATGCTATTCTACTGCTGTGTAATTGTACTTATAAGTCATTTATGCATTTACCATCGTATCTATATATATAATTACCACTGGTGTATATCTACCGCCACTAGGGGGCGTGTTATTGCCTTATATTATTTTTAATAAAATTGTGTTCTTATTCACACACTGGTCTGAGAGTCTTAAAAAAACGTGACACAAGGACTCTTAAAATATCGGTAATTGTATTTAAGGATTTCTTGTCTTTCTCCCATATTATTTTATAGACTGTTTTGCCAATGTGTAATCTTTATTTGTGTATGTCCTTTATTTCTGTATTTTTGTAACCAGCACTGTGATGCCTTTTTTCAGATTAAATGTTCAATTAATCAGCTCTTGTCTATGTTCTCTAACAGGAACTCACTACTCTGAAGGAAGCACTTTTAGAACATACTACTAAGTTAAGTCTAAATGTTTGATTATTAAGGTGATTTTATACTGTAATTCTGTAGTGTTTGGGGTAACCTAAGACACCCAGATATAAAGTCTTGGTGGTGGCAGCGAATTGTAATACTGGGGTGATAGTGCAGGAGGGATTTCAGGGGTTAATTTGGTGGTTGCTAGGAATAGTAACAGGTAACCAAGCGTCTAGTATTGTTAACCCATTCCCTCCCACACTCTCACCACTGTCTCAGCAGGGCCTATAACCTTCGCTTGTGACAAATACCCTATAAACAATTTTCAAAAACTGGAACTAATATATTTTATAAGCTGCAGATGCATTGTACAATGCATAGGTCACACCACAAGGAACCTGAAAGATAAGGGAATATCGGAGAAACATTACTAAAAAGAATTTAAATCACAGTGTATCCTGTTATTTTCATTAGTGCCCAAAGGGAGAACTTGGGGGAATTCAGGTTGCAGACATAGATAACATTTCCATTAAGGGGCCACGTTCTATTTGCTGAAGAGTGAGATGGGCAACTGTGAAGCTAGTGAGCAAGGAAATGTGTGTGGAGCTTGGGAGTGATGGCATTCGCTGGAGACTTCTTTCTGCAACCAAGGCTGTGGTAGAATTGCTATCCACAAAGGCCAGATGTTAGGATGAACCTCTCCAGAAACCGCTTAAGGTTGCCTAATCTACTAGAAGAAGAGAATCCTAGTGTGCAGAGGTTCTATAGTGAATGGCTTGGGTCTGGGGCAATGGAATACTTCAAAAGTAAATGTAACAGCTGAGAAGTGAGTAGCAAGTAAAGTCCCAAACAGAAATAAACGAGATGGCTTGGTTTGTGAAGAGAGCTCTGCTGGTGGGGACTTGTTGACTAGAGAAAGAACAGGAGGAAGCCATGAAGTTGGACAACAGGAGGATATCGACTTAGTGAAGACACCGACTAGTTGGGTTGACCGAGCATAGGGTCGGATGCTTACGACTAAGTGTGTCAGCTTCAAGTCTGCTTGGTCATAGGTGGGCAGTTGGATGCTATCAACTCCATAAGTTACTGGCAAGCTGGTTTGGTCGTAGATGAGAAGTCGGATGCTATCGACTCTGGAATTTACCAACAACCAGTTTTGGTCATTGTATTGTATTGTATTGTATGTTTTATATAGCGCCAACCAGTGTACTTAGCACTTTACAGTTTACATTTGATATAGAGGTACAATAAGTGCAGTGATTAAGTACTTATAAAGACAATCATAAGGGGAACAACAGGTGAGTATACATGAGTATTAAAGGTCCCTGCCTCGTAGAGCTTACGATCTAAGTCATAGATGAACAGTCAGATGTATCGACTCCAGAAGTTACAGATGAGCTGGCTTGGTAGTATGCGGTTAGTCAGAGGACTAACGATGAGCAGACAGGAACAACAGGAGATAGAGTCTCTAAGCTAAGATAGTAGTAAAGTCAAAGGAGGCCATGGTCAATTCTAGTCAGGCAGCAGAGGATCTAGGAGATACAGCAAAATCACTTAGGAAGACAAGCCAGAGTCAGAAGGCAGAAGACAAAGTCAGCATGCTGAATCTTAGTCAGTAGGTAACTCGGGTCATAGCCAGAGATTAGACAGGTCAAAATCAGCAGGCAGAGAGCAAGGTCGGGAGCACTCCAAGTCAGAACACAGAAGTCAAGGCCCGGAAATGCAGATACTGGATCAACAGGATCTCTCAGTAGTTGAGCATGAAGATCGAGCATCCACCTAAGCTTCAAGCAGGTAAATAAAGGCAGACGTCCAATGAGTGCTCGTGACAGGAGGGACCACAGATAAGGGAGCTTGAGATAAGGATAGTGATGGATATAAACAACTATGTCAAAAGAAGGCAGATATGATTTATAAGTTGAAAACACTGACTCCCATGGGGTTTAATAAAAACATAGATTTGAGTAATATAGTTTAATAAGAGGCGGCGTTATTTAGACTATATGTAAAAACATCAGCTCTTAACCCTAAACCATAGTTTAGGGTTGTAGCAGGAGATGTGGTGATTATTAGTGATGAGCGAGCGTGCTCGGCCGATGCTCGGATCGGCTCGAGCATCGCTCTGCTCGGCACATGGCGGTACTCGTCGAGTACCGCCATGTGCTCGCCCGCCATGTTCGGGTGGCGGGGATCTGTGCCGGAAGAGGCACAGATCCGAAGACGCTCCGCTGGACCACCAGGGACTGGAGGTACGGGGGCATTGCGGAGATGAAGGGGGCATTGCGGAGATGAAGGGGGACATTGTGGAAGAGGGGCATAGACTCTATGCCCCTCTTCCACAATGTCCCCCTTAATCTCCGCTATGCCCGTCTTCCACAATGTCCCCCTTCATCTCCGCTATGCCCCTCTTCCACAATGTGCCCCTTCATCTCCGCTATGCCCCTCTTCCACAATGTCCCCCTTCATCTCCTCTATGGCATAGAGGAGATGAAGGGGGACATTGTGGAAGAGGGGCATAGCGGAGATGAAGGGGCACATTGTGGAAGAGGGGCATAGCGGAGATGAAGGGGGACATTGTGGAAGACGGGCATAGCGGAGATGAAGGGGGCATAGCGGAGATGAAGGGGGACATTGCGGAGATGAAGGGGGCATTCGGAGATGAAGGGGGCATAGCGGAGATGAAGGGGGCATTGACCAGGCACCCTCCCCTCATCAGAGCAGGGGGTGCCTGGTGTCGCCCCATTGAAGTCAATGGGGCTCGGGTGCTCGGCCGAGCACTCGAGCCTCAGGGGGTGCTCGGTCAGAGCACCCGAGCACCCGAGCATCGGGGTGCTCGCTCAACACTAGTGATTATTAATATTAGAAAAGAGTTTGATTTATTATGTATATTTATAAATCTATACCAACACACCATGACTACTGGTAAGATATACAATAAATAGGATCAAGTAAGAGGTACAATACCTTGGGTTTTGAATATATGGACACAGATTTTCTTTTTGAGAATACAATCTCCACTGGACATGTGTCATGCCAGAAGAAGGCAGACTGAATGGTTAATGCAAGGGATATAATATGAAGAGTTCCCTGTAATTGGAAGCTCGGTATTGGAGGGAAGAGATCATGAGATTTATCTCCTATTCCTATTGTTCTATACACACCTTTGCTTGGGAGATTCTTAAGCTCCATGTGGAAAACTATATGCATGACTACTGGAGGTATAGTGGAACACGCAAAGGTGCACATGTGCATATACTGGTGTTGTTGCCAATGTTTAAATACAGATTTTATAGAATATTTCAATCATATGCAGCAGAAGAAGTGAAAGGTCTTGCAGTTTGAAATGCAATGTTTTTGAGTAAATAGTAACTGAAAGATACCTCTTTGGTTAGAGGAAGTGGATCATGGTATGGTGGGAAGATAAAGATATATAAACTGGATTTTATTGTAGTTAAGTTATGCACCTGATGATGTGGAAAAACAAAAGATCTTGGACTATATTGCTGTTGTTATATTGTTTTAAATATTCTAACAAAAATTGAGGTTTTTTTAACACAAGTAAGCCCAGGTATTATTAATAGCATTTTCCTCATCTGACACACTAGAGAAAATCATGGATGAGGATGCAGAAGCAGTACTTTTTTGAATATTATGTGCACACTAAGCCTAGTGAGTAGATCTTCAAGGGGACCACAAGTGACTCTAGAAAGCTACTCTTAGAGGCACTTTTCACGCTAGTGTTTTTTCTTTTTGTTCGTGTCTTTTCACAGTATCGGCAGATGCTAGCAGTCACATAACAAGGTGACCATACACCAAACAGCATCACCAGAAGATATCCTGGGGCACATATTAGATAATTCACCTCTTGGAACTCTATTCAGAACCAATTCCTTAGGTAAAGCTTGGGACTTGATCCTCTAACAGTTATATTCTAAAGCTGATTTTTTTTTTTTGGTGTTCAAATGTATTCAAAATAATTTAGTCACAACTGAGTTAATAATACATAGTAGTATATATATATATACTAGCAATATGTGACAGCATTGCCCGTCATTGTAGTAGGGTATGTGTTATGTAGCATTTTTTGTTTGAAATGTTGTAGGTGGCATGTTGAAGGTATTTTGTAAGAATTTTTTGTGTTTGTATTATACATTTCATTTAGCTGTATTGACTGATGGTGGTTTTGTGTGTACTGTGTGAAGCAGAAAGAATCATATTGCACACATACATAGACACACACAGATACAGTGACATATACAGACATTGATCATACATACACACGTACATACATGCGTACACATACACACACACACACACACACACACACACACATACAGATATTATTACGGTCCTGTAAGTGCCAGAGGGGTAGGCAAGCATTGCTGATTGTGTTGCTTAATCCTCTGGCACTGAAAGGGTTAACCAGCTGTCCCAGTATGTAGCGAGAGTCATAGAGTCCACAGTCCCTGAAGTGGACTCTGTACATGCACACTCAGAGGCTGCCAAACAACTGCCGGCCCGGCTCCCTGGCCAGGAAGACACCTCCTGCCCCAGGCCTCAGCCAAGAGCGTTACTAGGGATGCAGCCCGGGCACCAAGAGCAGGAACTGAGGAGGGATGGTGTGTGTGGTTGGAGCAGTGATGGTGTGTGTTGTTGGAGCAGCTATAGTGGGCGTGTATATTTTTTGTGCCAGGGTACTTACACAATGCAGGTGTGTGACAGCGGGCAGAGAGCAGCTGTGAAGAAGCTTGTGTGTAAGAGTGTGTACAACAGAGTGGCCCCAGCATGGTCTGTCTCCAGCCCCTCAGCCACGGGTAATAGCCGCATCCAGCTGCTGCTTGTAGAGAGCTCCTTGAAGGGCCGTATGACCGTGCTGTTGCGGGGTGGAGTGTTGTGCTTCATGAAGGGGGAACATGAAGGATTTGGTACTGGGCCTGCCTGCCTTTGAGCTACATGAAGCAGCTGGGCTTCCTGCAGCAGAAGCACATTGTGCACCAGGAGCCGAAAGCATTGTTGTGTTGTGGATACCAGAAATGAAGGTACACTGGAGCCGATCCCGTCCTCTCTTTGTTGGATCAGCTCATTGTGTGCCTCAGTTTGGTGGAGGGATCTCTGGGGACTCTGTGTGTGTGTGTGGCTTTTGTGTGTATGGCTTGCATGTGTGTGTGTGTGTGGCTTGCGTGTGTGTGTGGCTTGCGGGTGTGTGTGGCTTGAGTGTGTGTCTGTGGTGTAGGAGCGAGTGGCAGCCATTTTGTTTTTTCAGTCACTTGGATAGTGGTGGGTGGGCTGGATAGTGGGGGCAGGCCAACTCCCTGATTGATTTAAATCACTCCTCCATTGAATCACCCAATGGGAACAGTAACTCCTTACTTAAGCTGAGGTAACATAGCAATATAACACACAGTGGCTCTTCAGTTGAGGCAACGTAGCAATATGCTGAGGGATCAAATAGAAAGTGGTGTTTGAGGCTTGCTCTCTGTAACATACAGCAAAGCATCTCTCTCCCTTTAAGGAGAAAGGGTGGGAATCAGGAAGCAGGAAGTGGAGGAGTGACAGTTGAAAACAGACAATGAGGTGACTGAAGAGATTAAAAGAGTTAACCCTTTGAGTGCCAGAGGGGTACGCAACGCATTGCAAAGCAATGCGTTGCGTACCCCTCTGGCACTGAAAGGGTTAAATAAATAGTTGCTATGAAGTTTATCCCTGAGTTTGTATTTTATGGGAACATTACACCCTCGTACTGAAACAGAGTGTATGGAGGGTTACAGTTATCTGTGGGAGGTGAAACAGTGTGTATGGAGGGTTACAATTATCTGTGGAAGGTGACACAGAGTGTATGGAGGGTTACAATTATCTGTGGGAGGTGAAACAGTGTGTTTGTGGGTTCATGATCCTGAGTGAGAGTGTGTGTGGACCAGGAGAAGTTATTGATATCCCCTACTTCAGGAGCGAGTGGCAACTATATTTTTTTTTGTCAGTTGGACAGTGGTGGGTGGGCTGGAGGGGGCGGGCCAACTCCCTGTATGATAAACACGCCCCCATTGAATCACCCAATGGGAGCAGTAATGTCCCCATTGAATCATCATCATAAATTATGTAATGAGGCATTCTGTTCAATGTGTGTTTGTTTTCTGAGGAGACATAAATTATGTTCTGTGTGTGAGGTACCATAAATTATGCAATGAGGCTTATTCTTTTATATATATATATATATATATATATATATATATATATATATATATATATAATTAATATTCTATTATTCTTTTAAATACTGCTAGCCATATCGCCACTCCAGAGCACACTGGTTAGATAGTGAGGGCAGGCATAGATTGTTGTGCTGATGCCCTCATGGTCTATTTTTTTGTATTACTCAACAATTTTGGCATGGGCACCAAAGAGTTTCATAAAAAACAGAACTGTTAATGTAGTAACAAAGGGCATGATCATATAGCAAAAGAATCATATGATCAATGCATTAGTGGTGTCAGATAAAGCTTTTTGTCATTTTTCCTGTCCTGATGAATGCAGTAACCAATGCTGAAATTAAAATGCTGAGCCATCTGACAGAAGAGGGAAGACAGAATGCAGTTACCACAGTCAGATGGGAGCACACCCTTATCATCCCCTCTTTGTAAGCATGCAGATAAAGAGTTTTCAAAGTTGAAAGGTTAGTGAAGAGGCAAATCAGCCATGAGAGATTGGCAGCAACAAGGTGTTTAACCAACTGGCCTTGCTTGATTGACAGGACAATAGTTTTTTAACTAAGCCTAAGTATGCCTAAGGACCTCTCAGAAATGTATCCTGTACTATTAACCTTTTTAAGTGCCAGAGGGGTGTCAAAACATTGCTTTGCAATGCATTGGTCACCCCATTGTCACTCAATAATAATAATCTAACTATGATCTGGCAGATGGTTTCAGTAACGGACTGAAAACACAAGCCATGGAATATAGTATTTCTCGCTATAGGCTTAAGCAAATTAAATAAATTAATCAAAATAATAGTACCTATAACATAATGAATAAATCATTAAAATGCATCCATAAAATAGCCTGGAATACTTAGGGAGTTTGGTACCAAAGATCAGTTCTGTTTCACTTAATGCTATCATGATCCTCTTCACAAACATGAGTGCATCCGAAAATCTGCAAAAAGGAGAACTGTACAGGAAAGAGATGGACAATAGGTCCTGATGTACTTTATTTAATAACAATGTGTTACAATAATTAAAACAAGCAAATGTAAACTAATAAATGTAAAAATATGTTTAGTCATTTGTTGTCTTTTTTTACACCCCTCACTAAATTTAAGGATTCAAGGATATCAGAGGTTTTATGTGTGTTTTATTGATATAGGAATTCTAGTTAACACTAATGTGTATAATTTACTGCCTGCCATGTATGAACATCCTCATAACAGCCAGAAGCTATGAACAAAACATTTTCCTAGATCCCTAAAGGGTTTTATTTATGATTAATACATGTAAAATCCCTTTTATTGCCATTTCAAGCTGCGGAAGGTAATTAACTCACCTTCTGGCTTTTCCAGGGGGAGGATGAGCCAGGGAAATATTGGTATAAGGTGGTACTATGTTAGGCAATAAAAGGGAAATATTGATCTCAGTCCCTCACTGGAGAGAATTCCTCACTATAAAAACATGGAATGGGGGATATGCATTAAGGTCAGAGTAATCTCTCTATAACAAAAATAGTTCCATAATCATTGAGTTGTATGAAGTCTCCACAACCTGAAAAAGATAGTTCATAGAATCACATTAGAACATAGGGCTGGATTCCATTGCAGCGGATAACTTTATCACTGTTTATATGCTTTGAGTACCAGAGGGGTATGCAACACATTGCAGAGCAATGCATTATATATCGCTCTAGCACTCAAAGGGTTAATCTACACATTTCCTCCTAGACTTCAATAGGAAGCCGTACGGGTATCATATCCAGTTTTTGGTAAGGCTTATGTACTAAGAAGAATTGTGCTATACTACAACAAAGCAAAAGCGCAATCCTGGAAGCTAAAAAGGTTCAATTCTGGGGCAAACCAACTGCACCAGAGGGGACACATGAAAACAGTTATTCATGTAAATACTAAATAGGTCTTTAATGTCTTGATGTGTTTCCAACACATTGCACAGCAATTCAGTGGAGGCTTCTCTTGTATTCCAGGGGTTAATGGTCCCATTAAAATTGAAGAGAATATTCAGAATATTTATTAGTCCCCTATGGTGCAGCTGGTTTACTCCAGAAATGAACATGTTGTTGGTAAGTTGTCTTATTCAGGCTTCGTTCAGTATATATAGTAGTGGGTGGGACAGACGTCTATATAAATAGTCTGGTGGGTATTGTTCTGTTCTTGAGGTCCCCATCCACAAAAGTGATCCCTGATTGAAAGCAGGTCAGCCATGAAGGCATTAGATAGGTTTAGCTTTTACTATAAAGCATTTTGGTAAGCCATAATGATTGCAATAGGTATTAGATAGGACTTGCTTAAAAATTTCACCAAACTATGCGACAAAATCTAATAAATGAGTACATTGGTAAAATATATGCTCTACGAAGGGTTCATATTTAAGTAATATTTAGGAAACATCACTGTATTAATTGTCATATATCTTTGTTTTTTTTAATTTGGGGACTATAGAGGGTTCCCTCGTCCCTTCATATTCTATTCACTTGGGTTCTTTTTATATGTATACTTTAGTGCTTTATTGCAGCGACTTTCTTTGCTTTAGGGCTGGGTGTCATTACTTTCTTACCTTTGCTGTACTTTCCCACCCACCCTAACCCATCATTGTTTATTTTTTAGTACTGTAGTCTGAGAAGCTGCAGAAGATGTTGCATATAGGCCAAGATTCTTCCCAAGCCAGTTAGTATCCATTTAGATCCAGCAATGTGGAGATCCAGGGCCCAACCACTGCTGCTTAGCCAAGAAGGTTCCAGTGCGGGTGTGCGCTGGCCCAGCGGACAGGACACCGTGTCTGCAGTATGTACTTAGCACTTTACAGTTTACATTTAGTATAGAGGGGATACAATAGGTATAAAAGTTAAGTAGTTATACAGACAATTATCATAAGGAGAACACCAGGTGAGCATACATTATGATAGGAGGTCCCTGCCCTTAGAGATTACAATTAGTGATGAGCGAGCACCCCAATGCTCGGGTGTTCGGGTGCTCTGACCGAGCACCCCCTGAGGCTCGAGTGCTCGGCCGAGCACCCGAGCCCCATTGAAGTCAATGGGAGGACTCGAGCATTACACCAGGCACCCCCTGCTCTGATGAGGGGAGGGTGCCTGGTCCATAGGAAAAGGGCAGAAAAGGATGGAAACACCACAGAAATGGTTCAGGGACAGCATAGGGAGGATGTCTGGATGCATCTTGGACTCCAACATCGCTGCTGGGAACGATCTTTCGCCCGTAGTACGCCATTTTTACAGACTGACCATAAAACACACAAAAAGGAAAATAAAAACGACTTTAGGCGAAAAATTGTTACCAAACAATATTTGCTGTATATTTACTTGTATATCATCTGCAAATTCTCCCAAAAATTTCCTTGATTTTCTGAAGTGAGGCCATGATTAAGAGGGAAACGTGCGCAGAGGCAAATTATCCCAAAAATTTCCTTGATTTTATTGAACTGAGGCCATGATTAAGAGGGAAACGTGCGCTGAGCTGACCATCTAAAACATTATGGGTGAGGGTCTGCTGCAGAGCTGACCATCCTAAACATTATATGCGAAGGCCCGCTAGTGAGCTGACGCTATAAAACATTATATGCGAAGGCCCGCTAGTGAGCTGACGCTATAAAACATTATATGCGAAGGCCCGCTAGTGAGCTGACGCTATAAAACATTATATGCAAAGGCCCGCTAGTGAGCTGACGCTATAAAACATTATATGAGAGGGCCCGCTAGAGAGCTGACCCAATAAAACATTATATGAGAAGGCCCGCTGGTGAGCTGACCTATATAAAAATTGTCAAACAGGGCCCGCTGGTGAGCTGGCCCTATATAAAAATTATATCACAGGGCCCGCTGGTGAGCTGGCCCTATATAAAAATTATAGCACAGGGCATATGGAAGAGGAGGAGGAGGATGAGAAGATTAAGAGTCAACCATATACCCGTTTTTTGGGTGGAAGGGGTGAATGGGAATACAGAGTATTCCCATCATTGTAAATAATATATGTAAAGTGAGTTTATGTTCCCCCGGGGCTTTCCTCCAGTGGAGTGGAGAAGTCAGGGGAAATCCAGGCCTTGTTCATTTTTATAAGTGTCAACCTATCAGCATTGTCGGTGGAAAGGCGGATACGCTTATCTGTTATGATGCCACCAGCAGCACTAAATACCCGCTCAGACAGAACGCTGGCGGCAGGGCAGGCCAGCACCTCCAAGGCGTAGAGTGCCAGTTCATACCACGTGTCCAGCTTGGACACCCAGTAGTTGTAAGGCACAGAGGGATCATTGAGGACGCTGACACGGTCTGCTACGTACTCCTTCACCATCTTCCAAAACTTTTCCCTCCTTGTGACACTAGGCTGCGCATCAGGGTGAGGGTGCTGGCGGGGTGTCATGAAGGTGTCCCACGCCTTGGAGAGTGTTGCCCTGCCTTTCTCGGAACTGCTGTGTGCTCCCCTTTTCTCCCCTTCTCGGTTGGCCAAGGTAGCACGTACTCTGCCGCCAGCGTTGTCAGATGGAAAATTTTGGAGCAATTTTTCAACAAGAACCTTCTGGTATTGCACCATTTTGCTTGTCCTCTCCACCGGAGGAATGAGAGATGAGAAATTCTCTTTGTAGCGGGGGTCCAGAAGGGTGAACACCCAGTAATCCGTGTTGTCTAAAATGCGTACAACGCGTGGGTCACGGGAAAGGCAGCCTAACATAAAGTCAGCCATGTGTGCCAGAGTACCAACAGTCAAGATTTCGCTGTCCTCACCAGGAGGATGACTCTCAATATCCTCATCCTCTTCCTCCTCTTCTGCCCACCCACGCTGAAGAGATGGAACTAAAGTTCCATGGCTACCCTCTGTAGCGGAGGCAACCGTGTCTTCCTCCTCCTCCTCCTCCTCCGCCTCCTCCAATTGTCGCTGAGAAGACGAAGTGAGGGTGCTCTGGCTATCACCTTGTGTAAGCTCTTCCTCCCCCATTTCCACCTCTTCCACATGCAAAGCGTCGGTTTTAATTGTGAGAAGAGAGCGTTTCAGTAGACACAGAAGTGGGATGGTTACACTGATAATAGCGTTATCGCCGCTCACCATCTGTGTCGATTCCTCAAAATTGCGTAAAACCTCGCAGATGTCTGACATCCATTCCCACTCCTCACTTCTGATTACAGGAAGTCGAACGGAGAGGCGAAGACCGTGTAACAGCTGGTACTCCACTACTGCCCTCTGCTGCTCACAAAGCCGGGCCAACATGTGGAAGGTGGAGTTCCAGCGCGTGCTCACGTCACACAGCAGCCGGTGAGCTGGCAATTGTAAGCGCTGCTGCAGCTTCAACAGGCCGGCCGAAGCTGTAGATGACTTACGGAAATGTGCACACACGCGGCGCACCTTGGTCAAGAGATCATGCACATTGGGGTAGGTTTTTAGAAATCGCTGAACCACTAAATTAAATACATGCGCTAGGCATGGTACGTGTGTGAGCTTGCCGAGCTCCAAAGCCGCCACCAAGTTACGCCCATTATCACACACAACCATGCCTGGTTGCAGGTTGAGTGGCGAGAGCCACTGCTCGGTCTGGTGACTAATCCCCTGCAACAGCTCTGAGGCCGTGTGCTGTTTGTCCCCAAGGCAGATCAGCTTCAGCACGGCCTGTTGACGCTTCCCCACTGCAGTGCTACACTGCTTCCAGCTACTGGCTGATGGGGGAGTGGCGCTGCGTGTAGAGAATTCGGAGGTGGAAACGGAGGAGGAGGAGCCAATAACGTAGGTGCTGGCGGAAACCCTGATGGAGGTAGGGCCCGCAATCCTCGGCGTGGGTAGCACCCGTGCCATCCCAGGGTCCGAGTCGCTCCCAGCCTCCACGACATTCACCCAGTGTGCCGTCAGGGAAATGTAGCGTCCCTGGCCACAAGCACTTGTCCATGTGTCAGTCGTTAAGTGGACCTTCCCAGTAACTGCGTTGGTCAGGGCACGGGTGATGTTACGGGACACATGGTGGTGTAATGCGGGGATGGCACACCGGGAAAAGTAGTGGCGGCTGGGGACCGCGTACCGAGGGACAGCTGCTGCCATCAGGCTGTGGAAGGACTCAGTGTCCACAAGCCTAAATGGCAGCATTTCGATGGACAGTAATTTGGAAAGGTGTGAGGTTAGTGCTATGGCCTGTGGGTGGGTGGCTGGGTATTTTCTCTTGCGCTCAAATGCCTGGGGTAACGACATTTGGACGCTGTGCTGGGACAGGGAAGTGGATGTGGTCGCTGATGGTGCTTCAGATGGTACAGGTGCAGGGCAGGAGGTATGCGGGCCTGCGCCTTCGACAGGCGATTGGCCGGCACCGAAAACAGGGGAAGAGGAGGCAGTGGTGTGGCCTGCAGACACAGATGGGCGATCCAGGCGTTCCTCCCACTTATTACGGTGCTTGGATGCCATGTGTCGGATCATGCTGGTGGTGGTGAGGTTTCTAGTGTTCATGCCTCGGCTCATTCTGGTGTGGCACAGGTTGCAAACTACAATTCTTTTGTCGTCCGCACTTTCCTTAAAAAAACGCCATACCGCGGAACACCTACCCCTTGGCAAGGGAGATTTACGCAAGGGGGTGCTCCGTGGAACATTTGCGGGCCGGTTTGGTGCGGTCCGCCTTCTTTCTGTAGCCACACCACTGCCTCTTCCAGCCTGTTGCGGTGCTGCAGATGGCTCACCCTCAGGACTGCTGTCATCGCTCGGCTCTACACCTTCCCAGGTGGGGTCAGTCACCTCATCGTCCACCAAGTCCTCCTCCACTTCCTCACTCTGATCATCCTCCTCATGTCTTGATCCCACCACATACTCAGTCATTGACAACTGTATAACATTCTCCTCAACAAGGTCTTGAGACGGAAATAGTGGTTGATTTAATGGCAACTGTGTCTCATCATCATCATCATCATCCACTACTTCCTTTGACCTTAAATGCCGTTCACATCTGTCATCTTCTTGTGATTGGGTACCCTCTAGAGGTTGTGAATCAGGGCACAAGATGTCATGTTCCTCTGCAAGCGTGCTTGGAGAGAGGGTCAAATGAAGGATTGGTGATGAGACGAGCTCCTCACTATATCCCAGTGTGGGATCACTTCTTTGACTAGACCGTGTATGGTGGGAGGAAGGATGATCAGAGTGAGGATTATGTTGACCAGACTCTTGGCTACTGAGAGTGGACTTGGTGGAAGACAGGGTGGTGCTTAACCGACTGGAAGCAGTATCAGCTGACATCCAACCGACCACCTGTTCGCAGTGGTCGGACCTCGAGAGTGATGTCCTGCGACGCCCTGTGAAATGAGACATGAAGCTAGGTATGGTGGATGTCTTTCTTTCTTGTGCTCTGGCACCAGGCACAGTTTCTCCGCGTCCTGACCCGCGCCCTGAACTATCAGGATCACGTCCACTTCCCCGTCCCTTTTTACCCGCCTTCTTCATCTTACACGGAATATGTGACTTTAATATTTGAGTTTGAAAACTTAACAGTATTTCTTCCTATTCTGCAACTGTGCAGAGTACACAGAATAGGCTGCTAAACTGCGGTGACGAACACAGAATGGAATATGTGACTTTAATATTTGAGTTTGAAAACTTAACAGTATTTCTTCCTATTCTGCAACTGTGCAGAGTACACAGAATAGGCTGCTAAACTGCGGTGACGAACACAGAATGGAATATGTGACTTTAATATTTGAGTTTGAAAACTTAACAGTATTTCTTCCTATTCTGCAACTGTGCAGAGTACACAGAATAGGCTGCTAAACTGCGGTGACACACACTGAATGGAATATGTGACTTTAAAATTTGAGTTTGAAAACTTAACAGTATTTCTTCCTATTCTGCAACTGTGCAGAGTACACAGAATAGGCTGCTAAACTGCGGTGACGAACACAGAATGGAATATGTGACTTTAATATTTGAGTTTGAAAACTTAACAGTATTTCTTCCTATTCTGCAACTGTGCAGAGTACACAGAATAGGCTGCTAAACTGCGGTGACACACACTGAATGGAATATGTGACTTTAAAATTTTTTTGTTTGAAAACTTAACAGTATTTCTTCCTATTCTGCAACTGTGCAGAGTACACAGAATAGGCTGCTAAACTGCGGTGACACACACTGAATGGAATATGTGACTTTAATATTTGAGTTTGAAAACTTAACAGTATTTCTTCCTATTCTGCAACTGTGCAGAGTACACAGAATAGGCTGCTAAACTGCGGTGACACACACTGAATGGAATATGTGACTTTAAAATTTTTTTGTTTGAAAACTTAACAGTATTTCTTCCTATTCTGCAACTGTGCAGAGTACACAGAATAGGCTGCTAAACTGCGGTGACACACACTGAATGGAATATGTGACTTTAAAATTTTTTTGTTTGAAAACTTAACAGTATTTCTTCCTATTCTGCAACTGTGCAGAGTACACAGAATAGGCTGCTAAACTGCGGTGACACACACTGAATGGAATATGTGACTTTAATATTTGAGTTTGAAAACGTAACAGTATTTCTTCCTATTCTGCAACTCTGCACAGTACACAGAATGTGCTGCTAAACTGCGGCGAAGCACACTGAATGGAATATGTGACTTTGATATTTTAGTTTGAAGACTTAACAGTATTTCTTCCTATTCTGCAACTCTGCACAGTACACAGAATGTGCTGCTAAACTGCGGCGACGCACACTGAATGGAATATGTGACTTTGATATTTTAGTTTGAAGACTTAACAGTATTTCTTCCTATTCTGCAACTCTGCACAGTACACAGAATGTGCTGCTAAACTGCGGCGACGCACACTGAATGGAATATGTGACTTTGATATTTTAGTTTGAAGACTTAACAGAATGTGCTCTAATCTGCAACTTTGCACACTAAACAGAATGTGCTCTAATCTGCAACTTTGCACACTAAACAGAATGTGCTCTAATCTGCAACTTTGCACACTAAACAGAATGTGCTCTAATCTGCAACTGTGCACACTAAACAGAATGTGCTCTAATCTGCAACTTTGCACACTAAACAGAATATATGTTTTTTTTTTTTTGTTTTTTTTTTCCCCCCACACAAAATAACCTGCTGCCCCCACACACAGTAGTCCTAAAAAGGACTTTTGGTTCTTTTTTTTTCACAATTTTGCTTTTTTTCCTCCCTACACTGACTTTCCCTTCCTATCCTCAGCTCTCCCTGGCTAAGACTGAGCCGAACTCGCTGGTCAGGTGCTATACAGCACCCGACCACGGGTTCTGGCCAGCCAATCAGTGTAATGCCAGCAGCCAACATGGCTGCTGGCATTACACTGATGTCAGAGCCTCCCTGCACGTTTATTGGCTGCGCAGCAGCCGCAAAACGTGCGGGGAGGAGACCCGAACATGGCGGGCGAGCACATGCGGTACTCGTACGAGTACCGCCATGTGCCGAGCAGAGCGATGCTCGAGCCGATCCGTGCATCGGCCGAGCATGCTCGCTCAACACTAATTACAATCTAAGTATAGAATTGGTGACATAGAGCTACAAACAAGTAGAGAAGGAAGTGCACTTTATTACAGTTATGCTGCAAATGTTCATATATGATAAGGTTTACATATTACTGTAGTGCTAGGGTGGGTTATTGCCATAAGACACTGTGGTAAATGGGAGGCATGGCAGGCCAGTTGTGGTACATTGGCTATACCCAATTTATTTCCTCAGCTGAGGTAACTACCGCTTGGGGTCAAAATATGCATTTGTCAGCAGTGGTGCCAGAAAGTTCTTTAACCCTTCCTCCAGTGGCAGGCATCGAGGCGCCTATCATGTACCTAACCTGCAGCTACATGTTCAGGATACTGTATTGAGGGTTGTGAGGTCCTTCCCAGGGTTCCCCTTTACAGAAGCTGCTACCACTTTAATTTGCCACTTGAATATTTGTGTATGGGTATGTGGTATTGGTTGGGGGAATATTTAAAAGAAGGGGTGTCAAGGGCACTAGAACCTTATAGAGATTGTATTATCTATTTCTGAATAGACTTCTCACACCAGTCAAGTGAATAAATAAAGGGTGAGTTTATGATCAACCCATGTCACTTCCAAGAGTACGCCTGGCAAGAAAGGTGGTGAAATTCTACATATACCATCTGCGCTATAGGGGACAAATACAAATTATCATTGAGTGTAACAGAAATGGTGCTTGAAGAATAGAGGGGTCTCCAGGGCATTGCATAGCAATGTGTTGGAGACCCTTAGTTTTCAAGATGTTAAGAGTCCTACTAGTATCAATTGGACATTGGGGTGATTTTATTTCTCTCCTATGGTGTACCTGATTTGCTGAAACTTTTTAGTACATTACTGATCAGTTGCAGGACTGAGCTTTGGTCAGATTTTCACTCTCCATAATATTCAAGTGATTGCATCCTTG
Source organism: Rhinophrynus dorsalis (assembly GCA_037306005.1). NCBI lineage: Eukaryota > Metazoa > Chordata > Amphibia > Anura > Rhinophrynidae > Rhinophrynus > Rhinophrynus dorsalis. Next base: position 136,020,944 of record CM074723.1, on the reverse strand, counting down.
GAAACGATCTGTGTTTGAAATAAAGCTACTCAATTTCTTATTATCTATGATTCAAGCTAGAATAAAACAGCATCATTGAGGTGTGTATATACCCTTTCCTTGCTTTTTGTTGCCACATTACAACATATATAATAAACACTCATAACCAAACATTCACCGTATTACCAGGTGAGCCTAACCTTGTTAAACAGAGAGACCAGTCATAATTGTAGGTTGTCAAAATAGGTCATGGTATGTTGTACCTATTAACTTATTTAAACCCACAGAAGCCCAGGAGTTCTACATTTATGCCATGAACTAGAGGGGACCTGACTCTGGGGACCTTGTGAGGCCCCACCAATAGTAACCCCCTAACTCCAAACAAAACTAATTTAATATCATTATGGAATATATCAAGTTTCTTGTTTTGTTACTGAACTCATAATACAGTCCTTGAATGTAATATCCACCATAATATTACACATGTCCCCTAACATTGATTATCACCATCCAAATATCCATATTCCTGTATCCAAAGAATAGCTTTTCATTAGATGCCAATGTCTTCCTAAACACCATATTGTACTCTGTCCAGGAGATCCATGTACTTAATAATATTGAATATTTTTTTAATCCAAATATAGCTTTACATAAATAAATAAATTAAACCTTTGTCCTTTGATTGTCTTAGCAAAGTTATCCACATTCACCACAGGAATTATGACTTTAATTCCCCCTGTAACCAATGACTGACCGCAAGTATTTTAAAGTGAGACACAAGAACATCCCCAGTCCCCCAGCCCCCTGTATACCTTCGTAGCCCTGCTGCCCTCATGGCACAATACACAAACCACCAAAGTTGAATTTTGACTGATGGAACCACCGTGGGTTTAGAACAAAACCATAGAGCCAAGAGGCCAACTGTAATCTTCAAAGGTGATCTCATAAGTTACCAACTGTCATGTATGATTGCTCTATGGTATCTCTTATTTCAATGTATGTGACATACGTGCTTCTAAAGTCATGCCAAATATCATGTAGAATAATGGTGAGGAGTACAGAGAGCACTGGAACAGGGGCTGCAGGGAATACAGCTGGGGCTGGGACTGGGGAAATGGAAGCAATGAAGCAGGTTGGGGAAAATGACACAAGGGGAAAAGATAAAAGGGTGTTAAATAGGGAGGGTAAATGTGCAGTAACAAAGTGAGCAAAAGGCCTAATGTGGGCCACAGAAGCAGCCAATGTGTCCTTATTGACATCACTGCTTGCTTGCTAGGGGCTGCCATCCTCTTCCTAAAGGTTTAGGAGGCTGAATTCCTCTCTTGGGAACATTTTGCCTCAACAAAATATTGACCATCAGGTACAAAAATAAAAATAAATAGATTAATGCAACAGGTACAGTGAAGGGGTTCCTGTTGCCCACCCCAGTAGTAGGGTGACAGCCAGGGGAAGCACAAGTAAGAGGAAAAAATAAATTCCCAACACAAGTTGCACTTAAATGTTGTTTACTTATCATACTGCCTATGAGTAATTGTGGCATAGTTTTTCTAATAGCTACTGCATAGTATATTTAGCACTTGATCTGTATGTCATACCCTTTACTGCAGGTTTACTACTTGCAATTGCTATATTTAGAACAATTATAGTTAACAAATCCTTTTAGTGAAATGAGGATTTCCACACTACAAAAGTAATGTTTATGCTTTATTGCATTGTCATCTACTTGACAACTTTTTTCCTTATGTTACAGCAAGATTGTTTAAGTTGTTAGAAAATGTTCTATTAAGTAGAAAGCTCACCAGTTTCTATGTTTTCTGTAGTTCCTCTTTGGTAACAAAAGAGAATTGACAGATACTATAAAAAAGACACTCCACATTATAGCATAGGAATTTCAGAGATTCCTGTATTTATGTATGTATGTTTGCATGTCTATTACACTCAGGTTTCCTTTCCAACTACCCGACAGAGGCAGCCCTAACTATTCTTACCAAACCTACACACAGCAAAGGACAAAGGACAATTCAGTATACTAATCCTACTAGATTCCTCTGCTGCCTTTCACACTGTTCATCATGCACTTGTACTGGACACACTGCACACCTTAGCGTCTGTGACACAGCTTTAGAATGGATTGTCTCCTATATCTCAGGCCATGCTTTTTTTTTTTGCTAACTCATTTTATTCTCACCATAACCTCTCAGTGGGTGTACCCAAGGGATCAGTCTTGGGACCACTTCTTTTTTCCCACTACACCCTCTCACTTGGTGAACTCATCTCATCTCTAGGCTTTAATTGTCTTATGTGCATGAAAGACACACATATCTACTTTTCTTCCCCTGAAGTCACTCTGGCTGTGCAGTCTCAAATTACACAGTGTATCATGGTAATCTCGTTTTGGATGGCCCACTGCCATCATAAACTCAATATGGCTAGGACAAAACTGATTTTATTCCCTCCTAAACCCCACCTCCTAACCACTTTCTCCATCACAGTTGACTATTCTGCTACTCAGTCAGTAACCAAAGCACTCTGTCTTGGTGTCATATTCAATTCTACCTTGACATAACCCCCCATATCCAAACTGTGACCAAAACCTGTTGCTTCTTCTTCTAAAAAAATATAGGCAAAATCTGACCCTTCCTCTATATGTCAACAGCAAAAACTCTCATTCAGGACCTCTTTCTTCCTAGACTAGTTTATTACAACATTTTTACTGCCATTTGGAGTCAAGAAGGAATTTTTACCCACTTGGGTCTTAATTGGAAATGGCTTCAATGGGTTTTTGATGTTTTTTTTTTTTTGCCTTCCTCTGGTTCAAAAGGGGTGACTTGGCATGGGTTGGATTTGAAGGATGCATGTCTTTTTTCGGCTATGTTACTATGTCATTCTAATCTCTGATCTTCCTGCCTCTCATCTTTCTCCACCACAGGCTGTTCTCAGTTCATTTCCAAGATAACAAACCATTTCTCCTAGATACCTTCCCTCTCAACTGGTCTTGAAAACCCCCTGATGGCTTCCTATAACGTCTGGTATTTCTTATAAAATTCTTCTACTGTCCTTTAAGTCACTTTCTCCTTTTGCACCCTCTTCTCGCTCGTATCTTCCATTACAACCTTTCTCATCATTTATGTTCTTCTCAAGGGCCCTTTCTGTCCCCTCCTTACACAAATAGAGTTATCTCTTGGATACATCATTTTCACTGGCTTCCATTTGACTTTGGAATGCCCTCTCTATCACCATTCATCAATCCTCCACACTCATCACTTTTCAAAGTGAAAAAAAAAACAATCTGCTCAAGAAGGCACCTCAGTAACAATATTCTCTTTGTCCACACTGACAGTCACATCAGAATCATTCTGCACTTCCTTTACTGATGCCTTGTACTTATACTTATGACCCTCTTCCTACTGTAAGTATACGGTGTCATAATCATAAGCTCCTTGGGACAGAGTCCCTTTCTCAATATATGATTCCTTTTGCTGCAATTTTTCCCTGCTAATAATGCAATGATTGCACTTTAGCCTGATGATTTTAACCATGTCCTGTATTGTGTTTGTGTTATAGTATTACTATTTCTGTAAAGCGCTGAATAAATGTATGGAGCTATACAAATAAAAATGTATATATACCAAGAAAAATACATACTCTTAAAGGGATAGTAATATTTGCAAATTACTAATCCCCATATTGCTTTGTTAAAAATAAATTTATTGCTCCAGTGTCATCTCTCAAACCCTTATGGTTTGAGAGATGATAGCGCTCAAAGTTCCCCCCTCCCTCCCCCTTCCCTGACTGAACTCTGACTGCATGGATATCCGGTATTACTTGCATCCGGCGGCTCTGCAGCATTGCCGAGATCACATTTATAAAAAAGAAATCTTTCACTAAAACGGTCTTCTACTTGTGCTTGTAAACCAGTGAAAGAATTCTTTTTTATAAACGCAATCTCAGCTCAGCTGCAGAGCCGCCTGATGCACATAAGACTGTCGTAAGACAGCTTCTCCTGCAGTCAGCGTTCTGCATTCAGTCAGGGAAGGGGGAGGGGGAAACTTTGAACGCTATCATCTCTCAAACCATAAGGGTTTGAGAGATGACACTGGGGGCAATAAGTTTCTTTTTAACAAAGCTACAATATGGGGATTACTAATTTGCAAGTATTACTATCCCTTTAACCCCTTAACGACGCGAGTTAAGGACCGCGGAACTTTTTTTTTTTTCTTTTTCCGGTTCCGGACTCCCCGAACGGTGTGCAGCCGTGGGGGGAGCCCGGAACTCCATGACGGTCCTAGTACGTCATGGGTCGTTCATTCGGATCGACCCATGACGTACTATGACTGTCAAGGGTCATTAAGGGGTTAAAAGACAACTATCACCCAGTAATTAAAGTACCAAAATGAGTGGCTCTAAAGCAAACAATGATGCCCAAGGATGGAGAGGACAAAGGAGGATATATATGGAATATAGTCAAATATAATCAATAGAAAATAGGGTTGATACTAGTAAAACACAGCATAATAAAATATGTTTCTCCCTAAAGGTAGACTGGTAACCAGTAAGTAAATAATCTAAAAATACATCAAAAGCCCGCACCAAAAATACTTCTTCAGAATTCTAAATTCTTTGAAATTATAAATTGAATAACAAAATAATCTTTTTACGCAATGCCCTTAAGTAAATATATATATATCTATATATATATATATATATATATATATATATATATATAATCTTTAATTCAGATAGATCAGTCACAATTGTCCAGAATGGCAAAATAACACATTCTTTAAAACCTAGTTTAGATCTAGTGCAAATGATGAATGCAGATTCAGAGGGAGATAAAAATGAAGGGTTCTCTCGTTACATATGATCTGGAATGCTAGAAAGTTCCTGTAGAACAAGTCTTATGTGGTTCTGTTCACCCCTTGTCAGGACAATCTATAGAAGATGAATAGCACACAAAGGCAACACAGATCTAAGTGTAGTATTTTAAAATATCAATGAGAGTAAAATTACATTTTTACAGATGCACACCCAGATTGACCCCTTTTGTGGATAAGAGTACCTCAGGCCCCCAGACCTCTTGATTTCTTTATTGCAAACCAAGCTTTGCCTTTCCTGCCACATGTTCCCTATAAGGATTTCTGCCCTTAGCTATAGTGTAGAAATACTGCATGTGAATTATGAAGGAGGCAATTTGAAGCTCTATACAAAGAGAGACTAAAAGAAGGATACAACATTGTGGCTACAAGGGGGCTGGGGCCCCAAGGTGCTAATAAACCCAAGTGGGGTACATTTGTGGACTGTATTTTGTCTGTCATTGCTATATTAAAATAGTACACTTTGGTTTTATCTGCTCTATGCTGCCTTTTTATGCTTTTCATCTTCTCCTGTACATCACCCAATAGTTGCTTTCTTGGCAGAAGGGCAAAGCTTGGCAGCAGACCTGCCAAGCAAGCCAGAGCTGTATTATGGAAGATCATCTAGATATGATCATTAAGGTTATTAAAATAAAAATAATAGAAGTAAATATAATATCTAAGGATAGGCTGTGTTCCTTTGTGTTTCCAACGAGCTGTCCTTGTCACCACTGCCACATGTATATATGTGTATATATCATCATTATCTTCTTCCATTGTTCATGGATGAAGGTGTCCTTGTGCTTTTTGTTGCCATGGTGTACCAACAAATTTGTTAATTTCATCAGCCGATCTTGTCTTCGATCTTCTTCTTAGGTGTTTAGTATCAATTCCAAAATTTGTATGTATTTGTATCTACCGTGATGTCTTCTTACTATGTGACCTGCCTATTTCCTTTTTAGGTGGTTTACTCTTTCAATGATGTTCTAAACCTTTGCTTGCTGATGAATACATGCATACTTTTTTAGGTCTCTTTTCATGATGATCAGAATTCAACATACCATACTTCTTTGTGTAACCTTACTTTTTGCATGGCTTTGCATTCAGTGTCCATGTTTCCGAGCCATACATAAGAACTTGGAGGACACATTGGTCAAAGACCTTTCACTTGAGGCAGAGTAGTAAACTTGTCTTAAAGATAATGCTACTAAGTTTTTCAACTTTTTGCCATCCAAATTTTATTAATTCCACAATTTCCATCATAGTGTTTCTATCTGTTAACATTTCCTGTCTACGGAAAACATTCTTGTCCACCTATTCTAGTTCTTGTCCATGTACTTTGATTTTCCATGGTATGGTAAATTTGTTAAATGTGACTTGTGTTTGTTTGATATTCATCTTCAGACCAAACTTTTTGCTTTGCTGTTGTAAATCTTCAATGAGTTCTTGCACTACTGGCAAAGAGTATGATATCATCGGCAAATATAGGTAATCTCTAGTGATGAGCGAGCACCCCAATGCTCGGATGTTCGGGTGCTCTGACCGAGCACCCCCTGAGGCTCGAGTGCTCGGCCGAGCACCCGAGCCCCATTGAAGTCAATGGGAGGACTCGAGCATTACACCAGGCACCCCCTGCTCTGATGAGGGGAGGGTGCCTGGTCCATAGGAAAAGGGCAGAAAAAGATGGAAACACTACAGAAATGGTTCAGGGACAGCATAGGGAGGATGTCTGGATGCACCTTGGACTCCAACATCGCTGCTGGGAACGATCTTTCGCCCGTAGTACGCCATTTTTACAGACTGACCGTAAAACACACAAAAAGGAAAATAAAAACGACTTTAGGCGAAAAATTGTTACCAAACAGTATTTGCTGTATATTTACTTGTATATCATCTGCAAATTCTCCCAAAAATTTCATCGATTTTCTGAAGTGAGGCCATGATTAAGAGGGAAACGTGCGCAGAGGCAAATTATCCCAAGAAATTTCCTTGATTTTCAGAACTGAGGCCATGATTAAGAGGGAAACGTGCGCAGAGGCAAATTCTCCCAAAAATTTCCTTGATTTTCAGAACTGAGGCCATGATTAAGAGGGAAACGTGCGCTGAGCTGACCATCTAAAACATTATGGGTGAGGGTCTGCTGCAGAGCTGACCATCCTAAACATTATATGCGAAGGCCCGCTAGTGAGCTGACGCTATAAAACATTATATGAGAGGGCCCGCTAGAGAGCTGACCCAATAAAACATTATATGAGAAGGCCCGCTGGTGAGCTGACCTATATAAAAATTGGCAAACAGGGCCCGCTGGTGAGCTGGCCCTATATAAAAATTATATCACAGGGCCCGCTGGTGAGCTGGCCCTATATAAAAATTATATCCCAGGGCACGCTGGTGAGCTGGCCCTATATAAAAATTATATCCCAGGGCATATGGAAGAGGAGGAGGAGGATGAGAACATTAAGAGTCAACCATATACCCGTTTTTGGGGTGGAAGGGGTGAATGGGAATACAGAGTATTCCCATCATTGTAAATAACATATATAAAGTGAGTTTATGTTCCCCCGGGGCTTTCCTCCAGTGGAGTGGAGAAGTCAGGGGAAATCCAGGCCTTGTTCATTTTTATAAGTGTCAACCTATCAGCATTGTCGGTGGAAAGGCGGATACGCTTATCTGTTATGATGCCACCAGCAGCACTAAATACCCGCTCAGACAGAACGCTGGCGGCAGGGCAGGCCAGCACCTCCAAGGCGTAGAGTGCCAGTTCATACCACGTGTCCAGCTTGGACACCCAGTAGTTGTAAGGCACAGAGGGATCATTGAGGACGCTGACACGGTCTGCTACGTACTCCTTCACCATCTTCCAAAACTTTTCCCTCCTTGTGACACTAGGCTGCGCATCAGGGTGAGGGTGCTGGCGGGGTGTCATGAAGGTGTCCCACGCCTTGGAGAGTGTTGCCCTGCCTTTCTCGGAACTGCTGTGTGCTCCCCTTTTCTCCCCTTCTCGGTTGGCCAAGGTAGCACGTACTCTGCCGCCAGCGTTGTCAGATGGAAAATTTTGGAGCAATTTTTCAACAAGAACCTTCTGGTATTGCACCATTTTGCTTGTCCTCTCCACCGGAGGAATGAGAGATGAGAAATTCTCTTTGTAGCGGGGGTCCAGAAGGGTGAACACCCAGTAATCCGTGTTGTCTAAAATGCGTACAACGCGTGGGTCACGGGAAAGGCAGCCTAACATAAAGTCAGCCATGTGTGCCAGAGTACCAACAGTCAAGATTTCGCTGTCCTCACCAGGAGGCTGACTCTCAATATCCTCATCCTCTTCCTCCTCTTCTGCCCACCCACGCTGAAGAGATGGAACTAAAGTTCCATGGCTACCCTCTGTAGCGGAGGCAACCGTGTCTTCCTCCTCCTCCTCCTCCTCCTCCTCCTCCTCCGCCTCCTCCAATTGTCGCTGAGAAGACGAAGTGAGGGTGCTCTGGCTATCACCTTGTGTAAGCTCTTCCTCCCCCATTTCCACCTCTTCCACATGCAAAGCGTCGGTTTTAATTGTGAGCAGCGAGCGTTTCAGTAGACACAGAAGTGGGATGGTTACACTGATAATAGCGTTATCGCCGCTCACCATCTGTGTCGATTCCTCAAAATTGCGTAAAACCTCGCAGAGGTCTGACATCCATTCCCACTCCTCACTTCTGATTACAGGAAGTTGAACGGAGAGGCGACGACCGTGTAACAGCTGGTACTCCACTACTGCCCTCTGCTGCTCACAAAGCCGGGCCAACATGTGGAAGGTGGAGTTCCAGCGCGTGCTCACGTCACACAGCAGCCGGTGAGCTGGCAATTGTAAGCGCTGCTGCAGCTTCAACAGGCCGGCCGAAGCTGTAGATGACTTACGGAAATGTGCACACACGCGGCGCACCTTGGTCAAGAGATCATGCACATTGGGGTAGGTTTTTAGAAATCGCTGCACCACTAAATTAAATACATGCGCTAGGCATGGTACGTGTGTGAGCTTGCCGAGCTCCAAAGCCGCCACCAAGTTACGCCCATTATCACACACAACCATGCCTGCTTGCAGGTTGAGTGGCGAGAGCCACTGCTCGGTCTGGTGACTAATCCCCTGCAACAGCTCTGAGGCCGTGTGCTGTTTGTCCCCAAGGCAGATCAGCTTCAGCACGGCCTGTTGACGCTTCCCCACTGCAGTGCTACACTGCTTCCAGCTACTGGCTGATGGGGGAGTGGCGGTGTGTGTAGAGAATTCGGAGGTGGAAACGGAGGAGGAGGAGCCAATAACGTAGGTGCTGGTGGAAACCCTGATGGAGGTAGGGCCCGCAATCCTCGGCGTGGGTAGCACCCGTGCCATCCCAGGGTCCGAGTCGCTCCCAGCCTCCACGACATTCACCCAGTGTGCCGTCAGGGAAATGTAGCGTCCCTGGCCACAAGCACTTGTCCATGTGTCAGTCGTTAAGTGGACCTTCCCAGTAACTGCGTTGGTCAGGGCACGGGTGATGTTACGGGACACATGGTGGTGTAATGCGGGGATGGCACACCGGGAAAAGTAGTGGCGGCTGGGGACCGCGTACCGAGGGACAGCTGCTGCCATCAGGCTGCGGAAGGACTCAGTGTCCACAAGCCTAAATGGCAGCATTTCGATGGCCAGTAATTTTGAAAGGTGTGAGGTTAGTGCTATGGCCTGTGGGTGGGTGGCTGGGTATTTTCTCTTGCGCTCAAATGCCTGGGGTAACGACATTTGGACGCTGTGCTGGGACAGGGAAGTGGATGTGGTCGCTGATGGTGCTTCAGATGCTACAGGTGCAGGGCGGGAGGTATGCGGGCCTGCGCCTTCGACAGGCGATTGGCCGGCACCGAAAACAGGGGAAGAGGAGGCAGTGGTGTGGCCTGCAGACACAGATGGGCGATCCAGGCGTTCCTCCCACTTACTACGGTGCTTGGATGCCATGTGTCGGATCATGCTGGTGGTGGTGAGGTTTCTAGTGTTCATGCCTCGGCTCATTCTGGTGTGGCACAGGTTGCAAACTACAAATCTTTTGTCGTCCGCACTTTCCTTAAAAAAACGCCATACCGCGGAACACCTACCCCTTGGCAAGGTAGATTTACGCAAGGGGGTGCTCCGTGGAACATTTGCGGGCCGGTTTGGTGCGGTCCGCCTTCTTTCTGTAGCCACACCACTGCCTCTTCCAGCCTGTTGCGGTGCTGCAGATGGCTCACCCTCAGGACTGCTGTCATCGCTCGGCTCTACACCTTCCCAGGTGGGGTCAGTCACCTCATCGTCCACCAAGTCCTCCTCCACTTCCTCACTCTGATCATCCTCCTCAAGTCTTGATCCCACCACATACTCGGTCATTGACAACTGTATAACATTCTCCTCAACAAGGTCTTGAGAAGGAAATAGTGGTTGATTTAATGGCAACTGTGTCTCATCATCATCATCATCATCCACTACTTCCTTTGACCTTAAATGCCGTTCACATCTGTCATCTTCTTGTGATTGGGTAGCCTCTAGAGGTTGTGAATCAGGGCACAAGATGTCATGTTCCTCTGCAAGCGTGCTTGGAGAGAGGGTCAAATGAAGGATTGGTGATGAGACGAGCTCATCACTATATCCCAGTGTGGGATCACTTCTTTGACCAGACCGTGTATGGTGGGAGGAAGGATGATCAGAGTGAGGATTATGTTGACCAGACTCTTGGCTACTGAGAGTGGACTTGGTGGAAGACAGGGTGGTGCTTAACCGACTGGAAGCAGTATCAGCTGTCATCCAACCGACCACCTGTTCGCACTGGTCGGACCTCGAGAGTGATGTCCTGCGACGCCCTGTGAAATCAGACATGAAGCTAGGTATGGTGGATGTCTTTCTTTCTTGTGCTCTGGCACCAGGCACAGTTTCTCCGCGTCCTGACCCGCGCCCTGAACTTTCAGGATCACGTCCACTTCCCCGTCCCTTTTTACCCGCCTTCTTCATCTTACACGATATATATGACTTTAATATATATGAGTTTGAAAACTTAACAGTATTTCTTACTATTCTGCAACTCTGCAGAGTACACAGAATAGGCTGCTAAACGGCGGTGAAACACACTGAATGGAATATGTGACTTTAATATTTGAGTTTGAAAACTTAACAGTATTTCTTACTATTCTGCAACTGTTCAGAGTACACAGAATAGGCTGCTAAACGGCGGTGATACACACTGAATGGAATATGTGACTTTAATATTTGAGTTTGAAAACTTAACAGTATTTCTTATTATTCTGCAACTGTACAGAGTACACAGAATAGGCTGCTAAACTGCGGTGAAACACACTGAATGGAATATGTGACTTTAATATTTGAGTTTGAAAACTTAACAGTATTTCTTACTATTCTGCAACTCTGCAGAGTACACAGAATAGGCTGTTAAACGGCGTTGAAACACACTGAATGGAATATGTGACTTTAATATTTGAGTTTGAAAACTTAACAGTATTTCTTATAATTCTGGAACTGTACAGAGTACACAGAATAGGCTGTTAAACGGCGGTGAAAGACACTGAATGGAATATGTGACTTTAATATTTGAGTTTGAAAACTTAACAGTATTTCTTATAATTCTGGAACTGTACAGAGTACACAGAATAGGCTGTTAAACGGCGGTGAAAGACACTGAATGGAATATGTGACTTTAATATTTGAGTTTGAAAAATTAACAGTATTTCTTACTATTCTGCAACTCTGCAGAGTACACAGAATAGGCTGTTAAACGGCGTTGAAACACACTGAATGGAATATGTGACTTTAATATTTGAGTTTGAAAACTTAACAGTATTTCTTATAATTCTGGAACTGTACAGAGTACACAGAATAGGCTGTTAAACGGCGGTGAAAGACACTGAATGGAATATGTGACTTTAATATTTGAGTTTGAAAACTTAACAGTATTTCTTATAATTCTGCAACTGTACAGAGTACACAGAATAGGCTGTTAAACGGCGGTGAAACACACTGAATGGAATATGTGACTTTAATATTTGAGTTTGAAAACTTAACAGTATTTCTTACTATTCTGCAACTCTGCAGAGTACACAGAATAGGCTGTTAAACGGCGTTGAAACACACTGAATGGAATATGTGACTTTAATATTTGAGTTTGAAAACTTAACAGTATTTCTTATAATTCTGGAACTGTACAGAGTACACAGAATAGGCTGTTAAACGGCGGTGAAAGACACTGAATGGAATATGTGACTTTAATATTTGAGTTTGAAAACTTAACAGTATTTCTTATAATTCTGCAACTGTACAGAGTACACAGAATAGGCTGTTAAACGGCGGTGAAAGACACTGAATGGAATATGTGACTTTAATATTTGAGTTTGAAAACTTAACAGTATTTCTTATAATTCTGGAACTGTACAGAGTACACAGAATAGGCTGTTAAACGGCGGTGAAAGACACTGAATGGAATATGTGACTTTAATATTTGAGTTTGAAAACTTAACAGTATTTCTTATAATTCTGGAACTGTACAGAGTACACAGAATAGGCTGTTAAACGGCGGTGAAAGACACTGAATGGAATATGTGACTTTAATATTTGAGTTTGAAAAATTAACAGTATTTCTTACTATTCTGCAACTCTGCAGAGTACACAGAATAGGCTGTTAAACGGCGTTGAAACACACTGAATGGAATATGTGACTTTAATATTTGAGTTTGAAAACTTAACAGTATTTCTTATAATTCTGGAACTGTACAGAGTACACAGAATAGGCTGTTAAACGGCAGTGAAAGACACTGAATGGAATATGTGACTTTAATATTTGAGTTTGAAAACTTAACAGTATTTCTTATAATTCTGCAACTGTACAGAGTACACAGAATAGGCTGTTAAACGGCGGTGAAAGACACTGAATGGAATATGTGACTTTGATATTTGAGTTTGAAAAATTAACAGTATTTCTTACTATTCTGCAACTCTGTAGAGTACACAGAATAGGCTGTTAAACGGCGTTGAAACACACTGAATGGAATATGTGACTTTAATATTTGAGTTTGAAAACTTAACAGTATTTCTTCCTATTCTGCAACTCTGCACAGTACACAGAATGTGCTGCTAAACTGCGGCGAAGCACACTGAATGGAATATGTGACTTTGATATTTGAGTTTGAAGACTTAACAGTATTTCTTCCTATTCTGCAACTCTGCACAGTACACAGAATGTGCTGCTACACTGCGGCGAAGCACACTGAATGGAATATGTGACTTTGATATTTTAGTTTGAAGACTTAACAGTATTTCTTCCTATTCTGCAACTCTGCACAGTACACAGAATGTGCTGCTAAACTGCGGCGAAGCACACTGAATGGAATATGTGACTTTGATATTTGAGTTTGAAGACTTAACAGTATTTCTTCCTATTCTGCAACTCTGCACAGTACACAGAATGTGCTGCTACACTGCGGCGAAGCACACTGAATGGAATATGTGACTTTGATATTTTAGTTTGAAGACTTAACAGTATTTCTTCCTATTCTGCAACTCTGCACAGTACACAGAATGTGCTGCTAAACTGCGGCGAAGCACACTGAATGGAATATGTGACTTTGATATTTGAGTTTGAAGACTTAACAGTATTTCTTCCTATTCTGCAACTCTGCACAGTACACAGAATGTGCTGCTAAACTGCGGCGAAGCACACTGAATGGAATATGTGACTTTGATATTTTAGTTTGAAGACTTAACAGTATTTCTTCCTATTCTGCAACTCTGCACAGTACTCAGAATGTGCTGCTAAACTGCGGCGACGCACACTGAATGGAATACGTGACTTTGATATTTTAGTTTGAAGACTTAACAGAATGTGCTCTAATCTGCAACTTTGCACACTAAACAGAATGTGCTCTAATCTGCAACTTTGCACACTAAACAGAATGTGCTCTAATCTGCAACTGTGCACACTAAACAGAATGTGCTCTAATCTGCAACTTTGCACACTAAACAGAATATATATATTTTTTTTTTTTTTTTTTGTTTTTTTCACCCCACACCAAATAACCTGCTGCCCCCACACACAGTAGTCCTAAAAAGGACTTTTGGTTCTTTTTTTTTCACAATTTTTGTTTTTTTCCTCCCTACACTGCCTTTCCCTTCCTATCCTCAGCTCTCCCTGGCTCAGACTGAGCCGAACTCGCTGGTCAGGTGCTATACAGCACCTGACCACGGGTTCTGGCCAGCCAATCAGTGTAATGCCAGCAGCCAACATGGCTGCTGGCATTACACCGATGTCAGAGCCTCCCTGCACGTTTATTGGCTGCGCAGCAGCCGCAAAACGTGCGGGGAGGAGACCCGAACATGGCGGGCGAGCACATGCGGTACTCGTACGAGTACCGCCATGTGCCGAGCAGAGCGATGCTCGAGCCGATCCGAGCATCGGCCGAGCATGCTCGCTCAACACTAGTAATCTCCACTGATCTTAAAGGGATAGTAATGTTTCATAATAAAAGCAGCTCTAATTAATCTTCATAGTATTTGGACTTTGGAGAGTGTTATTTCAATACTCTCAGAGTTATAGTTCAAGAGTAATTCAATGACAAAGTGTCCTCCTCCCGCCCCTTTTACTGAAGTAACACTGCTCAGCCAGAACAGAAGGGAGGTGCCCAGGTAGACTGCAGAGAGAGACAATCTTCAATTAAGATAAGGGAAAAACCTGAAAAACTTGTCAAGGGGGGCAGGGCTTTCATTGTTCTGATAGGAAGAAGATTGCCCGTTGCTGTTATCTGTCTGGTCTATGGACTGCATTCCGCATCCAAGAAGAGATTGCTTACACTAGGTAAAAAGGGGCGGGAGGGGAACTTTGCTTGTGAATATCTCTTAAACCATAAAGGTTTGAGAGATAAGACTTATATCGTTCTTCATGTTTTTTAATGCCTACAAAATAAAATAAAGATAAAACGAAGTATTACTATCCCTTTAAGTCCTTTTGTCCAAATCTGGTTTGCAGATAATTTCTTCTAAACAAGCAGAAATATTTATTGGGAAATTTTGTCTCCTTGTTGGATGCCTTTTTCTATGTTGATCTGAACTTAATAATTGTTGACCTATAATGATGCAATTGCATTTTCATATATTGATTGGAGGATATTGATGTAAACTCTATCTATTCCTTGGTTGATCGTTGATTGATTGTTGCTTGATTTTTCACTGAGTCAAATAGGCTTATTGGTCAGTAGGATGATTTGTGCATTTGTCTATGTTTCAGGCACAATGCCAAGTAGTAGCTAGGGCTTCGAATAAGGGTTGACATCTGGCTTTCAGTATTTCAACAGTGACTTTATCAGGCTCAGCTGCTTTGCTATTTTTCATTGATTTTATTGCAGATTCTACTTTTTCTACCGAAATTTCTGGGTAAAGCGTGGTACCGTGTTAGCCATAGTTCTAGGGATTGGTCACTGCCAGTGTCCTGTCTGCGCTACCTCTGCTATCCCTAGCATTCTAGGGATTGGTCACTGCCAGTATTCTGTCTGTGTTGCCTCCGATAACCCTAGCGTTCTAGGGATTGGCCACTGCCAGTGTCCTGTCTGTGCTCCCTCCGCTGACCCTAGCGTTCTAGGGATTGATCACTGCCAGTGTCCTGTCTGTGCTGCCTCTGCTAACCCTAGCGTTCTAGGGATTGACCACTGCAAGTGTCCTGTCTGTGCTGCCTCTGCTAACCCTAGCGTTCTAGGGATTGACCACTACCAGTGCCCTGTCTATGCTGCCTTCGCTAACCCTAGCATTCTAGGGATTGGTCACTACCAGTGTCCTGTGTGTGTTGCCTCTGCTATCCCTAGCCTCCTAGGGAGTTGCCCTGCAGTTACCCATTGCCATATCTAATCTTGCTGCAGTGTGGGACTGTTGTGGTTCTTCTATTCCTGTACCTGTCCACGGATCAAGCCTACAGAGTCCTATTGTTTCTTGTGATTCTTCCGTCCATCCTGACCTACGTCAGATTTGGGAAATACTAGGGTACGGACCTCATCTGGCCATGAGTAGGGTGATTGTTTTCTGTTTATTTTCCATAAAGCTTTTAACCTTACCTGTCTGAGTGTTCTTACAAACAGTGACAGATCCAGACACAACCTGCACCCCAAAACTTCACACCCGCAACTGACAGAGACACAGCAATCAGAACACAACACATTTTAAAACACTTACCTGGACAACAAACACCTTCCCATTGGTCGTCACTCACCTCATCACAACATCGAGACAACGCCCAACCACGTACTTAAAGGTACAGCTCACCACACTCACTTGTGGCTTGTTTTCCACTAAGGGAGAGAGATAGAAAGAGAGAGCTAGAGAGATAAAGAGAGAGAGAGATAGACAGATAGAGCGAGCGAGCAAAAAGTATGTTCGCCTACATATTGATGCAAAGACTGCCGAGAAGGCGGGCGCTAGGGAACACCAGCAACCCCCAGTCACACCTGATCAACAGCCTGCTGTGCTGCAGGCCCATATGCTGTGTAGGGAAATGAAATGGTGTGATTATTAATGTACACAATAACAGAATGAATGCATGATTATTTAATTGAAATGTGGATCTCTGGTTGTCATGATGGTATCCTATGCATTGCATTGCGATGCATGGAATACCTCCCTGGCAATCACAGCGACATGAGGTATGTCCAAGTTAATTCCCCAGGGCACCAATCAGGTCAGTATTGAGGGATTTCTATGATTATGGTCTGTTGCTGTTTGGATCATTCGCTCCATCTTTGTGAGTGACCCAGCCTTGCTTAATCAGGGATATCTATCAATCATGGCCTGTTGGTGTGCCACCTACAGTGCTTGACATTTGGTTTCCATGTATATCCTGTAAATAGTGCATGGTATAACATCCATCCATAGCATCACCACTCCAAAGGATCCATATGAAAACCAAATGTATGATATGACAGTTCAAATTAGAGGAAATTATTGCATACACAATACAAAGGCCTACTTTGTTCTCCTTTAATTCCACAGTGTTGGTTGTTTCAAGGCCTGTGTGTTGCACATACAGCCAGTTAGTCTCACTGGCACTGTGATGTTCGTCCTCATCCATCTCTCTTGAGATTCAGTGAGTGGTGATGTAGACCTTATGGAGTGGAGGTAAAATGGAAATGATGACTTCTCCAATGATAGAATTTCTCCATTTTCAATGTTTTTCTATGGAGTGTATCCAACGAGCCCTCAGTAACTTTATCCATTTTCTTGAATAGTCTCCATAGACAAACATGGGAATTGGTGACGTGATGGTATGGAAGGGTTAAATTCACTCCATCATGTCTTTTACATCGCTTAGTGAATGTCCCCTGTATAGCATGTAATCCTGACCCTGTCGAATTGTGTTTGTCGTCAGTTAACCCTTTGAGTACCAGAGGGGTTGCCAAATCATTGTTGAGAGATGCATTGATAATCCCTCTAGCACTCAAGGGGTTACGTGCTGACTTCCCTGTGGGTACATGGGTGACATTGTGGAGGAACAGTAATGATGTTTAACAGACAACACTTTAAAAAGCATGGTTCGGATTGTGTGTAATCAGCACAGCAACAAGAGGGTTGAACTGGGACTTGGACAGGTTTGGGCCTGGTTGAACCTTGCCATTTGTCCTTGTATTGTGTCCTGTTTGAACCCTCAGGGTGCTGTGTTGGTGTAGTTGTGTGGAAGAATGATGGGCATGTGTGGAGGTGTGACTGTGTTTGAGTGTGCAGCTTGTGTTGGTTGATGTAGTGTGTGGTTATGTGAGGATGCACTTACCGGTAGTGTAGAGGCTTCTTTCATCCCCAGTGTCCGATCCTCCAGGGACCCCCTCAACCAGCGTGGATGACAAGGTCTGCCGGAGGTGGACCACCTCCTGTGCCTCAGGCATGCTTGGCGACTTCAGCCAACTTCTTTTTGACCACACTCTTGCAGTCACCCCATCTTTTCTTGATGGACTCCACATCCCATCTTCAGCTGGCCACCGCATTCACCTTTCTGCATATCTGATTCCAGGCAGCCTTCCTCCATGCACCCAAGCCAGGAACCCTCTCCCTTGGAAAGAAGACGTTCTCCCTCTCTAGAACAGTCTCCACAAGAGCACTGTTCTCCTCTTCCATGTAGCGGGGATCTCCGAGCCTCTCCTCCTCAGCTCTGGCTTGCGAGGTGTCAGAGCTGTGCCCAGAATGTCCTGCCTGCTCTGCCCCTGCCTATGCGTGGTGCTCTGCGACAGGTACCCCTTGTCCCACCGACACACCTGTCCCTGCCCTCTATGTGCCTACTCTTCTGGGCCGGGTCCCCCTCCGCCCTGCGGATCTCCCTCTCCCACCCCTACTCTCAACTGGGATGTCCTGCTCTCCTTTCTCCTCCTCCACTACTCTCCCTTTCCCTCTCTCCTCTCCTCCTCTCCTGGCCATCATTCACCCACTCACACCAAGGCAGTCCCACAGACCCTAACAGATGCACTCGATCCCTCTCACTCTCTGTCACACTCTTTCATTCACAGATTCACACTGTAAAAATAAAATTTAAGGTATGTGTAAAGTGTTATAAAAAAAGAATGGGTGTATGTGTTATGTGCAAAAGTGTGATATGTGTTTATTTAAGTGCAGATCTCTCCTCTTCAAACTCCAAAATCAAAACTAGTTCTACCTCAAATGTCAGCTCCTCTCTCCCTCGCTTTAAACGCTATCCTCTGCTCCTGTGTCCTGTGATCTAGCTCGGCAAAACTCGAAACACAGACAGGGTGTGACCGTTATTTTAGGGTATATATAGGTGTATTTGAACATTTTTGATACTTTGGGCCCTTGGGATTGGCTGTAGGTTTGAATTTTGTTTGTGCATCAGGGTTGTTAGGCAACGGCAGCCGTAATGTTACATTTTGACTTAAGTTGTGTTTTAACGGGTGTTTGGGATGCACGGTGATGTGAAAACAGGTGCAACGCAGGGTTTTGTGTTACATGTTTGTTGTTGTGTCTATGCTCGGTAGCTATTCTTGTAGAGTTACTTTTACATCAGCTTAAATCATGTATTATTTGTGGCGGATGTGCCTTTTATACTTAGCGGCTGGTTTAATGGCTGCCTTTAAATCTACCCCTAAGTGTCCAATGTAAGCTGCCTGCTAGACTCTGTGAAGTAGATTCCCCACAATGAGGTGGCAGACTGCTATTTGATATAAATAATATGATAAATGCACAACAACAGATAAAACAGGTATACTGAAAGGCAGGCCCCAGTGGTCCAGAGGTTTGGGAGGGAAGATTACGTAGCTAGCTGGTGGTGGCTGCTCTCTGGCTTGCCTCAATGTGGCCTAGCAGAGTTAGAGATGATGGCCACAAGGCCAGATTAGTGCTTACCGGAATAGCCGACCCTCACTCCGGATGACAGCCCAGATGAGAGCAGCTACCCATTGAGGTCGAAGAGTATACTGAACAAATAAGCCACCTGCAGTATAGTTGTAGTTTTGGTACAGGAACACAGAGGCCTGGATCTCAACTGAGAAGATGGAGAACAGGACAGTCAAAGTCTTATTGATGGTCAAGGTATGATCATCTGATGGTTGAGGTGACAGAAGTGCACCAGGGTCGAGACAAGCAGAAAATCAAACAAGCCAGACTAGGAACAGAGGCCAATGCAGTACAAGGCAGCAGACAGAGGAATGGTTGAACAACTGAGCCAAGAAAAAAAATGAAATTGTAGGAGGGAAGTCGAAAGAGAAGCTGGGTCAATACACAAGAAAACACTCAGGAATGAGACATGAAACTAATGGTCATGATTGTGAATGCTCCGATCAGGCCCCACCCAAAAGCACAGAGGCTCCACTAAGGCTCAGAGTAATCACAAGATAAGGCTGGGAACCACGATCCGGATAACAAGGGAAAACAAATGGAAAACAAGGAATCACAAAAAGCAAAGAAAAAGATTCAGAACATGACAGTAACTCAAAATTCTTATGATTTGTCAATAGCTGGCTAGTGTCAATCTTCTCATTTGTTGACTTTCAATCTTTCTTTCTTGCAGTCGATTTTGATTTTTGCTCTCTCTAGGTGATGGCCACTTCCAGCGTTAATATAATTTTATTATTAGAAAGTATGAAGTTGATTTCACTTTCTATAAAGGCTCAGAGAAATAACAAGACAAGGTGGAGAACCACAATCCAGATAATAAGGGAAAGCAAATGGAAAACCAGACAAGGAATCACATAAAGCAAAGAAAAAGGTTCGGAACATGACAGTAACTCAAATTTCTTATGATTTTTCAATAACTTGCTAGTGTCTTCTCATTTGTTGACTTTCAATCTTTATTTCTTGCAGTCACTTTTGGTTTTTGCCCTCTCTAGGTGATGGTCACTTCCAGAATTAAAATGATTTAAGACTGAGGAGTCAGTGAATATCATTTTATTATTTGCAAGTAAGAAGTCGATTTCACTTGTATTGCCATTAAGGTTTTTTCCATGTCCATTTTCTGTTGGCTTTTTTCATGTAGACTGAATTTATGATGTTTAAATGTTGTGCTTATTCAAGTTTGTTCAGTTCGTTGCCTCTGTCAGCTCTTTTCCAGTTCCATGTGGGCAGATTGAATTTTCACCATTTTGGTTTTTACAAATTCTCGTATCTCCCTTTATAAAATGTTAGTGGTAATTGTAGTGGTAATTATCTTATTTGTAGAGGCATAATAAATCATCATACATTCTTCAACTTCTTAATCACTTTGGCTACCTGTAGAGGCATAAAGTTGAATGATTTGATCATAGCAATTCTTTCAGAAATTCTTTCTATTTTTACAACTGAGTCTGTCAGTCTTTTGTTAATCAATATTTCATGTGATCCACATTGTTCATTATTGGTTCTTTTAATGAATAGCCAGTGTCTGTCTTCTAATTTGACTAAATCTTCATCTTTTTTACAAGTCTCAAATAAACCAATTATGTCCTGAATGGTGTTATTCAATTCTTGTTCTATTTCCTCTAAGATTGAAACCATAATTCTTAGCAGCCTCTGCCATTTAGCAGTAGAAAGTAGCTTGCAATCCTCCAGAGAATGAGGGCCATTTGTATTGTTTTGAAACCATGTTGTGGGAATGGACCATAATCTGCTATGCTAGTTCAGTGTGGGTTGGCAGATGGCATAGTTCTCAGCCTCAATGACACATGCGAGCACTCCCGCCGCGATAAGGATTGACCCATGGGAGTGATTGCTTTGGACATATTGTATGAACTTTTGATGACTAACACCCATGCTTTGCACTTTTGAATGTTCAGTATTTTGGAGTTTTTATATGGAAGCATCCTTTCTTTTTAGGTTTAAAATTTCCAGGTGCACAATTTTTAAGAAAATCATGCATAGACTGGAAAAAAATGCATCACTCATTGGAAACAACACACTGATAACAGTAAAAATGTAAAATCAATGCATCTTGCCAAACACTTTCAGTCCAGCATACGTATATGTATAATTACCACCACTGAGTATCAGAGGATTGACCAACACAACACCAACCTAGAGCTCAATGGATTAACAGAATATTGTTCTATTGTAAATTGCATGAGCTAAAACAAATTCATTTCTCTGCTTTACAGATATATTTTTCCTTAGGCACTCAGTTCTGTTATTTTATATAGTATAAAGTACCCCCTACAGATAATAATAAGAATATTTCAAGTCACTCCTGAGTTCCTTGATCTTATAAATGCACTCAGTATGTGGGTGTCCTCATGTATCTACAGATACGATCAACGAACCCTCTGTTACTTGTAATATGCTTATTAGTTACAGCAGGGGGTACATTGTCTGATATATTATATTGTAACTCTTTGACTTATGATATCAACTAGTATAATGCTTCTCTCTTATTTCAATAAATAAAGCACTAAAACAAATGTACTTTGACAATAATAGTAGCAGAGTTTGTAACTCTACAATTCAACATGGGAAGAGGAAATAGGTTCTTCATACATCTTGAGATTAGGAAAAGCAGAGAAATTCTGTGGCAAATCAGGAGACAAGTAAAAATTGCCAAAAACTGCCACTGATTTAAATGGAACTTTTTAACCCATCCAATGACAGAGAAGTCTCCAACGCATACTACAAAACACAATGCCATTTATAGGATTTTTGTGTCTCTTATAACACTTAATGCATTTATAGGACATTTTGTATAAAAGCAAATAGGAGTAATTCTGAGGCAAAACAACAGCATCGCAGGGGACAATCAAGAGGTTAAAAGACCCCTTTAAATCAATGCAAAATGCTTTCACCAACTAAAATAATTGTAACATACATGGGGCAGGTGTGGGGCAGGGAGCCATGTAAGAATGGGGGTTCCCAATCCCAAGGTGAGGTGTTACAGTGTGTTTGGTTCTTTGACAAGCAGTGGACAGTAGAACAAGGCTTGGGTGTCAGACAGTATATGTGCGATTCTGTGACTTCCAGTGAATGTGTGAAAAAAAGCTGATGTATCCAACAGTACGTGTGTGGTTCTATGATAACCAGTGGACAGTGGAACAAAGCTGTGGTGTCAGATAGTGTATGTGTGGTTTTTTTGTCTACCAGTGGGATGGTGGAGCAAGGCTGAGGTGTCATTTTGTGACTGCCAGTGGAGAGTGGAAAGAGGCAGTGGTGGCAAAAAAAGTGTATGTTTGTTCTATGATTCTGTGGCTGGGATTTCAGCCTATGCATGGTTCTGTGATTAAAGGTGGAGAGTGGAACAGGGCTGGGGTGTCAGAAGGTGTATGTGTGGTTCAGTGGAACAATACAGTGTAGGTGTCATTCTTTGACTACCAGTGGACAGTGGAACAATGCACACAATGTATGTGTGTGTGATTCTGTGAATGAAAGGAGACAGTAAAACAAGTCTCAACGTCAGGCAGTGTGCCTGTGTTTCTGTGACTTCAAGTGGATGAATCTGTGGGTGGATCAGGTAAGGTGTTTGGAGTTTAGGCTATTATTTGCTAGGGGAGCATGAGATGTAAATACTGTCCTGGTAATGGAATGCAACCCTTGTAGGTTAGAACTGTTGGGTACAAACACTGGATACCCGATATTGGTCCTCCTAATAAAGACCCTGATAAGAGCTGTGCTCCTAAGAATCCTAGGAAAGTATATATATATTGTAGGGCTTTTCAAGGGTACTGCCACTGGAAGATATTTATTTAATTAGAAAATAAGGAGGAATACATTGAGATATCTCTCATTTTCAAGTATGACCTGAAGAGCTTTTACAGTAAAAAGTTACATATTTAAAAACAGGGCAACAACATATACACACACATATGTAAACATATGTACAAAATGTATATACAGTTACGTATTGGTTTTAGATACAATGAAGCAATATTTTTTATCTTCTTGCAGAACGTATTACAGTTTAAACTATTAACATCTTCACCTCCTAGTGTCCAAAAAGCTGTTTTCTTCTGTTGTTCTCTATGAGCTAGATGACCCTTAGGTAATAGCTTTCCATAGGAAGTGAAAGTAACAGCTCCACCTCATCAAGAAATTTTGTACTACACCGACTTTTGAATAAAGACTCTCCCTGCAGTGGGAGAACCCTTGCTTTACTCAGAAAAAAAACCCTGCCAAACGTATTCTACACAAATAAATATTGCTTCTCTTTTACAAGCACTAACTGGGCAAGCTGAGCTATCAGAAAGGTAAGACAATGGATCCATGTCTCTCCTTCTCATACATTACAGATGAAGTGCATGGAAGCACTTTACTCCAATCTTCTGATCATATACTGTTTTTGTTGTGTAGTTTGGTTACCACTGTTGTAAAAAGAGCCCTGCATTAGCATGCAACAGAGAAGCAGGGGGAACAAAAGAAGTAACTGGACCATTCTTTAATCTTCACTATGTCTAGAGGGTGTCCTGATTATCTGTGGCGTTGTCAGACCGGATTTTCCATTAGACAGAGTAATCACCTCTTCTATGCTGGTCACACCCAACATGTGCAGGTAATCACAGTATATTTAAGATTTTTATTTTGCATTTGTAGGTTATAAGCTAGGGTATTTTAATTACTAGAAAGGAGTGGATGCTTTTGTGGTGGGGTCAAGTAATGAGTGTGTGGCTGTGGGTGGGGCTATAGCAGGGAATTGCACTGCATGGCACTCCAGCTGCTGCCAGACTACAGCTTCCATCACTGGGAGTCTGGCAGTAGCTGGAGAGTCTCACCTTGTCCACCACTATGCTAGAGGCACCAAAGGTGCCTTGCTTTTCGGTGCCTATGATGTAAATCCAGCCTTCTTGGAGACCTCTCTAGCATTCAAGAGATTGAAGTGATAGTAATACTTAATGAGAAATATGTAGAAATATATATACTGTAGCATTTATCCCCCTGCGTAAACAAGGGTACTTCAACTGCTAAGGTGTTTTCTCCAAAAGTTATTATAGCTCAAACTTGATTTTTTTTAGGTGCAGTATTACACTAGCCTGAAATTGTACAATGGTGCTGTTGTTACACCATTATATGGAGATTTATGGTCAACTGACCAGAGCTGTCCATAGGATGGTGTAGCAACAGCTCCACTGTACAATTTCAGGCCACTGTGATACTACACCTAAAAATTCAAGTTTGAGATGTTATAACTTTTGAATTGAACACCTTTCAGCAGTGGGAGTACCCTTGCTTTACTCAGTGGATAAAACCCTACAACATATGTATTTTACATATTAAGTATTGCTCTCATTTTAAAAACTCTATAGAAATCAATGGCATTTTTTTAATTTCTCTCTTGTGGTAAAATTGGTTTGCCTTGTTCTCCTACTACACCAGCCTTGGTCTTCTTGTTATATCAACCTAACTCATGTGCAAAGTTACTTTACATATTTGTTTTATACATAAAAACACAGCAATATTAACCATTGTATAATTCTGCATTTACAATTATTTACTTAAAATTGCAGTCTACTTCTTAGTAAGCCAAGCAATAAATGGATAACAGTGGGTATATTCTCAGTGATTAAATGAATTGTTTGGGCGGTGGCATTTTTTTAAGTATGGTGAATGTTGACATTAAGTCACACCTGTCTCCTCCCAAGCATTCTTCCTTGTGGTCACAGGCAGTTTCTTGTGCTTTCCTGTTTAGATAATTAACTTTGAACGAGACTAGCTCCTGAAAACTGACTAATGTGGTAAGACAAGCATTCTACTGAATCATGAGTTGCACTTGACTTCTAATGCTCTAGACATTTTATTTGTTCCTAGTTTGTTTTACTGCCTGATTAATATCAATGGATTAATTCTGAGTCATATTAAATAAGAAAAATGTTTCACATTAAATATTGTACTATGGAACTGAAAATTATTACAATTTAAGATGATCCATTTGTATTATTGTGGACTTAACTCATTGTATGCTAATACAATGATTATCCATTTAAAGACCAGAGGAGATGCAAAGCATTGCTTCTCAATGTAAAACATGTCAATCTAGCCCTTAAAGGGATAGTAATGTTTTAATATAAAAGCAGCTCCAATTAATCTTCCTAGTATTTGGGCAATGTATGGTGTTATTTCAATACTGTCATATAGTTATAGTTCAAGAGTAATTGAATGATATAATATCCCCTCCCGCCCCTTTTACCTAGTGTAAGCCACCTCCCCTCAGATGTGGAATCTGGTCTTAAGACCAGACAGCTCACAGCAAGGGACAATCTTCTTACTGTGAGAACAATGAAAACCCTGCCCCTTGGCAGGTTTTTCCTCTTATGCTAATTGAAGATTGTCCCTATCTGCAAGCCACCTGGACACCACCTTTCTGTTCTGAGGTGAGCAGTATTACATCAGTAAAAGGGGTGGAAGGGGAATAATTTATCATTCAATAACTCTTGAACTACAACTCTGACAGTATTGAAATAACACTCTCCATGGCCCAAAAACTATGAAGATTAATTGGAGCTGCTTTTATTTTGAAACATTACTATCCCTTTAAAGTGCTAAAGTCAGTATTTTACAGCAAAGTAGCCCGAATTCAAGGCCAAGAACTGGTCACAATGCAACAGTCCTACTGATTAACTGGATCTATTCTTGTGCAAACCAGCTGTATCCAGGGGCGTATTTCCCAATAGGCAGATTAGGCAGCTGTCTAGACCTCCAAATTTTGAAGGAAGCCTCAGTTGTTCTGGCCACACCCACATTCTGAGTTGTGGGTGTTGCCAGAATAATCTCATTGTCCCTACACCAGTTAAATATCCTTTTACATTGTATTGTTTAACCCCTTAGATGTTAGATCTCCAATGCATTGTGGAGCAATATGTTGGAAATATCCCTAGCAGCCAAGAGACTTAACCTTTCTTCTTCCTTGCTTGTTCTAGGCCAAGGGTATTGTCAATGCCAAGAAACAGAGGATGAGACTGGGAGTGGGGTCATGTGAGGCATAGGCATGTGGCCATGAGCTAAGTTGACTGTATCATAAGGGACCAATAAAAAATCAATTTGATTTAAATTGGCCTTTTAACTCCTTGAATGCTACAGAGCTGTGTGTGAAGCAATGCATTTGAGCCCCCTAACATTTAAGGGGTTATAGAAATTTGTATGTCCTACAATACAGTTGATTTGCCCCAGAATTGCTTGGTATCATTTTTAAAAGGTCACACGCAACAGAGCGTGTGACCAGATAACACGTTAAGCATGTAGCCATGGTTAAAATGCGACATGAGAATCTCACACTGCATGACAAAGCAAGACTCTCATGTTGCATAGTCAAAGATCGCATACCCGTAACTACAAGTCCCATCATGCTTACCATCTCATCTCACATCACAGAAGCATAGTCAGTTTGGGTAGATAAAGAGGACTGGAGTGGCCTCACAATAGGTTATTACTCTGAATAAACTTCCCATGAATGCGCATCTGTAATGCTCCATCTTCCATTAATGAGGCACTCATGTTAGCAGTCATGTATGCTCTGGGCTCTCTCCCCTTCTCTGTGTGCAAAATGACAGGGCAGAGCACGCAGAGAAGGTGAGAGAGAGCCCGGATGCATGATGGGACTTGTAGTTATGGGTATGCAACCTTTGGCTATGTGACATGAGAGTCTTGTGCTGTCATGCAGTGTGAGATTCTCATGTCGCCATTTTAACCATGGCAACATGCTTAACGTGTTATCTGATCGCACGGTCTTTTGTGTACAACCTTTTAAAAGTGAACTGAATTGCTTCTGTTCCTCTTAGTAAATCAGGCTCACTGACTAAATTATACCTAAATTAATACTTGTCTCCAATTGTTTATCATGCCTAGGTATGTGCCTTTCATTAAAAAGAAAACAGCTTGCTAAACCTTAGTGCTCTACCACTGAATTGCAGCTAATTTCACCTCAGGATTATCAGTATAACAAGTTTCCAGTTGTAAGTGAACTGGTCCACCCAGTGCATCTTTTCCCACCTCATGTAAGAGCTGAAATTGCCATTGACAGCTTCATTCATATTGGCTGCGTAGTATGTTATGATGTCAATGCAGTCAGAAATCATTAGCTGCCTCTGTATCTCACAGCACCAGCTCTTGGAAGAAGTCTTAGCCATCTAATATAGTTGAGCATAGCATCAATTATTTGTGATGCACGTGAAGACAGTTTCCCAATTCTGTTTTGAAACTACTTGTGGATTAGGGAGTGTTAGGGAGGAGCTATATAAAATAATATCAAATGTATGAAATTCCAAGTGGATGAAATCCCCAAGCAAAACAAATGCTATGAGTTTTTTGTTTAAATACTTCTTATTGAAGACAATAGTATTGTACAATACATACAATCCTATTTATGTCTTACATTTATTTTTCAACGTTTTAAGGGAGAACAAGTGAAGAAAGAAAAGTTAAAATTAACCCCTTAAGGACCACAGATGGATAGGCAATGCATTGCAAAGCAGTGGGTTGCAACCCTCTCTGGTAGTTAAGGTGTTAATAGAATTAGAAAACAAGAGAAAACAGTGAAATAGAAGGGTTGGCATGTCTCTAGACCTATTTTAACCCTTTGTGTTAAAATGAGTTGAATACCTTTCAGGCACTTAAAGGGTTAACCAGCAGGAATCAATAAATAAAAATAAGAACCCTGAATGTATCCAGCCTAATTAAATTTGTGCCAGTCATTCAGTTAAACTAGTGTACGTATATTTTTTCTCCACAAAATGTCCATTAGTATGAATATACAAAGATTATTCGAGCACTAACTCAGGCCTAAGACCTGCCTAACACTCATTTACTAAGCCACATATGTCAGCATTTTTGTCCCATTAAAAATGGAAACTTTCATTAAGATTGATGTATTATCCATTTTAATAAACATGCCGACATAACTATAATACTGTTGGCATTTCTTTTTGCATTTAGTTTTTGCATCAGAATCCATGATCTGTGGCATTCTTACTCAAAGTACTTTTTGCCCCCACCTGGACATTCCAGTTGCTGTAACATGTAACATCTGTCTTCAAGTAAGTGTGGGACTGCAGTCTTCTTCCACATTCTTCAGGCTCTTATCAGGGGAGAGCATTGTATACTTTACCAGCAAATGATACCTTCAGGATTGTAAAAATAAAACTGAATAAAAAGATAGGAAATAGTAACAAAACTGACGAAAATTCAACCACTAGGTTGATTACCGATATTATACAGTGTTATATTAGAGTTCAATGCAATATTATTAACACTTTGAGGGTTATCCAAAGAATTGCAAAGCAATGTCTGAATTACTCCTCTGGCACTCAGATGGTTAGTTAAACTTTTCCCATTCCTGTGATCACCTATTGAACCTAGGGGAACATAAATGGGGCAGTCTAGGTCATTTTGGGATGTTTCTTTCCTGTGTCCCTTCTTTAATACAAATAATTCCACAAGGAGTAGAACAAATGTCACGATTTTATGCCTTTTCCCTGATCATGCTATATGGCACATGTAAGGAGACTGCGACGGGATGCAGTACAGAGATCATAAGCTGTATTGCCTACACTTAAGAGTAGCCAGTACAGCCTTGCTAGGGAATTTGTACATTCACCTCATTGAAATGTGCACAGAATGTACAGTATTCGTTTGTTTGTTTGTTTTTCATAACAATTACAGTTGCTGTAGATATTGATCACAGATGTTCAATTAATCCAAACTGTTTTGTAAATATATTTGTAGAAGCTTTAATTTTAAAGAGATAGTAATGTTTAACAATAAAAGCAGCTCCAATAAATCTTCATAGTATTTAGGCCATGGAGAGTGTTATTTCAATACTCTTAGAGTTGTAGTTCAAGAGTAATTGAATGATAAAGTATCCCCCTCCCGCCCCTTTTACTGATGTAACACTGCTTAACTCAGAGCAGCAAGACTGTCTGGATGGATCGCAGAGAGGGAAAATCTTCAGTGAGCATAAGGAAAAACCTGAAAAACCTGTCAAGGAGGGCAGTGTTTTCCTTACACTCATATTAAGAAGATTGTCCCTTGCTGTGAACTGTCTGGTCCCAGGGTCAGATTCCACATCTGAGGGGAGATGGCTTACACTAGGTAAAAGGGGTGGGAGGGGGATACTTTATCATTCAACTACTCCTGAACTACAATGCTGACAGTACTGAAATAACACTCTCCATGGCCTAAATACTATAAAGAGTAATTGGAGCTGCTTTTTGTTTTAAACAATACTATCCCTTTAACAGTAGTGCATGGGTATTGTTATACTGGATGAGTGGGCTAAGTATGGGTTTCATACTTAGAGGATAGCTGAAACCACCTAATAAAACCCCTCACTTGCCTTACTATGGTCAGACAATCCTAATGGTCCCTATATAATTTTGTTCTTTTGTCTTTATTCAAGAGATAACATTTACATTCAGTGCTGGATGTCATATCCATTGAGGCAGACATGACAGTTGCTTTCAGGACCACATGACCTCAAACTCTGCTCACTGCACATAGGAATCTTAAATATTTAAGGACCAGAGGGCTCAGCAGTCTTATGAACCCTGTTTGCTTCATTTACCCCTTAAGGACCAGAGGGATATGCAAAGCAGTGTGTTGCATACCCCTCTTGTCCTTAAGAGGTTAAAAAGCCAACAATTGTCATGTCTTACTTCCTGGGCATTAAATCCATGGCTAAGTGAAGCTAGCACAAGGGTAAAATTCAGAGAGGCCATAAGAATAATCTGGATATAATAATGTACGGTGATTGTTATTATTAGGAGGTGATAGTTCTTTAAACCCCCAGGTCCAGTTGCCAGCTTGGGACATGTAATGGTCCAAATCTATATAAAAAAATCTAAATGATTCTGGTTCGCTGTCAGGGTGCGTGGCTGGAAAATTCTGATTGGTCAATCGTTAACCAAATACTGCTCCCACTCTGTTTAAAAATGTTAGCCACTGGCCCAGGGGAAACCAGAGGGCAAAGCCCCCTGTCTCCTCAGCCAACAGCTTACAATAAAAAAGCCAGACCTCGTGGTGCTGCATCAGGACACCTCCTGATTCCCACCACCTTCTGATCTCCCGGCTAATTAAGTCGACTCAGGGGAGCAAGAGTGATCCCCCTTCCATCCTACCCCAAGTACCAGGTATTAGTGGACGGGATCGAGAAACCCTTTTACGTCAATGAGGGAGGAACCACCACAAATTTTGACGTTTAAAGCAATTTATCCCTTTGATTACACTGTATACAATTTAACTCTCTGAGTGCCTCATAATGCATTAGATACCCCTCTGGCACTCAAACAGTTAAAAAACAAGGTTCACTGCATGGGCAAAAGCTGTGCGCCACACCTGCTAGTCTATCTACTAGAAATGGTGCATTTGGACTGGATGGTGCACTAATAAGGAAAGACATTAGCAAACGCTCCAAGTCTTTTGGGAGCCCAGCAACTCCTCTGTTGTTCATTTTGTAAAACCTGCAATACAGACCCTAAACTGTGAACATCTAGTACATTTATGTTTGGTTCATGTGGGCTGAAAGCATTTAGTAGAATAAATATTTTGTTCAAAGTAATGCAAAAGAGGGGCAATGCACTGGAGACCATTCTAGCATTCAAGGGGTTATATGCCCCATTTAACTCAATGGGTATTTGTATTTGTCCCTTCCAGTGTATTTGGTTTGTACCAGAATAACTCCAGTTTTCTTAGCACATCAGCCATTACATGGTATTACTATAGGTGTAGGAACCAAGGGGGCAGGGTGGACATCCACCCCCCATATTTCTTTTAAAGGGAACCAATATTGGGGCTATCAGTGCTGGTGTCGGCACTTAGGCATTACTACTGTCAAAGGCTTCATTATATGCCCAGCTCTCTTATTAGTGAGGAACATGTCCCCAGTGTGAGCGCACAAGAGCTGATTGTTGTGGTCGGTATGATTAGCCTACACAACAAGTGATAAAAAAATGTGGTTTTCTTGTTTAGGTCACCAAATACAGGGGACAAACAAACGATCACTGATTTAAATGGGTTTTTAACCCATTGAAACCAATGGGAATATTTATTTGACATATATGGTGCAGCTGGTTTTCCTCAGAATTGCTCCAAGTGTGTGTGCGTGTGTGTGTATGTGTGTGTATGGTGAGACAAGTTGTGTGTGTATTTGTATGCGCAAGCAGACCTGTGTGTGTGCATCCCTGCAGCAAACCAACTGTACTGCAGGGAACACATAAGATCTAGACTTCTATATGCATTAGTATAACCATGTGTAACTTTATAACCATCCATAAATTTGCCGTTTTCCTTTTATTCTATAATAAAGTTTTCCCCTCCTGACCTGTTTTAAATATGTCATGAATCTTCAGCAAGCCATTCTGGACAGATTGTAACTAATGACAATCTTCTTTCAACAAAAGGAGAAACCTGCCGTCCTATGTCATGGGGACAGGGTTTTCCTTATACTTTATAGAAAGAATGGCTGTGATCTGTCTGGTCTGCTGACCTCATTTCAGATCTGAGGGGACGCTGCTTGACGTATATGAAAAAGGGGCAGGAGAGGGAAACTTTATTATAGAATAATAATTCACTAAATAGTTTGTAACAACGCAGTCATGCGCAGTAGAGACTGCCTGTGACGAGACTGATACAGAACAGGGAGCTCTAACGTCAGAACGGAGGTCTGACTTCAGAGCGTCCAGCTCTGTATCAGCCATGGCGTGGGCAGTCTCTACTGGGCATAACTGCACCACGACCGGCCGGCACTGTGGCCCGTGTACACAGGCTCTTCAACTAGTTATAGAATAAAAGGAAAATGGCAACGTTATGGATGGTTGTAAAGTTATACATTGTTATACAAATTTATGTAGTTGACTCGATCTTATTGTATTACCTAGACATTACTATCCCTTTAAGCTACTGAATGCTCAGGTATCCAATGCATTGCTTAACAATGTATTGTAGAACTTTCCAACATTCAGGGGTTAAATCAATGGGAATTTGTATGTGTGCTCTATGGTACAATTGGTTTGCCCCAGAATTACTCCATGTTTCTTTTGAAAATAGATGAAAGTTGGTACCGTGTTAGCCGTAGAAATACAGGAGGCAAATATAGTTTTTCATACCTTTTATTGGCTAACTAAGCAGATTTAAATGCAAGCTTTCAAGACCTTAGGTCTCTTCCTCAGGCATGTTACACAGATAAATATGAAAACATCTCGCTTAAATACAAGTACACATCACATTGTTTAGCATGGAAATCAGATAACAGAATGCAGTCCAGATCCAGATATCTTTGATCAGTCAATGGTAAATTGCACTCTTCCTCTGAGGCTTTAGAGGTATTTACGATGCTCTTGGGTCTGTTGGAAAGGTCAATCAACTAAATTGTATTTTGATAGGAATTCCTTATCCCTATTCAAACCACTACAAATTGTTTTAAATTTTAACATTAATTTTACCTCCCATACCTTTCTGTCCCTCTGAGTGCGGAACAGTCCCATCAATACAGTTAACTTAATATCCTTGACAATGTGCCCATTTTGGCAAAAAATGTTCTCCCACTGGTGTCTCTGTCTTTTTGTTATTAACACTGGATCTGTGGGAATTAAATCTCCTATGTAGTGCTTGTCCAGTTTCTCCCACGTACAGAGCTGTTGGGCATTTTGCACACATGATAAGGTATATTACATTGGATGATTTACAGGTGAAGGTACCATTGATCTTATGGTGTAAGTGGGTGTTTGGAATTGGTATGTTGTCCATGGTGTAAATGTGTGCACAAGTTTCACATCTCTTTTGTAGGCAGGGAGATGTGCCATTTTTTGTATTTTTATTCAGGGCACTCCTCACCATCAGTTTTTTCAAATTGGGAGGCTGTCTGAAGGAGAGTAAGGGAGGCTGTGGGAATATGTTCTTAAGTCTTTCATCCGTATGTAATTTCTTTTGAAGTTCTCTTGAAATTTTGCGTAGCACTTCAACCTGGGGGTGGTAAGTGACCACCAGTGTCACCCGGTTACCCTTATGTTGTTCTTTGTAGTGCAACAGATTTTTTCTTGGTATTTGGGTAGCCTTCTGTATCTGACTGTCAATAATAGTTGCGCTGTTACCGTGTTTTATAAAGTCTCCTCTGAGGTTCTGGAGGTGCTTGTCACGGTCCATCATGTCAGAACAGATGCGGTGGTATCTGATGGCCTAGCTGTATATGATGGAGTTCTTTGTGTGTTTTGGATGGAAGCTATTGATTTTCAGGTATGTTGGTCTGTCTGTTGGTTTGCGGTATAGGGTTGCGTGGATGGAGTTGTTCTGAATACTGATAGTTGTGTCAAGGAAGTTAATGCTTATGCGTGAGTGACTGAGTGTTAGGTTGATATTGGGGTGGAATGTATTGTAATTCTCATGGAATTTGAGAAGCTCCTCTTCACTGGCTGTCCAGATGATAAGAATATCATCTATGTAGCGGAGATAAACCAGGGGTTTTATCTGGCAGGTGACATAGCAGCATGCCAGGGATATCTGGAACAAAATAACACACCCATGGAACCGGTAACAAAACTCATACAGTTTATTCTCACCCACAATTACTTCAAGTTTGGACAGGACCTCTACCTTCAGAAAATGGGGACTGCAATTGGTACCCGAATGGCACCACAATATGCCAATCTGTTTATGGCAAAGTTGGAAGAGGACTTCCTGTCCACCTGCCAGATAAAACCCCTGGTTTATCTCCACTACATAGATGATACTCTTATCATCTGGACCGCCAGTGAAGAGGAACTTCTCAAATTCCATGAGAATTACAATACATTCCACCCCAATATCAACCTAACACTCAGTCACTCACGCACAAGCATTAACTTCCTTGACACAACTATCAGTATTCAAAACAACTCCATCCACACATCCCTATACCGCAAACCAACAGACAGACCAACATACCTGAAAAGCAATAGCTTCCATCCAAAACACACAAAGAACTCCATCATATACAGCCAGGCCATCAGATACCACCGTATCTGTTCTGACATGATGGACCGTGACAAGCACCTCCAGAACCTCAGAGGAGACTTTATAAAACACGGTTACAGCGCAACTATTATTAACAGTCAGATACAGAAGGCTACCCAAATACCAAGAAAAAATCTGTTGCACTACAAAGAACAACATAAGAGAAACCGGGTGCCACTGGTGGTCACTTACCACCCCCAGATTGAAGTGCTATGCAAAATTTCACGAGAACTTCAAAAGAAATTACATACGGATGAAAGACTTAAGAACATATTCCCACAGCCTCCCTTACTCTCCTTCAGACAGCCTCCCAATTTGAAACAACTGATGGTGAGGAGTGCCCTGAATAAAAATACAAAAAATGGCACATCTCCCTGCCTACAAAAGAGATGTGAAACTTGTGCACACATTTACACCATGGACAACATACCAATTCCAAACACCCAGTTACACCATAAGATCAATGGTACCTTCACCTGTAAATCATCCAATGTAATATACCTCATCATGTGTGCAAAATGTCCAACAGCTCTGTATGTGGGAGAAACTGGACAAGCACGACATAGGAGATTTAATTCCCACAGATCCAGTGTTAATAACAAAAAGACAGAGACACCAGTGGGAGAACATTTTTGCCAAAATGGACACAGTGTCAAGGATATTAAGTTAACTGTATTGATGGGACTGTTCCGCACTCAGAGGGACAGAAAGGTATGGGAGGTAAAATTAATGTTAAAATTTAAAACAATTTGTAGTGGTTTGAATAGGGATAAGGAATGTCTATCAAAATACAATTTAGTTGATTGACCTTTCCAACAGACCCAAGAGCATCGTAAATACCTCTAAAGCCTCAGAGGAAGAGTGCAATTTACCATTGACTGATCAAAGATATCTGGATCTGGACTGCATTCTGTTATCTGATTTCCATGCTAAACAATGCAATGTGTACTTGTATTTAAGAGAGATGTTTTCATATTGTATAACATGCCTAAGGAAGGGACCTAAGGTCTTGAAAGCTTGCATTTAAATCTGCTTAGTTAGCCAATAAAAGGTATCAAAAACTATATTTGCCTTTTTTGAAAATAGGCTCTTTAAAGGGGATCTTAATTTGTTTATCAAAAGGATGTATCTGTATTGTGGTAGATGTTCCTCAAACAGCAACCAGTGATATCCATGTATTTATTTATTTTTAATTTTTGTTGTTTTTTATCTCTTTTAGTCCACTGAAATTTTCTTTAACTCTGATAATATTTTGTGCCCTTTACAAGAAATTCAGGTCTATAGATGCTCATTCTTTGCTGTGAAGTGTGATCTAGAGGCAGATTTCAATAGAGGAAACTGCAAAAATATATAGATAGATATACTGTAGGCTACTAAAACGATAACATTTTAAACCAATCTTAAGGCAAAATGCAAACTAAAAATGCACCATCCCGTCCTAGTCTGTAACAAAATCAAAGATGGATCGCTTACTCACTGATTCCAGAATTTTGACTGTCTTTAAAATTCTACATCCCTCAAAATTTTGGAGACTCGTATGCCCCTGGACAAAACTATAGCAAATGAAATATTTTGAATTATTATAACAGGTAATAGTAGTGTAATTACATCATATTTTAATTTTTTTCAGTGTAGTGTGTGTAGGATATAATCACTGTCTTTTAGTATCACAATTTCTGACTAACCTTTATAGAGCTCTTAACCTAAAGCAGGATGGACACCCTGGGGTTTCAGCATAGTGACGATGTTTTAGATCAGCAACAACTGAAGAACCATGTGTTGCCCACCCCTGCGTTATTGTGCAGACTATAACTAGACCATGAACACTAATAATAAGAACAGGATACATTGAAACTGTGAAATCATAAGAGTGATTAACTCACACGTACTGAGCAATTCTGCGGCAAACTAACTACACCATAGGCACAAATGAAATGCCCATTGTACCCTTGAATGAAAAAGGATTTTAACACATCCCTTTACTGTGAGACCTCTCTATTATTGAAGTGGTTTAAAAGTCCCATTTAAATCAATGGGACTTTGAATTTTATGGTGCAGTTACTAAGCTTGCTCCAGTTCTTATCATTACAGGCTGTAATCTCTTCTATTAGCTCACATCTTCCTTTGTAGCTAAATCCACTGATAATGTTATCACCTGCAATGCAGTCCAGCCATACATTTGCCTCAATGAATAGTAACATGGTAGACGTCCAAGTTCAGAAGCATTAGAAGATGAAAAATCACACAGATAAATTTAATTAGGCTGACTGATATTGATATTTCAGTGAAAATGACCTTGTATTTATGTGACAGACACTAGACCAGTAGAGATCATCTGCTCAGTTCTAATGTGCCTGTTAAAACCTTCACTAGGGCCAAAATGAGTTGTGCCATTAGAATTCTATTCTATGGCCACCATCCTCCCCACACCTGTAACATTAACATACTTATCTGGATGTTTGCGGTCCAATAGTGTCTTATTTACCCTGCTCCTCCTGCTTCTTCTCCCTAAATAAACGAAGCACCTATAGTAAAATTAAAATAACAACCCCCCTCCCCAAGCCATTGTGATGAAAATATTAAAAGAGAATGGCTTGTATATGCCATTCTCTGTTCCAATTGGTTCCCATGCTTCCATTGTCTGGGATGTGGGGTTAAAGGGATAGTAATACTTCGTTTTAACTTTATTTTATTTTGTAGGCATTAAAAAAATATGAAGAATGATATAAGTCTTATCTCTCAAACCTTTATGGTTTAAGAGATATTCACAAGCAAAGTTTCCCCCCCGCCCCTTTTACCTAGTGTAAGCCATCTCTTCTCAGATGTGGAATCCAGTCCATAGACCGACAGATAACAGAAGGGGACAATCTTCTTACAATGAAAACAATGAAAGCCCTGCCCCCTTGACAAGCTTTTCAGGTTTTTCCCTTATCTTAATTGAAGACTGTCCCTCTCTGCAGTCTACCTGGGTACCTCCCTTCTGATCTGGCTGAAAAGTGTTACATCAGTAAAAGGGGCGGGAGGGGGATACTTTGTCATTGAATTACTCCTGAACTACAACTCTGACAGAATTGAAATAACACTCTCCAAAGTCCAAATACTATGATGATTAATTAGAGCTGCTTTTATTATGAAACATTACTATCCCTTTAAAAAGGTCACAGAATGTTTCCTGGAGTAACCTCACAATCCCAGCCAACCAGCATCTAGTTGGAGGGGACATGAATGTGTGTGTATTGTCATCCCTCCATCTAACCAATTGTTGAATAGCTTGAGGGATGACGATACTCACCTCTGTGACCCCTCCAGCAAGAAGCTGTTTGGCAGTGGTGGCGAGATTAAATGTATTATAATACCTCTGACAAGAACTGGAAGTGAAAAGGTGCATAAATACTCCGAAAGAAGTGAGATTGAAATACAAGTATACTACGGTGGTGGTCTATATGTTAATAAGTACTAATAAAATCAAAGGAAGTCACAACATTGACTATCGCTGAAGCGACAGTCCAATAAATTAATTAAACGGCAAAAAGAAAGAGAAAAAGATTATATTGTTATGGAGAACACAAAGCACAGGTGATAAGATTGTGTTGTTATATCTCAATACATAGTGATATATACAATTGATATGGGGACTGATTGACAAAGTAGTAGTCAACGCTTAAACAAGAGGAAATCATTGGGATTATTTTATGTACTTTAATTTTGAATACATTTTATCTTTTATTTTTATCTTTTTTGATCGATCATTGTGTAATTTTTTATATTTTTTTATATATATTTTTGGGGTTAGTAAGGGAATGTTGCAATAGGGTATATATTGTATTTTATTAGTTCCCCCGATGGAAGGAGTGTGAGATACAGTGAACCGTTACCGACGGGTGAATGAGCAGATTGGAATTAAAGTCTATTTAAAGATAGCTGTGTGTCTGAGTCCATAGACTGTGGGTCCGATTTGATCACATATTCTGTGGGGACAGAAAATTTGTATTGCTTCTTTGGAGATATGTTTCTTTTGTTTTAACCCTTTGGGCAGCGATAGAGCAAGGTCATGGTCATGTTTCAAAATACACTTACATCAGGAAGGGAATATATGTTAATATATGTCTGATATTGGGGACAGAAGTATGACTAAATGCCATATTATATGTTTTTTATGACATATTGATACTGTCTGGGGTTTAATTGACATTTTAAGAGTATATATATTGGAACTGGGACTTCACGGACACTTTATAGCGTCTGATGACATCACTATAATATCCAACACCGATAGTAGATATATGACTTTTTAACTCATTGCTAATTTCTAGTCATGGACGCATGATATGAAAGAGGCATAAAAATAGGAAAAAAAATACTTTTGTACGAGAAAGTGGAATAAGAGTGTTCTTACTTATAGTAACTAGTGGAAGCACCAGAAATATTTTTAATTTTTTTGGTCAAATGAACTCATGTCGCAGCCTAATGCTCATTGTAGGTTTCTGTTCCCACAACCCAGGCTAAACAGAATGTGTGGTGAGGTCAAACATTGACCTTGAGCTAGTTTCATAATCACTCTCCCCAAACCCACCCAAACACTAACACTAACTCCATGCCCCTCCACTATACCTAATATTATTATTATTTTTTTTTTATATATATATCTTTCTTTTATTTAGGGAGAAGATCCAGGAGGACCATGGTGAAGAAGACACAGATGGACCTCTGACATCAAGTGTGTTATTGTTACAGGTGTTGGGAAGGGGCATGATCTATAGGTAAGTGTTAGGATTGGGGGTATTTATTTATGTTTTTAAAATAATTTTTTGGCGATTTGGATGCATTGATATGAGGGCATTGGGCTCCATATCAACTCATCCACGTGTTACTAGTATATGGATAACTAGCTGTGCACGCATGTGTGTGATTTTACTAGTTTTCTATTGTACGATTGTGTTTTTCACCATACATTAGGGATTCAGTGCATATGTTTGGTAGGCATTGAATCACCGACAGAAAAGACAGTCCCTAAACGTGTGTTCCATCGTGCAATTCCAGCTGGCAGTAGTTTGTTACACCACAGGTCATAGAATGCCAAACTGTGACTTAAAACTACTGCAGTCAGTGTAATTTCACTAGCGGCCCTGATAAAATTGAGTCATTTGTGAGAAAAATATATTTCAACAATTTGACTACTATTTTTCATATGCTAGACAGGAATTATAGGATGCAGTGATATTATTGAAAAATATATTAGAAAAATAAATCAATTTAGATACTAAAGTGGAATATATAAATTTGTCAGTACAGCTCATTCTTATTCAGAAATCTACTTGTCTACTTAATGGATGCTTTCCATACTTGCAGTACTATGACCTCGATTCAATTGTGGCTGCTAAAACAGCCGGTAGAGCATAAATGTCTATCGGTACACGCACTGTGTCACTGTCGGTATTCAATTATACCACTGGCAGTTTGCGGCAGGAAAGAAGGCTAAAAGTCCCCCCCACCTTGTTACCTCTCGAGCCATTACCCAAACCTTTCTGTGGGAAAATTGAACAGAGACTGGCTTTTATATGACCAGTCTCTGTTCCAAATGGTGTCCAGCCTTCCACTGGCACATTCCAGTGTGCTTACCAGTATTATTTCATAGCACGGGTAATTGAATGGCTTACTGTGCTTGAAAAAAATGCTGCTGGCTGTTTTTTTTTTGCTGACGAGGCCAGCTGAATCGAGGCCTAAATCTGCAAAGGTTCCTTTGTTGCTAGATAGATTTTCCTTATTCATATTTAATGCATTCCAAATTGTGACAAAGGAATCATATTACTATAACTATATTAATCTCTGTTTTACTTTTATTTTATTGCAGTAGCCTATATTCACTGTGGATGTTATTTATCCCTTATGGTGCAATTGAGTTGCTCCAGAATTGCTCTAGTTCTTTTCATTGTGGGCTGGATTCCACTGCAGGTGATAAATGTTATCACTGGTTGTATGTTACCTATTCCTATTGAAGTCTTTGGGGAAATGGGCAGATACAACCAGTGAGATTATGTTATCACCTACAGCGGAATCCTAACCTACATTGGCCTCAAATATAATTATTATTCTTTATTTATATAGAGCCAACTTATTCTGCATGCCAGACATGCAAGGTATAATGCAGAAAATAGGATATTTTAAAACAAAATAGAGCATTAACCCCTGATAGACCAGAGAGGTATTCAGCACATTGCAAAGTAATTCTTTGCACATGCCTCTGGTCCTCCAGTGGTTAGAAGAGCGTGTCTTCCAAATACATGACTAAATAGGACAAATTATATTGTCATTCCTATGAATATGTTCTTGCTCATTACCAGAGGAGAAAGGTATCATAATTAAAGTTGATACAAGGTAACTCACCTCCCTGTTTTAGTAGCTGTACTTAAAAAGATATTGTGGAGGATGTATGATAATGATAGTTTGACAGAAATTAGACCAATAAAGACCTATGACAGAAACTAGACCAATAAATGTCTTGTGAGAAATATTTATGTCAGTTTGACTAATAGTTTTTATATCATGGCACTTCACTGTAGTTGCATGATGCAGTGCTGTAATTGCACATATTTGAAAGATATATAAAAAAGCAAACATGTTTAGATGCTTAAGGTGGAATATTTATGAATCTGCCAGCACAGATAATTTTCATTTAGATGATGTGAACCCAATAAAACTTGCTCAACATACCTATTTTTTAGGATGCTTACTCAACTTTCAGTAGAAAATCAGCAAAGTTTTGTTTGTTGGTGAATTCTCTTTATAAATATTTGAGTTGTTCAAAATGTTGATGTAGATGTGATAGGGGAAATCCTATCGCTCTAATATATTCATACATATTCTACGAGAACATGATTGTCATGTTCTCCGGGGTTTTTTTGGTTTGTTTTAAAAGCTTTATTGAGTCAAATTCAAGTACAAAACATAAAGGGTATTACCCTCAGTACAATAATCGTAGTGATACAATAGAGAATCAAACCAATAGGTAACAATGATGAACAGTATATAGTTGCTGTTGCAACAAAAAGAGTTACAAGGTAAGATGAGAATCAAATACAATAGAAACAGAAGAAAAAAAAAAGGAAATGGAAGTAAGTTCCCATTGAAATCCACTAAAAGATGGAAACGTTATCTGAGAGAAGAGAAAAGGAAAAGTAATAGGGAAAAAAGAAGAAAAGAAGAAGAGCAGCTAGGAGAGTAACAGGGACAGAATGTGTGGCCCAATCAACAGGCTTACTTCAAAGGAACTTATATATATTCCCATTCTGAATATTTGCTTGTTGTTTATATCTTTTTTTGATTTTTCCTTTAGTGTAAGGACAAAGGAAAAGTCTAAGAAAAAGAAAGAAGGGAGGGCAAGGAGGAGGGCGGGTTGAGGGGAGAGATGCAGTTGAGTCTGGGTATGGACAGCTCATAGGTAGCGTATCGCAAAGATCCTAGGTGAGTTAGCCAAGGGGCCCAAACGGATTCAAAAGAGGTCCAATCTTTTGTTGCCAAAGCTTGAAGTCAATTCAGAGAACAAATCTGATTCACACGTTGTACACATCCATGTTTGTTAGGGGAGAACTAGATCTCCAATTCAGAGGAATGAGGGTTTTA
The DNA here is from genome assembly GCA_037306005.1 of Rhinophrynus dorsalis. Lineage (NCBI taxonomy): Eukaryota > Metazoa > Chordata > Amphibia > Anura > Rhinophrynidae > Rhinophrynus > Rhinophrynus dorsalis. The sequence continues at coordinate 135,979,115 of CM074723.1, read as the reverse complement.
ATAACATTGGGATAGACTGACCCAGAATCTTCCCAATGAAAGAGTAAATATCTCGCCAGTAAGGAACAAGGTGAGGACAGGTCCAGAATATGTGGAAGAGGGAACCTTGATTAGCTGAACACCACCAACAAGATGCAGAAGGGTTCAAATAATGCAGAAGTTTGGGTGTATGATACCATCGAGTCAGTAATTTGAAGTTACATTCCTTGGTGGAGACATCGCGAGGGGTGGATAACAAGTTTCTGTGAATTCTCAGCCAATGCGAAAGGGGCAGGAAGATTCTTAGCTCTGATTTCCAGTCCCTGTAGAACCAGGGTTTGGGTGTGGAAGAATAGGAAAGGAGAAACTTATACCATTTGTGTGGTCCAGAATTGTAGAACTGAGGAAGAGGGCTTCAAAAGACAAAGTTTCAGTAGATGTAACACTGGTCGTCAGGAGTGAAGAGATAAAGTGACAAAGCTGGTTGTGTTACCAAAAATGGTTAGTAGGCAGAGAAAAGTGATCTTGAAGGTATTGAAAAGCATGCAGACATCCCTCCCATTGCAGGTCTCCTATTGTGCCCAAATGTAGTTCACATCATTTGTTTAAAGAATCTCATATTTGACCCGGGGAAATGCTGGGTTGGGGTAATGGGGCTCTAGGGGAGGGATTTGGCAGCAGGGAGCAACGTAAGTTGATTCTCTACCAAAATGTATGAAGGTGGCCCAGGATAACATTCTGGGAGCAGGAGTCTGGGAATGAACGTGGGTCGAACCAACATATATTATTGAGAGCAATATCTGATGTAAAAAGTTGGGAGCAGGTCACCCATTCCTTGGGGGACAAGCATTGTACATCGATTATTTTTAGAAGCGAAGAAGAGTTATAGTAGGATAGAATGTCAGGCATTCCCAGTCCACCTTGATGCGTGGGAGTTTGAGAAGCGACAAAGATAAGTTCAGTTTTTTAAATCTCCAAATAAGGTTATTAAGAATGTGCTGAAGTATCTTAATATAATGTAAGGGGATATAAACTGGAAGAGAGTTGAAGAAGTTCAACATTTTGGGGAGCAAGATCATTTTTGATAGATGTATCCTCCCAAACCATGATATGAGGAGAATATTCCAGCGTTTGGTGTCAGCGATTAGGGTAGAGAGGAGCGGAGATTTAACAAGGTCCTTAAGGTTATGAGTGAGGATGACCCATAAGTACTTGATGCCATGAGGGGGGCCATCTGAAGGGAAAAGCTTGATGAAGAGAAGAAGCCTCCTCAGATGGTAAATTGAGATTTAAGGTTTCTGATTTGGCAACACTAACCTAGAAGTGAGAGGGGTAGCTATAGTGAGAAAGCAGAGGGATCAGATGTTTCATTGACTGTGCAGGTCAGGTAAGGAAAAGGAGCATATTGTCTGCAAAACAGGCAAGTTTGGTTGTGGAATGGGAGGTAAGCAAATTGATAATGAAGTCATTTGACTGAATTGTGTTAAGAAAAGGCTCTAGTGACAGAATAAATAAAAGAAGGGATAAAGGACAGACCTGTCTGGTTCCATTTGTAATCTGGAAAGGTTCAGAGAGATGACTCATGCAGAGGGTACCATGTAAACGCTCATGATTGCCATAATACTTTTGAGGAAAAGACCCAGGTGTTCCAGCACCACCCGTAAATATGGCCAGGCAATCTGATCAAAGGCCATTTTGCATCAATAGATACCAAGATCACCAGAATACGTTTCTGTAGTGCTGTGTATACCAAGTAGATTGCCTTAGATGTGTTATCGCGTGTCTCCCTACTTGGAACAAAACCAGCCTGATTCGGATGAATGAGAGAGGTGAGAAAGCACTGCAGCCTGGTCACAAGAACCTTGGCAAGCAATTTAAAATCAGCATTAAGAAGGGAGCTAGGTCTGTAACCGCTACATGTCAATGGGTCTTTATTTGGCTTGGGTATCAGGGTGATGTGGACTTCTAAAGACTTTGAAGGCCAGGTGACCCTGAAGCTATATTATTAAACATTTTTGTAAGGTGTGGTGTCAGAGTATTCGTAAACGTACGGTAATAATGGGAGGTGAGACCATCAGGCTTTTTTACTAGGTATTCTGGTTCTCCTTTTTTTTCTCCACCTTATTGTGGTAATGCCCTTTTTTAGGGCGTATATCAAACGCCGACACTCTTGTGTCGGTGCGCGATCAAAGTGTTCCTGTTATCGAGTTCTAGTGTTCATATTGTTCCAAGTGCTTCCAGTGTTTTTACCAGGCTTTCCTTGACTACGTCTCTGTCTCCTGATTTTGCGTCAACTTCCTGACTCCTGGTTCTGACCTCGGCCTTTTTATACAACTTCCGTTCTGCCTGCTGATTTTGTACAGTGTTGCTTAACTGGTTTTGAAGGTGGTGCATAAAGAAAATGGGATTGGGCTTGGGCTATAAGGCTGGATCAAATCAAATCAAATCCAATACAATGACTAAATGGTCACATTCTCCAACAAAAGCCCACATCAATTAGTGGATTGTCCATATTCATCCAGCATCCCCACACTATTTTCTCCTTCTTTTCACCACACTTATACTGTATCAACTTACACCTTGGTGTCCACCTTTATCCACTTTTTATACTATCTTAACCAGCCTTATAGCCCAGGAATAATATATAAAACTGATAGTAGAAAAAGCCAAACACCAGTTGAGCTGGAACAATCATTCGACTGATAGTGGAAGGAGTCGAACATCTGAGCTGGAACAGTAAAATTACTGATATTTTGACAAGCTATTCCGTGAATTGGATTTCCATCCACCGGAGGTACCCGAGTGGAGATGGGATATTTCCCCACTTGCCCTGAAGTCAGTTTAATCTGACCAACTTGCTGTGACTATATAAATTTGTACTACTCTTTATATGCAGTCCAACAGTAATACACTACAAGGCGCCTCGTGTCTTTTTTGTTTTATATGATTGGATATTCTGCCCATTTGAGGAGAGAGCGTGGATTTCGAGAGCAGCCCATTCCAGAGATCTGGATTAAAACTGTGATTTGGGCCAGTGAAACTCCCAAAGAAGTGCAGTTGCTGTGATCTACATAAGTAGATTCACAGCCATCGATTTTGTGAGTGCCCATTTATTTGGGTTGATTTGTGGTGGATGGTATTGGTCCAAGAAATATTACATAAGGAGGCCCTTTCCTGTTTTTGTTCTCTCCATTTTGTTCTGTATTTTGACAAGTCGAGCCTCGGCTGAGCAGAGACAGTGAATATGGATGGTCAAACTAGCAGGGCCGGCAACGGAGGAGCAGAAGAGGTACAGAATCAGCAGGCTGAGGAGTAGTCAGATTGGAGAATCTGGGATTACAACGGTTAGTCACAGTAGTAGAGGCAAGCTGCAGAATCAGCCGGCTGAAGGATAGTCAGTAGAAGAGCTTGGGTCAGCAATGAGGAATCACAACAGAGGATAGGGAGCAGGAATACAGGAATCAAGGACTGAGACTGAATCTGAACACTCACTAGAACTAGAACACTAAGACTGAGCACCAGTACTGAGAAGTTGGTGCTTAATAAAGGCACTGGAGCAAGCATAAACGTGGATAAGGAATGAGGAATTCGGCAAGCGCTAAGGAACAGCATAAATACAGACATGGAGTGGGCAACGAAACACCAGTCATCAGGGACAGAATGTGACACTATGACCAGTGATGTATTTAGAAACAAGTGCAAAAAAGGTATATGTTGCAATCACCACACATATTTATGTATGCTTTCTGCTGCCCTATACCTATCTAAATGCTTGCGACCCACAGACACAACATTTCTTTATCCAGTCCTTTCCACAGGACAGTCACCTTCCCATAAAGATACAAAACCACTGAAAATACTAGCATCATAGAAGCTAAATAAAAGTAGAAAATTTTGACTGATGAAGAAAAACCATTTGTGTATTTTCACATTGAGAAAGAGGTGTCTAGAATGTTTATAGGAACAAAGCAGCAAATCCACACAATCTGCTGCCTGAAGCTTTGGTCTGCTTAGCTAGGCCTAAATACATCACTGTTTAGCACTCGTGACTTCCCATATGCATAAATAAATGCCTTTTATACAAAAGTCAGTGCTGTTGCAAACAGTTTGATTTAAAAAACTATGTTGAGCTGTAATACATTTTGAAGGAAATAGCTCCCACCATTAACCCTTTGAATGCCAGAAATATATCCATCTCATTGCAATGCAATGCATTGAATACCTCTCTGTCACTCAAAGGATTAAGACTACCTTTGTTTTACTTCAACATTGGATTCAAAAAGTGAAAACTTTCTGTGGTAAAGGTCCTTCCACAAAATGTCAAAAACGTTGTTAGCTCCTGCTAACTTTGTATACAATTTCCACATTCTATTTTTTAGTAGCTTTCATCACAGTAAGATGCAAGGTGTGTCTCAATAATCATTTACCTTGGAGCGATATGATGCATTCATGTGTTTCATGTGGAACCAGACCAATATTATGGGTGGAGAAAAGGATTCCTTTACAGCATCTTCAGCTCATCACTCAGGAAAGGGAGGAACCTTTTACACCTAAGTGAAAGAGAAGCCAGAAAGAGAAGTACGCTTGCTTCACTCCAACACCTGTGGAGGTGGGAGAAAAGATTAAGAGCATCCTTAGGAGTTGTGCTTGCAAACAGACAGAGAAAATGGATTGGTTGCTATGTGCAAAATTTGGGGCCTTCTTTATTTTGATGGTAAGTGAGCATTTAAATAAACTAAATAGATAGATAGATAGATAGATAGATAGATAGATAGATAGATAGATAGATAGATAGATAGATATTTTTAGTCGTATTTTTTAATACAAATGTCCCCAGCAGAGAAGTCAACCTTCAAACCTCCAGCTGTATGGAATGCAATTCCCACCATTGCTAACAGCTAGTTGTCCAAAAATTGATAAGCCTGGGCCAAAGACTGGTTTTGCTTAGATGGACATTGTTTATGTCTAGAACTAATAGAAATAAGAAAGGTCATATCACAATAAATATATAGGTATTATACATTTCCTGCTAATTTTGAATAGAATGGAAATAAATGGAATGTCATTAGTGGTTTGTGAATAGAACAAATACTGTGACTAAATAAAAGAGTAGATATTCTAATCTGCATTTTACAAGCTTTCAAAAATATGTAGCATATATTTTAATTTCACAATAATTGGTGCAGAAAAATGAATTTGAATGAAATCTGTCTGTAAGAGCCATAGCTATAAGTTTAGTGGTCCATTTCTCCATCATTTAACTATATAGTCATGAAGTTTAACCCTTTGAGTGCCAGAGGGGTATGGAACGCATTGCAAAGCACTGAAAATGGGTAATATTGCTTGAGACTAACAAGCTGAGAGTTCTCTTAACCCTTTGAGGACCAGGGGGTATATTGCAATGCATGCATTGTTAACCCCCTCTGGTTCTCAAGTGGTTAATCACCGACTCAATGAATTTATTGTAACCCACTATTACCATACCTATGGGAGTATCTCCCCTCTGCAAATACACCAAAAAGAGTGGAACGGCATATATCAGATCAATTTCTGTGTTCCTTTTGGGACAGGAATGAGGGCTATTTATATGTATTTCTTCTGTAGGTTAACCCAGGGAGTGCCATTGGTTTATGCAGCACATTGCTTTGAGTACCCCTCTGGCACTGAAAGGGTTAAAGAAAGTGAATTATTCCATTCAGAACTTAAATACAAATCCTGTGACTACTGGACCCTCAGACTTTGGTTATGAATGTAGCATTGTATTTTATGTATGTGGACATATTTAACCCATTGCTTTGCAAACCCCTCTGGCACTCAAAGAGTTAAGTTTATGATGGATGATGCTTCACCCTTTGAGTGACAGAGGGGTGCCCAACGCATTGATTTACAATGTGTTGTATTCTCTTCTGGCACTGAGAGGGTTAACCCCCTTGATGCAGTGTACTGCAGACGCCTCATGCATCTAAAGTATTAATTAAAATTGTGGTCCTTTATTCCCAGCATGTACCTACGCATTTTCAATAAAAAAATAAAGTAACTATAAGTCAATGGGATATGCAGGAGAAGAGATCAATAACATATCTACATCATATGATTTGTACACATTGAGGATGATGCACTAAGGAGAACTGGAGCAAGTATGGGATCGATTATACACACCACAAGGTCAAAGTAAAAATTCCCATTGATTTAAATGAGGCTTTTAACCCCTTGAACCCTAGAGTGGTCTCCAATGCCTTGGAAAGCAATATGTTGGAGACCTCACTGGCATTCATGGTGTTAAAATCAATGGGCATTTTTATTTGTCCCCTATAGTGCAGTTGATATGCTCCAGACTTGCTCCAGTTCTTCATAGTACATCAAACTCAAGACTAATGGTCCATGATGTCCATCAGACTCATTACGTCATGATATAAAACATTATGTTATGATGTCGCCACTTACCTCCTTCGTTATAAAAAAAATGAGGTAATAAGCAGAACTCTGTATTGCCTATAAAATGCTTACAGATGTGGAACAATGGATACTTAATTAAAATTATACTTCCTTTTAATTAGTTTCCATGCTAGAACATTATCACTGCATGCACTCTTAATTAAATCATCCTCGCTTGAAGAATTAACAAAAATGCAGATGTTGACAATAATGCTAATAGCATATTTTGATTATATATTAAGTTCCATATGAGTACATGTCAACATCACAGATAAAAACCAGCAGACTCTGCAATGTTTCCAAACATCTTCAGGAAAAGGAATTGGCACTAGGGGATCACAGCTACAGAAAAATGTGTGCTAAACCAAAATATGACGTACAGACTTAATACCTGGCATTCAGAACCTTACTTGTTGGTTATGTATGGTAAATATGAATGGGACTTGATACTTTTATTAATCATGGCCTTGGCTACAAGGGGAATCTACACATTCAATTACAAGATAGTGTTTTAAATCCATGGTAAACATTTTTGGGGGTGTTTTGGGGGGTATTTTTCCCTTTGTTGTTGAGTAAAACAAAGGTACTCTTACTGCTGGGAAATGTTCCATTCAAATACTATTGCAGTTCAATCTTTTGATTTATTTTAACTTAAACTGCAATTTTATATTGTGGTCACGAGGTGGTGCTGTTCCTAGCCTACCCTATGAAGAACCATAAACTGTGACTCAAGTTCCCACCATAGAGAGCATTATTAAAAAAAAATTGCATTTAGAATACTAGTTGGTGCTGTTGCTAATAGTTTGATTAACAAAAAAATATGTATTAACTTTTGGATAAAAAAAGTCTCCCAGCAGTAAGCGTACCCTTGTTTTGCTCAACAGGAAAAGTACTATAAAATTTATTTTTCAGAGGAAAAAGGTTTTCTGCTCATTTAACGATTTATACACTCGAGGGGTGGTGTTGCTTACCTCCTTGGCATCTAAATGGTTGTTTCCCAACAGGCTTGGAGTATGATTGATGTATTAATATTATGAGGTAATTCACAATTCTAGCACAATGTGCTACATTTAAATAAAACATTATTTTAAATTAGTTGTTCCCAAACCATTTAACACAATGCTTTCAGTTTGATTTTCACCAAACCTGATGCACATTTTTATCAAAATAAATATAACTCTTTATGCTTATATTTTTATTTATTTGGTAATATATTTTGAATATCAGTTCATTATATATATTTTTTTTGAACAGACATTTCTACGGACCAATATATTTAGGCGTATGACGATTACAAACATGGCAGCGTGTGCTGTTCACAACTGTTCCTTGAACCAGCCTTTCCCAAACTTCTAATTGTGATCTCTGTTCATTCATATGTGGTTATGTTGCAGAACAATGGAAGCAATGTCGAAATAAAGTGTCACTCCCTCCTAGAAGAGCCCCACTGCCCAGGGATTTATGCCCCTGGCCCCCCCGTTTGAAAACAGGGTAAAACACCTTCATCATAGGGGACGAATAAAAATTCTGTTATAAATTGAACTTATTATTTGAATGTTAGAGAGGTCTCTAGCATTCAAGGGTTTACATTGCATCATTTAAATCAGCAACAATCCTACATAATAATTCGCCAAAACGTGTGTAACGACGCAGTCATGCGCAGTAGAGACTGCCAGTGACGAGGCTGATACAGAGCGGGGTGCTCCGAAGGAGCGTCCAGCTCTGTATCAGCCACGGCGTGGGCAGTATCTATTGAGCATGACTGCACAGTGACCGGCTGGCACTGTATCAGCCTCGGCGTGGGCAGTCTCTACTGAGCATGACTGCACCACGACCGGCTGGCACTGTATCAGCTGAGGCATGGGCAGTCTCTATTGTGTATGACTGCACCACGACTGGCTGGCACTGTATCAGCCGCGGCGTGGGCAGTCTCTACTGTGCATGACTGCACCGCGACCGGCTGGCACTGTATCAGCAGCGGCGTGGGCAGTCTCTACTGTGCATGACTGCCCTGCGACCGTCTGGAAGTGGCACTGTGGCCCGTGTAACGGGCTCTTCAACTAGTCTTGAATATTTTCTGTGTCCCCTACAGTGCGGTTAGCTTATCCCAGCATTGCACTGATCTATATATATATATATATATATATATATATATATATATATATATATATATATATAAGAAATCCAAATTCCCATTGGTTTAATGGAGCAATAAACCCTAATTACTCCAAAATCCCATTGATTTAATGGGACAATAAACCCTAATTATGAAACTGAATATGATGCAGAGCTTTTCCTATTGCATATAACAAAAGTAATTCTAATGTTGGGAGATGTTTCTTTCAAAAGTTATTTCAGAGTTAACATATGTTTCCGATAGCTTAAGCTCAAGATGTTTTTCTGCCAGGTGGCACTGTTGATACAAGCTGGAAAGCTTATTATTGAGACACCAAGCATTTCATAGGCAGTAATAGCAATAGCACCACCTACAGAAAATGCATATTAGCTCTTTAATAACTTTTGACTGAAACATATCATAGCACCAGACACTACAACATTAATATTTCCCTATAAGGATTTACCTCTTAACTCATTATGATGGGTACCCACCCCTCAAAGTGGTACATGGTTTCATACTAATAGAATTAAAGATCACTTTGAGAAATGTTGTTATTCATTTCTAAGGAAAGCTTTAACTCCTTGGATGCTATGTCTCCAAGGGGTTAAACTGTGAGCAATTCAAGTAAAACGGAATTTATTTTGCATGTTAACCCATTGTGAACCAGAGACCACTCTGGCACTCAAAGAGTTAACCCTTTGCATGTCAGGGGTACAAAATGCATTACTTGGCAATGCTTTGGATACCACTGTGGCACTCAAAGAGTTAAGGATAGTCTTTCCAGTTTGGAATCATTGTGCAATCCCTGGGCATGTTTAGACGTGAGTTACACCCATGGGATATAATTATTGCTTAGGAATAGCTGACTGAATCAAAGTACAAAAACAAAAATATTAAAAAACGTATAACTTCATATCGCACAATATATAATTTATTTACATATATTTCTAAACAATTCTAATTAGTAGATTTACAACAGTTGATAAATACTGTTTATGTCCCTAAATACTAAAATATGTACTTGACCCTTTAAGGAACAAAGTGGTGTGCAACTCATTGCAAAGCTATGAGTTGCATTCATCTATGGACATTTGCCAGGGACATCTTAATGCAGAGTAAACCTGGAGTTTGCCAGGGGCCTCCTGTTCCAAATTGCAAAACCTTGGCTTCCCAACAGTCTCAGTTTCTCATAAAAGAACCAATTTACTCCAGTGATCAGAAAACAGTGGCATAACTAGACATTGGAGTGTCTCTGTGCAAAAACATTTTGGGCCCCTTAAAACAAAACTACTCTTCCAGGGACATAACTATTTTACTCTATGTCAAGTGAGTCCCCATTAAGAATAGACCCACAGCTGCACCCACAGTGTCCCCTGTCCTTACTCTCACCAGGAAGGACTGTGACTGTCCTGTGTGAAAAACTCACCAATATGGATGATTTAACAGCAAATATTAACAATCGTAAGGAAAACTACCATTGATCCAAAGAGAATCCTATATATATTCCCACATTTGGGGGTCTCAATTCATAATTTTGCCAAGAGCTTCAGGGGATCCTAAAACTACCCTGAAAGAATCAAATTGCATGTAGGCACAAGCCCAGCTGATGACATGATAACAGTAAAATGTACTATTTGTTCTTCAGCATATGGCATTTACCACTTCCTGACCTCTGGTGGGAAAAGGAAAGAGGCATGGATTAGCCTTTTAACACTGTCCTGGATCCAATGGTTTCTAAAAGCAACTGAGAGTTATGACAATCCCTTCTTTTTTGGTGATGTCATACAAGTAATGTTTTATTTACAGGTTTTTCTTTTCTGTGTAAATAGTGCAAACTGTGTTTATTTTGCTCTTCACTACATGCCATGTTTTTAATACTTCTGACACTACTGAAATAAGTCAGATCATGAATTGTCTATAATCCTATATAATAATTCACTAGAATGTTTGTCACAATGCAATCATGCACAGTAGAGACTGCCCGCACTCAGCCAGTCTCTACTGCGTGTGAGTGAGGCGACGCAAGACTGCATCGCGTGAAGCAGTGAGGTATCGGCCTCTTGGGGTACGCAACGCATTGCAAAGCATAGAAACAGTCTAATATTATTTTGATTTGATTTCTCTTATAATCAGCACTATAGCCTAGCCCTTTTGAATAAAAAAATGGTATCCTGAAATTTAAACTAATAATTTATTCTTAAAATTGACCTGTTACCTATACAGCATTTAGTCTCACTAAATCTACAAATGTAAATAACCCATAACTTCTGCTTTTTGTTTTTGATTTAGCAGTTGGGGACTCTAGTGCCAACATTGTTTTGGTCACTGACTTGGTCAGATGAAATGTACATAATTAATTACTCACATATCCAGAAATTCACTTCTCTCCACATTCTTAGGCTGTTAAAGGGGGTGGAATAAATAATTGGGATGAATACTCATGCAAATCTTTTCAAGATGCAAACTAAGGGGTGGATTTGGAAAGGTGATGGGTCCTCTTTTAAGTTCCCAGTTCAAAGCAGGATTCAGATACATTTGATACTAGCACTATGTTAATCCACTGAATGTTTAAAATGTCCTCAACTCATTATAAGCAATGCTTTCTAGAATCCAGTGTATGAAAGGGTTTGTTTGTTAGGATCCTGAAGAAATTTTCTTTGAAACCAAAGGGTTCTACCACCTCAAAAGGTGTGAGAATCACTAGTATGTAACACAATTCCATTTGTTTATCTGGCTGTAATATTAAGGAAAAACTCTGAATCATCAGACTCTTAAAAATCCTCTAATTCATATAAGAAGAGCAATGTTTGTCTGCTAACATGTTTGGACAAGGGCATCCTCTCTCATGGGCAAACTAGGCAACCCTTATTAGGCAAGGTTGTAAAAACTGCCATTGCTTTTAATGATGGTGTTCATAGGTCAAATTAACTCTCCCTGCAACTAAGGTTCAACAATTACAGCTACTCTTAACTCTTACGAGTTACCTTAAATTATAGTAGTTGTAAAAAAGAGTAAAATTAACTGACAGCTGTGAAACAGTGAAACTGTATTTTCTTTGTAGCTATGAGAAACAAAGTCCATTCCAAAGTTTATGCTTTGGTTTTACTTGCAAATACATTTTATTGGAACACATGTACACTGCTGAACATTGAAACTGCAAAACCAAGAAGCTGATACGGAGAAGAGGGTGTATGCAGGGCTGCATGAGAAATAAGTGATTAAAATCAGACATTTTATTTAATAGTGATATGGTAATGAGTATGCACACCCAATAAAAGTATAACAAGAGAAAAAAGGACTTACTCCTTCTGTGCAAATTTCTGAAAAAAGTGCAATTTTCCAGCTTTTCATTGCCTTTTTTGGTTGTGTTGAAATCAGTGATAATAATGGCATGTCTCCCCATGTGAAAAGTTTCTCCCATGCATTTCTGCCATGATAACTTTGAAATAAACAAGAGTGTCAGTTTTTCACATGTTTTTAATCTGTGCTTTGGAAGACAGAGGTACAGTGATAGCATATGATTTTTGGGGAATGCGTAACATTGTAATTGTTGATAACTGTACAGTTCCTGCCCCCACAGAAATATATCCCCACACCAATGTTTTCAGGGGAGTTGGAGGAAGAGAAGGATTATTATGACTCAACATATTCTCCCAGGATGCACTTGAAGTGGTGGCTTGACGTGATGCTGCTGCTGTCTCAACACTAGGACTAGTAGGAGCCACCACCCCCTGTCCCATATCACTGCTGGTTCCACCACCACAGTCTTTGGGGATGATAATCCCAGTCCCACTCCCACTATCACCACTATTACTACCCATATGCATGATGGATACATCAGCCTGTTCCTCTGACATCCGTTGCTCAGAGTCAGACAACTCATCAGGAGCCAGATTAGCAAATGCCATGTCACTGGAGATACTACATAGAAACATAGTAAGTAACATAGTAACATAGTAAAATTAGGTTGAATAAAGACACAAGTCCATCAAGTTCAACATTCTCCTCAAATAAATTAGTCTTTATCAGACCTTCCTTATCTGCCTACTAATAAACAATATAACTCTGTATGTTCCCTTTGGAAAGAAATGTATCTAATCTTCTCTTGAATGTATCCATTGTATCTGCCATAACCACCTCCTTGGGCAAAGAATTCCACAACTTAACAGACCTTACTGTAAAAAAAACCCTTCCTCTGCTGAAGTCTAAACCTCTTTTCCTCTAATCTCAAGGGGTGTCCCCTGGTCATCTGATCAGGCCTTGGAATAAATAGCTCACCGCAGAGATCCTTGTATTGACCTCTCATATAAGGTCTCCTCTTAGTCATCTTTTCTCTAGAGTAAATAAACCAAGTTTGTCCAGTCGTTCCTCATACATCAAGTCCTCCATTCCCTTGATTAATTTTGTTGCTCTTCGCTGTACTCTCTCTAGTTCTAGTATATCCTTTTTCAGAACTGGTGCCCAAAATTGCACTTCATACTCAAGGTGAGGTCTTACCGATGATACTGATTCTCACCTGAAGAGATCTTTTCATTTAAGAAAACTCTCTTTTCTCTGTCATCATCATCATCATTTTCATCATGATCATCACAAACCTCATCAGCAGCAGTAGCACTACCAAACTCCTCCTCATATCTTAATGGTGACATAGCTGGTGCACCTGGTGTCATATTCACAAACACAACAAGCAAATTCAGGCAGCTGCTCATCTGCAGAGAGAATTCTTACTTCCCTAGAAAACATAGACAGAAATTGCAAGTTTTTGCAGGGATTTGGGTCAAAAAGATGTACATTTTAATAGTCTTTCTATCCACTGGAATTTCCAGGAAAAAAAGAGAAAATTTATGGGGAGATTTCAGTGAAAATTCCTGCAAAAAGAAAACTCTTTCACGCATCCCTGGAGGTGATACAAGAAGCTATACAATGAGGCATACCATCAGTAAGATGGCCAATCATTTTTTGAGGAGTGATAATGAATACAGCATCATCCTGGGCAATTAATTGCTGCAGAGTGGAAGTAGAAGGCTTCCACAAAAGATGATGGCTCATAATATTCTGCATATGCTCAGTGAGGGACAGGTTCAAGTAATTTGAGGCCATGGCAGTCTATTGAAGCCATGGATGCTGTCTATTCATGTGATTTGTGAGCAGACATGGCCCTGCAACTTTAGAGTACCATAATAATTCTATGGAAGTTATCTGATGATGGGTTGCACTACCAGGTCCACATACCAGTGGGTTGTGAGAGTGTCCAAAATGTGTAGTATAGGTAAACTTCTATAATTCCTGATGTCACCCTAAGCAATTATACCAAGGCTGACCTGCAGAGTCCATTGAAGATATACCCTTCCAGACCATTATATGGCCATTGCATTGTCCTAGACCAAAGTCGGCCTTTTAGCACAAAACGTCATTCCTGCCTCCAGTGGTGTTATGCTCAGTACCATTCTCATTAATGGATCCTTTGTGTTGACAGTAATAGTAGTAGGCCTTGGCAAGGCTATCTTGTCCAGAGACCATTGTTTTACAAGTGATGTTTAATGGTTTGAGTCGACAAAGATTTACTAATGGCTCTCTGAAGGTCACTTTGGATGATGCTTGTCATTTTGAAGGAGTCATGCAATACCATTCTCCAGAGTTTATGATCCTCTCAAGCTGTAGTTTAACATTGAGCTAGTCCCAGCTACCAAGTGTGTTTGGTGTGCTCACACCCCACAAACATTTTGGTATAGTTATGACATCAGGGCTATCCAGGGCAGCAATAGCTAGCATGGTCAGTACAACTTGCCATAGCTGGATGATCTTTTCCTTGTCTATGTGTGTCATTTGTTTGTATTTTTGATGTTGTCTTAATCTAGGCATGTCATGAAGCATTACACACTTACAACAGCAGTACTAAACATCTTCAGTTAACAGCCAGGCTGCTAAGCTGCTCTGTGTCAGATGCAGTTGTTAACCTAATTTACATATTAATATTTACATATTAAGTTACAAGCACAGTGCAAATTGTAAGAGATTCCTCTGCCATCTCTCTGCTGAAGAACCTGCTCAACACATTAATGTCATTCACACTATAGCTCAAAAGTCAATATGTATGGGCCATACATTCATATTAGTATATAGAATCAAGTTAAAATGTAAATAAATAATAGCATATTGTCATATTTAACCTTCATTTATAAAGCATATATATATTGTGGAGTGATGCAACAAGGGGCGGGAGAGTTTTTACATGACATATTATATTATATTATATTATATTATATTATAGAATAAAAATGTACTGAACAAGAGCTTAATAGCTGCAGGTTGTCCAACCCTGGTCTATGGGAAAAATGAGTATGACTGGTTCCTGGAAAAAGGACAAAAATGTCTTTATATTTTATTTTCTTATTTACAAGAAATGAGTCTTGCTTTAGATTACTATTGTGTCCTTTTGGTTTCTACCTTCTTTGTTAACCCTTTGAGTGCTAGAGTGGTACCCAGCACATTTAGAGCAATGCGTTGCATATTCCTCTAGTACATTTAGAGCAATGCGTTGCATATTCCTCTAGTACGCAAAGGGTTTACCCCATAAAGCCAGAGGGGTGTGCAATGTACAAATGTGTTGTAAACCGATCTGGTCCTTAAGGGGTTAAGCAGATATCCATATGATGCTGGTATATTTGAATGCTGACACTTGAGCATGAAGAGGCTGATGTACTAAGCAGAACTATTCTCATACTTGAACCAACGGAGCACTGTATGGCCATGTTTGGTAATTCTTTCCTCTGTACCTGGTTTCTCTCTATGTACTAACAAGGCACAACGGATATAGATGTAAAAGTACTTCATTTCCCAGTACATGTTATAAGGAAGGCATGGTGGAATGTGCAATGTTTGGCTCTCCAGCTGTTGGAGAATATACTGTAACTTATCATCCTCAATCAGTCAACTGCTGGTTGGGGATAATGGGAGGTATAGTCTCCAGTACGTTGGAAGAGATGCACAAAGGTATGATGATGAAGAGGTGATAAATTGGAGATTACTTGTCCAGTGATGTCAGGTCTCCAAATCATATCTAATACTATGGAGCCTATGCATTATGATTTCTCCAGAGTGAGAAATCTTAGTGCATTGGTTCCGTAGAATAACACAGGACTTGGAGAGGTGATATCACCGGATAAGTATACTCCACTATGTCACTTAATTATCACACCTAATGCATAACCCCCATGGACTGTCAACATTTTCCTGCTCTAGTACATACCCTGAAATTCAGCCGCATGATTACTATGGTAATGTCCAAGACCTGGGAGGGCGGGGGTTATGCACTAACTTGTGATAAAGAGGTGATAAAGCAGAGACATATTCTCCAGTGATATCACTTCTCCAAGTCCTATGTTATTCTATGGATCATATGTGTTAAGATTTCTCCAACTTTGGAGATCTTAGTGCATAAGCTTTGTATAATAACATGGGAACTGGAAAAGTAATATCACTGGAGAAGTAATCTCCACGTTATCACCTCTTTATCACTCCTTAGTGCATAACCCACCTGCTCTGGCTGATTTGTACATCCTCCCACTATATCAAATAAACCTTAAGTGGTGTACGTTAAAAACTAGTAGACCTGCTTAATTCATAACAATACATGAAAACATTTATTTTCCAGGATGTAGTACAAGTCATGGTAGCAGGAGTAAACTAACAGAAAATAACATGCAAAATAATAACACTGCATAATGTCCTCTGTGCTATTACTTCAATGTACCAACAACTGTAATACAATTTATAAGCCAGTAGAATCTGACAAGGATACACAGAAATGTTGAATAATGAATTAGCAGATGGTGAAATGCTATTGGTCTGTTGCAGACTATGCTTTCAGTTGATCAAGAATCACAAGTTGTGGCATACCAGCTTCAACTAAAGTGAATCAAACTGTCATTAGCAAATTTCAGGGTGCAGTATTGTAAACAAGCTGTATCCATTAATGAGTCTGTGCATGTTTCGAATTTTGTGTATGGTTAATTGTGATTTTTGAGACTGACTGCATGTCTCTGGCTGCTAAAATAGTCATGTGAATTAATGGAATAGTGTAGGTGTGTTATAGGCTGGTACACCACAATAAGTCAGTAGGATGATTCCTGGTGGATATAACCAGTATAAGTGGTGTTGCATTTCTAAGTTGGAAGAGACAGACTGCAAAAATAGGCAAAGGGGCATAAAATCACTGTGGAGCAATTATATGGCAGACTAACTTTACCATAGGGACAAATAAAACATACCCATTGATTTTTTTCTTAAGAATTTAACTCTTTGAATGCTTGATACATCTCCAGTATATTAAATTGCAATGCCATGAAGGCCTGTTCAGCATTCAAAGGGTTAATAGCCTCATTTAAACCATGGGGGTTTATGTATTTGTCTCCTATGGTGCAGTTGATCTGCTATAGAATTCCTCTTGTGGCTTTAACCCTTTGAGTACCAGAAAGGTATCCAAGGCATTGTGATACCTCTCTGGCAGTCAAATGGTTAAACATATGGCCCACAGTTTGGTGTTCACTGGAAGTGGTGACGGTTTTCCAGTCCTACACTAACTGGTAAAACTGTATTTGTACAAATCTTCTAGGTCTATTATAATTTAATAGCAAATTATCATTTATTTTGATTTTAAAACACAAGCTTATACCATCTTTCTTTGCAAACAGTGTTGGTATTTATCCCTTTAAGTCAGTCAATGTATTGAGGCTGGTCAGTCAAACACTGATCATATGAGCCTGTAAAAGACTCACAGAAAACTGCATTTACATGGAGGTGACATTTCTAATTTCAGATCTCTGTCAGTCAGTCTCTGCTAAGTCTTCACATCAGTTAGGAAAAGAGCAATTTAATCAATGAAAAGATTTTAAAATAGGCACATTTTCTATGGCAGAATGCAAGTTCCCATAAGCTTACAGATTTTAACCCTTTCGCTTGCCAGGGGGTACGCAACACATACCCACCTAGCCCACAAAGGTTTAGAACTCATTAGCAAGCACAAAATTTAATTAAAATTAATTAATAAAGGTATTAATGATGGAGCATATAATGAATTAGCATCCACCGATTACCATTTAATAAAATAAGGGATAGCTGCGTTAACAGGCATCAAATTACACCACATTATAAGTGCTTTATTTCTAGATAAATAGCATTTTATTATATGCTTTCAAAATAAACTGCTACCTTATAATACCTTCTATGCCACTGAAATATAATTGATTATAAATGCACCGAATATGTGTGCCTTCAGTTTTCAAGTGTCTTATTATAGTTTCTACCTCTCCATGCAACCTTAAAGTGGTTCTAACTTTATAACAGCTTAAACGGATAATAATGTTTCACAAAAAAAAGCAGCGCCAATTAATCTTCATAGTATTTGAGCCATAGAGAGTGTTATTTCAATACTGTCAGAGATGTAGTTCAAGAGTAATAGAATGATAAAGTATCCCACTCCCGTCCCTTTTACATAGTGTAAGCCACTTCCTCTCAGATGTGTAATCTGGTCCTGGGACTAGACAGCTCACAGCAAGGGACAATCTTCTTACTGCGAGCATAAGGAAAATTCTGCCCCCTTGACAGGTTTTTCCGGTTTTTCCTTATGCTTACTGAAGATTGTCCCTTACTGCGATCCATCCAGACAGTCTTGCTGCTCTGAGGTGAGCAGTGTTACATCAGTAAAAGGGGCAGGAGGGGGATACTTTATCATTCAATTACTCTTGAACTACAGCTCTGGCAGTATTGAAATAACACTCTCCATGGCCTAAATACTATGAAGATTAATTGGAGTTGCTATCCCTTTAAGTGTAATGGAAAGAACTTTTAAAGTTACCTTTATTTATTTTAGCCATTTTTATTTAAACTGGGACTTTCACCTTAATTCAGTTTTGCATATTTGAAAACTGCATTAAAAAATGCCTATGTGTTATGTTAATCAAAATTCCAGTGAAACTGAACACTTTCCGATACTGCATAAAAGCATCATTAGCATATGAAACGTCATTGAAACATTCATTAGCATATGAAAATGTAACTGTACAGCACAGGTACCCCAATTAGCATACATTAGTATATGAAAGAAGTGTGAATATCTGAATTTGCTGGCTTTTTGTCTAACATGACATGACATATAGGCAGTTTTCAATGCAGTTTTCAAATATGCAGCTTGAATTTTGGTGAAACTTCCACTTTAATTACATATTTAGCGCTTATGCAAATTTTACAGTACTGGGTGCCATGCCAGATATTAACATTTCACACTGCTCTACCTCATACATACCACTCCCTGTCAACCAGAACTAACTTATTTACATAAACTGTCAATAATGTCATGCCTAACAAGATTCATGATTCTACTGAGTTGATTATGGGAGCTGATGACGCAACAGCTGTTATATTCTGGTAGTTAGAAGCTATGCAAAGGCAATTCTGTATTAGTAAGTCTTACGCACAAAGGAAAAGTGGTCAATTCTGAAGGAAACCAACAGCACCATAGGGGATAAATCCAAATTCCCAAATCCCTACATTTTAACTAAGTAAAATGATGACAAAACAAGACTCTTCATAGGCGTAGACAAATGTGAATGATTGTAGAAACAAGGGTATTGCTATGTACTGGCAGTCCTCAGGACATACCATCAGATCAGATGTGCAAGATATCCCTAATTAAATGCAGGTTGATTAATCAAAAATACTGATCCATTAATTACACACCCATGTTAATTAGGTTATCATGACAACATAAACTGTTGGTGTGTCAAACGTACTAACATTAAGACACACTGGTATAGACTATAGTTGATTATAATGATTGCAAGTTAAGTGTGACTGACATCAGTCAAACTTAAAAACACTGTATTTTGGGCAGTTATTTAACTTTTATTATTCATGCTTCTTCATCTTTATGGTACATCAGTTGTGGTTGGTAATGGCAACCTTAGACTGCAATCTTTCAACTAAGACACTAAGTACATTTCTATGTACTGCAAACTAGTCCTGGGCACTAGCTATAATAACAAGGAAAGTGTATCAAGAGCTACAATAACTAGGAAGTGTGCCAGTCAGCTGATCGCTGCGTATGACTGCTATCAGCAAATTCCGCCTAGTGATCATTCTTCTAGATCAGCTCCTTAGATATCATACAAAGTATTAGTAGTTCTTTAACTAAATTCAGATATGTTTTATGGATTTGTAGGACATTATAAATAATTTATCCTAAAACGATGAGTTCACAATTTCCCTTTAATGAACATGGCACACAAACAATTTTAAGGGAATTGATCTGAGAATATAATCTGCTACAGCTTTCATTGTGATACTGATGACTCAGGCTGGGGTGTGGTGGGTGCAACACACATCTTCTCCTCCTTCATCAGGCTCACCTATAATTATTCTTTGATGAAAGCACAATGCCAATACATGTAGGCACATAACTAACACAAAGTATAATATAAGTATATATTTTGTTTCCTATAAATATGACTGATACAGCAGTCACATTAGTCACAGTATAAATATCTTCAGTACTGTTGTAAACCAAGTTGATTCCTAGTTTGTATGTTTTTAAATCTTAATTTTTAATAACTAGTTCAAAAGCTAGACCAGGGTTAGGCAACTCATGTCCTCAAGAGTCATTAACAGTGTATTATCCCTGAATGACCAAATGTGGATCAATTAGTTGTTCAGTGACCTTATTTGATCTCCTTGTGATGAAACACGGATATACTGAAAACATTTTAGTAACTCTTAAAGCCTGGAGATGCTTGCACCTGGTATATAAATGGTATTCCAATGTACAAGATATGTACATATGTATAATATGCAATACTTTTTGAAAGCTGTATCGTTGCATTTCCAGAAACAAAACTTTGTTGCATTAAGCCCTTAAGGACTGAGCGGTCCTGGGGTGGGTTGCTCTACAGGACCATGGCACTTTTTTTTTCACCTACGTGTTCTGTGATCACACAGCGGCATGCAGCCACGCTGCCATCACAAATGTCCGCTACTTACCAGGATTGTCACCGGTCCTTAACGTCTGAACAGGCATGACGGTCCTAGCATGTCACTGGTAGTTAAGATGTTAAGGTTTCCAAAACTGGTGTAAGTGTCTTTTTAGATGCTGACCTTCATTTTTATTCCACTTTTACAACACGTTCTATATAATAATTCGCTAGGATGTTTGTCAGAAGCCGTCATGCTCAGTAGAGACTGCCCGAAACGCACAGAATGCTGGGAGTTCTGTGCTGGGAGCATTCTGTGCTTTCGGGCAGTCTCTACAGTGCATGACTGCATCGGTGGCAGGACGCAGAGCAGGACCGGCCTCTTAACCCTTTGCGTGCCAGAATGGTACGCAACACCTCTCTGGTACTTTAAGTGTTAACATCACCCAGCCCTAGGCCCGTGTACATGGGCTTTTACAGTAGTTTTTCATAAAGCCATTTTTACAAATCTCTCTAATGTTCTTAACCCTTTGAGTGCCAGATGCTTTGCATACCCCTCTGGTGCTCAAAGGGTTAATAGATTATTTTTGTCCCCTGTAGTTGTCTGCTCCGCCCTCCATTTTAACCTCCAAGCAAAAGATGCACAATTCTGAAACATGCCAACTGAACCATAGTGGTTAAATAGAAATATCCTGAAATTCCCATAGATTTAAATAGGGCTTTTTAACCCATTGCATGCTACTGAAATCTCCAATGCTATGATTCCCAACTCCTTGGAAAACTCTTGGACATTCAAGGGGTTATAAGCCCCATTTAAATCAATGGGAATTTTGTTTTCTGCATAAGGTCATTGGATACTAGAGAAGTCTATATTGTATTGCTGCACAATGCACTGGAGACTACTGCAGATATGGGTGTCAGATATCAGAATCCTCTGTACAAACAAGATGTTAACACTTTAAGGATGGCCAATCACACATGCGGCCGTTACTTAAGGATCATGGCTCCCCGAATGGCTTGCAGCTGCGTGGGGAGCCCTGAATTCTAGTGATGAGCGAGCACCCCAATGCTCGGATGTTCGGGTGCTCTGACCGAGCACCCCCTGAGGCTCGAGTGCTCGGCCGAACACCCGAGCCCCATTGAAGTCAATGGGAGGACTCGAGCATTACACCAGGCACCCCCTGCTCTGATGAGGGGAGGGTGCCTGGTCCATAGGAAAAGGGCAGAAAAAGATGGAAACACTACAGAAATGGTTCAGGGACAGCATAGGGAGGATGTCTGGATGCACCTTGGACTCCAACATCGCTGCTGGGAACGATCTTTCGCCCGTAGTACGCCATTTTTACAGACTGACCGTAAAACACACAAAAAGGAAAATAAAAACGACTTTAGGCGAAAAATTGTTACCAAACAGTATTTGCTGTATATTTACTTGTATATCATCTGCAAATTCTCCCAAAAATTTCATCGATTTTCTGAAGTGAGGCCATGATTAAGAGGGAAACGTGCGCAGAGGCAAATTCTCCCAAAAATTTCCTTGATTTTCAGAACTGAGGCCATGATTAAGAGGGAAACGTGCGCAGAGGCAAATTCTCCCAAAAATTTCCTTGATTTTCAGAACTGAGGCCATGATTAAGAGGGAAACGTGCGCAGAGGCAAATTATCCCAAAAATTTCCTTGATTTTCAGAACTGAGGCCATGATTAAGAGGGAAACGTGCGCAGAGGCAAATTCTCCCAAAAATTTCCTTGATTTTCAGAACTGAGGCCATGATTAAGAGGGAAACGTGCGCTGAGCTGACCATCTAAAACATTATGGGTGAGGGTCTGCTGCAGAGCTGACCATCCTAAACATTATATGCGAAGGCCCGCTAGTGAGCTGACGCTATAAAACATTATATGAGAGGGCCCGCTAGAGAGCTGACCCAATAAAACATTATATGAGAAGGCCCGCTGGTGAGCTGACCTATATAAAAATTGGCAAACAGGGCCCGCTGGTGAGCTGGCCCTATATAAAAATTATATCACAGGGCCCGCTGGTGAGCTGGCCCTATATAAAAATTATATCCCAGGGCACGCTGGTGAGCTGGCCCTATATAAAAATTATATCCCAGGGCATATGGAAGAGGAGGAGGAGGATGAGAACATTAAGAGTCAACCATATACCCGTTTTTGGGGTGGAAGGGGTGAATGGGAATACAGAGTATTCCCATCATTGTAAATAACATATATAAAGTGAGTTTATGTTCCCCCGGGGCTTTCCTCCAGTGGAGTGGAGAAGTCAGGGGAAATCCAGGCCTTGTTCATTTTTATAAGTGTCAACCTATCAGCATTGTCGGTGGAAAGGCGGATACGCTTATCTGTTATGATGCCACCAGCAGCACTAAATACCCGCTCAGACAGAACGCTGGCGGCAGGGCAGGCCAGCACCTCCAAGGCGTAGAGTGCCAGTTCATACCACGTGTCCAGCTTGGACACCCAGTAGTTGTAAGGCACAGAGGGATCATTGAGGACGCTGACACGGTCTGCTACGTACTCCTTCACCATCTTCCAAAACTTTTCCCTCCTTGTGACACTAGGCTGCGCATCAGGGTGAGGGTGCTGGCGGGGTGTCATGAAGGTGTCCCACGCCTTGGAGAGTGTTGCCCTGCCTTTCTCGGAACTGCTGTGTGCTCCCCTTTTCTCCCCTTCTCGGTTGGCCAAGGTAGCACGTACTCTGCCGCCAGCGTTGTCAGATGGAAAATTTTGGAGCAATTTTTCAACAAGAACCTTCTGGTATTGCACCATTTTGCTTGTCCTCTCCACCGGAGGAATGAGAGATGAGAAATTCTCTTTGTAGCGGGGGTCCAGAAGGGTGAACACCCAGTAATCCGTGTTGTCTAAAATGCGTACAACGCGTGGGTCACGGGAAAGGCAGCCTAACATAAAGTCAGCCATGTGTGCCAGAGTACCAACAGTCAAGATTTCGCTGTCCTCACCAGGAGGCTGACTCTCAATATCCTCATCCTCTTCCTCCTCTTCTGCCCACCCACGCTGAAGAGATGGAACTAAAGTTCCATGGCTACCCTCTGTAGCGGAGGCAACCGTGTCTTCCTCCTCCTCCTCCTCCTCCTCCTCCGCCTCCTCCAATTGTCGCTGAGAAGACGAAGTGAGGGTGCTCTGGCTATCACCTTGTGTAAGCTCTTCCTCCCCCATTTCCACCTCTTCCACATGCAAAGCGTCGGTTTTAATTGTGAGCAGCGAGCGTTTCAGTAGACACAGAAGTGGGATGGTTACACTGATAATAGCGTTATCGCCGCTCACCATCTGTGTCGATTCCTCAAAATTGCGTAAAACCTCGCAGAGGTCTGACATCCATTCCCACTCCTCACTTCTGATTACAGGAAGTTGAACGGAGAGGCGACGACCGTGTAACAGCTGGTACTCCACTACTGCCCTCTGCTGCTCACAAAGCCGGGCCAACATGTGGAAGGTGGAGTTCCAGCGCGTGCTCACGTCACACAGCAGCCGGTGAGCTGGCAATTGTAAGCGCTGCTGCAGCTTCAACAGGCCGGCCGAAGCTGTAGATGACTTACGGAAATGTGCACACACGCGGCGCACCTTGGTCAAGAGATCATGCACATTGGGGTAGGTTTTTAGAAATCGCTGCACCACTAAATTAAATACATGCGCTAGGCATGGTACGTGTGTGAGCTTGCCGAGCTCCAAAGCCGCCACCAAGTTACGCCCATTATCACACACAACCATGCCTGGTTGCAGGTTGAGTGGCGAGAGCCACTGCTCGGTCTGGTGACTAATCCCCTGCAACAGCTCTGAGGCCGTGTGCTGTTTGTCCCCAAGGCAGATCAGCTTCAGCACGGCCTGTTGACGCTTCCCCACTGCAGTGCTACACTGCTTCCAGCTACTGGCTGATGGGGGAGTGGCGGTGTGTGTAGAGAATTCGGAGGTGGAAACGGAGGAGGAGGAGCCAATAACGTAGGTGCTGGTGGAAACCCTGATGGAGGTAGGGCCCGCAATCCTCGGCGTGGGTAGCACCCGTGCCATCCCAGGGTCCGAGTCGCTCCCAGCCTCCACGACATTCACCCAGTGTGCCGTCAGGGAAATGTAGCGTCCCTGGCCACAAGCACTTGTCCATGTGTCAGTCGTTAAGTGGACCTTCCCAGTAACTGCGTTGGTCAGGGCACGGGTGATGTTACGGGACACATGGTGGTGTAATGCGGGGATGGCACACCGGGAAAAGTAGTGGCGGCTGGGGACCGCGTACCGAGGGACAGCTGCTGCCATCAGGCTGCGGAAGGACTCAGTGTCCACAAGCCTAAATGGCAGCATTTCGATGGCCAGTAATTTTGAAAGGTGTGAGGTTAGTGCTATGGCCTGTGGGTGGGTGGCTGGGTACTTTCTCTTGCGCTCAAATGCCTGGGGTAACGACATTTGGACGCTGTGCTGGGACAGGGAAGTGGATGTGGTCGCTGATGGTGCTTCAGATGCTACAGGTGCAGGGCGGGAGGTATGCGGGCCTGCGCCTTCGACAGGCGATTGGCCGGCACCGAAAACAGGGGAAGAGGAGGCAGTGGTGTGGCCTGCAGACACAGATGGGCGATCCAGGCGTTCCTCCCACTTACTACGGTGCTTGGATGCCATGTGTCGGATCATGCTGGTGGTGGTGAGGTTTCTAGTGTTCATGCCTCGGCTCATTCTGGTGTGGCACAGGTTGCAAACTACAATTCTTTTGTCGTCCGCACTTTCCTTAAAAAAACGCCATACCGCGGAACACCTACCCCTTGGCAAGGTAGATTTACGCAAGGGGGTGCTCCGTGGAACATTTGCGGGCCGGTTTGGTGCGGTCCGCCTTCTTTCTGTAGCCACACCACTGCCTCTTCCAGCCTGTTGCGGTGCTGCAGATGGCTCACCCTCAGGACTGCTGTCATCGCTCGGCTCTACACCTTCCCAGGTGGGGTCAGTCACCTCATCGTCCACCAAGTCCTCCTCCACTTCCTCACTCTGATCATCCTCCTCAAGTCTTGATCCCACCACATACTCAGTCATTGACAACTGTATAACATTCTCCTCAACAAGGTCTTGAGACGGAAATAGTGGTTGATTTAATGGCAACTGTGTCTCATCATCATCATCATCATCATCCACTACTTCCTTTGACCTTAAATGCCGTTCACATCTGTCATCTTCTTGTGATTGGGTAGCCTCTAGAGGTTGTGAATCAGGGCACAAGATGTCATGTTCCTCTGCAAGCGTGCTTGGAGAGAGGGTCAAATGAAGGATTGGTGATGAGACGAGCTCATCACTATATCCCAGTGTGGGATCACTTCTTTGACCAGACCGTGTATGGTGGGAGGAAGGATGATCAGAGTGAGGATTATGTTGACCAGACTCTTGGCTACTGAGAGTGGACTTGGTGGAAGACAGGGTGGTGCTTAACCGACTGGAAGCAGTATCAGCTGTCATCCAACCGACCACCTGTTCGCACTGGTCGGACCTCGAGAGTGATGTCCTGCGACGCCCTGTGAAATCAGACATGAAGCTAGGTATGGTGGATGTCTTTCTTTCTTGTGCTCTGGCACCAGGCACAGTTTCTCCGCGTCCTGACCCGCGCCCTGAACTTTCAGGATCACGTCCACTTCCCCGTCCCTTTTTACCCGCCTTCTTCATCTTACACGATATATATGACTTTAATATATATGAGTTTGAAAACTTAACAGTATTTCTTACTATTCTGCAACTCTGCAGAGTACACAGAATAGGCTGCTAAACTGCGGTGACACACACTGAATGGAATAAGTGACTTTAATATTTGAGTTTGAAAAATTAACAGTATTTCTTACTATTCTGCAACTCTGCAGAGTACACAGAATAGGCTGCTAAACTGCGGTGACACACACTGAATGGAATAAGTGACTTTAATATTTGAGTTTGAAAAATTAACAGTATTTCTTACTATTCTGCAACTCTGCAGAGTACACAGAATAGGCTGCTAAACTGCGGTGACACACACTGAATGGAATATGTGACTTTAATATTTGAGTTTGAAAACTTAACAGTATTTCTTACTATTCTGCAACTCTGCAGAGTACACAGAATAGGCTGTTAAACGGCGTTGAAACACACTGAATGGAATATGTGACTTTAATATTTGAGTTTGAAAACTTAACAGTATTTCTTATAATTCTGGAACTGTACAGAGTACACAGAATAGGCTGTTAAACGGCGGTGAAAGACACTGAATGGAATAAGTGACTTTAATATTTGAGTTTGAAAAATTAACAGTATTTGTTACTATTCTGCAACTCTGCAGAGTACACAGAATAGGCTGCTAAACTGCGGTGACACACACTGAATGGAATATGTGACTTTAATATTTGAGTTTGAAAACTTAACAGTATTTCTTACTATTCTGCAACTCTGCAGAGTACACAGAATAGGCTGTTAAACGGCGTTGAAACACACTGAATGGAATATGTGACTTTAATATTTGAGTTTGAAAACTTAACAGTATTTCTTATAATTCTGGAACTGTACAGAGTACACAGAATAGGCTGTTAAACGGCGGTGAAAGACACTGAATGGAATATGTGACTTTAATATTTGAGTTTGAAAACTTAACAGTATTTCTTATAATTCTGCAACTCTGCAGAGTACACAGAATAGGCTGTTAAACGGCGTTGAAACACACTGAATGGAATATGTGACTTTAATATTTGAGTTTGAAAACTTAACAGTATTTCTTATAATTCTGGAACTGTACAGAGTACACAGAATAGGCTGTTAAACGGCGGTGAAAGACACTGAATGGAATATGTGACTTTAATATTTGAGTTTGAAAAATTAACAGTATTTCTTACTATTCTGCAACTCTGCAGAGTACACAGAATAGGCTGCTAAACTGCGGTGACACACACTGAATGGAATATGTGACTTTAATATTTGAGTTTGAAAACTTAACAGTATTTCTTACTATTCTGCAACTCTGCAGAGTACACAGAATAGGCTGTTAAACGGCGTTGAAACACACTGAATGGAATATGTGACTTTAATATTTGAGTTTGAAAACTTAACAGTATTTCTTATAATTCTGGAACTGTACAGAGTACACAGAATAGGCTGTTAAACGGCGGTGAAAGACACTGAATGGAATATGTGACTTTAATATTTGAGTTTGAAAACTTAACAGTATTTCTTATAATTCTGCAACTCTGCAGAGTACACAGAATAGGCTGTTAAACGGCGTTGAAACACACTGAATGGAATATGTGACTTTAATATTTGAGTTTGAAAACTTAACAGTATTTCTTATAATTCTGGAACTGTACAGAGTACACAGAATAGGCTGTTAAACGGCGGTGAAAGACACTGAATGGAATATGTGACTTTAATATTTGAGTTTGAAAAATTAACAGTATTTCTTATAATTCTGGAACTGTACAGAGTACACAGAATAGGCTGTTAAACGGCGGTGAAAGACACTGAATGGAATATGTGACTTTAATATTTGAGTTTGAAAACTTAACAGTATTTCTTATAATTCTGCAACTCTGCAGAGTACACAGAATAGGCTGTTAAACGGCGGTGAAAGACACTGAATGGAATATGTGACTTTGATATTTTAGTTTGAAGACTTAACAGTATTTCTTCCTATTCTGCAACTCTGCACAGTACACAGAATGTGCTGCTACACTGCGGCGAAGCACACTGAATGGAATATGTGACTTTGATATTTTAGTTTGAAGACTTAACAGTATTTCTTCCTATTCTGCAACTCTGCACAGTACACAGAATGTGCTGCTAAACTGCGGCGAAGCACACTGAATGGAATATGTGACTTTGATATTTTAGTTTGAAGACTTAACAGTATTTCTTCCTATTCTGCAACTCTGCACAGTACACAGAATGTGCTGCTAAACTGCGGCGAAGCACACTGAATGGAATATGTGACTTTGATATTTTAGTTTGAAGACTTAACAGTATTTCTTCCTATTCTGCAACTCTGCACAGTACACAGAATGTGCTGCTACACTGCGGCGAAGCACACTGAATGGAATATGTGACTTTGATATTTTAGTTTGAAGACTTAACAGTATTTCTTCCTATTCTGCAACTCTGCACAGTACACAGAATGTGCTGCTAAACTGCGGCGAAGCACACTGAATGGAATATGTGACTTTGATATTTGAGTTTGAAGACTTAACAGTATTTCTTCCTATTCTGCAACTCTGCACAGTACACAGAATGTGCTGCTAAACTGCGGCGAAGCACACTGAATGGAATATGTGACTTTGATATTTTAGTTTGAAGACTTAACAGTATTTCTTCCTATTCTGCAACTCTGCACAGTACTCAGAATGTGCTGCTAAACTGCGGCGACGCACACTGAATGGAATACGTGACTTTGATATTTTAGTTTGAAGACTTAACAGAATGTGCTCTAATCTGCAACTTTGCACACTAAACAGAATGTGCTCTAATCTGCAACTTTGCACACTAAACAGAATGTGCTCTAATCTGCAACTTTGCACACTAAACAGAATGTGCTCTAATCTGCAACTGTGCACACTAAACAGAATGTGCTCTAATCTGCAACTTTGCACACTAAACAGAATATATATATTTTTTTTTTTTTTTTTTTGTTTTTTTCCCCCCACACCAAATAACCTGCTGCCCCCACACACAGTAGTCCTAAAAAGGACTTTTGGTTCTTTTTTTTTCACAATTTTTGTTTTTTTCCTCCCTACACTGCCTTTCCCTTCCTATCCTCAGCTCTCCCTGGCTCAGACTGAGCCGAACTCGATGGTCAGGTGCTATACAGCACCTGACCACGGGTTCTGGCCAGCCAATCAGTGTAATGCCAGCAGCCAACATGGCTGCTGGCATTACACCGATGTCAGAGCCTCCCTGCACGTTTATTGGCTGCGCAGCAGCCGCAAAACGTGCGGGGAGGAGACCCGAACATGGCGGGCGAGCACATGCGGTACTCGTACGAGTACCGCCATGTGCCGAGCAGAGCGATGCTCGAGCCGATCCGAGCATCGGCCGAGCATGCTCGCTCAACACTACTGAATTCCATAATGGTTCTGGCACGTCATGGGTCCTTAACGCAAATCTA
Source organism: Rhinophrynus dorsalis (assembly GCA_037306005.1). Classification (NCBI taxonomy): domain Eukaryota; kingdom Metazoa; phylum Chordata; class Amphibia; order Anura; family Rhinophrynidae; genus Rhinophrynus; species Rhinophrynus dorsalis. Next base: position 135,949,506 of record CM074723.1, on the reverse strand, counting down.
CCCATGACGTGCCAGGACCATCAAGGGTCATTAAGGGGTTAAAGGGACCAATTACAGCATAGAGTTCTTGGCTCATTACACTAATGCTGGTGAAAATAGGTGGTGTTTTGTTGTACTTTCCTCTGGCAGTCTCAGTTCTGCTCATCTCATTTCAGACGTGATTAATTGTAGAGGGTGTGTGCCTTCTTTCTCAGCTAAGTGCTGTCTCTGTCTCTGCATCTGGAAAATAACTTTTTTCTTTCACTTAGATGATGCTGAACAAATTATGATTTTTTTTCTGTCAATGTGAAATGTTTTAGAGAAGGCATAACACCTCCTAATTATGACCCCACACTTACCTTGTATGACCAAATAATTATAATGGTACCTGTGTATGTCCATGGAGGCACACAGGACATTTGCTAGCACAACAGGACCTCAAACTCTGTCCACTGCACATGGTAATCTTCAGAGGGCTGTGAAACACATTGCTTCTCAATTCACTGCACACTCATCTGATGCACTCTGCCTACTTCAGTTTTACAAATCTGTCGGCAACTGTCATGTCTGCCTCCAAGGTCATGACATCTATGGCTAACTGAAGATGCTATATATTGAACACAGGTACAAGTTACATGAAATTAGACCATTATGATTTTCTGTTCATAGCAAGGAGATGCTAGTTCTCCTTTAATAACATACATCTTAAAAGACTTTCTTTTTAGTTGTCTAACCATTGTTATCAATCCAAACATACCAATGAAAAATATTGTAGTATTGATGCTGTACTGCATAATTTAATTTTACTCAAGTCATAACTAAGTTCAATTAGTATTTCGCAAATAAAAATATATGTACTGTTACCTACAAAATTAAGGGAATGTAATGTCACAAGAATCAGTATAATATGGCACATACTGTATGCAAAAAAAAACAAAAAAAATGTAAGAAAATTAAAAAAAATCAACCAAAAAAAAAAATTAAGAACTGGAGCACAAACTGAGTAAGGTCATTGAAGCTGCTTATTTATGAATTTCAAATGTTTCATGCAGCCATGTACCTATATCTAATTTTACGATAACTAGAAAATTAGGGCAAAAACAAAAATTGCAAATAACATATACTACACTTATACCCTAAGTGGAACTATTGAAAAACCATATTTGAAAGTAATTAAACTATAACCTTTATTTATACACTGTTAAAAGGATTTTAGGATGTGTTCAAAAATAGGGTCTCTCAAGTATGTGTTAAAACAACCCAGTAAGGCTGACAGTTGTCTATGCAGTAGATTTTAATCCATATCTGCTCGACAAACCGGAAACATTCTAAGTGTAAGAATTTGCAAAAAAGTGTGAATCCTATTAGATAAGAGAAGTTGCCAGTTTTAATATATGTGAAAAAATAGTGAATGGATATAGAAAAAATAAAACATTAATAATTCTTTCAGTAAAATCATTTTCAGCTTCCAAAATAAAGAAATGTTTATTACTCAAATGAACCAAAAAAACTATTCCTCACGGTATCAGTAGGGAACTCATAATTTATAGTGTACCCAAACTTGGACAAACAGTTATTAACTACCTCTTAATTGGCCACCATTTATGTGGGGTGTCTTAAAACATCATATAAGTTCATTCACAGTGTACACAGTAAGAAAAAATACTAATTCAAAAAAGTAAAAGACAAAAGGAAAAATAAAAATAAGAAAAAGGTCATGCTCTGTAATTATGGTGGCGAAACCTAACTGTTAAAGAACAATGAATTTTCACTCTGGCAGGACAAATAACACTAAAAATTCAAACCATATAAAGCAGAATAATGACCACGAAAAGATCAGGGCTCTTAATTTGGTCAACAGAAGAAGTCCTTCATATACCAGTTAAGTATGTCTGTTTCTTTTGTCTCCTACGTGTTTGAGAGTGTGCGCCAGATATGGACCACTTGCATACTTTGCTTAGGTAAGGAGTAAGGAGGTCCAAGCTAAGAAGAAATGCAAGTCTGATGATTTCTGTTTTGCTTAGACAAATGAGTGCTTTGTGTTTTGGGACTGTACTGTCTTTAGAGCTTGGCTAAGACTGATATGCAGCTAGGCCATTTTCCTTTGTAATGTAACAACTTAAGAGATTGAACAAACATGTCTGAGCAGTTCATGTTTTGTACTGTGCCACAGAACAAGCCATTTATACACTGTCAATTCTCTCAGTGTTAATCACACTTTTTGTCTCCATTTTAGTCTGCCTTTAGTTTGCATCTCACCAGGCTCATTGGTTTGAATAGTAAAGAAAAGTCCTCCCCCATGTGTGTTTATGACCATGTATTCATGTTCAAATTGTGATTGTACATTTTTGAGTGTTATATGAAGGGCATCTCTCTAAGTAAGCCCTTTTGTTAAATGCATTAATAACCACTTATTCCTATGGACATAATGACATAATTCCAAGGGGAGTTTATGATATACATACTCCATTGCTGCCAGATCAGCATTCCTTTTAAAATGTCTGGTTGAGTAAAAGTGATACTGTTATTGGCTAATTGAGTAGTTTTGTAGTGCAAGCTTACAAGACCACTTAGGTCTCCTCATCAGGCATGTTATAGAATGAAAGCTGAGTACTATACACATACAAACACACACACACACATATATATATATATATATATATATATATATATATATATATATATATATATATATATATATATATATATATATATATGTGTGTGTGTGAAGCTGGTTCATTGTCAAGGGGTGTGGCTGGAAAACACTGATTGGTTGAGGAGGAGGCAAAGGGCATACCCACCTGCCTCCTCAACCAACCACTGGACCACTGTTTGAATTTAAAAAATAAAAAAATGTTTCCTATTGGCTTAGGAAGAGGCAGGGGGCAAATCTGGACACTAGCTAGTGAAGGAGACAGGTAAAGAGGAAATTAAATATAGCTGCTTGGAAGGTATTGTAATGAGAATTTTTGCAGCCATAGAAAATATAAACAGATAATGACAAAACTCCAGTGAAAAGTTTATTGGCGGCAGCAAAAAAGGTGAACATTTTATGTTTTTTCTACAAGTGGGAATTTCTGTGCAGAAAAAAACTTTTATAAGAAAATTTCTGCAAAAATATGTGACTTTTTATCCAACCCACATACGGAAGCTGATGTACTAAGAAAGTAGAACAGTTCTGAATGGATCTTTAAAAGGCCTAGATTACACTGAAGTTGATAAGTGTTATTACTGGATTTATCTAACAGATTCCCACTGATGTCTATTTATCTGTAGATAAATCCCTTGAAACAGTTATCAACTACATTGGAATCCAGGCCACAGTCAGATGCCACTCTAACAAGGAAAGAAAATATGGCATCATAAGAAATATCACCAGTTAACAAAATTAAGTTAATGCAGTTGTTAAGCATTAAAATATACCAAAGTGTACTCATTATTTTGTTTTGTTCATTCACAGGTATCTTTACAGTGTAACTGCAATTGGAGTGTACAGGTAATATGAGAAGGCTTGTGAGAGTATATGGGTCCTCCCTTATATAGTATATGTGAATGTCTGTATGTGAATGCATGAGTATGTATTTAGATTTAAATTAACCCTTTAAAGGGATAGTAATGTGTCACAAAAAAGCAGCTCTAATTAATCTTCATAGTATTTGGGCCATGAAGAGTGTTATTTCAATACTGCCAGAGTTGTAGTTGTAGAGTAATTGAAGGATAAAGTATCGCCCTCCCACCCCTTTTACCTAGTGTAAGCCACCTCCCCTCAGATGTGGAATCTGGTCAGTTGACCAGACAGCTCGTAGCAAGGGACAATGAGGGACATTAATAAAAGTGGAGTTAATCGAAAAGAAGAGTTAAAATGGCTGTAAGATTGTCTCTGCTAGTTATAAAAGCATTAAGGATAGTTTAGGAGTGAAAATTTATAGACAGTTCACAAAAACAAACAAGAACACTTTTTATAAATCTTCCCCTATCTACTTACATTAAGCATAAGGAAAATCCTGCCCTCATTGACAAAGGTAGGCAAGTTTTTCTCTATGCTCACTGAAGATTGTACCTCTCTGGGATTCATCTGGACAGTCTCGCTGCAGTTTTACATCAGTAAAAGGGGGGGGAGGTGGATACTTTATCATTCAATTACTCTTGACAACTCTGACAATATTGAAATAACACTCTCCATGGCCCAAATACTATGAAGAGTAATCGGAGCTGCTTTTTTGTGAAACATTACTATCCCTTTAAGGACCAGCAGGGTGAGCAATGCTCAGTCATCTGATCCTTAAAGGGTTAACAACATTTGGGGCACAACAACAACAATTTAGCATTCTATAGGACAATAAGATATTTTCCATCTAAGTAAAATATTATCACCCGACACTAAGTTGTCTTCTATCACTGGCAGGTACATTAACCCACTGAGTGCCAGAGTGGTAGGGAATGCATTGCTTTGCAATGCATTCCTTACCACTCTGGCACTCAAAGGGTTAGAACATTTATTGTTATTGTTATTAGTATTGTTATTATTATAATGTAACTTTTACTCTTGTCTAAATTATTACATACTAGTACACGGGCCAACACTGGCGGCACTGCAGTCATGCGCGGTACTGACTGCCCAAATGCGCCGTGGCAGATAGGGGCTTTCGGAATTCAGACCGTGATCCCCTCTGCACGCCTTCCTGGCACTAAGCAGTCCCAGGAAGGTGCGCAGAGAAGACTCAGGTCTGAATTCGGAGTGCCCCGCTCCATATCAGACGCAGAGCAGGCAGTCTCTAGTGCGCATGACTGTAGCACCGCGCAGCCATCTCTACTGCGCAGGACAGTTTCTGACAAACATCCTAGCAAATTATAATATAGGATACTGTATATTTTGCATGAGTAAGGAATGAGGCTGGTTAAGCAATTCTGGGACAAATCGGCTTCAACATTAAATGTTCCTATTGCTAAAGGCAACAATAAAACCTTCTAATTTAAATTTTCACTTATCTTAATGGGAGAGTAATGTATCACAAAACAGCAGCTCCTATTAATCTACATACTATTTGGGCCATGGAGAATGTTATTGCAATACTGTCAGAGTTGTAATTCAGGAGTAATTGAATGATAAATTATCCCCCTCCCGTCCTTTTACATAGTGTAAGCTGCCTCCCCTCAGATGTGACAATTCACAGCAAGGGACAATCTTCTTACTGTGAGCATAAGGAAATCCCTGCCCTCTTGAAGGGTTTTTCATGTTTCTCCTTATGCTCACTGAAGATTGTCCCTCTCTGCGATCTATCCGGTCTTGCTTCTCTGAGGTGAGCAATGTTACATCAGTTAAAGGGTCTGAAGGGGGAGACTTTATCATTCAGTTACTCTTGAACTACGACTCTGACAGTATTGAAATAACACTCTCCATGGACCAAATACTATGACAATTAATTGGAGCTGCTTTTATTGTGAAACATTACTATGCCTTTATTATGGGCAGAAAATCCTAACGACCAGTATAAATCAGTTCATGAGTTGATTGGTTCTCCAAAATGAATATTTAATTCTTGCTGATTATTAATTCCATATAGTCAGACATCATTTCTCTTCCCAGACTCAAGGAACCCAAACTCCAACCAATAAAGGATACTTAGCTGTCAATAGGAGGGGTTTGGGGTTCTTGGCTCTGTCTCCATGGGCATGCTCTCCAATGCTAATTAAAGATTTATTTTTGAGGAAGTAATCAGAACTGATTCATATTGGTTATTAGGATGATTTGCCCACATTAAGGTAAGTGTCAATGTCAATGTTTATAATACATTGCATACCCCTTTGCATTCAAATGGTTTTCAGTGACTTTTCAAGGTTTGTAACCTGTTGAATGCTAGAGAGGTCTGCATTGTTCCATAATGCTTTGGAGACCAGTCTAGGGGAGCAATGCAAGAAACGTGCACAATTGCTATTTGCTATGTACTTTTGATGGAAAATGATTAGTGGCAAAATAATACTGAACAGCGACTGTTTTTTATTACTTAAAAACTTAGTGAATGTTTGCACTTTTTTAAAGGATGCATTTTAAAATGTCCATCGTTTTGTGAGCGGATTAGCGATTGCGCCTATTTCAGCAAAGCAGTTAACACACATCTTCATACATCTGGCTAACTGTGCATTAATTTAATATCATGTGCTAACTATGCCATTAATTCAGTATCATGTGCTAACTGTGCATTAATTTAGTATCATGTGCTATCTGTTCATTCATTTAGTATCATGTGCTAACTGTGCATTAATTTAGTATCATGTGCTATCTGTTCATTCATTTAGTATCATGTGCTAACTGTGCATTAATTTAGTATCATGTGCTAACTGTGCATTCATTTAGTATCATGTGCTAACTGTGCATTAATTTAGTACCATGTGCTAATTGTGCATTAATTTAGTATCATGTGCTAACTGTTCATTCATTTAGTATCATGTGCTAACTGTGCCACCAATTATTATCATGTGCTAACTGTGCATTAATTTAAGAGCATGTGCTAACTGTACCATTCAGTTAGTATCATGTGCTAACTGTGCCATTAATTTAGTATCATGTGCTATCTGTGCATTCATTTAGTATCATTTGCTAACTGTGCCATTAATTTAGTATCATGTGCTATCTGTGCATTCATTTAGTATCATTTGCTAACTGTGCCATTAATTTAGTATCATGTGCTATCTGTGCATTCATTTAGTATCATGTGCTAACTGTGCATTAATTTAGTATCATGTGCTAACTGTGCATTCATTTAGTATCATGTGCTAACTGTGCATTAATTTAGTACCATGTGCTAATTGTGCATTAATTTAGTATCATGTGCTAACTGTGCATTCATTTAGTATCATGTGCTAACTGTGCCACCAATTATTATCATGTGCTAACTGTGCATTAATTTAAGAGCATGTGCTAACTGTACCATTCAGTTAGTATCATGTGCTAATTGTGCCATTAATTTAGTATCATGTGCGATAAAGCATGAGGGAGTCAGTGTGTTTTTTTGCATCAAACAGTGAGCAAACACAAATAGCACATACATTTATGGAGCTGATGCTCCACTTTCCTGCAATGCACATTGGGATTCAAGGGGATAATTAAACAGGAGTTTGGGGGAATCTCCTCGGTGATCAGGGCTAGATTTATATCCCAGACACCCTTAGGCAAGGCACTCTAGGCTCCCTTAGCACAGAAAATACCCTTGGCCTATAACAAGCAAGAGAAAAAAACATGGCTTGGTTGCTTGAGATATCTCCAAGGCTTTGCTTCACAATGCCATGGAGATCTCTCTATCATCCATGGGGTTAAATAATATCCTCTAAAGGGGTATATAACTGGTGTAGGGAAATTGAGATTGCTCTGGCCACACCCACAGTTCAAAATGTGAGTGTGGTAGGCACAGATGAGGTACCCCTCAAAATGTGGAGGTCTAGACAGTTGCCCATTCTGCCTCTTGGGAAATCCAGCCCTGTTTATGATGCAGCTGGTTTGTTCCAGAATTGCTCATTACTTCCTGGTGCATCAGTCTAAGTGTGTTTGAAACTAATGAAGTGTATTACATCTAAGTTTCTCAGCATTCAAGAATCTTTTTTTTTTTTCAGGTAATTATAGTGTGAATGATTTCCTGTTATTGAATCAAGGATATTCTACAGAAGTTATTCTGACAATCAAAAATATACAGCTTTGGGAAATTTTTTAGACATCAAAATAAAATAAGCAATAGGGCTATTGCTAAATAATTACATAGTTCAAATATAGAATGTCTGTTATCTCTATAGTTGATTTCTCACTGCAGCAGTTTCATGGGGGAAGATGCACTAAGATGAAATATAGAGATGGGATAAAGATGAGCTAACATCTCTATTATGATAAATTCTCCAGTTCCTCTGTTATTCTATGGGGCCTATGAAGTAGGTCTCTCAAGTTGGTGAGATTGCAAAGTATAAACTCAATTGGTCGAGACGCTCAAAAAGTTGTCATAATGAAAAACTTGTCAGATCATGAGTTGCTGGTAAAAGAAGGACAATATTTTTAGTAAATCCATCATGTTTGAAAATTCATCTAAAGAATTAAAAGTGATGGTAAGAAGATCTCATTGAACATTGCCGTTAAAAATTCTGATCTTAAAAATTGTCTTTGATTTTGTCTTTGAAACGAAAATTTTCAAAGAAACAAAGACTTATTTTGTCTTTGAAATAAAAAATTGTTTCTTAGTACGTTAATTTTTGTTGTCCAAGTTTAGACCATTTTTATTATGTCGGGAAAAAATGACATTAATTAGACAAAAAAATGACGTTCAAACGAATATTTTTTCTGAAAATACCTTACATTTTGACAGAAGATTAAACCACACCCACTTTTTAGATGGCTTTTTCCCTTCGACGAAGATTGCGGAATTGGATGTAAAAATGACGGAAACATGTCTGAGAATTGACGAACCATGGAGTAAGAACTTTTTTATTCTGATTACAGACAATTTCAGTTACCACCACTTTCTGAACATCTCACCCCATAGAGTAACATAGGAATTAAAGAATGTATCACACCTTAGTGCATAACCCCCTCCCCCCTAATTACCCTAATGTAGTACTGGTGAAATATCACATTAGGGAATTATTAATGGAATACTGACATAAACAAACTATGGGGTTTATCGTGCATTTTTTTTTCTTTAAGAGATTAGTGCAAACAACTCTATTTAAAAAATATATATATCTATATATATATATATATATATCTATATATATATATATATATATATATATATATATATATATATATATACATTTGTATAATCTATATCATTCTAGGTAAACCATGGAAAAGATAAAAACGGGAAAATAATATGGGAACCTCTTCAACTTAAGAGACAAAAACGTGAATGGATTGTACCCCCTGTACAAATAAGAGAAGGAGAAGACAACAGACCTAGGAATCCAATAGCCAAGGTATTTAAGAAATCAAATAGCCAGGCTCATTGGCTGTGTAAGGCAGAGCATAGCAAAGTGTGAGAGACAATGATTTACATTCGGGATACAATTATTTAAAGTGATATCCTCTTCTTTTTGATGTCATTAGAAATTTATTTTAACCACTTGAATACCAGTGGATACTGAAGTGGACCACAATGCATTGGAAGGCAATATGCTAGAGATTTCTCTAGACTCTAAGACAGGACTAATCAATTGTCAGACTTCTAACTCTTGGAGACTACAACACCCATCATACCAGACAAGATAACAACTGAATGGGGATGATGGGAGTTGTAGTCCTGAACAGCTGGAGCTCTGACAATCTAGTCCCCCACCCTGATCTAAAGGCTTATATTAATCAACTAGACTATAGAAAAGCATCTCATTGATTTGACTAGAGGCTTCAAGAATTTTTAGCACTCTGAATGCCAGACACATTTTACGTATGGCATCTGTTTACGTATGATTCCCATAGGTAACTTTTTCGTTATAAATGGAAAATATATATTGAGGTACATTTTCATTGTTCTCCAAACTTACGACATGAGGAGAGGACAATCAAAGCCCACTCACTTGATCTTCAATCCAACATTGAAGATAACAAGTTTGGACATCCCATTTGTATATCATACTTTCTCAAAGAGTAAACTGTTAACCCATTAAATCTGACACCAATGCTTTCCCTATGTATTTTCAGAATAAATTTAAATTATATTCCCAGTAGTCAGTATAAAGTGATCATCCGTATCTGTAGGTTTTTTCTTACTTGATCCATGCTCCATGTCAATGAGTGACAAAGTTAAAAAAATAATAATAATACAATGTACAAAAATCAAAAAGACAAATTTTGAGCTGATGTAAAATTTTTCAAACTACATTTCCTCATGTTGCGGAGCACATTGTATCTCATTGGAGGATGCTGTGAACTGAAATATTCATAGATGAGAATAATTCTTTCTGTCTAGCGTTACATGAAGTATATGTAAATGAGCATAAAATATGTTTAGGGGCTAAAGCTGGAGTAGTCACGTGCTGGACCTCGAGCAGTTGGGCGCTACAACTACCATCATCCCCAAGCGGTTGGTTGGTTGGGGATGATGGGAGTTTTAGTCCTCAACAATAGCAGCCCACTCACTCCCCCTGGTCTTCAGTGTCATTGTACAAGGTCTATATATTCAAATTAAAATATAAATATACATTTTTGAGTTTCCTCTGTGTTTGTACATGCTAGGATTATTTTAACCCTTTGAGTGCCAGAGCAAAGCAAAAGCAATGCGTTCCGTACCCCTCTGGCACTCAAAGGGTTAAACTATTGCAGTCATCTAATTCTAAATATAAATATAACTTGTTTCTACCCTTTAGGTCCATTCAGATATACAGATAAAGCAAGTGATAAGATACACAGTTTCTGGACAAGGAGTTGATCGTCCACCTTTCAATGTATTTATCATAAATCCCACAACAGGAGATCTCAACGTGACAAGCGCTATTGTTGATCGTGAAGTTATTTCAGTTTTCTATGTAAGTTCGATTGAGTTTTCTGCAACAAGTATTTAAACTACATTTAAATATCTTTAAAATCTTCAGACGCAATATAGTTTTGAAGCAGAATTTCTTTTTTGCAAATTGCATGGTTCACATGGCCTAATGTTAATGTTAATGTTTATAAAGTTTTAAAAGCTACTTTTCATGAGGTTAAAAATGGCACATTTGCTTAGGCCCATTTGTGTCACCTACTGTGTACTTGGCATTGCCTTCCTGTTACTGCTCTAAACAGAACCATTATGAACCCATGGAGTATTGTACTTTCATACAAATACAAAGCAGATTTCCTTTAGAAAATCCTGGAGACAGAATAATATTGTACTGTGTTACCCACAGGGCATTTGTTTAAAGGAAAAGTGGTGCAATGTGTTGGATCCAAAAAAAGAAACAACAAAAAAGACCGCCAAATAGTGTAATACCGTACATACACAATTGTATAAATATAAAGTGATGTACTCACATTAACGAGTGGTCAGACCTTTGATCCCAAAATGATCTGATAAGCTTGTCAATGGAGAAATTAGACCCCTGTCTGTTTAGGTAACTCACGATTATCTCATATGGCTGATCAGCTCCCAATTGGAACAGGCAGAGGCATCACACAATCTTAAATGCTAAAGCGTTTCGTGGATAACACACTTTTCTCAAAGCTACAAGGCATGCTAGCTTTGAGAAAGCAGCGTGTTAGCCACAAAACGTGTTAGCATTTAAGCCTGTGCTTTTATTCTTTTCACAAAATAAACTATTTTTCAAGTGAAGCCTCTGCCTGTTCCAGAGCTGATCAGCCATATGAGATAATTCTGACTTAACTGAATGGAAACAGGTCTAACTGATGCACACAAGGGACACCCCTTGCTTCTTAACCCTTCTTTTCTTGCAGTGTAATGTTTTGGAGACTTCTCTAGCATTTATGGGGTTAATGCTCATTTAAAGCGGAACTACCACCCGATAGCAACATGGCCCCACATAATTCCCCATCTAGCGACTAGCTGCTCAGTAGCTCTAGTCGCCAGAATTATTATCATGTTAAAGAGAATTCGCCATTGTTACAGGGCTGACAGGCAGAAAGGAGCACAGACATCTTTCCATAGTGATGTCTGCCCACCTGCGCTGTCAGTCCCTTTTAGAGCCGAAAGGCTCCTAGCAAAGCCTCCTAGAGCCTTCTGGGACTGACAGCGCAGGCGTGCAGACGTCACTATGGAAAGATGTCTGTAAAGATTTGGAGGTTTCAGGTCTTTTTCAACAAAGGAAAGTTGTTGTTCTCAGTGTTTTCCTCCTTTTCTGGTGCCTGCTATATTCCTAACCACCTCTCTGAGCTCTTGTCAGTACATATGACCAGTAAGAGTTGTCACTCAACGGAAATCTCATGATCAAGCAAGTGCTACTGTTTAGTTAAGATTTATCCATGATGTTTTTTATATGGATGATTCAGGGCACAAACTCCTGCTATAAATGAGGCTTTTAAAGAACAGGAGACCAGAAGAATACATATTATACCTTTACTGGATAACTAAGTAGCTTTAGAATGCAATATTTCAAGACAACTTAGGTCTGTTTGTCAGATGTTATACAATGAAGGTTGAATACAGGGACGTGCACAGACATTTTGGGGGGCAGGGGCTCAAATGAAAAAAGGGCACTTCTCATAATTATTATTATTATTATTATTTTTTGTTAAAAGGGCACGAGGGCACTTTGGACAAAAAGGGCAGGTGCTCAAGCCCCCCTTGGTGTCTATGTGTGCACGTGCCTGGTTGAATACAAAACTACATGACATAGATTGTACATTCATGACTGGCAAATTCAAGTTCTTGATTAATTTGAATTCCTCTCGTGGTGAAACACTTATCACCAGTGTCTATGAGAATTATTATTTAGACTCCAGTAGTGTAGCTGGCCAGGTGGGACAAGATTCAAACGCTTGGTCGAAAAAAGGAATGGCACTCTTATGCAGAGGTAGAAAGTATAATAAAAGCAATTTATTTCAGGCTACATATTGGCAAACAGACATAGCGTATACACCCACTATCACATCTAACGCATTTCGCACAACAAGGTGCTTACTCATTCCTTTTTTCGACCAAGCGTTTGAATCTTTACAAGAAAGAGACACTCTGGATGTCTATTGTGAATCGGCACCAGATTATACTGCGGAATGGTGAGATGATTTTGATTTATTCCTGATTTGAAGAATGGTGCCGTTGTTTCTATATACAGGTGGGACAAGAGACACTTTTTACTCTACCAGTCTCCTGCTTTTTCTATGGATAACATTGTACCAGCTTTTACCTTCTTTTAAAGAGGGAATAGAGCTTGTGTAAAATCAAAGAAACATCCCAGGTCTCAATCCAGCTTGGATCTCTACATGTATTCATTAGAATCTATTGAATAGATTAAAATGGACAGAAATAAATCTCTTTGAATCTTCACATGTGGAATTAACATGCACGCCTCAGTACAGCCTTTTTTGTCTCCTTTAATTAGGTAATTAAAAAAGTGTATTACTCCATTAAGTTTTTAATGCATTTATATTACGAATACAGTTTATTCTAATCCTAATGCACACTAATCTTCTATGAATTAATGTGTATACAGTATATTGCTATTCTAATTTTTTTCATGGTTTTTATCTTGTATAGCTTGTTGTAAGGGCTATAGGCATGAATGGTCAAGATTTGGAAAAACCTCTTGAGCTGCGTGTCAGAGTTATGGACATAAATGACAATCCTCCAGTTTTCTCACAAAGTGTCTTTTCTGGCTCAATAGCAGAACGCAGCAGTGCAAGTAAGAATCAAATATATTATATTAAAAATTACTCTTTAGAATGCCTTTAGAGAAATACTAGTAACGTGTACATTTAGTAAAAAAATATATACGCTCCAGCTACTACAAATTTTAGAAATTTACATCATGGAACATGTCAGAAATAATAAAGATACTTAACAAGTAGTAGTCACAAATATTTATATGTATTTTTATTCTAGACACCTTTGTGATGCGCATTTTTGCTACGGATGCAGATGAGGCAGATACTCTGCATTCACAAATTGCATATAAAATTATTTCCCAGACTCCTTCTGATCCTGCAATGTTCATTATGAATCAGTTCACCGGGGAAGTTTACACAATGTCAGATTATCTAGATAGAGAGGTAAGTTATTTTATTACAGATAAATTGTTCCTGACACTCGGGCTCCATATAAGTATAGTCTCATAACTTTCCAGTGTACTGAACACTGTATATAAATCTTGATTTAGTACCTTCAATGTGCACAGTTATTGTTTAAAATCGATTTGATACAAAATAGGGGAAGTACAATGCATTACATACCCCTCTGGCACTCAAAGGGTTAAACTGGGTGCAAATGAATGCCAAAGGAGAGGCTGCACAGTAAAGCTAGCCACACACAATGCTGTTCCAATGTCTGAAACTGTCCAATCTGGTCAGCTCTGTAGTTCAAGAGTAATTGAAAGTATCCCCCTCCTGCCTCTTTTACTGGTGTTACACTGCTCACCTCAGAGCAGCAAGACTGCCAGATGGATCGCATAGAGGGACAATCTTCAGTAAGCATAAGGAAAAAACTGAAAAAACTGTCAAGCAGGGGCAGGGTTTTCCTTATTCTCTCAGTAAGAAGATTGTCTCTTGCTACAACCTGTCCGATCAAGAGATCAGATTCCACATCTGAGGGGAGGTGGCATATACTAGGTAAAAGGGGAGGGAGGAGGATATTTTGTCATTCAATTACTCTTGAACTACAGCTCTGACAGTATTGAAATAACACTCTCCAAGGCCCAAATACTATGAAGATTAATTGGAGCTGCTTTTTTTGTGAAACATTACTATCCCTTTAAAAGCACTGTGATTCATAACCCTACAGAAACAGAAACATAAGAAACACAGTCACTTTAAAGTTTCCCATTGAAATCATCTTATGAAATCAGCCTAATTAATTTTATGGTGATAAACATCCAGGAATGAGTGTTAAATGCAAGTGGAATTAAAATTGGTTCAGATCAGTCAAAGTTTTATTTCTTTGTTGAGCATATACAACATTAATAAAATGCTTGTTTCTATTTTTCAGCAACAAAGCGGCTTTTCTCTTGTTGTTAGTGGCTCAGATATGAACGGAGCCGCAGGAGGGCTGTCTGGACAGTGTGGTGCAAACATTAAAATCCTTGATGTGAACGATAACTTCCCTGTGCTTGAATTTGATTCGGTAAGAACAGTTATGCAATAGAAACCTGATTTGTTGCAGTATAATAAATACTGACTGTGTTACTTATCATTTCAAATGCAAATATTCAGCTGCATAATACACTAGAAAAAACTGGAAGCTGTTCAAGAGCAGAAGTGCTCAGATCTGCTCTCAGCCCCCAGCAGTGTAGGGTTTCATGATCTCTTCATTCACAAGTGGATCAAGCAGTGGTTCAATCATTCTGAAGGATCTTCCTGCACTAACAACATTCTCTTGTGTTTCATAAAGATTCTCCTGAAAATATGCACTGTTGGGGAATCTTGATGACAGGTTTGAGATGTCCTGTTCCACAACAAATTCACCAGATTCCTAAAGGAATTACAAACTAGCTGTCTCATAGGAAACAAATACAAATTCCCATGGATTTAAATGAGGCTTCACATTGAGATGTAGACCTTTATTAATGTTCTAGGTGTTTAAAAAAAACTGCAATTTAAAGGAGCACTAAAGCCTAAATTTAAACTTGCAAAAAAAGAATGGCCATATGTACCCCATCTAACACTATTCTAGTCCAGTAGCTCAGAGGTTAATACTTACCTAGCTGATCATACAATCCTTTGCACATTTCTGCAGCACATGGTGAAGGATTTTGCTTCTCCCTCTTGTTCCAGCAAGATCAGTGATTGTCAATACATGGTCTGAGAAGGACAAACTTCATGACTTAAAGGGATAGTAATACTTAAAATGTAAAAAAATATGTTGTAGGTTGTATCCCCCTGCGCAAAACAAGGGTACTCCCACTGCTGAAAGGTGTTTTATTCAAAAGTTATTAGAGCTCAAAGTAGAATTATTTAGGTGCAATATCACAGTGGCCTGAAATTGTACAGTGGTGCTGTTGCTACACCATCCTATTGAGATTTATGGTCCCGGGACCAGAGTTGTCAATAGGATGGTGTAGCAACAGCTCCTCTGAACAGTTTCAGGCCACTGTGATATTGCACCTAAAATGTCAGCTTTGAGCTGTAACTTTTGAATAAAACACCTTTCAGCAGTGGGAGTACTCTCGTTTTACTCAGGGGGATAAACCCTACAACCTATTTTTTTTTTTTTTACATTTTAAAGGGTAGTAATGTTTAATTATTCAAGTAAAATTGAGTCTTCTCTATTATTTTTTATAACGATGTGTAACAAGAAAACGTTATTAAACGCTGTCCTTTTTCATTTGCAGTCTAATAAAGTTTCCCCCTCCCGCCCCTTCCACTTACCTCAGCAGCCTCAGCAAGCCAGCCTGGACAGAATGCGACGAGTGACAATCTTCTTCCAGCATAAGGAAAAACCTGCCCTCCTTCATCAATGGGGCAGGCTTTCCCTAATATTGAAAGCGGAAAGATTGTCCCTCGATGCAGACCAGATTCCAAATCTGAGGGGAGGCTGCGGAAGTAAGTTGAAGGGACGGGAGGGGGAAACTTTATTAGACTATAAATGAAAAACGGCGGAGTTTAATAACGTTTTCTTGCTACACATCGTTATAAAAAAGAATAGAGAAGACTCGATTTTACTTGAATAATTAAAAATTACTATCCCTTTAAGTATTACTATCCCTTTAATCACTATTACTGTTGAGGTTGTGCAGAGTGGGGATTTCAGTTCTACTCAACCTCAGTAATAATAATGGGTTTGAAAAGTCAGGAAGATTTGGTCTTCTCAGACACCAGACTACCCAGTCACCGATCAGTCAGGAAGAAGAGGAAGCCTTCATCTGACTGAAGGACTTGGCACAGGATCAGGTGAGCAACTCGGTAGGTATTAACTTGTGAGCCACCATACTTGAATGGAGGTAGTCTGTGACCCATAGTTAATCTTTATAGGTGGTTTAGAGTTAGGCTTTATTGTGGCCTTAACCTTTTGAGTGCCAGAGCGGTAGCCAATGCATTGCAAAGCAATGCATTGGATACCTCTCACTCAAAGGGTTAAGTTAGTGGGAGTTTTGAGAAGTTGTATTTGTTACCTAAGAAGCAGTGGGTTTGCTTCAGAATTCTTCCATTCTTTAGTACTAGTGGTGGACGAGCACTTCATTCTTGTTCTCATAGGATTTGCCAAGGAATGGGAGATCATTTTTTACCTTTTCCACGGGAAGGAAGAGCTGGGAGAACTCTGGGGCCATATCAATTGCATCATGAGACAATGTCCATTGAGTCAATGCGGCTTTAAATGCATTGAAGACTTATCTAGCATTCATTAAAAGGAATGGATATTTAAGACATTTTTATTATCGCCTATGGTTCTATTGGTTTGCTCCAGAATTGCTGCAGTTCTCCTTATTAAATCAGCCTCTATGGATGACAAGCAAGAAAGTGAACGTTATTTTTTGGAAGTCATACATGTATGTGGTATTAGTGATTGCTCATGTTTTGATACTTTCATGGAACAAACATACTTAAACCTTGACGTTCAGTAGTAGATGTTCATAAATTAACAGCACTGTTATCCAGATGAATAATAAAAGTATGCACAATTTAGTAACATTATAGTGCTGACAATTTTCCATCAATTAAATTGTAAGTAGCAAATTCACCAGTTTCTTGCATGCCACCATATGTGTCTTTGGGTGCCATTCCAGGGAGAAGAGAAGTAGCAATTTATTGAAAGCCATAAATGTATGTGCTATTTGCAATTGTTCAAACATATTAAATCCTTGGTTTTGAATAGATCATGCTCCTAAATTACCAGCATGGTATTATTATCTAGAATAGACATATAAAGATGTAAATCATCACAGACAACCACAGAATACAAAAGGACCATAGGAGGGCTATGTTCATGACAGCTTACAGTCTAGAGGAGGCTGGTACTCAGAAGGCATGTTACAGGGTGTAGGTCAGTGGATGGCAGGTAGAAGTGCTTTTCGGGGCAGTGGTCCACTCATGTAGCTGGTCTGTTCCGGAGTAAAAGGCTCTGTGTGAGCAAAAAGATCATGATGGAGTTGTGGGTTTGAGAGTGATATAAAAAGTATACAAGGGTGAGTAAAATCTGGGCAGGCTATAGATCTGAGATTGCCCTGAAGAGGTGTGTTTTCAGGGAGTTTCTGAAGATCTGAAGTCTGGGGAACAGTCACATGGGAAGGGGAAGGAATTCAGACACATCAGAGAAGACATCCTGCAGGCAGAACAGGGAGGACATAATGAGAGAGTCAGAGGTAAGATGATCCTGTGTAGAGTGAGTGGGAGTGTACTTGGAAACACAAGTTGAGATATATGATGTTGCAGTGTTAGTAAGGGATATGAAAGTTAGCACCAAAATTGTAATTTAATTCTGAAGGATAAAAGGAGACAGTGTAAGGACTGGCAGAGTGGAGCATTGTTAGAAGACTAATATGGGACATAGATTAGGCTGACAGCAGAGTTCATTCTGGACTTTAGTGGAGTTAGTTGGGTGAGGATGAGGTATAATGCGTGTTTGCACTAGAACTTTGGCAGCCCCTTGGGCAAGAAAAAGTTGAATTCTAGAGGTATTGTGCAGATGGAGGTGCATGACTGGGAGACTGTCTGTGTGTGGGGGATGAAGGATAAAGCACACTTAAACACATACATGAAATGAAGCCTCATTCAGCACATTTTAGCCATACGCACAGTTAGCAATGTATTTACTAACAAAAGAGTACATGTTCTTGACTGCATAATGAATACACTCAGTTCAGTAACATTTTGGTGCTAATAATTTGTCCATCAATACTACATTATAACCAATGAATATACCACTTTTTTGCATGCTAACCTTTGTGACTAAGGTACAAAGAGGCTAAAGATTACTTTGTGCAAGTCAAAAGGCAGTTAAAGACACAGTATATTGTAGTATATTAACTAGTGTTATCTCTAAGATATATAAAGATAAGCAACCCAGCACTGAAATAGTTAAATGGGTAATTAAATCTGGGTAATTTTGCATGATGCATCTGTCCAGTGCAGCCTGAATAAATGACCCTCATCAACAGTACTGTGTTCCTCACCTTTGCTCACCTTAGAGCAGATATAATAACTAGGATGACCACATTTCCATTCTGCCATTCAGGGACACTGCGAAGCTGAGAGCAGTAGAATACTTGACCTCAGCTCTAGTGCAGCTATGTGGGAGAAGTCACTATACATCACTGGACATCAGTGCACACCCTGCTCTTTCAGGTGCACCAGAGTTCTAAACACTAGAGGGAGAACTGCCCACTGACTGCTGAGACAGAAAGCAATGCCTGTGGTAGCTACAAAATAATGTACACCATGCATAAAGCCTTAGAATAGGGTTACACTGCAAAAAAAATTGCAGGGCAGCTCCTGTTCAATGTCAAGATGAAAGCTCAGTTCTATCTCTATTGTTTACAGCTCTGTCTGGAACCATTTTCTTACAGCCCAGCAGAGGCACGACTTCCTGTTAAAGCAAGCAATGGGCAGTTCTCCTTCTAGTGTTTAGAATTCTGTGTGCTGGAGTTTTCATTCCAGGATTTTGTATTGTCCCAAAAGGGGGCTGCCTGGGACCTGGAACACACAATTAAAATCTGGAACTGTCCTAGGCAATCCAGGACATGTGGTCACCCTAACAGTATAGACTGTAGGCTAGTTTAATCTTTCACTTGGGACTGGCTGGCTGTAAACATACAGCAGTGCTGCCACACAGAGAAAATGCCACATCTGGCTTTATGTGCAAAATAAGAATAATACATTTTATCACAAAGCAAGATTCATACAATGTATCCTATCAGTGCAAACAACCAGAATTCATACATTTGCTGTGTAGCTGTCAAAATGGCCTAGACCTATGATTATCAATCAGGGTACTGTGGCACTTTGGTGTACCACAGACATAAACAGGGTGCCCTATGTTTTCTATGAAGACTTTAGCAAAAAAAATGTGAATATTGACTTTTAAATAAAGATTTATATAAATTGTTATGCACATTATGTTTATTTTTGTTATTATGATTGTGACATCTAACAACTGTATATTTATGTATTGTAGTCTTCATTATTGCCTTGATGCGTACCCCTCTGGGACTCAAAGGGTTAAGAGGCCGGTCCTGCCCCTGACGCAGTCATGCACTGTAGAGACTGTCCGAAAGCACAGAATGCTCCCAGCACAGAACTCCCAGCATTCTGTGCTCCCTGCATTCTGTGCTTTCGGGCAGTCTCTACTGCGCATGATGGCTTCTGACAAACATCTTTGTGAATTATTATATAGGATATGTTAGGGGTGCTCTGAAATAATAAATATGTTAAGGGTGCCTCAAGCAAAAAAAAGATTGAGAACCACTGGTCTAGACCCTAGAAGTACACGTAACAGCCAGACATAACTTTCTATCATTTTTACAGACATCTGTCAGGAATGGGGATAACTGATGAGGCAAGAGTAACAGTATATGGACATATATATTATATATATATAAAAACCTAGATGCTCATCCAAACATATTAGTAGATAGACAAAGTTGGGAGGAGGAAAGCACACACAGGAAGCTTTTTGCAGCGAAACCACGGGTGCTTTTAAAGTTCCTGTGTGTGCTTTCCTCGATAAATAGATAGATGGATAGATAGATAGATAGATAGATAGATAGATAGATAGATAGATAGATAGGTGTGTGTATTGAATTGCTCTGTCTGGCAATGTCATGCAGCTTTTAGTAATGCATGTTTATAACTTCATGTTATATTGTAGATTTAAAAAAAAAAATATTATCTGGAGCATGTTCCATCTCTCAAACCTTTATGGTTTGAGAGATATAACATTTTAAAGTTCCCCCTCCTTACCCTTGCACTGACGTCAAACAGAAGGAAATCCCGGTCACTGGACCAGCTGGGGGCTCTTCAGTAGAGCCTGGATTGCAAGCGCAGTTTGTAGACCGTTCCAATGAAGTATTTATTTTTAGATTGTGATATTTCGGCTCTGCTGAAGAGCTGACATCAGAGAAAGAGGAGGGAGGGGGAAAATTGAAAACGTTATATCTCTCAAACCATAAAGGTCTGAGAGATTGGAGCTGCTCCAGATAATTTATTTTTTTTAAAACTACAATATAGCATAAAATTATAAGCGGACATTACTAACCCTTTAAATATGATTTCAACAGAAATGTGGCCCTCAAGCCAAAATGACTGCCCACTTCTGCATTTAGAGGTAACACTGCAGTTAACTTAAAACCAATGCAATCATTTCATGTAAACATTTAACAAAGAAAAAAAACTGTGATTTTTTTTTTTTTTTTCAGTACTCTATTCAAATAGTTGAAAATTCATTAAGCCAAGGCTTGCTCTGGATGAAAGTATTTGATGCCGATGAGATGTACACAGATAACTGGCTGGCAGTATTTGAAATCGTGTCTGGAAATGAAGGAGGCTGGTTTATCATAGAGACTAATCCTCAAACCAATGAAGGCGTACTGAAAGTTATAAAGGTATGTTTTTCCTATGCCACTCATTATAGCAACAGACAAAAATCAACGTCAATGTTTGTGACATAAATCATTAACCCACAAACAACCAGTGCACACCCCTCTGGTCCATTAAGGGTTAATAATGAACACTAGGATATCATGCTTCATGGCAATGTAACAAAAACTTAGATGGGTTGTGTATAAAACAAAAGAAACAATTACAATAGATTAAGACAACTGTAAGGGAGCGCTCACGGACCCATGAAACACAGGGAGCCAGTCAGGATAAATTAAAAACTTCAAAGTTTATTAAAGATCAAATAATAAAATCACTCCATGGACACAGCCCGGATGATGGTATAAAGGCAAAAAACACGATCTGCCTAACGCGTTTCATAAAAGACGCACTTAATCATAGGCATGAATCTGTGTGACAGAACCTGATCTTATATAACAGCTAAGACAGGTGTTTCTGTGTTAAAACATAGATCTAATTAGCTTAATGTTACATTGAACTAATGTTATCCTCAAAATTACCTAGTCGTAGCACTCAGAATACCCCATAATGCTCTGGGACAATTAATCATTCCACACCATGCTGTAATTACGGATGGGTAAATTAGGATAGATTGACAGTCAGCTAAAGATCAAAGCAGAAATAGTGACACTGTGGCCAAATCATTGAATAGCAGGCACATGAAAGACTTAAAGGGTTAGTGATGTCTAAAAAAAAAACTATTCTTCATTTTGAAGAGGTTAAAAAGTTGGCTTGAATGCAGAAAACCATATCTCTCAAACCACTGTCAGCAGGAGATCCGTGTCAGCAGGAAATCACGAATTTGAGAGATATGTTTTTTGCATTCAAGCCAACTTTTTAACCTCTTCAAAATGAAGAATGGTTTTTTTTAGACATTACTAACCCTTTAAGGTATACACACTGGCCATGATGTAGATATTCTTAACAATAGCCGCTAATCTAAAATTTCAAGATTAAAGATCAAAACATGATATCCAGAGTAATCCAAAAAAAAAACAGAAAGAAGAACAGAACAAGCTGGTCAAAAGCATGGTATCCAAAATGAATAGAACAGACTTACAAAAAAAAATGATGGTCTTATTTTTGTACAAAAAGACTAACATCATTGTTAGAATTTAAACCCTAAGGGTATCTGTAGACAACTACAGGATCCATTTGACCTCCATTCTGTCTATTCTGACTTGTAGATCTCCTCCCCTCTCATGAAGAGAATCTCTCTCTATACTTTGAAATATAAATATGATAAATCAGAAATGGTGCAATCTATGAAATGTCGCACCACTGGTTTCGAGACATCCCTGTTCCTTATCGACAAGATGTGCTCCCTAGTTCTATCTTTTAAAGGTCTGATGCTACGACCTACATACTGTATATTGCATTTTTTTACAGAAAAGCAAATAAACCACATAACTGGTTTTACAATTAATATAATGTTTCATCTGATAAACTCTTCCTGTTACATTATTTTACCTTGAGGCTGATGAACTATGGTAATTCTGTATATTAATTCTGGGGCAAACCAGCTGCACCATAGGGATCAAATAAAAATTCCAAAAGTTCCCATTGAGCTAAATGTGTCTTTTAACCCTTTAAATGCTAGAGAGGTCTCCAAGACATTCAAGGTGTTAAAGGGATAGTAATACATCATATTTAAAAATCAGCATCTTGTAGCCATTAAAAAAATAAACAAAATGCCCCCAGTCCCATCTCTCAAACCTTTACGGTTTGAGAGATAATCATAGTTAAAGTTCCCCCCTCCCTCGCCTTTCCCTGACGTCAGAGCTCTTCCTGACTGCAGGGGATCCGGTCCCAGCAAAGTTCCCCCCTCCCTCCCCCTTCCCTGAAGACAAGGTTATACTGACTGCAGGAGAAGCCCGTCGTACGACAGGCTTGCGGCTCTGCAGCTGAGCCGAGATCCCGTTAGTGAAAAATAATTATTTCACTGAAACGGTCTTCTACATGTGCTTGGTTTGTGCTTGGTTTGCAAGCACATGTAGAAGCCCATTTCAGTGAAATCATTCTGTCACTAAAGCGATCGTGGCTCTGCTATTGAGAGGTAAAATAACTATTATTAAGCTAGTCACCACCTGCCTAAGTATTGCAGGGCGACTTTACTTTTTTTTTTTCTCTTATTCTTTTATTCAGTTTTCCAACATACAATTGACAAACATGTTTAAAACACTTCATAAATACAAACATAACAATCACACCAAATCATACCCAGTTGTCCCCCCTCAATAAGATCTTATTTTCCCATCCTCTACTTCGCCTTCCAAGAAATTTGTATTATATCTTATATACCTCTAACCTTTTAATCCATCTGTCACAATACTCTCCATGGATCCTAGTAGTATTATTTACCCACCCCAAACCTCTTTCCATCTTTAACTGAAATAAAACTTGATTTTTAATATCTTGCCAGGGCTGTCCTAATCTGGTTTTCCAATTTTGAGCTATTATTATTTTAACTGCTGCAAAAAAATGTATCGCCAACAATGACTTATCTCTGCTAATTCCTGGCCATTCTAAATACAGCAAAATGTTTTTAAGTTTCCATTTGATTCCACTCTCAATTATATTATTTAAATGTTTAACCGTAACATCCCATATCTTCAAAATATATTCACAACCCCACCGCATATGTTTATAATCTCCAACTCTTTCTCCACAATGCCAGCAATGTTCTGAAGCAGAAGGATACATCTTTGCCAGTCTCGTGGGCACACAATACCACCTATCAGCCATTTTAAATTGATTTTCATATATATATTCAGACAATGTACAACCCGGCTCATTCTCTTAAAAGCCTTATACCATCCATCCTTCAAGATATTCACATTTAAATCATCATTTCATTTGCCTATACCTGGAATTATTTCTAATTCATTCACATATCTCAAATATTCTGAGCATCTAGCTGTAGGTCTCTCAATTTCTATACCTGTGAATATTTTACATATATTCTCTGAATTATCCTCTAAGAGTATATTCTTCTGTAAGAAACTGTTTATACATAAATAATTAAATATTTCTTTGCTCGGAAGTTTAAATTCCACTCTCAATTGTTCAAAGTTTTCTATATCTCTTCTAATATTCAACTGGGAGATAGTATCATTTCCCTGTTTTTTCCATTACTCTAGGCTTATATTTTTCACATTATCTTCAATCAGCCCCAAATCATACTCTTTTATTATTTTTCCTTGCATTCCTTGTTCCTGATCTTCCACCAGACATTCATTATACTTTTCAAAATGTAATTCTCCCTTAATCTCTTACTCAAATTGTTCCACTTCTCACACGACCAAACAAAGTAGCTCAGATTTTTTATATCTACCATACAACGCTCCATATAGTACCAACTTTCATCCATTTCCCTTCCCACTTGTTTCATATATACATGAAACATTATATTTGCCTCATAAGTGAGTCCCGGTTTGTCACGGGTTAAAATCTCCTATCACCTCCACACGGAGCGATGGGGGAGCATGGTCTGGATGTTACTAAGTGCTCCAATACCGGGGCACTTAGTTTCAGCCAGTAGCAACATTGTTGCAACATGTGATTTGCTTGATTAGCGACTTACGTGTTGCAAAAGCCGAATGACAGAGACAGTATTTGTAAATACTGTCCCTGTCACATCTCTCTGCCTCCCACCATCTTAGACACTTCTGAGGTGGAGAGAGACACAGATACATCATGTTCCAGTGTTCCAGAGCCTGTTTCAGCATTAAAAGTAAAAAAATATATATTTTAACCCCAAATTAACCCCTTGAACACTGTCACTGCAGTGATCAATAAAATCCACCCCCTATGATCACTTTAATAGTGATCAATTGCTGCAGATCAGCTTTTGCTGATCTGTGGTACTTTCCCTATCCCCTTTGTATTTTTTTTTTTATAAAATATGATTATTTAGTATATTTAGGTAGTTTAGGTAGGTAGTTGGGTAGGTTTATTGTATACATGTGTTAGGGAAAGGTTTAGGGTTAGAATTAGGTTTAGGAGCAGAGTAGGGAAAAAAAAACAAAAAACAAAAAAAGTTTATTTGATAAGTTTGTGTTATAAGCTAGTTTAGATAGGTAGTTGCTTAGGTAGGTTCAGGGAATACGTGGGTTAGGGTAAGGCTTAGGGATAGATTTAGGTTTAGGAGTAGCGTAGGAAAAAAAAAAAAAACAAACAAACAAAAAAGTTTATTTTATTTAAAAAAAGAGTTTGTGTTATAAGCTAGTTTAGATAGGTAGTTGGTTAGGTAGGTACAAGGAATACAT
This sequence comes from Rhinophrynus dorsalis, assembly GCA_037306005.1. NCBI lineage: Eukaryota > Metazoa > Chordata > Amphibia > Anura > Rhinophrynidae > Rhinophrynus > Rhinophrynus dorsalis. The sequence continues at coordinate 135,924,090 of CM074723.1, read as the reverse complement.
GGGTTAGGGTAAGGCTTAGGGATAGATTTAAGTTTAGGAGTAGCGTAGGAAAAAAAAAAAAAAAGTTTATTTTATTTAAAAATACAGTTTGTGTTATAATCTAGTTTATATAGGTAGTTGTTTAGGTAGGTTCAGTAAATACGTGGGTTAGGGTAAGGCTTAGGGATAGATTTAGGTTTAGGAGTAGTATAGGGAAAAAAATTATCATAGGAATAGTGACCGTTTGGGGTTAGAGTTAGGTATAGTATTTACATAGTAATAGTTAAGTAGTGGGTGGTTAGTTATTTAGGAGAAATTAGAAATTTATTTAGTTTAGGGTAGGTGTTCATAATGCAGCGGCGTTTTAGTTTAAAAGAGGCATATGCATTTTTGGCCTCTGACTCAGAAGCCACAGACACTCCGTCAGACTTTGATATAACACAATTTTCATTAAGAAATGCCACAAGACCTGCCCAAAGAAATGCCACAAGACCTGCCACTCCTCCTGATCCAAATGAATGGGTATCACCAACTAAGTTAAATCCACAAATCCCAGAATTCACCGGCAGCCCAGGAATTCAAATTGATGTGGAAGGATTTACCAATGATCAGTTGTTTTATTTGGTTTTTGGGGGAAGACATTTTGAGAGAAATTGTGTCCCAAACCAATTTGTATGCAGCCCAGTATATTGCCGCCAAGCCATCAGCTTTCCTTGTTAAGAAAGAAGTATGGAAGCCCACAGACATCACAGAATTTAAGCGATTCTGGGCCCTAATAATGGCAATAGGGATAATAAAAAATCGAAGTATTAGATCCTACTGGAGCAAAACCCCCATATATGATACCCCTATATTCTGCAAGAAAATGACCAGGTCTAGATTTGATGTGATTTTGCACTTTATGCATTTTAGTGATAATACCCTGTGCCTCCCAAAAGAACACCCCCAGTATGACAGACTGTACAAAATTTGCCCCTAATATATCATTTACAGAAAAAATTTGTCCAAATATATATGGCCCAAAAACAAATTAGTATAGATGAATCTCTAATTAAGTATAAAGGCAGGTTAGGGTTCAAGCAATACATCCCCTTCAAGCGCTCCAAGTTTGGTGTTAAATTTTATAAATTGTGTGAAAGTACCACAGGGTATAACCAGTCTTTTCAAATTTATGAGGGCAAGGACAGCCAACTTGATCCTCCAGGTTGCCCCGAATTTCTGAGAGCAAATGGGAAAATAGTTTGGAATCTAATTTACCCCTTGTTAAATAAAGGTTATCAGTTATTTGTTGAAAAATATTACACCAGCTCTCTTTTATTTAAGTCTCGTTTTTGTTTTGACACTGTGGCCTGTGGCACTGTTAGGCACAATTGCAGGGAGTTGCCCAAAAAACTTGTAGAGACAAAACTAAAAACTGGGATGTCCTTATCTTTGTGATAACAGGAGCTGCTGACAGTTAAGTTCAAGGACAGAAAAGATGTCTATATGCTGACAACCATGCATGAGGACAGAACTGTGGAAGTCACTGTTCGTGGCAAGAGAGGGGTACTGAGAAAGCCAGTCTGCATCAGGGGCTATAACAAGAACATGGGGGGAGTTGATCTGTGTGATCAACTAATGTAGCCATACCTCGCTATGTGTGTAGGGTATGGTACAAAAAAGTTGCTGTCTATATGATGCAGACTGCAGTACACAATTCATTTTTACTTTTCAAACTGGCAAACCCCAATCCAAAATGTACTTTTTTACAGTATCAGCTACATCTTATATCCCTATTTTTGTTTCAAGGTGCACCAGAAATCATTCCAGCAAGACCCAGGGTAGCACACTTTAATTATAAAATCCCTCCATCTCACCAAAAGAACAAACCATAGAAGCTCTGCAGGGTTTGCTACAGCAAGGGAATACGGACAGATACCACCACTTACTGTCCTGATTGCCCTTCCAAACCTGGCCTCTGCATTGGTGACTGCTTCAAGCAATACCATTCAGGCACAATGCAGTAGTGCTGTAAATTTTCTTTTATTATTTGGCCACTTTTTCCCCCTGAAATATCCTGTTTTTTTATTTTTCAAAACACATCCCACCTTAGATCTAACACTATCAAAATATAATGGGAAGCAAAGCACCCTAGGTTTTTTCCATCTCCGATAATGGAAACACACATGTTCCCTACTGGGCCCAGTAGTTCCCCCAAACCCTGACAAACCTATGCATGTGGGGAATTTCCGTACTCAGACGATGTAGCTCACCACTAATGTAAAGCACTTAAAAAATCTGCAGATATCATCTGATTGATATCCAGAGCAATTTCCAAACAGCCCGAAATGAGACAAGGCACCAGCCGTAAAAAATGGTATGACTGTAAAAGGAAATGCACATGTTCCAACTGGGCCCAGTAGCTCCCCCAAATCCTGACAAACCTATGCATATGGGGTATTGTCTTACTCAGAAGAAGGAGCTAAACACTAATCAATACAGTCTTTAAAATCTACACCTATCCTGTGTTTGAAATTCACATCAAAATTGAAATCCAAGTGTGAAAAACGCTGAATTCTTTACTTCCGTCAAGTTTTACGAGGAATTGGTGGTAAAATGGCAGTGTAAAAAATTTGGAAACACACCTAAAATGAAATCTGATGGTGTCTACTTTCCAAAAATATGCAATCTTGGGGGGAAATCTTAAAGTGGAGCACTGTTACACAGCCCCAAATGAGAAATGGCACCAGTGATGCAACCTGTGAAAATTCAAATATGAAATTGGAAACGCGCATGTTCCAATTTGGGCCCCGTAGCTCCCACAAACCATGAGAAACCTATGCATATAGGGTATTGTCTTACTCAAAAGAAGGAGCTAAACACTAATCAATGCAGTTTTTAAAATCTACACCTATCCTGTGCTTGAAAATGAAAGCTGGGGGAGTCTACTTTTTTAAGGTGGAGCAGTGCTACACAGCCCCAAATGAGACATGACACCAGTGACGCAAGCTGTGAAAATTCTAAGTGTGAAACTGGAAACGTGCATGTTCCAATTTGGGCCCGTAGCTGCCGCAAACCTTGAGAAACCTATGCATATGGGGTATTTACATACTCAGAAGAAGGAGCTGAACACTAAACAATGCATTTTTTAAAATCTACACCTATCCTGTGCTTGAAATTCACATCAACATTGAAGTCAAAGTGTGAAAAACGCTGATTTTTTTACTTACATGAAGTTTTACGAGGGATTGGTGGTAAAATGGCTGCATAAAAATGTGAAAATACACATAAAATGAAATCTGGGGGTGTCTACTTTCCAAAAATATACACTTTTGGAGGGAAATTTTAAGGTGGAGCACTGGTACACAGCTCCAAATGAGACATGGCACAAGCTGTGAAAATTCAAAGTGTGAAACTGGAAACGTGCATGTTCCAATTTGGGCCCCGTAGCTCCCCAAACCTTGAGAAACCTATGCATATGGGGTATTGCCATACTCAGAAGAAGGAGCTGAACACTAAACAATGCATTTTTTTAAATCTACACCTATCCTGTGCTTGAAATTCACATCAACATTGAAGTCAAAGTGGGGAAAACACTGATTTTATTACTTACATGAAGTTTATGAGGGATTGGTGGTATAATGGCTACATAAAAAATGTGAAAATATACATAAAATGAAAGATGTGGGTGTCTACGTTGCAAAAATATACCCTTTTGGGGGGAAATTTTAAGGTGGAGCACTGGTACGCAGCCCCAAATGAGACATGGCACCAGTGATGCAAGCTGTAAAAATTCAGTGTGTGAAACTGGAAATGCGCATGTTCCAATTTGTTCCCCGTAGCTCCCCCAAACCTTGAGAAACCTATGCATATGGGGTATTGCCATACTCAGAAGAAGGAGATGACCACTGAACAATGCACTTTTAAAAATCTTCATCTAATACGTGCTTGAAATTCATATCAACATTGAAGTCAAAGTGTGAAAAACGCTGATTTTTTTACTTACATCAAGTTTTACAAGGGATTGGTGGTAAAATGGCTGCATAAAAAATTTGAAAACTACATAAAATGAAATCCTGGGGTGTCTACTTTCCAAAAATATATACTTTTGGGGGGAAAGTTTAAGGTGGAGCACTGGAACACAGCCCCAAATGAGACATGGCACCAGTGACGCAAGCTGTGATGATTCAAAGTTTGAAACTTGAAACGCTCATGTTCCAATTTGGGCCCCGTAGCTCACACAATCCTTGAGAAACCTATTCATATGGTGTATTGTAATGCTCAGAAGAAGGAGCTGAACACTAAACAATGCATTTTTAAAACTCTTCACCTATCATGTGCTTGAAATCCACATCAACATTGAAGTCAAAGTGTGAAAACGCTGATTTTTTTTACTTACATCAAGATTTATGAGGGATTGGTGGTAAAATGGCTACATAAAATATTTGAATACATACATAAAATGAAAGCCTGGGGTGTCTATCCAGTGCTTGATATCAACAGTAATATTGAAATAAAAGTGTGAAAACGGCAAAAAAACAAAATATTACCACAATTTTGAAAAATATTTATGGAAAAATAGCTGCATAAAAAACTCCAAAATTATCCTGATTATTTAACTTATGTCGTCTAGTTTTCAGAAACATATACCTTTATTGGACATTTTTGGTTCTGGCACCGTCAACTAAGCTATGATGTTCCCATGCCAATTGTTGAAAAATTACAGGTTGGAAATAATGGCGTCCATCTTGTAATATTTACCTTGTAAATGTGAGAAAGGGATTGAAATACTAGGCATATGGGGTACTCATATTCAGGAGAAGCAATTGAATATATTTAGGGGTATTTTTTGTAGAGAACTAATAGTATCCAAATCCCGACAGGAAAATGTAAGTAAAATGTTGTTTTTTTTAAATTTTTTTCCTCTTTTTTTCTATTTTAATCAAATTAAACAATGAGGTAGTCATATAACTGTGGTATCAAAAGAAAGCCCTACTTGTGCTTAAAAAACAGTATATTATTTGTGTGGATGTTCAAAAGAATTAAAGAGAAAATATGGTTGAACAAAGACATATTTAAAAAAGTCAAAATTGCTCCGGTCCTTAAGTCAAATGGAACTCAGATTTTCCCGGTCCTTAAGGGGTTAATCACCTTCATCACATCTACTACTACACTCTCTGAGTCTCTAATTGTCAATAAAATATCATCTGCATGAAGTGAAATTTTACTTAGTCTTTTCTTATAATATATCCCTCTGTACTTGAATCATTTCTTATCTTTATTGCCAAAACCTCCATCGACAATATAAAGGAGAGGTGACAGGTGGCACCCCATTTTTTAGACCAAACCAATCTGCTCTAACATTTTGGCCAATGGTTCTTGCCACTGGACTACTATACATGGCCTTTATCATATCTACAAAATGTCCCCTCATACCAAAGGCCTGTAATGTCCGAAACATGAAATTCCAACTTACCCGGTCGAATGCCTTCTCAGCATCCTCTGCAACCAACAATAAGGAGGTCCCATTTCTATTCGCATGGTGAAGTATATATATATATATATATATATTTATATATATATATATATATATATATATATATATATATATATTATTCTTCTCCAATTGCTGTAAGACGTTCGACCGGGTACAATGCCTATTTGATCTTTATTAATAATATTTGGGACAGTATGCTTCAACCTATCCCCATGATCCATGGCCAAGATCTTAAGATCTAAGTTAATCAATGAAATTGGTCTATAATTTCCTGGTACTGTGGGATCCTTCCCTGTTTTTAATATCGGTAATATATTCGCCTGTAATAACTCTGATGGGCATTGTTTATCTTTCTCCATCTTATTGTACATTGCAGCCAAATACCTGGAAATATTCACTTTTACGTTTCTATAAAAGAGGTCATTAAACCCATCTGGCCCTGGTGTCTTATTTTTTTTCAATCTTGCAATTTCCTCCTCCGTCACTGGGAGATTTAGCCCATCCCTCTGCTCTTTATTTATCTTGGATATATTCATTTGTTCTAAATATCTCTCTATTGGTTCTCCTTTAAATTCCCCCTGGAGACTATATAATGACCTATAATATCTATTGAAAGCCTTCCCTATCCCTTCTGGTGACATATGTACCCCATCCTGATCCTTTATCTTATAAATCCTGTTTGTTGACACTTTATTTTTAAGTTTATTTGTTAAGATCTTATCCGCTCTATTATCTTTGTGGTACCTTTTTTGTTGAATGATTTTAATCCTCTTAATTATTGACTGTAGTTCTAATTCATAAATTTGTTTTTTCAGTTCCTCAATATGCTGCTGTCTTTTTTTATTAGGGGTGATTTTATCTACAATATTTTTATAAAGTTGTATATTTATCGAGGACCTATCCCCCATTTGCTTCTTTCTCTTTTCTGAACTACATTTACACAAGATACCACTAATACAGGCTTTATATGCACACCAGGTGAAACCATACGACTCAATACTACCCCAATTTACCTGAAAAAAATCTATCTCCTTCCTAATCAACTCTATTATCCCTTTATCATATAAAAGTTCATCTCTAATTCGCCATTCTTTCCCCTGGTCTTCCTTACCCCCTCCTTTTACCTCCCATATAAGAGCATTATAATCTGTCCAAACCACTTCTCTAATCACTATTTTCCCTACAATTTGTAGGAGGGCTAAATCTCCCAGTAACAAATCAATCCTTGAATAGGATCCATGAGGTATTGAAAAATATGTGTAGTCCTTCTGCTGTGGATGAGCCACTCTCCAGACATCATATACATTTTTTTTTTTTTAAGAAATTAGCAAACATTAAGGCAGTCCTAATTTAATTTCTATCAATTGTCTTCCCCCCTCTTACTTTTTTATCCAAATTGGGGTACACTATACAATTATAATCCCCTGCCATCACCATTTTGCCTTTAATATATTTGGACATTTCAGCATATACTGTATTAACCCCTTAACGACAAATGACTTACCAAGTACGTCCCGCAGAAACTGTCACTTAGTGACAGAGGACGTACCTGGTAAGTCCCAGAAGTCCGGGTCTCCGTGCGGCTGCACACCGCTCAGGGACTCCGGACTCGTTTAAAAAAAAATAAAAATGTACCACCAATCTAGACCGCATTAGAATTCTACTGGATCTAAGCCAATGGGTCTCCTGTATGAAAAATACGTCTATTTTTTCTTTTTTCATTAGATCCAGCATAGCCACTCTTTTCTGGGGGGAGTTAAGCCCTTGTACATTCACAGATAGAAACTTAAATCTTGCCATATTCCTTCAATGGAACTATTATGCATAATCCTCCTGTACAACTAGGCATGTAAAATATAACATAAATACAATCATACATTAGAATGGTACTAAGAACCTTCCATTCCCTTACCATCCATACATAAGTGTTCCGATATGAGCCCCCCCATGTCTCAAACACTTGATGTCAACCCCCTTCAAACACCTCAGATCTACTAATTTATCGGAAAATAACCTTATTTTCCAACAATCTCCTCTTGGCTAAACGCGTTGATCGATGTAAAGATACATAGTAACATCTACAGATGCAAAACTCCCAGATTTGAGTCTCTCCATATGGTGGAAGAAATTGTGATATAAATATATTGGAGGTTCACTCTGTTTTATATGTTAATTAAGAATAAAGTTGTATTTTATTAATGCGGACAATACACTGGATGTGCAGTTTTTTGATGCTATATAAGTATGTACTTTTAAGCTAATGGGGAAAACCTATTTTTACGCACCCATGTTGTTGTTCTACTGTGATACTTGATGATAAGTGCTGTTGCAACATTCTTTGAAGATTGCAGTTCAGTTATGGTTGTTGTAGCTAAAGGAATACGGTACGTGAATTGGAGGTAAGAGCTGCTGAACTTTGTATGATGTCGGCTGACCCTACAGTTGCCAGACCTCCCAACAAATATTTCAGCAGATCTTATGACCCTCTTAATCAGTCCACGTCTCTATCTTCAGGGGGCCCTAATCATCATGTTAGTTTAATACAGATTCCTTAATCAGTTTTATCATTAAAACTTTCTCTCCTTTTGCCTTCTGCTAATAGAATATATCAATGTGCCTGCTACCGGTTCCCCCTCCTCTCCTCACCGGTTCACCAGGCACCCTTACTGCTCCGTCTCTTTCATCAATCTTTACTTTTCCTCACAAGCAGCAGCATTCGTTTAATTAGCTCTGGGCATAAACAGTGTAACAATGTTCCTTCTCCCGGTTCCACCTCCTCCCCTCTCTGGTTTCCCCAGGTACTCACTGCACCACTCCTTACTCCACCACTTATCTCCACCGGGCCTCGTTGCCCCTGTGTCCCATGTTCCCTCCACTTATTTCAATATCCCTTATGTTTGCAGGGGCCTCTGCTTCACACATCCCTTGTTCCACTACTGGCGTTCTTGGCCCACAGCAGTCCTTCTGCCCATATTTTCACCTCAGGTTTCTCCTCCGCTTCTCTCTTGGGCACTTATCCAGCTGTCTCAGTCCCACCCGTTTGGTCATGTACAGCCACTTCTCTTGTTGGCATTCACACTTGCCGTACTTCCAGTTCCCAACCGTTCTTGCCACACAGAGAGAAGCACTATTCAGGATCAGCCCAGCCTCACATCAGTCCTTACTGCAGGCACTATTTTCTGTCTGCTTCTTCCCAACATGCCATAACCTTGGGTCTTACAGATGCGTCACCTCTTCTGCGTCCTACATCATCACCCCTGAACAATTTATTATTTTCCTGTCTGCAGGGTGACTTTACTTAAAGGGATAGTAATGTTTCATAATAAAAGTGGCTCTAATTAATCATCATAGTATATGGACTTTGTAGAGTGTTATATCAATACTGTCAGACTTGTAGTTCAAGAGTAATTCAATGACAAAGTATCCCCCTCCCGCCCCTTTTACTGATGTAACACTGTTCAGCCAGATCAGAAGGGAGGTGCCCAGGCAGACTGCAGAGAGGGACAATCTTCAGTTAGATAAGGGAAAATCCTGAAACATTTGTAAAGGGGGGAAGGGCTTTCATTGTTCTCATAGGAAGAAGATTGTCCCCCGCTGTTATCTGTCTGGTCTATGGACTGGATTCCACATCTTAGAAGAGATGGTTTACACTAGGTAAAACCTCTCTAAAGGTTTGAGAGATAAGGCTTATATTGTTCTTCATGTTTTTTAATGCCTACAAAATAAAATAAAGATAAAATGAAGTATTACTATCCCTTTAATGTGTTAGTTCCGCTTTAAGTTATGTCAGACTTCGTTTATTTGCTCTTAGTGTTCCTTTAAATCAGTGAGAATTTTAGTTGCTCCTTAAGGTACAGCTAGAACAAAATTGTTCTTCCTTTTACTTTGTTCATATGGCCTAGTTTCTTTAAAGGGATAGAAAAGAACATTATACTAACCAGATGATATAAATATCAGTAATCATGCAAATCCTATAAGATGGAGTCTCCCACTAAGACGATGATCTGGAATGGTGACAGTTTCTATTTAAGCAAATTAAGAGCTGCTTATTTTAAGGTTATGGTCAATTAGATTGTAAGCTCTTTGGGGTAGGGTGCTCTTCCTAATATATGATTGACTCCCTTAATTGTAGTTCTTCCCACGCTTATAAAGCAATGATTGCACTATAGCCTTATGCTCTTAGCACTGTCCTGTATTTTTGTATTGTACTATTACTACTTCTATAAAGTGCTGTGTACATGTGTGGATATATATATATATATATATATATATATATATATATATATATATAAACAAAGTAGATGGATGCACTCACTGTAACCACGGATAACGACCCAGTGCATGTCCATAAAAAAGTAGAATTACATACAGTTCTTTGCAGGTAAGACAGCACTCTCAGGAACCAGTGAAGACAAAAGTGTTTTATTGATTCGACGTTTCGACCAAGAAGTGTGGCCTTTTTCTTCATTTCAAATGGTTCCTGAGAGTGCTGACTTACTTTCAAAGAAATATATATATATATATATATATATATATATATATATATAGTTCCCCTTTAAATACTTCATAATTTCATACTAATGTTGATCTTTCTATAAATTGTGAAGCCAGTGGCCTAAACATGTATATCTATTTCCTGTTTAGGAACTTGACTACGAAGCAATGCAAATGGCTAACCTCGGTATTATAGTAAGGAACAGGGCGGCTTTCCACTCATCTGTCATTTCTGAATATCATGCAAAAGTGACTAACATACAAGTTCAGGTAGAAAACCAGAAGGAAGGACCGATATTTTCTCCAAATGAAGTGTATGCAAATATACCAGCAGGTCTGCATGGACAAGAATTATTCGCATATATATTGACGAGATTTGTAGCTTTGGATATGGACACTGGAAAACCTGCAACGAATATTGTGTAAGATATTTCGTTACATTATTTTCACAACAAACAACAAAATAGCTTTACCTTTTGAGTGCCAGAGGGGTGTCCAGCACATTGGGAGGAGATGTACAAGGAGTGATAAAGAGGTGATAAAGTGGAGATAACTTCTCCAGCGATATGATTTCTCCAGTTCCTGTGTTATTCTATGGAGCCAATGCACTAAGATTTCTACAGCTTTGGCTTAGGCTCTAGATCAGTGTTTCTCAACCTGTGCCCTCAGTGGCTACTAACAGGCCAGGATTTGAGAATTTCCTTTTAAGAGCAGAGGTGAGTTAATCAATACAACTGAGTCTCTGATCAACACACTTGTGCTCTAGCAGGGAGATTTGTAAATCCTGGCCTGTTAGTGGCCACTGAGGGCACGGGTTGAGAACCTCTGCTCTAGAGAGTAACACAGGAACTGGAGAAGTGATAACCCCGCTTTATCACTTCTTTATCATGCCTTAGTGCATAATCCCTTTTGAGAAGCAATACATTAGACACTCAAAGGATTCACTGATTTACCATATGATATGTTATTTTAACCTTTTGGATGTTAGTGATGTCTCCAGCATCCAAATAGTTAAAGGAGCAGTAAACTTTTTTTTATGAAAACCTATATGTTCTAGATCTTTTCCTACTGAGAAAAACAAGGGTACTCCCACCGCTGTCAGTTGTTTTATTCAAACTTTATAACAGTTCAAATAACCAGGAAGTGAATTTACTGTGTTTACTTCCTGATAGTTCTAACTGATAGGAAGTGACTCAGCAGTTTCTATCACATTCTATGGAGAACTGTAAATCACTGACTTTCTTCTCCATTAGAATGTAACAGAATAACTAATTGGAATTTGACCACTAGAGGACACTGCTAATGTAAAAACACCATAGGTTTAAACAGTAATAACTCTGGAAATATGCATCTATCAGCAGTGGGAGTACATTTATTTTACTGAACAGGAAACACCCTACAATATATATTTTTTCATAAAAAAGTTTACTGCTCCTTTAAAGGAAAACTAGCAACTAACAATGAACAGGGGTTATATCAATTGAAATGTTCTGTACTTCACTGCACCATGTTGATTTAACTGGGTCTTAAAATCCCTTGTATGCTAGAGCACTGGAGTCTTGCATTCAAAGTGTTAAAAGCTTCATTGAAATCAATGAGAATTTTGGTATTTTTTTTTGTCTCCTATGACAGTATTTGCCAACATTTGTCCTCGGGGCAAACTAACACAACAGTTTTCCAGGATATCCCTGCTTAATCCCTGGTGGCCCAGTCAATGTGATGGAACTACCCATGCTTAATCAGGGACATTATTTACCCTTTGAGTGCCAGAGGAGTTGCAATGTATTGCATACCCCTTTGGCAGGCAAAAGGTTAACCCTTTGAATGCCAGAGATTTGCAGTGGATACCTCTCTGGCACTCAAAGGGTTAACACATGATCGTTAACATGCCCTGAGGACCCAAATTGGCAACTGTCTCCCTGTGGTGCAGTTGTCTTGCCCCAAAATTCCTCCAGTACATCTTAGTACTCCCAGAAGCAATGATTCAGAGGGACATCTAGCATAAAAGTAGTTCATTTGGATGTAAGAGACTCATCCAGCACATTGCTTCTCAATACATTGGGTTCACAGCAACTTTATTTATACGCCTCTTTATAAAAAAATTGTAGAAACACTTTATTTCATACATGTTAAAGGGATAATAATACTTAATATCTAAATATATATATTACTGGGTTTATCTCCTGAGTAAAACAAAAGCTGAGATATGTTTTATTCACTGCTGAGAGATGTTTTATTCAAAAGTTACTGCAATATTTTAAGTGCAATATCTCGGTGGCCTGAATTGTTACAGTGACACATCCTAGGGACAGCTCTGGTCAGTTGACCATAAGCCTCCACAAGATGGTGCAGCAACAGCGTCACTGGAACATTTCAGGCCACTGAGATATTGCACCTAAAAATTTTGAGTGTGAGCTGCAATAACTTTTCAATAAAATATCTCAGTTGGAGTACAATTTTTTTACTCAGCAGGATAACCCCTATAATATATATATTATGCATAAAGTGTTATTATCCCCTTTCAGGCTTTAATAGGTAATAGTTGCTTCTGGGATGCTACATTAGCAAGGACATTGTAATTTCCTGCATTATTATCAAACACAATGGAGAAATGATTGGTATAATGTAATTATAGGGCCTTGTTCATCAAGTTATAGAAGTGCACTTTTGGAACAAACCAACTGCAGCATAGGGGTAAGTGAGAAGTCCCATTGATTTACAGCTTTAAACTCCTTTAGTGCAATGTGTTGGATACATCTCTAGCATTTAAGGGATTAAAGCGGAACTTCCAGGTAGTAATAAGTCGCACCTTCAATAATTAAACGTATGGCGACTAGCATTATAATACATGTATTACCTCTGTAAAGTGCCACATTCTAAAGAAATCTTTAATCATCCGAGACCAGAAGCCAGGCAGCAGTGCAGGAATCTTGTCTGCGTGCCTGCATTGTCAGTCCCGGTCTCCTCTAAGAAGCATTGCAGCGTGCCACAAGGTAACCGGAAGGGACTGACGGCACAGGCGCACAGACTACACTAACCTGGCCGACAGACTCCAAAGTCCAAAGAAGGATTTCTTTAGAATGTGGCACTTTCGAGAGGTAATACATGCATTGTGATGCTAGTCACCATATGTTTAATTATTGAAGGGAGACTGAAAGTTCCGCTTTAAAAGCCCATTTTAAATCAATGTGAATTTTCAGAATTTTCATTTCAACCCTTCGGTACAATTGTATTGTTCCACAATTGCACCTCTTTATCTTAATGATTAAAGTGTTAGTAATGTCTAAAAAAAAGTTTTTTTGCATTTAGAAGAGCTTAAAAAGCTGATCTAAATGCAAAAAAATGTATCTCTCAAACCACTATGGTTTAAGAGATACAGGCGTTTAAAGTTTGATTTCTCCTACTGTGCACACGTTTTTTCTCCTACTGTGCACACGTTTTAGACCATTCCAATGAAGGGATTCCGTGTAAGTAACGAGATCTCGCCACTTCTCAAGCGCCTCCGTGTCGACCGACACGGATCTCCTGCTGACAACTTTACAGCTGTCAGTAGGAGAAATCAAACTTTAAACGCCCATATCTCTTATACCATAGAGGTTTGACAGATATGTTTTTTTGCATTTAGATCAGCTTTTTAAGCTCTTCTAAATGCAAAAAAACTTTTTTTTAGACATTACTAACACTTTAAGGACTAATGTGCATATACTTCGTTTTTGCTGAATAAATACAGCAACAAAATGCATATACATGACAGTTTTTCTATTTTGAAACAGGTACAAAAAAGGACGAGATGTAGAAAATTGGCTTGTGATTGACTCTACAACTGGAGAGGTGAAGCTTATATATGATGTAACTCGAGATTCGATACATGTTGTCAATGGCACGTACACTGCTACAATCTTGGCTATAGACAATGGTGAGAAGAATTAATAATAATCCATAAAATACTCATGAGCAGGGCTCTTTTAACTATATGCCACAATGGGTAGCTGCCTAGTGTCTAGTCCTGCAAGTAACCACAAATATGATAGTCTAGTTTAGAATTCTCTGGAGCTTCCACTGCTTAGTGACCTGAAGCATACAATCCTGTGTGAACAATGTGTGAAGCTGAGTTGCAAAACTTGGCATTGTATGAAGCCATATGAGAGCAGAGTGAAGTTTAATAAATCAGTGAAGCTGATGCACTGCAGAGAACTGGGGCAATCCAACTGCACCATTGGGACAAATGAATTAAACGTGGGTCCTAGAAAGCTACAGAGATCTCAAACATTCCTAAAGATTAAGAGCTTTTACAAGCAGAGCCCTCTCTCCACCTGCATCATTCTTGCACTTTCTCCTCCCCTTTGTTTTGTGCCAAGCATTATAAATAAAAGATTATCATAAAAATAACACATTTTGAAGCAATGTGTTGGAGACTTGGAATGTGCAAAATGTCTCCAATGCAGTCTCCAGTCTTTTCATGAGAATTTTTTTGCAGAAAAAAACATAATTTTTCTCTTTTTTGTGGTGATTCAGATGGAAAGAAGATCCATTAAAAGTTCCACCTTTTCACTATTACAAATTATATTCCTGCTAGTTTCCCCCATGCTTTCTATGGCTATGAGAATTCCCACTAAAATGCTATCTGTCAGCATCACTGTACACGATATGGGGCAAATATACAGGGCTTGTTGCCATAAAAGTCTAAGTTGTCAGAATGTGTCCAGCCATATGTACTACAGTAATCATACACTGTAGTGTATACCAACTGCTGGTGTTAGAGACTAACTCCATGGGTTTGAACTGGCACATTTGTACATTCATCTCACTGTCTGCAAATTACATCCACTCTCCCTTCAACCATTCAGAGAACTGGCAATACTCCTTAAATCAAACAACTCCAGCACCTCCACTTTTCTTGTCTGCCTCTACACTAGACTAGTATATATCATCAAGGTATAGACTGACAACATGCAGTAAACAGTGATCACCCTTTATATTGTTATTTAAAGGGATAGTATTACTTCAAAATTACTATCCCTCATATTGTAGCCCTTAATAAACTGAGTTAAATGACACCAGCGGCATCTCTCAGACCTTTATGGTTTAAGAGATAGCCGCTTTCAAAGTTTCCTCTCCCCTGCTGTCAGCGTTCTGCTGCCAGCAGGGGAATCCGGTCCCGGGACAGGCGGAGGCTCTTCAGCAGAGCCAATATCTCGTTATGGAAGCAAAAATGATTCATAGAAACAGTCTTCTACGTGTCCTTGGTTACCAAGCACAAGTAGAAGACTGTTTCAATTAATTATTTTTCCTTCCATAACAAGATATCAGCTCTGCTGAAGAGCCTACTCTTGATTCAGAGACCGGATTCCCCTGCTGGCAGCAGAACGCTGACAGCAGGGGAGAGGAAACTTTGAAAGCGGCTATCTCTTACACCATAAAGGTTTGAGAGATGCCACTGGTGTCATTGAACTCAGTTTATTAAGGGCTACAATATGAGGGATAGTAATTTTGAAGTAATACTATCCCTTTAAGTTATCACTGTGAGAATTCATGAGGGGCACACTTGATGTGGGGATTCCATTATTATAATTTATTTCAATTTAATAAAAAGTATAAATAATAAAAAGGCACTTTATACAGAAGTAGCACTTCCAGAAGGTGAGAAGTGCTATCTTTTGTATGTTTTGATTTTGAAGTGAAAGCTTTTGTCCAACTATATTGGAAGCCACTCTAGCATTCAGTGGCAGAATGGCACCTCTTTAGGCTCCAGAGGATAACATAGGGATTGATGGTTTCCTCTCAGTAGAGAGTGTCTCTGACCTTTAATTCACCTTAGTGCATCACTTTCCTGGAAAGGTATTCTGTCTTTACAAAATACACAAAGGTTTTTCAAAGAGTGAGTCAGCAATGGAGAGCAGTTTTATATTTTATATTGCTTAGCATTTTGACCCCATAAAAGGAAGGAAAACTTGTTGTAGCTATTATTTAGCATTTGGATGCTAAAGATTTCCCCAAAAAAATTGTGAGGCAATGTGTTGGAAATCTATCGAGCATACAAAGGATTACATATTAGCATTGTATTGAAGGTGAAAAAGACATACGCCCATCAAATTAATCTTTTTTGATTCATATAACCCTGTAAAGCTTGAATTGCTAAAATATGTGTCCAACTCTCTTTTGAAGATTTTTGCTGTCTCTTCCAACAATACTTCTCTATGTACTAATTTTCATATTTTACAGCCTATACCGAAAATAACCCTTTCCTTTGCTGATAGTGAAATTTTTCGTGTAATCACCATGGATGATCTTTTGTCCTCTGTACAATATATATTTGTAAATAGTAATTATGCCACCTTGCAGGTGTCTCCTCCTCTCAGAGTAAATAAACTTGGAAAGTCTCTCATTCAATGTATAATTTTGTTGCTCATCTCTGAACTTTTTCCAGTTCCAGAATGACTTTTTTGGGGACTGATGCTTAGTTAAAGGAGAACTAACACCTCCTAATAATAACCACCACTTAACTTATAATGGCCCCAAAATTCTAATGTCCCCTATGAATTTTGCTCTTGCACTTGTGTTTGAGAGATAGCGTCTTCAATAGGTCCTGGATATCATGTCCATGGAGGTGGACATGACTGTGAAGCAGTGAGTTACACACCACTTGTTCCTTAAAGGATTAAGATCACCATGTGCAGTGAGCAACATTTGAGGCTCTGTGTTCCTCCTACAACTACCGTGTCCACCTCCATTGACTCTAATCCAGGACAGACTGAAGGTGTTATTTTTGCAACAAAGTCACAAGGCCAAATTGCACAGTAACCAATAGGATTTTCTGGTCATAGTAAGGTAAGTAGAGGTTGTTTTCCTTTAAGGGGAGGTGTTTTCCTTTAAGGAGGCCTGCTAATGTTATTCTTTGCCCAGGGTACAGTGGTAGCTTTAAATGGTATGTTCATGATAACGGCATGCTTGTGAACTATATTATTCATTTTAATAATATGACTTGGACATGTTCTAAATGTGTTACTTTTTTTTTTAGAAACACCTTCCCGAACAGCAACAGCCACACTCGTTATTAATATTCCTGTATCAAATACTCAATGTCCTGTTATTCTCAATGGAAAGAAAATAGCTTGTACAGATAACCCAGAGGTTATTCTTCAAGGCTATGACAATGATACAGATCCTTATGGTGCTCCTTTCACATTCAGACTATTGTCTGTGTCAGACTCAACACCATGGCATCTATCACAAATAAATGGTAAGTGTGATAACCTGTATCACTGTAGTAAGTTGACCAGAACAATAACATTATTGTAAAACAAAAATTTGTAAGTTCAAAAGAGCAGTAAACTTTTTATGGAAAATAAGGGTGCTTCCACTACTGTTGCTAGATTTCAGTTAGTTATTCTGTTGCATTCTCTGAGAGTTGAGACACTGACAAACAGTTCTCCAGAATGTGACAGAAACTGTTGAGGAGAGTGAATGCTTCCAAACCCCCATGCTTTTTAGAGATATCCCTTTGAGTGCCAGAGGGGTATGCAATGCATCTCTTTGCACCCCTCTGGCACATTGGCACTCAAAGATATAGATAGATAGATAGATAGATAGATAGATAGATAGATATCCTATATATAATTCGCTAGGATGTTTGTCAGAAGCTGTCATGCACAGTAAAGACTGCCTGAACGCACAGAATGCTGGGAGGTGTAGGAATGCAGGGAGTTCTGTGCTGGGAGCATTCTGTGCTTTCGGGCAATCTCTACAGTGCATGACTGCGTCGGTGGCAGGACTCAGAGCACGAACAGCCTCTTAACCTTTTGAGTGCCAGAGGGGTACGCAACGCATCTTCGGCAGGAAGCAGAGCAGGACCATCCTCTTAACCCTTTGAGTGCCAGAGGGGTACGCAACGCATTGCATGCCCCCTCTGGCACTCAAAGGGTTAACATCACCCGGACCTTTGCCAGTGTACACGGCTTATACACTAGTTATATAATATATGTACAAGGGCAAAAGTGGAACAATTAATGAGCACATCAAATACACAATTATCCCTCTTTTGAACTAAGGAGTTAAAAGCCCCATTTAGATGTATGGTACAATGGGCTTGTCCATGAATTGTTCTATTTTAGTCTTTTTAAATGTGCTTCATTGTATTTAAAAAGTTTAACTCTTTGAGTGCCAGAAGTGTACGCAACGCATTGCTTTGCAATGCGTTGCACACCCCTCTGGCACTCAAAGTGTTAAATGATCATACATTATCAGTCCATAAAATAATTTAGCTTATAAAAGGTATAGCATAGCTATGTGTTGATGTAACCCTTTAAAGGCCAGTGTGATGTGTAAAGTACTGGGAAGCAATGTGTTGCATACACCCTGGTTCTTCAAGGGTTTATATATAGGTATCAGGTCACCTCATTATGTAATGGTTCAGTGCAGATATCTGTGGGCAGCCAGAAGCTCTCCAGCTGTTATGGACTACAACTTCCATCAAGATGCAGATTGTATTTAAAAATAGCTGGAGGGCCTCAGTTTGCCCGCCCTTGGTGTATATCCTTACTGGTGATGGTCTAGTGCCTTAATGGCCTCTTAAAACCAGTTAAGAATGCTTCATCGACCTGGTTAAAAGTCATAAATTAACCAATTTATTGTCTGAAATAATTTCTAAAGTGTATCTTACTGCCCCCTAGTTATATTAGAAATACTATAATATTTTACCATCTTCATAGTCACGTCAAGTAAATATCATTTTTGTATGTTGAGCATTATTATTTCAAACGTGAATTTAATTAATGATGTGTTTTGTTTTTTTTTCCCCTTTGTTTAGCAACAAGTGCAAAGCTGTCATCAGGACCAACAAGTTCCCGTAATATCACTGCTCAAGTTATTGTCACTGACAAAGCTAACTATAGCTGTCCACAACCATGGAGTGTTCCGATTCAACTCTGTGACTGTATAGGAAGTGGAGCGGACAAAATTTGTGATGCTTCAAGAATTACGGGCACAAATGTTTCACTTGGCCCATCAGCTATTGGTCTGATAGTCTTGGGACTTCTAATGCTTTTATGTAAGTGTTTTTTTAATCAGTGTTTTTATTGTCTTGTTTTTAAAAACTGCCTTTAAAGGAGACTATGTTTCTAGACTGTTGCTGTTCACCTAATACAGTTCTATGCAACTTTTAGCTCACCAGCTGTTGGGGAATACAACTCCCATCTTCCCCAAGGATCCATTGGCTGGTTGAGGATGATGGCAGTAGCAGTCTCCATCATCCGTTGACTCAAAATTCTCTATTGCAAGACTAGTATAAATCAAATCACAATTGAATTTGTTGAGTTAATGAGAGAAATTAATTGAGCAGCAAGTGAATTAATGGCCATTCACCATTTCACCAATGACAGGACCATATCTGACGCTCACCAATTCATCAGCTTGAGTCTGGAAGATCCCAAAGAAACCTCTGGGGTGGATACACGCAATCAAATATGTGTGTGTGGCTGGAATAGAAGGGGTTTTTTTCCATGTTTTCATGGTATTTCCCAGGTTTGCATACACAAGGCAGGGAAATACAATTGATTATTGATAACTACGAATAGCTATCTGTCAGTGATCATGGAGATGAGCAGCGTATCTAATGCCATAAATTTCCATGTTCCTACTGTTTCAGCACTCACACATCATCACAAATGCAGTACTCGTATTCATGCATGAACAGATATGTCTTCATTCACATGCATGTCATCACAAACTTACACATGTTCATATGCATACGCAAGCATATAACACCTGCTCACATACATACACCCACACACACACACACACACACACATATATATATATATATATATATATAGAGAGAGAGAGAGAGAGAGAGAGAGATTTGGTTGCAGGAAAGCACACACAGGAAGCCTTATTTACAAAAATCACACAGGTGTTCTATTAAACCGATGTTTCGGACAACCTCTGTGTCCTTTATCAAGACTCTTGATAAAGGCCACAGAGGTTGGCCAAAACATTGGTGTAATAAAACGCCTGTATGATTTTTGCAAATAAGGCTTCCTGATTGTGCTTTCCTGCAACCAAATCTGTATATGAACATTCATTTGGATGAGCACCCAGGCGATTTAAAGGACAACTAACAGTGAGTGCTGCCATCTTCTATATTTATAGATAGATAGATAGATAGATAGATAGATAGATAGATAGATAGATACACATACATTCACCTCACTTTGCCGGGTGGCAGAAGGTCCAAGTTTCCAATGATTTCTTTCCTGCAGGGATCACTTTTGCCCATTCCAATCCACGTTCTAACTAGTCCCACCCACACAGCTCCAGTCCCAGCTATTATATAGCACTAATACAATGATTTGGCCTCATGCTGATTTTGTTCCAAGGTATGGGACATAACACCTTGGCCCAGTGTTTCCTACCGTGGTGAAAATTAATAAATAAAAATACATATATTGTAATATGTCTTGCAACAATGTTTATTTCAGTCCATAGAGAGGGGGATGTACTAAGAAGAAAAGGAGTAATTCTGGGGCATAATTGTACTGTAGTAGGCAAATATAAAATCTCATTGATTTCCCCTTGAATGCTAGAAAGGTCTGCTACACATTGCTTTGCAATACACTGGAGACCTATGTAGCATTCAAGGGGTTAAAATCCCTATTTATATCAATGAGATTTTATGGAATTGTTATTTGTCTCCTATTGTGCTGTTGGTTTGCACCCACAATTAGTATGGTTCTCCTGAACACATCACTATCAGACTCCACCAGTCCATAACTGTAAATCAATAGCTGTTTGTTAAGACACATGCTGTGACAGTGGTTCTCAGCATGTCTTCAGTACATACCAAGGGTCATATGGCCATAGAATAGAGGAGCAATTCTGGAACTGCACCTAGGGAAAAAAATCCCACAATTCCTATTTAGTTAACCTTTTGAGTGCCAGAGGGGTGTACAATACACTGCAAAGCAATGCGCCTGGCACCCCCTCTGCACCGCACAAAGGGTTAAATGAGATTTTTAACCCCCCTGAATGCGTAACTGTGAAATAATTAACCCTTTGAGTACCAGGTGGTACGCAACGCATTGCTTTGCAATGCGTTGTGTACCCATCTGGCATTCAGATTGTTAAGTTACAGCCCCATTAAGATCAACAGGAATTTTGTATTTGTTCCCTATGGTGCAGTTGGTCTACTCTCTGCTTTATACATGTGCCTCAAGTTTTCTTTATGTTTGTCTACATGAGATTTACAGATTGTTGACTTTACTCCTTTCCATCACACACAGTTGCTCCCCTATTACTGCTGCTCTGTGCATGTGGTGCTGGAGCCGGGCCCAAATTCGTACCTGTTGCAGATGGGTATGACGGAGAATGCCGACCATGGGGGACTGAAGGACCGAAGCCTGAAGATGTGGTCAGTTGCTTTACCTTGTGTTGAATTTCTCATTAAAATATGTTTCTAATTTTGTTCTATGGTTATTGCTACCAAGGCAACCAACTGTCAGCATACGTACTGACACTCGGTAAACATTAACAATAGTAAAATAATGTTTGAGAAGTGGTCAGCCCCTATTCCTGGACAGGTGCTTTGCAGCCCCTATATTTTTCATGGGAAGAAAGTGGGTGTGGGGGAGGGGGTAAAGGCTGCCTCTTGCCATGCCCCCCCCAGTGACAAGCAAGCCCTTGTTGTAACTTCCCTTTCGAGTGCACCCCTATAGGACTTGTGGAGTTAGGCTACTGGACAAAAGAGAAAAATAGATTGAAGTGAGAATAAAAATCAGTATACATTATTGTTTTGCTGTCTACAGCTTCAACCCTTTGAGTGCCTGACACTTAAAGGGTTAATTAAAAGAAATGGAGTAATTCTAGAACAAACCAGCTGCGCCAACGGGGAAAAATAAAAATTACCTAAAATTCCCATTTATTCAAATGAGGCTTTAACCCACTGAATGCTAGAGTGGTCTCTAACACATTGCTTCATGTCGCCTTGGAGACCTCTCTAGCATTCGAGGGGTTAAAGTAGAACTCTCATTTTGCAACAAATAGGTGATTCTGAAAGAGCTTTCAAAATCAACTATATTTATATTAGTAATTGTTTTATTTAAGACAATTGTTTATGATATATTTTCCTTTATTTATCTGTTTATATGTGTATATTTGGCAGGCACTGCTCCCCATCCCAACTGCCACTTTCTACAAGGAAGTATTAGCACATTTGCATATACTAAGAAATATATGAAACTATTGTTTGAAATAAAAAAATAGCTGACAAATAGCAAACAATATCTGTTTTGAAATCACATATTTGTTACAAAAGTCACAGTTTCCCTTTAAAATCCCCATTTATTTCAACGGGAATTTTCATTTTCTCGACGGTGTAGTTGTTTTGCTTCGGAATTGCTCCAGTTCCTTTCGTTAAGGCTGAGTGAAGTGAAGAGCATTACCACTGGTTTTATCGCAAAGATTCCAAATGTCTGTTGAGAAATAAATAGATTAATCTAGTGATAAATCATCAACTGCAATGGAATCCAGCCCTAAATGAGCCTTGAAATATTTCATTGTACCATATAAAAGCTGTTTCCATATATTATAACCAGGAACATCCTATATAATAATTCGCTAAGTTGTGTGTAACGCCCGACATGCACAGTAGACACTGCTGCACGTGCGTCAGTCACACGCAGTGGAGACTGGCCGCACCGCGGCTGATACAGAGCTGGGCGCTCCGAAGGAGCGTCCAGCTCTGTATCAGCCGAGGCACGGGCAGTCTCCACTGCGTGACACTGCCCGGCGACCGGCTGCCAGAGGCACTGTGGCCCGTGTAACGGGCTGTTCAACTAGTTTCATATATTGGGATTTGATTTAGTTTTTTTTTTTTCTTTCCAAAAAGCTTTATTGAGAAAATTCAAAATACAGTACAGTCAATCAAAAGAAACATTGATTTAGTATCTTAAACTGCTTTTTATCCTTTGAGTGCCAAAGGGGTATGCAACGCATTTCAAAGCAATGTTGTGAGTAACCCTCTGGCACTCAAAGTGTTGACAAAGGTCAAAGTGGGCCGTGGAGAACTGTTGTCATTTATTTCACGCCATTTACCATTTATTTGGAAAATAATTCTCCATACTTAACCCTTTGAGTACCAAAGCAATGCATCCATACCCTTCTGTCACTCAAATGGTTAATAGTCTACCTAGCAAGTTTGTACTGGCAGATGGAGGTGAATTGTCTTATATCTGTTGTAAAATTGTGGAGATATGCCTAGTTTTACCTTCAATCTGCCTGTATATTCACTATCAGATCTACAGCTGTAGTAAGCCATTTATTCCTTACATTGCCAAGGGGCTTGAAATGCATTGCTTTGCAATGCTCTGCAGTCCTCGAGGCAAAGAAGACTAATCAATGCCTTATTAACTCTATTATTAAACACTTCATTAAATAAAATACATTCTAAGGACTGTATTCAAAAGGACAAAGTTTAGCAATTCTGGACCAGACGTACTGCACCGTAGGGACAAATGAAAATTCCCAGTGGTCTAACCCTTTGCGTGCCACAGAGATACCCAACATATTGTGTTGCAATGTGTTGGATGCCTCTCTGGCATTAAAACGGTTAAACAGAGTCTTTGAATGAATGCTGGAGGGGTTTCTTCTCAATGCATTAGAGACCTCTGTGGAATTAAAAAGTTTAAATCTATTTTTAAATAAATGCGAATGTTTCTTTGTTTTCTATGGTGCCATTTTTACTTTTAAGGGTGTCATTACCTGAGCACAGTCATCTAGGCCAGTGGTTCTCCACCCTAGCTCTTAAATGGCACTAACAGGTCTAGACTTGAGAACGTCTCCTTCTTCAGCACAGATGAATTATTCAGAGGTTCAGTCATTTTCATTTGCTCAGCTGTACACAGTCAAGGAACTCCTCTTGTCTTGGCTTGTTAGTGGACCCTGAGGGGTTAGGAACATTTGGTCTAGACTTGAGTAAGCAGGGATATGTTGATAACCTGTGCTATTAGGCATTTGTGAGGTCAAAGGATCCCTATAACATAATAAACAAATGTAACTTTAAAGGAATAGTAATACTTCGTTTTATCTTTATTTTATTTTGTAGGCATTAAAAAAACATGAAGAACGATATAAGTCTTATCTCCCAAACCTTTATGGTTTATGAGATATTCACAAGCAAAGTTTCCCCCTCCCGCCCCTTTTACCTAGTGTAAGCCATCTCTTCTCAGATGTGGAATGCAGTCCATAGACCAGACAGATAACAGAAGGGGACAATCTTCTTTCTATTACAGCAATGAAAGCCCTGTCCCCCTTGACAAGTTTTTCAGGTTTTTCCCTTATCTTAATTGAAGATTGTCCCTCTCTGCAGTCTACCTGGGCACCTCCCTTCTGATCTGGCTGAGCAGTGTTACATCAGTAAAAAGGGGCGGGAGGGGGATACTTTATCATTGAATTACTCCTAAACTACAACTCTGACAGAACAGAGATAACACTCTCCAAGGCCCAAAAACTGTGATGATTAATTAGAGCTGCTTTTATTATGAAACATTACTATCACTTTAAATGATCAAAATAAAAGTGTGCATTTTTTTTTTTGTAGGATGTGACCAATATGCATATAACTTCAGGGGGTGTAGATAATTATGGTAAGTTAAAGGAACCAAACGGATTGTGTTTATGGTTAAGGTTTATTCACATGAGTTGTTGCAGTGCTAACAGTGCATGAAAAGTATGAGTTGGGTATCAGTGGACATATCTGTGGAAACAAAAGTGGAACAGTTTGGAACAAACAAGCTGCTGCATCGTCAACAAATGCAAATCCTCATTTATTTAATCCATTGAATTTCAGAAAAATCTCGAAAGCATTTCTACAATATCACTTCCATTTTGCTTTTATATAATATCCCATTTGGTCACAAGCATGACGTATTTTGGGAGCAAAAATAAAAATATTCTAAAGCTAGCTTAAGGGGATCCAAGTGTAACAGTAATTATCCTACTGAATTTTTTGGGAAAAAAACTCTGCCAAGAAAAAATACATCCAAAAATGCCTCATTTGTTAAAATGCTTCATTTGTTAACCCTTTGAATGCTGGATGGGTACGCAACACATTGCAGTGTGTTGCACTCCCCTAGGGTGACCACATGTCCTGGATCGCTCAGGACAGTCCCAAATTTTAAAGCTGAACTTTCACCCGCTATAAAATCGCCCTGCAATAATTAAGCAGGTAGCGACTATCTTTATAATAGATATGTTACCTCTGAAATGTAGCTGATTATAATGAAATCATTTATTGTAGGAGACTGATGGGTAGGTTAGTGCAGTCTGCACCTCTGCACCATCAGACCCTTCTGGTTACCATGTGGCACACTGCAATACTTCTCAATGGAGATCGGGACTGACAGCGCAGGAGCACAGACAAGCTGTCTGCGCTTATGCCTGGTGTCACAGGCGAGGGAAAGGGTTAACAACACCAGACCCCTGGTTACCTGTTACTATTCCTAGCAACCACCAAATTAACCCCTGAAATCCCTCCTGCACTATTACCCCATTACTACAATTCGCTGCCACCACCAAGACTTTATATCTGGGATCTTAGGTTACCCCAAACACAACAGAATTACAGTATAAAATCACCTTAATAATCATATATATATATAATTAACCCTTTAGAAATGTGTGCTACCTGAGCTTCCTTCAGAGTAGTTAGTTCATGTTAGAGAACAGAGACAAGAGCTGATTAATTGAACATTTAATCTGAAAAAATGCTTCACAGTGCTGGTTACAAAAATGCATAAGTAAAGGACATACAGAAATAAAGATTATACATTGGAAAAACAGTCCATAAAGTAAAATGGGAGAAACAAAAGAAATCCTTAAATACAATTACCGATATTTTAAGAGTCCTTGCGGGAACTTCAGATTGTATTTCCCCCTTCACTTGTTACAAAGAAATTCACTGTTTTATCCAAAAAACTCATATTAAATACTTACCTGGGGGGAGGTTTGGCGTGACAGTTTATGGCCCACTCAATCAGACCTGTCAGGGATGTCACTGCAAAGTTCTACCCGAAAAATCATAAGGCTTCCCAAAACATGCAACCCACAGCATACCTCTATAATGTTATAATAATCATATTTTTCATATCTGTGTAAATATCTGGACAACAAACATGCTGGGTCTAACTGGTTGCAAAGTGACTATTCTTGTAACTCATAGCAGGAACACCTCCCCCTGGCATGTTTGGTACCCAACAAAAGGATAGAACCTGGGCATTTTAAATATAGTTTTATTGAACCATTTTACACAATATATACATGTTCTCCCTATTTCATAATATGTAACTGTCCCCTGGATGAACTCCATCAATGCAGAGGGCCCATTACCTTTTTTCTGGCACTCTATATATCCTGCTCTGGTGATTTACTCATTCAGTTTCTGGTAATGTTATCTAATCACCTAATTTAGCTAACACTTTAAAAGGTACAATAAAATACACAAAATAAACAAATTATACATAACAGGGCCCTGCAAAGGCCAACTTAATTGGCATGACACGTTTGTCACAAGCGAAGGCCATAGGCCCTGATGAGACAAGGGGGAGAGTGTGGGAGGGAAAGGCTTAACAATACCAGACCTCTGGTTACCTGTTACTATTCTTAGCAACCACCAAATTAACCCCTGAAATCCCTCCTGCACTATCACCCCAGTACTACAATGTGCTGCCGCCACCAAGACTTTATATCTGGGCGTCTTAGGTTACTCCAAAGACCCCCAATTCCTTTGATGGACATGATTCTTCCAGTGATCATGTCCTCTGTATTCACCACTTCAGGGCGCACCAAGGTGAATGAAGCTCCACAATCTCTCAGTCCCATGGTCACCCACAGTTACACTCTTCAGGTTATCCTCTCTTTTCCCCACAGGCCCACCCACAAGAAAAACTGATGGTGGCACTCCCACCTCCACGAGCAGGTGGTGGTGGATTCCTAGTGGGACAAGTAACCCTCAGATGCCCAATCTGGTTGCACTGAAAACAAAGGCGGGTATAGGGCCCACCAGACATAGCCCCTGCGCTGCTGGCAGCTGGTGGTGAGGTCCTCACTGCAGATCTTGTAGATGGTGACTAAACTGTATCTCCTCTCCAGGTTGGAGTACCAGCTGACATAACTCCACACCTAGATGCTGGTGCATGGATGTCTGCATAGTCATCTGCCCATTCTGAGGCATCCCTAGCAGTTTTTGGCTTTCTTTCTAGAATCTACCATCTTACATCAGGGCTCCATGTGGGTAAGAACTGTTCCAGGACCATTAAGTCATTAACTGCTTCATAGCTGGTAGTTTGTAACCCTATAATCCGTTGCTTGTATGCAGTTTCCAGTTGTCCAACATACTGAATGCAGCTAGATGAAACACTCTGCTGCAAACTCCTAAACCTTTTCCTATAGGCCACAGGAGTAAGGTTAAAAGTTTTTAGCAAGACAGATTTAATTGCCTCATAATCATTATCAGTCTCTGGGGGAAGGGACACAAACACATCCAAAACTTTTCCTTTCAACTGTGGGGTTAAAATATCTCCCCAACTGGTCTGAGGGTAGATGATGCTGCATGCACACCTTTTCAAAACTTTTCAGGAATACATCCATATCAGCCCCCTCTTCCAGGGAGGGAAAATCCTCTTTGCGGAGCCTAGATGTGCTTGTATCTGATGCAGTGTTGTTTGATGAGGACAGAACTGTAAACTGCAGCTTGGCCATTTCCAGCTCATGTCTCCTTTCTGACTATCTTTCTTGTCTCTGTGCAGCCTGCTGTTGAATCATCACTTGCATGGCCTCCTGAGGATTTGAAGCCATCAGTTGTCGAAATAAATCTGTAGAGCAAATGTCCATGACACTTTGAGGGGTGCAAGGGGTGATAGTGCAAACACTAGGCATTCTAGTATGTAGTTGTCCTGCAGTAGTAGGGTGCTCAGTACACAAAAATGTATGCAATTTCTTTTAGTGCTAAGATCCCTATACAGGTAAAATCCAGCAAGCACTAAAAATCTCTAAATATATCCCAACGCTGCCAACCAGTTTGTCACAAGTGAAGGCTATAGGCCCTGCTGAGACAGTGGGGAGAATGTGGGAGTGAAAGGGTCAGGCTGCCTGACCAGCAGGTAGAGAAAGGGGTAGACCTCATCCCAACCCCCAATGTGCTGCCAGAGGGAGCTGTATTCCCTGGTGCAGCCAGGTGGGGGGAAGGCAATATGAATTTCCTGAACTCTCTGCGCAGTGACCCCTCCCTTGAAGGGCTGAGACACTGCACTGAGAAGCCAGGTGCTGACATGGATAGGCACTGGTTAAATTGGGATACCATATTTTATACTGGGATTCCCTTCCCATTGACATGCTGGGGCTCAAGGAGGGAGAAAGGCAGATAACATGGGAATACAGATGGCCTATCTTGTCAGGTGGGAATTGAGGTTAATGGTGAACAAACTGATCAGCCTGTGGCTTGATCCCTCTGTCCACCATCTTAAGGGGGAGGTGTCATGCCAAGGCCCTCTGGTTTGTATAATTTGTTTCTTTGTTTTGTACTTGGATGTTATTCAAAGTGCACCAGTCCTACGCCATAAAATTAGCTGAGTAGATAACATCACCAAAAACTGAATGAGCAATCACCAGAGCAGAACATATAGAGTGCCATAATAAAGGTCTTGGGCCCTCTGCTTTGACGGGGGGTTATCCAGAGAACGTGTATATTGTGAACTGTCAGGCCAAACCTCCCCCCAGGTAACACCCAGCAACTGTGGACTCCTATTTAATATGGGTTTGTGGATAAAAAAGGGACATTTCTTTGTAACAACTGAAGGGGGAAATACCACCTGAAGTTCCCACAAGGACTCTTAAAATATTGTTAATTGTATTTAAGGATTTCTTGTGTTTCTCCCATTTTATTTTATGGACTGTTTTGCCAATGTGTACTCTTTGTTTGTCTATGCCCTTCCTAGCATTCCTATTAACCCTTTGAGTGCTAGGTGGGTGTATGCATACCCCTCTGACACTCAAAGTGTTAATGTTACTTCCAGGACATAATTGGATACAATAGAAATAGGTTTGAAAAAAGAGGCCGCACCAGTGGGACTTTTTTTTTTATAAACGTTAATGCAGATTTAATTTATTGAATTTAAATTAAATCTACATTATCATTTATAAGAAAATCCTACTGGTGCTTCCTCTTTTTTTGAACATATACATTTATTTATTAGGATTGCGCACCTGGGCATTTATTTCTTGAAGAGTGAGTCCTTCCATATCTCCAACATTTGCTGCAGCAAGAGTCACAGGAGTGGCCAGGTTACAAAACCCCCCCAGCCCTCCTGCAACGAGATTCCTCATTGAGTTGCAGCAGTTCCCCGATGTGTAGGGATCGCCAAATCCCACAGGCAACACTGTGCAGCATTCACTAGTGTTAAATAAATAAATAAGTGATTTTCACTTTTGCTTTTCTTTAGAGATAACATGTTTATTCAGTCCTGGATGTCACGTCCATGGCAGTTGCTAGAAAGATCAAAGGACCTCAAAATCGTAACCCTTTAAGGACCAGTGCGGTGTACAATGAATTGCTTCACAATGTGTTTTGTAAGCTTATGCATTATTCCTGCTGTGTGTGTGTTTGTGTGTGTGTGTGTGTGTAAAAAACATAAGAAAGCAAGACCGACTCAAGCAGCCCATTTTCCTTACATGTGCTGTCTCTTGATCCTCTGAAGATCCTGTTCTTAGTTGGCAAAGTGAGGCATTACTACTGGTCACATAAATATGAGTAGCTGATGCCCACGTGGCACAACTATTCATTAGATTTTTTTGAGCAACGCAATGATCCAATAAACCGTGTGAGGGTTCTGCATTGTGAGTTCATAGGCCACCATGTAGATGCACTCTGCTGGAATGTATATGCATCCTGCATTGATAGCAGTATTGCCTATTAAAAACCTAATATGATGTTGTTTTAAGCATTATCTCAGTGTATCAAAAACTAGGCTAAAAATGCCCTTGTCTTAAAAATGTCTTTCTATTTGTACTTATTGCATTTACATCCATTGTTGTGCATTATTTTACGTCTATCATGGCTGTCTACTTTTGCAGATGCTTCTACACACAACTATATGGTGGAAGGAGCATTGGGAGCAGGTGCAGCAGCAGCAGGCTTAGCAGCGACAGCAGGAGGATTTAGAGAGACATCTGGAGCAGGGTTCGTGCAGAATGGAACAGGATTTGGTGCAGCTGGCATGGGAATGCATGGAGTTTCTGGAGAAAGTAACATAGCAGGTTCATTGGCTTTGGCTCCCCCATACAAAGAAGGTGGCACTATAAATACAGCTTTTGTGGAAAACTACTTTGCTGAGGTACGAAACTCACCAATAAAAATGTAATACAAATGTAAAGATCCAAGCTTATTATACTGAGCTAGTGTAAAAGCCTGTGTACACAGGCCAAGGTCTGGTGAGGTAAAGAGACCAGTCCTGCTCTCTGTACTGCTGCCACCTCACTGGTGGCGTACACGATGCAGTCATGCACAGTAGAGACTGCCCAAACGCAAAAGCACAGAATGCTTCCAGCATTTTGTGCGTCCAGTCAGTCTCTACTGCGCATGACTGCATCGGACAATCATTCTGGCCTTTTATATCCTATATTATAATTTGCTAAGTATGTTTGCCAGAAGCCACCATGCGCAATAGAGACGGCTAAGCGAGCTGCACTCATGCGCAGTACAGACTGCCCGTGCCGCGGCTGATATGGAGTGGGGCCCTCCGAATCCAGACTGGAGTCCTCTCTGCGCACAGGAAGGTGTGCAGAGAGGACTATGGTCTGAATTCGGAGTGCCCCGCTCCGTATCAGCCGTGGCGCGTTCAGGCAGTCAGTACTGCGCATGACTGCAGCGCCGCCAGTGTTGGCCCATGTATACAGGCTTTAAAACTAGTTATAGGATAATGTGCATTGCAGGTATTGTACATTTCTACTAAGAACATCTTAGGGCTATATGTACAAATAAAAGTGGAGCAATCCTAAGCCAACAGAGGACATAAAAAACCCAACTTATATTTAAATAGGTTTTAAAGGGCCAGTGCTTCATAGAATAAGATTAACCATTTGAGTGCCAGAAGAGTGTCCAAATCATTGTGACGCAATATGCTAGGCACCCCTCTGGCACTCAAAGGGTTAAGCACATTAGCATTTTAACCCTGTGAAGCACAAAAAAAAAAGTATGTAAATCCAGGGCTTACTTGAAAGCAAAAGAAAACTCAATGTATTCTTCATGGTAAAACATTCTAAAGAAATAAAGAATGAAATCATACAGGGTTAAAAGGAAGACTAGTGTTTGAGTTATTTATTTATATTTCTCTACATACCTGGGAATTTCATCTTCTTCTATATAAAATAACTTACCAAGCTTCTTTCGTTGTTATGACAAAGGGAGTCGTTCTTCTCAGTATCCCCACCCTCTAGTGATGTCAGCTACTGAAATTCCACCCAGCCCTTTCACCTCATGCTGTTTCTTCAAATTCTCTTTCGACATCAGTGAGAAGTTTAGAGGAAGAAAAAAGAAGAAAGAGACATGACCAGCTAAATTTACCAGACCTAAATAAATTAAAAGAAAACTGAACAATATTTATGTTTTGGGAGGCAACTGAGAAGAGCCAAGGATAAGCTTCCCAATGTGGGATTTATTAAGAAAACTATTGTTATTTTACACAACATACGTTGCACTTTTAAATAGTGCTTTTAACCTCTTTGGAAACTTACCTACATACCCAGGAAGTTTAAAAATTAGCCAGCCCTGAGATCTTGTAATATTAACCTTTCAAGTTCCCATAATCATATCTGGGAAGTTTAATTTGCGGAGTCCCTGAAGGGGACTACTCTGATGCTGCTGGGAAGTATAGGCGGGAAGTGCGAGGAACTTGGTGGGGAAGGAGGAAAAGTGGGAGGAACTGGATGGGAAGGAGCAGAAGTGGGCAGAGTGTTTAAGAAAATTCCCCACATCTGGAGAATCAGCCTCTGCCCAGGAGACCCGGTAATGCACTCTCAAACCGGAGTCTCCAGGGGAAATCCAGAGAGTTCCCAGGTATGTCCATAATATAGAGAATCTTAGCTACTATCTTAGATCAGTCCTTAAGGAACCATTAAAATACAACAGCTTAACCCTTTGAGTGCCAGAGGGGTAGCAACACATTGCTTCGCAATGCGTTGCGTACCCCTCTGGCACTCAAAGGTTTAAAGACATCACTGCATGAGCACACACAAGACAAGCAGGACTTCTCCCTCTACCTACTTGATACAAGTGCCCAGAGTTTAAAGACAAACAAAGCAATTAATTGGAAACAGAATATATAATAGGTAGCACTGGACTCTCTCACCCTGAGAACTGACTCTTCATCTTATACTCTGATATCTGGGTCACAATCCTGAGTGTTAGGGTCAAACTCTGAGAGTTCCCAAGTATGCCTGTCTAGTAGCCAAAGGGTTAATCCTTTGAGTGCCATAGGCGTGTGCAACTTATTGGTTAGCAATGCTTTTCTTACCCCTCTGACAGTGAAAAGGTAAAATGCCTCATTTAAATGAATTGTAGTTTTTATTTATTTATTGTACAGGTCAATCACTCCATTGCTTACCATTGTGTATATGGCCCTTGGATTCTTAACCCTTTAAAGGGATAGTGATATAAACATAAAAAGTTATACTGGATTGTTCAACATACTTTTATATAATGCACTGTACCATTTTCCAAGTCCTCATCTTTGTAGTCTCCTTGTAAATTGAGTTGAAAGTTCCCCCTCCCGCCCTTTTCCCCTACATCAATCATAGTTCCCTCAGAAGTGAAAGCCGGTATGGACGGATCGCAACAAGGGAGAATATTGTGTCAGCATAAGGAAAACCCTGCTCCGATTTGTCCATGGGGGCAGGGTTTTCCTTATACAGAGACACACAAGATAATGTCTCTCATTGCGATCTGTCCAGTCAAGCTTGACCGGCTTTCAGATCTGAGGGAAGTATGAGTGACATAGGGAAAAGGGATGGGAGGGGGAAACGTTCAACTCAAATTACAATGAGAATACAACAATATCAACAATATTCAAAAGGGTAAAATTATAATGAATAATCAAATATTACATTATTTGATGACATTACTATCCCTTTAAGTGTCACAGTAACATAGTAAATGAGGTCAAAAAAAGACACAGATCTGTCAAGTTCAACCTTTACCTCATAACCCAGAGAAATGAGAATTATATAAGCTTTCCTGCTGCTAAGTAAGTGTATTTACCTGAACTTCCTGTTTTGTCTACTAATACACAGTATAACCCTGTATGTGTCATAATGTTCAGTTAATTGGTTCTCAGTGCATTGCATATCACTCTGGCACTCAAAGGGTTAAATGCCATGAATGATATCCTGATATTGAATATATCTATATTCTGAATATTTTGGTATAAACTGTTATCATTATTTCTTTTGATTTGTATTGATGTTTTCATTATAGAAAGCTGATTCCTATGCTAATGAGGATGAAAGTCGACCTGCGAATGACTGCCTTTTAATTTATGATAATGAAGGCGTTGGGAGCCCTGCTGGATCCATTGGCTGCTGCAGTTTTATTGCTGATGAGTCAGATGAAACCTACCTGGACAGTTTAGGACCAAAGTTTAAAACCCTAGCTGAGATATGTATTGGTAAAGAGATTGAGCCTGAGTTAGGTGGTAATGAGCCTAGATTATTTCCTAATGTTCCACGAATAGAAACTGACACAACCTTTCTGTTAGAGGAATCTAGTACAAATGTGAACGGAATGCCATCTGTGCCTGTTAATAGCTCTACTTATATAACTGAAAGCTCATATTCATCTTCTAACCTTCAACCAGCTAGACCTATAACCGAGCCGTTTATTCCAGGTAATGTAGTAGTAACTGAGACTTATACTACCTCTGGTGGCCCAGTGAGACCTGCTTCATTTATTGCTGAGCCAAGTAATCAGCCTAACATTCTGGTAACAGAAAGAGTAGTAGAATCTACTTCTGGAGTGCCAGGAGGATTCCCTGAAATACCTGATGGCTCCAATGTTATTGTGACAGAAAGGGTTGTCCGCCCTGCTTCTGGGGTCCATGACATGGTAGATTTCCCAAATTTACCAGATGGCTCCAATGTAGTACTAAGAGAGAGAGTGATTACCCCTTCTACTTCAAGGTTATCTAATTCATTCAATCTCCCAGATTTTGGTGATGCTCAGAATGTTGTTGTTACAGAGCGACTGATCCAGCCAGTATCCAATGTTCAAGGTGGTTTAACCTTCCACCCTGATCGAGGTGCTGGGCAGAATGTATATGTCACAGAAAAAACAATGAGATCCGGCCCAGGAGTGCAAAGCCATATGCTGAGCACTGAGCCCTTGCTATCCCAGACCATGGGATCTAATTCTCCAAGCCTTACTCGTAGTAAGGTGACAAAATACAGCACAGTACAGTATACTAAAAAATAAACCATGAATAGTATTTATCATTGGCTTTAGAAACAGAGAAAGTTCCCACTGAAATATAAAAAGAAATGATAATGTTTTTAGCAAAGTAGAAACATATGCACACTTATAATGATGCCATTCTGTCAAACCAACAGCACCCAAGGTGAGACAATATCTGCATTGAATGAATAGGGGCTTTTAACCCCTTGAATGTAAGAGAGGACTCCGATGCATTGCTTCAAGCATTCAAGGGGATAAACACCTCTTTAAATAACTGGAAATTAAGGATATTTGTAGGATGGTTTGCCCCAGAATTGCTCCTCTTTTGCTTTATACCAGGAGTGCGCGTCAGCTGCTAGAGGATGATGGGAATTGTAGACAAGCAACAGCTGGAGGGCCTCATGTTTCCCTCCACTTTTTTTATACATATGGTCAGTAGTCTCTTACCCATAATACAGTATATACAATTAATTGGCAAACTGAGAAAAAACACGCTCTGAGGCTGATTTATTACACACACTGGGGCAATTCCAGTGCAAACCAACTGCACCAAATTGGGGGGGTAGGGGGGAAAATGAAATGTTCCATTGATTTAAGTTGGATTTTAACCCCATGAATTCTAGAGAAGTCTCCAGTGAATTGCTTTGCAATGCACTGGAGAACAGTCTAAAATTCATGCATTTTAAGGACAAATAAACATTATCTAAATTCTCATTGATTTAAAGATGTGTGCATGGGTTGGAAACTTCTCTAGCATTTAATCCCTTAACCCCTTAACGACCCATGACGTGCATGTACGTCATGAGGTTGAGGTCCCTAAAGGATCAAGGATGTACATGTACGTCATGGAATTCCGGGCTCCCCACACGGCTGCACACCATTCGGGGAGTCCGGAATCAGATTCTCAAAAAAAAAATGCCCCGTGGTCCTTGAGTGACTGCCACGTGCATGCGTGGCCGGTCCTTAAGGGACCGTCATGGGAAAACTTGCGTTAAGGACCCATGATGGTCCTGGCACATTAAGGAATTCAGGGGTCACCGCGTGGCTGCCTGCCATTCGGAGACCCCTGAATCCATTGGGCCAAAAGACAAAATGCTCTATGGTCCTTAAGTGCCGGCCACACGTTAAGGGGTTAAGAGGTTAAAAGTCTGTATTAATAAAGAGGGATTTTTATTTTCCTTTATAGTGCTCATGGTTTACTCCAGGATTGCTCCTCGTTTGTTTAATGCATACAGCCCATAGAATGCCTTTTTGCCATACTGGGGTATAAAGCAAATAAGTAAAGAACTCAGCAGAGGGCAACCTGTGGCTTTCCTGCTCGTTCTTGACTGCTACGGTCATGTATCTGAGGCCTAGATCCCATTGCAGTTGATAAGTGTTACCAAACGGCTTTATCTTCCCCGTTATATTTTTTTCAAAATCCTATATTATAATTTGATAGGATGTTTGTCAGAAGCCATCATGAGCAGTAGAGATTGCCCGCTCTGCAGTCATGCGCAGTACTGACTGCCTGAACGTGCCATCAGCCACTGCACGTTCGGCAGTCAGTACTGCGCATGACTGCAGCGCCGCCAGTGAGAAGAGAGGCACTGGCCACCAGCCGAGGTTGCTGGGTGGCACTGTGGCCTGTGTACACTGGCTTCAAAACTAGTTTGTAGATAACTTTATCAAGGGTTTTATCAGCTGCAATGGAATCAAGAATTCAGCTAGCCAATGAGTGGCTGAGGATGAATAATGTTTTAGTCTATAGCTGGACAGACACAATTTGCCAGACTCTGGAGTATGCAGACATTGAACCATATGTACAAAGCCAAAAGTGGAGATATTAGAAGGCAAGCCAACTACATCACAGGAAAAATATCCTTGTTGATTTAAAGGGGATCTATCACCCCTTTACAACTTTGTGTAAATAGTTTTCTTATTTAGCAAACATGCTTTAAAGTTTATTCATTTTTATTTTTAAACCGCTTGTTTGCAGAAATTAGAAGAATAAATACAACTCAACGCCTACTTCCGAATAGACTGCTCTTGCCGAAGTTTGCCACTATCTGTAAACTGGAGCACTCTGATTGGCAGAGATCGATTTCTGGCCAATGAGAGCGCTCCAGCTTACAGACAGACAGCCTCCGTCATCGGAGGACGCTGGATAGAGGCAGAGCAGCAGGCTGCGGCAAGGATCAGGTAACCGCAGCCTGCCCGGAAGTAGGCGCAGGGCTGTATTTATTCTTCTAATTTCTGCAAACAAGCAGTTTTAAAAAAAAATTAATAAACTTTAAAGCATATTTGCTATTTAAGAAAACTATTTACACAAAGTTGTAAAGGGATGATAGATTCCCTTTAAATGGGTTTCTAACCGTTTGAAAGCTAGAAAGA
This sequence comes from Rhinophrynus dorsalis, assembly GCA_037306005.1. Taxonomy (NCBI): domain Eukaryota; kingdom Metazoa; phylum Chordata; class Amphibia; order Anura; family Rhinophrynidae; genus Rhinophrynus; species Rhinophrynus dorsalis. Next base: position 135,887,281 of record CM074723.1, on the reverse strand, counting down.
TCTCCGACGCATTGCCTTGCAATGCATTGGAGAACTTTCTAGCATTCAATGCGTTAAATGCCCCATTTAAATCTATGAAAAGTGTCTGTTCCCTGAGGTGCAGCTGGTTTACCTCAGAATTTCTTCGTGTGTGTGTCCTTGTACACGTCTCGCTGTTTGCAGAGATCTGTATAGTGTGTCACAGACTCTTCTGATTAGGAAATTTGGTTCTAGCAGGGACTCAAATTTGATTTTTGTACAATATGTAAATGAAATTGTGATTTCTAATTGTAAATATCAATATTGCTTGTTATTGTTTAGTATTAGGTTTCCTTTTCTAATTCCCTGCCTTATCCACAAAAGAAAAGAGAAACAATTCTGATGAAAACTAACTATTTCGTAGGGGGGAAATAAAACTTACCATTGATGTAAGTGTTGCTTTATTTACCCCTTGAATGCTAGAGAGGTCTCCAGAGCACTGCTGGAGTCCTCTCGATCAATCAGGCGTTTAAAAGACCCGTTTGCAACAACAAAAGTTTATTTCTCCCCATGGTGCAGATGGTTTGTCCAGAATCACTCCTTTTTCTTTTGTGCACAAGGCTCATAAAGCCTTAATGGTTTGCCCCAGAATGGGGCTATGTTGCCTTTATACACAAGTCTCTATATATTCTTTTACCTGGGGTAGTTTTTAGATATGTTTGGTCTGGGCTCAGCTATTGGTCCCCTCAATAGGAGACAAGGAAAAGCCATTGGTGTTTTGCAGTCTGCCATGAATTCTTAAAACCAAACTATACTCTTAATATTACATATTTCTTCTCAATAGTAAGGTCTCTGCAGCTTGTGACAGTGGGTTTTTATCACAATGCAACTGTTATGCATCTGACTGACATAACACTGATATGCAAAATTCTTCCCATACTGCTTCCACTAAACATACATTTGTTTCTACCTATTTAGTGTTGTAAAGTTGTAGAGATATTTGCCTATGACTTGTTTGTGTAAATAATTTCTCTTAATGGATCAGCATAAATGTTGTAAACTTTAATCTGAAAATAAGCACTAAAGATGTTGCAGTCCTCTGAACAAGACATTTGTATAGCTAGCTATAAAGTGTAATGCAATCTAGAAAATTAGAGCTTTCCTGGTGAGCAAACCACTGTTACTCCTAATGTTGGAAGATGGTTCATTCAAAGACATTACAAGTCAAAGCTTCATTTTTTTGGTCGTAATACTTCAACGGTCTGCCATTTTAGGGTAGCACTACGGCAATTTATGGAGAACTATTGTTAGTGGTTAAAGTAATCCAGTAACAATAGCACTGCCCAAAAATACCAGGCTAAAGATACATTGCAGACAAAAAAATGCAAGTTTGAGCTGCGATAACTTTAGAACAATGTATTTCCATGCCCAGGAAATGATATATTTTTCATATTATAGGACGCTTTCCATTTAACCCTTTGAGTGCCAGATCGGTATCCAGCACACACTTCTCTGTCACTCAAATGGTTAAAGAATCCTGCCTGCAGATTAATTTCCCTCCGTGTATATTTTTATAAATCAGAATATTTTTTATTATTATATTACCTGTTAAATGCCATCATATGCTGTGGAAATGTCATTGAATGCAAATAAACTATGAATTCTCTATCAAAACAAGCGATTGCTAGCAAGACATTTATTTAGGAACAGAAATATCTGCAGTTAATAAAATAGCATTTTCTAAACCTCAAATAGGAACTGTTCTTGGATGTGTGCATTGCATACCCCTCTAGCACTCAAAGGGTTAAAAGTGTCTCATAAGTATACATGGAAATGTAGATGAACTGTGGATTTTCTTAAAGGGATAGTAATGTGGCTTTAAAAGTTGCTCGCCGAGCCTTCTGTATGTTAAAAGTAACTGATTGCTCTATGTCTAATGCCTTACTTGTTTGTACTTCAAAAGTTATGAGGTGATAAAGATCCCCCACCCATACCTCCCAATATTTCAAATTACCAAAGAGGGACACTTGTGTTTTTTTAGGGGGTGTTATTGTGGGTGTGGCCGGTGGGAGGGGCATTACCAATTAATTTTTAGGCTATTTCATGGCCTATTGACACCTCCTTGTATAATCTAATAAATGACATAACAAGACCAAAGTCTTTTATTTACATAGACTAATTTATAAACACACGTACTAATGTTTAAACAAACATTGATGTGAGTTTTATGGCTGTGGAACAATGGAATACACTTTTATACACACTACACAATCTGATCTCCTAAAAAGAGGGAAATCAGGGTGGGAAAGAGGGACAGAGGGATTTGGGTCTAAAAGAGGGACACTTGGGAGGTATGCCCACCCACCCCTTTCTGGCACGTCACGCTGAAGATGCAGGCTGGTGAGGAGGGCTGTAGCGAGGGACAAACTTCAATAAGAAAAGGGAAATCCTACCCTCCTTAGTCAAGGGGGACAGGATTTCCCTTATACTTACTGAAGTTTGTCCCTCACTGTAGCCGCACAACCAGATATGAGATTCAGAGGAAGGTGTCCAGAAAGGGTCGGGCAGGGGATCTTTATTGCCTCATAGGGTTGCCACCCAGCCGGTATTTTACCGGCAGGCCGGTAAAAAATTGGCTTCTGTCCAATGTTAATTCTATGGAGGGAATGCCATGGCCGGTATTTTTTTGAAGAAAAGGTGGCAACCTTATTGCCTCATAACTTCTGAACTACAAAGTACGGTATTAGATATAGTGTAATTGGTTACTTTTAACATACGGCGAGCAACTTTTAAAGCAACATTACTATTGCTTTAAATGCAATGTAAAACGTTAGAAAAAATGAAATTATAATTGCAGGTTTTTTTGTTTTTCATTTGTCAACAGTAATGTATCCCCTTGTATCCAAAGAGCTTCCCCACTGCTCTCTAGCTGTTGCAGATGTGCCCTTGGATTTTCTTGTTAGAACTTTTCATGTGTATATTTTAACACCTGGATATTTCAGAGGGAGACCTCTTTAGTATTTAAGAGGTTAAATGTGTCTTGGCTAGGTGTTAGACTATAGGCCTTATGTATAACTGCAAACTACAGAAATTCTGGAGATACCCAACTGCACCATGGGAGATAAATACAAATTCCCCTAATTGCCATTGATGAAAATAGAGATTTGTACTCCTTGAATGCTAGAGAGGTCACCAGCACATTGAGAAACAATGCTCTAGAGACCTCTGTAGCATGCATGGGGTTAAACACCCCCATTTAAATCATTTAGAAATTTGTATGTGTCCCCTACAACAATGTTTCTCACTCCTTTTGGGGACAAGTACACAAGTTCATAATTATCATTCAATTCAACAATACTGAAATAATATATAATCAGTAAAACCACTTTATATTTAAAAAGAATCTGTTTTTTTCATACAGAGGTTTAGTTTTGTTTCAAATTGGATTTCAAAGTATAATTCTTCCTGGTCATATTTCATCCTTTTACAGGTTTAATAGGATATGAACGTTTTATAGAGTAGTGAGGGAAAGGAGAGGAAAGGTGGATGTCTGGTTTCAGTATCATGATGAATTATATTGTTTGACAGTCACACCAGCACACACCCAGACAACCAGATAAGCACAAGCAAGCGTTTTCACACATTGACATTTTCACTCTTATGCACAGTCACAATCCCTCTCACACATGGACACACTGAGTCACACACTTACTATCACAGACATATTTGTTTTCACACACACACACACACACACACACGAGCGCGCACACAAACTAGAACACACATACACACACAGTCTCAAAAACTCAAGCAAACACACACACAGTCTCACAAGTCTCATGTGGTTCTATTGGCCCTTGCATATGAATATAGAGAGGGAGAGCGGATACTCATAGAGAAAGTGACAAGAGTGACAGAGCAATCAGAGACACTCTCCACAGCACCATGCTGCCCAATGGATTATTTTAGGAAACTTTAACTATTTACAATCTCTCTTGTAGTGTACAGATGCAGGCAGCCACACAAACAGGAGACAAGAGGAACTTTTTCCATCTTCGAGCTTAGAGGGATAGGAATACTTATATAATAAAATATATTTTGTAAGGTTTATCCCCCTGAGTAAAACAAAGGTACTCCCACTGCTGAAAGGTGTTTTATTCAGACGTTTTTACAGCTTAAACTTGATTTTTTTTAGGTGCAATATCACAGTGGCCTGAAATTGTTCAGTGGAGCTGTTGCTACACCATCCAATGGACAGCTCTGGTCAGTTGATCATAAATCTCCACAGGATGGTGTAGCAACAGCTCCACTGTAAAACTTCAGGCCAGTTTGATACTGAAATACCTCAAAGAACCTGAACTGAACATAAAAAATTCAAGTTTGAGCTGTAATAACTATTGTATAAAACACCTTTCAGCAGTGAGAGCACCCTTGTTTTAATCAGAGGGATAAACACTACAACATATTTTTTTACTATCCCTTTAAGAGCTACACATGCTTTAACCCCCTTCCCGACAATGGACTTACCTGGTACGTCCCGCAAAATCTGTCACTTAGTGACAATGGACGTACCAGGTAAGTCCGGGAAATCTGGGTCCCTGCGCGGCTGCTCGGCGTTCGGGGACTCCGGAATCATTTGCCGGGAAAAAATGTTAGCCGGGGCGTTAAGTGACGGCCGTGTGCGCACGCGGCCTGTCGCTAAGGGGTTAATGCACTGCCCTTAGCAATAGGACCTGCCTGCAATGTAGAAACATACCTCCCAAGTGTCCCTCTTTAGGAGGGACAGTCCTCTTTGAGACCCCAATCCCTCTGTCCCTATTTTCTACCCTTTTGTCCCTCTTTTTGGGACATCACAATGAGTGGTGTGTATTACATTGCTCCAAAGCAATAAAACATAAATAAATGTGTTGTTAATTGTCAGTGTATCTGTTTTTACATTAATATGGGCTATTAAAATACTTTGGTCTTGCTCTAAATAATTTATCAGTTACACAAAGAGGTGCAGATGGGTCAAGAAATAACTTAAAAATTCTTGGAAATGCCTGCCCACCAGCCACGCCCCCAGAAACGCCACCTAAAACAGAAGTGTCCCTCTTTCACCATTTGAAATGTTGGGAGGTATGTAGAAATGCTGGGGTGGCCTTCAGACACATTGTGCAAGCACAACCAGTGTCACAACTGATAATGATTGGACTAGCTTGGCACTTCTATATAACAAAGTATCCCCTGCCTGTTTGTCAAATTCCCACAGTGGTACAAGTACCACAGGCTGAGAAACTAGGCCCTAAAGTACAGATGGTTTGATCCAGATTTACTCCATTTTGCTTTTATACATATGGCATTATGTTTGCCTGTGAAAATAATGTCCACTTCCCCCCACCCCTGCTTCATTACAATAGGTATTTCATGAATGGCTTTTTGACTGACTAGGTGATAATACAGCTGTCTGTTTTTGTCAGACTGTTTAACTGGTGTTATACTCAGAAAATAGAATTGACCAGGGCTGCTCTCTCTAAATTACCATGACACTGATGAATTGGTATTTTGTCTGACATTCCAAGCAGGCTTTTCCAGTAGTTTTCATATATTTACATTTTGTTTACGCAGAGACTATATATGATACTAGTTAAAGGAAGACAAACAACTCCTTATAATAAAACCAATTTACTTTAATCTGGCTGGTTTTTAGGAATAGATTCTGCTCATTGAGGCTGATGGACTAAGCAGGGATGGACAACATTTGACTCCAAAGCTGTTGAAGACTACAACTCCCATCAACCCAACCAGTCAATGGCTGCTTAGGAATGATGGGCGTTGTAGTCTCCAACAGCAGCAGGTTGCCTACCCTCGTACTCCTTCATGCAACCTACAGAATCCCTGCTACATTTCTGTCTTCTGTGTCCTGAACTCACCTTTTCCTATATTTTCCCAGCAATCCCATTTCAGAGGGCAGGGGGTAGATGATGGAAGGCCCACCAGACTGTCAGCTAAACATGACTGGCTGATGAACATGTGGTGTGGCCTTTTATGGAGTTATGGCAAGCATTGCAGCTTCCAATGAAGTTTGTATGAAAGATCTGCTTGGCTGCCCTAAAGGCTACAGTGCAGATCAGCCATTCTGAAACTTTACTGCGTTCACCACAGGCCACCAGCATTCCTTATTGCACTGGAAACATTACTAATGCACCATCTCTGCTTTGTTGACACTTGTGTAAACAGGGAGGTGGCTTAACTTGTCATAGCAGGGCCCCAGTGCAAACATTTATTTGACACCCTAACACACAAATATTTTCAAACAGATATACAAGAACCTATTGGACCCTAGGACAGATGGAGCCCCCTTAGTTGCTGGGCTCTGCTTCTACAACTGTACCCCATGTAGTTATGCCCCTAATAGGCATACCTGGGAACTTTTTTTTGTGGACTCCCCAGAGAGGGGAGTTCTGTGGTGCCTCTGAGGGAGATAAATGACGCAAATTACTTCACAAAGAGGTGTTGCTTAATGGTGAGTAGGGGCGGGACTTATAAAACATAAAAAAAAGTAGGAGGAATATGCTGGGGAAGGAGGAGAAGTAGGCGGGTAGTAGGAGGAACAGACTGGGAAGGAGGAGAAGAGGGCGGGTAGTAGGAGGAACAGACAGGGAAGGAGCAGAAGTGGGCGGGTAGTGGGTGGAATATGCTGGGGAAGGAGGAGAAGTAGGCGGGTAGTAGGAGGAACAGACTGAGAAGGAGGAGAAGTGGGCGGGTAGTGGGAGGAACAGACAGGGAAGGAGCAGAAGTGGGCAGAGTTTCATTAGAAACTCCCCACATCCGGAGAATCAGCCTCTGTTCCCAGAGACCCAGTAATTAGCAGCAAAAAACGGAGTCTCCGGTGGAAATCCGCAGAGTTTCCAGCTATGCTAATAGGGCCTAAGAAGTAGAAACTCAAAGCAAACCTGCAGCACCATAGGGGATACATAAACAATTCCATTGGCTTAAATGAGGCAGATTTAACCCCTTGAATGCTAAGGATGCCAAAGCATGGATCAGTTGGTTTGCTCTAGCATTCTTCCAGTTCTCTCTAATAAATCAGCCTTACTGAGCAGAATCGATTCCCAGTGGCCATTAGGATTTTCAGCCTCATTTTGGCTTCTTTTCTTTAAAGAGTCAGCATTTTTGTTTTATATTTATTTTGTTTTGTTTCTTGCTTTTAAAATGTGCTTATTGTACCATGTTTATTAAAACAGACTTTTGTACAACTTAGTCATATAAATCACAGAGGCTGATGTACTAAGATAACCTGGTGTAATTCTTGTGCAAAAATGCAAAATCCCCAGTGATTTAAATGTGACTTTTAACTCCTTGAGCGCTAGAGAGATCGTCACTCCAATGCTTTGCAATATGTTGGAGCCCTGTCTAGTATTCGAAGGGAAGGGAAGTCAGATTTAAATCAATATTAATTCTTATTTTTTTTTTTCATATATTCCAGTTGGTTTGCTCCAGAATGTGTACTGTTTCTTAGTACATCAGCATCAGTGTTTATTTACATCATTAGAAAGTGCCTTTAGGTTTCATACAGGATGTTTGTTTACCGTGTTTTATAAATAAGAAGCTTATTTGTTTTTTTTGGCAGTTGCAACATATTGTATTAGTGCTGTAGCATTCAAATGTTTAACCCTTTGAGTGCCAGAAAGGTATCCAACGCATTGCTTTGCAATGCGTTGGATACCTTTCTGGCACTCAAAGGGTTCAAACAGTGGTTTTCAACAGGTGTGTCATGACAAAATTAGGGTTCGGTAGCCAGATCATCCCTTTAAAAACGGACACATGTAAAACCACAGCACCAGGCTTAATGTATTGTGTTCCAAATGCATTCAATTGTATTCATTGTTTTTCCTGCCCATGTGTATCGCAGAAGATTCAAATTCCCAGCATGCATCATGACTTAAAATTAAATGTATCCACTTAACCCTTTGAGTGCCAGAGGGGTAGGCAACGCATTGCATAGCAATGCGTTGTGCACCCTTCTGGCACTCAAAGGGTTAATAACAGTTGGGACCCATTTGATTAACCCTTTGAGTGCCAGATGGGTGTCCAAGCCATTGCAAAGCAATGGCTTGGACACCCCTATGGCACAGAGTTAAATATTCTGCAATACTGAGGCTGACGCCATAAGAATACTGGAGTAAGTATGGACTAAACCATATGCACCATTAGGAACAGATATAAATTCCTAAAATTTCAATTGATAAGTGGGATTTTTAACCCCTTGAATGCTATAGAGGTCTGTAATATATTGCTTCGCAATAGGCTGAAGACCTCTCTAGCATTCATAGGGTTTCAAAAACCCCATTTAAATGAATATTTCACCCCCATTGTGCAGTGGTTTAATACAAAATTGCTCCAGTTCTACATAGTGCATCAGCCACAGGATTTCTCTACATTCACCTTCAAGATAATTTAACAGGCCGGGTTTTAGACATTGCTGATTGATCTCAGGTGGTTAACTGGAGGATCAGTCATTGTGATTGATCTGCCTGGGCTAAATCAGGATATCCTTAACCTCTTAACAACCGGCTGTGAGGCTGGCAGTTAAAAACCACAGAGCTTTTTTTTTTTTTCCACAAAATGGATTTAGGGGTCCCCAAGCAACATGCAGCCGCTCAGGGACCCCTGAACTCCATGATGTGCCAGAACCATCATGGGTCCTTAACGCAAGTTTATCCATAACTGTCCTGGTACGTCATGTGTCCTTAACCCGCTCAAGGGGTCTTTAACTGCTGGCCATGCGGTTGGGTAAGGGGTTAAAATGACCTGTTAGTGTGTCCTGATGACTGACGTGGAGAATCACTTGCTACTCGATGTGCTGTACTCCCCTCTGATCCTTAAAGGGTTAAGAAAATCTACAAAATGCTAGCAAATATATCACACCTCTGACAATCTCCAATTTTCTTAATAAACCTTTTTATTTTTTAATTTTCAAAACTCATTCATGAATCTGTATATTTACTGGCAAGCCCTTATGTTTGGCAATAACTTTGTATTATTAATAAAGCAATTTTAAATAAACACAGCTTTTATGGGATGTTTAATGAGAGCAAACGACATTGCTTCAGTCATTCAACCTCAGTGTTGGAAACGGTTCAGCTGATCAGCACAGATAATCTGTACGTACTATGATGAATATTGTAATCCCTTGAGGACCAGAGAGGTCTGCAAAGCCTAGCAAAGTAAAGCATTGCACACCTCTCTGGTTATCAAGGCGTTAAGAAAGGCATATAAATGGATGCACGGAAATGTGGGAATACATATCTCCTTCTTTGTGTACATCTCTTGCCCTTGCTGAGCCATGGACACAAACAAAATGGAGAAATGTGGGGTCAAATCAGTTGCACAGTAGGGGGTAAATAAAAATTCATATTTGCGAAATGGAGATTTTCACCTTTTGAAGAGAGGTCTCCAATACATTGTATTATACAGCAGAAACAAAAATTCCCATTGATTTACATAGAGCTTTCAAACTATTTAAAGCTAGAGAGATATCTGCTTTGGGAATTAACAGGGTTAAATGTTCCTTTAAATCATTGGGAATTTTGAGAATTTTTATTGTCCCCTACAATGCAATCAATTTGCCAGAACCGCTCCACTTAAGACTTTCTACGTATGACCTGCTCTGCCTCAGGGACTGTGAAACCCAATCTGTCCATTCAATTTATGCCTTTTGTTTTCTTTTGACTTAATTTAACCCCTTCACCATACCTCCCAATGTCCCTCTTTAGTAGGGACAGTCCTTCTTTGAGACACAAATCCCTCTGCCCAGACCTAAATCCCTCTGTCCCTCTTTCCCACCCTGGTGTCCCACTTTTTAGGAAATCAAATGGGTGGTGTGTATTTAAGTGTATCACATTACTCCACAGCAATAAATCTCACATTAATGTTTGCATAAACTTCAGAATACATGTTTATAAATTACTCTATGTAGATAAAATACTTTGGTCTTGTTCTAAATAATCTACTCAGTTGCACAAAAAGCTGTCTATAGGTCATAACATAAAATACAAATTCTCAATAATGCCCCACCTACCAGCCACACCCCCAACAACAACACCTAAAATGAAAGTGACCCTCTTTGCCCATTTGAAATGTTGGGAGGTATACTTCACAATTGATGTGTACCCCCTCTGGTCCTCAAACGGTTAAAGGAAAATTTCTCATAAGTTTTTACTGTTTTCTATCATTTTTCACTGTCACTACCTCTGTCACTAACATGTAAACTGAAAATCTCATATAGAGATTTCAGAATCACCTTTATTAGCCACTTTTTATTTCAAACAATAGTTTGTGAGATCTTTAGATGTTTTATTAGGTTTATGCAAATGAGCTACCATTGGCTGGTAGGGACAGGGAGTAGTGTGGAATATTTCTATCTGACTGGCATGCCAGTCAGGATTATCTAATTTGCATAGTCTGGTAAATACACAAAGCTAAATAAATATTTCAACATTAATAAAGCTATGTGAAAATCACCTATTAACAAAGTGGCAGTTTCACTTTAAAACGGAACTACCACAGCTAAACAACTTGATGTCTAATCAGGGGAGGGCTGGCCTGGGGGGCAGGGGGGCAATTGCCCCCTGGGCCAGTCATATGTCTGGGCTGGTGGGCCACTCCTGCTTGTTGCTGCAAATGTAGCTACACTAGTGATACCACAGAGCTTACAACTGAAATGGAGCTACACTAGTGATATCACAGAGCTTACAGCTGAAATAGAGCTACACTAGTGATACCACAGAGCTTACAGCTGAAATAGAGCTACACTAGCAATACCACAGAACTTACAACTGAAATAGAGCTACATTAGTGATACCACAGAGCTTACAATTGAAATGGAGCTACAATCCAAGTGGAGCTACACTAGTAGCATAACTCATTTATCTTGTAAGTTATATGGTATCACTAGTGCAGTTTTACTTACATTGTAAGCTCTGTAGTTGTACCAGTGTAACCCCATTTCAGTTGTAAGCTTTGTAGTATTGCTTGCCTTACTTCACAACACTAACTCTATGAGTGACAGAGGGGTATGCCACGCAATGCAAAGCAATGCGTGGCATACCCCTCTGGCACTCAAAGGGTCAATGGCAATTTTGAAATTAACAAACGGGAGGGGTCTGGGACAGTGGGCTGGAACAATTGTAAAATCAGGCCACTTGATTGTAGTTGCCCTCCAGGCCACAAGTTGCCAGCCCTCCCCTGTGTCTAATAATTCCCAATCTGGTGACTAGCTGCTCAGCCGGTCGGCTCCTAGCAACTCCTCCTAGAGTCGGCTGGGACTGACAGAGCAGGCGTGCAGACGTCACTATTGAAAGATGTCTGTGCTCCGTCCTGCCTGTCAGCCCGGGAAGAATGGAGAATTCTATTGAATAAGGTAATAATTCTGGCGACTAGCACTACAGAGCAGCTAGTCGCCAGATGGGGAATTATTAGACATCAAGTTGTTTAGCGGTGGTAGTTCCGCTTTAAACACCATGTACTCTAAAATGGTAAAAAACAAACATTTCTGCTGCAGTGCAGGTCTCCAGGCCTGTCCTCATTAGCATTAAGCTGCATAAGCAACCTTGAAAGATGTCTCAGCACTGATAGTTCAGTATTGTTGAAAACTGTGAGCGATAAGAGAAGACCCTGATTAGAAAAGAGATGTGTACGTATTACAATAAATTACCTGTCTTCGAACTTGTCCTTCATTACAAATGGCACAAACAAACATAATGAAACAGTGACTAAACAAAAGTTGTACTAGAAAAGCAAGCTTAGAGTTAAATTTAAGGGATCTAGAATTAAATTAAGATATTTTACAGATGGTATGTAATATATAAATGTATATAGCGCCATTTCATTTATAGATGTTAGTGTTCTTTAAAGTCTAATGATGAGCAAATCATTTTCATAATGTTTGAGGTTCTGATTAATCTCTCCATTGTACTTGTGTCAAAATGATCAGCACCCAAAGGTGTAAGAAAAAGACGTATAAACAGAATCTGCATATTACTAATTATTATTTAACCCTTTGCGTGCCAAGGGGTGCGCCACGCATTGCTAAGCAACGCGTGGAGTACTCCTATGGCATGCAAAGGTTTAGATATTACTCGGTATCTCCCACTCCCATTTACTTTCTCTCTAGTTCTCATATACAGTGAGGGGATTCACTAAGCAGTGATAAAAGAGGTGATTAAGTGGAGATGACTTCTCCAGTTATCACTTCTCCAATTCCTATGTTATTCTACAGCTTTGGAGATGTTAGTGTATAGGCTGTATAGAATAACATAGGAATTGGAGAAGTGATAAAATGGAGAAGTCATCTCTGCTTTGTCACCTCTTTACCACATCTTAGTGAATCTCTCCCACAGTCTTCTACCCTTCATCCGCCTCTCTCTATCTCTTTCTCACACACACACTGCTTGTAAATACCACTTGGCAGGCTTTTGATTCCCCTTTATAAATCCTGGCATTCAAATGCCTCAGAAAGGTTTCTCTTCTATTGTGCGATGATGCATCTTTATGACCTTGGTGAAGTAACATTCAAATCTTCACTCATAATAAAACTACAAGCCACACATTTGAAAATGTAATTTTCTCGCAACCATATATATCCCAGAAATCTATAGTAAAGCCAGAAGAAAAAAAAATTGTAAAAAAAAAACTTTTTTTCCTCCAAAACATTACATTCTTACGTCTTAACTGAGACACCATTCCAAGTAGACTTGTTCGTTTCAACCTTGTATGAGATCTGTTTTGTAGGACTTTGCTGTTATAGCAACCAAGAGTGTGTGAATAACTGTTCCACTTCAAGCTACATTTCTTTCTTATAGTTGTAAGCCATGACTGCTGAACCTTGTGAGACACCATAAAATCAGTGAATGTAGAATGAGAAATAGTGAAATCAATCAAGCAGAATGAAAAAGAGTGCAGAGCAAAACAATTAGATATTATTTATAACAAATTAACTCTTTAGGTACCAGGTGGGTTCGCAAAACTTTTTAAGGACCATTATGTAACAGATTAGTTTAAATTTATTTGGGAATTTAACCTTTTGACCTTCAATGAATCAGTTCTCTCAGTTTATTGAACACCAGTCTGGCACACAAAGGGTTACTGAAAAAAAAAATTGTGTTCTGAAAATTTGTCCTTATCTGATACAACAGGGTTTTCAGTGCTGTAGCAGCTTATAAAATTCCAGAAAATTCAAGACAAAAAACATGTTTTTTTCACATCCAAGCAAAAGCCAAGGAAAGCACTTGTAAGTTTAAACTGTATACACACTGCACATGTCTGTTTTGTCTATGAGCTTTAGGTGTAAAAGAAAACTGTGGGAGATGCACTAAGGTGAGATAAAGAGTGGATAAAGGGGAGATAATTCCTCCAGTGTTACTACTTCCTCCAGTTACTATGTTATTCTGTGCAGCCGATACACTAAAACTTTTCAAGAGATTTTAGTGCAGAGGTTCCATAGAATAATATAGGAACTGGAGAAGTGATAGCACTGGAGAAGTTATCTCCACTTTATCATCTCTTTATCATAATTTAGTGCATAACCCCCCTGGAGTCATTCTGGTCTGGAGTTAGGTAACTGCTCCAATGGACGCTCAACCCACTGAATGCCAGTCTCCACAAAATTGAGAAGCAATGTTTTGGAGACCGATCAGCATTTAAGGGGTTACAGTCCCCATTTACACCAATGGGAATTGTGAGAATCTTTGTTTGTCCTCTTTGGTACATTTTTTTTTGCTCTAGAAGGCTGATCTTGAGCATAGAACCCATATAACATCTGGATGCAGTGGATATCTCTCTGGCACTCAAAGGGTTAACCCTTTAAGAGGATTGTTGCACACCCCTCTAGGACTTAAAATGTTAAAATTCATGTGATTTCATTAGATTTGACTTTCTTTTCATTAGAATAGCATCCTAGCAAAAGAAAACCGCCTTGCTAATTGACAGTATGGACAAATATAGTAACAGTAAATTAGGTTAAAAAAGACACACATCCATCAAGTTCAATCTTTGCCTCATAACCTAGTGACATGATAATTGTATAGCTTTTCTGCTACCAGATAAGTTGGTATTTATCAGATCTTCCTGTTTTGCCTACTAGTACACAGTATAACCCTGTATGTTCCCTTTTGACAGAAACGTGTCTAATATTCTCTTAAATGTATCCATTGTATCTGCCAAACATGTTCTAAAATAAAGTTGCAATGTATTACTTGGCTAAGTGCAGATGAGTTAGCCATTTGAGTGCAAGAGGGATGTACAAGGCATTGCTCTGCAATGTGTTTCTCACCCCTGTGGCAGGAGCTGAGTTATACCTCTGTAGATGCATTAGATATGTGACTTCAGGGTGCTAGTTCTAATGAAAATTTCCTTTTTTTCCCTTTCAGACAGAGCAATGGTACATGATCTGGATACATGATCTACTGTTAAGGTATGTTAAATACTATGGTATTATAAATTCAATAACCAAATTACTGAAAAGACCACATACAAAAGTAGCTTTTTAACCCACTGAGTGCCAGAGAGGTATTCAGCGCATTGCAATGCAATGCGTTGAATCCCTCTCTGGAACTCAAAGGGTTCAAATGCTAAAATGCTGAGTTCATAGAAATTGCAGGTAGTATCATTAAATATTATGGGTAAATACAATTAAAAAAAAACAAAACAAAAAACTCTTAACCCTTTAAGTGCCAGAGGGGTTTGCTATGAAACCCCTTTGTTACTCAGAGGGTTGAAATTACAATGCAAAAAAATAGTGTTTATGATGACATTTCAAATATTTAACCCTTTGAGCGCCAGAGGGGCACGGAATGCATTGCAAAGCATTCCGGCACTCAAAGGGTTAAAACTTTGTATTACTCCCCAAAACGTTGTATTACTTGAATGTAACATGTATTCTTAAATGCAACTGTTGTGATATATTGCAGCTTTTTACAGTTTAGATGCATTTGATAGCTTTCTATTATCCAGCTGTAAACAGTATTGCTCATATACAGAAATACATTCCGGTTCATCTGCCTTGTATGTCTTTGTTAATCCATTTCTGTGCATTGTGCTTAGTACATAGAACACAGAATCTGACTGCAGATAAAAACCATTCGGCCCATCTAGTCTGTCCATTTTCCTACTGTAAAAACCTCAAACCTTTTTTGGTCCTTGGTCTTTTCTTATGTTAAGGACAGCCTTATCTCTATTCCATGCATGCTTGAATTCTGTCACTGTATTAACTTCTACAACTTCTGCTGGTAGGCTATTCAACTTATCTACTACCCTCTCAGTGAAGTAAAACTTTCTTACATTATGTCTAAACCTGTGTCCCCCTAGTTTTAGACTATGGCCTCTTGTCCTAACATTTTTACTCCTTTGAAATATACTTCCCTCCTGCACTTTGTTGAATCCCTTCATGTATTTGAATGTTTTTATCATATCCCCTCTCTCTCTTCTCTCCTCCAAGCTATACATGTTCAGTATATATATATATATATATATATATATATATATATAGAGAGAGAGAGAGAGAGAGAGAGAGGGTACAGAGATTTACAGCTTTCACTCAAACAATGGGGGGGGGCATGTACCTATTTACTACCACAATTTTTCTGACATTAGTTACTAACAAAAGTAGTAGCTGTGCACTACAAAATGTGAGGACCATTGTGCATACCAACTGACTGTCTCCACCAGCGTTAGGACTTTAATACTGGCAAGCCCAGTAATGACTGCCTTATATCATACACTGGGAAATGACAAAAAATCACTGTATTTCCTCTACTCCTTGTTTAATACATTAAATGAAAACAATGCGGAAGGACAGAAACACCCCCAAAACACCCATAGACAGCCCCATTTCCCTCCCCTTGGCACATGTAGCTTAGTAAACTGGAGTTAGGCAGGAGTAGGGATTGAAAATCTATTCCAGTCCATGATTTAGCACAGAATTGCAGTAGTAAATTCTCCCCACTGACGCAGAGACTGGTGGGAATATATGAATCCTACAGCACAGATCATTTTCTGCACTTGGACATAGGCATACATGCAGCTGCCCTTATGAATAATCACTTTAGTGCATTCCATTGCACAAACACCACCATTGCAAAGTTTTAGCAGACCCCAAATGAATCCCCTGTAGAGTGCAGAGGAAAATGGATGAATACCAACTGACTCTGCAATTTAGTACATGGAGATGACCCTTTAAGGACTGGGGGGCAGGGGGTGCAATGCATTGCAGAGTGGGACATTCCATTCCTCTAAACCATGTTTAACATCATGTATTAAACAAGGAACTGAGGAAATGGAGTAACTTTATGCTATTTTCATGTGCTTGCTATGGGACAGGTATTAAAGCATTAACAATGGAGAAATGCTTTCCTTGGTATGCAGTACTGCAGCATACCGCCCAACATTTCAAATTGCTAAAGAGGGACACTTGTGTTTTAGGGGATTTTGCTGGGGGCGTGACTGTGGGCGGGCCTTACCAAGAATTTTTAGGTCATTTCATGACCCACTGACAATTCCTTTTGTCAACTAATAAATGACTTATAACAAGACCAAAGTATTTTATTTGCACAGACTATTATTATTATTATTATTACAGACTAATTTATAAACACATATACTGACATTTAAACAAACATTAATATAAGTTTTATTGCTGTGGAGCAATGTGATACACTTATATACACACCACACAGTCTGATCTTCTAAAAAAGAGGGACATCAGGGTGGAAAAGAGGAACAGAGGGATTTATGTCTAAAAGAGGGACTGTCCCTCCTAAAGAGGAACACTTGGGAGGAATGCTGCAGTCGTACACTGTAGTACATACCCTGGAGTGCAGTCACTGGCATTGGTGGCTAACCGCAGTGTAGCTGAAGGATTCATATATTCACCTACTGTTGTAAGTACATACTTTTTTTTAACCCTTTGAGTGCCAGGGGGTACATTGTGTAACCCATCTGGAACTCAAAGGGTTAAAATTATACTAGTAATTTCACAAACTGCAGAAGATGAGAAAGTTTACAGCTAACTTTCCTTCACATTGATTTCTAAAGCAACATGTTATGACAAACATTAACTGTGACTTTAATTAAGCTGTATGCAGTTTACCTCTCCCCTTTTTCAGAAACATTTCTACGGCTAAAATAGATGCAGTATAGTATCAAGGCGTAGCACCTCACCCAGTACCTCAGGCAGTTTCTTTCAGTGCACATAATTGTATGTAAACTCTTACCGTGCAGCTGCCAGTAGGTTTTAAAAAATGCATGAGCTTGATCATTGGTTTGTCCTTAAAGGGGAAAGGATCACCTTAAGGCAAGTGTATTTTAAAAGGAGAGCACCACTTAATAATAACCCCTGCTTCACTTACTATGGCCAGAAAATCCTAATGTCCCTATGAAATTTGTTCTTGTGCCTTTATTCATAAGATAACAGCCTCAATCAGTCCTGCGTGTCGTGTCCATGGAGGCGGACATGACAGTTGCTGGCAGTTTTTCATGTTCAGTGATCAGAGTTTGAGATAATGTGATTCTGTTAACAGCTGCAATGTTTGCCTCTATTGACATGACATCCAAGACTGAATGAAACTGTTATATCTTGAATCAAGTAATTTATAAGAGCTATTTTCTTGCAATTAAAAGGTAAGTGGGTTATTATTAGGATGGGTAAGACTCCTTAAAAAACAAACAAACAAATCCTATGTGCCTTGAATTAATACAGCAGCATGCCTCAGGAAGGCTGATGTACTACTATCTGCACCGTTGAAACAGATACAATATTCCCAAAATTCTGATCAATTTATGGGGTTTTAATACCTTTAATTCTAGAAAGTTTCCAACTTATTTCATAGCAATGAGTTGGAGTTCTCTCTATCATTCAAGGTATTCTTTTAAACTAATGAGAAATGTTTATTTCACCCTATGGTACAACTGATTTTGATTTTCTACAGTTTATTACACCAGTCTCAGTAAGTGCTTTCTCAGTGCAGGGGTGGTAGGAAGAGGTTTGAAACAAAAAGTATGCCTAATAGTTAATGGGGATGCACTAATAAAATTCCACATTAAATTGACTCTAGAACTGCATTTTTATGCTGTGCCTATCACCTATGAATTAGGCTACCTATGCTGAATTTCCTATTAACGCCACCAAGGGGAAGGGGCAGTGTATGGGCATTTCAGGATGAGCCATTTTTCTACACCTTGTCATATCATGTACTAACTAGCCACAGAGGAAATCTGCATTAACCATTTCACTGCTGTTATGGGTCATGTCCTCAGCAGCCTGCTAAGGACATGGCCAATCGTCCTCTGCAGAGGGACAGATAAGTAATTAATTTGAGGGACTGGGACTTACTAAGCTTGAAGTCTCCAGCCCCCATTGTAGTGTACCACTGCAAGTCCTGTCAGTGAACATGACAAGTGCAGCAGAGCTCCAGTAAATTACTAGGTATGTTTTTTATATCATGGATCAGAGAGGAGAGGCTGTTTGGAAGATTTTGTCTCAGCGCCCCACCCACACACACATACACACTCCAATTTGCACAAATGCACTCCCCTTTAAGAGAGGAGAGACCCATGATCACCCAGCGTTACTATCAGGGAGCACAACACTGAAAAAAAGGCTCTGAAAGAGCCCAAAGCTCACTCCCCCTTCCACCCAAAATGTTTAGACTACCCTTGTTTTCAAAAGAAAGGTAGTCTGAAAAAAGTATATGTTGGGTGATTAATGGACTTAAATAGTCTATTAGTGTTTGAGCCCCTATCCTACCTTCTCTTGCTCTGAAAAATATATGGGGTCCCTTTTATTAAATACTTTGGGAAAGATGCACTAAGGAATGTTAAAGATGAGATACATTTCTCCAGTGGTATCACTTCTCCAGTTCCTATTGTATTCTATGGAGCCAATGCAAAACATTTCTCCAGCTTTGGAGTTCCTTTATAAATAATATACGAACTGGAGAAGTGATCTTATTGGAGACATCATCTCCATGGCCTTAAATAAAATGTGGGGGGGCCTTTTCCCCATGTCTGTGATTGTTATGATCACTTTTGTGCAGGCAGGTAATGCTAGAATAGAAAAATGATAAGTGTAGTTTATTGCTTCTGGCACCCCATGTGGTATGAAAAATTATACCAGTGTAGAACCATTTTTCTAGAGCTGGCAGTAGGTACTGACTACAGTAGGAAATTCCATGATTTTCGTATAACTGACGTGTTGGAAATGGAAACATTTGTACGCACCAGGCTATAGGTAAAAAGGCACATGACCATTTCATGCAGGTGGGCTATCTTCTTTCAAAAATTGTATGCCTTCTCTACCTTTTCTTCATATTTGTTGTTGTTACAGCCATTTTATTACAGGCAGGTCATGTTTGTAAAGTATAAAATACAGTTGATTTGGTAAGAGTAATTTTGTGCTTCTTGCACCCCCTGTTGTATTTCAGCTCTTACCAATTGGGTTTTATTTATCTCAGAAGAGGAGCTGCTAATGAATGCAATAGAAATCCAGTCGTTTTCAAATATTTCAGTACCTCTGAAGGGGTAGAAATATAAATAAAAAACATTTATTTTCCTTTAGTACCATCTTCTGGAAGCATTTATGAGCATCAGGCTAGGGTTAGAAAGGCAAGTTACCCTTCATTTGATGCAGTAGGTTGCCTTTATAAATGTTCCCATTGTGCTAAATTGCACAAAAATGCAAATCAATACACATTTAAAAAGAACACTGTGGAGTTGTAGTTTACACATCTGACATTTTTTTTAATTACACAAAGCGATAAACTGCAAAAGCTTCCCAATTTGTGTTCATGGTTTCAAAATACCCAAAAGTGCAATTTTAAGCTGTGTTTAAAGTGACAGTCAAACTCCTTTTTCATTTTACATATTTTATAAGTCCAAATATGTAAAGTCAAATTGCCTATACATTTTTATTTAATTTCATCTTAACCTTCTTTTTGATGAATCTGACATAAGCTTCCTGGATATGTGTTATTTATACAAAAATACAAAAAAAAAAAAAAAAAAGGTGAAGATGAAAAAATTTATAAGAAAAATAAATATATAGGTAATTTGACTTTACATATTATGCACTTGCAGACTGTAACTTTACTGATTCGATTAATTTTCACAAAGATTAAAACTCAGTGAACATATGTTTAACAGAAATTAAATGAAAAGCAGAAATGTCTGCAAGTAAAGCTTGCTTGAGGAAAGATTTGATTTGGAAACATTTGTGAGAGTTCTTCTGTCTTTGTGAAATGTGTAATAACCTTGAGAAAATCTTAGCACAGTGCAACTAGAACATTTGACAGATGCTGTCAATAAACGGTAGCTTGTGCTACTGACTAAACCGGCTAAGTCACTTTCTAGGGAGTGGTTCAGTCTTTCAGACATGGGCGTGGGTCAGTTTTGCTTTAAAGAAGGCAGCTTGCCAATTCCCCAAATTTATAGATTAGATGAATCACAAGGCAAATATGTTATTATAATGATAACTGATAAGGCTTGTCCTTTAGAAAATAGATTCTTTCATGGTCATTGAGTTAAACAATGTACCTAGCACTTTACAAGAAGTTGTACTGGAGTGATTCTGGAGCAAACCAATTGCACCAGAGGGGACAAATAAACATAACAAAAATGTTTGGTGATTTAAATGGGGCCTTAACCCTTTGAGTGCCAGAGTGGTATGCAACGCATTGCAAAGCAATGAGTTGCCTACCATTCTGGCACTAAAAGGGTTAATGGTAAAATTGTGAAGCAATGCATTGGAAACCTCTTTGGAATTCAATGGGTTAAATGTCCCATTTAAATCAACGGGAAATTGTATTTGTCCCATATGGCGGGGATGCTCACACCTATCCTTTGGTGCAGGTTTACTTGATTAATCAGTGGTTCAGTCATTCTGAAAGATTTGCTTGGGTTAACAACATTTACTTGTGTTTAACTGAGGAGATCCTGAAACCACGCACTGTTGAGGGGGCTGAGGACAGGTTTGAGCACCCCTGCCTTATGTTCCTCTTGGTTTTCCCCAGGATTACTCCAGTTCCGCTTAGTCATCAGTCTCCATCGCAGTACGTTAAAGGACAACTATCACATTGATAATGCCCCATTAGTAGATTAGTTTCTCCTGGGTACAGATCTGCTAGTGAAGTCAAAGGTGCATTGTGAGTAGGTATGGGCCAAACTCCACAAAATGGCACTTCCCACTGAGCCCGAAATGTTTTGCAAAAAGTGCATTTTTTTTTTGCTTTTTTCCATCTATCTCATTGTATTAAGATCAATGATAAGACTGGATTTCCCCTAACATATGTCAAGTTTACTTTCTTTTCCCACAGGCATAGTATAAAAGGGTGTTAGGTTCCTGCAGCATGTCATTTATGTATTTGTGTCAGACAGAGAAAGCAGAACAATTTTGAGCTAGTTAGGTCAGGTAAATAAAGCAATTTGTTCTCTATGTTAGGATTGCCTGGGGAACAATGAAGAGAGAAATGAGGTTGACTCAAAATACCCCAAAATGTTGGATGCCTGCGAAAGACTGATCTATGATCCTAGTTCCTACCATATCTCGCTGTTATTTCTGTGCTAGTGGAGTCTGGGGGTGTGAGAAGGGAGCAAAGAAGAATTATCCCAAATACCCCAACGTTTTCTGCAACTGACTAGGAAGACAAAGTCAGCCATGATCCAAGTTTCTTGAGATCTAGTTGTTATCTCTGTGCTAGGGGACTCTGGTTGTATAAGAAGGGAGCAAAAGGAGAATTACCCCAAATACCCCAACATTTTGTGTAACTGACTGGGTAGACAGAGACGGCGCTGATCCAAGTTTCTTCAGATCTAGTGGTTATCTCTGTGCTAGTGGAATCTGGTGGTATAAGAAGGGAGCAAGAGAGATTCTCCTTCTGAGGAGGCAGTTTGTCATAATCCCATAAAAACTTCCACCACCACCAGATATATTTAAAAAAAAAAAAAAAAAAAAAAGTACGACAACAAGATATATTCTAATGTTGATGGAATGATAGAGTAAGATATAGAAGTTCAACCACCTGTTTATTTATAATATAGTAATAATGGAATGTTAAATAGGATGTTGATCCACAAGGAAATATCGAGCTGCCATTTAGAGTCAGAGAAGGAACTTTTGGGCCCACCTGGGTCTCAACTGGAAAAGGCTTTACATTTTTTTTCACTCAGGCTAAAAAGAGGTGACATGATATATGTGCCATCTGTAAACAATGTTTTTATTTGTCTCTTCATGATTTTTTTTAACATTTTCATAATTGCTTATCTTATGTAATGCCATATTTATTTGGCAGTTACTTCAAACTTATTGATATGTACCAGTTTTATTACATTGATCTTGTTGATAGGAATTGGAGGGTACAAGAAAGAGGAGTGTTTTGTTGTTTTATACCTATGATAGTTGTGACTGTTTTATACAATTTATTGTTTTCTTGCTTCAGTAGCCAAAAAATGCCTTACTAAAATTAAGGTTAAAAATATTTCCAGGATGCATGGTTCTTTGGTGTTCTGTTATGCCCCTGCATCCTGTCTCCACAACATTACCGTGTGTTGTCATTTTGCTACATTGGGTACAATGTGTGGACACAAATTTTCATATTTCTGCCTGTACAGAATTGCTGTCTGGAGAGGGTAATGGCATTGGTGGAAGGATTTGGACTGAGTGGGAACGTTTTGGAAGTTGGGACTGGCAGGGGAGACACTGGTGGTGTCTGCAAAAATCTGATGGGAGATTGGTTGCAGATACTCTACATCAAATAGCAGCAATTTGGTCTTCTTACTAATGGAGGTTTTCTTGCATCCGTGTTTTTGGAGAGGGTTAGTAGAAGTACCAGCAGGGTTGGCAAGGGTGTGAGACTTTATTTAATTTTTTTGGTATACACATCAGCATACCTATGCTTTATTAATGTGAAACGAAAAGGAAAGAATTGTTGAATATCTTCATTTAAAAGGCTTGCAAGATGCCAAACAGCATGGGTTTACAGCAGGGAGATCTTGTCAAACTAACCTCATAGATTTTTTTGACTGGGTAACTAAAATAATAGACCAAGGGGGAGCAGTAGATATAGCTTATCTATATTTAAGTAAAGCATTTGACACTGTGCCTCATAGAAGACTCATTAATAAACTGCAGTATTTGGGTCTAGATGTAAAAATAGTTAAATGGATGAGGCAATGGCTGAGTGACAGGAGACAGAGGCTGGTAGTCAATGGAGAATATTTGGACGAAAGGAGTGTTACTAGTGGAGTACCTCAGGGATTTGTACTGGGGCCCATTCTTTTTAATATTTTTTATTAGTGATATTGCAAAAGGTCTTCAAGGAAAGGTATGCCTTTTTGCAGATGATACCAAGATCTGCAATAGGGTAGACATTCCAGGGGGGAATAAGCCATATGACAAATTATTTAGGTAAATTAGAACAATGGACAAGAGTGTGGCAGATGAAGTTTAATATTGATAAATGTAAAATAATGCACTTGGGACATAAAAATCCAAAGGAAAAATATACTATTATGGGTACTGTGTTGTCAGAGACAACAGAGGAAAGGGATTTGGGAGTAATTATTTTTAGGCAGGCAATGTAATAAAGCGGTGGGGAATGCAAGCAGGGTACTGGGTTGTATAGCTAGGGGCATTAGTAGCAAAAAAAGGGAAGTGGCTATGCCACTCTACAGATCTCTAGATAGACAACAGAGGAAAGGAATTTGTGAGTAATTAGATCTAATGACTTAACCCCTTCAGTGCCAGAGGCTTGGGCCTTTTCCTGTACCCTGCAGGCCAAACACTTTTTTACCACTTTTGCTATCCTTCCGTTTAGGCTTGATATACTCTGGTGATTTTTAGTTAAGTATGGAAAACTATATATTATTTTTTTCAGAACAAATTGAGCTTTCTTGTGGTACCTTTCAAGAAGAGAATTTTACATTGTGCAAAAAGCTATGATGTCATAATGACAAAAAAAGTGAACATTTACTCATTTTGCTAAAATCACATACTATGTATCAAAAACATTTACCTTGATTGAAAAAGTTTCAATTATTTGAAAAAGCTCCGAGTCCCCCGAGTAAAAAAATACCAAATTTGTATAGTTTTACCTACGTCCATGGCTAGCGTAGAGCCCTAATCACCAGCAGCGCAAAATGACATTTTCAACTTTATAAACTAATATGCGCATTCTAGGGTTTTTGTGGTAAAACTACCCTAAAACAGTGGAATAACTATATAAAACTATATATTTCTGAAAAGTAGACAACCTTCCTCATCTAATGAGGGGTAACTTGCCTTCTTGCCCCAAGCCTGTTGTGCCCAAATGCTTCTGGAAAAAATGAGCATTTTCTTAGATTTCTGCCCCTTCAACTGTACTGAAATCTGTGAAAACCATGGAATTTCCAACTATATTCATTAGCTAGTGCTCTTAGGAGAAAAATGACACCCAATTGGTATGGGTTGACCTAACTCAGGGGGCACTACAAGTGCAAAACTACACCTATTGCAACCTCTAATTTTTCTAACATTTTCTCAAACATTACTTGTCCGTACAAAAATGGTTACAACTAGAGAAGTGAAGAAAGGCTACACAAACCATACCATTTTAGAAAGAAGACAACCTGCTGCATCTAATGAGGGGTGAATTGCCTTCTTATCCCAAGCCTGTTGTGCCCAAATGCTTCCAGAAAGTGGCACTATAGGAAAAAATGGCATTTTCTTACATTTCTGCCCCTTCAGCTGTACTGAAATCTGTGAAAACCATGGAATTTCCAACTGTATTCATTGGCTAGTACTCTTAGGAGAAAAATGACACCCTACTGGAATGAGTCGACCTACCATAGGGGCGCCAGAAGCACATAACTACACCTACCTGTTTGCGTCCTCGAAAATGGCTGCTTGTAGTAAAATGTTCATAACTGTTAGAGACATGAAGGAAAGGTATAAAAGGTGTACCATTTTGAAAAGTAGACATTCTCCCGCATCAAATGAGGGGTCACTTGCCTTTCTACCCCCTGGGCTGAAGTGCACAAATATTTCCAAAAGGTGGAGCTATGGGAATAAATACATGTTTTTTTACATTTCCACCACTTCAAAGATACTAACATCTTTGAAAACCATAACATTTCCTGCTGTATTCAGTACCTGCTACCAACATGAGAAAAATGGTAGCCCATTTGTGTGGGTTAACATACAATATGTGGGTGCTAGGAACACATACGTAAACCTGACACTTTTGTTTTTGAAATTATCTGCTTGCACTAAAATGGTTATAAACATAATAGATATGTAGGAAAGATAGAGAAACAATGCCATTTTGGAAAGAAAACAACCTGCCGCATCTAATGAGGGGTCACTTGCCTTCTTACCCAAAGGCTGGTGTGCACAAATGCTTCCGGGAGGTGTCTCTAATGAAAAAAAAGGCATTTTCTTACATTTCTGCCCCTTCAAATGTATGGAACTCTGTGAAAACCATGGAATTTTCAACTGCATTCGTTAGCTAGTGCTCTTAGGAGTCAAACGACACCCCATTGGTATGAGCTGACCTACCTTAGCGGGTGCTGGAAGTAGAAAACTACACCTACTACAAGCTCTGATGTTTCTAACATTTTCTCAAACGTGACTTGCCTGTACGAAAATGGCTATAACATCTTCAGAAGGGAAGAAAATGCAGATAAACAATACCATTTTGGGAAGAAGATAACCTGCCGCATTGAATGAGGGGTCATTTGCCTTTTTACCCCTAAGTTAGTGTGCACAACTATTTCCAGAATGTGGTGCTACAGGAAAAAAACAAACATTTTTTTTACACATCAGTCAGTTCAAAGATACTAAAATGGATCAATGCCGTGGGATTTCCTAGGAGGACTTGCCAGCCTACGAAAAATGGTACCCCACTGCTGTGGGTTGACATACCAATTTGGGTGACAGGAGAGTAGCTACCAGTGAAACAGGGATGGGAAAGCAAACAGTGTAAGTGTGATAAAATTAGGTCTTACAAAAAAAAAAAAGTAATCAAAATAAGAGTCCCTGTGAGTGCCACAGGGGTCTCCAGCGCATTGCAAAGCAATGCATTGGACGCTTGTGGCACTCAGAGGGTTTTTTTTATCATTACTTTGTAATCAGAGCTTGTTGGGGGGCCATCAGGACCAATCCTGATGCCCCCCCAACAATCTCTGGTAACAAAGTAATGGTAAAAGCCCTGTGTGTGCCACAGGAGGGGGTGGTGCATTGGGTTATTTTTTTTATTTTTAATTACAGACCTCATTGAGGGGCATCAGGACCCCCCTGATCCCCCCAATGAGGTTTTGCTAAAAAAAAAAAAAAAATCCCCCCAAAAGAAGTGACCCTGTGAGTGCCACAGGGTTCTCCAGCACATTGCAAAGCAATGTGCTGGGGACCCCTGCGGCACTCACAGGGTTACTTTGCCCTTTTATTTTTTTATAATTTTTTTTTTATGTTTTCAGACCTCGTGGGGGACATCAGGACCCATCCTGGTGTCCCCTCATTTATTGATCTCCCAACCGATCGGCTGGGAGATCAATAAGGGACCGCAGGAGAGCAAAAGATCTCCTGCCCTTCACTCCTACCAGTGGTAGGAGTGAACGGGACCGGGGAAACTTCCCTAATGGGTCTTGCCCACTCCTACCCGGAAGTTAGGGTAGGAGAGAAGGGAAAGGAGAAACTTCGTTTCTCCTTTGTGTTTATTGATCTCCCAGCACAATCGGCTGGGAGATCAATAACTGGGGAGGCATGATGAGTGATCCTCCTGCCTCCCCAAGAGCGCCAGGCAATTTTTTGTTTTAAATGCAGCCACTGCATGCCAGTTATACCGGCTTATGCAGTGACCGCATTTAACACTTACAGAGTACGAGCTTGGCATAGCAGAGTACCATTGATTGGGTAATAATAACACCTATTATTTCAGCTGCCGATTTGGTTAATTCCGAGAGCGTGCGCTGACAGTGATTTGAGTCCCACTGGGAGAAAGGCGCTATATAAATACTAGTTATCATTATGCTGGTGAGATAGCTCAGTGGTAAATTCCCTGACTATGAAGCCTATTCAACCTCAGGGTTGCAGATTCAAATCCCGGCAGGGTCAACTCAGTCCTTCTGAGGTCGATAAATGAGTACCATTGATTGGGTAATAATAACATCTATTATTTCAGCTGCCGATTTGGTTAATTCCAAGAGCGTGCACTGACAGCGCTTTGAGTCCCACTGGGAAAAAGGCGCTATATAAATACTAGTTGTTATTATTATAGGTACAGCTGCATGTCTTGATAAAGGTGGAAGTGTTCACCGAAACGTCAACTTTTCTGCAATAAACACAATTTATTTGCCACTTCTCTTGCTTTTTTGAAAAGTCCAGTGAGTGTAGTTCACTAACTTTATATATATACTAGCAATAGGGGCACGGCGTTGCCCATGAGGATTAAGATCTTCACAGTAAGGGTTAAGCCCCAGGTCTTTGAAAGCCAACCAACTCCCCTGGTTACATTCTCTGTGCAGAAATGGAAGAATTTGATATTTTCCATTATATTTTATTACTGTCCTTTTTTTTTTTTTTTAACAATTGTAGCAGTGTTAAATAGCAATCTTTCACATAGGAGACCACTTTAACCCTTTCATAACCAGGGATGTCTGCACCTGTACTGAAAGGGTTAGAATTTGCTGCTCCTGTACTGAAAGGGTTAGAAATTGTAACACTTACAGAAGCACACATCCCTGGTTATGAAAGGGTGGTATCCTATGTGAAAGACTGCTATATAACCTGCTGCAAATGTAAAAAAATGGGCATTAATAAAATATCATTGAAAATGCTTAGATGATATTTTATAACTGTCCATTTCATACATTGGCAGAAATATTACATAGGAATTTTTTTATGCCATTTTAACCCTTTCAGTGCTGTAATCTAATTTTACATCAATTGCCTTCCTAAAGGCAAGTGACAGGTGAATCAAACAATGTGGCACTCACGTTCTCAGCACATACCTGATGAGCCTTCGGCCCCATGATCACTCCTGTGAAAATGTCGCTCCATTGCAAAGTCCTTGCTGTGTGTCACTCACTGCAGAGGTTTTCACAGCAGGAGAGATGTGAATGGAGGAGACGTGCTATCTCCTCCTCCTGACCGCCATGGGGGTGTGTGTGGCACATTTGGAGAATTGCTGGTCACATAACCAGCTTCTCCTTTATCCCTTTGAGTGGCAGAGGTGTACGCAACACATTGCTTTGCAATGCGTTGCGTACCGCTCTGGCACTCAAAGGGTTAAAGTATAGATATTCAAAACCCACTGATTGTTTTGTAATGCACGGAGACCTCTCTAGCACTTACGTCACTGGGAAGTTTTAATAATTGCTCTATACAATAGTTGCTTTGCTCCAGAAATGCAACTCTTTTCTTTTGAGAATAAGGCTCTAAGGTCCATATTTATAAAACAAACTGCACCATAGGTGACAAACAAAAATTCCTGTTAAATTGGGCTTTTACCCCCTTGAATGCTAGAGACCTAAGCATTCCATGGCCCAAATACTATGAAGATTAATTAGAGCTGCTTTTATTTTGAAACATTACTGTCCCTTTAAAGGGCACTTATGACATTTTACTAAATCTGCTCCTAAGGGATCAGATGTAGTAAAAGGCCTGGGGCTGCACTGTGCAGCTCCAAAACGGCTCCTGTTACCGATTCATGCAAGGGAGATTAGTAAACTGACTACCTCAGTTGGAATGTAAAATGGCAGTATTTGTTTCTCAGCCACAAATGCCTAGGTTGTATGCACAGTTTTCATAGATCCTCTGTCAGGCTGTCAAGGCTGGTATCCTTTTAAAAAGTTGCATTTATGACACCGTGCAGCTACACACCACATTAAGCATGTCGCCGTGATGAAAACGGTGACACGAGACTCTCAACCCGCATAAAAGTGCGAGATTCTCATGTCGCGTCCTTAAACAGAGCTCAACACATTGTGGGGAGGAAAGATGACCACTCTTTAATGTATGCTTGCAACACATTTAACCCCTGCCCCCAGGGTCCTTCAACATCCCCACAACTTAAAGTGCGGCTTCCAACTCTGCAGGTTTCTACCTAGCGGTTGTCAGTCTGCTTCTTTGTGTCAGTAAGCTGGTTCTTGGCAGTCCTGCATTTCATTCCTCAGAAGCTCAGAAATGCCATTTAAGGAAGTGACATGAGAAACTTGTGCTTTTATGCAGGGCGAGATTCTCATGTTGGCAACATGCTTAATGTGGCATGTAGCCGCACAATGTTATTAATGCGACTTTTTAAAAGTGAACCTTCAAGCCCTATACTATGGGTTTATGATGACCTGCATAGCACATGACAAGAAAGCAAATTGTGGGAGCAATAGGGGTTTCATCAGGAGTCTCTTTTCATACCTGTTCTGCTGCCCGTTGGCCCACCAGGACTCACAAAGTAGCTCTAGCTTCTTTTGGCAGGGAGCAGATTTGTAGATAGGGCACTAACTTGGTAAACATTCAAAAAGCCACCATTTGTCACTACTGTTCTATATCACAAGATGGTTGACATTTTTTTTCTATAATGTCATCCATGGCCTATCTGATACTTACTTTTTTAATACCAGGATGGTTTTGTTTCAAATTCTTTTTTTTTATACAACCTAAAAAATAAATCTCTCTACAAAAACTCCCATGGATTTAAATGCAGCTTTATTAACCACTTGAATGCATAAGTGACCTCTCATGCATTCAAGGGGTCAAAATCCCTATTTAAATCAGTGAGGAGTTTTATTTGTCTGCTATGGTAAAGTTCTACAGACTTGCTCACGGAGTGAAGGATGTTGAATGATACTTAAGATGTAAAAAAAATATATGTTGTGGGGTTTATGTCCCCGAATAAAACAAGGGTACTCCCACTACTGAGAGATATTTTATTAAAAAATTATAACAAACTTGAATTTTTTAGGTGCAATATCACAGTGGCCTGAAAATGTACAGTGGCGCTGTTGCTACACCATCCTATAGAGATTTATGGTCTACAGACCAGAGCAGTTCATAGGATGGTGTAGCAACAGCACAGGCCACTGTGATATTGCACTTAAAAAATTCAAGTTTGTGCTGTTATAATTTTTTAATAAAATATCTCTCAGCAGTGGGACTACCCTTGTTTTACTCAGGGGGATAAACCCTACAACATATATTTTTTTACATTTTAAGTATTACTATCCCTTTCAGTTGTTCATGAACAGTAGTAGGGTGCAGTAGAGCCATTTGGGGTTCAGTACAGAATTGTGGAATTTTCTGACACTTTATAATTAAATGATGATGATAATAATAATAATAATATAATGCTAAGGCAGCTATATATGTTCCAATGAAATAAAAAAAGAATGTACGTTGCTCTGCCAGTTGTAATGTGGAAGATACATTTTATACTTCCCACTAGCAGCTGGGAAAACATAGAAATCCTTATTACTATTTAAAAGAGAGGGAGTGGTTACACATAACAATCAGGAAGGACATAGAGATAGGATGAATTGTTTTATTATCTATAATGAAATGTGAAAATAATATTGGGGTATGTGGAATTATGAGGATCACAGTTCTAGATAATTAAGTTACTTGGAAATAAAATGTGTTGGCTATACACAACACTACAGTGTTATATTAGGCTATTTTCACATACATGACATAAGGGTAATTGGAATTTGACAACTTGCCATTGTTTTCCAATGACCTTAATGTCCCAGTATGTTCCTGTGGGTAGTGGAGTAAGGTGTGCAAAAAATGTGGGCACGCACAACTTAACGTTAGCCATAAATGATTGCCTTATTCCTGCATAGGCTGCAGTGATTTGACTATTGCAATGTCCATAGACACAATCCAATTGAACGTGTGAATGACTGAACGGCTGGTACTCTATGTTGCAATTTTCCTGTGATTGTCACCTCTCACAGGGAAGTTCCAGCATGCTGTGTTGGCTGTCCCACATGATAAGAATATTTGTTATCTATTTTAACGTGACTAGTGTATCCATTTCATCTCTGAGCTAAAGTCAACTTTTTCAACACAGCCTAAGAGTTTAATCATACCATTTAAAATAGCTTTAGAGAATTTGGGATTAGTAGTTAGGAAATATAATCTCAGCAGTAGGGATGGGAGAAACTTCTCACCTCAAAAGTGAAACATGCAAAAAAACAGCACTTCCTTCTGCAGTAATTGCTGTAAAAAGTGTGTTTTTTCCACTTTTTTTTACTGCTTTTTCACTTTAGTAAAAACTGTTCTAATAATGTATATCCCCTCCCTGTGCACAGTTTCTCCTATGTGTTCCAACCAAGTTAAAATATAAAATGGGATATCTGTTCACTATATGTTATCAGTCTGTGCAAGAGAGAGAGAGAGAGAGATGGATTTTGATGCTGCTTGTGTAGTCATACAGGCAAAGTGAAGGGACTGGAGTTGCCTGATAAGAGTATTGATCAGACAGGCAAATTAAGTGATCCTTCCTAACCGAGTTGGATGGCTGAGCCAGTGACTCTACTGAGACTAAGTGACAGATATTATGCAGACATAAATACATGTAGGGCAGGTGCAACATGACATACTGTGTTTTTTAGACATACTCACCCTTACATCTATAAGAACAAGAGGGACAAGCATATAATGAGGTGTGGTAGTGCTTCACCAGCTACTGTGCTCTTTATAATTTTTTGCAAGCAGCTGATTCTGTAGGTAACAGGTCTGTCCTGTCCGGTACTGTAAAAATGAACACTGCAGTCCTTGAAAGAGAAAAAGAAAAATGTTGACACTAGTGTAGAGGCAGACAAGCAAAGGGAGGATCTGGAGTTGCTTGATTTAAGGAGAATTGGTGTTAGTCAGTTCTCTGGATGGCTGCAGGGAATGTTGGTATGAGCTGTAGACAGTGACACTAACAAACAGTTAAAAAAAAAACTAGGAAAAAAAAAAGCAAAAAATACTTTTGACTGACTGGTGACAGGAGCAGGCAGGAAATCCCATTTGTATACCTGAGCAGTGGCAGAGTAACACTGACAGACATATACATAATTCATTATTTTCAGACGAACAAAACATGACTCCTCTTACTCACAGCTCTGTAGTGTATTTTACAGTAAAAAGAAACACTACCATCATTTTGTCCTACAAATCATTTTGATTACCATCACTGTCCCTTCTTCTAAGTCTAGAACCCACCTAGTCACACTCACTATTATCAACAAAGCAGCAATACACTAACATTTTCTGATAGCACTATTACAGCATCTAGCCCCTGTAGTAGCAGTCCCTCAGGAAACCCTCAATCTATGAAATTTTCAGTATGTAGATATTTCATGAATGATCCAAAAGCTAAATGTGTCACTACTTATTGTCCCTTTTAAAAACATGTGAGTGGAGGAAAGCGGAAAAAACATCTAGGCACATCCTCATTGAGATCCTACCCAAAGCATAACCACAGGTCTGACTGGGAGATGCACCAGCCACATGTCAGAGGTGAGATGACTAGCAGGAACAGAAAAAAAAGTAATGAATAGAAAAAATCCAAAACTACTCCTCTGAAAAGGCAAAATTGCCAAAATGTAAGCAGTTGACATGTTGCCCTATTCCATTGTAGAAAACAAATTTCTTATTAAAGAACTGATATCATGTGTTGCACATTATTGGTATATCCCAAGCCACAGTTATTTTTCAAGAATAGATGTGGCGAATTGTCATAGCTGGGAATTCTCTGGTTTTGCCCCAGAGACTCCAGATTTAACACTCTATTACCGGGTCTCCGGGGCAGAGTATAATTTGCTGGATGTGGGGAGTTTCTGTTGAAACTCTGCCCACTTGTGCTCCATCCCGCCCCTTTCCTCCCACTCCTCGTCCTATTCTCCTACTTTCCCAGGGCTATTCTGCCTATTTTTTTTCTTTTTGTATTTTTCCCCCACCCCCGTCGCGATTAAGCCCTGCCCCTTTTTATAACGCAAATCGTGTCATAGAGTTCACCCGGTAGCTACCCTCCGGGTAGTACATGTTGTAAAGTTCCCAGGTATGAAAATTGTACAATAAGGTAGTCTGTGTGTCATGGGCAGTTTTTTCAAGGCTTATGTTAGGACTCTGTAGGACAAGTTTTACCTTCAGCTGCAGATTTCTCCACTTCAGCACTCAGCAGTAGCAGCGGTATTGCAGTGTTAATTCCACAGAGAAAAGGCAAATTGTTTTTTTCCATACAAATCCCTGATTTGTCTGACCAAGCAAGCATAATTAATTATTCACATGTCTCAGTTAACATCATGGGGACGGAATAAATTAATGGGGAGGAAAAATCATAAATCCTTCCAAGACAGAGGCTCCCACGGAGGAGAGAATTTGGAAATTTGATAGATCCTCTTTAATTTACACCTTAACAGGGGGAGGGGTTCTTTGTTTGTTTAGGGGGAGGGTTGCTTGCTTGTGTGCAACACAATTACTTGGAGATATCTGATTCCTATTGATAAGAAAAACAATCTAGTCCCATACCTCCCAAGTGTCCCTCTTTAGGAGGGACAGTCCCTCTTTGAGACTAAATTTCCTCTGTCACTCTTTCCCATCCTGGTGTCCCTCTTTTTAGGAGATCAGACTGTGTGGTTTGTATATAACTGTGTATCGCTTGCTCCACAGCAATAAAACTCACACTAATGTTTGTTTAAACATCGCTCTATGTGTTTCTAAAAAAAAATTTTGGTCTTATACAAAATCACTTATTCAGTTACAAAAGGAGGTGTGAATAGGACATAAAATAACCTACAAATTCTCTACAATGCTCCACCCACCAGCCACACCCCCTAAAACTACAGTGTCCCTCTTTGGCCATTTGGAATCTTGGGAGGCATGCAGTCCTATGGTAGGACTTGCTTCATACGGCCCTCAAGTAACATTCAATAAATCTCTGTGGGAAAGACCTTGGCTGTCTATTGTTTACATCAGTAAAGACAGCAGCAATTTATTTAGGAGAGCAGACAAGATAAGAATAGGGAACAAAAACAAATCAAGTAAGAATACAACAGACTGACAGTTCTGAGACCAATGCTACACAAGGGGAGATTAACATTGTGCTCATAATAAGAAATACTTTAGCCTTTTCTAATGCTCCTTTTCTTTCGTACTCATAAATATATTTGCAAAAATACAGACAGTGTGCTGCAGACATTTGATCTGAGCCCTAGTATTCCAGTATATCTGACTGTCAATAATCCTTGCACTGTAACCCTGTTTCTCCTCTGAAGTTCTGGAGCTGCTTGTCACGGTTCAGGTTGCTTGGTCTGTCACTTGGTAACTATTAGTATTAACCCCTTAAGGACCATGGAGCATTTTTTTTTTTTTTTTTTTGTGATTCAATTCCGGACTCCCCGAATGGCGTGCAGCCGCGCAGGAGCCCAGATTTCCATGACTTCCAGGACTGTCATGGGTCCTTAAGGGTATAACAACCCATAACGGTCCAGAACCGTGATGGGTCCTTAAGGGATTAAGAACAACTCCATCCACACATCCCTGTACTGCAAACCAACAGTCAGACCAACCTACCTGTAAAACAATAAAACAAAACCTCAGCGGAGACTTTCTAAAACAGGGTTACAGTAAAGGATTATTGACAGTCAGATACAGAAGGCAGGTTGAAGTTCTACTCAAAACATCAAGAGAACTTCAAACAACATTACGTATGGATGAAAGACTTATGCACATATTCCACAGCCTCCCTTACTCTCCTTCAGACAGCCTCCCAATTTGAAACAACTGATGGTAAGGAGTGCCCTGAATAATAATACAAAAACGGCACATTTCCCTCCCTACAGAGGAGGTGTAAAACCTGTGCACACATTTATACCACTGAAAAGGTACCCATTCCAAAAACCCAGTTACACCATAAGATCAATGGTACCTTCACCTGCAAATCATCAAATGTAATATAACTCATCATGTGTGCAAAATGCTCTTTATATGGGTGAAACTGGACAGCCATTACATAAAAGGTTTAATTCGCACAGATCCAGTGTTAACAACAAGAAGAAAGAAATACCAGTGGGAGAACATTTTTGCCAAAATGGGCAGAGTCAGGGACATTAAATTGACAGTACTGCTGGGACTGTTTCACACTCAGAGAGAAAAATATGGGAGGTAAAATTAATGATCCAATTTAAAGCTTTGAATTATGGTTTGAATAAAGACAGATAATTCCTGACACATTATCACACTGTGGATTAACCTTTACAACAGACCCCCTGGGATTGTAAATACCTTGGACCCCTCAGAGGAAGACTGCAATTGACAGCACCCTCCTGTACCATTGACTGATCAAAGAACCAGAGTCTGGACTGAGCTTCCTTATCTGATTTCCATTCTAAACAATGCAATGTGTACTTGTATATAAGAGAGATCTTTTCATATTTATCATATTTATAACATGCCTAAGGAAGAGACCTAAGAGGTCTTGAAAGCTTACATCCTAAATATGTTTAGTTAGCCAATAAAGGCATCAACGACTATATTTGCCTCTTGGTTTAGAGTAGAGTCATATTAGTACATCTCCCTGATCAACTTGCATACAGCTGTTATGAAAATAGAGAAAGCACACTTCGGTACCATACTACCTTTTTATTAGGAATACAATTTACCAAAGCAAAAGAAAAAAATGTCTCTTCAATACAATGAGGATCAGAGGAGTGTGGAATTCCTAATGTAAATTGTGCAATTTTGCACTCACAAGCCATGAAAGCTATATAAACAGAAATGAGAACCTGTGGCTCTCGTCCAACTGCTGTTGAACTACAATTACCATCATCGACAGCTGCCTGCTGGAAGACTGCAGGTTTTCCACTAATGGCAAAGTCTTATAAATAGCACCATCAAAAAATTGTCATTATCAGGGTTTGTATAATTTTGTTGTATAGACTCAATGGAAGGTCCAAGGAAAACGGAAGCCACACTCTGCCCATAGCTTTTGCAATGCAACATTCCCTTCTGATCCTCAAAGGCCAAAAGTTACATGGAGAAAAAAAAAAAAAAAAAAAAAGCATAATGATTTCCCTAGAGCCAGATAAAATACTCAATGCTATGGTACTGGGAAGCGTTTAAATAACTGGTTATTAAGTATACTACTTAGTGTGTGAATCCAATTAAAAGGAATAGAAGTGCTGTGGTGTAGGAGGGAGGTGTGTGCCTTGGCATTAGTCCAGTTTGCAGTTTCTTGTTTGGTGATATGTGAGACAATGCATGTATTATAATAAACTGAGCCTTTCACACACTCCCGTTAAATAGCAGACTGGTTACTAGCAGGCTGCCGCACCCCATTTAACATTCTGTGATAAATACTACATGTAAAAACAAGTCAATACAGATCACTTTATACAGAGCATTGAGCTAGCTTCTCTAAGCACAACAAATAGTTTATTATTTTACCTAGCTTTCAAATAAATGTATTAATATGGGCAGTATGCTAAAAAGAAATGTGGAAGAATTCTGGGACAAATTAATTGCACTGTGTTGGAGACCTTTGACGTATTCAAAATGTTAAAACCTCCTTTTAAGTCAATAGGAATTTGGGGAAATGTTATTTTCCCTCTGGTTTAATTGGTTTGCCTCAGACTTCATTCACTTTTCTTTTGAACTGAGAATTTACAAACAAAAAATATTAAAGCGGAACTTTCACTTTGTATAAAGTCTCCCTGCAATAATTAAGCATATGATGACTAGCTTCATAATACGTCTATTACCTTTCAGAAGTGGCAGATTCTAAAGTAATCCTTAATCTTAAGAGACTGACGGCCAGGTTAGTGCAGTCTGCGCACCTGCGCCATCAGTCCCTTCTGGGTTACCTTGTGGCACAGTGCTTCTTAAAGGAGACCGGGACTGACAGAACAGGAGTGCAGACAAGATGTCTGTGCTGATGCCTGGCTTCCGGTCTCTGAAGATTAAGGATTACTTTAGAATCTGCCACTTCTGAGAGGTAATAGAAGTTTTATGAAGCTAGTCGCCATATGCTTAATTATTGCAGGGCGACTTTATACAAAGCGCAAGTTCCGCTTTAAGGTAATCTGATCAGTGATTTTGATGTAACATGTGGAAAAGCCTTTTTTGTTTGAATGCTCATTGCGAGGAGAACATTTTTAATACAGACAAACATATACACACACACACACACACACACACACACACAAACCATACCTCGGATTGTAGAGATATCGCCAACGCAATGCATAGGAGACAATTTTAGTATTCGAGGGGTAATGCAAACACTTATCCAAACCCACATCTTTTAATGAGTACCCACTCCTGTCCATTAGACCTATATAGGCAAAGGTGGTTCCATGTTTTTGGGAGCACTAAGTAGAACAATCTTAGGGGGCCTCAAGTAAAAGAGTCTTCACAGTAACTCATACTTGTCCATCCTTGTAAAACAAAGTATACATCTCTTGAGGTGATAGATCTGCTTTAAATGAATGGGAATATTAATTTGTCCCCTTTTGATTCAGTTGTTTTACCCCAGAATTGCCCCTTTTTTAGGAGGCATAAGAACAAAGAGGGCAACCCTCTCCCCATGTGTTTTTGGGAAGTTCACAGGGAAGACAAAAAAAACAGCTAGCCCTCAATGGTGCTTTAGACATCTCCATTAAATGTGTAAGAGAGGACTCTAGCATCTACAGGGTTAATACAATAATTTATCCCAAATTTTCATGAGTACTCACTTCTGCTCATTGGATCTGTATGTCTAAGTGATCCATACAAAGGGGTACTTATAGATTTTTGGGAGCACCGAGCAGAACATTTTTAAGGGGGCTTGTGCAAAAGGCCTGAGAGTGAACCTACTCCGCCATTTGGTACTGAGTAAGTTCACATGGGAGACAAAGAAACAGCCAGCAGAAAATGCATGATCTGCTAGAAGTACCAATGTGCTGCAATGCAAATCTTTCACATGAGCCACCTCAGACATTTTCTCATTCCAGCCTCCATTAACTTGCCATATCAGGTAGGTTTCAGCAAATGATATATGGCTGACGGGCTGGCCAGAGGACCACTGGACAGGAGCGCTCACTGAACCACCATAGTGAGATATAACCACTTCCATGTAATAAAACTTTAAAGTTTATTACACACTTTTAAAACCATCAAACATTTGGCAATATCCCCCATACGAGGATATAAAAAGACAGACGTATACAGGGATATAAAAGGATATCCCTGTATGGGAGGGATATTGCCAAATTTTTGATGGATTTAAAATTTTGTAATAAACTTTAAAGTTTTATTATACGGCAGTGGTTATAGCTCGCTGAGGTGGTTCTATGAGCTCTCCCGTCCAGTGGTCCTCTTGTCTGTGGAAATCACTTGCTAAGATTGATGGGGGCAGAGCTGGGCCCACAGAGCCCTTAAGCAAAGGGGTGAGTGCAGTCATATTAATGCAGATTTTATTACAGTGCAGAAGCAATCGCTTATTTGTCTGGTGTGTGTTGATGGGCTGGCCAGCCTGCAGCTCTCTGACATGCCCACATGATCATCGGGGAACACAGGAGATGTCAAATAGATCTGGGTGGCTCAGGCTGTGCTTATATAGAACACAGTCTAGTCACCCTTATAAACATAACCTTAGACACAGGTTATAATTACAGTGCCTGCCTCAGCAACTGATTTACAAATGATAACATAAGAACAATATTTAGGGAAGTTCCTAATGAGCAGAGTACATTGCTGATGTATAAGTACTCATTCTTCTTTGTTAAAAAAATAAATAAAGGTGATCTTTTCGGCAGATATTAAAGAATTCTGTAAATACCTTTCTCATGTTTCCCCTTTTAGCTGTAAAAGAGCTGAGTACAGAAGAAAACAGTACGGTATCCAAGGAGACGCAGTGACTCATACTAACCACACCTGTGATTAGCAGTATCTCTGCAGGTTGGTGCAACACGTCCCATAAAACATGCACTGGGCAGTACAATACAAAGGTTATTTTTAATCAATTTTCATATCTCAGAACCTGGCTGTTCCATATGCTTTGCTGAAATCAACATATCATTTCACGCCTCACACACATTTAACCCTTTGTGTACCCCTCTGGCACTCAAAGGGTTAAGGAAAAGACAGTTCCTATTTGTAAGAGGAGCTTTTAGCCCCATCATCTCAGTGATGCTTAGCTCTTCCCATGTGCAGCAAAGCAGCTTAAATTCACAATCTAATGAGCCTTCTTACAAAATGAACAAACATTAGAATACAAGGTAAATATAAATAAATAACATGTCCATTGGTTTAAAAGGGACTTTTAACCCTTGGAATGCCAGAAAGATCTTTCAAAACATTGCTTAGCAATGCATTAGATATCTCTTTAATATTCCAAATGTGGAACGCCACATTAAATCAATCAATTTACCCAAAGGCACATTTGGTTTGCTGCAGAATAGTTGCTTTTTCTTAGAACATGTTGCCCTGAAAGTGATAGTAATGTCTGGGTTTATCTAAGGGTTAAATTGTAGATATTAAAACAATATGTTCATTGATGTTACTCTTGTCTCTCAAACTTTTATAGTTCGAGAGATATACAATTATAAGCATGCCCCCCTCCCCTTTCACAGATGTCAGCTGTCAAGCTCTCAGTATGAGATTTGAGTCGTGCGACTCGAGGCGGCTTTTCAGCAGAGCCGAAATAGACCTCTGTTAAAAGAAATACTTCATTCGAACGTCTACAAAATGTTCCTGGTTTACACGCACACTTTGTAGACCGTTCCAATGATGTATTTATTTTTACATAGCACTATTTTTGCTGAAAAGCAGCCTGCCAGTCCTGGGACCAGGATCTCATGAAGTCAACTAGAGGTTGACATCTGTGGAAGGGGTGAAGTTTATAAATCGTATATATGTCTCAAACTATAAAAGTTTGAGAGACAAGAGTAACATCAACAAATTTATCGTTTTAATATCTACAATATAACAGTTTGATATAAACAGACATTACTAACGCTTGAAGAGATAAACAGCTGCTGGTACCGAGTCTATCTTTTATTTATTGTTCCACCAAAAAGAAAAAATAAGCGCACACAATCTGGGTGTAGACTGTAAAAATCAATTTCCTTATTTTTCTCTTGGACCCTTCACCTCCTTCACAGTGGGAATCACCTTACAAATAGGGATAGGTATTTGACTCACCTTTGATAGAGGCAATCCAGCTTCTTGGTGTAATCGCCTCCACTGTATAACCCCTAGTGACTGTGCCTTTGAGTCAGCTCCCTTCTCTTTTCTCCTTCCAGTTGTTCTGGCCTCTTATTAGACTGTTCTCTCTTAGGCTAACTACAGATGTCTATACACCTCTATCTAGGACTCTGGATGTGGCTCAAAAACTGTCTAAAGGACCCAACTGGAATAATATTATAGGACTTGGCCAAGCTTTGATATTCAATTATTTGTTAATAAAATATTTCTAAAACAAACATATATCTGCACAGATACCAAAAACTCCTAAAAACAAAAATCTTACTAACTCTTCTATTTTAATGGCCTATATACTCCTATGTACGAGGAGTAAGGGCCAGACTGGAGGCCTTTTGAAGAATCAAGCTGCACTGCTGAGGAACGACATTAAGGACTCATAAGAAATAAAAGGATTTTAGTCTTACCTGTTAAATCCTCTTCTCTTAGTCCATACAGGTTACTGGTAACTCTGGGTAGGAGATCCACCCATTTAAGTAGGCAGGGACAGTTCTAAAATTGAATGCAAGGGGATGGAGCCTACCTTCCCTCCTTGGCTGCAGCTAGCCAACCAGCTCCAGTAAGATTTAAGACACTAACTATTGAATAGATAGTAGAAGGCAAAGAAGACTCCTGTGAGCATGACCCCGAAGGACCCCCACAGTCTGCCACAGGAGAGCCAAGCACAGTTGTCAATGTTACCCAGAGAAGTCCAGGAGTCAGTACGGTTTAGTTAATGCAGTTTATTAACAAATGACATACAGCGGATATATACAATAAGAATAAGCACAGGGTAATAGCCAGCAAGCCTGCTATCAGAAATAATAGGTTGCAAAGCTAAACCACTGTGTTGGAGACTAGGCCTTACCCACTGGAAGTCTCGGCTGGAGCCAGCAACAGGAACTGGAACAGGAACCCAGGATCTTGATCCGAAGAGGAATAGGGTCTGACTCAGCCTACAGTCAGAAATGCGAGTCTACCAGAGCCCAAGCCCGCACTACATTGGGTGTCTGATCACCAAGGGAAAAGACTAAAGAATAGTCAGACAGAGCCACCAGTCAGCACCAGAGGGGGTAGTCAGACAAGCTGGGTCATACAAAGATCAGGTAGTCATCCAGAGCCACAAGTCTGCACCAGATTGGATGTCCACTATTAGGGGTTAGGCAAAAGAATAGTCAGACAAAGCCACAGGTTAGCAGCAGAATGGATAGAAGACTAGCCAGGTCATACACGGAGCCCAATGCAACAGATCTGCTTTGAACAACAACACAAGGGCATCTGAATCAAGCCTCAGTCTGCCCTTTAAACCCCTCCACAGGAAGTAGGAGGAGTAGCTCAGAGGGAGGAAGTAGTAAGTTGGTAAGAGGAGACTGCAGTAAGCAAACAGATAAAACAGAGGCCTGCAGCATGCTAGAAGCCTCGCGCCTGCAGGTGATGCTGAAGTCAAGGTAAGCTGTAACAACGGTCCCTTGACAGGGTGGGCGTCCAGTAACCTGTATTGACTAAGAAAAGAGGATTTAACAAGTAAGACTAAAATCCTCTTTTCTCGGTCGTCCAATACAGGTTACTGGTAACTCTGGGATGTCCAACCATTGAGTTTCCCAGAGGCGGGAAGTAAGCCAAGGACCAGGTACAAGGCCCCCAAAGTTAGCAGAGCAGATATGAACCATCAGATCAGAGATAGCCCAACAACAAGGGAGTGCCAACGGACACTGAACAGGGGTACAACACCCCAACTGTTACACAGCACACTTAACTAGAGCCAACAGGGCTCAAATGTGAAGAAAGCACCAAGAACTGAAGAAGATCCTAGAAAGGCAAGACTGCCTCCAGGATCTCCCTCCCAAAGCTGGCGCCAGCCAGTGCCAGCACATCAACATGGTAATGCTTCGAAAAGGTGTGCACAGATGACCAAGTGGCAGTCTTACACAACTGATCAGCAGAGGCCTAATTCTTGTAAGCCCAAGAAGCCCCAATATATCTAGTAGAATGAGCCATGACCCAAAAGGGAGCAGGCTTCTTCCTTAGCTCATAGGCTTTACGAATATTGGACTAGATCCAAGATGCAATAGTCACTTTGGATGCAGTTCTTCCTGCCCTGGGACCCTCAGGAATGACACACAGCGCGTCAGATTGCCTGATAGACTCAGTGCGATGTACATAAAACTTGAGACAACGCACCACATCTAACAAGTGGAGATCCCTCTCCTTGTCAGAGGTGGGGTCAGGGGAGAAAGAAGGCACCACAATCTCCTGATTGATGTGGAACTCAGAAACCACCTTCAGGAGAAACTCCTGAGAAGTGCGAAGCACCGCCTTGTCCTTGTGAAACACCAAAAAAGGTGGTTTACAGGACAGAGCATGTAACTCCGCGACACAGCAAACGGAAACGATCGCCAGGAGAAAGGCTATTTTCCACATTAACATGCGTAGAGGAATGGTAATCAATGACTCAAAGGGAAGGGTGCTGAAGAACACCCAAAACCAAGTTAAGATCCCACGGAGGAGCGGGATTCTTAAAGACAGGATGAGTATGAGCAATGCCCTGAAAGAAAACCTTGACATCAGGAAGAATGGCAATGCACCTCAGAAAGAAAACAGATAGATCAGAAGTCTGAACGTTAAGAGAACTCAGACTGAGACCCTTATCCACACCATCCCTGGACCGTAGGCAGATCAAATTCCTGAGACAGGTCCCTTTCAGCACACCAAGATAGAAAGGTCGACCAGACAAAGAAACAGGTTTGCGGGCACTAAGCATAGTAGCCACCATACCAGAAGAAAAACCTCTCTTCAGTATTGAGGATTTAATTTTCAAGCCATCAAAGCTAGACAATGGACATCCTCCTTCCACAGGTAACCCTGTAGAAGAAGATCCAGACGGCAAGGGAGCCGGAACGGCTCCGCCACTGACAGATACAGACGCTCCGGAAACCAAGCCTGTCGAGGCCAGTACGGAGCAATCAGAATGACTGGACAGAGTTCCATTCTCAATTTCTACAACACCCTGTGCAACACGGGGAGGGGAGGAAAGATGTAAGCCAGAGGAAATAACCAAGGAATGGACATGGCATCCACCGCTATAGCTAGAGGATCCCTCCAGCGAGAGCAGAAATTCGGAACCTTCCGGTTGCGTCTTGTCACCATCAGGTCAATGCAAGGAAAACCCCACTTCTGAACGATGAGGTTGAACACCTCTGGGCGCAGCTCCCACTCGCCGCTGTCCACTGCGCGTCGACTGAGGAAGTACGCCATGATGTTGTCTATGCCAGGAATGTGCACTGTGGATATGGCAGGAATGTGTTCTTCTGCTTCAGAAGGTCCGGCTGACCCCTGCACACCGGGATCACAAACCTCTGGAGTTCCCTGGTGTAAGCCATGGCAAATGGGACTGCTTCTATGGTGGAGATGAATTAGAGAAGACAGTTTCTGGATCTTGAGCCAGAACAGCAGAAATCCTGCAGGCGATCTGGTGAGCTACCTCGTCCGTGAGAAACACCATGCTCTGCTGAGTGTCGAAGAGAAGGCCCAGGAAGACCAGACGCTGGGATGGGACAAGATCTGACTTGTCCATGTTGATGATCCACCCGTGAAGGGTGAGTGCATGAATGCTGTCCTGAACCTGCTGTTGAAGAAGTTCCAAAGAAGGTGCCTTCAGAAGCAGGTCGGACATGTATGGAGTGACTCTGATGCCGTTCCAATGGAGGATGGTCACTAAGGCTCCCAGGACACGGTTGAAGACTTCAGGAGCTGTAGTCAGACCAAAGGGAAGAGCTGTAAACTGAAAGTGCCCTCGGTCGCAGGCAAATCTGAGATGGCGATGTGTAGATATGCGTCCTGAAGGTCCAGAGAGGCAAGGGATTCTCCCGGGGACATAGCAGCAATCACCGTCCTTAGGGACTCCTGGTGGTAATGAGTCCTGATCATGAAGGAATTGAGATCCTTCAAATCCAAAATGGGAAGACAGCTGCCGTCCTTCTTAGAGACCACAAAGAGGTTTGAGTAAAAACCCATACCTCTGTCCTGAGTTGGGACAGGTTCCAGAACATGCTTGTCCAGAAGGGCCTGGATAGCATATGAGAGGGGAAGAATCGAAAGGGAGGAAGAGAGATGAAAGGGATCCTGTACCCTTCCGCCACCACCTGTAAAACCCACGGGTCCGCCACTGAATCCTCCCAGACGCTGTGGTAGTGATGCAGATGGCCACCCACAGCAGAGTGGAGACCTGGGTTCGGTGAGTCATGCCGAAGAAGGTTTGGAAGCCTTAGGCTTGGAGGAGACCTTGGGCTTCCATTGCTGTTTGGGCTTGAAGGAGGCACG
Source organism: Rhinophrynus dorsalis (assembly GCA_037306005.1). Classification (NCBI taxonomy): domain Eukaryota; kingdom Metazoa; phylum Chordata; class Amphibia; order Anura; family Rhinophrynidae; genus Rhinophrynus; species Rhinophrynus dorsalis. Next base: position 135,842,796 of record CM074723.1, on the reverse strand, counting down.
CGGGGCTGAGGGAACCACCTGGTTCGCCGGACGTGTCTCAGTCTGAAAGGAACGAAAAAACAGATTATGCTTGAGAGGCGTTTTCTTCCTGGGGACCAAAGGCAGAAGGGTACTTTTACCCCATGTGGCCTCTCTAATCAGATCCTTAAGGTCTGGTCCAAACAATGACGTGCCTTGAAAAGGCAAGGAGAGAAAGGCTTTCTTAGAAACGGTGTCAACAGACCAGATCTTGAGCCAAAGAGCTCGTCTGGCAACCACAAACATGGTGGAAACCCTAGCCACCAAACGGATGGCATCAAATACGGCAGCAGAAACATAGTGCTGTGTCTCAGAAATGTTGGCAAGAAGGCGCAACATATCCAAAGTAGGAGCACCCTAATGGACAGCCAGCTGTAAGCTGTTCAGTCCAGACCACAATGGCCCGGTTAACCCATGCCGTAGCAAACGCTGGACTCATGGCGGTACCAGCAGTGGCAAAAATGGACTTGAGGGAAACCTCAAATTTCTTGTCAGCCCAGAGCGGAGGTGTCAGAAACTGGCAAGGCAGTAGACTTGGATAGCCTGGAAATAGGAGCATCCACTTTGGGGGGGATGAACCCACTGAGCAAGCGCCGCCTCACAAAAGGTGTAAAGCTTGGCAAATTTCTTGGAAACAGAAGGTTTCCTGTCCAGGGATTTCCACTCATGAGATACAAGGCAGTCAAGAGTGGGGTTAGGTGGAAAACTAGTAAGGGGCTTTTTAGGCTCCTGAAACACATCAGAGGGATCTAAAGAAACCTCCTGAACTAAGGGAATGTTTAAGGTAGTCAAGACAGACCTGATCAGGCCCTCAGCCGAGGGCTCAGGATCAGCCTCAAAGGGGTCCCCAAAAAACTGAGAGGAGCCCATAGCAGAAAATTCCTCAACATTTGAATCCACTAACAGTTCCTCCTCAGAGGAATCTGATACGTCAGGTACTCCCTGCGGTTTAGGTAGGGAAGATTTGACTGAAGAGGGGGTCTGCCATGAATGGAAGCCCCCCTGTAACGGGGATGGAAACAGTTGCAATATAGACCGAAGGTCCCTAGTAGCAACCTTGAACTCCTGCACCCAAACTGGCTCTAATGCATGGCTGGAGGTCCCTGGAAGAGACTCAGGGACATCAGAACATGCTGGCATAAATGACCTCAGAATTCTCTAGGCAACTCTGAATGACATGAGGAGCAATGCGCAATAAGGGACACAGAGACCCCAACGTCCTTAGTCTTAGGTCTGGGCCCCAAGCTCCAATGGATTAGACATTCGCACAGTGTCAAAAACGTTATAGATTAAAGAATCCCCCAATTGCAGTGTGTAAGATTCAAGTTTCACCCCAGAGGAGAGAAGGATAGTCCAAGCCCTGATTAGGATACTCGTTCTAGAAAAGGCACAAAATGGCTGCCATGGCAGGAGCCAATCAGAAATGAGCGCGCAAAGCAAGCGCTCCTGGGAAATGTAGTTTCCCTAGAAAAAGTACCCCAACAGTGCCCAAAGCCCCCTGAGCCCCCCAATACACTTGAAACATGAACCAGATGAAAGAACAAGAGCAGACAATTAAAATGAGCCATCTCTTAAGTCGCTACGTTCAGCAGTTGCAGAGATATGTCCCAGACTGTGCAGTCCCATAGAAATGAATGGAGCAATGGCGTCTATGTGGTAAAGCATGCCTTCAAACTTAAATTTTGCAAAGTTGAAAGGTAAAAAATAAAAGTACATGAAACATCACTAGAACATGTTAGGAGATCCAGAAAATGCTGAACCCAGTAGGGAAAGTGTCAATAACCCCCCCAAAGATGCAAAACCAGCAGCTAAAGGGATAAGTTACCACATAAACCTGCTCCAAAACACCCAACAGACATACAGTTAAACCCAGTGAGTGCATGAGTGTGCAATAAGAACGACAAAGAAAAATTCTCTGTGTGGAGGGGCACTGTGGGACATGTGGACCTGCAGCACTCAAAGGGTTGCTCACCTTTCCTGCAGATATTCTGTTTTCAGACTACCATGTATCAAGAAGAAGCCTCGGTGGGCAACTCCTGAGGAAAGAACTTGAACCCATTATTTTCCTCCCAGGACTTAAGGTTCACAAACAGCACCTGGTTACTGAGCTAGCCACATCTAAGGGCATTGTCAGGTCTGGTAATCCGCCTAATGGTGGTATTCCATTTCTAACAGAAAAATAAAAAAGTTTTCTAAAACTAATATCTTGCCTGTGTCTTCACCAAGGAACAAATCTTACTGGAGCTGGTTGGCTAGCTGCAGCCAAGGAGGGAAAGTAGGCTCCACCCCCTGCATACATTTCTAGAATTATTCCTGCCTCCTTAAAGGGGTAAATCGCCTACCCAGACAAACAACCAAATCTGCGCTCCTCTATATGCTGTGAATAATGTGTTCCCTGTAATGGGCATATATAATAATCCTTAGTAAATCTAAGTAAAATAAGTGAGAATTTCGTCCCACAAATTGGCCAATCCATGTGTAAGCTTACCAACCACTCCAAGGTATCTCACTTTATGGTAAGTCCTACTCTAATACCCAACAAATACTATCTAAATTAAAAATCCCTGAAGAAAGATGTTATTTTGAAACACGTCGGAGAGGACCCTTTAAATGGTACTTTAATGTTTTTATTATTATTTGTGGGCCCCAGTGTAGTGCAATTAAAAACAGCAGACATACAATAAAATAAAAAAAGGTGTAGATGAAGGACTGGTGCAGGGCCCTTATGGGACTGCAGTAATAAAGTGGTTACATGTTCCATTTATAACCTTCCCCACAAGTCATGTGAGGAATGGTTGATACCAAACAGACAGGGGTTATACACAATGGAACAGGCCAAAAAGCCTGGTTCTTAAAGGCCAAGTGGGATAGAAAAGGAAAGGAATGGTGAAATAAAGTAAAGTGATAATGTGCTTTTTCTGTGTGATTTAAGTGGATAAAATGAGAAGCTGCTAAAGTGAGCTGAAGGAGATGTGTACAAAAACAGAAAAAGAGAAGAAAGCTCGCAGCGATAACTCATCATGAAATATCCATATCATAAACAGAGTTACAAGTAACCTGTATTGGAAGACAGAGAAATACAGGTTTCTGTCTCATATTTTGCTGACTTTTAAGTTTAAAACTGTCACTGTTGTACCTCTGTTCCCTGGTGGCGTCTCCCCCGCTCCGTGCTTCTTTCGGTCTGCTTCCGGGTTGGGCGCGTGCATGCGCGGTCCTCCCTTTGAAGCTGGCCCAGGCTTTCACTGTCATAAAAGTCGTGGAGGCACTTCTTCTGACGCGTTGTCATAGCGTCTTGTCGGTAGTCCGGATCTTGTTCCAGCTCGTTTCCTGCGTCCCAGTACCTGTACCCAAGTAGGCTTGTCCTTCTGCCGCCCTCCTGCTTTCAGCTGGTGTCTCCTGCCTCTCCCCTGCCTCCTACTCCAGTCTTCCAGCCTCCTCTGCTCAGCTACCTTGGGGTGGTATCCTGTTGCTTCCTGCTTCCAGTTCCGTTGCTGTCAGCCAGTGTGTGGCTACTTCTTCTACCAGTTTCTCCTGTCATTAGCCAGGTCTGTCTTTCTGGAGATCATTCCTCCTTGGGGTAATTGGGGTATAGACCAAACGTGGTGGGGTATCCTGAGTCACCTTCGGCTCAACCGAAGGGGGCTATCTGGCTTCGTGGCCAGCACCTTTATACGGCTTTGGCCGTAGCACACCCCACTATGTTTGGCCTACGCAACCTAGCTACGCACCCTAGCGACGCCCTCTAGCTTCTCGCCCCCAATCACTCTTCTTGGAGGAGCCTTAACTTTCCACTTATATCTCCATAGTATTCGTAGCCTCTATACCTGGTATTGCTTTTTACATTTGTTACAAAAACATATTTTTATCTGTTGTATTAAGAGCTAAGAACCTTTTGTATGATTTTTTACCTTTTATTTATTCCCGTTTATGCAGTAGGTTTTGTCTAGAATTATTCCTATTTTCTAGTAAATCAGCCTCACTGCCTATACACAGAAAATGTATGTGGTGTGTGTGCAGACTTATAAATCAGGCCTTTCAGTTAAAGGGATAGTAATACTTTGTTTTATCTTTATTTTATTTTGTAGGCATTAAAGAAACATGAAGAACGATGTAAGTCTTATCTCTCAAACCTTTATGGTTTGAGAGATATTCACAAGCAAAGTTTCCCCTCCCTCCCCTTTTACCTAGTGTAAGCCATCTCTTTTCAAATGTGGAATCCAGTCCATAGACCAGACAGATAACAGCAGGGGACAATCTTCTTCCTATGAAAACAATGAAAGCCCTGCCCCCTTGACAAGTTTTTCAGGTTTTTTCCTTAATCTTAATTGAAGATTCTCCCTCTCTGCAGTATACCTGGGAACCTCCCTTCTGCTCTGGCTGAACAGTGTTACATCAGTAAAATGGGCGGGAGGGGGATACTTTGTCATTGAATTACTCTTGAACTACAACTCTGACAGAATTGAAATAACACTCTCCAAAGTCCAAATACTATGATGATTAATTAGAGCTCCAGCTTTTCAGCTGTCAGTAGGATAAATCAAACTTTAAACGCCCATATCTCTTAAACCATAGCGGTTTGAGAGATACGTTTTTTTGCATTTAGATCAGCTTTTTAAGCTCTTCTAAATGCAAAAAAGTTTTTTTTGACATTACTAACACTTTAAAAAGCTCTAATCAAGTGCATGGGAATTTAAAACATTTTATTTGTCCAGTTAATCTTCATAGTATTTGTGCCATGTATTATGTTATTTCAATACTGTCAGAGTTGTAGTTCAAGAGTAATTGAATGATAAAGTATCCCCCTCCCACCCTTTTTACCTAGTGTAAGCCTCCTCCCCTCAGATGAGGAATCTAGGCCTGGGACCAGGCAGCTCAAAGCAAGGGACAATCTTCTTACTGTTAGCATAAGGAACACCCTGGCCCCCTTGACAGGTTTTTCCTTAATTTCACTGAAGATTGTCTCTCTCTGCAATCCATCCAGTCAGTCTTGCTGATCTGAGCTAACCAGTGTTACATCAGTAATAGGGTGGGAGGGGATCTTGGGGCATGTAGTGATGCTAATCCCCCTATTAGTGATTTTGCAATTGGGCTGCACAGTGCACTAATAATGCATTAGGGTAGCCCAAGCGCCTAAACTTTTTGGAACCTAGCAACTCCATTGCTTTGAATGTGTATAAACTCAATTTTTGGTTTCCAATCCTCTCCTGGAGTGTATTTTAACACTGACCCATTGGATGCTAGAGAGGTGTTCAATACATATGTAGAAAACCTCTCTACTATACATGGGGTTAATATTCAGAATTACCATATTGAGACCCTTGGCTAAAACGTATAAAGCTGTATGCCATAAAAGCAGGAACATATTCTTTGAAAATTTATAGAGCTGTTAAATTTACAGAGTTGTTGTGACCTACCATTCCTTCTGTGACACACAGTGTGAGTATCAACTAAAATAAACAGGGTAACTTAGGAGAAGCTGAATTTGGCAAATGATATATAAAGAGTGGACCTGTCCCTCCCAACCATCTGAACAGGGTGTGTGAAAGAACAGGCCAAGCAGCCAACACACAAGTGCTTCTTTATATGTATGCAGTTAATGAAGAGATCGTAACATACTAGTTTACCAGCATTGTCCAGTAACTTTTATCAGAGTGGAGGTGGGTAAATTGCACCCAGTTCCAAAAGTATTTTGAATTAATAATCTAGCAGTGATATTAAAGGGAAGATATGAGAATATTGCCCTTCACCAGATTTTCTCCTATAGGAACATAAAGGAGCTGCATTGTACCATGAATTCTGACAGTAAATTTGAGGGTTACAAAATAAAATAGCCCCTTTGGCTGTCTTGGGGCTTTTTACAGAGCAACTGAACTCCAAGATCTTGATTTCTCAGAAATGAGTTGAGTTGAAGAAGCCGAGGCTGATGTACTAAAAAGCACAGACGCATTCTGGTATAACCCAAATACACCAGAGGGAACAAATAAAAGTGTCCATTGATTTAATTGGGCTTTTAAACCCTTGAATGCTAGAGATGTCTCCATCTCAAATTACTGAACATGTATAGCTTGGGGGTTATAGCAAGGTTATGCTAGAAACATTCAAATACATGAAGGGATTCAACAAAGTGCAGGAGGGAAGTACATTTCGAAGGAGTGAGAATTTTAGGACAAGAGGCCATAGTCTAAAACTAGAGGGACACAGGTTTAGACATAATGTAAGAAGGTTTTACTTCACTGAGAGGCTAGTAGATAAGTGGAATATCCTACTAGCAGAAGTGGTAGAAGTTAATACAGTGACAGAATTTAAACATGCATGGAATAGAGATAAGGCTGTCCTTAACATAAGAAAAGACCAAGGACCAAATATGGTTTGAAGTTTTTACAGTAGGAAAATGGGCATACTAGATGGGCCGAATGGTTCTTATCTGCTGTCAAATTCTATGTTTCTGTGTCTGCAGCAAAAGTTTTCCACCACTTCAGAATGCTGCAACTTTAGAGCAAATTAGCTAGTCTTGGGTAAGGTATGTCTGAATTGAGGCCTTAGCAAGAAGCTTTAGCAAGAGAGACTGAGATGCTGTCATTGTCAGTGTAACTAACTCTTAAAGGAGAACTATACCCATAACCCATTAAGGTGTTTTGCAAATGCAGTTAAGTAGGTAGATGTCCTTCATAGAGCAGTCTGGTATATCTATTAATTTTGCATATTATCTGCAGTTGCCTGTAGTTGCTGTGCACCATTTTAAGTCTGTATTCAGTTTCCATCTCAACAATACATAACATGCTTTAAAGGGATAGTCATGTTTCACAAAAACAGCAGCTCCAATTAATCTTAATAGTATTTGAGCCATAGAGAGTGTTATTTCAATACTGTCAGAGATGTAGTTCAAGAGTAATTGAATGATAAAGTATCCCCCTCCAGCCCCTTTTATCTAGTGTAAGCCCCACTCCTCAGATGTGAAATCTGTTCCACAGACCAGACAGCTCACAGTAAGGGATAATCTTCTTACTGTGAGAACAATGAAAACCCTGTCCCCCTTGACAGGTTTTTCAGCTTTTTCCCTTATCTTAATTGAAGACTGTCCCTCTCTGCAGTCTACCTGGACACTCCCCGCTGCTCTGAGGTGGGCAGTGTTACATCAGTAAAAGGGGCGGGAGGGCGATACTTTATCATTCAATTACTCTTGAACTACAACTCTGACCTATTAAAATAACACTCTCCAAGGCCCAAATACTATGATGATTAATTAGAACTGCTTTTATTATGAAACATTACTATCCCTTTAAGCAGGGTTTATAATTTTAAGTCCTTTGCTACTAGCCAGACCTGAAAAGTTACTTGCCACTGCAAGACCTAACATACCCACCAGGGCTGAATTTCTACTCGCCAGGGCTAAATTTTCACTCGCCATTGGCTAGTGGAAATTTTGAGCCCTGCCTTTAAGTATGTGTGAGTAAGCCATAGAAAGAGAGAGCCCCACCCTTGCTTCTAGTGAGAAACAAGAGTGTTCTTAAAGAGATAGTAATGTCCAAAAATAAATATACATCCGATTGTTCAATATAATTTTTTTTATAATGAATAGTATGCTTCGAAAATCCCTTACCTTCATATACGGCTTGAAAATTCAATTGAAAATTTCCCCCTCCCACCCCTTTTCAGCACTTTATGCTAACTTCCCTCAGATCCGAATACCGGTAGTTTGACCAGACAGATCTCAATTAGAAACAATATTCTGTGTGTTAGTGACGAAGGAGGGCAGGTTTTTTTTATTATGCTGACACAATATTGTCACTTATCACTATCCGTCCGAACAAGCTTTCTGCTGTGAGGGAAGTCAGCATGACATGCTGAAAAGAGGAGGGAGATGAAACTTTTTATTGGATTTTAAAGCCGAATATGAAGGTAAGGGATTTTCAGATTATAAAAAATTATACTGAACAATCTGATGTATGTTTATTTTTGGACATTACTATCCCTTTAAGGTAATATTTCCCTGTCCCTTTTCTTTAAAGGGATAGTAATACTTAAGTATTACTAATCCCTATAGCAAAGTACTACTTAAAAAAAATGTATTGCCCCCAGTGTCATCTCTCAAACCTTTATTTATTTTTAATCTCTTTATTGATTTACTTTTGCCTTTCATGGTGTTGGAGGATGGGGGGGGGGTAAGATGTTGGTAAGAAGTCTAGTCTGAATCATTCCAGCTGGAGGAGCTACAGATCCACATGGCAGCTACATCTGCAAATACCATGACTTGCTGAATAAGCCTTCTCCCCACAGGACCTATGTTAAGGCATCACACAAAAGAGACACGTGTAGTAGTTACTGTTGCAGTCAAATATCATTTAATAGTAGCGTTGCCACTCAGCCGGTATTTTACCGGCAGGCCGGTAAAAAATTGGCTTCTGTCCAATGTTAACTCTATGGAGGGAATGCCATGGCCGGTATTTTTTTTTTTAGAAAAGGTGGCAACCCTATTTAATAGGGGAGTATGTTTAATGGGCGAGTGCAAGCAGTCACATTTCCTAATCCTCCAGTGGGGGGAGGCAAAATACCCCTTAAATTAATCAGCGGTGCAAGGGTTACCTAGTTTATTAAGAGGAGGCATTATGGAAAACAAGCACAAAGTATATAAATATATTTACTGACCATTTTAGTACATGTGTAATGTTTTTATCCAACATCATAAGGAATGTATTGCTTACAACCAACTTGCAGGCCCCACTAGTTTTATAATATAGAACGGTTGGTGACTTAGACCAAACAGCGGCAGCAGACAAAGCAAAACAAAAGCTATAGCTATTAGGTACCAGCTGTCTACACATACAAATCCTGATTTATCTCTATACTAACAGACCACTCCTATGCCTGTTACAAAGGGAAGCAAGCAACATTGTTAATAAAAAGGGGATTTAATTAATCTTTCCAAGACAAAAAGTGTAATTTGGCAATTATAGCAAACCACAGCATTATGATACATTATGATTTTAAAGGACTTTATTAAGGACAAACAAATTGGATTGTTTAGACCAGAAGATGTAATGAATCATTTTTAAAAGTTATTGATCACACAAAGAAGTGTGATTCTTTTTGGTCACCAGAATACATTACTTCCTGTGTTGACTATCCTGGTGACTCTGTTTGTCTGGTTGTTAAGAATGACGGACAGCAAGAGATTATGGAGTTCCCAGAGGTGAATCAGGAGAGAAACTCACTCAGCCTTCTCACTGTGTGACTGTGCATGCCAGACAGAAAGGTGTTTGTGTGTGTGTGTGTGTGTGGGGGGGGGGGCAGAAATAATTTAACTAAATAGTGATAAAGATGTGCTAAAGCAGAGATTACTTCTCCAGTGATATCACTTCCCTAGTTCCTATGTTTTTCTATGGAGTCAATACACTAAGATTTCTCTAACTCTGGAGATATTAGTGCATAGGCTCTATAGAATAACATAGGAACTAGAGATGTGATCTCTCTGGAGAAGTCATTTCCACTTTATCACCTCTTTATGACTGCTTAGTGCATAACTCCCAATGTGTTGAACACCTTTTTAGCATCCAGGATGTTAAAGGGAAGTTGAAAGAATAAAATCACCAATAGGTTTTACTAGAGCCTTTTTATTTAAAGAAAACAAATATATATATATTTTAGATCTATAGATAAAATGGGCATTTTAATGCATAGGCTACCTGGGGCTGTGGCCTCCTTTTTCAGGGGGCCTTTACTCTGTCACAGCTGTCGAGCGCCTCAGGGCGTACCTCAATTCTCGTGGCCGAATCCGTTGGCAGCAGGTCAGCCGCATCCTTCCTCTTCGCGGCTCAACCACATTCTCTCTCACGGCTCCAGCAGCTTCACTTAGATGGACCGGTCATTGACGGGTGGCGTCATATGGGGAGATGGACGTACGCTCCATTTAAAGGGGCAGTCACCCATTTCTGGCTCCTCCTCTTCCTGGGAGCAGGCATATATATATATATATATATACTACCTGGACACAGGGCTCAGTTGCCCTTTCGTTGGTGTAGTTTCTAGCGTTTGTACCTGTGTATTACCTGGCTTGTCTGATTACCTGTTCTGGTGCTGACCTGTGGCTCTGTCTGACTACCTGCTCTGTGTATGACCATGGCATATTCTGACAACCATTCTGGCGTGGACCTGTGGCTCCGGCTGTCTACCTGCTCCGTGTATGACCCTTGGCCTATCTGACTACCCATTCTGGTGCTGACCTGTGGCTCTGTCTGACTATACACTCCGTGTATGACCTTGGCATAGTCTGATAACCATTCTGGTGCGGACCTGCGGCTCTGGCTGACTACCCATTGCGTATTGACCCTTGGCTTGTCTGACTATCCATTCTGGTGCCGACCTGTGGCTCTGACTATTCTCAGTATTCCCTCCGTTAGTCAGATAACCATTCTGGTACGGGCCTGTGGCTCTGGCATACTCATTCCTGGTTGCCTTCCGAGCATTTGGGGGGCCTTCAGGTGTGGAACTGAGGCTCAGATATCTTGCTCCTTGTTTTGCTAGTCTACTGCAGGTGTGGACCTGCAGTGGCCTACCATTCCATATCTGGGGTCTACATACAGCACCACACTGAAGCATTCTCTTATCCTCACTGTGTCGATTGCTCTGTTGTGCATTGCTCATACTGTATATATTGTATATTTCCATTTCATTGTCTGTTTTCAATAAAATTGTGTTACCTTATGAGTACCTGTCCAGATCTCATTTGTACGAACTGTGACAGTACGAAAGGGCACTGGTTTTCAAGCACTCATTTTAGACCATTCCAGTGAAGGAATGCGTGGTAAATAACGAGATTGCGTCTCTGCTCAAGCGCCTCCGTGTCGGCTGACACGAATCTCCAGCTGACAGCTTTACAGCTGTCAGCAGGAGAGATCACACTTTAAACGCCTGCATCTCCTAAACCATAGCAGGTCAGGAGATATGTTTTTTGCATTTAGCTCAGCTTTTTAAGCTCTTCTAAATGCAAAAAAAACCTTTTTTGTGGACATTACTAACACTTTAAAGGTTTTTATTGTAAGGGTTTCCTGGGATTTACATTGAAACAAAATTATTCCACTGACACAGAAATGAGAACCATTGTTATAATGCATAACCTAGAGTTTAAAGGGATAGTAATGTTTAATGTGCAAAAAAATATACTGCAGTGTTCATCCCCCTGAGTAAAACAAGGTACTCCCACTGCTGTGCTGAAAGGTGTTTTATTCAAAAGTTAATACAGCTCAGACTTGATTTTTTTTTAGCTGCAGTATGACATTGGCCTGAAATTGTACAATGGTGCTGTTGCTACACCATCATATGGAGGTTTACGGTCAAGTGTCCAGAGCTGTCCATAGGATGGCGTAGCAACAGCGCCACTGTACAATTTCCTGCCTCTGTGATACTGCACCTATACCATTCAGGTTTGAGCTGTAATAACTTTTGAATAAAACACCTTTCAGCAGTGTTTTACTCAAGGGTATAAACCCTACAGCATTTTTTTTTTACATTTTTTAAGTATTGCTATCCTTTTAATTACAAACACTGTATGACTAACACTGGAAAAAAAAACTTGTGATTAGTAATAATTGCTCATAGTGCACAAAACAATGAATCCTGATGTAAACTGTATTTAAAGGGATAGTAATACTTCATTTTAACTTTATTTTATTTTGTAGACATTAAAAAAACATGAAGAATGATATAAGTCTTATCTCTGAAACCTTTATGGTTTAAGAGATATTCACAAACAAAGTATCCCCCCCCTGTTCAACCATATCAGAAGGGAGATGCCCAGGTAGACTGCAGAGAGGGACAATCTTCAATTAAGATAATGGAAAAAGCTGATAAACTTGTCAAGGGGGGAAGGGCTTTCATTGTTTTCATACAAAGAAAATTGTCCCCTTCTGTTATCTGTACTGTCATACAACCAGACTCACATCTGAGAAGAGATGGCTTACACTAGGTAAAAGGGGCGGGGAGGGGAACTTTGCTTGTGAATATCTCATAAACCATAAAGGTTTGAGAGATAAGACTTATATCATTCTTCATGTTTTTTTAATGCCTACAAAATAAAATAAAGTTAAAACGAAGTGTTACTATCCCTTTAAGAAAAAGGTTCAACTGAAACATGTCTGGTAGCCATACACATGAACCGTCTCTGTTCTTTTTCTCTTAGAAAAAAAAATTAGGGCATCACTTTATTCTGCCCATTATATTCAATATAAGAACAGTGTGGTAGACGATGCTAAACTTTAGTTGACTGCTCAAAACAAAATATCTGCTGCAAAGGTGCAGAGCTTTTAAAGGAGAAGAACATTTTTTTGTGAATATATTTTAAAGTACTTTTACTGCTTAGTAAATTAAAGGTACACCCGTTGCTGGAGGTTTTTTCATTCAAAAGTTATGACAGCTTATACTGTTTTTACACTGCACACCGTTCGGGGAGTCCAGAACCGAATCGCAAAAAAAAAAAAATGCTCCGTGGTCCTTAAGTGACCGCTGCGTGCGTGGCCGGTCCTTAAGGGGTTAAAGGGATAGTAATGTTTCACGAAAACAGCAGCTCCAATTAATCTTCATAGTATTTGAGCAATAGAGAGTGTTATTTCAATGCTGTTAGAGTTGTAGTTCAAAATTAATTGAATGATAAATATCCCCCCCACCCCTTTTACCTAGTGTAACACTGCTCACCTCAGATGTGGAATCTGGTTGCTTGACCAGACAGATAATAGCAAGGAACAATCTTCTTACTGTGAGAACAATGAAAACCCTACCCCCCTTGACAGGTTTTTCCTTAATTTCAGCTTTTTCCCTTATCTTAATTGAAGAGTGTCCCTCTCTGCAATCTACCTGGGCACCTCCCTGCTGCTCTGAGCTGAGAGGTGTTACAGCAGTAAAATGGGGCAGGAGGGGGATACGGAGGGGGATACTTTATCATTCAATTACTTTTGAACTACAACTCTGAGAGTATTGAAGTAACACTCTCCAAGGCCTATATACTATGATGATTAATTAGAGCTGTTTTTATTATGAAACATTGCGATCCCTGTTCTGTAGCCCAAAATATATTGAATGTAAAAGGATCCCTCTCCCGTCCATTCTGGCCACGTCACGCTGCATCTAAGTGTGGTCCAGATGGAGAGTGGCAAGGGACAGTCTTTAGTAAGCAAAGGAAAATCCTGCCCTCCTTCGTCAAGGGGGGGGGCAGGGTTTTCCTTATACTTACTGAAATTTGTCCCTTGCTGCATCCTTCTGGTACCACGACCAGATTGCAGCTCTAAGCAGAGGTGGCCAGGAGGGGCAGAACTGGGATCCTTTTACATTGAATATATTTTAAACTACAGAACAGTAAGTTATTAAACATAGCACAAAGTGTTATAAAAACAATAGAGAACACTCAGAGAGTATCTTTATTGTAGACATTATTATCCCTTTAAGGTAAACTCTCTAGTTTGATAAACTCTCCAATTCCTATGTTATAATATGAAGCCTATGCGTTAAGACTTCTGAAGGTGGAGAGATGTTAATTCAAATACTCCATAGAAGAGAAGGATTAGAGTTTTTGTTATCTAATTGCATTTCTGTAAAGTGCACAGAAGTGGACATGACTCCTAGATCTCAAACTCCATCCACTATAACTTCCATTTTTTTGTTTTGTTTTTACTGAACAGGCAGAGTGCATGAGCCCACAGAAAATGTCAGTATTGCAGTATGTGCAGTTTTATGTCCAGAAGTCCTGTGGACATGACTTTCATTCCTGGATGTCATCTCTTTAACATAGGTGCAGAGGCACTATACATAGTGGCATTAGGATTTTCTGGCAATAATAAGGTAAGCGGATAGTTAATATTAAGATGTGCTAGTGTTCCATTAAAATAACGTAGGTGATTTTGAAAAGGCTTTATAATTGACATAATATGTTGTGTTGACAATTAAGAAATGTTTGGGGTATTTAAATAGGACTTATGACCTTTTTAAGTCACCCCACACCCCCGTGGCAAATTCCATCTTGAAAGGATCAGAATTATTATTCTTCCTTATCAATTTATTCCACCCCTCTGGTGCAAACTGATAGCTTTCAGCAGCCTAAGAATGTGGAATTAAGTGATTTTCTGGACACATGAGTAATTAATTATGCACACTTCATCTGACTATGTCAGAAAATGAAGAGATGTTGTCAGATCCCCCAACTCCTAAATCAAAAATCTCTAAAACTATTAACATATTTGGAGAAAAAAAAAAAAAAAAAAAACACACGTCATCATACGTTTAAACAGATGCCTTTAATAAGACTATAAACTGTGTACGTAACAAATCCGCTTTAAAGGGATAGTAATACTTCATTTTATCTTTATTTTGTAGGCATTCAAAAAACATGAAGAACGATATGTCTTATCTCTCAAACCTTTATGGTTTAAGAGATATTCACAAGGAAAGTTCCCCTCCCCGCCCCTTTTACCTAGTGTAAGCCATCTCTTCTCAGATGTGGAATGCAGTCCATAGACCAGACAGATAACAGCAGGGGACAATCTTCTTCCAATGAGAACAATGAAAGCTCTGCCCCCCTTGACAAGTTTTTCAGGTTTTTCCCTTATCTTAATTGAAGATTGTCCTTCTCTGCAATCTACCTGGGCACCTCCCTTCTGCTCTGGCTGAGCAGTGTTATATCAGTAAAAGGGATGGGAGGGGGATACTTTGTCATTGAATTACTCTTGAACTACAACTCTGACAGAACTAAAATAACACTCTCCAAAGTCCAAATACTATGATGATTAATTGGAGCTGCTTTTATTATGAAACATTACTATCCCTTTAACTGTATTTATTTGCTGTGAAGTGGCTTTGCATACAATCCATTTACAAATGATCTCCCTGTGCTCTCTGTAATTCTCCTTACCCACTTCTCTGCCATCCTAAAAGCAAGCTCTGGACAATCCGTGGCTCTCCAACAATTGTGAGACTGCAACTACTTGCAACTTTGTAGGTTTAGCAGTGAGCATTCCCAGGGAGGTGGATGCCTTGTTCCCTACCCCCATTACTGGTTAGTCCAGTGACTCATTAGGCAACACAGAGGGGGTTGCCCTGTCTCCCTCCCTCCATTATTCAGCAGTCTAAATGAAAAAGGCTAGTGAATGCAGTACAGGGGAAGTGGAATCCCCTTCTATCACAGTCAACAGATAGACTACAATTTATGTATATGTAGGCCAGGCTAACAAATACTGGAGAGCCCAAGTTTCCAATCTTTGCCTTCCAACCTGCATGGGAAAACATGCATGGGAAGTAGAGGACTTAGTAAGTGGAGTTACAGAGGTGCATGCTTTAAAGAGATAGTAATACTTAAAATGTAAAAAATATATGTATGTCCTCTTGGATGCTGGTGACTTCTCCAACGTGTTATTTTTCAGTGCTTTGATGATGTCGTTAGTATCCTTCAGCCAACAGATACATAGGATTGCAACCTATATGGTGTTTTAAGATGCTTGGGTCCAGTAAAAAGTATATACAAGCAGTATGACTGGCCATATTTTCATAGAAAAACTGGCACTCACAGGGGCACTGCTATAATTCTTAATTGTCCTTTAATGTTTAACACTTTGAGTGCCAAAGGGGTACCGTTGCGTACCCCTCTGGCACTCAAAGGGTTAAAAGTGTTTATCAGGTAAAATACATTGAAATTTATCTCGTTTTCAGGTATGCCCCGAAAAACCTTTACAATGTAAAGGGACTGTGCCTTTAAGGCAAGTCCCCCATGGAGCTGTTGGGAGCTCCGGTTTTATTAAGGCTTGGGTCACTTTAAGAACGGTGGGCGAATAAAATAAATAAATGTTTGGAAGCTGCTGGAAGCTTTGCCCTTCCCGCCCGGGCTGGCTATTGGCTGGGGCGAGTGTGGCTCGTGCCAGTCTGGCTGGTTTAGGCGCGAAGGGCAAATATAAATATCTGTGCCAAGTTGTTATATTTTCAGGTACCTCAGAAGAGTTCCAGGCTGCGGATTGAACAGACGCCGTGGGTCAGAAAATTTTACTTGAGGATGTCTTCTGAATTGGATTTACTTTTCTCCAAGATTCGGGAGAGGGCATGTTCGGCAGGAGGGGAAGAGTGGCTGAGGCAATGCCTGGGTGATGCCCCTTCTACGTCCGGAGCAGCTGACCTGTCTGTGTCTTCCTTCATTGCGGGGGAGGAGAGGAGTAGGCGGCGGCGGATAAGCTTGTCTCCGCCTCAGTCACCTGCCGCATCTGACGTCGCCATTATAGGAGGAGACTTCGCATCGGATGCTCTGCAAATTAGTGGAACGCAGGATGAAATGTGCGTTCCACCAACAATTCCACCTCACAGGAAAAGGCAGCCCAGGAGAGTTTACTCTCCTGATAATAGGAGAGAGCCCAGGAGAAATAAGAAGAAAAGGATTTCTGACAGACAGCAGAATAGAGAACTTCAGACAGAGACTGTGACAGCAAGTCCAGCTCCAAGCACTTCAGCTCCTATATTGCAAGCAGCAGTTGGAACGTCTGGTGAGTATAATGACAAGACAATTAAAGTTAATGCTCTAGGGGATGTTTTAAGCTCCCTAGCTGGGATTTTGAAGCAGCTTCAGCCCAAGTCTGCAGAATTAGTTAAAGTATGGGATGTGTCTGAGCCGGCTGATAGTGTAAGAGCTTGTGAAGCGTCAGCTGGGTTGCAATCCAATACTGATAGTTTAAGGAAAGAAAATTTGGAAAGTGTGAATGAAAGTTGTTTGAAAGAGGCATTTGCTTGTCAGTCATCACCATTAGGTTTCCATTTGTCAACACAGATTAAAGAAAAAATATGGAAAGGGGAGTTTTTAGATATTCTGTCTTTACTTCCAGCTTCTAAGGAATTTATTATTAAAAAGACTGATGAAAAATCTGAAGTTGACAGAAGGAGGCCTATCCCGCGCACTTTTCATAATTGGCTTCAGGCTTTTGCAATATTTGCAGCCGTAATGGGGGAAAAGCACCCAGAGCTTTGCTCGGGGCTTTTTCAACTTTTGGAAATTGTTTTAGAAGCATTCAGAACTTTTGGCGGGTTTGCGTGGTTTCTATACGATGAGCAGGTGCGTCAGAAATTGGCAGTACATAAGGCGATTTCTTGGGGTAATAAAGATGTTGTATTATGGGTGTCATTAATGTCGCAACAGGCTTCTGGTAATTTACAGAGGAATAATACATCGTTTCATGCGCAAAGTTTTAAAAAAGGGGTTTGTTGGGCTTTCAATGAAAGTCAATGTAAATTCCCAAACAATTGTAAATTTAAGCATGAATGCCTAACTTGTGGAGGCAGTCATCCTAATTTTCGCTGCTTTCGGAAGCAAAGCCCAACAACTCCAGCAGTGCAAAAAAGCGTTATTTCAAAAAGCAGTCACCCCAGTGAGCTTGACAGGAATGTTGCCTTGGCTAGGAGCCTATCCAGACAGGGAGACGGCAATGCTACTCAAACGGGGTTTTGAACAAGGTTTTATTTTGCCTATTCATTCTGATAAGAAATTTCAGTGGGTTGAGAATTTGAAATCCGCTGATGATTATCCAGAGATAGTAGCGGATAAAATTCAAAAAGAAGTAGATTTAGGCAGAGTGGCAGGGCCTTTTGTTGATACCCCGTTTGAAGAATTCAGGCTGTCTCCTTTAGGTGTAGTACCCAAGAAAGAGGAAGGTTCCTTTAGGCTAATTCACCATTTATCTTTTCCTCCAGGAGCCTCATTGAACGATATGATAAGTGAAGAATTGAGTTCTGTTACATATACTTCGTTTGAGGAGGCTCTTAGGATAGTTAAAAGATGTGGTCCAAATGCTCTTTTGGCCAAGGCAGACATTAAGTCTGCTTTCAGATTGTTACCCATTCATCCAGACAGTTTTGGTTCGTTAGGTTTTCAGTTTAGAGGTTTCCTTTATTTTGACAAGTGTCTCCCCATGGGCTGTTCATTGTCCTGCGCATATTTTGAAAAGTTTGCTAGTTTTATCGAGTGGGTAGTTAGAACAAAGAGCGGTCAGAATAGTGTAATGCATTACTTGGATGACTTTTTGTTTGTGGGCCCAGGGGACTCTTTGATTTGCAAGAGTTTGCTGGACATTTTTCAAGAAGTGTCTTTGGAGTTTGGGGTTCCCTTGGCTCACGAAAAAACAGTGCAGCCTAGTACCGAATTGATTTTCTTGGGTATTACAATAGATTCAGCTAAAATGGAATTTCGTTTACCTGAGGCAAAAGTTATTAAATTGAAGAGTCAAATTTGGCTATTGCTGGTTTCCAAGAAGGTAACTCTTAAATTTCTTCAGTCGGTCATAGGTTTACTAAACTTTGCGACCAGAATTATGCCTATGGGCAGAATATTCTCTAGGAGACTTTCACATGCAACTGCAGGCTTGAAATCTCCCAGATGTCATGTCAGAGTCTCTAGAGAAATGAAATCGGATTTAACTGTATGGTTTAAATTTTTGGAAACCTATAATGGTAAGACTCTTTGGCAAGATGAAAGAGTTTTTAACCCTGACATTAATTTGTACACGGATGCAGCAGGCTCCTGTGGTTTTGGGGCCTTTTGGGACGGGAGATGGTGTGCTGAACCCTGGCCTGATGCCTGGTTTCAGGCTGGGTACACTAAGAATCTGACATTATTAGAGCTTTTCCCAGTTGTAGTTGCTTTGGATCTGTGGGGTCATGCTCTATCTAACAGAAGGATCACAATGTACTGTGACAACATTAGCGTAGTGAATGCAGTTAATAATTTGTCTGCAAAGTCTATGGAAGTTGTTTCTCTTCTAAGACACCTAGTTTTAAAATGTTTATCGTTTAATATATGGTTGAGAATGAAACATATTTCAGGCTTTAATAATTCGGTAGCTGATAGCCTCTCCCGTTTTCAGTTTGCCAGATTCTTTCAGTTGGTGCCGGAGGCGGAACATCAGGGAGAGACATGTCCAGATCACCTATGGGAGTTAATTTAGGAGACCTGGGTGAATATATAGCCAAATCAGTTGCATATTCAACGTGGACTGGTTATGTAGTAGCATGGAACGGTTGGTTTCAATGGGCTATGGATAATGATTTGAATCCTTTTGAGAGTGATGAGGTTTCAATTCTGAAATTCATAAAATGCTTAATTCACAGGAAATTGTCAGGTTCCACTATCAGAAGAAGGTTAGCTGGTGTCAATTTTTTCCTCAAGCTGTTAGGCAAGAAGAGCTGTACTGGGAGTTTTTTGGTTTCACAAACTTTAAAAGGTTACTGTAAGGATACAATGTTTCCAGATCAGAGGCGTCCAGTATCATTTCCTTTGTTGATAAATTTGTTAGGCTGTTTGAGTTCAGTTTGTTTTAACTCTTTTGAAGAAAGTTTATTTAAAGCAGTGTTTCTTTTGGCATTTTTTGGTGCATTTAGGGTTAGTGAGATAGTAGCCAGAAATAAGAATGTGGATAGTTTCTTGTTATTTAAACATGTTGTGGTTTACAATGATTGTATAGTGCTTTTCATTCAAAGGTCAAAAACAGATACTTTAGGTAAAGGTCAATACATTCGTTTAAATGCTTTAGCAGGTTCTGTGTTGTGTCCAGTGTTAGGTGTAAAAAATTTCTTACTTGTTAGACCAAATGTTAGTGGTAGCTTTTTTGTTCATAGTGATGGAACTTCTTTGTCTAAGTTTCAGTTTTACAAGGTTTTTTCTTTGTGTTTGGGCAAGTTAGGCTTGTCGAATAAGGGTTTTTCTCTACACTCATTTAGAATAGGGGCTGCAACGGAAGCCTCACGGTCAGGGGTGTCTGAGAAGGATATTATGAAGTTAGGAAGGTGGAAATCTAAGCGGTTTAATTTATACATTCGTCCTCATTTACTGTTTTAGGGTTTGTAAGTTTATGTTTTTTCCTTTTAGGTAAAAAGGCACAAGACATTTGGATTTTAGGACACTCATTTGTTTTTTGGGCATGGAAAAGGGCTTTGGTACGTGGTTATTCGGAAAATCTAGGACTTAGCACTAATATTTGCAGACTATGGTGGCACGGTAAGCGAGGTATGCTTTGGGAACATTTTGAGTCTGAGTTTGAATTGTGTGCTCATAAGTTTCCACTTCCTGATGTGATTGTTATTCATTTGGGTGGGAATGACATTGGCTTTGTCAAGTCTCTGGAGCTATTATTCAAGGTTAAAGTATTGTTATCTAAACTTTTAGAAAGGTTTCCCAATGTGTTTTTATGTTTTTCGGAAATAATTCCAAGGCTATGTTGGTTGGCTGACAAACATATGAAACCTTTGGAGAGAACAAGGAGAAAACTTAACCGTTTCTTGTCTAAAGCTTTTGTCAGCAGTGGTGGTGTGTCATACAGGCACATTGATCTGGAGGATGGTGGTTGCGGCTTGTACAGAAATGATGGTGTGCATCTTTCTGACATTGGTTTAGACATTTTTAACTTGGGCTTGCAAAATCTGATAGAATCAGCGCTTTGCGCTATGGGGGGGGCTCAGCCCTTGGTTGTTCAAGGGCTGGCTGTGGAGGGTTAGTTAATTTTTGGAAAATTTGGTAACTTATGGTGAGCTCCTGGCTGGTAGGGCGGAGCTTTTGGTTTTGGTATTTAAAGGGTTTATCTGGCTGGTTATGGCGGATAAATGGTGAATGGTATTATTTTAGTTTATTTACTTAAGTGAGTTATTTATGTTTAAGTAATTATAATAAATACTGCGGCCTTTCCACCATCCTCCTTGTGTCAGTGTCTTTTATTGGGGTAAGTGGGGTTGTGGGTTTGGGGAATGCGAACATACAGTCTCCATGTAAAGGGACTGTGCCTTTAAGGCAAGTCCCCCATGGAGCTGTTGGGAGCTCCGGTTTTATTAAGGCTTGGGTCACTTTAAGAACGGTGGGCGAATAAAATAAATAAATGTTTGGAAGCTGCTGGAAGCTTTGCCCTTCCCGCCCGGGCTGGCTATTGGCTGGGGCGAGTGTGGCTCGTGCCAGTCTGGCTGGTTTAGGCGCGAAGGGCAAATATAAATATCTGTGCCAAGTTGTTATATTTTCAGGTACCTCAGAAGAGTTCCAGGCTGCGGATTGAACAGACGCCCGCCCGCCCGCCCATTTTGGGCTAATTTAAAAAAAAAAAAAAAAAGTGTGTATAATTGTATGAATTTTGTGTTTATTAATAAAATTAAAAAAATAAATAAATAAATAAATAAATAAAAAATAATAATAATAATAAAATAAATAAATAAAAGAGTAATAATATAATAAATAAATGAATAATAATAGTTATATGAATTATGTTAAATAACGTATAGGTTCGGGTTGTCGCAGTATTGGAGGGTTAGTTAATTTTTGGAAAATTTGGTAACTTATGTTGAGCTCCTGGCTGGTAGGGCAGAGCTTTTGGTTTTGGTATTTAAAGGGTTTATCTGGCTGGTTATGGCGGATAAATGGTGAATGGTATTATTTTAGTTTATTTACTTAAGTGAGTTATTTATGTTTAAGTAATTATAATAAATACTGCGGCCTTTCCACCATCCTCCTTGTGTCAGTGTCTTTTATTGGGGTAAGTGGGGTTGTGGGTTTGGGGAATGCGAACATACAGTCTCCATGCAAATGTTACACAAGAAGAATAAAATAAAAAAATAAAACTGAATACTAGAATTCATATCCAAGTGCATGTTGTTTCTGCTATTTATTTAAAGTTTTTGATAATCAGTTAAAGAGAGAATTCAGAGGGTTAAAATAACTAAAAATAAGTTAACAGTTTGAACACGCGCATACATTATCTCCCCCTGAACTTACATTTTAAAATATGAATAATGTCTAAATATTTGTCATCCAGGTAACAGATACGTTTTACAGAGAATGATACAAAACCGTCAGAAGATGTAAATACCGATAAACTGTCCCCTCACGGTTTCTGTCACACCTCAGATGTAGTCTGATGACATCACGGTGACATATTGGGCTGGGCACACCGTTTTATCATGGGCAATGTTTACCTGCAGAACATAACAGAAAGCAGAGAAAGGCCGTAAAGCAGCCCAGCCTTTGCATGCCAGAATCCTCCCCTCTCTTTCTTGTATCTGTTCCCCCTCCCCCAGTCCACATACACCTTTCCCCTCCTCTGTTGCACTGACAAGGCTCCATTTTCTAGTCCAGTGTGAGTTACACTTGTTGATCCTGTGAGGTGGCCAGCTCTTCCTTCCGCCCACCTTGGCTATTCTTCCCCCGTCTCTGTAACAGGTTGCCCCCACGATCTGGTCACTTCTGCTTTCCTCTTAGGAACCCTGACTCTCCAAAAGAGTCAGTAACGACTCTAGTAAACCATGGTGTGGATCGCTGCTGGAGGAGGACTGCTGTTCTTGCAGTTAATGGTAAGTTAAGTGCTACAATAAGGTTTATGTTTAACTCTGAGTGCTAGAGGCATTCATCGGGTTTACCCCTTATGGGTTAGAGGGTTGCTCAACAGCAGGGTTTAACTCTTTGAGTGTCAACCATCTGGCACTCAAAGGATGAAGAGGTTAAATGTCTGAACTGGGGTTGTATGCTGTACCTTTCAACGAGTGCCGATCAGGTTATTATATTTTATAACCATTAGTCCTTAAGGTGTTAACTGTAAAATACAGTATGAGTATACTGTGCCCCAATACAGATGATCTATAAAAAGTATACAAAACGTGCATGTGGCATAGTCTTGTTACCTGTGTCTGCTTCAACCACGCCCTGTAAGAGTGCAGGAGCTGTTGATGTATTGGTGCTGCTGGGACCTGGCTGCTTGTAGATGCATTTTGAGGGCTCCATTGATTAAATGCTTGTTTCCCTTCAGTACAATCCATTGACTTTCATTGGATTTAATATTGTATTATAAAGCTGTAAAATGCCACTACTTTTTTTTTTGCTCAGTGTTGCATAGGTGTGGGATTTTGTAGTGGCATACTGATTATTATTATCATTCTTATTAGTAATTATATAACATGCTCTTCAATATAAGGGAGATGTTTTGGATATATATTTTTAATCTGGACAAAACAATCCAGTTGAGATATGCAGGGGTTTGTGATATACATATCTCAAAAGTTATTTGACTTGATCAGGGAAAGCATATGCATTTATGCATGTATTTAGGAAAGTGTGAAACATCATGTACAGCAACAAATGTGGACAAATTCTGGGGCAAGCTAAACTATAGGGAACAAAAAAATCCCATTGATTTAAATGGTGCTTTTAACCCCTTTAATTATAGAGATGTTTCCAAAGTATTGTGAAGCTTTTCAATATGTTGTTGGCATGTCTAGCATTCAAAGAGTTAAAAGGCCCTTTTAACTCGGTAAGAGTCTTTGTATCCCCTATGGTGGTTAGTTTACTTCAGAATTGCTCCACTTTAATCCTTTGAGTGCCAAAGGGTTATGTACCCCTCTGGCACTCAAAGGGTTAAACCCGGTGCAAATGGTATTACTGTAAACTTGGTCTCATGACATTTTTTTGGGAACCACTGTCTTCATTTTTCAGTTAAGTATTAGAACTCATAATGGGGTTTATGCTGCATGAAATAAAGTGATAGTCAACCTCCTTTTGACTACATATTCTGCAAGTGCGTAACGTGTAAAGTAAAATTGTATATCCTTTTTATTGTTGTGAACTTATTTTTCCAATTCATTTTTGCCAGTTGTTTTACGTGTTCATGTCCCTGACAAGGTGCCCTCTGAATCTGTTTCCAGAGAGCCGTTAGAGACTGTAAGAGTGTAAATAGTGCAACAATGTAAAAAAAAAAATAACCCATAGTGAAAGCATGTAGAAAGGGGATATTCCCTGAAGCCGTGGGGCAAAGATTGACCTCTGGGGCACATCTCCATGTTTGGGTCGATATTTTGATTAATCCAAAAGGTTATTGTTAGGTGAGTGATGGGTGTTTCTCTGTCCCGTTGTTTATAAAAGTGGCCATAGGGCTGCTCATCTTTCCAATTCAATGCCAGTAGCCTAGAAGGATTTCCAGTTACCACCATCCCTCCCACTTTTTTTTTGTGTGTCAGCACCTTGGTGGTTGTATTGGTCCCTGTCTGTGGTTAAGGAGTGTTGTCATGCCCTTCTGAGGGCTTTGGGGAGTTAGTTTTCATCCGATGGCTAATGGCATAAGTGTGCAATAACATGCCTCCAGGCTCAGGCCAGGAGCAGGCATACTGATTTCTGTTGGTTAATATTGTTTAATAAATTATGTTGGCCCTTTTCATTCCCATACTTCTCTTGGGGTATTATGGAGTACTAGTGTACACGGGCCAAGGTCCAGGTGATGTTAACCCTTTGAGTGCCAGAGGGGTACGCAACACATTGCTTTGCAATGTGTTGCGTACCCCTGTGGCACTAAAAGGGTTAAGAGGCCGGTCCTGCCGCCGACGCAGTCATGCACAGTAGAGACTGCCCGAAAGCACAGAATGCTCCCAGCACAGAACCCCTAGCATTCTGCGCATGACGGCTTCTGACAAACATCCTAGCAAATTATTATATAGGATGTGCCTCTTGAAGGGATAGTAATACTTCGTTTTATCTTTATTTTATTTTGTAGGCATTAAAAAAACATGAATTATGTAAGTCTGATCTCTCAAACCTTTATGGTTTGAGAGATATTCACAAGCAAAGTTTCTCCTCACTGACCAAAACAGTCAAGTCCGCCATCTAGCTGTCAGATTTTGAATCTGGTCCACAGATCAAAGGGTGGCTTTTCAGCAAAGCCGAGATCGCAAGATATAAAAATAACTAATTGGAAGGGTCTACAAAGTGTGCTTGCAAACCAGGCACACTTTGTAGACTATTCGAATGAAGTAGTTATTCTTATATCTCGTGATCTCGGCTCTGCTGTAGAGCCACGGCTGGTCCGCGGACCGGATTCCAAATCTGACAGCTAGATGGCAGACTTGACCGTTTTGTTCAATGAGGGGAAACTTTGCTTGTGAATATCTCTCAAACCATAAAGGTTTGAGAGAGAAGACTTATATCGTTCTTCATGTTTTTTTAATGCCTACAAAATAAAATAAAGATAAAACCTGGAGAGGTCTCCATCTCATTGGAGATCTCTCTAGCATTTAAGGGTTTAAAATTTCATTTTAATCAATGGGGATTTTCCTTTGTCCCCTATGGTGTGGCTGGTTTCACTCTTCATTTTTCTTTTGTGGGTAACACCCTTAACGGCCAATGTACTAAAAATACTTGTAGCAATTCTGGAGGAAACCAACTACCGCACAGGGGACCAATAATAATTCCTCAAATTCCTATTGATTGAAATCTCTCTTAACTCCCGCAGTGTTAGAGAGATCAATAATGCTTTGCATTTATCAATATCAATGCTTATTGTCCCCTTTTGTACAGCTGTCTTGCCCCTGAATTGCTTCGTTTCTGCTTAGTAAATCAGCCTCTTTGGGCAAACCATTTGCACCATAGGTGAAAAATAAACCTTCCAGAAATTCCCATTGATTTCTAGACAGTACCCATAGCATTGTCTAGCATTCAAGAGGTTAAATGGGAATTTTAGTTCTCACCTATAGTGCAGTTGGTTTACTCCATAATTCCTCCACTGAAAATAAAGCCCATACTGTGCTGCTCACAATGTACTAAAAATGCCATTACACATTTCATTATAACAGGTTGCAAATCATTGTGACATCTCAATTGCTTAATTAACCTGTCATAATTAATTTAATACGATCCATTTCCATGTGACTGGATGTGTTACAACTACAGTAACACTTTTTTTTTTTTAATCATATTTTCATTCTTTATCAATTTGCTGGCCTGTAACAAAGCAGACAATTCTGTAACGTAGAACTGCTTTGTTACCATTTAGAAGCTATGCCTGATAAGTAATGTCGGGAAGCAGAGCTCATTACTGTGAGACATTGCTTAATCTTGTCATGGCTGAACTGACATGCCGTTTTGTACTCTGATAGGATTTTTATTTTGGATAAAATTAAATCAACTCAAAATAATAATTGTAATTAGGGTGGGAAATCTGTTCCTCTGTGCTAGAATATTTGTATCAACAATATATAATAATAGTATTTTATTAAGTAAATGTTGTATGACAGTATCTGCTTATAGATCTTGCTTTTTCAAATTGATATCCATTCCTATATATCTTATTGAAGCAACTTTGCTAGTGTTAAAGAGACACAACTAACACATCAAAATAACTGAGATTATGCACATTTAACCCCTTAAAGACCATTGACATACCCGAACCGTCACGCTGGTCCGGCACTTAAGGACCAGTGACGGTCCTGGCACGTCACGTACTTTTACTCACTGCGCTCCTGCAGGAACGCGGTGAGTAATAGCGGGGACTGAAGTTGATCGCTCCAAGATCGGAGCGATCTCTTTCAGTCCCTCGTTCAGTGTGCCGGCACATGTGATCAGTCACGCTGAACTTCCCTATCTGGTCCTTAAAGGGATAGTAATACTTCGTTTTATCTTTATTTTATTTTGTAGGCATTAAAAAAACATGAAGAATGATATAAGTCTTATCTCTCAAACCTTTATGGTTTAAGAGATATTCACAAGCAGTGTTTCCCACTCCCGCCTTTTTTTCCTAGTGTAAGTCATCTCTTCTCAGATGTGAATCTGGTTGTAAGACCAGACAGATAACAGAAGGGGACAATTTTCTTTGTATGAAAAGAATGAAAGCTCTTCCCCCCCTTGACAAGTTTTTCAGCTTTTTCCCTTATCTTAATTGAAGATTGTCCCTCTCTGCAGTCTACCTGGGCACCTCCCTTCTGATCTGGTTGAACGGGGGGGGGATACTTTGCTTGTGAATATCTCTTAAACCATAAAGTTTTGAGAGATAAGACTTATATCGTTCTTAATGTTTTTTTAATGCCTACAAAATAAAATAAAGATAAAACGAATTATTACTATCCCTTTAAAGGGATAGTAATACTTAAGATGTAAAAAAATAAATGTTGTAGGGTTTAGCCCCCTGAGTAAAACAAGGGTACTCCCACTGCTGAGAGATATTTTATTTAAAGGGGAACTTTCACCTCCTCATTATCCTTATTGTATCCCTTCCTTTGTGTCCCCTCTGTACAGTGCGGTCTTTCTTTTTGCCTACAAATCTGTTTAAATGAAGAAAAAAGATACTTGAATTGTGTACCTTATGACGTTAGCAGCCGTACAGCCGCGCACCGTACGGTGCAGAAGACACTCCCACAGCCTCAGCTCCTTTCACTTGCCCCAGCATCCTCCGATGACGGAGGCGTTCTGTTAGTAAGCTGGAGAGAGATCTCATTGGCAGAGATCGATATCTAGCCAATGAGATCTCTCTCCAGCTTACTAACAGAACGCCTCCGTCATCGGAGGATGCTGGGGCAAGTGAAAGGAGCTGAGGCTGTGGGAGTGTCTTCTGCACCGTACGGTGCGCGGCTGTGCGGCTGCTAACGTCATAAGGTACACAATTCAAGTATCTTTTTTCTTCATTTAAACAGATTTGTAGGCAAAAAGAAAGACCGCACTGTACAGAGGGGACACAAAGGAAGGGATACAATAAGGATAATGAGGAGGTGAAAGTTCCCCTTTAAAAATTATAACAGCTCAAACTTGGATTTTTTTAGGTGCAATATCACAGTGGCCTGAAAATGTACAGTGGCTCTGTTGCTACACCAGCTTATGGTGATTTATGGTCTATAGACCAGAGCTGTCCATAGGATGGTGTAGCAACAGCACCACTGTAAATTTTCAGGCCACTGTGATATTGCACCTAAAAAATCCAAGTTTGAGCTGTTAAAATGTTGTAATAAAATATCTCTCAGCAGTGGGAGTCCCCTTGTTTTACTCAGGGGGATAAACCCTACAACATATATTTTTTTACATTTTAAGTATTACTATCCCTTTAAAGGACCACACACCCCGGGACCGCTTCTCTGAGGCCTAAACTCCATTATTACATTTGTTTTGTTGGGCCTCCCATTTCTGATTTGTACAGGGCTTCCATTACCATAGCAATCTTGACAGGGTGTCTAAAAAGTGATTGTTCTGCATTGTCTTTAAATGGACTGAGATAAGGTAACACCCTGAATAGAAGATCTGTGGGAGCTACTCTCAATACATTATCAGTATTATCTCTGTAAAAACAACCACAATGTTTCTATATAGGATAGTTTACATGTGCATTAAAATGCAAATTTAGCATTAGGTTTTAGGGATAGAAAATAATATAGCTAAGTTTTAGAAATGCTTACTGGAAGAACATGATATTTAAAATGTTCATAACCTAATTTAAGTTATAGGTGTTAGTATCCATACAATAGAGTGGTTTGGGAGCACCTGGCAATCTAAGGGCTAAACTGGCACATTAGAGTTTGTCTTTAAACATTTATATGGTTTCAATAGCATTTAACCCTTTGAATGCCAGAGGGGTACGCAATGCATTACAAAGCAATGCAATGAAACGCAACCACCTGGCACATTATTGACGTATTCTGTGGCTTATGCACTCTGTTCCCGTGGGCCAAGTTTGGGACCAATAGTTCTGCTAGAAAGTCTTCTTCACCTCCATAAACATAAGACTTGCTGGCCATAGTAAGATCATTTGGAAGTTGTTATTAGGAAGTGCTACTCTTTTTTGTGACTCTTCAAGGACCTAAGGTCCTACCTAATCCCTTTTCAACTGAACACATAATAAAAATACATTCTGAAGGACTGCATTGATTACTACAGGCCTGTACTGGCCGCCATGCAGCCCTGCAGAGTGCATTCTTCATATGTGTTCATTGTTAAAGGGATGAGGAGTAACCTTATTTGGACCAGAAATGTGATACTCACCTCTCTGTTACTTACAGGTTTAAGTAGTTATTAAAAAGTTCACTTAAAGGGATAGTAATGTTTCATAATAAAAGCAGCTCTAATTAATCATCATAGTATTTGGACTTTGACAGAATTGAAATAACACTCTCCAGAGTTGTAGTTCAAGAGTAATTGAATGACAAAGTATCCCCCTCCCGCCCCATTTACGGATGTAACACTGTTCAGCCAGATCAGAAGGGAGGTGCCCAGGTAGACTGCAGAGAGGGACAATCTTCAATTAAGATAAGGGAAAACCCTGAAAAAACTTGTCAAGGGGGGGCAGGGTTTTCATTGTTCTCCTAGGAAGAAGATTGTCCCCTGCTGTTATCTGTCTGGTGGATTCCACATCTGAGAAGAGATGGCTTACACTAGGTAAAAGAGGCAGGAGGGGAAACTTTGCTTGTGAATATCTCTCAAACCATAAAGGTTTGAGAGATAAAACTTATATCGTTCTTCATGTGTTTTTTAATGCCTACAAAATAAAATAAAGATGAAACGATGTATTACTGTCTAGGGTTGCACCGATACCGATACTGGTATCGGTGCCGATACCAGCATTTGCGCGAGTACTTGTACTCGCGCAAATGCAGCCGATGCCAGCACCGATACCCTGTGTCAGGGTCGGTGCTGCAGAGAGGGAGCCCGGGGAGCTGCTCACAATGCTCCCCATTCGCCACTCTTTCTCCTGCAACGTTGGAACGTTGCCGCGGGTTACCATGGCAGCGCTCCGATGCTGACCTCTGCCGGGGCTCGCAAAAGAACAGCGGTGAACAGTGGTGAAAGAGGCCGAGAGGGGGGTCAAGAGGGAGAAAAAGAGGCAAAGGGAGGAAGGATCAGGAGATAAAAGAAGAGGGGCCAAGAAGAGGCAAAAGGAGGGGGGGGATCAGGAGAGAGAGAGAGAGAGAGGCAAAAGGGGTGGGATCAAGAGTCAAGGAGAAGGAGGGGGAGAAAGGGGGATCAAAAGAGAGAGAAAAAGCCAAGGCAAAAGAAGGGGGCTCAAGAGGGGGAGAATGAAGCAAAAGGTGGGAATCAAGAGGAGGAGAAAGAGTCAAAAGGGGAGAGTCAAGAGGTGGTGTGTGTGTGTATATATATATATATATATATTTCAGTTGCTCACAGATACCAATTACCGATACATTTTTTGCGGTCATTTGCCAGTTTTCCAAGTACCTAAAGCATATAGGTACTTGGAAAAGTGGCAAATGACTGCAAAAAAAGTATCGGTAAGTACTTGAAAAAAGTATCGGTACTTGTACTCGGTCTTAAAAAAGCGGTATCGGTGCATCTCTATTACTGTCCCTTTAAAATGCCATGGAATCCTCTTTCATAAGAAGAAAATAGTATAATTAGCATTTTTAAACAATTTGAAAATATGTTGATTTTTAACAGGCATATCAAACTAAGATATAGTTGGGATGCATACTCATCAGGAGGGCCACATCATTGACTGACAATGTCTACACTATTGGAGGTCTGGAGATTGATGTGTATTCTTTGCTGCTCTGCTATGGCTGTTTTGATATTGAGCATTGAGATTACCTGTAAAACTGGGGTGTGCAACCTTTAGCTCACAAGCTTTCAATAGAAATCCCATCATACCTAATAAGACAACAGCTGGAGAGCCAGAGGTTAACTACCCCCATTTAGAAGGTGACTGCAATCCAAGTAGATCTGAAATGAAAAAATCCTGTTGTGGGCCACGTTTGGCCTCATAACCGTATGCTTGACTTGCCTAATTTATAAAGTGGGCTGAGATGTACAATTTTCCTTGTTGAGTGAAAACTACAATAGTGGTGAAAACAAGATGTTCTCAAAAATCGGTATGTGTTTTTGAAATAACAATGTGCATGCATATTTGGAAAATCCAGCTTTATTAAACTAGAGTTTCAAAACAGAGCACCTTGTTACTGTTATCTAGAGAATGGGATGCCTTCAGGGACTGTCAGTTAAAGAATTTTAATGTCTGTGAAAGTAGACTGCCACACCTTGTACCTCATGAAGACTGTTAAAGGTTACACTCCTCTGTACTAGATTTAAACTCATGCTGCCTGGTCATTAACCCCTTAACGACTCTGGAAGTGCCAGAACCGTCACGCCGTTTCTGGCACTTAAGGACCGGCCGGCTCAAAAAGGGACAGACAGCGCAGGCGCATGGACGTCACTATGATGAGATGTCCATGCTTCCTGCTACTGTGAGCCTCCGAAAAACTGGAAAATCTTTGAAACTAGGTAATATTTCTGGCGACTAGTGCTACTAAGCAGCTAGTCGCCAGATGAAGAATTAATTAATGTAAAGTTATTGTGGGGTGGTAGTTCCCCTTTAAGCCTAAAAGGGCTTTGTAGGCTGCCTGCTTCATTTAAAAAAATAAATACATTTGGGAGGACCAGGCAGTGTATGCGTCAATGGCAGCCAGTGGGTAGAGGAACCAGGCTGGGGAGGGGGGTTGTTTTATTTAATTGCACTTGGACCACATGAGGGGCATCAGGACACCACCTGATGGCCCCCTGGCATTAATTGCCTGTCTGATTGGATAGGTGACCAGTTCAGCATCTAGGAAGGCTATCACCGCCTTCTCATACCTTCTTCTGTTCAACTGGGCATTCTATGAATGTTGGTCTGAGTAGGAGGATCTTCAAGGCCCACGTGTCACTGATGATGCATGTGGCTCTTGATGGTGATTGTCTTCCTGGTTGCAGTATTCGTCACTTATCCAATCGGACAGACTATCAGCATGTGTGTGTGGGGGGGATCATGCTCCCCATGAGGTCTGATTTTTATTTTTGAACTGTACATTGTGTGGGATAAAGAGAGCCTGTGGTATGTTCATTTTTCTATATACAGGATTGCTCTCATGCTCATAGCATTGGTTCTCAATCCGTGCCATCAGGGCCCACTGCCAGGCCAGGATGTGAGGATTTCCTTGTGAGACAGCAAGAGAGTTAATCAAATTGACTGAATCTCTGATCAACACACCTGTGTTCTAGCAGGGACAGTCACAGGTCCTGGCCTGTAAGGTAGTCCAGAGGGCATGAG
The DNA here is from genome assembly GCA_037306005.1 of Rhinophrynus dorsalis. NCBI lineage: Eukaryota > Metazoa > Chordata > Amphibia > Anura > Rhinophrynidae > Rhinophrynus > Rhinophrynus dorsalis. Next base: position 135,810,961 of record CM074723.1, on the reverse strand, counting down.
GACATTATTCTGGAAGCTAAAGAAAAGAAGTTCTGTAGCAAACAACACACCCATCTGGTCATTTTAAAGGGTTAACCAACTCATCTGATAAAAATTCCTGTTGCATCTTGTTCCCAGCAGTGACTAGTTGAACACTCCCATAGTGGTGAGTGCATGAACGTCTGACTGGCTCCTCATTCACTGGCAGGGTCACCTTTGGCCAGGGCTGGGCATTTTGCTTCCCTCTAGCTGTTGGACAACAATTTTAGTCATAGCAGTAGCAATCCAACAACAGCTGCAGGCTGTTACACTCTCAGGCCTAGGAACTTCACAAGGGCCAATGGCATTTTTATACTTATGTTGTTGACTGATATTCAGCCTGTCTCTAGATTTTGAAATGAAGGTGCCTTTCAAAAAGGTATCAAGAAAATATACAACCTATAAAGATTATAGAAAGCCTTATGTAGAAAAGTTTAATTTTCACCACTGGATATTTTAAAAACAAATACCAGTTTTATCAAGGCCTACAACATTTCATCTGCCACTGAGGTATACTGCTAGAATGAAAAGTTACTATTCCACATATTACATTTGTGTAGATAAAACTTTTGCCAGTGTGTGTGTGTGTGTGTGTGTGAGTGGGGATGAAGTGTTTCCAGGGGGCAAGGCTTTGTTTCAGCACCAAATTTACACTTTATCATGCAAAGTAACCATAATCATATTATTGAAAAGCAATCATTGTAAGAAGTTTGAAAGAGGCTGTGAATGAGGTTCACTATCAAAATCTTGCCCTCAATTTGGAGACCAACCCAGGGCACATTTAATATGTGGCCAGGTTGAAAATGGCGACATAATCTTGCCTTCATGACAAGGGCAACATGCATAACAAAGTAAGCGGAGAAAAAATGTACTGTAGGAAAGAAAGTGGGGAGCGAATTTATCTTACCGTGCAGCAGAAGCCGAGGAGCAAGTGTGACTGTGACGCCCCAACGCTGTGATTGCAGGGGCTGTGATGTGGCACTCAAAGGGTTAATGCATGATATGAGTTCATTCCATTCCGTTTATTAACCCTCTGAGTGGTGCATCACCGTAACACTTGCTTCTCTGCTTCTGCTGCATGTAAAGGTCAATTCGTTCCCTGCTTTCTTTCTTACAGTACCCTTTTTCTCCGCTTTCCTTCTTAGGCATGTCACCATTTTCAACCTGGCGAAATATTAAATGCACCCCATGGGTGGTCTGCCTTGTATGTACTTGCGATACACCTGTATGTGTGATGGGGAGGTGTGGGTGTGCACGTAATATATATTTATTAACCCTTTGAGTGGCAGAGAGGTACGGAACGCATTGCAAAGCAATGCGTTCCGTACCCCTCTGGCACTCAAAGGGTTAAAAGCAGAAGATGGGCAAGTGACCAAAATTCTCTTTTCGTATCAGCCACACCATTGGGGTGCCAGAGAGGAATCCTACACACTGAAATACATTGAATACCTCTTTTCCAGACAAACGCTTAACTCTTTCAGTGCATGAGGGGGTAACCAACACATTGTTAATGAGTTACATACCCGTATGCCACTCAAAGGATTCAACTACATGGCCAGCACTGTGCCACTACTGCTAAAATATATTGCATTATAGAAATATGTGTGGTAAAGAAGAGAATGTCGTTAATTGGTTTCGTCAAAATAAATGTTAATATAAAGAGTGCAAAGGGTTACCTCTCAGTAAATACAGTCATCAGGCTTCAGCCTGTCAAAAAGTTAGTGACCACAGTTTTAAATTGATCACAATGTGAATGTTAAATGATTGCAGAAAAGTACAAATTTACATATTTTCTGCATGTCATATGGGGGGGATGTATAAAACCAGGGATCTGGTAAATAAAGTGGTTCAGTTGCATATTCATGTCCTAGAGATAGTAAGTGGAGGATCAAGTTGATACAGAGGGTAATTGACAGATATAGCACTAATTTCAACATGTATTTAAAATGACCTGGATAGTTTAAGGCCCTGTTCATACAGTGACATCTGTTCATGTGGGTCAGCCTGTCATTAGAGGCTGCGAAGAGCATCACAACCTCCAGTATCTCCACGGTCTGCACAGAAACCCATAGAGAGCGCATCTTCGGCATGCTGCAACTTGGATGTATTATGCACTAAGTGCATCAGAGTTAACAATATGCTACACCAGCTAGTTATCTGTATTTCCTTATTTGTTCAAGCAAACTGGCCCATAGAACTCAAGTTACTGCATTTTTGTTCAATTAACACAGTTATAAACTCTGCATTTACAGTATGTCGTCTGAGTGAACAGGGCCTAACCTAACAGTGTAGAATAGAATATAATCTTTATTGTATATGTAAGAAACTGTGAATTAATTAGGTGGAAACCAGTGATGCTAAAACCTTCAATTCCGCTATTTTGAGCAGATTTTCTGGTATTGTTTTCAACCATGCGATCAGTATGGTGAATAGGGTTGCCACCTTTCTTCAAAAAAAAAAAATACCGGCCAAGGCATTCCCTCCATAGACTTAACATTGGAAAGAAGCCAATTTTTTACCGACCTGCCGCAAAATACCGGCTGCGTGGCAACCCTAATGGTGAAGCATAACATATTACAAAAGATCCTTGGCAGAATTGGCACTCACTATATCTTAAATAATATAGAATGTATCTGGTTAGCTTGTGGAATGCAATACATTAGTGATGTCCAAGTTGTTTTGGTGACCAGCAGTATCTGAAAACTACTACCTTTTTTGTTAAATTATATTATTTTGTAACTAGTGTAAAAGCCCGTGTACACGGACCAATGTCTGGGTAATGTTAAGAGGCTGGTCCTGCTCTGCGTCCTGCCTCCAACGCAGTCATGCACTGTAGAGACTGCCCGAAAGCACAGAATGCTCCCAGCACAGAACTCCCAGCATTCTGTGCTCCCAACACAGAACTCCCAGCATTCCGTGCTCTCAATATGCTGTGCGTTCGGGCAGTCTCTACAGTGCATGACGCCTTCTGACAAACATCCTAGCAAATTATTATATAGGATCTGACTTGTCCTACCGCCAGCATGGATTTAAAAATACACACTCTATGACTAGTTAATTTGGGCTATATTGACCTACTAATAACGCTGTACATTACAGTCCACAAATCCCGTAATCACTAATCATGTTGGTACTTGATAAATTCTTCTGAAGGACCATAAGTGACGTAAGGATGTGTGTAATAAAGAGTGGTTATGTCATTTCTGGCTTTTACCTGAGCCTGTTGTGGCTTGCACAGGTTTGTATGTGTGAGTAAAAAATTCACTTTTTTCTGCTGTAGCTTTGTAAGTTTTCTCCAAGATTTTCTGAAAGCCATTTTAGAATAATCTTTAAACAATATTACTGACTTAATTTCATTAACTGTGAATTCTAAAATAAGAGTGTTTTTGTCTGCCAGGTAAACACATATATCTGTTATACAATAATCAATGAGTGCCACCAATTTTGTATAGTCTCACGCTAAAGGCTGTTGCAGAAATTCCTATGCAAGCAAAGCACAAATATTTCTTAGTCATCTTTCCTGAATGTGTGAAATATATTTCACATTTACCCTGTATGGTACTGGCTAATTAAAGGGTTTCATGACAACTCAAACCAAATGCTTATTGGTAACATTTTATGATACAAAACAGCTAAATAAGTGTGTGTGTGTGTGTGTGTGTGTATATATATATATATATATATATATATATATATATATATATATATAATTTTTTTTTTATATAATGTAGAACAGTGTTCATAAACATGCCATCTAAAGTTCAAAAGAACTCAACACAAAAAGGGATAGAAAAATATACACAGAGACCCATTCCTGGTGTACTTCTCCCAAATTAAAAAAGTTAGTATTATATGAAAACAAACGGAGCTCCGATTGCTTCATAGTTTTTTTGAGCATGTAAAGTGGTATGTCAGTAGTATGTGATTTGTAGTTTAATAGTAATTTATTTATAAAGGATACCCCTCCTGCCCCTTTTACCCATGTCACTCTGTTCTCTAAGCTGGTCCAGATGGAGCGCAGCAAGGGACAGTTTTCAATGAGCATGAGGAAAATCCCGCCCTCCTTCATCAAGGGGAGGGGGGGTTGCAGGGTTTTCCTTATACTCGGTGCATGAAGATTGTCCAACGCTGCGAGTTGTCCGGTCCAATGTCTGGATTTTACAACTGAAGGGAGGTGGCTAAAGATAGGTAAAAAGGGCAGGAGGGGGATCCTGTAGAATTAAATTACTATTGAACTACAATTTGCATACTACTGACATACCGTTCTACATGCTCAAAAACTATGTAGAGCAATCAGAGCTCCATTCATTTTCATATATTGCCATCCCTTTAACCTCTTTCTGGTCTTGATATACTCCTCCGTTTTACGTATCTTTAAGATCTCCTATCTGAACCTGTAGGACAGGGATATCCAACCTTGGTCACCGCTACCATCAGTGCATGTTTTCAGGTAATATCAGCAGGACCAATTGGTGGGTCAGTAACTTTAATTGGTCTACCTGTGCTCATTCAGGGATATGCAGAAAATAGTTTGCTACCCCTGCTCTAGACAAGCTAACACACAAGCTAAACAAACTGATTTCTCAATTCACAATAGATGCCTATAGTGCTCTCACTGAGCACTGGAATTAACCCACTGCCCAAACTTCCTTATTTTAAGAGGAACATTAGAAATAATTATGAGAAGAACAACAAGAACAACCAACTCTCATCTATTATAAATTAACACACACTTGATTCCCTATCACCCACACACAGACATACAGAACAGCTTTGGCATCAGTAAATATAAAAAAAAAATGTGACCCAGAAGATATGCAGACTAAGTATAGTTAGGGAATCTCAGATAAAGTCATGCTTTTTAAATCAAACAATTGATTCAGTACTAGGTTAAGAAGTAAGTTATAATTTCAGTAGATTGGTGGTAAGTGTTCAGAATCATGTGTTTAAAAAATGTATTTGAATTCCACACATAATATTGGGTCTACATTGGTGGGTATTGGGCATCTTTAAAGGATGGTAATACTTAAATTTTACAATCCCCCATCTTATAGCCCTTTAAAAAACTGAATTAAATGGGCCCGCTTTCAAAGTTTTGCTTTTTTCCCTTTCCCCAGACGTCAGCGTTCTAGCTGACAGCAGGGGAATCCGGGACCGGCTGAGGCTCTTCAGCAGAGCCGAGATTGCGTTATAGAAGAAGAAGTCCTTCATTGAAGAACAATATAAGTCTTATAACTCAAGCCTTTATGGTTTGAGAGATATTCACAAGCAAAGTTTCCCCTTCCCGCCCCTTTTACCTAGTGTAAGCCATCTCTTCTCAGATGTGGAATCTGGTTGTAAGGCTAGACAGATAACAGCAGGGGACAATCTTCTTTCTATTAGAACAATGAAATCCCTGTCCCCCTTGACAAGTTTTTCAGGTTTTTCCCTTATCTTAATTGAAGATTGTCCCTCTCTGCAATCTACCTGGGCACCTCCCTTCTGATCTGGCTGAACAGTGTTACATCAGTAAAAGGGAAGGGAGGGGGATACTTTATCATTGAATTACTCTTGAACTACAACTCTGACAGAATTGAAATAACACTCTCCGAAGTCCAAATACTATGATGATTAATTAGAGCTGCTTTTATTATGAAACATTACTATCCCTTTAATTGGAATGGTCTAAAAAGTGTGCTTGCAAACCAGGCACACTTTGTAGACCATTCCAATTAAGTAATTAATTTTAAATAACGCAATTTCAGCTCTGCTGCAGAACCTCCGTGTCAGCCGACACAGATCAAACTTTGAATGCATGTATCTCTCAAACCATAGCGGTTTGTGAGAGAGGTTGTTTTGCATTCAATTCAACTTTTTAAGCTCTACACAATGCATTTCCCATTATCCCCTTCCCACCCTCACTTTCACTGCTTTGCCTCACCGTTTTCACCTCTGACCCTGCCTCTCACCTCTTTACTTGACCATCATCCCCTCCCATCCTCCCTTTCACCACTTTGCTTCCCCTCCTTCCTTTTTGCCACTTTGCAGCCCCCTTCCTTTCATTGCATCCCTTTTTCCTCTTTTCTCTCTCTCTCTCGCTCTCTGCCACTCAGTCGGGTAATACATGGGCAACACCGTGCCACCATTGCCACTATGTGGTATATTTCAGAAACAAAAGGTGTGCATCTACTATGTGTTAACATGGAGTGGGCATAGATTAACACTATTTATGTCTTTGTCCCGCTTCATCCCTTCTATTGTATATGATATACAGTAGTATGCAAACGGTTGGGAACCTCTGGCCAAATTACATGTTTTGTTGGTTTTCTAAGTGAAATTAAGTTAACACAGCCTCTGCAGCGAACAAACCTAAACTTGACATATTTATACAAATTGTAAAGCACAGATACTATGTATTCACTGAATTAAAAAAAAAACCCTGAAAAAAAATAAGTAAAGATAGAAAATGTATCATGTGCAAACATTTGGACACCCTTTCAGTTGATCCACAAGTATTATTTTCTGTAACGTCTCAGAACTTAATTGACTTGTTTGACCCTAACCCCTTAACGACGGGGAATCGGCGCACGGGCGCGACTGAATGACAGCGGAGCATTTTTTTCGTCTCTCCAAATGAGCCGTCTGGTCCGCCGACCAGAATCCAAGTTTGTCAGCTAGAGCGCTGACGTAGTTAAAAGGGGCGGAACGGGTAAACTTTCGATCCAGATTACACTAAAATTATGAAAGTTATAGAAAAAAGACTTGAATGCTTTGCTTTGGTTTATTTAATATCTACAATATTAAAGCTTATATGAAACCAGTATTACTATCCCTTTAAGGGGAACTGGTGCAGTCAAGACCAGATCTGGATGACCAAGAAAAATCTCCCAATAGGACTGCTTGTAGACTGTCAGGATTGCAAATCGAAAGACCCCATATGACTGCAGAGGACCTGCAGGAAAGTTTAGCTGGCACAGGAATAGTGTTGCACAGTCCACTGTGCAGTGTTGCTTGCACAAGCATGATCTGCATGGAAGAGCCATCAGTAGAAAACCATACGTGCAATCTAATCACAAAATTCAATGTCTGAATATGAAACACAACATTTTGATAAGCCAAAGACATTTTGGAACAAAGTGCTCAGATCTAGCAAAGGTAATATGTAACTGTTTGACTACAATCCTCAAAAGTACGTTTGGAGAAAGAAAAAAGAAGAAACATCTGAACAAAAGAACACCTTGATAACTGTTAATCAGTGGGATAAATCTATTTTTTAGGGTTGTTTGGCAGCCAGTGGCAAAGGAAATATTGTGTGGGTAAGGGGAAGAATGGATTTAACGAAGTATTTAACAAATCGTGGAATCAGTGAAGAAACTAAAAAGAGGATGGATATTACAGCAGGACAATGATCCAAAACATACCACAAAATCAATCATGGACTACTTCAAGAAACAAAGACTTAAAGGGATAGTAATACTTAAAAATTACTATCCACCATCTTGTAGCCAGTAAAAAAACGGAGTTAAATGAGGCCAGTGGCATCTCTCAAACCTTTATGGTTTGAGAGATATCCGCTTTCAAAGTTCCCTCTCCCCTGACGTCAGCTTTCTAGCTGACAGCAGGGGAATCTGGTCCCGGGACTGGGGGAGGATCTGTGGCAGAGCCGAGATTGAGTTAATAAAAAAGAAATCCTTAACTTAAAATGTCTTCTACGTGTGCTTGCAAACCTCATTTAACTCTGTTTTTTACTGACTACAAGATGGGGGGTAGTAATTTTTAAGTATTACTATCCCTTTAAGGTTTTGAAATACATTCACAGTCCCCAGACTTTAATATTATTGCAAATCTGTGAATAGATCTCAAACGTGCAGTGCATGCAAGATGACCTAACTAGAAGCATTCTGCAAGGAAGAGTGGGGAAAAAAATTCCTAAAGCAAGAACAGAAAGACTGTTAGCTGGCTACAAGAAACATTTGGAGGGCATGGTTTCTGCCATAGGGGTACTGATAGGGTGGCCAACTTTTACACATGCCACATTTTCTATTTTATTTTTTCGATCTGTCTCCTTCAGCAAATACATAGTAACTGTGCATTGCAACTGGCAGAAATCTGTCAAGTTGGTTCTCTGTGGAGGTTATTACCTCATGTTCACTTACAAATCAAGAAAATGTAATTTGGCCAGGAGTGGCCAAACTTTTGCATACATCTGTATTTGATGCATTCTACATCCGGGTTGGGCAATTTGAGGCCCTCCTTCTGCTGCCGGACTATAAATCCCATCCTCTGGCAGGGGATGATGGAAGTTGTTATCTGGCAGCAGCTGGAGAGCCTGAGATTGCCCAAACTATTCTACACTGGAAAACTGCAGTTTGCAGGAAGTAGTTTTACTACAGCTCTGGGTGCAAAGTGCATTTGGCTAATGGCATATTATAAAGCCAAGCGTTGGACTGAACAAAGGACACGTTTAATCCTATTGTGAAATTCAGCTGAAAAGAAAAAAGGAAAGCACTATGTGCAGAAAAGCTTATTAAACATAGCAACAGACAGATAAGTTCCAGTTTCTAATAAACTACATTAATATTGATTTGTATCATTATGCATTATTAGTGGAGAATTAGTTCAGATGGTTATAACACAAGCTTAGCATGTAAGAGAGAAATCTCAATGTATTCTTTCTGATAAAGCACTTTCTAAATAAAATTAAGATCTATTTTTTAAATTCATGCATGTGTGTAAAAATAAAATCATAAATAATTTGGTTCTTATGCAAAAAGTGAAAGATAAGCGAATATGGGGCAAAACATCACCATAAACGAGGAATAAAAATCCCCTTTGCTTGAAATTGCGTAGCAGTGCATCGGATACCTCTCTTGCCTTCTAGGAGTTAAAAGCCCCATTTAAACCCTAGAGTGCCAGCCACGTGTGGGACATGGGCTTGGTCATGTATACATGCATGCCCAAGACCATGCCAGACACGTGGCTAAACTTTCCATTTACCCCCCCCCCCAATATATATTTTTTTAATGATCTATTTAGACCTCTTTGTGGGGGGCATTAGAGTGTCACGTCCAACTCTTGATCTCCTAGCTGATCACGTTGGAACAAGAGAGAAATATGTTATCTTGCATCACTCCTACCCGATCTTCTGGGTAGGCGTGGCTGGGATACTGCCCACTTCTGCCAGGGAAGAAGTGGAGCAAGATGGCATAGTGATTTCCTGCTTTGCCAGTGTTGATCTCCCAGAATGACTGGCTGGGAGATAAATAGATGAGGGGCACCAGGAAGGGTCTTGATGCCCCCCAGCAAGGTCTGTCATAATAAGTTGTTAAAAAAAAAAAATAACCATGTGTTTACCACCGGGAGGTCCAATGCATTGCTTTTCAGTGCACACTTTTCTTTTTTTTATTCAGATCTTGTTGGGTGACATCAGCAGGGGTCCTGATGCCTCCACAATGAGGTCTGAAGAAAATAAATAATTTAAATAAAAATCATTAACCCTGTGTGTGCTTTGCAATGCATAGACACCCGCCCCAAGTCATGCAAATTAACTGCTTCCAGCCCTCCCCCACATATACCCTAACCACAAGCTGGTTTCACAGCCCATTCGCAGTCACATTCCCCCAGTTTGACACCCTCCCCTCCCACGCCTGATTCCACTGCTTACACAGGCTATCAGTGTGCACTGGAATCAAGCAGGGGATCACAGTGCATGTGGGGGACATACACTGATTCTGAGCCTGATTCCAGTGCACTGGAATAGGGAATCCCATGGCGTTCAACCATTTCAGTACCTTTTAAGTGTAAAGAAAACAAAAAAAAAAAAAGTATGTTTTCTCCTATAGCTCCATATTCTAGAAATATTTGTGTGTACTATCTTAGGGTAGAAAGACAAGTGACCCATCATGTGATCTGTCTAGTTGTCTGCTTTCCAAATTGGTATATTTAATCTACCTGTTCTTTATTTCTCTCATTTTAGTACAATCAAGTCGTACTTGAAAAATGTATGAAAAATGAAAGAGTTGGGGTAGTTTGTGTTTCTGGCACCCCCTACAGTATATTAGCTCATATCAACAGGGTGTAATATTTCTTGGAAGAGTGATAACTAATGATTACAGTAATAAATTCTATGTTTTTCAAAACTATCTTTGAAGAGGAAGAATTGTAAAATTCAGTTTCCTATAGCGCCACATTCTGTAAGCTGTTTTGCATACCAGCCTTGGGGTAAAAAGGCAAGTGAGCCCTCATTTGATGCGGGTTAATGTCTACCTTCCAAAATAGTATATCTTGCTCTTACCTTTCAGGCATATCTGTAATGGTTATGACCATTTTAGTGCAGACATGTAATTTCACATTTTTCTCAAGCTGGTAGAAGGTATTGAATATGGTAGGAATTTATAGGGTTTTCAGGGATTTTAGTATCTTTGAAACAGTGGAGATATAAAAAAATGTATTTGTTCCTAGAGTGCTAATTTATGGATATATGTATGCCCTCAGACCTAGGAATAGAAAGGCAAGTGACCTCTCAGTTGATGTAGGTGAATGTCAGCTTTCAAAAATGGTATACCTTGCAGACTTTTCTGTATCTCTAATAGTTATGAGCATTTTAGTGCAGGCAGCCATTTTCAAAAATAGGAAAAGGGTAGGTGTAGTTTTTCTGCCACTGACAGTATGTAAAGTCATACCAATGGGGTGCCATTTTCCTTGTAAGAGCAGTAGCTAATGGTACAGTTGGAAATTCCATATCTTTCACAGATTTCAGTACATTTGATGGGGCGTAAAAGTAAACAAAAAATGCAATTTCTTTTCCCTTGGCGCCACCTTCTGGAAACATTTGCGCAGACAAGTCTAGGGGTAGAAAAGCAAGCGACCCCTTATCTGAGATAGATATCTTCTTTCTGCATGCTTTTTCTGCATTTTCTTCGATTCTGTAGCTGTTCTAACCATTTTAGTACAGGCAAAGTATGGCTGGAAAAAATGTAAGAAAAATCAGAGGTTGTAGTTGGTGTAGTTTTATACTTCTAGCACCCCTACAGTATGTCATCTCATACCAGTGGGGTGCCATTTGTTTTCTATGAGCACAAGCTAATGAATACAGGATATTCAATAATTTTCAAAGGTTTTTTGTACATTTGAAGGGGTGGAAAAAATATAATTTTTTTACTTTAGCACCTCCTTCTGGAAACAACGTGCACACCAGGCTAAGGAGAGGCCGGTGATCCCCTAATTTGATGCAGTGGATTATCCACCTGCTGAAAATAATTAAGCTGTTTGTAGGGTAATGTACCATGTAACCAATGGAATATGCATTTTAGTTCACGAAGTCTAAAATAACCATTTTGCACTTCTGGAAATCAGGTGTTTGCAAAAGGACATGCATGGTAGTAAGTTATATGTATTTGGTGTTTTTGCACTTAGGGGATTGAGGGCTTTTTTAAATCATACAGATGAATAGCAAAAATACTGAAAATGTGTTTGGTCTACAGGATCTAAAAAATGGCCCAAGGCCCTGGCACTCAAAAGGCTAATTTTACTTCCTGCTGTGTGACGCTGATGGTTTCCAGTATTGTTCATATTTTTCTTTCTGCAGTTGTGGGAGACAGATTACTCTCCAAACCCTTCAAATGTAATCTTCTCAAATGCAGTTGCTGCAGGAGCTGTGCTGTTTGAACCCCCCCCCCCCCCACACACACACACACACACACACACACTCATTTCAACAAAGAGAATTTTCTAAACACACCCACGCAGCCCTTCTAGACATGAATGCAGAGGAATCTGCCTTACACAGGAGGTGGGAGGATTCCAAATGTCTGATAACATGGGAAAAGTTCTGTTGAAGGTATTTCATGTAGTGAGAAAATCTGAACTGTTTTACATTTTTTTTTGTTTAAATACCAGCACCTACTAAACCATTTCTTTCATTCGATTGTCTTGTTTTATTGGAATTTATATAGTCAGTACAGTCATAATTAAGGTGGCACAAAGTTACAGATTTCATGAGTCTTAACTCGTGACCTTTTGAGGTAGAACTCCCAACCAATTATATAAGAAACATTGCTGGAAACTCTCTCAGGGTATGACCCTCAAATATCTCAGGGTTCACCCATGAAAGTTCCCACATAAATTATTAACTAATAAAGTTAATATTCCTCCACTTTTAGTGGAAGACCAAATATAAGTCCTCCCAAGTGCCATACTGGGTCCCATCATAAGGGCCTTTCACGCAGACAACACAACAGTGGTGTTTTGAAGATATTACCCATGCAGAAAGGTATGCTTTTGGGTTATAGTGCCTTTCAGACAGGCGATTATACCATCTTATCAGTATGCCAAGGTCCAGCATGCTGCAACTTTTTTTAAATGAACCCTTTTGAGGGCCAGGGTGGTATCCAATGCATTGCAATGCAATGCGTTGGATACCTCTCTATCCCTCAAAGGGTTAGTGCAGGAACACCGTAACATGTCTAGATGCCTAATCTGGCACATATGCTATAGGTAGATCTTTTACATGATGCTCATCTCAACCTCCAATGAATGGCTGACCCAAGTGGGTATTAGCCTCTCATGTCAGACTTACACTCAAGTGGGTTGTCTATTATCCATGCCCCCCATCGAAACAGGATTGTCAGGGGACCATAAAATAAGGTATTTCAGAAAACAGGCAATGAAAATGTAGCAGGGATATATGTCTCTTATGTGGAAAAAGCCTTCAGCTAGCCAAGGATCCTGTATAAGAAACGTGGAGCCATATGCAGAATGAAAAAGATGAGTAATTATGGAACAAACGAACCAATTAAAATTCCACTGATTTTAAATTGTTCTATTAACCCAGATGAATAGTAGAGGTTGTCAAGGCATTCTGCATATATACTTTAGTTATCCTCATATTATAGTAACATGGCTGTATTTGTTGGATTAATTGGCTTATTTTCCTTAAAGGGACACTAATACAAATATAAAAAAGTGTCCCTATTCTCTCTTATTAAGAAGTGAAGTATCATGGAACCTCCTGATGGATAGTCATGCAGACCAGAAGCCCATCAAATATGAGGTGACTGCTGCTTTGGACTTACAGTGGGGTTCCAGCAGGTGTCTTCATTTGCTCGGAGCCCCCAAGAGGATCCATGAGATTTCTTTCAAAGAGGTAACAAGGACATCTTTATATATTGGTTTTTGTGTCCCTTTAATTAACTCATTATCCCTCAACCACCAGTGCAGTGAAAACTTTCTCATTGTAATATTGCCCTTTACAGTTAAAGGGATAGTATTACTTCAAAATGACTATCCCTCATATTGTAGCCCTTAATAAACTGAGTTAAATGACACCAGCGGCATCTCTCAAACCTTTATGGTTTAAGAGATAGCCGCTTTCAAAGTTTCCTCTCGCCTGCTGTCAGCGTTCTGCTGCCAGCAGGAGAATCCGGTTTCTGAATCAAGAGGAGGCTCTTCAGCAGAGCCGATATCTCGTTATGGAAGGAAATATGATTAATTGAAACAGTCTTCTATGTGTGTTTGGTAACCAAGCGCACGTAGAAGACTGTTCCAATGAATCATTTTTTCCTTCCATAATGAGATATCGGCTCTGTTTAAGAGCCTCTGCCTGTCCCGGGGAGAGGAAACTTTGAAAGCGGCTATCTCTTAAACCATAAAGGTTTGAGAGATGCCGCTGGTGTCATTTAACTCAGTTTATTAAGGGCTACAATATGAGGGATAGTCATTTTGAAGTAATACTATCCCTTTAAATGCTACAGCTACTTTAAAAAAACAAAACCGAAAAAAGCATTACATCTGACTGCCTTATAATAGGCAAATTCATAGGCAAGTACTGCTATTAAACAACTTCAAGGTACAGTAAAGGCCATATGGGAAGTGGTCTTGTAAATTAAGTAGGTTGTGTGTCAGCTATGGAAACCGTTGCCGTAGCTCAGAACTCTCCAATTCACTCATTGCTCTCCCTGCAGATATCTGTGTTTCAATGTCTTCTCCACTGAAGCCCATTGTTTGCATATTCAAGACCACAGGCCTTCTATGAAGAGATAGCAATGTTGATATGTCTCCCTTAAAGCGGAACTTTCACCCTCTATAAAGCTGCCCTGCAGTGACGTACCAGAACTGTCACTGCTGTTTTGACGTTAAGGACCAGTGACGGTCCTGGCACGTCACGTACTTTTTACTCACAGCACTCCTGCAGGAATGCTGTGAGTAATAGTAATCCCCCGTTCAGCGTGCCGGCACGTCAAACTTTTCTATCTGGTCCTTAAAGGACTACACACCCCAGGACAGCTGGTCCTTAAAGGGATAGTAATACTTTGTTTTATCTTTATTTTATTCTGTAGGCATTAAAAAACATGAAGAACAATATAAGTCTTATCTCTCAAACCTTTATGGTTTAAGAGATATTCACAAGCAAAGTTTCCCCCTCCCGCCCCTTTTTCCTAGTGTAAGCCATTTCTTCTCAGATGTGAATCTGGTTGTAAGACCAGACAGATAACAGAAGGGGACACTCTTCTTTGTATGAAAACAATGAAAGCCCTGCCCCCCTTGACAAGTTTTTCAGTTTTTTCCCTTATCTTAATTGAAGATTGTCCCTCTCTGCAATCTACCTGGGCACCTCCCTTCTGTTCTGGCTGAGCAGTGTTACATCAGTAAAAGGGATGGGAGGGGGATACTTTGTCATTGAATTACTCTAGAACTACAACTCTGACAGAATTGAAATAACACTCGCCAAAGTCCAAATACTATGATGATTAATTAGAGCTGCTTTTATTATGAAACATTACTATCCCTTTAAGGGGTTAAGCAGGTAGCGACTAACTTTATAATATATATGTTACCTCTGAAATGTAGCCCATTATAAAGAAATCCTTTAGTGTAGGGGACTGACCGTCAGTCCCTCTGGTTATCATGGGGTAAGTGCAATGCTTCTCAGTGGAGACTGGGACTGACAGCGCAGGTGCGCAGACAAGATGTGTGCACTGATCCCGGTCTCCTACAATAAGGGCTTTCCGTATAATTGGCTACATTTCAGAGGTAACATATCTATTATAAAGCTAGTCACTACCTGCTTAATTATTGCAGGGCGCCTTTATAGCGGTTGAAAGTTCCACTTTAACTCTTTGAGTGCCATCATTGCGTTGAGCTTTATGCTGTGGGAACTCTGTTCCAAATGCTGTTATAAACCCACTTTACTTACAAGACCACTTTGTAAATATGTTTTAATTTAACCCTTTGAGTGCAAGAGAGGTACGGAATGCCTTGCTCCACAATGCGTTCTGTATCTCTCTGGCGCTCAAAGGGTTAAGAGACTCTTACTTTAAAGGTACAGTTTGCTTTAGTATACTATCAGGAATGTACTGATTCTGCATTAAAATAGGAGCTGCAAAATAGAGGCATCCACACACAGGGCCTTATGTAGAATAAAAAAAAGATGAGCCATTCTGGAGCATACCAGTTGCACCACAGGGCAAAAATAAACACTCCCCAAATTTCCACTGGTTTAAATGGGGCTTTTAACCTCCATGAATGCCAAAGAGGTCACCCGTGCATTGTTTTTGCAAAACTTTGGAGACCTCGACAGTACATGGGGTTAAAAGCCGCATTTAAGTGAATGGGACTTATTTCCCTTTCTGTTGAAATTGGTATTCTACAGAATTGTTCAGCTTTTGCTTTCTGCACAAGGTCCTTAGGGCCTTAACCCTTTGAGTGCCAGACTGGTCAATACAAGGATCCCTCTGGTGAGCTATTAATTCCAAGGCCAGATCAAATAACCAGGGGTCACCTCTTGAGATTAGAGGAAAGGTTTGTTTGTTTTTACCGTAAGGTCTGTTAAGTTATGTAGTTCCTTACCCAAGGATGTGGTTATGGCAGATACAGTGGATACATTTAAGAGAAGATTAGACACCTTTCTTTCAAAAGGGGACATACAGGGTTATACTGTGTATTAGTAGGCAAATCAGGAAGATCTGATAAATGACTAACTTATTTGGCAGCAGGAAAGCTATATAATCCTCATGACTCTGGGTCATGAGGCAGAGGTTGAATTTGATGGACTTATGTCTTTTTTTCAACCTAATTTATTATGTTAGTATGCTACAATTTGGAGGTGGACAGTGTCTAGCCTCTAATATTAATAATTTAAGACTCATGATGTAAATCAGAAAAAAATCAGCAGAAAGGTAATTGATAACTTCTATTACAGATAGAACCATATGTGCTCACTGAACTTAGAATTTCATAATTTTGGAAATTCTAAGTTCAATGAGCACATAATGTTATATTTTAAAATGAAGTTACTATTAACCCTTAATGTTGTTTAATCAATGACAAAAACATGTTTTATACATTTCTTCCCTGGTACACAACTGTCTATTTAGTTAACCTAATAAATGCAGATTTGTAGATTAACTTCTTTCTAAAATAGAACCACATGTGCTGAGTGAAGAAGACATTCATAACATGATTCTATAATTGACATCAAGGGTTAATTACTATTGACGTTGGCTTAAAATGTAACCAGATGTGCTCAATGTGGTGAAATGAACATAGAAATTCATAAACTATGTTCTTGTCATTGAGAGAGATGGCTCAGTTGGTTAAGGCACCAGCTGTAGAATCTGCTCAGACCGGGAGGTTGCAGGTTCTAGTCCCGGCAAGGTCAGCTCAGGCTTTCACCTCTCTCTGCGGTAGATAAAATGAGTCCAGGACATACTCGAAAACAAGAGACAATCTCAATGTATTCTTCATGGTAAAATACTTTCACAAAAAAAAATATATAAGGGTTAATATTAACTTCAGTTTCATTGAAGAAATTCATAAAACATCATTCTCTTGTCATTGCACACCAATTGTTAAGAAATGATATAGAGTATATTATATATTAAACTTTTGAATGCAATGGCAAAAGCGTGTTCTGTGAATTTCTTTACTGAGAATACAGTATTGAATTGTTTTCTGCAGTTTGAAACAGTGGCATTAATATGAATGTGCAATGTCTAACTCTTCTCCTCCTCCTTCTTGGCAACATCAGTAGGTCACTTTGTATAACTAATTTGCTACTATATTTGCATGTTGTATGCCCATTTGATGCCCAGTCCAGATTAATACAATGTGATATGAATGTTGCTATGTTGAATATTGTTACAAATGTGACCCACTGCTGTTGCCAGTGTAACAATTTGTATATAAAATGTCCCACTTTGGCATATTTTGTGAATTATAATGCTTTTGTAGGAGGCATTGAGGCACTGAGGTGGCATATCACGCTGTATTGCTCTGCTGGTGGCATATAATGGCATTTTACACTGTTGGTGGCAAATACCTGTATTGCTGTGCTGGTGGCATATATGTATTGCTGTAGTGGTGACATGTCATTCTGTATTGTGCTGGTAGTGGAATTTAACTGTTTTGCTGTGTTGGTGGCATAAAACTGGTGGGGCCTCTGGATAGTTCGATTAGGTGTTGACTCATAAGTGCGTGCCATCTATATTTTAACTGAGTGAGTTCTGCACATTACCATTAGGTCTTGATTTATATGGGCAGATTACTTTGCTGCATTGACATTTTTTGTAAGCTCTGTGGTATCATTTGTGTCTCCATAATTTCAGTTGTAAGCTCTATGGTATCTTTTGTGTCTCTATTTAAAATGTAAGCTCTGTGGCATCACTAGTGTAACTACATTCACCCCTTGAATGCCAGTCAAGGCTTAATGTGTTGCAAAACGCAGTAGGCATTATAGACCTCTGTAGTACTCAAGACGGAGGTTAACCGTTTGAATGCCAGAAATGTATACAATGCATTAGATACCTCTCAAGCACTCAAAGGGTTTAATTTTATTTGTTGGATTGTCATCCCCACCTTTTCAAATGGAGTTTTTTTTTAACCCATTGAATGCTGGAAAGCCCTCCCACACCTAGCTTCACACAGCGTTTTCTTTTTTTTTTTTTCTCACCCTAGAACTGACTCTGCATTGCTCTAGAGTCTAGTCAGCTTTAGGGTAATTAAATTCCCCATAATGATTACATTTCCTAATGCTTTTCCATTTGCCGTAGCAGTTGGGCTTCTTAAATTTCACCAATATTTGGTGGCTTGTAGCAAATGCCTATGCAACATCTTTTTATTATGTATGCTAATTTACAGGACACCTACATTCTTACTGGAGGCTTCATGAATATCTTCTCTTATGCTTTACATACAGGCACAGCCCTCCTCCTCTTTTAATTATATTGTGACTCCTAAAAAGTGAATATCCCTCTACATATACTGCTCAGTCATGTGTATCATCCATCCAGGTTTCAGTGATACCTAGAAAATCATACTGGTAATTCACTGCAGTCAGTTCACATTCCCCATCTTAACCAGCCAGACTGCAAGCCTTTGAACAAACCTTTTATATTGCTCCCAATCTGAAGATGTGCATTTTTGAAATATGTATTTTCTTTTTATCAGGCTCTTTTCTGAACTATGAATTTGTTAATCCCAGTTTCTTTTCTATATTGTCAAACATATTCCGTGTTTTAACTCTCTCACCTTTCTTAGTTTAAAGGGAAAATATCACTGACGGATACGTTAATTTGACTTAGCAGGTTTTAAAAATGTCCATAAGATTGTTCCATTTTATTGACTGAGCTGGTGTTTGTTAAATAAAAGTATTTGGATTGTAGAGATAGCTTGAGATGGCTGCTGTACCTTTTGAATGTCCATTCAAATGGTAAACAGGTAAAATCCAAGAAAAACTATTTCAGGGAGAGTACAGAGGTGTTCTCTCTTACCCTGCCTGTGTTCTTTAGACTTTTATCAGGGTGAGAGACATTACCAGAAAATTATATATTTTAAGCTAGGCTTTGCAACAGTACAAAGGGTGGTGGAGAGGGAGGATAAAATTGTTCAAATAAAACTGAATAAAAAGACAAAATAACTTGACTGGGTTGATTACCCATATTGTACAGTGTTGTATTCAAGTTCAATACAACATTAGTTTCCTAATGAAGCTCCCTTTTTAAAGTATCCCCCAACCCCCTAACCATCCTATCTCCAAGCATAGTAGCCCCCCCTCCATTAAGATAGAATTCCATCTCAGCTATGTAGATTGTCCCCAAGCAAAACAGCTCATTTCTCTAGAAACATAAACCCATACACCAAGTCTTTAGCCATGTATTTAACTCACTGATTTCCCTTTGCCTTCCTGGTTTAATGGGATAGTAATGTTTCACAATAAAAGCAGCTCCAATTAATCTTCATAGTATTTGGGCCATGGAGAGCGTTATTTCAGTACTGTCAGAGTTGTAGTTCAAGAGTAATTGATAAAATATCCCCCTCCCACCCCTTTTACTGATGTAACACTGCTCACTTCAGAGTAGCAAAACTGTCCTGATGGCTCGCTAAGAGGGACAATCTTCAGTCAGCATAAGGAAAAACCTGTCCAGGGGGGCAGGGTTTTCCTTATGATCACAGTAAGAAGATTGTCCCTTGCTTTGTGCTGTCCAGTCAAGGGACCAGATTTTACATCTGAGGGGAGGTGGCTTACACTAAGTAAAAGGGAAGGGAGTGGGATACTTTATCATTCAATTACTCTTGAACTACAGCTCTGACAGTATTGAAATAACACTCTCCATGGCCCAAATACTATGAAGAGAAATTGGAGCTGCTGTTTTTGTGAAACATTACTATCCCTTTAACTGAAGTCATTGGTAGTATTTCAGAAAAGATCACCATTTTCCACTATCTCCCACTGTCATTAGTACTTACATCTGCCATGACCGCCGGGTCATGCCAAGGCCCACTTAATAACCCTTCAATCAGATCCACTACATGCCAAACCCAAGCACACAGGAGACAGCAAACTAATTGCAGCCATTCTGGCAGTAAATTACCCTATCTGCCTTCGTAATTATAGAATTTCCTACCACCATCACCTGTCTGCAACTGTGTACATCCCATCATAACTAAAGGAACTGTACTCCTGGCTGTGATAAGGTATAGTTCTACAATCTCCACACCAGCACTTTCTAAACCAGCTACCTTCTGCCCAGCAAGCAGAAAACCCCACTGAAGATTGCTAGTTTCTATCAATTTTACAGCCTGCCTCTCCAGATCTCTATAACCTGACCTTTCAAAGAGGCTACTTTATACATGAAATAAGTTTTATCAGTTAAGTATAACTGTAAAATAAATCTGAAATGTGTTTAAAATGTATGTGTATGTACCTTCTAAAAAGTAAATTGACATATATCCTTGAGGAACTTTTATCCTTTTATCCTTGAAGAATGAACTTTTATGTAGAGAACTGATTAATCTGATAGGAGGACTCTTATTTAATCTTCTAACTGGGTATTTAAAGTGAATCAATTCTGTAACAAAATGCTAACAATTAATGAAAACTAATTGGCATTACTTTATTACATTACTTATTTTTTTCCTTTTTTTCTTTCCAGATTCTTTTTGATACCGGACACTGTCTTCATTTAGAGGTACATCACTTTAAGGCTTCTTTACCTGGAATAGTATTTAAAAATAATTAATGTTACATTAAAATTAAAACATATATTTCATTGTGCCTGTTAATGAGATTTTTTTACAATGTGATATAAAGGTTATCAGTATATGAATACGGTTTTTAACATTGCGCAAGATGCATAGACTGTTTTTATTTCATGGTCCTAACAATGGTGCCCAAATATGTTGTGCATCAGTGAAAGCCATGATGGACAACCCTCACTTAATCTGTATGTCATGTTATAGGACATGGTTAAAATAATAATAATAAATATATATAGTACTGTGCAAAAGGCTTAGGCATGTGTGAAAAAATTCTGTAAAGTAAGAATACTTTCAAAAATAGACACGTTAATAGTTTATTTTTATCAATTAAACAAAATGAGAGTGAGTAAATAGAATAAAAATCTAAATTTAATTAATATCTGGTGTGACCACTCTTTGACTTGAAAGCAACATCAGTTCTTCTAGGTATACTTACATACAGTTTAAGGAACTCAGCAGGTAGATTGTTAGGCAGCCTCAGTTGCTTCTCCCCCTTCATGTAATCCCAGACAGACTCAATTTTGTTGCGATCAGGGCTCTGTGGGGGTCATACCAGCACCTGGACTCCTTGTTCTTCTGTATGCTGAAGATAGCTCTTAATGACTTTGGCTGTATGTTTGGGGTCGTTGTCATGCTGCCAAATACATTTTGGGCCAAACAGATGCCTCCCTGATGGTATTGCATGATGGATAAGTATCTGCTTGTAATTCTCAGCATTGAGGGTGCCATTAGTTTTTACCAAATCCACAACTCCATTTGCAGAAATGCAGCCCCAATAGTGCTAAATTAATTTTGTCCACAAGAATTTTCAGTGAAATTCTGACAGAAACTTAACAGTAAACAGAATAACTTTTCGTTGAACGCCAAACCATTTTTTAATGAAGGAGACAGACAAAACAAGTTTTTTTGCCATGTCCAAGTCTAATTCAAACCTTCTTCCTTCTTTGTGCAATAAGAGAAAAAATACAATGTAAAACAATATGCGCTATGATTTTCAAAGTGATTCATTTGTGATTTTATTGATATTTAACAATCATTGTCCATTTGAAGGAAACTACAGATTTCTACATACTCCCACAAAATTAATACAGAAAACACATATACGCATAATATGTTTCATGTGTATTTAGTTTTATTAACCTATATTCACAATTTCCATTACATGCTTTGTTTGATCATAAATATTTGTTTCCAACAGGTGGTAGAAAGGCATAATAATCGTAAAGTTAAAGCGGATTCTACAATTTATGTAAGACAGAAGCGAGAATGGATCATCCCACCAGTTTCAATTATAGAAGAACAGGATAATTCTTATAAGAATCCTATTGCTAAAGTGAGTATTATTGAAACTATAATGTATTTTACATAAGAATGGCTAAAATTGATGGCCTTAAGCTGTGTAAAGAAATACATACAGGGCTGAATGTTTTTTCTCTGCAGAATGATTTAGATGAACTGTGAGTGGGCAGAAAAGTGGTAGATGATATTTAATGTAGATAAATGTAAGTTTATGCATTTCGGCTGTAGAAACAAACTTGCTACATATACTCTAAATGGGAAACAACTTGGGGAATCCTCATTAGAGTACTGATAGACAATAGACTTAAAAGCATTGTGTTGAGTCACTCAGCTTCTGCAAGTTCAATAGGGCACTAGCCTGCATAAAAGAGACCTAGATGCTCAGGATGCTAATATTATTCTACCTCTATATAAATCATTGGTTAGGCCTCATCTAGAATATGGAGTATAGTTTTGGGCACCTGTTCTTAAAAAATACATTGTTGAACTGGAAAAGGTGCAGAGACGTGCAACAAAACTGATAAAGGGATTGGAGGATCTTAGTTATAAAGAGAGACTAGTCAAACTGGGTTTGTTTACATTAGAGAAGAAACGTCTAAGGGGTGATATGATTACCATTTACAAATATATTCAAGGTCAATACAAAGAACTATCCAGTTAATTAATTATTTACGCAAAGAGCTGAGCTAAGAACTAGAAGTCATCCGTTAACCCTTTGAGTGCCAGAGGGGTACGCAAAGCAATGCATTGCGTACACCAATGGTACTCAAAGGGTTAAGACTAGAGGAAAGATGCTTTCAACTAAAACAAAGACAGGGATTTGTTTACAGTAAGGTCTGGTAAGCTATGGAATTCTTTTCCTTGGGATACTGTGCTTAGTTCCCTGGATCAACAGCCTATCTGATTTCCATTTGGAGTCAGGAAGGAATGTTTTTATCCACTTGGGGTTTAATTCTTTGAGTGTCAGAGGGGTATGCAACACATTGCAAAGCAAATGTGTTGCATACCCCTCTGGTATTCAGAGGGTTAACTGGAAATGCCCTTTTTTTTGCCTTCCTCTGGATCAACAGGGGTGTTTTGGCATGGGCTGGACTTTATGGACTCATGTCCTTTTTTCAGCCTCGCCAACTATATTAATTTGTAAAACTCAGTCATTAGCGATACCAATAAGAGATCATAGTGCTTCAAACACTAGCAGCAATAACATATCTTCACTACAACTTCCATGTAGCATGAAACAACAGTCCTAGTAGACTCACCTGGATGTATGGGTGCTCAGCCAAATCAGGTTCCCCCAGTCCTGATCAAATGAGCGCTTACTCATAGACATAACTTAAATCAAATCATACTCATGTATTTATAAAAAATTAAAAACAATTAAACACCCGTTTGGATGAGCCTTGTAAGAGATCAAAACCGTTTGTTGAGTTCCGGTTTTGATCTCATAACGAGTTCCATCCCAACAGGTGTTTAATTGTTTTTAGTTTTTTTTTATAAATACACGAGGATGACTTGTTTGAAGTTATGTCTATGAGTAAGCACTCATTGTAGTGCAAAACGCGTTAGACCCTTCAGGTCCTGTGGGTTTGGGTCTTGGATCTGCTGTTCTGGATTGCCTTCATGTCTGATTTTATTTTATTTTGCAATAACAAGTTTTTGCTTTTATTACACGTCTTTTTCCATTTTGGAATACCGCCAGAATCTTTTTTTTGGATTCGCATTACTAAGCCTTACCCTTTTTTTTTGTTGTTGTTGTTTTTTCATCATTTTGCTTGTCACGGTGAAGTGAATGGTACAATATCATATATTCATATATTCTTTTAACCCTTATTGACCCTTATCTTGTATATATACTAGATAATTAAAATGGACCTGGAATGCTCTTGTGCCCTCTTGGCCGTTTGGGGCCGGGTTGTCACAAATAGCCCAATGTCATAGCTTACTCAGAGAGATTTCCAGAGGTAACATACTCTTGCAGTCACAGTGCAAAAGACAAAAACCTCACCTTTGTTATGTTATGTTTTCCATAGTGCATTGGTTCATAAAATGTTCCCCAGTGTCTGCTGTGCTACGCACACCAGTTCTCTTTGCAGAATAATAATTACCGGATCATCAAATGGAAGTACTGTATCAGTCACCTGGAACCTGTGATCATCTCCATTCAAGTAGCACAGGAGACACCAAAAGACATATTATAAACCACAGCACTACATAAAATGTAATCACAACCCAGGAGAGGTGGGGAGCTATCTTTTTACACTATTGGTTCTGGATGAGGGGAGAGAAAGGGAAAAATTCCTAGGGGATTTAATCCCTTGAATAATAGACAGGACTTTGTATTGGATAATTCTCTAGCTTTCAAGGGGTTAATGGTAGATGACTGCTTTGGGAATTAAATCTCCCCAGGTGGCCATATTTTCAGTAAGGGCACTTGAGAGGCACTAGACTAAAAAGTAATGTCCCCTAATACATAGTAACATAGTTGATGAGGCTGAAAAAAGACATGTGTCCATCAAGTCCAGCCCATGCCAAAAACACCCCTAGTGATCCAGAGAAAGTGTGCCATTGATCTCCCTTATAGGTCATTGTGAGGGAGATCAGAATTACAAATGGATGGGTGGGGGGGTATGTTATATCTGAAAAATGTAATGTGATAGGTGCAGTTTCCTGTCCCTAGCATCCTCTACAGTATGTCAGTTCATGCTAGTAGGGGTTCCATTTTTGTCAGGCTGGCAGTAGGTACTGAGTACAATAGGAAATTCCATGGTTTTCCAAGACATCCATATCTATAAAATTGGGGAACTATAAAATAAATAACCCTCTTTTTTCTGTGTCACTACCTTATTGAAACATATGTGCCCATCATCCTGTTGTAGAAAGGTAAGTGATGCCTAATTTAATTTCCAAAATGGTTAGACTTAAGTACCTTATCTTGAAATATCAGAATGAAAAAAAAAATTGTGATCTTTCACTTAAAGCTTTAGATAGTGATATGCACAGATTAGTGCTCCTGTGCCAGCTTTACAGTATGCCATCCCATACCAATAGGGTACCATTTATCTAGGGCTGGCAGTAAGTACTAATTCTGTGGTTTTCAGCTCTATCTGTACCTTTTGCGACCTAGTTCTCCTTTAGCATGTCAATTCTTATTACTTGCGTAGCATTTTACTCAAAAGGCATCGAACTACCTAATCAGATCTTATGGAGAAATCTTAGTAATCCAGTCTTTGAGTAGAAATTCAAGTTGACACTTCCCTGAACTTGGACTTTTGTGTACCTTTCTAAAATATTTATACATTTTGGATGGTATACTATGGGTTTTGGATTGCGACTTAAAGGGATAGTAATACTTCGTTTTATCTTTATTTTATTTTGTAGGCATTAAAAAAAACATGAAGAACGATATAAGTCTTATCTCTCAAACCTTTATGGTTTATGAGATATTCACAAGCAAAGTTTCCCTCCCCGCCCCTTTTACCTAGTGTAAGCAATCTCTTCTCAGATGTGAATCTGGTTGTAAGACCAGACAGATAACAGAAGGGGACAATCTACTTTGTATGAAAACAAAGAAAGCCCTTCCCCCCTTGACAAGTTTTTCAGCTTTTTCCCTTATCTTAATTGAAGATTGTCCCTCTCTGCAGTCTACCTGGGCACCTCCCTTCTGATGTGGTTGAACAGGGGGGGGATACTTTGTTTGTGAATATCTCTTAAACCATAAAGGTTTGAGAGATAAGACTTATATCATTCTTCATGTTTTTTTAATGCCTACAAAATAAAATAAAGTTAAAACGAAGTATTACTATCCCTTTAAGTTCCACGCCCTGGAACCCTTACTCTGAAAATCTTCAATTTAGAAAGTGTACTGTGCACCTTGTTAATAGGGCCTTGCAACTCGAAAAAGCATGGTATAGCCCTTTGAGTGCCAGAGGGGTATGCAATGCATTGCAAAGCAAACCGTTGTGTACCCCTCTGGCACTTAAAGGGATATACATGGCATTTTCAACAGTGGAAGAAGCCGGTGAAAATGTTTTGAGGGTGCTTTCTGTAACTTTACGATTTGTGTGAACTCAATAGCATACTGTTTACTGAATTCCTGATCTTGACTAAGAGTGTGAGACACACATACATTAATACTTTTTTTCCCCCCAGATACAATCAGATTACCAGCTGGATAAAAGGGTTACATACCGTGTTGAAGGAATGGGCATTACAAAACCTCCATTTGGCATATTCATTATTAATGAAAGGACTGGAGAACTAAATGTAACTGGAATTGTGGACAGAGAAGAAACTCCTATGTTCTATGTAAGTTTTACTCAGACAAGCTCAGGAAACATTCTTATTATGTTGTTGTTAAGGGGGTTGTGTATTAATGAGCCCTTTACCTAGCAGGAGATAATTTTTGTGTAGCTCGGAAATGTTCAGTTTATCACCTTATAAACATATAGTACACAAAAGGAGGAGTTCACTTAGCCATGAGAAAAGGCTAAGTTGAACCCACAAGAACTAAAAGCAGGCTTGAATGGCTACATCTAGTTCTGACATCCGTATGATTTCTGATACAATTTAAAGCAATACAATAATGTACAAGGCCTCTATCTAGTCTAAGTTTACCAGACCTCCTTTTAATGCCAGGCACTTATTAAAATTTCCATTCTGCTGTTTTGCACAGGAACCGCTACAACCATAAGGTGTTTTTTGTTTTGCTTTAAAGAGGAGGTCTGGTAATATTAATCTAGTCTGCTTGATGCATGGATACTGGTTCAAAATACCAACAGATGCTAAAAGCAACAGACAATAGAGTTAAATAAAGTATTTCCACTGAATACATGCACATACTCTATCTTCTCAATATGGAGCTGATTCACTGAGAGACTTCTCATATCCAGCACCGTTCCAACAGCCAGAATCCAAATATTCAACTTTGACTTCCATCATAGAAGAGGTGTTGAGGTTGATGTTACAAGACCTAATCCAGAATGATTTCAATAACATAGTCATATATTTCAGACTTGATATCAGAGAGCTTGGCTACCTGACTGTCAGTTGGAAAGTAAAACAGATGACGTTTATAATGCCTAAAAGTAGGCCAGATATGTGAGATTTTCTTAATCTGTCCTTGAGCAGAAGAGGCCAACTTCCAACAATTACAAATGAAACCAGCATTGGCCAACCAGTGTATACTGGATCTGACCTTATTACATTTACACATCTCTATAGTTTTTTTCTCCAAATACATCACCAAACTTTATATTGAATTATATATTACAGAGAAAATAATATATTTGAGAACTTCCATTTTTAAATGGATGTTTTTTTACAACGTAATAAGTTGATCAGTCATCATATTGGGTATAGATAATGAACAGAATATTCCAATGTTCTCTTGAATTGGTCTATGTATGACTCCATTGATAGTTTTACATATAATAAATAATGCATCATGCAAAGGCATACAACCAAGTAATATGTTGAATCAGTCCTTATTGTTTGTTTATCACTCAGTAGACCTAGAACACACTTGTTGGGGTAATCTTGCCAAAAACAGTACAGGAAATCTAATAACCAGATTACCCTTCAAACATAGATAACATGTGACTTAATATTGTACCAATATCTGAATCCTATACAATGTATTGATTTTGAATATACCATGGTGTATAATGGAAAATTGGTTATAAACAACAGTCTATGTCTAGCGCTTACTTTAATTATGTTTCCCTTATACAGCACAGTAAACATCTGTTCAGTACTAAGCTTCCATAGTTATTATACCCATCAAAGGAGAAATTATGAATATGGGATCCCTCATTGTAGATATTCCTACCTTTCTGTTGTGGTTGTCTCTTACCACTGATCAGCTGATCTGTGCTCTCTCCTCCCATCAGCAGGTTTTGAGGGACTAATCCCTTTTCATCAGGAGTAGGGGTGGGCGAAAAGTGTGAAACATTTACCACGAAAAACTTTGTGAAACCGTGCCGATTTTTTTCGATTTTCCCGCAAAAATTTTTGCCTTTCCTCCTATGCAAAAATGTCCTCCTTTTAGCCTATTTTTTCAAATTTTCCACCTAACACATTTTTTGCCTATATTTCCTATAGGTACTACATTTCCCACTGTAATATTACTTCTGCTGAGGGCTAAAGTTTAGAAATAAGTGGCTGAAAGTCAAAGTTGTGAGTCCTACAGCAAAATATGGCTTGAAAAATGTGTTAGCATGCAGAGTGCATTTGTCCTTTGCCCAGAACACTTTCTTGCTTAAGTGACACTGGCACATATTCAGGATGATATCAAGTAATAAAAAACATAAAGTACAACCTACAATGTGGCACATATGTATTGTAATGGTGGTGGTGGGGGACTGGGATGGTGTGATTTTGTGTACGTATTTTTACCATTGTCATACTCTATCCTCCTTCTCAAATTATTGACACATATTACTTATTGGTCATAACAGTGGTCCCAAGTGGGGTAGATGGTGGCAACCCTTCTTCACGTCCATCCTCCACCTCCTCATCTGTGCTGCTGTTAATATATTTGTCCTGGCTTTGTCTGTCATGTGGGGTTTCTGCTACTACTACAGCTACTGGATGTTGATGTAATTCTACTGCCACTATTACTAGGTGTCAAAGGTGCAGCACTTATAGCAGCAGCACTATATGTTGCTGGGTACTCAAAACAGGTATGTGTGTGTGGTTGAGTAGGACTTGGACTTTGAAGAGGCAGTGATGCTTATGATGACTGATAGGGTGACTGTGTGCTTTCTCATCTGTACTTGTCCAGGGTCAGACTTTCCAGTGGCTTTCTCAGATTATAGACAGGCACAGTGCTCCTTAAAAGTGGCAGAAGATACAGCCTTTGACTTTCTGCTAACCTTATAGCCCTGTCATCATCCTCACTCTCAACTACATCTGTATCTGAACAAGAGAAGGTGCTTGAGGCATATATTTGAGGACAGGTGTTTTGGTCTCTCTCTGTCTGATGCAGCAGGCAGTTCAGCTGCTACACCTTCCTCTATTATGCTGTTGCCAGCATCATCAACACTTGAATGTGACTTGTATCAGTGTTCTTCTTATATGGTTCTATATTTCTACTGGCACTGGTGGTGCTGGACCTAGTTTTGCTGGGACCTTGACAAACTGCATCCTCCCTTGGAGTGAAGGGATCATCATCATTGATCGCACACGCTGCAACAACCATTACTGCAGTAGGTTTTTGGACTACTACTTTACTCTCACTTCCCAACACTGCTCCACCCTTCCCCTTGTGCGTTTGCTGGACATTCTGCAACTACACTGTGTTTTTTTACTGTACAGTGCACAACACAACTGATGCAGCTGTCCTACCTAAATGACTTCCTAAACTAAGCTTCAATTCCCCCTTTATTTGCCTGTCTTCTCTAGGTAAAAAACATGCTGCTCTCTCCTCTCACGAACACAGAATGGCTGCGGTGAGAGCCTGACAGCCTTTTATATGGCTGTAGAAAACTTTTGTGTGGTGTAGAAATATTTTTCTTCCCATTGATTTCAATGGGCAGAAAAGGAGTAAAAAAAGCGAAAAAACGACACTTTTCGCTGGAAATTTTTTGCCAAGCTGAAAGTGCCATTATTTGCCGATTTCAATTTGAGGCGAAAAATTTCGCCCATCCCTAATCAGGAGTTGTGAGTGCCCATCCTATTTATTGTTCGTATCAGTTTTTGGACCAATGATGTCTCTTTCCATTTTTGCAAATTAGTGGTCTGTTCATTGATTGCTTTATGTAATTTTATATACATTTCTATTAAGTCCTGTGTCGAACACAGGAATTGTGGTGTAAAGTTCCCTCCTCCATAAAGGCGGGGCACTTAAACAGAGAAGAAGTCCCTGAGGCAGAAACTCACAGCCTGCACGACTTTACCCCTACCTAAACATATATTCAGTTTTAAAAGTGACCTTGCAAGAAGATGTACCTCTCTCTTATTTAGTCTTCCTTTTTTATTTTATGCTGTAGGTTATGGGGCTTTATAGTACCTCATTAGGTGGCCTCCTATTCCTGTCCTTCTTTGGAAGTATTTACCAGTGCACAGGCTTTCAGGACCTGAATCTGTAAAGGATTGCTTGCTTTGTCAGCCTGTTTCTTTATATCTTATGTAAAGCTTCCTTATTTGTATAGGAGCCTGAAGACTGAAGAACCAGTATTTTGATTTGCACTCTATTGATGGGCTTGCTTGAGCAGCATGTGAAAGATTTTAAAACTTTTTTTTTCCTATGCCTTGCTCCAGTGGCATTTTAACCCCTATACAGCTTGTCTTTGGGCACTCCTTGTCTGATTCTTTATTCTTTGGAACTTTTACATAGAAACATAGAATTTGACAGCATAAGAAACATTCAGCCCATCTAGTCTGCCCATTTTCCTACTGTAAAAACCTCAAACCTTTTTTGGGCCTTGGTCTTTTCTTACTTTAAGGACAGCCTTATGCTTATCCCATGCATGCTTAAATTCTGTCACTGTATTAACTTCTACCACTTCTTCTGGTAGGCTATTCCACTTCTCAACTACCCTCTCAGTGAAATAAAACTTTCTTACATTACATCTAAACCCGTGTCCCTCTAGTTATAGACTATGGCCTCTTCTCCTAACATTTTTACTCCTTTGAAATATACTTCCATCCTGCACTTTGTTGAATCCCTTCATGTATTTGAATGTTTCAGTCATATCCCTTCTCTCTCTTCTCTCCTCCAAGCTATACATGTTCAGATCCTTTAGTCTATCCTGATATTTCTTTTGCTTTAAAACAGTCACCATTTTAGTAGCCCTTCTTTGAATTTTCTCTAGAGTATCTCTATCCTTCTGGAGATGGGGTCTCCAGTACTGCACACAATACTCTAGGTGAGATCTAACTAGAGATCTGTAGCGTGGCATGACCACTTTCCTTTTTCTGCTACTAATGCCCCAAGCTATACAACCCAGTACGCTGCTTGCATTCCCCACCACTTTATTACATTGCCTGCCTACCTTTAAGTCATTAGAAATAATTACTCCCAAATCCATTTCCTCTGTTGTCTCTGACAACACAGTACCCATAATAGTATATTTTTCCTTTGGATTCTTATGTCCCAAGTGCATTATTTTACATTTATCAACATTAAACTGCATCTGCCACACTCTTGTTCATTCTTCTAATTTACCTAAATCATTTGTCATTTGGCTTATTCCCCCTGGAATGTCTGCCCTATTGCAGATCTTCATATCATCTGCAAAAGGGCATATCTTTCCTTGAAGACCTTTTGCAATATATCTTCATTTGGAAAGAATCTTTTATTGGAAGTGGTACTCACACGCTTTCTTATTTGCTTTTAGCAACTTTTGCTAACTTTTTTTTAGTTTTTCAAAATGTCTCACTTTTTTATGTTGCGGCACCTTTAAGAATGGGAACATGTGGCCATATTGAATGGAACAGAGAACACTTTGTGTGTGTTTTGGAGGCTATAAGGGGTATAAATTACCTGAGCCCTGTGGGAACTCACCCCCACACCCTGATATTGGGTGTTGCTATTTGGAGATGGCTGATGAGCCACCGCACCATTATAAAATCTGGGAAGCTACAGTTCCCAGGAGTTACATAGTAACATAGTAAATTAGGTTGAATAAAGACACAAGTCCATCAAGTTCAACCTTCTCCTCATACCCCAGTAATTTTATAGCTTTCCTGCTACCAAATAAGTTAGTCTTTATCAGACCTTCCTGATCTGCCTACTTATAAACAGTATAACTCTGTATGTTCCCTTTGGAAAGAAATGTATCTAATCTTCTCTTTAATGTATCCATTGTCTCTGCCATAACCACCTCCTTGGGCAAAGAATTCCAGGCTTTTTGGCAAGGGAAGCGGTGCTCCTTGACTGACCCTCTTTCTTTCTTGATTCCAGTTGCTACACAGAGGCTGGTCTCCCCCTCCTTGCAGTCAGATAATTACTTTTTAAAGATTTATAAGTACTTTTATTCTACTACTTCTACTGTTTTTAATTTATACATTAGAGGTCTCCTGACTATATCAGAACGTAAGGGAGATGTGGGCAAGTTCAAGATTGCTAAAGCTTTATGGGTCCCTTCCTCCCATTGCTCCTCATTTCAGAATGGCTTTCCAGATATTTTTTGATACTCTGTCCCGCTTGCTCTGTGGCCCTTACTCAACTGTTTGAGCTCTCATCTGTTTAGCAGGAACCTGCATTGATTAAGGCCCTAATTTCCTCAATTCTTTCCCCTCATCTAGTTTTTTCTTGTCTCAGACCTTCCTTCTCACTTTAGAAATGGTATGGAAGTACATGAAGGTGTTGGGCTGTCTGGTCTCTACCTTGGAGGTGGTCCCCTTTTTCCAATTCCACACTTGGGAGCTGTGGCTGGAGATTCCCAATAATTGGTCCAGCCAGCAGTATCATCTCTACCTTGTCATGTTTGTATCCAACCAGATTAAATCAGATCTTCGTAGGTGGCTTCAGATGTCCCATCTGTCATTGGGACAGCCATTGGTCATTCTGAATTGAGTAACGGTCCTGACGCATGCCAGCCTGACAGGCTGGGGAGCCACCTGGGGCCTTCAGAAGGCTCAAGGTCTTTGGGATGAGAAAGAGAGAGTCTTCTGCCCATCAGCATGCTGGAGCTCCAAGAGATTTGTAATGCTCTGCTGCATTGGATTCAGTCCCTACAGGATTTTATCGGTGCAGATTCAGTCCGACAATGCGATGGCCTATATCAAACACCAGGGAAGGCCAGGAGTACTGCCACATGATCAGAAGTTTGATTTATTATCATTTGGACAGAAGCTCACGTGTTGGCTGTCTCCTCAGTTCAGATTCCGGGGTATACAATATCATGGCAGACTGTCTCAGTCATCACCCTTTAGGTCCCGGGAACTGGCAACTCAGCCAGGTGGTGTCTCTGTGTGGGGCTTCCAACTGTGGATCTAATTGCGTCTTTATTGAACTGAAAGATTCCACTGTTTTGCTCCAGACCCAGGGACCCTCTCATTCTTGCTGTGAACACAGTGGTCATTCCATGGCAGTTTTCCCTGGCGTGATTCGGACGGTATTGAGGAAATTCATGATAGAGCAGGCTTATGTAATTCTGATCACCCTATTCTGGCCTTCCTGGTCCTGAGTCTCAGATCTTCTCAATCTCTCTGTATCAGGAGCCATTTCAGTTTCCACTCCTTCCAGAACTCTTGACTGTGGGTCCTTTTTGTTACCCAGGGGTAGAGATGTTGGCATTGATAGGTTGGCTTTTGAAGCCAGCATCCTAAGAAAGCAAAAGGTTTCTTTGATTCTGTTATTGCCACTATACGGACAGCTTACAAGCCTATGTCATCCAGTGTCTACCATGGGGTATTTTTCTTGTTGTACAAGTGGTTTGAGGTCCTGGGATTGCGGCCACATCCTTTTTGTCTTCTGGGTATCCTAGCCTTACTTCAGGATGGCCTTCAGAAAGTGCTTAGTCTTAGCTGTATTCAAGTCCAGATTTCTGCTATATGTGTCCTTTTTAAGAGGCATATTGCCTTATTGCCAGATGTGCAAACCTTTGTGCAATGGGTGACTCATGTCTACCCAGTCTTTCAGGATCCCACGTGACTCCTGGGACTTCAACATGGTCCTGAGTGTACTTCAGAAGACTCCCTTTGAGCCTCTGCCTTCTTTTACCATTCAGTCCTTGACTCTTAAGACCTCTTTCCTGCTGGTAATTGTCCATGTTCTCCAAGCTGTTGAACTTCAGGCTTTGTCCTGTAAACCCCCTTTTCTGGCTTTTTGTGAACGCCTGTGAGCTTTCTCCCTAAGCTTGTTTCTGAGTTTCACATTACTCATGAAATTATTCTTCCTTCTGTTTGTCCAGCCCCATCTATCTGACAGGAGTAGAAGCTTCATTGTTTAGATGTAGCTAGTTGCTTGAAGCACTACATTCATCACATAAGAATTTTCAAGAATAGGGCTTGTTTTTTTGTCATTTTGTCATTTGCAAGCTGCATCTAAGGTGACAGTGGCTTCCTAAGTTAAGATGACCATTCTCCAGGCCTACATACTCAGGAAAAATCCTGTGCCCTTTAGGATCACAGCTCATTCCTCCAAAGTGGTGGGCCTGGGCCTACAACCTAACCTCTAAGGAGCACTTGTACAAGGCATTACCATGTCAATGCAAAGGCTTCAGCTGAAGCCAGTTTTGGACAGAAGTTCCTACAGACCATTGTGCCTGTGTAGTTCTGTTTCTTCTCTTTACTTTTTGTAATCTTTTTTTCTTGTTACTTGGTTTGGGGTGTAGGTGTCTGTTGACATCTGAGGTTCGTGTTTGTTCCAATTCATCTCTGTTAGAACTGGTCTTGTTTTGAGGGGGTTTTCTCTCCCACCCTGTAAACTTGGTTGGATAAGTTTAGTATATCCCCAGTGTTCCTGTGTTCCACATTAGATGGAAGTTAAAAGGGGATTTTTGTGTTTTTACTGATAAATCCTTTTCTCTTAGTCCATGTGGAACACAAGAGTTCCTCCCAGGAAAAAATAAGCTGTTTAAGTTCTGGGCTTGGGGGTTCTCTGGTTCTGATGGCCCCTTTCCTTCCTCACTTCTGTTTTCAATCTTTGCTGTTTGTTAAAACGGAGCATGAGTGGTGGGAGTGAAGTGTAGTAGGGAAATGGTCTCTGCCTCCAGAAAGCCTTTTTAGGCAAGTGTTCCACATGGACTAAGAGAAAAGGATTTATCTGTAAGTACACAAAAATCCTCTTTTATTTTCATGATACTGGTAACCAACTGGCTCCTTGAGAGGTCTCTACTGTATTGCAAAGCAAAGGTTCAGAGACTTTTCTAGTATTAAAGGGTTTAAAAGCTAAATTCAAAGGGATAATAATGTTTAATTTTGAAAACACACTCACACTCTGCAGGTTTTATCACATAGAGTACAACAAGGGTACTCCTACTGCTGAGAGATGTTTTATTCAAACGTTGTTGCATGGTGCAGTACTTACATGGCTTGAAATGTCATTAGACAAGTCTAGTCAGTTCACCATACGTCTCCATAGGATGTTGTAGCAACTAGCACCACTGTAAAATCTCAGGCCATTGAGGTACTGCGCACTCCACCCCCCCACCCCCCCCAAAAAAAAAAAAAAAACGCAACTTTGAGCTGAAATAATGAATAAACTGTCAGCAGTGGAATTATCCTTGTTTTACTCAGCAGGGTGAACCCTGCAGTAGAGGGTTTTTTTTCAATATGAAGTATTGCTATCACTTTAAATGATTGGGAATTTGTATTTGTCTCCTAGAGAGTTTAGTTTTTTGCACCACATAGTTAACTTTAAGTATAAAGACAATGTTGTTTTCTAAATAAATAACATCTATGGTTTACCTACTTTGTTTCAGCTAAAGGGCTATGCGCTGGACCAGAAAGGGCAAAACGTTGAACCTCCTATAGATCTACGAGTAAAAGTTATTGATATAAATGACAATCATCCTGTTTTTGCAGAAGAAGTTTTTGTTGGTACCATAGATGAATTGAGTTCAGAAAGTAAGTTATTTGTTTTGCTATATAAAGTAAAGGGGTTTGTGCAACTCATGGTGAAACTAGCTTATGGCTTATTGTTGATCTGCCTCTTGTAATTTAAGGCAACAGGAAACTTGTCTTTTACTATAAACCATTTAGAAACGTAGACCTTTCTACACCAGATGAATGTAGGCATATTGCCCACACAAAAGCACGGAGATCAGAGGCCAATAAAGGGTTTTATGTCAGAACACAGTATTAGCCATGTAAGTTCCTGACAGGTATACAGCAACTCTGTGAATATGAAGCATGGAAAAGTGCAGCAGATGACACATTATTTACCCTCTGAGTTTCAGAGCAAAGGTTAATATGGTATATGTGTGTTTGTGTTTGCCTGCAGCTGATATCACTGTCCTAGTAGTTTTGTTCCAGCAGATGGCAGTAGGGAGGAATTTATATTACTCCTCCTTGCTCATATCCTTATGTGTGTCTGGCAGAGACTTTTCATTTAAATATATAAATACTAGTTGAACAGCCAGTTATACGGGCCACAGTGCCACTGCCCCCCGGTCGCGGGGCAGTCACGCGCAGTAGATACTGCCCGCGCCACGGCTGATACAGAGCTGGACGCTCCTTCGGAGCGCCCAGCTCTGTATCAGCCGCGGCACGGGCAGTCTCTACTGCGCATGACTGCAGCACGCGCAGCTGTGTCTACTGCGCATGTCGCGGCGTTACACACGATTTAGCGAATTATTATATAGGATGAGTTCAGTTTGTTTTATTTTATATTTTGTATTTGAAAATAATAGAATAATTATTAGAAGGGATGCGTTGAATCCCAGAATAATTTGTATTCAAGCTGAGTCTTAACTCCTCGTGGACCACAGAGGTGAGCAGCTCATTCCTTTGCAATGTGTTGCACATTCCACTGGTCATTATGAGGTTATTAGTGCCAAATCCTGCATTAAATAAATGATGATAATAAATAATAATATTGCTTCTGGTTCCAGCTTAACCCCTTAAGGACTGGTGATGTGCCAGGACGGTCGCAAGTGGATGTGTGTTAAGGACCAGTGGAGGTCTTGGCGTGTCATGGAATTCTGGGATGGCAGCGAGGCTGTATGCCACTCTGCCATCCCAGAATTCACTGAGAGAAAAAAGTGTCCTTAACGGCCGCCCAGCCCGGGAGCTGTAAACTTTTTTGAAAAATAAATTACTAGGATTTTCCTGCTGAGTAAGCAACAGTACTCCCATTCTGGGAAGAAAAGTTATGACAACTCAAACTAAATTTTAAATCAGACCGCACCAACTGAAGTCCAAAAGGCATTTTCTAATTAATAATGCACTCTATGGAAGCACTTGACTATGACTCTCCACAATAGAACACTGAATTTACTGTAAAAAGGAACACATTTGAGCTGTGATTTCTTTTGAATTAAACCTATCCTAGCAGTGTGAGTACCATTGTTTCCCTCAGGAAAAACCCTATAATATAATTAATGTAAAGAGCTTACTGCTCCTTTAAGTGTTAGAACAATGCATTAAATAACAAAATAACTAAATGAAGATCCTGAAGCCACATTTATAGTTCAATTCAGTTCCATTCTGTTTGTTTTAAGAGCAGACTTTGTAAAACATACTGGTTGCTCTTTAATATCTGTACAAGTCAGATTAGTTGACAAAACTAAATGCATAGTTATTTCTTTGCAAAGCTTATTACAGTACTGGAAACTATATGGTAAACATACTCATCAGATGAATATTGTTGTTTGTGTCCAGCCATATAATGTATGTTTTTTATATTATATTCTCTACAGATACCCTTGTTCTTAGACTAAATGCATCGGATGCAGATGAGGCAAACACTGTCAACAGTAAACTTGCTTTCAGAATTCTGTCTCAAGAACCAGGAAATTCCCAAGCTTTCATGATAAAGAAAGCTACAGGTGAAGTTTTTACAACTATATCAACACTCGACAGAGAGGTAATTAAAAATGTTTCAAATTACCCCCATCCCACAACCCTAGTGATGTACATATACTTTGCTATGGGATAAAACTTTATACAAATAGCTGTGTATATTTACATTGTTTAAAAGTGCCAGCACTCTTTTGTGTGCTTTGGAGCTGCTGGGACCCAATTGTTCCTGGCAGCACGTGGTTCCAGCATACTGCCAGAAATCAGTCATAGTGTTTCCTGGCTGTGAGATTAGAGGATGCATGTTACAGTGTATAGGCAGGACTTACACGTTCACCCTTACAAAACAAATAAAGATCTGTCATTTTCAGTCAAAGCCAACAAGGTCCTTAGCACCTGTTCCCACTGAAGGCTCCCTAAGAAGCATTTAATGGAATCAGTATGTAGTCCATTGACATAATATTAAGTATTAGTGAAATATTAATTTTGGAGAACCCCATCCACACAGAATGGGTTTACATTGATTATGATTTCCAGGTCAAATTAAGATAAGTTGTTTTTGTTTTTTTTGTTAGAAGACATTAAAGTGAACCTGTCACCTACATAACTTTTAGTCTAATGAAAAGTAAATATTAAGGCTGGGATTCATGAAGGTGTGAATGGCTTAACGCACAAGAAAATCGTGGGATTTCTTTGCGCATAAACCATTCCCCCATTCAGCAACTTACGGATTGTATCAATTATTCTGCAATAAGAGATGGACAGATAAATCTGCAAATTTGACCCACTAGCTTCAAGTTGGCGGATCCCATTCAAATGTATGGGGCGAACTCACACATACACATTTTCGCTTATGCGTATGTGTGGGTTATTTCGCTTATGCGTGTCCTTTGGGAATTCCTATGAGGCTGACTGTCCACACTGCTGGGGGGCTCATCAGAGCAGTGTCAGAGACCCCGGCTCCATCTGCCTGGCTCTCCTGCACTGGTACCAGGTATGGACAGGGTCCCCAGTACAAGTATAGTTAGGCAACTTGACAGCAGTGGCCTACATCAACCATCAGGGAGGAACTCAAATCAAGTTAGCGTGGAAGGAAATGAGGGAGCTTCTTCATTGGGCAGAAAATCACATTCTGGCTATCTCAACAGTCCACATCTCAGGGTTGGAAAACATGGTTGCAGACTTTCTCAGCCATTGAGCTGTGGATCCAGTCAACTTTGAACGGAATCCAAATGTGTTCTAACTGGTAGTTCAGCACTGGGGTCTTTCACTATAAATCAGATGACCTCTCATGAGAATAGGAAAGTTCCCCACTTTTTCACAAGGACAAGCTCTTTGTGAGCTAAGCGATGGAACGTCCCTCTGTCCTATGTGTTTCTTCTTATTCCCCTCATTACCATGGTAATCACAAAGATCAGGATGGAAAATGCTCTAGTCATCCTGATTGCTCCATTTTGGCCCCGCCAGACCTGCTTTGTGGACCTTTTCAATCTCTCTGTCCAAGAGCCATTCCACCTTCTGCCAAACCAGATCTCCTTCCCCAAGGTACCATCTGGTACATGGACAGGGAGAGATTAGCTTTGATGGCATGGCTTTTGAGACCACCATCCTAAGGCAAAAAGCATTCTCAGATGAGGTAATCTCTATCATGGTCCAGGCTAGGGAGCCTGTCTTTTCCAAAGTATACCATAGAATTTGGTCCATCTACTTCCATTGGATGTGTCAAGGCTAGGAAGCCTGTCTTTTCCAAAGTATACCATAGAATTTGGTCCATCTACTTCCAACAAGGATGTGTCAACCCACACCTTTGATCTCCTCACAGTCTCTGAGCTGTATTAAGGTGCAGATCTGTACTCTAGCTGTCCTCTTCCTGAGGTGTAGCCAATTATACCAGATGTTAAGAGCTTTGTTCAAGGGGTGACCCATGCCTTCCCTTCCTTCAGGTTTTGAGCATCCTCCAAAACCTCCCCTTGAAACACTTTTCTCTGTCTACTTGGGTTTTCTGACATTCAAAATGGCTTTCCTTTTTGCCACTGTCTAAATTTAGAGTTGATGAGTTGCAAAATCTGTCTTGCAAGCCTTTTCTGGATTTTCATCAGGACAAGGTGGCACTTTATACCTCCCAGGAATTTTTACTAAATGTTGTTTGAGATTTTCACATCAGTCAAGAGATTATTTTGCCTTCCTTTTGTCCTTACCCTACCTCCAAACCGGAGAAGAATCTTCATATGTTGTAAATGGTTCTATGCTTTAAGTATTATGTGCGTTGTACTCAGACTTTCCACAAGTCTGATTCCCTTTTTGTATTTCCTGTGGGACCTAGTGAGGTAAGGCAGCCTCCAAACTCACCATTGCCTCTTTGAAGTGCCCTGCCCTCCTGGAGGAGGGAGCTCAACCTCATGGTTCCTGTGTTCCATATAAACTAAAGAGAAAAAGCTTTAACGATAAGTTCGCTAAAATCCTATTTTCATTCAGCTTAAAAGTTTTAGATTATTTAGGTTTAGTAGTTGGATAATCTAATCTCAGCAGAGCTTTGCTCTGTGATCTGCTGATAAAGAGTGCATAATTACATTTCCGTAAAATCGCCTCTCTCCACCCTACACAGAAGAATGTCATTATCATGCAAATCCTTTCAAGATGGAGGCTCCCTCTGAATGGAGGAATTTGGAAATAAATTAAGCATTTGTATTTGTTCTTTCTGTAAGTGGTAGAAAAGCTTATAGACGCACAGCCAAAGTCATATACTGTATTTACAGCACATAATGGAAATGAACAAATGTATCCGGATGGACCAATATCTTGTTATAAAAACAAAAAACGCAAATCTACTCAAGTACACACTAATTGTTCAGTTTGTTCTATGAAATGATCAACTCCTGTGTAAATATGATATTGACACGGACCCATTGCTTGCCAGATGGTTATGCAGCTCATTGCAAAGTAATGTATTGCGCACCCTTCTGGCACTTAAAAGGGTTAACAGAATGTTCAATTAATTTTTGTTGCCAAAGAACACATACAGTGGGGTTGTTTGTGCGCACTTACATCCTATATAATAATTTGCTAGAAAGTTTGTAAGGACTCAATCATGGTAGAGACTGCCCACACAGCAGCTAATACAGTGCCAGCTGGTCACAGCGCAGTCATGCTCAGTAGAGACTGCACGTGACGAGGCTGATACAGTGCCAGCCGGTCGCGGTGCAGTCATGCGCAGTAGAGACTGCCCATGCCGCTGCTAATACGGTGCCAGCCGGTCGTGGCGCAGTCATGCACAGTAGAGACTGCCCGTGATGAGGCTGATACAGAGTGGGGCGCTCTGAAGGAGCATCCAGCTCTGTATCAG
Source organism: Rhinophrynus dorsalis (assembly GCA_037306005.1). NCBI lineage: Eukaryota > Metazoa > Chordata > Amphibia > Anura > Rhinophrynidae > Rhinophrynus > Rhinophrynus dorsalis. The sequence continues at coordinate 135,770,379 of CM074723.1, read as the reverse complement.
CCGCGGCGTGGGCAGTCTCTACTGTGCATGACTGCCCCGTGACCGGCTGGCAGTGGCACTGTGGCCCGTGTAACGGGCTCTTCAACTAGTAGCATAATAAACTGTTTCTTATGCAATACCATGTGTAAATGTGTAGATATAATTTAGTTTTTTTACGACAGCTGCCTGGCATTATATATTGTTATGACGTCTGTTTTCTACAAGTACTCTCAAATTCTTCTCATACTCATACCCATTTATGGCCTTTTGCAAAAAATTAAAGAATAGCAATTTTGTAGCCAAATGCACAATAGGGCATAAATAAAATATTCCCTAAATTCTGATTTATTTAAATGGAGCTTTAAAGCTCTTGAGTGCTAGAGAGGTCCGCAATGCACTGCAAATATCTAAATACCCAGTGAAATAAGACATTTGCCATTTTTGGTACAGTTTATTTGCTGTTGAATTTAGGGCTGCAACAACTAATCGATAAAATCGATAATGAGAATCGTTGCCAACGATTCTCATTATCGATTCGTTGTGCAGCAATTAGTTGTGCCGCCCAACAGCCCCATAGCCGCCGTATGTTCTGAAAGGCTGAATGCCTTAATGTCTGCCGGATGCTGCTGTCTTCTTACTGCCCGCATTGATGACATCCGGGGCGCAACCACGCCAAATGCGGAGACTCCGCATGGAGCTTGCAGGTATTTTCTTCCTCTGTTCTGAGGCCAGTTTAAAACTGGCGCCCAGACTGAGGAAGAAAACCCCTGCACGCTCCACGCGGCATCCCCGCGTTTGGCGTGGTTGCGCCCCGGATGTCATCAGTGCAGGAAAGCGTGAAAAAGAGGTACGGGGGAGAGACATACATGGGGGAAGAAAGTGAGGCACAAGGGGGAGAGAAAGAGAGGCACAAGGGGGAGACAGAGAAGTACATGGGGGAGAAAGAGAGGCACAAGGGGGAGAGAGAGAGAGAAGTACATGGGGGAGAAAGAGAGGCACAAGGGGGAGAGAGAGAAGTACAAGGGGGAGAAACAGAGGTGCAAGGGTGAGAAAGAGGTAAGAGGTGCATAGACCCCATAGTAAAATAATAACAATGACACATGTTAATGTGTAAAGTTTTTTATTCTGCTGTTTGTTTTTAACAATGTTTGTTCATTAAATCAGTTTAAATAATGAAAAATTAGCATATTGTTTTTTTTATCCGATTAATCGAAAAAATAATCGGCCAACTAATCGATTATCAAAATAATCGTTAGTTGCAGCCCTAGTTGAATTGCTACCATTATGCTTCCTGCATAAGACCCTTAAAGTACATGTGTCACCTATGTTTGACATAGCACAAATAGTTAGGTTACATATCGAATACTACAAAAAGGTCTTCGGGTTTTTTTTACGTTTTATTTAGTGTAAATTTAACTTTTAAAGTCTGGCCTGCAGCTACCTGCTCTGTAACCGCAGTCCATCGCTCTGACTCTGCTCTACTCCCTCCGATGACAGAGGCTTATGTCTAAGATGGGGCAGTCTCATTGGCAGAGATCAATATCTAGCCAATGAGACCGCTCCAGCTTACAGACAGAAGCCTCCGTCATCAGAGGAGGGAGGAGAGCAGAGACAGAGCAGTCTATGTGGAAGTAGCTGGGGGACAGACTTTATAAGTTAAATTTACATGAAATAAAACCGTTTTAGTAGTATTCGATATGTAGCCAAACTATTTATGGTATGTTATACATAGGTGACACATCCACTTATTTTACTGAATTTCATCTGTTCGGATAAAGAAATGGCTTTCAGAATTGATCTATAAGGGAACCAATTTCTAGCATATAATCAGAACATTCCTTTCTATTGAAATTTTATTTCAAGATAGGAAAATATATGTAAGCGACACTGAAGGCAAGGAATCAAATCTGATACAAATGTACTCAGTTCCCACTAAATGCAAATATTTTTTCTCTCTAATTTAGCAACAAAGCAGCTACAGTCTGGTTGTTGAAGTAAAAGACCTAGATGGAATGCAGGGTGGGTTATCTGGAACATCGACCCTCAAAATAAAAGTCAAGGATGTAAATGACAACATTCCAGTACTTGAAAAGGAACAGGTATGTCCAGCAACAGAGTATTTTATAGAAACATTTACAAACAAATGCCCTATTAACCCTCCAACAGTGCAGATTTTCAGAATCTCACATAAGCACATTTGGATCAGTCAGTGGATATATTATTCTGACAGACCCACCTGTGCTAGTAACATTCTTTGAACAATGATCAATGATGAATATTTTAAAGTATCCATTAATAATCACTGTAAAGAGCAGTGTATCTGCTTTTATCAATGCTTGATGGATCCCACCCTTAATGTGAGAAGTTCTTTTTTGCTTATAAATTATCCATTCAAACATACCTTGAGTAAAAGTAATCCCCTGTTTCTACAATAAGTCCAATGAAAATAAAATGAGTGAAAACAATGTTTACCCTGCTACTTACACAAAAGACATTTTGAACATTGGGAATTTACAGCCTGTAACTCAAAAACACTCAGGACCTTTAGGATTAAAGGGATAGTAATACTTACATTTTATTATCCCCCATCTTGTAGAACTTAAAAAACTGAATTAAATGAGCCCAGTGGCATCTCTCAAATCTGTATGGTTTGAGAGATATCCGCCGTCAAAGTTTAGCTTATTTCCCTCTCCCCTGACGTAAGCATTCTAGCTGACAATGGGAATCCGGTCCCTGAGCAAGTGGAGGCTCTTCAGCAGAGCTGAGGTCACGTTATGGAAGAAGAAATCCTTCACTGAAATGGTCTTCTACGTGTGCTTGGTTTGCAAGCACACGTAGAAGACCATTTCAGTGAAGGATTTCTTCTTCCATAATGCGATCTCAGCTCTGCTGAAGAGCCTCCACCGGTCCATGGACCGGATTCCCCTGCTGTCAGCTAAAACGCTGACGTCAGGGAAGAGGGGAAAAAAGCAAAACTTTGAAAGCGGATATCTCTCAAACCATAAAGGCTTGAGAGATGCAGCTGGGCTCATTTAATTCATTTTTTAAGGGCTACAAGCTGGGGGATAATAAAATTTAAGTATTACTATCCCTTTAAAACTTGATTTCTTTAGTAAAACCTGAAGAGAGAAGGAAAGTAGCATTCTGAAATGACTTGAAATGGATTTCTTTCCTCTCCTTTTGTCTGAATGCACATCACTGAACAGCATGTACCCATTTCATTTTAGGATTTTTCTTGAAATATGTGCAAAAAACATTTTTTTCGCACTGTGGAAACAAAGTGCATGATTTTAACACAGGGTTAGGCAGCCTTGGTCCAGAAGAGCTACCAACAGTGCATATCTTCAGGTAATTGCTGCTGGCATGTGGTTCTATTAGTGTCTCAGTTACTTTAATCCATTAGGGACCAGATGCGCAAACAATACATTGCAGATCAGTTGTATTGCTTACCCCCCTGGTCATTAATGGGTTAATTAATGTACCTGTGCTTAAGCAAGGATGGCTACCTTTGCTTTAATATTTCCGTGAAAAAGTGTTCTATTTTTCATACAGAAAAAATTAATTCTTGACCCATAGAATATAAGAAAAGATGTACATCATTATGCCTTAAATTACATTTCAGTATGAAGGTGTCGTTGAAGAAAACACAGCAAATATGGAAATTTTACGTATGAAAGCACTTGACGCCGATGAAATTAATACAGATAACTGGTTGGCTAACTTTACAATTGTCTCTGGAAATGAAGATGGCTATTTTGCGATCATAACTGATGAAACAACAAATGAGGGAGTGCTAATGATTGTAAAGGTAAGGCTTAAGTTATTTATATTAATTCATAGAATCATAATTTCCTTGTAATTACAGTGAGAGTGTGCAATATATGATGTAGAGTTGGTAAAGGGATAGTACTGGATTTACTTTTATAGATATTAAAAAAATAAATCAAATGATGGTAGTCCGATCTCTCAAACCTTTATAGTTTGAGATATATTCGCCGCTAAAGTTCCTCCCTCACTCCCCTTGCACTGACGTCAGCGCTGTAGGGGGAGGGGGAATTTTAGCTGCTAATAATCTCTCAAACTATAAAGGTTTGATAGATCGGACTGCCATCATATGATTTATTTTTGTAATATCTACAAGATTAATGTTGTTAAAATAATCCAGTACTATCCCTTTCAGAAAAATCACCCATGCTAGGATTTAAAGGGATAGTAATACTTCGTTTTAACTTTATTTTCATTGTTGTCCAATACAGGTCACTGGTACAACGGGAGGCGATCCGCCCCTTTAATAGGCAGGAACATTCATTCAAATGTATGCAGGGGGTGGAGCCTCCCCTCCCTCTTAAGCTGCCCTCAGCCAGAGACAAGCCCGATTGATTTGTTCCTGTGTGCTGTGCACACCAGGTGGAGAACATCTCTCATTCAACTTTAGTTTTTTATTGTTTTTCTTCAAATATGGAATACCACCATTAGGCGGGTGACCATGGCTGTGAATTGCCCTCTCCAAAGTGGCTAGTGCAGCTTCCAGGGATTTTCTGGTGGACCTTACGCCCTGAAGAGGGAACAACTTGAGTCAAGTAGCTTCCCTGCTGGGGAATTTTCCTCTGGTCAATTCCCTTTTTAACATGGTTACCTGAAGACAGAAGTCCTGCAGAAAGGTGAGCCACCCTTTGAGTGCTGAAGGTCCACTTGTCCCACAGTGTCCCTTCTTTGGGCTTTCATTTGGGAGTTCTCATTATGCACTCCAGCACTCATAGGGTGTTTTTTCTTCATATTGCCTGTATTTATGCAATGTCTGTGGTATTCCCTGGGTTTTGGAGCTTTGGGTTATTGTTTTCTCATGTTTTACATGTGTTTGGGGTATGTTTGGTAAACTTTTTCTCTCAGGAATAATTTATTAATAATTTATGTTCCGCGCCTTTAAGCGCGCTTTTACCCGCATAGACGCCATTGCTCCTTTACTCTCTATGGGTTACACAGTGTGGGAAGTATCTCTGGAACCACTTGTCACAGCGACTCCAGAGAGGGCTCATTTTGTTGGTCTTTCCCTGCTCTATCATCCGGTTGCTAGATTCAGTGTGTTGGGAGTCTGGGGGGGCTTCGGGCACTGTTTTGGGGTACTTCTGAGAAAAACTACGTTTCCCATGAGCGCCTGTTTCGCGCTCGTTTTCTGATTGGCTACCGTCGCGGCAGCCATTTTGTGGTGTTATTCTCAGCGAGTATACTACGCAGGGACCGAGCCTTCTCTCGTCTCAGCAGATTAACCCTTCGCTTGCCAGATAAGTTCGATTTTAGACATTTCTGGGGTGAAACTTTAATCTTTCACACTTCTATTGGGTGATTCTTCTCAGTGGAGTATATCTGACGCTGTGAGCATGTCTACTCCACTGGAGTCAGGGGCTAGACCCAAGACTAAAGAGGCTGGGGTGTCAATTTCCCCCATTGCGTTTTGCTCCTCTTGTCACTCTGAGCTGCCTAGAGAATTTTCAGGTCATTTATGCCCGAAATGCTCAGAAAGTCATGACAGCAACCCTGGGCTTTCCAGTCACGCTATTGAGCCAACTTGGGTGAAAGAGTTTAAAGCTGCCACTAGGGATCTCAGATCCACTCTCCAACTCTTTCCCTCTCAGGTTCAGGGGGCTCTTCAGGTCTGGCAGACCCCCTCCACAATCAGGACCTCCCTGCCTAAGCCACAGGGGGCTCCTGACATGTCTGATTCTTCTGAGGAAGAACTTTTACAAGATTCTGATGCTGAGGAAGGCACTGTTATTGAATCTACTAGGTCCATTGGTGACCCTTATGAATGTGACCCCCGAAGTCTCTGCTGAGGGTTTGATCAGAGCTGTGCTAACCACGCTCAACCTTCCTATGACTCAGGAATCTACTCATGATCCAACTGACGTTTTCCAAAAACCGTCTAAGGCTGTTGTTTGTTTTCCTAATAACCCTACCCTTGCTCGTTTAGACTCTGATGCGTGGAGGAATCCTGAAAAATCCTCTTCTGTGTCCAAAAAGTTTGCTAAACTTTATCCTTTTCCTGAGGCTGAACTGGCAAAATGGGTTCATCCTCCTAAAGTGGATGCTCCTATTTCTAGGTTATCCAAATCTACTGCCTTAGCTGTATCTGATGCCTCTGCCCTGCAGGATTGGACGGACAAAAAGTTAGAAACTTGTCTTAAATCTATATTTGCCTCTATTGGCACTGCCATGCGTCCAACCTTTGCAGTGGCGTGGGTTAACCGGGCTGTTGCGGACTGGACTGAACAGCTGACTGAGGCGGTTCGCCAGGATGCACCAGTGTCTGAGCAGTTACAGCTTCTTGCTAATATATCAGAAGCTCAAAATTATGTTTCTGACGCTGCTTTTGATGCTGTGCGCATGATGGCGAGGGCCTCTACTTCCTCTGTGGTGGCTAGACGTGCTCTTTGGCTAAAAATTTGGTCTGCTGACACTGCTTCCAAGAAAGCCTTGCTTTCTTTACCCTTTCAGGGGACCTCACTTTTTGGATCTGAACTTAAGGAGATGATTAGTGAGGCCACTGGTGATAAAAGTACTCTTCTACCATCAGTCTTCAAGAAGAAGTTTCCGGCCAAACGCAATCGGTCCTTTCGTTCCTTCCAAACTGAGACACGCTCCACGTCCCAGGCAGGTCCGTCCTCCACGCGCTCCTCCTCCAAGCCCAAACAGTCCTGGAAGCCCAAAGTTGCCCCTAAGGCCAAGACCTCCAAGACTGCTTCTGCATGACTCACCGAACCGGGGTCCGCATCCGGCTGTAGGTGGACGTCTCCACATCTTTCGCTGAATTTGGGAGGAGTCAGTGATGGACCCATGGGTTATTCAGGTGGTATCAGAGGGATACAGGATCCCTTTCTCTTCCCTTCCTCCTTTTCGGTTCCATTTTACTCGTCCTTCTCAGGAGCCTACAAAAAGACGTCTGTTCGATGACGCTATTCAGGATCTTTGGACAAAGAGGTCCTGGAACTGGTTTCACCAGGGGACACAGGTTCAGGATTCTATTCCAACCTGTTCATTGTGGCCAAAAAGGACGGAGGTGCTCGTCCTATTTTGGATCTCAAGGATCTCAATTCCTTTGTTGTGAGTTCCCTGCGTTCTGTGATAGCCGCAATGTCTCCAGGGGAGTTCCTTGCCTCCCTGGACCTTCAAGATGCATATCTTCACATCCCTATTCATCCAGAGAGCAGACGGTATCTCAGGTTTGCCTGTCACAAAGGCCACTTTCAGTTTTCAGCTCTCCCCTTTGGGCTGACTTCAGCCCCTCAGGTCTTTCAGATAGTACTGGGGTCTTTGATAGCTGTGCTTCATCGAGATGGTGTCAGGGTGACTCACTACATGGACGATCTGCTCCTGAAAGCTTCATCTGCGGAGATTCTACACCAGCAGATACAGTTGTGCATACAGACACTCAATCGCCACTGCTGGATTGTGAATCTGGACAAGTCAGACTTGGTCCCATCTCAACGGCTCCTCTTCTTGGGTCTCCTGTTCGACACTCAGCAGTGCATGGTGTTTTTACCGGAGGAAGTAGCTCATCAGATTGCTATCCGAGTATCCAAGATCCTGGAGCTCGACAGGGTTCCAGTGCCGAAGTTGACTTCTCTGGTGGGAAAGTTCATTTCCACGATAGAGGCAGTGCCATTTGCTATGGCACACACCAGGGAACTTCAGAGGTTTGTGATCCAGACGTGCAAGAATCATCCAGATCATCAGCATCTGTCAGTCTCTCTGCCTTCTCATGTCGAGTTGAGCCTGGAATGGTGGTTGGACCTGTCTCATCTCCTGAAAGGGAGATCCTTTCGGGTTCCCTATTGGACCACAGTCACGACGGATGCCAGCCTCCGGGGCTGGGGGGCAGTGTTGGGTCGTTTCAGTGCTCAGGGGAAATGGGGACTGGAGGAATCTCTTCTCTCCATCAATGTTCTGGAACTTCGTGCCATCTTTCTAGCCCTGAGGCACTGGGAATCTCAGCTGGAAGGTTGTCCAGTCAGAGTGGAATCCGACAACGCCACCGCAGTGGCCTACATCAACAGACAAGGCGGCACAAAAAGTCTCACCGCTTGGTTAGAGGTCAAGGCCATCTTATCTTGAGCAGAAGCTCACGTGCCTGTCATCTCAGCAATACATATTCCAGGCGTAGACAACGTCATGGCAGACTTTCTCAGTCGTCACACAGTCGACAGCGGAGAATGGGCGCTTCATCCAGAGGTGTTTCACCTTCTAACCCAGATGTGGGGGGTACCTGCAGTGGATCTGATGGCTACCAGACACAACAGGAAGATGCCAGTGTTTTGCTCTCAGTGGAGGGACCCTCTTGCTCTATCAGTGGATGCTTTCTCAATCCCTTGGGAGTTCCCTCTGGCGTACATCTTCCCTCCTCTCCCTCTGTTGATCAGAGTCATCCAGAAGCTGAAGATGGAGCGTTGTCCTGTCATCCTAATCACTCCGAATTGGCCTCGTCAGTCCTGGTATCCGGAACTGCTAGCCATGTCTGTGGCGGATCCCTTTCCGCTTCCTGCCTGTCCAGATCTACTTCTTCAAGGATATCTGTGGAAGGAGGATGTTCAGCATTTCCATTTGATGGCATGGAGGTTGAATCCTCCATTTTAAAGAAGAAAGGGTTTTCCTCTTCAGTGGTGTCCACGATGCTCAGAGCTCGCAAGCCGGTGTCTTCCAAGATCTATCATCGCATGTGGTCAACTTTTGTTGCATGGTGTGCTGATAAGGATTTATCGCTCGATTTCCATCTTCCCACGGTCCTGGCCTTTTTGCAGGATGGTGTTGAGAAGGGACTCCGCCTGAGTTCTCTCAAGGTTCAGACTTCTGCTCTGTCTGTATTTTTCCAGGAACGCATTGCCGTTCTTCCTGATGTTAAGGTTTTCTTCCAAGGTGTGGCTCATGTTCGGCCTGCCTTCAAGAGTCCCACTCCCCAGTGGGACCTCAATTTGGTGCTGGGGGTTCTCCAGAGACCCCCGTTTGAATCCTTGGCTTCTATTCCTTTACGTCTCTTGACCTGGAAAATGGCCTTTCTTTTGGCTATTGTCTCAGTTCGCCGGGTAGCAGAGTTACAAGCTCTGTCTTGTAAACCTCCTTACTTGGTGTTCCACAAGGATAAGGCAGTGCTCCACACTTCCAAGGAGTTTTTACCCAAGGTCGTCTCCGAATTTCACATCAATCAGGAGATTGTGGTGCCCTCTTTCTGTCCTAACCCTTCTTCTGACAAGGAAAGAGATCTCCATTTGTTGGATGTTGTGCGTTGTCTTAGACTCAGTGCGATGAACATAAAATTTATCAGGAAGTCTGACGCTCTGTTCGTCATTCCTGAGGGGCCTAGGGCAGGGAGACCGACATCCAAGGTGAAAATCTACCATTAGTGAAGCCTACAAACTGCGCAATAAGCACGTTCCCTTCAGGGTTACTGCTCATTCCACCAGATCAATTGGGGCCTCTTGGGCCTATAAGAATCAGGCGTCTGCTGATCAACGGTGCAGAGCGGCCACTTGGTCCTCTGTGCACACATTCTCGAAGCACTGTCGTGTTGATGTACTGGCCTCGGCTGATGCCAGCTTTGGAAGGAAGGTACTGGAGGCAGTCTTGCCTGTTTAGGACCTTCTACTCTGTGGTTCTTAGTGCTTCTTTGCTGTTGAGCCCCGTTGGCTCTGGTTCAGTGTGCTGTGTTAGTTCGGGGGTTTGTTTTTCCCCCTGGTTGGTCCATTGACACTTCTGTTATTGGGCTGTATGATTAATTGGTTCATAGCAGTTCTGGTGACTTTGGGCCTTGCGCTTGGTCCTTGCCTTACTTCCCGCCTCTGGGAAAGCTCAATGTTTTTACATCCCATTGTACCAGTGACCTGTATTGGACGACAGTGAAAATAGGATTTTAGTCTTACCTGTTAAATCCTTTTCACTTAGTCCATACAGGTCACTGGTCTCCCACCCTGTCAAGGGACCATGCTTGGCTCTCCTGTGGCATTCAGTGGGAGACCTTCGGGGCATGCTAATAGGAGTCTTCCTTTTCCTTCTTACTCTGGTCAGTTTAGTGTCTCAAATCAATCTAGCTTGTCTCTGGCTGAGGGCAGCTTAAGAGGGAGGGGAGGCTCCACCCCCTGCATACATTTGAATGAATGTTCCTGCCTACTTAAAGGGGCAGATCGCCTCCCATTGTACTAGTGACCTGTATGGACTAAGTGAAAAGGATTTAACAGGTAAGACTAAAATCCTATTTTATTTTGTAGGCATTAAAAAAACATGAAGAATGATATAAGTCTTATCGCTCAAACCTTTATGGTTTAAGAGATATTTACAAGCAAAGTTTCCCCCTCCCGCCCCTTTTTCCTAGTGTAAGCCATCTCTTCTCAGATGTGAATCTGGTTGTAAGACCAGACAGATAACAGAAGGGGACAATTTTCTTTGTATGAAAAGAATGAAAGCCCTTCCCCCCTTGACAAGTTTTTCAGCTTTTTCCCTTATCTTAATTGAAGATTGTCCCTTTCTGCAGTCTACCTGGGCACTTCCCTTCTGCTGTGGCTGAACAGGGGTGGGGGATACTTTGCTTGTGAATATCTCTTAAACCATAAAGGTTTGAGAGATAAGACTTATATCGTTCTTCATGTTTTTTTAATGTCTACAAAATAAAATAAAGATAAAATGAAGTATTATTATATTCTATCTGTAATTCATTTTATTTAAGGTTTAGATATGCTGTTTTTTGTGGTCTCTCTTTTCCCATCTTTTTCCTCATCACACTTCTTAACCCCTTAACGACCCGTGCGCGCGCGTAGCCGGCACTTGAGGACCACTGATCTTCTTTTTTTTTTTTTTAAGATCTGATTCAGGGCTCCCTGAGCGGCACACAGCCTCGGTGGGAGCCCTGAATTCAATGACGTGCCAGGACCTTCACTGGTCCTTAAGTGCTGGACAGCCGTGACGGTCCTGGTACGGCATTGGACGTTAAGGGGTTAAAGGGATAGTATTGTTTCACAAAAAAGCTGCTCTGATTAATCTTCATAGTATTTGGGCCAAGGAGAGTATTATTTCAGTACTGTCAGAGTTGTAGTTAAAGAGTAATTGAATGATAAAATATCCCCCTTTAACTAATCTAGCACTGCTCACCTCAGAGCAGCAAGACTGTCCAGATGGATCGCAGAGAGGGAAAATCTTCAGTGAGCATAAGGAAAAACCTGTCAAAGGGAGCAGGGTTTTCCTTATGCTCGCAGTAAGAAGATTGAGGGGAGGAGGCTTACACTAGGTAAAAAGGGCTGGAGGGTGATACTTTATCATTCAATTACTCTTGAACTACAACTCTGACAGTACTGAATTAACACTCTCCATGGCCCAAAAACTATGAAGATTAATTGGAGCTGCTGTTTTTGTGAAACATTACTATCCCTATAAATATCTTTATCCGTGATAAAGTGCCAACCTGTGTACACAGACTGGTTCATGGACAGCAAAGCAGATGCACAAAGAAGAACTGGAGCAATAACGTGGCAAGCCATCTGCACTACAGGGGACAAATAAGCATTCCCATTGATATAAATGGGGCTTTTAACCCCCTTGAATTCGTAAGAGTTCACCAATGCATTTTGAAGCAGCATACTTGAAATATCTAGCATTCAAAGGCTTAAAAGCCCAATTTAAATCAGCGGTTTTGTGAAATTTTCTCTTATGGTGAAGTTGGTTTGCTCCAGAATTTCTTCAGTTCTGCCTAGTGCATCAGCCTCACTCCCTTCAGGGTGGGTAGCCAGGATCATATGGGGGAAGAACATGAATGCAGACACGCATGTCCATGCTTTAACTCTTTGATTCTTATAAACATTATAGGTTGGAAATACAGGTTTTTTGCCTCTTTGTTAAAAAGGGGTGTTTTACCTTTATGTTTAGATAGATCATGACTTCTAATCTTTCTTCAGAAATAAACACTGTTTCTAGTGTCCACCATTTATTTGAGTTCTAGTCAAGAGGACCATAACTGATCCTCAAGGTTGGCAAAGAAAGCACTGAATAGCCCCTGAAGACAAAATCATCTTACACATCTTCCATAGTGCACAGAAATGCACAAAACGTGGGTTTGTTCATAATTTCCATATAGTTTTACATCTCTAGTTTATGCTATAGACTTGAAATTGGTCTAAAGAACATGTGGGTCATTGTGGTTTCATTTTTTCTTTTTTAACTGTTTCAGCATTGTTTTTGGATGGGATTTTCTATAAATAAGGAGTAAAACTCATTCTTAACTTGCTTGTAGATCTGATCAATATTATGTTTTAATTCACCTTAAGTATGTTAAATTTATATTTTTTGTAACAAAAGACAATTATTCTAGAGTTAAGAAAGTTTTTCAGTCATTAACAATACCCAATTATACCATGCTTTATATGTATCATTTTGTTTCAGGAAGTTGATTATGAGATGTTGCAGAGTGTTGATTTGGGAGTTGTTGTTTCAAACAAAGCGGAATATCACAGCTCCATCATTGCTGCTGCTGGAGGTGGTGGTGCTGGTGCAGGTGGTGGAGCTGGTGCAGGTGGTGGAGCTGGTGTAGGTGGTGGTCATGCAAGTTTTGGAAAACCAGTTTCAGTCAAAGTGAAAGTGAAGAATGTACCTGAAGGTCCTGTGTTTAAACCAAGAAGGAAGATTCTTCCAATTAGTGAGGGAAAAAAAACAATAAATCAAATAATAGGCTCATACCAAGCTTATGATGGAGACACTGGAAAAGTTGCTCAGAATGTTAAGTAAGTTTATTTTTGCAGTGTTATGTTTTATTCTTTTATGAAAAATAGTAGAAATTCATGTTATGGTCAACTATAAATTCACAGTAGAGTGAGAACAATTAATGATTGATCCAGTGTGGAACACAGGAACTGTGGGATAAAGTATCCTCCAGGCAGGAGGGCAGTGTACTTGCCTTAAAAGACTCTCTGGAGGCGGAGACCTACACCACTTTACTCTGACCATTCAAGTTTCTTTTTTTAAAGTTACCTCAAAGGAGATGCATCAAGATTTTCGCTTCACTTTCTTTTTTTGTTTTTTCTTGTTGGAGGGGGCTTTGTAATTCACCATTAGGCAGGCTTCAAACTCTGGCTTCCATTGTAGGTTTGAACCAGAGTGCTGACTGTATAGGACCTGGGTCTGCTAGTGGATGGCTTGCATCATCAGCCTTTCTCCCTTCAGTTCTGTTTGGCTTGTATGAGCAGGACTTTCTTTGCTTAGGAGCCTGAAGACTGTAAGGGATAGTAATACTTGTTTTGGGGCAAGCTTTAATATTGTAGTTATTAAATAAATAAAGCAAAGCATCTATGTCTATTTTGTTTTTTATATATGTATCTTTGCAATATGTTAAAACTGAGCTGGATTGGTGGGGGTAATGTGGTGTAGGGAGGGTGCCCTGCCACCCTGGGCTGGGAATACTTTACACCATGGTTCCTGTGTTCCACATGGATTAAGAGAAAATTATTTATTGGTAAGTACACAAAAATCCCGTTATAATGTCATTTCAATTAAAAAAGCTTTCAATTCCTAAATTTTGCACTCAAATGTTCTCTTAACCATGTATTTGTATCTTAGTGTTTCAATAGCCCATGTCAACGAAAGGAGACTATTAAGAGAAAAATTGATACTTTAATTTGCTAACTGAATAGCGTTAGAGTTCAAGCTTTCAAAAGGTTTCTTTGTCAGACATGTCTAATGACAAAAAAGACATAGGTGGTCTCAAAAGATTGCACTCTAGAGCTATTCAGTCAGCCCAAAAAAGGTTTTACTTTACTAGTCTCCTGGTTTATCCATGACTAACATTTTACATATGTAAAATAAACAAAATCAGCAAAATCTTAAAGGGGAGCTTTCACTCTTTTACACCTTTGCCTAAATAGTTTTGGCAGAGATCAATTTCTGGCCAATGAGAGCACTCCAGATTACAGACAGAAAGACTCTGTCATCGGAGGAGGCTGGATAGAGAGAGACGGAGCGGCAAACTGCGGTACAGATCAGGTAACCTCAATCTGCCCAGAAGTAGGTAAAGAGCTGTATTTATTCTTTTAATTTCCCCAAACAAGATTTAAAAAAAAAAAAAAAATGTATACACTTTTCATTATCTACGATATATGACAAAACTAATTAGGCAAAGTTGTAAAGGGGTGAAAGATCCCTTTTAAGTAATGTAAAAAAGAAAACCTTAGGCAGTCAGAAAGGTATTGTGGGTAAATAACTAATGATAGTTAACCGAAAAAGACTTAGAACATTGTAGCTTATGGTACAAGTTGGAAATGGTTCCTTTGTAATGGCACAAGAGAGTGAAAAACAAGATTGACTGCTCCTGAATGAGGACTTACCATAGAACAAGGCACTTATTCTATGTGCCATGTTTTTAGAAAGACTGGAGCTGCTCTGTGCAGCACCAAAGCACTTGTGCCAGTCATTTATGGTGCCAAGAAATTAATCACCTCAGGCTGGAACACAGCATGAATGTTTGTAGTTCACAGCCTTCAAAGATATGTAGTGTTGGGCTTGGCTGCCCTTCAGTAGGGTCTGTGGAGGTTGCACCAACAGTACTGTACCTTAAAACTTCATATCCCACAGTTCTTCCTCTCTAATGGGGCCAGCAAGTGTGCTCCATGGGTCTCTATTTTCAGTCTTCGTTTTTTTAATGCCTACAAAATAAAATAAAGATAAAACAAAGTACTGCTATCCCTTTAACCTCTTGAATGCTAGTGGTCTCCGAAGCATTGGAAAGCAATGTGTTAGAGATCTAGCATTCATGGGATTTACATATCCATTTAAAACAGTGGGAGTTTTATGACATTTAGGAATTTTTTTTGTTCCCTATGGTGCCTTTGGTTTGCCCAGAATTGTTCTTTTTCATCTTAGTTTATCAATCTCAGAAAACTACAACACTATTTTATTTTGAAACAGGTATGCAAAAGAGTATGATCCAGATAACTGGTTCACAATTGATTCAAACACTGCGGAAATCAAACTAATAAAAATACCTGATCGGGAGTCTGCATCTGTGGTAAATGGTACTTATGTGGCAAAAATATTGGCAATTAGTGAAGGTAAGACCAATAAATTATTGTCCATTACAATATTTTTTAGAATACAGTAATAATGGAGAACTTAAGAATAAATAAATTAACAAAAACACTGGCTATGTTTCAGAACTCTTCCATTTTGTGCAAAGTACTGTTTGATTAATTTGTTATGGAGAAAATCTAGTTGGGGTGTGTGTGTGTTGCCTATTATTTTAATTAACCCCTTGTAACTTTTCTGTTTCTGATAGTAACATCAGTGAACCTCTTATCACAGACAAATCACTGTTAATGACAGGCAAAGCAGGAATGGCATACCTCCCAACATTTCAAATGGCCAAAGAGGGACACTTTAGTTTTAGGTTGTATGGCTGGTGGGCAGGACATACCCATGAAGTTTTAGGTGTTCATGACCTATTGACACCTCTTTATGTAAGGAATAAATTGTTTATTACAAGACCAAAGTATTTTATTTACACAGACTAATTTATAATGCATATACTGAAGTTTAAACAGACCATAATATGTGCAGCAGTGTGATACATAAACACTTTTCTCTGTCGTCCAATATAGCTTACTGGTAACTTTGGGAAGGCGACCGCCCTTTTAAGTAGGCAGGAACAATTCTTGAAAAGAAGTGCAGGGTGGAGACTTCCTTCTCTCCTTAGCTGGTCACCAGCCAGTCCCCAACCAGTTATATTTGTTCCATGAACAGGAAAGGCAAGTTCTGCTTAGTTTTTAGTTATATTTATTATTTTTCTGTTAGATATGGTGTGCCAGAATCTCCCATTAGGCAGATTACCATTACTGATGTCACAGTGGAGGAGTGCTCAGTTACCAGGCGCCGTTTGTAGCCCTTCCAGCCCTGAGGGGAAAATCTTACGTGACAAGTTCTTTCCTAGGAGAAGCTCACTGAGGCTTCTTCTTTAAAAGAATGGTAGTCTGAAGACAGAAAACCTGATAAAAAGGTGAGCAACTCTTTGAGTGCTGAGGTCCACTTGTCCCACGCTTCCCCTCTGCACAGGGGTCTTCATTTGGAGTTCCTATTACACTCCTGCACTCATTGGGTTTACATGTTAGTCTGTTGGGTTTCTGGAGCACTTGGGCTTCAGTGGTAATTTAACCCTTTGTTTGCCTAAATGAACATGTTTATGGTTTTCTTACACTTTTCCCTTTGGGCTTAGTGTTTCATTGCAGTATTATGGGGATTTCTATGTGTTTCCAGTCTTTGGACTTACTTTGTTTAAATTCCGTTATTTTAAGTTCCGCATTACCACATAGACGCCATGCTCCATTCAACTCTATGGGACTTTTACTTATTGGGACATATCTCTGCAACCGCTCCACGTAGCAAGGTCAGAGACGGCTTATTTTACTTGTTTATCCCTGTCCTGTTATCTGGGTTGTGTTCTGAGTGTCTTGGGGGGCTCAAGGGGCTTCGGGCACTCTTTTTAGGGTACTTGCGGGCTATTTTCTGATTTGGCTATTGACGCCATTTTCTAGCTTTTCCTTCACGAGTGCCCTACGCAGGGCTTGGACTCTTCCTCTCTCCTCACCAGATTAACCCTTCGCCTGTCAGTTGAGTGCATTTTCGCTTTTTCTGGGGTGAAAATTTAATCTCGGGCACAGTATTTGGATTTTTCCTAATACTATCAGTCGCTTTATATCCTGTTAGGATGTCAGACCTTTATTGGACCTGGTGCTAGACCTAAGGATACTGGGGTGTCTGTGACCCCCATTGAGCATTGCTCCTCATGTCAAACAGGTCTTCCCAGAGAATACTCAGGTCATTTATAGCCTTCATGAGCTGTGGCCCCTGCCAGGACCCTCCAGCCATGTTGTAGAGCCACTTTGGATTAAAGAGTTAGAATATTTTGCAACTACATCCAAGCTTGCAAACGCAATGCACTAATCAGGTCTTCTGTGCCCAAACCACAGGGTGTACCTGACGTGTCAGACTCCTCTGAGGAGGAATTATTAGTGGATTCAGATTAAGGTGAATGCGCTAACAGAATTTGTTCCCAATTCTTTGGGGACCCCTTTGAGGCTGACTCTGAATCCTCTGCTGAGGGTGTTATCAGGGCTGTCTTTAATACTCTGAACATTCCACCTGTTTCTGAAGAACACAAGGATGCTTCTGACATCTTTCAGAGACCTAAGAAGCAAAGTACCTTTTTTCCTCCTTATCCCACTCTGGACCAGATCGTCTTAGATGAGTGGAAAACCCCTGACAAATATTTCACATTGCCTAAGAGGTTCACTAAGCTGTACCCCTTCTCAGAGGCAGCACAAGCTCAATGGGCTCACCCCTCTAAGGTGGATGCCTCAGTGTCTAGGCTTTATAAAACACACAGCTCTGCCAGTGGCAGATGCTTTAGCGCTTAAGGTTTTAACTGACAGAAAACTTGAGACTTTTATGAAAGCTATTTTTGCCACTGTGGGCGCATCTCTGTGACCTACTTTTGCGGCCACTTGGGTAAATAGGGCCATTGCTGTGTGGGGACTGAACAATTCACTGAGGGTGTTCGTCAGGAGCCCCACTGACTTGCTGCAGTTGTTGGCTAATATTTCTGAAGCTCAACATTATGTTTCTGAAGCTAACTTTGACGCTGTCAGACTAGAAGCTAGAGTTTCAACTATATCCATAGCAGCCAGGCGTGCCCTCTGGCTTAAGATTTGGTCTGCAGATACAACGTCTAAGAAATCCTTAATTTCTCTGCCCTTCCTGGGCATTTCTTTGTTTGGGCTGGAGCTGAAGAACCTCATCAATAAGGCTACTGGGGGAAAGAGCACTTTGTTGCCTTTGGCTCCTAAGAAGAAATCTCAGGTCAGACGGCATCATTCCTTTTGTCCCTTCCAGGCTGAGGACTGTCCCATGGCCCCAATGCTGCCACAGGCTTTGCGTTCCTCCTTCAAGCCCAAATAGCAGTGGAGGCCCAAGCAGTGCTCCTCCAAATACAAGACCACCAAACCTCCTTCGGCATGACTCGCCGAACTCCGGGTTCCATGTGACAGTGAGTGGCCAACTGCACCATTTTCTGAGTGTCTGGACAGACACTGTGGGGGATCCATGGGTTTTACAGGTGATTGCAGAGGGGTACAGGATTCCCTTCTCTCTTCCTTCTTTCAGATTCTTCCCTTCTCACACTCCTCAGGGATTGGAGAAGTGTCGTCTAGTCAATGCCGCTATCCAGGATCTCTTGGACAAAGAAGTTCTGGAACTGGTTCCCGAACCAGAAATGGGTTCTGGTTTCTATTCCAACATGTTCGTAGTCTCCAAGAAGGATGGCGGATGTCCTATCCTGGACCTCAAGGATCTCAATTCCTTCTTTGTCAAGACTCATTATCACCAAGAGTCCATAAGATCGGATATTGCGGCAATGTGTCCTGGGGAATTCCTGGCTTCTTTGGACCTTCAGGATGCTTATCTGTGCATAGCCATCCATTCGGAGAGCCGTCAGCACCTCAGGTTTGCTTGCAACAGTTTTCTGCTCTCCCCTTCGGTCTGACCATGGCCCCCCAAGTCTTCACTCGTATCCTGGGTGCGCTAATTTCTGTCATGCACAAAGAAGGCATCAGAGTCACTCCGTACATGGACCACTTGCTCTTGAAGGCCCTGTTTCTGGAACTCCTTCAACAACATGTCAAGGACTGCATCAGCACTCTCACCCATCACGGATGGATCCTGAACATGGACAAGTCCATCACAGAGTCTCCTTCCTCGGTCTCCTGTTCGATACCCTGAGGGGCATGGTATTTCTCACAGACGAGGTGATTCACCAAATCACCCACAAGGTATCCTCAGTCCTGGCTTGCGATCCCATTCCAGCCAAGAAGTTAGCTTCTCTAGTGGGGAAGTTCATATCCACCATAGAGGCAGTACCATTTGCAATGGTTCACATGAGGGAACTGCAGAGGTTCATGATCCAGGTTTGCAGAGGGAACCCAGATCTCCTGAAGCTGTTGGTTTCTCTTCCTCTTCATGTGGAGCTAAGTCTCGCCTGGTGGCAAGATTTTCCAGACTGAGGAAGGGCAGACCATTCCTAGTACCATTCTGGACCACGGTGACAACAGATGCCAGCCTGTCTGGCTGGGGAGCTATCCTGGGTCACCTGAATGCACAAGGTCGATGGTCAGCGGAGGAGTCTCTCCTACCAATCAACCTCCTGGAACTTCAGGTGATTGTCACAGCATGTACCTTATCCCAGCAGGAGCGACGCTATGTACCTGTAGCCTGAATGACGCCCGGCTAGAATGTTTGTCTGATGCAGTCATTTGCAGCAGAGACTGCCCAAACGCACAGAAAGCTGGGAGGTGTGGGAATGCTGGGAGCATTCTGTGCGTTCGGGCAGTCTCTACAGCACATGACTGCATCGCGTGCGCCGCCAGTGAGGCGGCAGCAGTACACAGAGCAGGACCTGCCTCTTAACCCTTTGAGTGCTGGAGGGGTACGCAACGCATTGCAAAGCAATGCGTTGCGTACCCTTCTGGCACTCAAAGGGTTAACATCACCCAGACCTTGGCCAGTCTACACAGGCTTTTACACTAGTCGATTTATATTTGTACTATGGAAGGAAGTAAATAATGCACTTTGCACTTTATCAGTGAAAAACTTTTGTGATCGGATAATAGAACTATATGCAGTTGTTGATATTTCAGGAATAAGTTAAGTACAGTGACATAACATCGTTATAATAAAACATTTTTTCTAAGATCTTCCAGGAAAAACTGCCACAGGAACCATTGCCATTGAAATAGAGGATGCAAATGATAACTGCCCGACTATAATCAATACAGTGCAAACGGTTTGTGACACATCCAAGTTTATCAATGTGACTGCAGTGGATTCTGATGCTTTTCCAAATGGTGCACCATTTACTTTCACAGTAGTTGATGAGCCTGTTGGATATGCAAAAAACTGGGCACTTGGAAAAACTAATGGTAAGAAACACATGGGGGTACAGTAACTATTTTACCTATTTACAGTACATGTTTAGAGTAGAGAGGAGCAGTGCAGGCTTGAATTTCATATTTGGAAAATACAAGCATATTGAATTTTTACAATCAGAGTTACTCCTAGGATCTGAGCATACTGAGACTGATAGCTGGAGCAAACCAACTGCACAGTAGTTGAGACATGAGCATTCCCATTTATTTAATTAGGGTTATTGACCCTTTGAATGGGGTAACTGCCCAGCGTAAATCTCTGGGGATTTTGGGAGTTTTAATTGTCCCCTATGTAGCCGTTGGTTTGCCCCAGGATTACTCCTGTATATCAATGCCGTAACGTTTTAATGTAAATCAGTTTAACAGGCTCATCTCTTACTAAGAGTACTTCTTTTTGAATGGAGGTCCTTTACACCACCCCTGCTAGGTAACATCCAGTTTTAAGTGACCTCCTCAAAGTAAGGGTGTATGGGCACTGTCCTCTTAGTCTTCATTTTTATTTCTTAGTGTATGGGGCTATATAATCCCCATAGGAGGGCTCTTATTACTGGCTTCCTAATCCATGGATTGTCTAATTCACAGGTTTATTTTCAGGTCCTTGCAACCTATGGATGTTAGCTTGATTTTTATCCTTTACCTCTCTCTAAATAATTGATCTGAAGACTGAAGCATGATAAGTTTAACCTCTTGAGAGCTATGATCCTGTATATGTGTCTGTTTATTTCCATGGTGACATTTTGCTTGAATTGTACTCTGTTCCTTCATTCTTGTTTTATTTTCTGTATGTCCGGACTGCCTGTAGATGCAGGTGTTTTTAGCCCCTGCACTGGTGCTTTTAAGAACTTTCTCTTTCATTTAGTATTTCTTTTTCTTAACACCAGTGAGCTTTTCTGTTTAATCACTCACTTTTATAAAATTATTTAATTACTTTTACATATTTATTGTGTATTTATTATTTAAATTGGTTAAGCTTCTCCAGGATGCATCTCTTCTTCGGTTGCACCTAGGAGGCGGTGGCTAGCCCCATAGTGCCACTAGATAGTGTGGTTCACCCAAAGCACTATGTGGCTGGCCTCATAGTGCTTTGGGTGAACCACACTATCTAGTGGCAACCCATGGGACCCCCATTAGTGTTCAGCAGGGTTCAATTTTCAAATGTCTGGAGAGCCACATTACCATTTCTAAAGCAAAAAAAAATCCAACACCTCCCAGAATCTCTTGCTTCTCAGACTTTCTGGCATATCATATTCCTCTTCCTTTTTGGCTTCTTCAAGCTGTACAGAGGATAGTCTCTCCTTTCTGCTTGCTATTTCAACCCTTTGTAGTCAGAGTTCTTTTGCATACTTTGAAGTACTTTTCTTGTACTTTTATACTATTTTGTCTTTTGTTCTACTTTGTGGGGTGTTCTCGCCATGTAAGAAGCCAATGCACTAATGGGTATGTCCAAGGCTAAATCTTCTGTGGTCCCCTTTACTTCGTTAACCCATTGTTCCTTATGTCAAACTGTGCTTCCTAAGGAGTATTCTGGTACATTATGTCCATGTTTTGTGGTGCCTATACCACCACCACCACCAGAGTCATCCTCTGCCAAACAGGAGCCAGTTTGGATTATTGATCTTATCTCTTTAACCACTTCTATCCCTTAACCTATTCAGTTGGTCCTAAGTACTTGGTCTGTGGGACACCCTTCACCCCCCCCCCCCACACCAGGGTTACGAGCCCTGTTTGGGGGGTTGCACACAAATCATTGGTTCCTCAGCTGAGGAAGGTGTGACTGACTCATCCCTGTCATTGGGGGATTACTATCAGGAGAGTTCTAGCCACTTTGCTGAGGGGCTTATTAGGGCAGTCCTGGAGATGTTTAATGTCTGAGGCATCTGATTCTGTTTCCTCTTCCCCTGACATTTTTAAGAAATGTAAAAAGGAGGTACCTATTTCCCTTATCACCATTCTTTAGACTAAGTCCCCCTGGAAGAATGGAAGACACCTCACTGGAGACCTTTCATTAATAGAATGAAATTTTATTTATATAGTGCACAAGTGTACGCAGCACTTTACAATTTAAGGGTTTAGAACAATACAGGGTTACAAGTGCTTTACACAGTTAAACACTGGAATTGAGGTCCCCGCACAAAAGCTTACCATTTCAAGTGGCAATGGGAGACTTAGAGAGTACATAAGGGTTAAGTGCTGAATACAGTGCTAGAGTTCTGGTCAGGATAAAGGACACATAAATAAAGTAAATAAATGATAAAAGCCTTAGTTGTACAAAATCGATGCCTTGTAGGATGTTTAAGTTTTGCTAAGGAGGTGTGTTTTTAATCATGACTTCCAAACTGTATCCTTTTTGTCTGAGACTTTAAAACAGTGGGCTACCCCTCCTCAGATTTCTTATTGCCCTTGGCAGATGCCGCACCTTTTAAGGATCAGGGTAATAAATGGCTTGACTCCTTGCTGAAGGCAAACTTTATGGCCACAGGTGCCCCATTATATCCCATTTTTGCTGTTGTCTGGGTTACCATGGCTTTGGCCATCTTGGATTACTGATTTTTGGATGCTATCCGAGGGGATGCTACACAGGATGAGCTGGTGGCATTACTCTCCAAGATCCTTGAAGCAAATGCTTATGTTGCTGAAGCAGCCTTTGATGTCGCCAGGTTCTCAGGGAAAGCCTTGCCTTTTTCAATAGATGCGCATTGCACATTGTGGCTTAAGATTTGGTCAGCTGACCAAGCTTCCAAGAAATCTGTGTGGGCAAACAGTTGTTTAGCCATGAACTGCAGTAGGTTATCAGCCAGACCACAGGGAGCATGAGTACCTTGCTACCTTACGTTACTCCTGAACAATTATTTTTTCAGAAGACCTGTGACTTCTTTAACTATGCCAGTTCAAAGACAAAAGTCTGCCATGCCCTGCAGGTCTGTCCTACCCCAAAACCCAAACAGGTTTGAGCCGGCAAGAAGGCTGCTCAGAAGCCTAAGGCTGACAAGTTCATCTCCTTATTACTTGCAGGATCCTTCCTTGTCATCCCTTTTGTCCACAGCTCATGGGAGATTTTCGGTGAAAGAATAGTGGGTTTTGCGGGTGATTTCAAAATGGTTCCACATAGACTTAAAGTCCCTTAGCCCTCACCATTTTTTCCTGTCCAGAGTACCTCAAGATCTGCACTGGGGCCATCTATTTATTTTCTGTTTGTTTGGTTTTTAAGCTTTTTGAGTGCCAGAGAGGTATCAAGTGCAATGCAGTGGATAGCTCTCTGACACTCAGACGGTTAATTGTCTTTGAAAACTGATCCTGCAGTATACCTGATTGTAGGAGACAATCCCTGGATTATGAGCGTGAGCAATATTTATTGACCTGATCCTTAAAGGGATAGTAATGTTTCATAATAAAAGCAGCTCTAATTAATCATCATATTATTTGGACTTTGGAGAGTGTTTTTTCAATTCTGTCAGAGTTGTAGTTCAAGAGTAATTCAATGACGTAGTATCCCCCTCCCGCCCCTTTTACTGATGTAACACTGCTCAGCTAGAGCAGAAGGGAGGTGCCCAGGTAGATTGCAGAGAGGGACAATCTTCAGTTAAGATAAGGAAAAGCTTGTCAAGGGGGCAGTGCTTTCATTGTTCTGTTAGGAAAAAGATTGTCCCCTTCTGTTATCTGTCTGGTCTATGGACTGCATTCCACATCTGAGAAGAGATGGCTTACACTAGGTAAAAGGGGCGGGAGGGGGAAACTTTGCTTGTTCGTCATGTTTTTTTACTGCCTACAAAATAAAATAAAGATAAAACAAATTATTACTATCCCTTTAATTATACTATAGTTACTGATGTTTTAACTCTTTGAGTGCCAGAGGGATATGCAATTCATTGTGTTGCATACCTCTCTGGCTCTCAAAGGGTTAATAAGGTTTGGAGCAATAGTAGGAGAAACCAATTGCACCATAACAGACACATAATATTTTCATTAGTTTTAAACTGGGGCTGCTAATACCCTGAATGCCAGTGAGTTCTTAGGTGCAAAGCAATGTGCTGGAGACCACTCCAGCATCTAAGGGGTTAAAAGCACCATTTAAAATCAATGGGCATACAGGGTATTTTTATTTGCCACCTTTGGTGCCGTAGGCTTGTGCTAGATTTAATACAGTTTTTATTAATGCATCAGCCTTTGTGTAGTAATACAGCAATATAATTTGAAATATACAGAAGATTTTTTAGTTTAAAGGAACAGTAAACTTTTTTATGAAAACGTAAATGTTATAGAGCTTTACCTTCTGAGTAAACCAAGGGCACTCCCACTGCTGTCATTTCGTTTTATTCAGAAGTTACAAAAGTTAAAATAATCAGAAGTGAATTTACCACACATTTACTTACTGATAGTTCTGACAGGAAGTGACAGGCAGTTTCTATCACATTCTATTGAGAACTGTAAGTCACTGACTTTCCTCTCCATTAGAATGTAACAGAATAACTAATTGGAATTTGACCACTAGAAGGCACTGCTAATGCAACAGGAAATGCCCTACACTGTTTTTTTTTTTTTTTTTTTTCATAAAAAAAAATATTACTGCTCCTTTAAATTTGATGCATATAAATTCTGATTCAAGAACCGTGGAGAATTATGTATAAAATAACTAATTGGTCAGTCTCATCTGAAGTGATAACCAGTCATTAGAAGGTGATTTTCAAATTGCCTTGACTGGTTTATTTTCTGAGTCATGCCTCATATCAGTTTGGAAATAATAATGTAAACATAATGTTATATATTTATTTTCATATTCATTCTAGGTTTTAGTGTACAACTGATACCACAGAATATCTGGACCGGCTCTCATAAAGTACAGATTTTAGTGAGAGATAACCAAGGATTGAGTTGTCCAGAAAAACAGGTCATTTCACTATTCATTTGCCCTTGTGAAGGTGGTGAATCTTGCTCAGAAAGATTGGTTGACACTTCAGTGGCTTTGGGAGCTGGCGCTATTGGACTAATTATTCTTGCCTGCTTATTGCTACTATGTAAGTACATTTTGCTACATTGTAGTGTCTCTCAAATCTTCTCAACCCTTCTTAACTACCTGGAACCTGAAGCATCCAAGGGGTTAATATTTTCATTACAAGATAGTTTTAAGAGGAAGTGTATTGAATGAGTTAAGTTGCTGAATGTAGGGCTGCACTTGATAAGCTATTGTGGCACGATTCTGAGGCAAACCAGCTGTATCAGTCCCCATTTAACCCCTTAGTGTCAGACGACTTACCTGGTAAGTCCAGGAAGTCATTCGCTATAATGGAAAAAAAACATCTGTCATTTAGGGGTTAAATCACAGGGAATTTTAATTTCTCTATTATGGTGCAGATGATTTAACCCAGAATAGATCTCCTTTATGATGAAATATGGCCCATAGTTACATAAATGGTGTTAAAGGTAAACTATAATATATCTACACATCTGCAGGTACTGTAACTTAAATCTGTGTCCTGTGTGTTAGTTTGCATAAAATGTTATGTTATTGGCTACCTTGTTATTGGAATTAAATCTGTTTTTTTATGTTCTCCGTCTCCTTTTACAATACATTTTCATGAATGTTTGGGACTCAGAGAAGGGATGCATTTGTATCATTCTGGCTAATTTTTGAAGTAGAAATTTTACTTTTTTTTTACTGAAACATATATGGCAGAACACAGTGTTTCGGGGCCTGATTTACATCTCGGGTGCCCCTAAGCAAGCAACCAATCCCAGACTCCATTATCCCTCACCCATGGCCATACTTTCTCTTCTCACATGAACTCACCCCAGCCTCATCTACTGTTTTCTGGCACAGAAAACACCCATAGCCTATGTACGCAAGTGCAAAAAGGTGAGCATCTCCTGTAATGGCAAGACACCGCAAGTATAGCAGGAGTGAAACGGAGGCTACCAGGCGGTAGGCTAGTTACGCAAGGCAACAGTGTATCAATACGCTTGATACGGAATAGATTCGGAGCCAGGTATGGTGAGAATCGGAGCGGGATCACAGCCGGGTAAGATCAGCAACGGAGCGGGTTATCAGCCAGACACAGTCAGCATTAGAGCGGGTTCTCAGCCAGAAACAGTCGATAACGGAAGCGGGTCCTCAGCCAGATACAGTCAGCAAAGGAGCAATCGAAGTACAGCAAACTCAGGAACATCGTCAGGCAGGCCAGGTCATACACGATCAGCAATAACGGAGCAAAAGTCAGGAACTAGTACACGACGAAAGGGCACCATAGTGTAGCCATGACAGAGGTTATAAAGGCTATCACTGGCCAATCAGAAAGGAGATATGGAAATAGAATAGTCAGAATGCCGCCACCTGCAGCCAGGAGCACAGGCACTGTGATAAGATCCAAGTCCTCTGCGAAGCCCAAGGCTTCCAAACCTTCTTCTGCATGACTCACCGAACCCAGGTCCCTGCCCGCAGGTAGGTGGCTGCTTACGCCACTACCTTTCTGCTTGGCAAGCCTCTGTGGCGGACCTGTGGGTTGTACAGGTGGTGGCTATGGGGTACAGGATTCCCTTCACCTCTCTTCCTCCTCCCAGGACCTTTGCTTCTCGTTCTCCTTTGGGAGCAGAAAAGCGCCACCTTTTTGAGGAAGCTATACAGGCCCTTCTTGACAAGGCGTCCTGGAGCCTGTTCCCTCTCAGGAGAGGGGCTTGGGATTCTACACCAACCTCTTTGTGGTTTCCAAGAAGGACGGCGGCTGTCGCCCCATTTTGGATTTGAAAGATCTCAACTCCTTTGTGGTCAGGTCCCAATAACGCCATTAGTCTCTGCACACAGTGATAGAGGTCATGTCTCTTGGGCATTTTCTGGCTTCTCTAGATCTTCAAGATACCTATCTACACATCACCATTCATCCAGAACGTCGGCAGTATCTCCGCTTTGCCTGTGACCGAGAGCATTTCCAGTTTTCTGCCCTCCCCTTTGGCCTGACAACAGCTCCTCAAGTCTTCAACAGAGTCCTGGGAGCATTGATCTCCGTCCTTCATTGGAACGGCATCATGATGACTCCGTATATGGACGACCTCCTTCTGAAGGCCTCTTCTCTGGAACTCCTTCACCAGCAGGTGCAGGACTGCATTCATGCTCTCTCCTATCACGGGTGGATCATCAACTTGGATAAGTCAGACCTTCCTCCTTCCCAGAGGGTGGTCTTTCTGGGCCTCCTCTTCGACACTCAGAGAGGGATGGTATTTCTCGCTGATGCCGTGGCTCATCAGATAGCACTGAAAGTCCAAGCTATCCTGTCTCAGGATCCGGTTACAACCAAGAAGTTGTCATCCTTGGTGGGGAAGTTCATTTGCACTATAGAAGCAGTCCCGTTTGCCATGGCTCACACCAGGGAACTTCAGAGTTTTCTAATCCTGGCCTGCAGGGGCCATCCAGATCTCATGGAAAGATCCCTATTTCTCCTTCTTCAAGTGGAGCAGAGCCTCTTGTGGTGGCTCAACCTGAACAATCTCCTGAAAGGCAGACCCTTCCTGGTGCCCTTCTGGACCACAGTGAAAAAGTATGTCAGCCTCTCCGGATGGGGAGCGGTGCTGGGGCACTTGAGTGTTCAGGGCCGGTGGTCTCAGGAGGAATCTCTCCTTCCCATCAATGTCTTTGAGCTTCAGGCGATATTTCATGCCCTACATCACTGGACACAGCAGCTGGAGGATTTCCCGGTCTGGGTGCAGTCAGATAATGCCACAGCGGTAGCCTACATCAACAAGCAAGGTGGCACAAGAAGTCTCACAGCTTGGCTAGAAGTCAAGGCTATTTTATCACGGACAGAGGAGCATGTCCCTGCCATTTCCTCAGTTCATATTCCTGGCGTAGACAACATTCTGGCAGACTTCCTCGGTCGGCACAGGGTGGACAGAGGAGAGTGGGAACTACATGCAGAGGTATTCAACCTCATCATCCAGCAGTGGGGTCTTCCTTGCATCGACCTGATGGCAACCAGGCACAACAGGAAGGTGCCAACATTATGCTCTCGCTAGGTGGATCCCCTGGCTCTGGCAGTGAATGCCTTGTCGATCCCGTGAACATTTCCTCTGGCATACATCTTTCCTCCTGTTCCCCTGTTGAACAGGGTGCTATACAGAAGCTGAGACTGCAGCTCTGCCCAGTTATTCTGATTGCTCCGTACTGGCCTCGACAGGCTTGGTTTCCAGATCTTCTGGACCCTTCAGTTGTGGAACCTCTTCGACTTCTCCCTGTCCGAACCTTCTTCTACATGGTTACCTCTGGAAGGAAGAAGTTCATCGTCTGGCTTTGACGGCATGGAGATGGAATCCTCAATTTTGAAGAAGGAATTTTCTTCTGGAGTGGTGGCTACTATACTTAGTGCCCGTAAGCCTATTTCTTCTAAGGCCTACCATCGTGTTTGGTCTACCTTTCTATCTTGGTGTGCTGCCAAAGACCTGTCTCAGTATTTTGACCTTCCTACAGTTCTTTCCTTCCTGCAGGATGGTGTTGATAAGGGTCTCAGTCTGAGTTCTCTCAAGGTTCAGACTTCTGAATTCTCTGTCCTTTCTCAGAGGCGTCTTGCTATCATTCCTGTTGCTCATACCTGTCCGGTGTTTAAGTCCCCTGCTCCTCAGTGGGACCTCAGCCTGGTTCTGGGAGTACTTCAGCGTCCTCCTTTTGAGTCTTTGGCTACCATTCCTCTGCGTATGCTGACGTGGAAGACGGCCTTTCTCCTGGCGATTGTTTCTGTTCGCCGAGTTGCGGAGCTGCATGCCCTGTCTTGTAGACCACCCTTTTTGGTCTTTCAGAAGGACAAGGTGGTACTTCACATCTCACAAGAGTTTCTCCTGAAGGTGGTGTTTGAGTTCCACATTAATCAGGAGATTGTGGTTCCTTCCTTCTGTCCTAACCCTACTTCTGACAAAGAGAGGGATCTTCATCTGTTAGATGTTGTTCGTTGTCTCAAGTTCTTGAGGCAGTCTGACACTCTTGTTTTCATTCCTGAGGGTCCTAGGGGGGGGAAGCCTGCTTCCATGGTAACCATTGCTTCTTGGATCAAGTCCACAATTTGTAAGGCTTACGAACTTTGGAAGAAGCCTGTTCCCTTCAGGGTCACGGCTCATTCTGAAATGTTTATTGGGGCTTCTTGGGCCTACACTTGGTCGTCTGTGCATACTTTTGCTAACCACTATCGTGTGGATGTGCTGGCATCAGCTGATGCCAGCTTTGGGAGGAAGATCCTGTAGGCAGCCTTGCCTGTATAGGATCTCTTTAGTCTTTCAGTACTCTTTCCCTTTTGAGTCCTGTTGGCTCTAGTTCAGTGTGCTGTGTAACAATTCCTGGGGTCTGTTTTACCCCTGTTCAGTGTCCGTTGACACTTTGTGTTTATTGTTGAGCTAGTCATGATCCATTTGTTCATGGTGCTCTGGTGACTTTGGGGGCCTGCTCATTGTCCTTGCCTTTCTTCCCGCCCTGGGGAACTTAATGGTTGGACATCCCAAAGTTAACAGTAACCTGTATTGGCCGACAGAGAAAACAGGATTTTAGTCTTACCTGTTAAATCCTTTTCTCTTAGTCCATACAGGTTACAGGTCTCCCACCCTGTCAAGGGACCGTGCTTGACTCTACTGTGGCAGAACGTGGGGGTTCTTTTGGGTTTATGCTCACAGGAGTCTTCCTTTACCTTTTTACTACCTAGTCCAGGGCTTAAAATGTGAAGTCCTTTGCTACTAGCCAGACCTGAAAAGTTACTCGCCAATGCAAGCCATAACATACCCACCAGGGCTGAATTTCTACTCGCCAGGGCTAAATTTTCACTCGCCATTGGGTAGTGGCAAGTGGAAATTTTGAGCCCTGACCTAGTCAATAATTAGTCTGCAAATCTTACTGTATGGGGATTGGCTAGCTGCAAGCTAAGGAGGGTAGGTAGGCTCCACCAAGCAGTCACTTCTCAGAATTGTTCCTGCCTATTAAAGGGGCTGATCGCCTACCCAAGGTTACCAGTAACCTGTATGGACTAAGAGAAAAGGATTTAACAGGTAAGACTAAAATCCTATTATTTTGTGGTAGTGAGAGTGGTGTTGTACAGTGTTTTAGTACATTGATGTTTATCGCTAAGTCTTATTATTTTGGGGATTTAACCCTTTGAGTGCCAGAGGTATCCAAGTTTACAGTTCTGTGCCTTCCTCTTGAAACTATTGCAACACAGCCTATTTAATTGTATTGCTTACTTTTTTGGGTTTATTGATAAATATCTTTTTTTTTTTTTTTTTTTTTTTTTTGCCCCAGAGTACACTGTCACAACTTATATGTTTCACCTTTTAAGGCAAGGGTGGAAAGATCACTGGATCCAGGGAATATTTATTGTATATCCGTATGAGGCATCCCTTCACTGGCTGCTAAAACGTATCCATGACTCCTCTGGTTTCAGTGATTTAGTGCACCCCTGCTTTAAGGACCAGAGGGTCGTGCAGAGCATTGTAACATAATGCTTTGTACACCCCTTTTTATTCTTAACCCCTTAAGGACCAGCTGTCCTGGGACTTTTCCGTCTCATAAGGACCGCTTTGATCCTTGCCGATGTGCCGGTACACGTACGTGACCTTTTGCGTGTATCGGCGCGCCTCTTTGGGGCCTGAAAGAGATCGCTCCAGTCTTGGAGTGGTCAATTTTAGGCCCTATTTTTACTTACAGCGCTCCCGGTGGAGCTCTGTATGTAAAAAGTACGCGACGTACTATGACCGTCAAGGGTATAAGGACCATGACGGTCATAGTACATCATGTGGTTCTTAAGGGATTAAAGGGTTAAGGATTCATTTTTGGCTCAGCCATTTAAAAAGGTTCAGTGATTCTTGACCATAGTCCTCAAGTACCACCAACTGTGCAGGTTTTGGAGATTTTCCGCTGTAGTACAGGTTTATATTAAAGGGATAGTAGTGTTTCACAATAAAAGCAGCTCCAGTTAATCTTCTTAGTGTTTGTGCCTTGGAGAGTGTTAATTCAATACTGAGTTGTAGTTCAAGAGTAATTGAGTATCCCCCTCCCGCTCCTTTTACTGATGTAACACTGCTCACCTCAGAGCAGAAAGACTGTCCAGATGGATTACAGAGAAGGACAATCTTTAGTGAGCTTAAAGGCAAAACCTGTCAAGGGGGCTGGGTTTTCCTTATGCAGTAAGAAGATTGTCCTTGCCGTGAGCTGTCTGGTCCCAGGAATAGTATGTATGAAAATCATTTGCCTTCATGTTTGACTTGAAAATCTGGTTAAAAGTTACCCCTCCCGCCCCTTTTCAGTACATCATGCAGACTTCCCTCCGATTCGAAAGCTGGTCACTTGACCTGATGGATCGCAACAAGGGACAATCTTGTGTCTGTCAGTGTAAGGAAAACCCTGCCCCCCCTTGATGAAGAAGGACAGATTTTTCCTTATGATGACACAATATTTTCCTTCGTCGCAATCCTTCCAGGCTGGCTTTCTGATCTGATGGAAGTCTGCATGATGTGTTGAAAAGGGGAGAGAGGGAAAACGTTTAACTTTTTAAGTAAAGCCAAGTTATTTTTTGCAGTAAATTATCTTTAAACCTCATGTTACTCAATGTGTAATAATGATTACACCTTAAAATGTATCTAAGCTAATTTTTTAATGCTACATTGTGTTTTTCATCAGTGGTGCCACTTCTTTTGCTAATATGCTACTGTGGATCTGGAGGAAAGGGATTTATGGCCATACCTGATGGTACAGAGGCTACATTTATAAAATGGAATAATGAAGGGGCAGAACCTGAGGACATGGTAAGTGTTCATTAAGGGGACAGAGTATTATAGTTCAGAAACAAATGCTTTTCTTAATAAATGCAGCATTGGAAATCCTATCCCTGACACTCCCAAATAGCCACATAATCTTAAAAATGTACAGTTTTGTGAATTTCTCAGGAGACTCTAAATCCAGCTGGCTTCCTCCTCCTCCTGCTGCCTTTCTCTTGCATTAAAACTCTAATTAATAAGCAAATGCCACTAACACTGAAGGAAATTTCAAGGAGCAGCATGAGCTGAGTGTGACTTAAAGGGATAGTAGTGTTTAAAAATAAGAGCAGCTCCGATTAATCTTCATAGTATTTGGGCCATGGAGAGTGTTATTTCAATACTGTCAGAGCTGTAGTTCAAGAGTAATTGAATGATAAAGTATCGCCCTCCCGCCCCTTTTACCTAGTATATGCCACCTCCCCTCAGATGTGGAATCTGGTCTTAAGATCAGACATCTCACAGCAAGGGATAGTCTTCTTAATGTGAGAAGAATGAAAAGCCTGCCCCCATTGACAGGTTTTTCCCTTATGCTAGTTGAACATTGTCCCTCTCTGCAAGCCATCTGGATACCACCCTTCTATTCTGAGGTGAGCAATGTTACATCCTTAAAAGGGGCAGGAGGGGGATACTTTATCATTCAATTACTCTTGAACTACAACTCTGACAGTATTGAAATAACCCTCTCCATGGCCCAAGTACTATGAAGATTAATTGGAGTTGTTTTTATTTTGAAGCATTACTATCCCTTTAAAGGGGTAGTAATGTTTCATAATTAAAGCAGCTCTAATTAATCATCATAGTATTTGGACTTTGGAGAGTGTTATTTCAATTCTGTCAGAGTTGTAGTTCAAGAGTAATTCAATGACAAAGTATCCCCCTCCCGCCCCTTTTACTGATGTAACACTGCTCAGCCAGATCAGAAGGGAGGTACCCAGGTAGATTGCAGAGACGGACAATCTTCAATTAAGATAAGGGAAAAACCTGAAAAACTTGTCAAGGGGGAAGGTCTTTCATTGTTCTCATAGGAATAAGAGTGTCCCCTGCTGTTATCTGTCTGGTCTATGGGCTGCATTCCACATCTGAGAAGAGATGGCTTACACTAGGAAAAAGGGGCGGGAGGTGGAAACTTTGCTTGTGAATATCTCTTAAACCATAAAGGTTTGAGAGATAAGACTTATATCGTTCTTCATGTTTTTTTAATGCCTACAAAATAAAATAAGGATAAAACGAAGTATTACTATCCCTTTAAGCAGCTGACATCACCAAAGAAGAAATTCAGAGCAAAAAATCTCCACGTTGCCATAGCTACAAATGAAACTTGTTAACTAGTATTTTTATGTGAGTGATATATATTGGAGAATAAACTAAAACCACAGATCAACTTATTTTCTCCCCTTAAGGGAAAAGTAAACGCTGTAAACCTAATAACTAAATAAATACTGGTTATGAGCCCCTGGCTACTGTATGGTTCTGACTCTGAGCAGGTGCCCTGGATCTGTGGAGGCTTGAGATATCCGTTCCAGTTGCTGATCAGAGGCAAAAGTTGGCGGCTACTTCCCCCTAGTCTTCAACTGCAAAGTGGTATCAGCTATGCAACAGGGTAACTAACCCTGAGCTACTGGAG
This sequence comes from Rhinophrynus dorsalis, assembly GCA_037306005.1. Taxonomy (NCBI): domain Eukaryota; kingdom Metazoa; phylum Chordata; class Amphibia; order Anura; family Rhinophrynidae; genus Rhinophrynus; species Rhinophrynus dorsalis. The sequence continues at coordinate 135,737,016 of CM074723.1, read as the reverse complement.
CAACTTACCACTATACAGGAGAACATGGCCAGTCTTTTAGTTATGTTAGGAATTTAATGGTTTACTTTTCCATTAACGTGCTACTTTTATTGTCTGTTTTTATTCTAGGAAACAATGTCCATTTAGAAAAAAACTGAAAACAGTTTTCAAGATAACAGCTATGCATTGCCTACTCCCCTGGCAATCAAAGGGTTCAACTATGATTGTCCCCATATAGGTGTCAGGAGAGAGAAGCCACCTTTCCTCTTTCCTTTGTTCCCTCCCTTTGCCCTTTCTTTTCCCCTTTTGCCATCATTAGTGTAACCCTATTTCAACTGTAAGCTCTGTGGTGTCACTGTTGTAGGCCCGTTTCAGTTGTAAGCTCTTTGGTGTCACTGGTGTAGCCCCATTTCAGTTGTAAGCTCTGGTGCCACTAGTGTTGCCCCATTTCAATTACAAGATCTGTGGTGTCACTAGTGTAGCCTTATTTCAAGTGTGAGCTCTATGGTTCACTAATGTAGCCCCATTTCAATTGTGAGATCTGTGGTGTCACTTGTGTAGCCCCATTTCAATCGTGAGCTCTGTGTGTCACTAGTGTAGCCCCATTTCAATTGTGAGCTCTGTGGTGTCGCTAGTGTAGCCCCATTTCACTTTTAAGTTATGTGGTGTCACTAGTGTAGCCCCATTTAAATTTTAAGCTCTGCTGTACACTTTTTTGAAAATATGTAATCATTTGGATGCTAGGGAGATGCCTAATGCAATGCAATGCTTATAGTGGACCCTTTGGCATTGAATGGGTTAAAGCTTTCATTTTGTCTTTTATTAAGTTGGACTAGTAGCTCTGCCTAGAAGAATAATGGGCAAATCGAGAAAGGATTGTGGCAAGAGTGAGGGCCCCAAGCTGGGGATTTGGGAGCCTGCTTTGGGCCATTTGGGGTCTTAATCCAGCTCTGGGATGTCTCAAGGCCTCTCTAGCCTTCAAGAGGTTTAAATATAGAAATATAGATATCTATTGGGCAGCACAGTGGCTCAGTGGTTAGCACTGTTGCCTTGCAGTGCTGGGGTCCTGGGTTCAAATCCCACCAAGGACAACATCTGCAATGAGTTTGTATGTTCTCACTGTGTTTGCGTGGGTTTCCTCCCACACTCCAAAAAACATACTGATGGGTGAATTTAGATTGTGAGCCCCAATGGGGACAGGGACCAATATGAGTGTAAGGCGCGCTTTACTTCATAGACGCCATTGCTCCATTCACTTCTATGGGACTGTACACTTTGGGACATATCTCTGCAACCGCTCAATGTAGCGACTTCGGAGATGGCTCATTTTAATTGTCTGCCCTTGCTCTGTCAGCTGGTTAACATTTTACGTGTGTTGGGGGGCTCAGGGGGTTTCAGGCACTGTTGTGTTAATTTGTCTGGGAAAGCTACCACCATTTGTTGGGGATTCCTTCCCAGAGGGAGGGAAAATTGATGCAGACTACTTAGATTCATCCTTCTCTGATGGGGATTTTAAAGAGGAAGACTCCTGCTTCATGCTAAGGGTCTTATTCTGGCTGTCTTAATGACTCGTAAGGTATCAGAGTCTTCCGATTCTAGTTCCTTTTCCCTAAATATTTTTAAGTGAAGTTGGTTGGGTTTTTTCCTCCCCACTATTTCGTAGACCAATTGCTTATAGAGGAATGGAAAGTTCCTGACAGGAGTGTATTTCTGTAATTTATACAATTTATCTGCTGATGCTTTAGCGCAGTGGACCAATCCCCCAGTAGTTGAACCCCAACTGATCACCTTTCCAAGAATACCACTTTGCTGCTATTAGGTGATGCAGCTCTCAAGGATCAGGCATAAACTGCATGTATTCCTTTTTAAAGATTAATTTTGCAGCCTCTGGTGACTCTTTGTGGCCTACTTTTGCCGTTGCATGGGTCACTAGGGCTATGGCGTTCTAGGGGGGCCAGCTTCTGGATCCCGTCCAAGTGGACGCACCCCAGAAGGACCTAGGGGTCTGTATTTTAGAAATAAGGACCTTTTATGATGTAAAACATACTGGAAATGTCCCAGCTTTCTCTATGACCTGGTCTCGCACTTTGTGGTTAAGATTTTGTTGGCTGACCAGTCTTCCTTAGTATCTCTACCATTTGCGGGCAAACAGCTTTTTGGCCCCGTATTGGACAAGGTTATCAGTCATGCCACTAGAGGCAGTTGTACCTTATTGCCTCAAGTTACCCCTAAATGTTTCTTTTTTTGCATGGCTTTTTTTTTCCTTTATGCCCCGCCCCCCATCAGTACATTTCCAGGGCTTAGCTTTCTTCAGTGGCCCAGGTGCATCACAAGCAGGCATATTTAGGTGGGCAAGAAGCCTGTGCAGAAGCCCCAAACAGACAAAACTACCTCTGAATAACTAGTGGTGGTCTGGCCATCACAAACAATAGCAGATCATCTGCATTTATTTTCCACAACACATGCAGTTTCCGTGGCAGATCAGTGTTTTTATGTATGTAATTTTGGAAGGGTACCAATTAAATTTGAAGTCCCTTCCTTCATGTTTTTTTTTTTTTTTCATGTACAGAGTTCCTTGGGATCCTCCCTGTTTTTTTGGACATTGGGACTTCCCTGCTAGACATGCCGGTGTTCCTTCTCAGGAGAGATTCATGGGGTTCTGCTCCAATCTTTTCATAGTCTTCAAACATGGATGTCGTCCTAGTCTTGACTTTAAACACCTCAACCATTTTCGTGCTCTCTCATGGTTCAAGATGAGTCCCTGCGCTCAGTCTTTGCTACCATGTTTCCAGGGAGTTTTTGGCTTCCTTAGACATAAAATGCCTAACTGTACATTCCTATCCATGCAGTTCATCAATGTTTCCTACAGTTTGTTTTCCAAGATCAGCTTTTCAGTTCAGATCTCTTCTCATTGGGTTGTTGTCTGCTCCACGGGTATTCACAGAGGTTATGCTAGCTTTAGCAGCTCAGATCCACTCAGTAGCGATTTCTTTGACTCGCTATCTGCAAGACTTTTATTAAAGACTCCTTCAGAGGAGCTTTTGCACACTGAGATTCAATCTTGCATTTAAATTCTGAAGCAACATGGTTAAGTTTTCAATTTCAAGAAATCCTCTCTGGTTTCTTCCCAGTTTCTATACTTTCTCAGTATGAGATTCAACACTCTTCAGCTGAGGTCTTTCTACTGGACGACAAGATTAGTTTGTTGTCCTTCCAGATGCCTCAAGTGGTATTCTAGTGACAGTGTGGGAGTACATGGAGGTACTAAGTTACCAAGTCTCTGCTCTGGAAGCAGTCCTGTTTGCTCAGTTTCATATACAGGAGCCGCGGCTGGAAATTCTCAGGAACTGGTCCAGACAACAGCTTCACCTTTTTCATGTAATGTCTGTGTCTGACAGGATGAAGGCAGGCCTTCACTGCTGGCTTCAGAGGACTCATCTGACCTTGGGACGGCCCCTGTTTTTAAGTATTTTACCACCAAGAATACATTGAGATTATCTCTCATTTTCAAATATTTCCTGGACTTATTTTATTTACACCAGAAGGATGAAAGGCTGAGTTGACCTTGCCGGGACTAGAACCTGCATCCTTGTGGTTTGAACAGATTTTACAGCTGGTGCAATAACCAACTGAGCCATCTCACAGGGCCGTTGCGAATTGGGTCATTATCAGGACAGACTCCAACCTGATGTGTTGGGGCATCATTCTGGATCTTCAGATGGTGCAGAGTCTTTTGGACCATGGAGGAAAACACTATGAACATAAATGTTCTGGCACATGGGACAATTCACCTATTTCTGCAGCATTGGTCTTAGTTCCACCAGTGATACTCTTTACAGATCCATTTGGAAAAGACAGCTATCAAAGAGGGACTAGAAGAGCGGCCGTGTGGGACAAAGTTCAGCTGATTCTCTCTGAGGCTCACATGCCAACTCCTCCAACATTCATATTCCAGGGGTAGACAACATCATGGCAGACTTATTCAGTTGCCCGCTTCTGTAGTTTGTCTATGGGGGTCTCCTTACGGTGGTCCTAATGGCTGCTCGCCTGAGCCACATGAGCTGGGCCAGGTCTTGGTATCTGTTATGTATTTATTAAATCATTTAAAAGATTTAAAGAAATAGTAACATTTTATGTTTACTTTACATATTCTTTTCTATATTTTTATATATATACTTTTCATGTCCTTGCCTGAACACTAGGCACACATTTTAGACCATTCCAATGAAGGGATTCCGTGTAAGTAACGAGGTCTCGGCACTTCTCAAGCGCCTCCGTGTTGACCGACACAGATCTCCTGCTGACAGCTTTACAGCTGTCAGTAGGAGAAATCAAACTTTAAACGCCCGTATCTCTTAAACCATAGCGGTTTGAGAGATATGTTTTTTTGAATTTAGATCAGCTTTTTAAGCTCTTCTAAATGCAAAAAAGTTTTTTGTAGACATTACTAACACTTTAAAAGCCATTTTAAGTATGTGGTACAGCTAGCACTGCTCCAGAACTGCTACAGTTCTTCTTATTACATTTGCTTCACTCAGTTGTCTATAGTATCCAAAATTATAGTAAAGGGAAATTGGGCCATGGATCCATTGTTTGAGTTGGCAAAGCTGAGTGGGTGAGATAACAACCTTCATGAGAGAAAAGTGAGGTGGAGAATTGAATACAAAATCTAACCTAATAAAGTGCAAGCCAGCTTTGGTCAGAAAAAGTTGGTTTATCCCAATTTAGTTACTCCCCCCACCCAGTACTTAAATACTATGTCCTGCAAAAATCACAGTATTTTTGTCGATAGCAATAGTTTTTTGTACTTTTCTTGTAGGCCGTTCTTCCACATCAGATGGCTTCAGTTGGATTTACTGAGGCAGCTGGAGCAGCCGGAGCCGGAATGAGAAAAGGAGATGGGTATGGTTTCCATTCTATGGATGGAATGTACAGTTCCACCAACATGATGGAGAGAAGATGGGAAGAGAATCAACATTTGATGACATCAGCAGAGATAGCTGGAGGTGCAGCAGCAGCTTCTGGAAACACCATGAGATCCATAGGTGTCCTAGGATCTGGCAGCGGCTCAGGGGCCGGAGCTCAGGGTAGTTTTGGTGGGGCAGCGCTGAATGAAGAATTCCTAAAAGGCTACTTCCAGGATGTAAGTACTATTTACACTGTAAATTGCATAACACTCTTTCCTTAAAGGCATAGTCCCACTGCAGGAAGATGCTTTAGTCAAACATCATTACAGTTCAAACTTGCATTTGTATTTATTCTCTCTCCCCCCCCCATGTCTATTTGGCGACTTGTATGAGAAACAGAATTAACCCTTTAACTGTCTGATATGCTACAATGTTCTGATGGACCCAAAGAGCAAGGACTGGGTCTAGCCAACTGAGTGCAGTTAGCTGTTTAATGCACTACAAAAGTGGCACTCAGATGGTTAATTATTTATGCACTGAGAGGATGAAAAATGCAGCCCTAAACTAATCTCACAGTAGCTTCTCTGTAATATTCCCTATGTTAAAATACTGATGCCAGTCTTTTTGTAGTTTATGATTGCCAGATAATGATTAATTAGCAATATTACCATATGGCATCTGTTTTAAATGCTTTTCCTACCTATTTTATAACTATTTTTCTCCTTTCATTTATTTGAATTGTAGACATGTCGAGGCATAATGAGGGAGATAAGGAGAAGCTTTTCTGTAGAAAAATGAACTGCACCATAGAGACCTAATGAAGATTCCCATTGACTTAATGGGACTGCAAAATGCATTGGAGACCTCTGCAATTCAAGGAATTAAGAGTCCCTATGGTGCAATTAGTTTGTGGCAGAATTGTCTCAGTGTTGCTTCCTTGTGAAAGCTTTTGTGGTCATACACAGTGGGCTGAAGAGAACACTGAATGCTAGAGTTTATTCTAGCTAATTTTTTGCATTGCATTAAAGACCTCTCTAATATCCAAGGGAATTAAAGTTGCATTTAAATCAATCTGAATTTGGGAATGTTTATTTCTCCCCATGGAGTAGTTGGTCTGCGCCAGAATTGATCCTGTTTTCTGCATACGGCCATTTGTGTACTGGCTTGTGAGAGGCAGCATTAGTGATTTTATGCCTTCTAAATATTTTTAAGACATGCTGCCTTATACAAAATAGAAATTAACAATTCTGGAGCAAACCAACTATACCAGAGGGAAGATCTTGAAAACGCTCATTGATTTAAATACACATTTAAATCCTTGAATTCCAGAGAGGTTTCCTAGGTATTTCTTCACAGTGCATTGAAGATCTTACCAGCACTAAAAGGGATACTAATGTTTCATGATAAAAGCAGCTCCAATTAATCTTCATAGTATTTGGGCCATGGTGAGTGTAATTTCAATACTGCCAGAGTTGTAGTTCAAGAGTAATTGAATGATAAAATATCCCTCTGTAACACCAGAGCAGCAAGACTGTCTGGATGGATCACAGAGGGGAACAATTTTCAAGTAAGCATAAGGAAAAACCTGTCATGAGGGGCAAGGTTTTCCTTATGCTCACAGTAAAAGAAGATTATCCCCTTGCTGTGACCTCTCCGGTCAAGAGACCAGATTCCACATCTGAGGGGAGGTGGCTTACACTAGGTAAAAGGGGTGGGAGTGGGATGCTTTATCATTCAATTACTCTTGAACTACAACTCTGACATAATTGAAATAGCACTCTCCATGGCCAAAATACTATGAAGATTAATTGGAGCTACATTTCTTGTGAAACATTACTATCCCTTTAAATCAATTATATGTTTTAATGTCCTTGTGGTGCAGTCTTTGGTTCCAGACTTGTTTCTCTTTTTTAATCTGAGAATAAGACCCATGTTAATGTTTTCTCACTGTCTGTCTTTTACAGAAAGCATTCTCATACGCAGATGAAGAGGAGGCACAGCCAGCAAAAGATTGCATCCTCATTTATTCCCAAGAAGAAGTGGACTCATTTGCAGGATCTGTCGGCTGCTGCAGTTTCATTGAAAGTGACTTTGAGGATAACTATCTGGATGATTTAGGAGTGAAGTTCAAAGCCTTGGCTGATATTTGTCAGGGCATTCAAGTAAATACTGATGTAAAAGTAGACAAGTATAAGTCGTATGAGGAGCTTGCTGAAACATCTAAATCATTTGTCAGACAAGAGGTACAAGAATCAGAAGCAAGTGTAAATATTGATGTAGCACAGAAGGAAGAATCTGTAGCTCAACACAATGTTTCGAACACAGAAAGCTCATATATATCATCTGAATCCCATCTGCATAGATATGAGCCAGAAACAGTAGTTAATGAGAATGTAATTACTGCAGACTCATTTACCTCTTCTAGGTATATGATTGATCCAGTAATGCATGGTAATGTGCTTGTGACTGAAAAGTCCTACACTACAGGTCCTACACTGATCCTTGAGCCATTGAATCAGCAGAATGTAATAGTGACAGAGAGGGTGATTCGTCCTGCCACTAGTGTGCACAATATGATTGACCTTGCAGATGGGCAAAACGTTATGGTCACTGAAAGGGTGATCTCATCAGACAAAGGAATGTCAGGCTTAGTGGGTGTTGGTGAGCTTCCTGACTCTCAGTACGTAGTTGTAAGAGAGAGGCTTCTTGCACCCAGCTCTGGTCTACAGACCTCACTGAGCATTCCTGACCTGGCTGCTGGGCAAAATGTAGTAGTGACAGAAAGACATTATACCCCAGTGTCTGGATTTCAGGGAAATGTTGTTATTCCAGCTGAATTGTCCAGTGGGCAAAGTATAATTAAAGAGAACATCACTGTCAAAGAAGGTGGAATACCAGGTCATTTTGCAAATGCTGATACGCACTTTAATAATCAAGGCAATTATTTGGTTGAGGAGATGTCACCTTCCAGTAACAATATAAGTAAATCTACCAGCAGAGTCACAAAATACAGCACTGTACAATACACACGTTCATAAACCATATTCACACAACTAACTTGTAAAGTGGGTTTTTAGTGTTTTAGGGAATTTCTACTGCTAGTTAACACTTTATGTACCAGAAGGGTGTACAATGCATTGCTCAGCAAAGCGCTGTGTACCACTCTAGTCAGGAAAGGGTAAACTATATCAACTGTTAGAGCCATGATCTCTAGAATTTATCTTAGCCAACATTTCTAACACTGCAGACTATTCATCTGAATACCAGCATATTAACTAGTTGTCATAATCTCTTTATACCCAGCTATCATGCAGAATGTTATTACTGGTGAGGAAAATGACATGAAGAATTATACCAATCTCTTACAGTATTATCATGAGTATAAAGATAACTCTATTTGTCTAATATTGCTGTGTCTGAGGAGATGCAGAGTAAAAGTAATTTAAGGATTTAATAATCCCAATTCAATTAAGTAACCCATAATCAATTAAATGGGACCTTAGTGTTTTTCTTTACTAAGGAGTAAGTTTAGTTAGCTTTCAGAAGCCATTCACAGCATTTGTATGTTGTGATAGCAGCCTTTTACAGTCAAGGATATTAAGTCAATCAAGCCAAATTTCTGTATAATATAATTTCCCTGTCATTTTTAATTGCTTTTCTGCTTGATGAGTTAGTTACAAAATCCTAGAACTGGTGTCCTGAAGCACAATTATCCTTACATTTTTATATCATACACGTCAGTCATGTGTTGCCCTGCAGTATCTCCCTTTGTTTAACCCTTTGAGTGCCAGAGAGGTACGGAACGCATTGCAAAGCAATTCGTTCCGTGCCCCTCTGGCACTCAAAGGGATAATGCACTGAAGACCATCTAAAAATGATTGAAACTTGCTGTACTTCAAGTGTAGCAGACTGCACATCACACAGTAGCAGCATAAACAGTATCCCCATTAGTAGAACTTGCTGCATGTGCAATTGAGCTCCATCCTGGTGAGATTAAAGCGTGCTGTTACACAGTGTTCGCACTCAGCCCTGCATCCCATGCATGCTCCTTAAAGTGGATCTATCACATATAGATATCTAATGCTCATTAGATAGAGCATTTAGCGAAAAAGTTTAATGTGTTAACGTTTTGTTTTTTTTTTCCAAAAATCACTATCTACACAAAAATATAAGTTTAAAAGGTGCCCAGCAGCCTTCTTCTGCTTGCCGCTGCGGCAAGCTGCTTGCCGCACAGAGGCTGCTCCCGTCCCACTACCCATCACCCTCCGATGACGGAGGATGTCTGTCTCTAAGCTGGAGCAATCTCATTGGCTAGATATTGATCTCTGCCAATGAGATCACTCCAGCTTAGAGAAAGAAAGCCTCCGTCATTGGAGGATGCTGGGTAGTGGGATGGGAGCAGAGGCAGTGCTGCAAGCAGGAAGTAGGCTGCTGGGCTCGTTTTAAACTTGAATTTGGGCGCAGATAGTCATTTAAAAAAAAAAAAAAAAAAAAACATTAACATATTAAACTTTTTCACTAAATGCTCTATCTAATGATCCACTTTAAGCCTGACCATACTGATAAAGCCAGAGAGTGGAGTATGCCAGAAAGGAGAATGTGCTCTTTTTGTGTATGCCACTATGTATCTCTGAATACTGACAAACTGTATGTGGTTTTGTAAAAAAAAAAAAAAAATGTTTTATTCGAAGGGTGATCCCTGATAAACTAAAATGAGGAAGATTGGAATTGTAGTTCAACAACACGGGAGCGCAGGTTACCCTTTCATGGTTTAGCTCCTTGGGTACTGGAAGGCTTTTATTGGCCATCTCACTGACACACATAGGTTAACAGGGTTAATGCCCTAACCAAAGCCTTATTTACATCTCAGCCTCTCCAGCTCAAGTAACACATGGCTCCACAATCCCAACCACCTAGTTACATTTACAGTGCTACTTATTTCTTAATGTTTACAAGATTTTTCTGTTCAGTGTATTAAAATCGGTAACATGTAGGTATCATAGTTATTGAGTGGTCTGTAGTGAATGTAGGGTATCGTTTTTTATTTTTTTATTTTCTTAAATTAACAGGCTTTATTTTGTAGAATGTTTGAAACCAGTGTATCTACAGATTCATATAAAGGCTAGTGTAAAAGCCCATGTGCACAGGCCGTGGAGCAGTGAGGTAACGGCAGTATGCAGAGCAGGACCGGCCTCTTAACCCTTTGAATGCCAGAGAGGTACCCCTCTGGCATTCAAAGGGTTAACATTACCCGGTCCTGCTCTGCATACTGCCGTTACCTCACTGCTCCACTCGATTGCGCCACCTCACTCACACAATGCAATCATGCACAGTAGAGACTGGCCTGAACGCGGGCAGTCTCTACTACGCATGACTACATCGTGACAAACTTTCTGGTCTTTTATTATATAGAATAGGATGGCTTTAACCATCTGGCTTTGGACTGTATTCTACTTTGACCAGTATGGTGTCAAGCTTCTCATGTTGTATAATGGCCAAACCAAGATTTACTTTTCAGGTGATTGCATATTCACAAAAAACATTGACACTGACACTGGCTCAGTCAAGTGACCATATATTTCTGTAGACTGCAATAACAGCACTGCTGCCATACAGCTTAAATGCCCTTAAAAACACTCTTGGTGTGCAGTTTTGCCCTGTAATAATTTTTGATTGTCATATATCCAGCACTAATTAATGTTTAATTTTTCAAACCAATCCACGCATATTTAATTCCTAGTGGCAACTAATATTTTCTCCACAGATTAAGATAAGTTAGGGTTCGTTATTCAGAGTTATTCCTTTAAAGGGATAGTAATACTTGCAAATTACTAATCCCCATATTGTTGCTTTGTTAAAAAAGAAACTTCTTGCCCCTAGTGTCATCTCTCAAACCCTTATGGTTTGAGAGATGATAGCGCTCAAAGTTCCCCCCTCCCTCCCCCTTCCCTGCCTGAACGCTGACTGCAGGGATATCCGGTATTACTTGCATCAGACGGCTCTGCAGCATTTCCGAGAACGCGTTTATAAAAAAGAAATCTTTCACTAAAACGGTCTTCTACGTGTGCTTGCAAACCAAGCATACGTAGAAGACCGTTTCAGTGAAAGAATTATTTTTTATAAACGTGATCTCGGCTCGGCTGCAGAGCCGTCTGATGCACATATGACTGTCGTACGACAGCTTCCCCTGCAGTCAGTGTTCAGTCAGGGAAGGGGGAGGGAGGGGGGAACTTTGAGCGCTATCATCTCTCAAACCATAAGGCTTGAGAGATGACACTGGGGGCAATAAGTTTCTTTTTAACAAAGCTACAATATGGGCATTAGTAATTTGCAAGTATTACTATCCCTTTAAATAGCTTTTTCTGGGGCAATAACTACATTCTGGGACAGTAACCGATTACATTGAATACATTTTGTTTCTTTAAGACTTTAAGATAAGTATGCAGATTATTTTTGTATGCATTAGTGGGCCTTTTTCAACAAGCTAAAGAGGTGCAATTTTGAAGCGAACCATCTGCATCATAAGGTTGAAATGACAATTCCATAAATTCTCGTGGATTTAAGTGGGAGTTTTCAAACCCTTGAATGCTAGTGAGGTGTTTAGTGCATTTCTTCTCAAATCATTTGAGCAGAGCCAGATCATGGGCAAGGCACCCTAGTCGCTGGCCTGGGGCCCTCAAAGCTGAACCGGCCCAGCAAAAAAACCCAGCTTGTCCATAGGGAAGAACGGACTAATCTCTCCACCATCAAGCTGAGGTCTGTGCCTCTTCCAGCAAAGACCTGTACATGTATCTCCCTCACTGTCTCCAGCACTCTAATAATGCAGAGCGCCGGGAGATGACATCATCTCTCGGCACTCTGCATTAGGAAAGTGGGATTAGGAGAAAAAATGGGAAAATGATAGGAGGATTGGAGTAAAACTGGGAGAGAGGGAAAAGCCAAGCAGAGCGAGAGGGATAGAGAAAGACGTTAAACAGACTGGGAGAAAAGAACATGGGGGACAGACTGGGGGCAGAGAAAGAAGGGGAATCAGACTGGGGGGGCAGAGAAAGAACGAATAACAGACTTGGGGGGCAAAGAAAGACAGATACAGATTAGGGGGGGTCCCCCATTTTGCCCTTCCTTTTTCCTTTGTTCTTTCCCCCTTTTGCCATCAATTGTAAGCTGGGTGGTATCACTGGTAGCCCCATTTGAATGGTAAGCTGTGTGGTGTCAGTGGCATAGCCCCATTTTAATTGTAAGCTGTGTGGTATCACTGGTGTAGCCCCATTTCAATTGTAAGCTCTGGTATCGCTGGTGTAGCCCCATTTCGGTTTGTAAGCTCTGGTATCACTGGTGTAGCCCCATTTCGATTGTAAGCTCTGGTATCACTGGTGTAGCCCCATTTCAATTGTAAGCTCTGGTATCACTGGTGTAGCCCCATTTCGATTGTAAGCTCCGGTATCACTGGTGTAGCCCCATTTCAATTTTAAGCTCTGATATCACTGGTGTATCCCCATTTCAATTGTAAGCTCTGGTATCACTGGTGTAGCCCCATTTCCTTTGTAAGCTATGTGGTGTTGCTTGTGTTGCTCCATTTCACTAGTGTTTGCCCATTTCAATTGCAAGCTCTGTGGTGTCACTAGTGTTGCTTGCCCCATTTCAAATACAAGCTCTGTGGTGTCACTAGTGTAGCCCCATTTCAGTTGTGAGATCTGTGTAGGCCCATCTCTCAAACCTTTATTGTTTGTCAGATATAACGTTTTAAAGTTCCCCCCTCCCTCCCCTTTCCCTGACATCAGCTGTAAGCTGACAACAGAAGATCCTGGTCCTGGGACCAGCAGGCGGCTCTTCAGCAAGCAGAAAACCGAAATCTAAAAATAAATACCTCATTGGAATGGTCTTCAAAGTGTGCCTGGTTTGCAAGCATATTTTGTAGACCGTTCCATTGAAGTACTTTTTATTTTGGATTTCGGCTCTGCTGAAGAACCGCCTCAAGTCGGCCGATACGAATCTCCTGCTGTCAGCTTTACAGCTGGCATGGGGGGGAGGGGTTTAAACATCATAGCTCTTAAACCATAAAGGTTTGAGAGATGGGACTGGTATCATTTAGTTTATTTTTTTAATAGCTACAATATTTCATTTTGTTTTACAAGGATATTACTATCCCTTTAAGTTGGTACTAATAACTCTAAACACAAGAACATGGGCTAATCGAGAGAGGATTGTGGCAGTAATGGGGGGGGGGGCAAGCTGGCAGGGAGGCCCCAATTAGGGATCCTGCCTAGGGCTCTATGGAGGCTTAATCCAGTTCTGCTTCCCCAGCAATCTTACTAAACATACTGTGGCAGTTCCTTTATTGTATCTTGTATTTTTATATCTCATAAATGCTTGGCACATTGGCAATGTAACTGTTGTAACTGCAATTTAAAAAAAAAAAAAAAAAAAACACACATTTTACCCTTTGAATGCCAGAGGGGTAGGGAACGCATTGCAGAGCAATGTGTGGCCCACCCTCTGGCACGCAGCGTTAAATAAATGGGACTTTTTATCTCCAATCTGTAGAGCTATTAGTTTGTGCTCTAATTTCTTTAGTTGTTGGCTAAGTCCTATTGTAATTTTATGTAGACATAGTATGTTCCAATGGAATTCTGTGTAAAGTGCTGCCTGCTGTAAAACTCACACTGTTTTAGTCCAACTGTGAACTGCTCAGGGTTGCCAACCCTCAGTGTATTTACTGACCTTAAAAAAAAAAAAATTGAGGTGTCTGAAAATATAGAAAGAAATACATTTGAGAGGACTGCAAAATGTTGCTAAAACACAGATCAAAGAAATGAATATATTTTGCATTATTTACCATTTTATTGTGTTTTTTAGTATACATTCGTTGAAAGCAGTGCATTTGGATTACAGTATTTGAATTAATTAATTGGGAGTAAAATTGTGATTCACAGAAAAGTGTCAGTAAATGTGTTTGTTAATGTTTCTTTTCAATACTATCAATAACTAATATGTTCAGGGGTTGGCAACCCTGGAACTGCTGAATGAATTATTAATCTGCTAACATGCAGGAGATAAACAATTGCTTTTTCCTTCTATGTAATATTAAAAAACAGAGCAACCTTTAAGTAGATATATTTACAATTTTACAAAATCTTGGTAATAATTCAGTTTTAATACTTTTAAGTTATTATGTGGAAAGGAAAATATCAGCTCTTCTGGGTCATACCAAATGCGCTAAAAGAGACAATTAAAAATGTCCCATATTCCTGTTGATTTAACCCTTTCAGTGCACTGAAAGGGTTAACACTTTGAGAGCAGAGAGCTATGCGTTGGATACCCCTATGACACTCAAAGGGTTAAATGCTGCATTTAATCTTTGATTGCTGGAGAGGTCTCCATCGTATTGCAAACAAAGCTTTTGCAGAACTCTCTAGAATTCAAGGGGTTGATGACCCCATTTTCCATCCTGACTAAGGTGCAGTTGGTTGATTCTAGAATTGGCCCTTACTTCCTTTCTCCATACAGCCCACAACGCTAAAGATCTTTGTGTTTTGAGGGAGCAGATATATCCCTAATTTGTATTTTAATCAATGGATGCATGTACATATGTATATATGAAACAGTGGCACATTTTAATCACTGGAAAAAATGTTAATTTTTTAACAGAACAAAAAACTGACCTTTAAATACTAGTTGTACTGATTTTATATTACAAAATTGACATTTTATTTTGCACGTGTTTGTTTTTAGGTTTTACCTATTGGGTACTAGGAAGGTTTCATAGCATTGTGGCCATCTATGTATCTGCATCCCTGGAAATTAACCCTGTGAGGGCCAGGGGGCATGTAGCACATTGATTTGCTAGCCTTGCACCTATTAAATTGTAAATGAGCTGAGGTACTTTTTTCACTAGTGGATTTTCCATATTCAGAACAGTGGCAGGCTCTAAGCATTAATCCCTGAGGACCATAGTGGTGTGCAGTGGATTGCTTTACAATGCATTGTGCACCCCATTGACCCTCAGAGGTGAAAGTAATTCAGATACAGAAATGAATACATTTTTCAAAAGACTTGTTTTGTCTTGTAACTCCTTCAACCAGTGGTTCTCAATCTTTTTTTGTTCAGGTCACCCCTAATAGTTTGTCATTGGTTACTGGTGTGTTATGAAAGTTACAAATAAGTAATATACATCAATTATTAGGACTCACAATAGTAATAACAAAAAATATGTTCTATGCATACAATGTAATAAGTATGCATTTAAAACTCTGGCACCCAAAGTGTTTAGCGGCTTATGTAACCCTTTGAGTGCTGAAGAGATATGCAATACATTGCTCGGCACTCAAAGGGTTAATATCTAAATGCAAATGTGGGGACGGGGGTTCCCCCTATGGTGCAGTTGGTTTCCCCAGATTTGTTGCGTATTTGTTTTGTGCATATGGCCCTTACTGTTCATAAAGAGTACAATAAAAGTGTCCTTTTATGTGCTAATAAATGATAAATAATATTGCGCTATATATATGTATGTATGTGTGTATTGAGGCCAGCCATCATACAACATGTATGACCACCCATATAAAAAAAAGTCTTTGGACTGTAAAGTGTGTGGAATCAGTACGTATATACACAACAAAAACTGGGCTTAAATGTATTTACTATAAATAAAGATGTATACTTTAGGACCTGTGCATAATAGCGCAAACTATTGTTACACTTTATGTAATAAAACCCAGTGGCACTGGTGCTTTTAACTATTTGAGTGCTGGAGGGGTACACAACGCATTGCAGAGCAATGCACTGCGAACCTCTTTGGCACTCAAAGTGTTACGTTCCTCCATATTTACACTTTGTGGATATTTCGTATGAAGATATACATACATGTTCCCCATGCTTGTTCTTGCTGTCAGACATTCATAGTGCTTGCTTCTGGCTATAGCAGCCAAACATTGCTTTGTTTCCCCCAGTCATGAGAGAAGTAACAAGATGTGCTGAAAGCCAGAAACAGTCACTATACAGGTCTGACACTAAGAACAAGCATGAGGAGTGTCTCCTGCATCTTCATATGAAATATTCCTAGTGCATTTGTATGGGAGATGTTGAAAGCAATGTGTTGCACACCCCTCTGTTAACGGGTTAAATAAGGAACAACAACAGTTTACAATGTGTTGTGATCGCACAGATCTATTAAATAGACCCATTTGGTTATTATCAAAATATTCTATTAGAATAGCTCACTATATATGTACATAGAATGTGTAACATCTTCTGTACATATTTAGTGAGGTATTCCAATAGGATATTTTGAAAATTACCACTTTGTCTTTCAGTTTTTTATTTATAGCAAATAGATAGATTTTAAGATCAGTTCTGGTTGTGCGTTATTTAAGTATATATATATATATATATATATATATATATATATATATATATAATATTTGACTCCACATTTTGTGCATTCGGGCAGTCTCTGCTGCACATGACTACACACTTTGGCCCATGTACACTACTTGTGACATAATAATAAACCCCACCCACTTACTTTACTATGGCCAGAATGTATGCCCTTATGCCTTTGTTCACTAGATATTATCTTCAGTCAGTTGTCCATGGAGGTGGACATGAATGTTTTTAGCAGGTCCACAGAACTGAAACTCCACCTACTGCACATGGTAATCTTAACGTGCTTTTTTGCAATGCGCTGCCCACCCCTCTGATCCAAAAAGGGTTTAGTAGACATGCCTTCTGTATTAAAAAACTGCAGCAACTGTCATGTCCATTTCTATGGGTGTGACATTTTGATTTAAGATTCAAAGTGGCCATTAGGATTTTATTACCATAGTTAGGAGCTGTATTTCTGAGAGTGTACTGGATATTTTGATTTATTTTTATGCAGTGGATTTGTTTTCTGTGCAGATGTAGTCTATACTACTGTACACTGAGTCTGACTACTTGTACTACATCTTGCTATTTTGTATTTGCACAATATGTACCTATTCTTAATATGACCGTCCGTTCTTACTATAGATGTGCCTTTAGGATTCATTCATTTATATATCTGTAGTAATGGAGGGAAAAGCATTTTTAAAGCATCTTTTCTCTTTTTCTCGAGTGTTCTAACTACTAGATTATTTGCATTAAAAAAGTGAGAGAACTGGTTTTGGACTATTTGACCAAATGTTACTGTTGCTTTTTTCTTAGAAAAATACATTTTAAAACTTTCGTTTTCATGGGAAAGCATTATTTTGATGTGCACAGTTGCAATTTCTGATATTTTTTTTAAATAAAATTTCCAAAAGAAGCTGTTAGTCAGCTGTGTTTGTGTGTGGTTTTAACACTAGACTATGAAATCCTCATTAGACAAAACAACCTAAACAGTTGTATGTTTTATTCTAAAAATATTTCTGTTGTGTGAATAATAATAAAAAAGGTACTCCCAATGCTGGGAGATGAAACATCACTGCCTGGGCTGAGATGCACTGAAGGACAATGCTGTGGCACAGTGTGCATGGTGATTGGCGACCATTTTGCCATGAGGAATACAACACAGTTTGCTATATACACTAAAAGTTAGCTATGCAAGGGATGGGAGAGTCACTAATCATTAGCATGTAGGGTTCTATAATGTGGGTCCAGGAAAAGATTTTAAAAAAATGCTTCGCTTTGGTTAATGATTACAGCACTTGTACATTTCCAATGAAGGAGAGCAGGAGAATCTCTTACCACCTCTTAGCCAAGGAGACCCCGTGCTGCTTCAGCTCCTCGCAGTTCCAAGGTTGCAATCTTTTGGTCCCAGGCACAGGTCATGGTCCAAAAAATTAAAATGTGGCAACTTTTACGAAAGCCTGGCTAATTACAGGTTTCAGTGAAAATTCACACAGGAGCAAAAACAGAACTTTTCATCTATCCCTGGTCTTCAACACACTGTGAAGAACGTGCAATATATGTTGTAACTAAGATAAACTAACAAATGGGAGATGAGTCTTTATGAACTGAGAAGAAAAAAGTTGCTCTCTAGGACTGAATATCCTACATAATAATTTGCTAAATTGTTTGTCAGAAGCCATCATGCGCAGTAGAGACGGCTGCACACTGCAGTCGTGCACTACAGACTGCCCTCTCCGTGGCTGATAACAGAGCGGGGCTCTGAATTCAGACTGTAGCCCACGATTACGGTCTGAATTTGGAGCACCCTGCTCCGTATCAGCTGCGGCGTGGGCAGTCTCTACTGTGCATGACTGCACCGTGGCTGTTGCTGTATGGCACTGTGGCCCGTGTACACAGGCTCTTCAACTAGTATATAATATTTCAATGGCTATAATTCGTTTTTCACTTTTATTGCTTGTTCACATGGCTGATATTATCACAGCTACAGTAATGCAACAGGAAAATACATGAACTACATCTTATTTTGTTGTAAGGTAATATACACAGGAAAATATCACAGTGTCACAGGCCGATGCAACTTGCTGCAATTTCCTCTGAACGAAAGTTAACATACATATTTATAGGGTTTCAGTGGAATCACACACATCTCACAGGAATTTACATTCAAACTGAGAAAATGGATGATGGAAGGGGGGCTATGTGATACTTTATTGTAGTAAAAGCATAACAGCATTTTCGAGTGATAACGTGAAATTGAGACACTTTGCTGCATTTTATTTTCATCTAAGCTGGTAAGAGACTGAATAACTGTAGTTTTCCTTGAGCAGCAGGCACTTAACAATATCAGACCATTGTAGTAGAGTATTCTAAAGGAATTCCAGGAGGCCATCTGTGGAGATAACGCATCTATCCTGAATACAAAATAAGGCAGTTAATACCATATATTTATTTATATGGAGGAATTGATAAAATGTAAATTTTAACTGCATTAAATAAAATAATGTTTAACCCCTTGAGAACCAGAGGGGATGTGGAATTAATTGCTTCCCAATATATTGCACACACTCTGGTCCTCCTGTAGTTAAATGCATTAATGGAAGAATGTTTATATTCACATGTCACAAAATAACTGACAACATTCCAGGGCAAGGCTTTCACCTTTGGCCTTTTTACTACCAGACTTTCAGAAGAGTCAAGGAATTCCATTAATCTGAGATGGTGAATAGGAACAGCCATTCATCTCTATGAGGCAACACATTCTAAGGGCAATATACAGAAAGAATTTGCAATTCTGGAACAAACCAGCTGTACCATATGGGACAAAAGATTTGCAGCAATTCAAACAAGGCTTTTAACTCCTTGAATGCTAGCTAGGTCTCCAGTGTATTGTTTAACTCCATTTCAATTAATGGGAATGTTAACTGTTCCCTATGGTATCCTTGGTTTCTTCCATAATTGTTCCTCTTCCCGAATATGGACCACAATTTTTATTTATCAGTATATACACTGTATTGATTATATTATATTGACCATAGTGTCATGTACAAGTTTGTAGCCCTGGGCTGGATAATAAACCTTGTAAATATAATCACTGTGTCTTGCAGACAGACAGGCAGATTTGTCAGTACAATTTTAGGGGATATATATATATATATATATATATATATATATATATATATATATATATATATATATATATAAAAAACCATGCTTTAGACTTGAAAAAAGGAGCATCGCTCTTGAAAGCTTGTCCCTAAAACTGAATGTTAGTCCAATAAAAGCGATATTATTACTTATTGCTATACTAATTCATTTGGCATAAATACATTTTATATATATATATCTGAATGAGCCTCCTGCTTTAGTGAATCAGGTGCAGTCAGCCTGCTCCCTTACATCTGGATCAGGCAGGGGTAATTAGGATCAACAAATCAGATCATTGAAAGTATCCGTGATAAAGCGGAGATAACTTCTCTAGTTTGTCACTTCTCCAGTTCCTATGTTATTCTATGGAACCTATTCACTAAGATCTCCAAAGTTGAAGAAATCTTAGTGCATAGGCTCCATAGAGTAACGTGAATTGGAGAAGTGATAAACTGGAGAAGTCATCTCCACCGTATCACCTCTTTATCACCACTTAGTGAATATCCCCCTATGAAGATGAACAAACACATGAGTAGTGTCCGGGTCCATCACACCAAGGCATACTGAGTCAGGGCAGCTAAATAATATTTATAAAAGTCAGGGAACACGCAGACACACACCACCACCAGTCTCTTAAGTGTCTCTAACTTAATGCTGTCTATCCCCTTCCTCCAAAGAAAACAAGTAGTAATGATGTCCGCTTCTCTAAAGTAATGTTTTGGGACAGCGTTAGAATTCTGAAAGATATACAGAAACAGGAAGGAATATCATCTTGACCAAATTCACCCTGCCAATAACGCAAACAGGCAGCTTTTGCCAGACATTTTTTTCTTTGCAAAGATTTGTCATTGGAACCAAAGTGTCCTTCAGGAAGATAGAAGGGCACCCAGAAACTATAATGCCAAAGTATTTGAAGGATTTTGTGACTACAATAGTGACTCATAGTAGACCTGAGCCAGGCTGAGAGTTCAACAGAAACAGAAAGGACATTGACCAATTTAGAGTTAGATTAGAAAATCTACCGAAAATATTCACTAAAATTAGCAGTCTACTGAAAGAAACGCTTCGTATCTCAGTATTTCATCCATAGTGAGTAAATTCTCTTCTTGTCCTGACAATGAACCCCTTTATGAAGGGGTCCTTTTGGTTTACCACTCTCTCTTAAGGATAATATCATTTTATTCTGCAAAATGTGTACTATGTGAAGTCATGTTGCCTATCCTATATAATAAATCGCTAAATGTATGTTTGTCAGATGCTGTCATGCACAGTACATTCGACTGAGCATGCTGCAGTCATGCGCAGTACAAACTTCCCGCGCTTGATAACAGAGTGGGGCTCTCCAAGTTCAGACCGTAGTCCTCTCTGCACAAATTCGGAGCACCCTAGTCCGTATCAGCTGTGGAGCGGGCAGTCTCTACTGTGCATGACTGCACCTTGGCCGTTGCTGGGTGGCACTGTGGCCCATGTACACAGACTCTACAACAGTACTTAATATTTTTGTTTCATCTTCACATATTTTCTTACACTTTTATGTATCTGACATTGAGCTCCCTGGATAACTTTCCAGAGATTTTTCTGTCAAGTACCATGAAAACAGGGATAGTGATATAATATTAAAAATTATTTATATTGCATACAGACCATATATCACTTATTCCTGTGCAGCCCTACAGAATACAGTTTTCATAAGCTTCCTTGATTTAAAGGCATATTTGGTCACTAGCTGCAGGGATAGTGTTACATTGTTTCCTGCTTTGATGACCATCTGACAAGAAAGATTCAGGGAGCTTACTATCAAGGGCATTAACCGTCTGAGTACCAGAGAGGTATCAAATGCATTGCAACACGTATAACTCTCTGGTGCTGAAATGGTTAAAATGCAACCAAGAAAAGACGAAGATTAAAAAAATAATAAAACGTATAGACAATTTGACTTTATACATTCTTTAAAAGCATACTATACAAAGTCAATTAAAGGGTCATTATCTGTCTCTAACGTTTATCTGAAAATTCTCATGGGAAGATAATGTTGATCAAAACATTTTTGTAATATGCCAAGCCATGAAACTGAATATTATTAAAACCTAACAATGAATAAAGCTCAATTACAAACACCCTCCTTCACTGGGTGGATCCAATTCTTTCCTGTCAAGAGCCCGAGGAGTTCTGAAAAACAGGCCCAGGCCTATACTGCTAGATCTCCTCCATGTGGGAATACATACATTATGCTGAAATCCTATCTGACTAGGATAATCACAATCAATACCATCATTAACATTTTGTGACAGGCTAACATTTAGTAAATATAATTTAAATGCCATATTTTTTCAATAGATGATGTTGCCAGCACCCTCATTAGTCATCTGCTTTAACCAAATGGAATGTGAC
This sequence comes from Rhinophrynus dorsalis, assembly GCA_037306005.1. Lineage (NCBI taxonomy): Eukaryota > Metazoa > Chordata > Amphibia > Anura > Rhinophrynidae > Rhinophrynus > Rhinophrynus dorsalis. The sequence goes on along the minus strand of CM074723.1, from coordinate 135,715,228 downwards.
ATTAGACCTTATTTGTATTTATTAATGCCATACAGTTAGCTGTATGAAATCTCCTTTTATCACCTTCCTAGCACACCTGAGTGCATCTTCCCAATGTATCCTCACTCATTATCATCCTGAATTCAAATTACTTTCTCATGTCTGTGTCCATTTATAGGAAGATGATGGGGTGGAGTTTATGTCCTAAGTGGTGATAAAGAAGCTATAAAACTTCTCCAGTGCCTGTGTTATTCTATGGAGCCAATGCATTAAGATTTTTCCAACACATAGGGTAGAATAAGATAGGAACTGGAAAACTGATATCACTAGAGAAGTCAGCTCCAATTTATCACATCTTTAGCACCTGTTAATGCATAAATCCCAGTGTCCCTGTCCTCCACCCTTCCCTAGAACCCTGTTTATTTTGAGCAAGTAGCAGGTACTTCCATCATATAGAGATGACATTACACAAATGAACTGCTACCAAAACACCTTTATTTCAGCCATGTATACAAACAAGAGAAGGGCACCCTATTCAGGTGCTTGCACCCCATGATGACTCGATTAAAAGAGATGTTACATCAGTAATTCTTGTTTGCTGTGGCGTATTTAGATTGATAATTATTATTCAGTAAAATCAAGTTTTTGGTTGTCTATAGCCATGCACTGCAGAAAGAGGTCAAGAACCATCAACCTACATCGTGATCATGCCCCAAAGGCTTCATTATATAGCGCTGTCCAGAAGTGTCTACACTTACAGAATCAAGCTTAGTATGTAGTGATGAATTCCCAATAACATAGAACTGATTAGATTTCCTCAAAAAATGCAGACTCTTGTTAAATTGTTGAAGAACATTAATATCTGGACTACTCCTTTTTTTTTTTTTTTTTTTTTTTTTTTTTTTTTTGAGTACCACAAATTGAGTGGATTATGTGCCCTTTGACCCAATTATCTCCTTTGCCTTGTTTGCAGAAAATCAGTTGCTATCTCATTATTTTTGTGGTAAAGTTCCCCTATATATTAAGTTCTACCAAAATGTGTGTGACATTCCACAGAAAAACAACCCATTTCAGCATTAGAATGATGCTTGAATTCATGCTTTTTCCTAGTTAATTTTAAAGAGCACTTGGATTAGGTTTGTAGGGTGTAAGAGCATAAACCAGTCCTTTAAGATAAAGGGTCAGTAATCTGTGAGCACAAGGGTCCAGTAAATGTGGAGATGCTCACAGATTGCCTACATGGCAGCCACTCAAAGGGTTAACTTCTTTTATATATTTGACGTTCCCCATGACTACATTAAAACCTGCTCTGCCATCAGAAAATGCCCAGCACAAAAGAGTGATGAAGTGCAGACTGAAGCTGTGAGGGATCTGTTCCGCCAGCTGCTAGGTTATACATATTATTAAAGTGGATTTCTCACCTCCTTAAAAGTTTGCCTCTATGTAATCTTATTATAAAGATAACATGCAATCTGTAGTTTTGTTTTTTTATTAAAAGAAGGCTATAGTGACATTTTCATTTTTAAAAATGAGCTGGTGACATACCTTCTGGACAGGCTGCTGCAAAACTCTGCCTGCAGCCTGTCAATCTTTGTCTGTTCCCTCCTCATGTAGTTCCTCATTCCAGCCTCCTCTGATGACAGATAGCTGATCCATGGTAGGGGGGCTATCAGGTGGGGTCCTGGTGCCCCCCATTGAGGTCTGATTGTAAAATATCGGCATAAAAGCTTATATGTTCCTACAGTGCAAATGTTGGGCTCATGTTAGGGGGTGTCACAAGGAGTCATGACACCCCCTTGAGGTCTAATGTGTATGTAATTGATGTAAAACAGTTTTTTTTATTAAAAAATAAAATTTTAAAACACACATATACAGGCAAGGTATGTAGTCCATATCTTGCCTATTAACCCTTTGGGTACCAGAGAGGTAGGAAACACATGTTAAGCAATGCTTTCCTACCTCTCTGGTACTCAAAGGGTTAAGTGTCGAATAAAAGACAGCTTCGACTACTATATGTCAGTCAATTAAGTGAATGTCGGAAGGAGTTAGTATGTCGAATATATGCAATATATGTCGACATACTAAAGGAGGGAATGTTGAAGGGGGAGGGGGCCATTGTGTAGTGCTTGGTGTACTGGTTCTGTTTATTGTAACCCTTTGAATGCCACAGGGGTGAACAATGCACATCCCTATGGCATTCAATGCTGTCCATGGTGCTGAAAGCCTTCTCTGTATTCCCCTGCTGGCTAGGTAGGGAAGCAGAGAGAATGCTGTTCAGAATGTCATAGTGTTGGTGATGTGTGATGGGAGGAGATCCCTTCCACACCGACAGCACTTGGAAAATCCTGTATGCTAATAGGGACCTCCTCCAACCTTCCATTTCCATCTGACAATTTTTGTGAATATGTCGATGTGTGTGCAGATCGAATTGTCTAAGTGATCTGAACACATCAACAGTATCATACCAACACCACATCGACATGTAGTGCATCTAGGCCATAGCCTTTGTGACTGTTCTCTGCCTCTCTCTTCCTTACTATGAAAGTAAGGGAGAGAGAAGCAAAGAGCAGACACACAAATGAAGCATTAGAGGCCAGAGCTGGGGATGTGAACCCCTTCAGTGCTGGAGCATTGGGCAGGACAACTGCAGGTCCATTTCTGACCTGCTAAGGTTTTTTTTTTTTTCTTGATAAATCTTAAACAGAGCAAAATATTTTATTTAGACACACTATTTTATAAACACATCTTCTGAAGTTTAAACAAACATTAATGGCAATTTTATTGTTGTGGAGCAATGTAATACATACCACAAAGTCTTACAAAGTAAAATATGGGAAAATAGGGAGGGAAAGAGGGACATGGGGATTTTCGCCCTAGAGGGACAGTGCACCCCTAAAACTGCACGTTTTGTAGAAATTAACCCATTTTGCCCAAATGATCACAAGAGAACCAATAAAAATGGTGTGTTTTTTTACATTTTTTTCACAGGTTTCTTTAATTTTATTAAAATAAATGGTGGGTTATCCATATAAGTGTGGTATCAAAAAAAAGCCCTAATTATGTGTGAAAAACATTATATAATTTATGTGGATGGAATAAAAGACTTCGAGGGGAAAACACTGTTGAACAAAGACATAGTCAGAATTGCTCTGGTCCTTAAGTGCAATCCACCTCAGGTTTTCCCGGTCCTTAAGGGAAAGAAATGCACTGAAAACACAGCTACCTGTGCTATTACCTCATTTAAATCCACACTACAGATTTGTAGGTGCAGTAACCAATTGTGGCATTCTATTGTGAATAGCTTCATAAGATACAATGGTCCATAATTATAACAGGAAACTGGAGTTTTTCTGGAGTACGCCAACTGCATCATAGGGGACAAACTGAAATTCCTGTTAAACTAATTGGGTTATTAACCCCTTGAATGAGAGAGGTCTCCAATGGTGCAATTGTTTACCCCAGAATAAATCCAGTTTGCTACTATAATTATGACCCAGTTGGTGTTATGTATAAAGGCAAGGAGGCGCTATTATGGGACAAATCAAATGCACTGATTGAAATGGGGAATGCTAGAGAGGTCTCCATGCATTGCACCACTATACGCTAGCATTCAAACAGCTAAACACCTCATTTCATTCAATGGGGCTTTGAGAATCTTTTTAATTCTGCTCTATGGTCCGTTTTCACTAGAATTGCTCGTTTACTTATATACATACAGCCCAATGGGCTTTACGTACAAAAGCATAAAAGCAACAATTCTGGGGCAAGGAAACTGTACTGTAGAGGACAAATGCAAAAATCCTATTGATTTAAATGTGGATTTTAACTCCTTAATTTCTAAAGAGGTCTCCAACACAACAGAAGACTTACACTGGAGCTCTAACTAGCATTCAGTGTTTGTCAACCAGGGTTCCACTTCGAGTGCCCCATTTTATCTAGAAGGCTTTGCCAAAAATAGGAATGTAGAGTTACAGCTGTATATTTAAGGGTATAACTATCCTATATAATAATTTGCTAAAACGTGTGTAACGCCACAGTCATGTGCAGTAGAGATTGCTGCGTGTGCTGCAGTCATGCGCAGTAGAGACTGCCCGCGCCGCAGCTGATACAGAGCCGGAAGCTCCTTCGGAGCTACTGCGCATGACTGCAGCCCCGTGACCAGCTGGCAGTGGCACTGTGGTCCGTGTAACGGGCTCTTAACTAGTATTCATATATTTATTCTAGTTGTGAGGTCTAACAATAACTCTGTATTTATGTATTTGTAACCTTCATTACACACTTGACAAATGGAATAAAATGATAGGGGTGCCCCGAAAATGCCAGACAGCGTGTTAAGGGTGCCTTGAGCAAAAAAATATTGCAAACAATCGATTCAAACAATTAAAAGCCTCATTTAAATCAATGGAAATTTATATTTGTCCATGGTACAAATGGTTTAGCCCAGAACTGCTCAGCATCGGTTTGCCTTTACACATAAATTCTATTGTTACCTGCTGAAAACAATGAGATTAACCCTTTGAGTGCGAGAGGAGTACCCAATTGGGCAACCCTCTGTCACTCAAAGGGTTGTCACCTTCTCCAGAAGCTGTTACAGCAGAGCTCCGAATAACTAAATGTAACAGGATTAAACATAAACTGGTTTTGATGTCCTGTCAGTTGATCACATTATTAGCCATTAGCTTCTTCTTTCTGATGCCGACAGAGCCATGGTAAATTAAACATTTATACTTCAAAGGTATAAATAATTATCCACTCCTAGTGTTAACAGCCAGTTACCTGACTGGATAAAATGTATAGCTCTTGAGGAATTTGCCTTTAGGGACCTTAGTAATTAAAAAAAAAAAAAAAAAATCTGTACGCATTCACACAACAATCACTACTGGGTTATTCAGGTTATCTGGCTGAATAGTTCCGCAGACAGACTTGAAAAAAAAAAAAACACCTATAACCCACCCTTAAATACCTTTAAGACATGTTAACAAATGCCCACAGTTTAGGGAATAAGATCCTTGAACTCACTGCAATAATAACAAGAGAGGATTGGACTTAGTGGGGTTTAGTGAGACCTGATACTATAAAAAAAACACTGGTATGTAGTAATACCAGAGTGCTCTCTATTTAGAAAAGACAGAAAAGGAGAAGGGGTTGCCATTTTTGTGAAAAATAGCTTACATTTTATCTTATAGAGCAGGGCTGACCAAGTTCAGTCCTCAAGGGCCACCTACAGGGCAGGATTAAGAATTTCCCTGATTAATCACAGGTGAGTTAATCAGCATTAACTCATTTTGACTGACTCAAATTTGCTTAGTCAGGGAAATCCTGTACTGCTGGTGGCCCCTATGGACTGAACTTGGATAGCCCTGTTATGGAGGGTATGGAGGAGAACATAGAGACAATTTGGATAACTTTAGAATATGAAAATAGATAGTTACTCATATAGGTGTGATCTATAGACCTCTTGGACAAGGAGATGAGTTAGATGAACTTCCGGTTTTGAAAATAACTAAACTACGGTGAAAGGTGGTGTTACATCGTGGGAGAATTGAATCTGCCTGATGTGGACTGGAAAAAAACAAGCAGCATGTTCAGTCAGGTGTAGAGATATCCTAAATATTTTACAAATATTTTACAAATGAAGTCTTTATATCAGATGTAGCTGTAGGAAAGTGTTTGGGCTCCAGTGATCATCAGTGTGTTTTAATATGAGGACAGAGGCTGAGTTGCCCCACACTAAAACAAAGGTTCTGCATTTTATGAAGGCTGATTTTTCAGCGTGCAGATCTTTAGATGGAGTCCAGGAGAAATGGGATTATTTGAAATCTGCTTCATTAGGCCACAGAGCATTGTCAGTAAGGATAAAAGAAAAAGGAAACCACAGTGGTACTTTGCAGAAGTGGCAAATATAGTAAAGGAGAAACAAGTAACATCTAGGAAATATAAGCAGCTGCAGAAGGAGGAAGATCAGTATCTGTCCAAGACTAGACTGAAGGAGGCTAAATGCATTATTAAATGAACCAAAGCACACTCAGTAGAGAAAATTACCCAGTACATAAAATGGGAGACAAAACATTTTTTAGATACATAAGTGAAAGGAGAAAAACAGACCAAGGAATAGTTAGACTGAAGACAAAAGATGGAAGTTATGTAAATGAGGATAAAGGGCTGGCTACTGTCTCAATTAATATTTCTGTTCAAATTTTACAGAGAAAGGTGAAGGGATGGGACTTCTGTTACAAAAAAGAAATAGCAAGACACAGGATGCATGCATGTTTACAGAAGAAACTCTGTAAGGTAAAACAGATAAATCAATGGGACCAGATGGGATACACCCAATGTTATTAAAAGAACTTAGGAGTGTTCTGGCAAAATCTTTTTACAGAATTAGTCACTATTGGCAGAAGTAGTTCCAGAAGATTAGAAGGTAGTAAATATAGTATCACAGTACAAAAAATGAAGCAGGGAAGAGTTCAGTAAGTACAGGCCAGAATGTTTTCTGTCAGTAATGGGAAAATTAATAGAAACCAAGCTAAAGGAAAGAATTGTTAAACATCTTCATATAAATGGCTTGCAAGATCCCAAATAGCAAGGGTTTACAGCAGGGAGATCTTGTCAAACTAGCCTCATAGATTTATTTGACTGTGTAACTAAAATAATAGACCTGGGGGGAGCAGTAGATATAGCTTATCTAGATTTCAGTAAAGCATTTGACACTGGCCCTCACAGAAGACTCATTAATAAACTGCAGTGTTTGGTTCTGGATGCAAAAATAGTTGAATTGATAAGGCAATAGCTGAGTGACAGGAGACAGAAGGTGGTAGTTAATGGAGAATATACAGAGGAACGTCATGTTACTAGTGGGATCTGAACTGGAGTCCATTCTTTTTAATATATTCATTAGTGATATTACAAAAGGTCTTTTTGCAGATGGTACCAAGTTGACATTCCTGGGTGAATAAGCCAAATGGCAAATGATTTAGGTAAATGAAAAGAATGGATGAGAGTGTGTCAGCTGCAGTTTAATGTTGATAAATGGAAATAAATGAACTTGGGATGTGTCCAAAGGCAGAATATATTATTAAGGGTGATGTGTTGTACTGTGCTATTCAAGACAAGAGAGGAAAGGGATTTTGGAGTAATTTTATTCCGATGACATAAAGGTAGGCAGGCAATGTAATAAATCAGCAGGGGATGCACTTAAGGATCTAAATATTATTAGCTTGGAGAAGACAGGTGAGAGAGGGGATATGATAGAAACATTGAAATACATGCAGGAATTCAACACAGGAGGGAAGTCAAGACAAGAGGCCATAGTCAGGGGCAGATTTGCCATTAGGCAAAGTAGGCACCTGCCTACAGACGCACACCAACCAGGGAGCCTGCTATTTGTATTTTTTTTTTTTAAATATTCTTTAAAAAAAAAAAAAAAAAACTAGCCGCCTCGCTGGCTGCGCCGGCGGCACCCACTCACATTGCCCGCCCCCCCAGTCTTGTACCTGATGGAGCTCTTTAGGAATGCAGAGCGCTGGGAGATGACATCATCAGGTGCAAGACTGTGCCAAAGGAGGCACATACAGATCTCCTACCAGGGAGGTAGGAAACGGACAACGGGTGGAGGCAATGTGGAGCTAATGGGGGGCAAGTTGGAGCCAATGGAGGGCAATGTGGAGCTGATGGGGGCATTGTGAGGGCAATGTGGAGCTGATGGGGCAATATGGAGCTGATGGAGGGCATTGTGAGGGCAATATGGAGCTGATGGGGGGCAATGTGAGGGCAGTGTGGAGCTGATGGGGGGGCATTGTGAGGGCAATATGGAGCTGATGGGGCAATATGGAGCTGATGGGGGGCATTGTGAGGGCAATATGGAGCTGATGGGGGCAATGTGAGGGCAATATGAAGCTGATGGGGGCAATGTGGAGCTGATGGGGGGCAGTGTGAAGGCAGTATGGTATATGGAGATGACGGGGGCAGTATGGAGCTGATGGGGGCAATGTGAGGGCAATATGGTATATGGAGATGATGGGGGCAATGTGAGGGCGACATATGAGATGATGGTGGCAAGCTGGAGCTAATGGGGGGCAATGTGGTGATGATGAGGGCAATGTGAGGGCAATATGGAGATGATGGGGGGGCAACGTGGAGATTAGGAGCATTGTGGAGGTATCCAGTGCAGATGGCCCACGGGAGGGGGATGCTTCAAATTTCTGTGCCTACAGGCTCCTGAGATGTAAATCCAGCCCTGGCCATAGTCTAAAAATAGAGGGACAGAGGCTTAGATGCAAAGTAAGAAAGTTTTACTTCACTGAGAGGGTGGTAGATACGTGGAAAAGCCTATCAGCAGAAGTGGTAGAGGTTAATACAGCAAGGCAATGTATGGGATAGGTGTAAGGCTATCCTGAACAAAAGACAAGACTAAGGACCAAATAAGGTTTGAGGTTTTTTACAGTAGGAATAAAAAGGCAGACTAGATGGGCCGACTGGTTCTAATCTGCAGTCAAATTCTGTGTTTCTAATAATACCCCCATAGACTTAACTTTTTTCAAGGAACAACATATTCAGTTAGTCTTGTTATTATTTCCATGGAGATGGACATTACAGTAGTTAGCAGGACCACACTCTGCACTCTTAAAACTAGGGTTGACTGAAGATGTTATCTCTTGAACAAAGACATAAGGGCGTTTAGGATTTTCTGGGAATATTACGGTAAGTAGAAGCTATTATTGGGGGGTGTTACGTCTCTTTTAAGGCTAGGATGTTGGAATTAATATATTAAAATGGAACTATCATCGCACTTATATTGAGCCCCAAATCCTAATTATAATAGCGATATGTATTTTCAAGAATAATTGCAGCATTAGTGAAAAATATAACTTGTTTTGGCAGACAGGCATCAGCAGGGATCTTGTTGTAGGCGCTCCCTGCGCCTGCACCGTCAGTCCCTTCTGGTTCCTTAAGGTAACCAGGCATTCAACTTACCAATCGTGGAGGAGAAGGGGGCGGACAGCATAGACTCAGAGATGCCTTCTCTGCAAGATGTCTGCACTGTTTCCCAATGCCTATCTGCCTAAAAAGTTCTATTTGTCACTAATGCTGCAATTATTCTTGAAAATGAAAGTATGTATATGCATATCACTATTGTAATTAGGATTTGGGGCTCAGCATAATTGTGATGATGGTTCTGCTTTAATGTTTGCTGATGACAATAAGCTGTGTAAGGAAACACAGAGCAGAATGTTTATTATTTAGATAAACTGAGTGAATGGGTGGAAAAGAGGCAGATGGTATTGAATATGGATAAATGTAAGGTTTTACATTTGGGCTCTAGAAACAAATATGATACACTTAGGGCCACATATTCAAAAGAAAAGTGGAGGAGTTCTGGGGCAAACCATTTGCACTATAGGGGAGAACTAAAAATTGCAAGCATTACTATTGGTTTAAATGCTTTGAATGCTTGAGAGGTCTCCAATGTATTGCTTCACATAGTTTTCACCTATAGTAAATGGTTTGTCCCAGAACTCCTACACTTTTCTTTTTAACATATGGCCCCTTATGGGAAACTACTTGTGGAATCCTAGTTAGAGAAAGATAGACAATTGACTTCATAGCAATTTGTAGTGTCATTCAGCTACTGCAAGAGCCAATAGGGTACTATCCTGTGTAAAAAAAAAAAAAAAAAAAAAAAAAGAGGCATAGATGTACAAGAAGGGAATATACTTCTACCTCCATAAAATCCTTGGTAAGGCCTCCTCTAGTGAACTGGAAAAAGTACAGAGACATGTAACAAAACTGATAAAGGGATTGGAGAATCTGAGTTATAAGGACAGACTAGATAACCTGGGCTTGTTTACATTAGAGAAGACACGCCTAAGGGGTGATATGATTACCATTTTAAAAAAATATTCATGGGCAATAGATAGAACTCTCCAATCACCTATTTACTCGTGGAGCGGAGCAAAAAACAAGCGGTCAATCATTAACACTAGAGGAAAGATGCATTCGAACAAAAAAAAAAGGCATGGATGTTTATACAGTAAGGGCAGTAAAGTAATGGGATTATTTGCTTTGGGATGCTGTGCTTGCAGATACTGTTATTGCTTTAAAATGATTAATACCTTTACCTTTCTAGCTCAGAACAATATTGAGAATAATGTCAATTGGTCCCAAAGCAGCTGCTCGATTCTATTACCCTAGTTAGTTAACACAAACTACCTTCTGTAGTTTTAAGTCACAGTTTGGTATTCTATTACCTGTGCTGTGACAAACTACTAGCTGGAGGCATGATAAAATGCTCATTCGTGACCCCTCCAGCCGGAAACTGATTGGGTGGGACTTGCTATTACTGTAGGGCACATTCAGCGTCCCGTGTAACCCCTCATCCCATGGGAGCATGGAAACCATTTTGAACAGAGACTGACAATATAAAAGCCAGTCTCTGTTCAAATTTCCCTCATCGTGGATCACCGGATGGAACATGGGTTTTTGCAACCAACGCTTGTGTGTGATGGTACAACTGTGTTTGTACTGCCTGGAACTCATTTGCCCTTAATGACGGATCTAGCACCATGAATAGAATCAAGCCTGAGATAGATGTTTTGCCAGGATACTCCTCTCTCATTGACTGTCAAGTGCATATGACAGAAGTGCGGTGCTCTTGCACATGGGCGCAGAGCAGGCAGCAGGAGGAGCAGTATAGCGCGTGAGCCATGAGCCCAAGGAGGCCTGAATAAATCAGCTGATTACTTCCTCCTATTTTACATTAACGTAGCTCCTCACTATAAGAGCAACTTGAATTCTGGCATTTTTTTTTCTCAGTGCCATTACCAGCTGTTAACCCACTGGTTACTGGTATCCAATTAACTTTTTGATTTTTTTTTGTTTTTTCTTTTTTTTTTTAAACCAATTATTTTTCTGTACTAAAAATATTAAATGTAATGCAGGTCCTCCCAAATGAGGTGACTTGTCTAAAGGTATTTTATAGTTCTCCAGCATGTCATTAAAATTATTCATTTTTCAAATAAGAAGATACCTAACACACACACACTCCATCCTGTCATCAGACAAGCCAAGAAAGTGTTATTGTAGAATTTGTTACTTTTTATTATAATTATATATATATTTGAAATATATACAGACTGCACAGTGTTGAGAAACATGGTTGGGCCTTGTAAGCATTACCCAAAATATCCAATTGTCAATCTGTTTTAACCCTTTGAGTGCCAGAGAGGTATCCAACGCACTACAATTCACTGCTTAGATACTTCTCAGGCACGCATAGGTTTAAGTAGAAAGTGATGGTACTACTACTATGAAACATATCTACCTGAGCAAACTCTGACACTGCTGCTCCTGTAGTGCTGTTTAACTCCCTTGGACACTAATGCACTCTCTAATTCATTGCTTTACATTGTATTGGAAACATCTCTGGTATCTAAGAGGTTTCTACACAACTGTTTGTTTCTGGGAGGACATTTTCAGTGCCAGAAAAATGAGAGCTTGGGAGTAAATATTTAATTAAAATGTATGTAAATAATTCTAAATAAAAAAAATAGATATAAAAATCAATGATTTTGGTCGGCACTCAAAGGGTTGTATGCATTGTTTTTATCAGTGTTCATTTTGTGCAGGAGTACAAACTGTGGATTACATTTCATAAAAGAAATTTAGATTTATTGTAGAACTCAGTGGGATATGTGTACAAAAAAAAGATGAACGATTCTGCATTGTAGACAAATGAAATTTCCCATTGATTGATTTAAATTGAGCTTTTAACCACATCTGTGTGGTATCACTAGTGTAGTTTGTTTCAGTTGTAAACTGCGTGGTATCAGTATTATGTGTCCCTTTCAATTGTAAGCTGTGTGGCATCACTAGTATGCCTCCCTTTTAATTGTAAGCTGTGTGATATCACTAGTGTGCCTCCTTTTAATTGTAAGCTGTGTGGTATCACTAGTGTATCTCCCTTTCAATTGTAAGCTCTGTGGTATCACTAATATAGTTCCCTTTCAATTGTAAGCTCTGTGGTATCAGTAGTGTATGTCCCTTTCAGTTGTGTGAGATAGCTCAGTGGTAAAATCCCTGACTATGGAGCCTATTCAACCCCAGGGTTGCAGGTTCGAATCCCAGCAGGGTCAACTTCATCCTTCAGAGGTCGATAAATGAGTACCATTAATTGGGTAATAATAACATCTATTATTTCAGCTGCCGATTTGGTTAATTCCGAGTGCGTGCGCTGAAAGCACTTTGAGTCCCACTGGGAGAAAGGCGCTATATAAATACTACTTATTATTATTATTATTATATCACTAGTGTGTCTGCCTTTTAATTGTAAACTATGTGGTATTACTAGTGTATCTCCCTTTCAATGTAAGCTGTGTGGTATCACAATACACAGATGCAGTGTGCTGGGACAAGGAACCCTGTATCACAATACACAGATGCAGTGTGCTGGGACAAGGAACCCCATATCACAATACACAGATGCAGTGTGCTGGGACAAGGAACCCTGTATCACAATACACAGATGCAGTGTGCTGGGACAAGGAACCCCGTATCACAATACACAGATGCAGTGTGCTGGGACAAGGAACCCCCGTATCAAAATACACAGATGCAGTGTGCTGGGACAAGGAACCCTGTATCACAATACACAGATGCAGTGTGCTGGGACAAGGAACCCCCGTATCAAAATACACAGATGCAGTCTGCTAGGACAAGGAACCTCACCTCCAAGATCTTGGACCCTTCTCACTATTGTACACACTGCTATGTCTTGTTGTGTGGCCAGAGATAGATGTCTCACCAAATGCAATCAATTTGGTGTCCCCCATTATTAGAAAGTCCTTTTACACCAATGAGGGCCATGACCTACCTCAACAAACTGCAAAAAACTGTTTCATATACATAATATATAATATAGGCAGTAGGGAAGATTTGGAGCTTTCTGCTACGATGTACTAACAATCGTTCTTACATACCCATAGATGTAGGAGTGCATTTTTAAATAGACTGAGTATAAAAATACATCTGTTTTGATGGGTTTGTACTTTTTCCCCAATGTATTGGTGCAACTAAAAGCCCTAATTTCTTGATCATGTGTGTGTGTGTGTGTGTGTGTCTTCAGTACTGACCACTAGGTGTCACCATAGCTTAAATATACATACAATGCAACCCTGAGGCTGATGACAGTATTAGAGCAATTCGGGGGTGCGTCAATTGCACCTCATGGGACAAATACAAATTACTATTGATTTAAATGATTATTTTAACCCCCTGAATGCTAGAGAAGACTCAAACAATTTGCTTTACTGCATGCTGGAGACCTCTCTAGTATTCAAGGGGTTAAAAGCTCCATTTAAATCATAAGGATTTTTTTTTTATTTATCTTCTATGGGGCAGTTGATTTCCCCCAGAAACTCTTTACTTTTATTTTCTGCGTTAGACCCACTATATCTTACTTAACTATCTTTTTAATTTAACCCGTTCAATGCCAGACAGGTACTCAACACATTACAGACCAATGTGTTGCACACCCTAATGGTCCTTAATGGGTTAAATATTAATACATTTGTTGGCAATCCCCTCAGTTCAATGACATAGTAAATTAGGCTAAAGGGCTAGTAATGTCTTTTTAAAAGTGGCTTGCAGAGTCTTCTTTATATTACAAGTAATAGATTGCTCTATGTCTAAGACTGTACTTGCTATTAAATTATTTTGCAAATATCTACAATATGGGGGATAGTAATAATAAAGTATTACTATCCCTTTAAGTGTAATAATTGGTTGCAGAGTAAGGGTTGCTATAGATGTGCTGCTAAATGAGGAAAACCTACTCTTACCTTAATCAGGCCTTGATATTTATGAGCATAGTGGATTATGAAGTACCAGTGTAAAAGCCCGTGTACACGGGCCAAGGTCCGGGTAATGTTAACCCTCTGAGTGCCAGAAGGGTACAAAACGCATTGCTTTGTAATGCATTGCATACCCCTCTGACACTCAAAAGGTTAAGCGGCCGCTTCATGCACAGTAGAAACTGGCAGAACATGCGCAGTCTCTAATGCGCATGACGGCTTCTGACAAACATCCTTGCAAATTATTATAAAGGATATACAATTTATGATTTTGTGAACTGTAATACAACAATGCCATATACATTTTCATGCACAGCCTGTTTAAAACAATATGTGGGAAGGACCACTTAGTCTTTAACCCTTTGAGTGCCAGAGAGGTATTCAATGCATTGCGTCGTAATGCATTGGATACCTCTATGGCACTCAAAGGGTTACCGTCCAGTCTTAAAGGAGCAGTAAACTTTTTTATGAAAAAATATATATTGTATGAGTTTCCTGTTGAGTAAAATAAGGGTACTCCCACTGCTGAGAGATGCATATTTTCATAGTTATTACTGTTTAAACCTGTTTGTTTGTTTTTTTACATTAGCAGTGCCCTCTAGTGGTAAAATTCCAAATAGTTATTCTGTTACATTCCAATGGAGAGTGACTTACAGTTGTGATAGAAAGTGCTGGGTCATTTCCTGTCAGTTACAACTATCAGAAAGAGAACACAGTAAATTCACTTCCCGGTTATTTGCACTGTTATAAAGTCTGAATAAAACAACTGGCAGAGGTGGGAGTATCCTTGTATAACTCATCAGGAAAATCTCTATAACATATAGGTTTGTATAAAAAAAAGTTTACTGCTCCTTTTACAGAACATTTGACACTGAGATGCTGTGAACAAGGATTTTGATTGGGCAAATGTTATTAAAATATGTAAAGGGGCATTAACACCTCCCAAAAAAGTACTTAGCTTTCTATGCTCAGAAAATCCTAATGGCCCTTATGACTTTTCCCTAGAGCCTTGCCTCAATCAGTCCACTGAGGTGAACATGACAAGGCCTCAAACTCTGCTCACTGCACATTGCAATCGGAACACTTTAACCCTCTGAGCGTCAGAGAGGGTATCCAACGCATTGTAACACAATGCATTGGATACCCCTCTGACACTCAAATGGTTAAAGATCAGAGGGTGACCGGGCCGAGTATTTACAAAGTGACAGTTGTGTTTGTTACACCTTACTAATCACACATTTCCTCTAAAGGGTCAGTCAATGAGTAAGCATATGTGGTGTAATGAAGGTGATAAAAGCTTTTATTTACTTTAGGTCCCAGATTTCAATAAGACATAATAAACTCCTGGATTTTATATTTGCATTGTGTGAGGTTGGTCTTGATGTATATTCATATTGATATTCAGATTAGACACCCAATTTCCAGCACCAGGAAGTGGCAATATACAGTTGTGTGAAAAAGAAAGTACACCCTCTTTGAATTCTATGGTTTTACATATCAGGAGATAATAACAATGATCTTTTCCTTAGCAGGTCTAAATATTAGGTAAATACAACCTTAGATGAACAACAACACATGACATAGTACACTGTGTCATAATTTATTCAACAAAAATAAAGCCAAAATGGAGAAAAACTAAGTACACCCTTACTGCTTCCTTAGGAATTAAGATGCTAATGCTATGCTAATCAAATGCCCTTGATTAAATTATCATCAGCAAGTGTGATCACCTCTATAAAAGCTGACATTTTAGCAGTTTGCTGGTCTGGAGCATTTAGGTGTGTGTTAACACAATGCCAAGGAGGAAAGACAATAGCAATGAACTTTGAGAAGCAATTGTTGCTGTCCATCAATCTATGAAGGGTTATAAGGCCATTTCCAAACAATTTAAAGTCCATCATTTTACAGTGAGAAAGATTATTCAAAAGTGGAAAACATTCAAGGCAGCTGCCAATCTTCCCAGTAGTGGACGTCCCAGCAAATTCACCCCAAGGTCAGACCGTGCAATGCTCAGAGAAATTGCAAAAAACCCTAGAGTTACATCTCAGACTCTACAGGCCTCAGTTAGCATGTTAAATGTTAAAGTTCATGACAGTACAATTAGAAAAAGACTGAACAAGTATGGTTTGTTTGGAAGGATTGCCAAGAGAAAGCCTCTTCTCTCTAAAAAGAACATGACAGCACAGCTTATGTTTGCAAAGTTGCATCTGAACAAACCACAAGACTTTTGGAACAATGTCCTTTGGACAGATGAGACCAAAGTGGAGATGTTTGGCCATAATGCACAGCTTCACATTTGGTGAAAATCAAACACAGTATATCAGCACAAACACCTCATACAAACTGTCAAGCATGGTGGTGGAGGGGTGATGATTTGGGCTTCTTTTGCAGCCACAGGACCTGGGAACCTTGCAGTCATTGAGTTGACCATGAACATCTCTGTATACCAAACTATTCTAGAGCCAAATGTGAGGCCATCTGTCTGCCAGATAAAGCCTGGCTGAAATTGGGTCATGCAACAGGACAATGATCCCAAGCACACCAGCAAATCTACAACAGAATGGCTGAAAAAGAAAAGAATCAAAGTGTTGCAATGGCCCAGTCAAAGTCCAGCCCTCAAAGAACAAAAGAGAAAAAAGAATCCTGCAGAAATAGCACACTTAAATGGTCTAAATATTCCCTAGGTATCCAGTGTCTGGACACAATTAAAAAGGAGATGTGCCGGGGCATGTCCGGCTTGCCACAATACAATGTTATAAGAAAAAAAAGAGGAGTGTGAAATGAATACTCTCAGCTGATGTTTCTTAAACAGACACAATCAAAAGCTGAGGTTACCAAAAAATCTTATGAGATCTACAAATAGGGGAGCTTTAGATCTCTGGATGTTCCTACATCGGACTAATATCTTAGTTGCTTTGCTCACTAGGTCACAGATGAATTCCAAAAGAAACCCACAAATGTATTTATTGTTGCAGACAAGTAGACAATTCAATGTACTTTACTTGGGGTAATTCTAGACTAAAGGTAGGAAAGATTTGGGTTTCCAGCTGTTGGATAATGCAGCTCCTATCACCATTCCAATCTATGCTGTAACATGAGTAAACAATAAAAAAAAATCAAAAGAAAAATAAAAAAGTGATACATTTAACCCTTTGAGTGTCAGAGGGGTATGCAACACATTGCTTTGCAATGCATTTTGTTCCACTCTGGCACTCAAAGTATTAAGGAGCAGGAAGAATGTTATTTATAGCAATCATTTTATTATGTACTTTTTCACAAAAGCTTCAGCTGTGCTCAGGATTTTTATTCATATAATGAACTGAATTCCATTGCATATATATATATATATAAAAACAGTCTTCTACTCTTTCTTTTACAGTCCTGAATACTCCTGTCTTAGGTCTTTGTTACCACTCACGCTTTGTTTTTTTTATATGTCTTTAAATAACAAAGTCCATTTTGTAGAAGATGAAATATTTATTTGTACAGTCTTGGATGTACATTCAATTGTACTTTATTTTGTCCTGAAAATCAGACGAAAGCTTTGCTATTTGATGGCACAGCTCTCTAAACTATACATTTGTCAGACTTTGTTTTATGTAGCACTGTTTCAGGAGAACACATTCTTCACACTCAGAATGACTAACTGTATAATGCATGTTTCAGCAACTGACTTCAACATATATAGCATCACATGCACAACTGGTTTGTGTAGGGGAAGCAGAATACCACTTTTCCCTTTGATACTAGAAGTTGTTGCTGCTAGAAGGGGTGAGAAACTTTAGTTTGAGACATAATAAGCTACTTGAGTTAATCTTTGAGTTATTACTCCTAACACTGGTTTTATCTCCAAAATTCCAATTGAGTTAGTGATCTATATAGCATTAAAATGGTTATAATCCCAATTTAAATCCACAAGAGTTTAGATTATTTTCATAAATGCCAGAATTGATCATTTTTGTCTTTGTGTATATGGCCCTCTTGTTAACTTCGCCTAAATTGAATTGTCAGATGATAAATGTTATCAGTGGTTTTATCTCACAGATTCCTTTTGAAGTCTATGGGGAAATTTGCAGATAAAACCAGTTGTAAAGATATTAATTGCAATGTAGTCCAGGCTTTGGACAGGAGAGTGATCTCAGAATCTAAACCCTGCAACTATCATGATACGTCGCTCAATAGACATGGAAGTCTCAGACTGCAGTTTAAAGGAGCAGTAAACGTTTTTTATGAAAAAATATATATTGTAGGGATTTTCCTATTGCGTAAAATAAGGGTACTCCCACTGCCGAGAGATTTATATTTCCAGAGTTATTATAGTTTAAACCCATGGGTTTTTTTTACATTAGCAGTGCCCTCTCGTGGTCAAATTCTAATTAGATTTCCTGTTAGATTCTAATGGAGAGGAAAGTCAGAAAAGTCAGAGACATACAGTTCTCCATAGAATGTGATAGAAACTGCATGTCACTTCCTGTCAGTTAGAACTTCAGGAAGTAAAGCATAGTAAATTCACTTCCTGATTATTTAAACTGCTATAAATTTTGAATAAGACATCTGAAAGCAGTGGGAGTACCCTTGTTTTATTCAGCAGGAAATGCTCTATAAAATATGCATTTTCATAAAAAAAAGTTTACTGCTCCTTTAAAGATGTGTACCACCTATGGGGTCAATTCATCAAGTACATAACTTAAAGGAGCAGTACAATTTTATATGAAAAAAACATTGTAGGGATTTTACTACTTTGGAAAACAATTGTACTATTATAACTGAGTAATGTATATTAACAGTTATTAAAGTTTACACTCTTGTTTTTTTTACATTATCAGGGTCCATTAATGGCCAGATTTCAATTAGTTATCCTGTTGAGTCTGTAGGAAAAGTGAATCACTGACAAACAGTTTGTAATAGAATGTAATAGAAACTGCATGCTTACTGTTTGAACTGTTATAATATTTGAATAAAATAAGCGACAGTAGTCGGAGTCCCCTTGTACTACTCAGCAGATAAAGTTCTAAAACAAATAGGCTTTCATAAGATATGAACTTTAGGTTAGTATTCTGCATCCTATTACTGTGGACGAAATTACAGCCTTTTGGCAAATTAAAATGTTAGTCACCACTAGATGGCACCAATAACCCAATAAAGTGTTTCTGTATACACATTAGTGTATATTGTAAAAATGTGAACTAGAGGAATCCATATAATAAAAACAAGGGAATGTATAAACCATAGTAACAATATAGTTCTCACAGTCATATTTACACACTCCATAACAAACACAATGGGGCTCTTCACGTAATACACAAATCAGTCTCATAGACATTAATATGAATATCATATAAAACTGCCTATTTAGAGGAGCAGCACACTGCTTAGATTACCTGAGCAGAATGTGTATGTCTGCTCTCCATACTACCTATAAGCTCTGCTACACTGCCAATAACTCACAGAGTATTCCAAACTACAAGAAAAATGCCAGAAGCATGGGCTGGACTTGATGGACGCATGTCTTTTTTCAGCCTCATCAACTATTTTACTATGTTGCTATGTTTATCTGACTTCTTCTTGAGAGATCTGAAAGCCTGGAGTAACCTACCTGAAAAAATCAGACTGCTTCTTTGTATTTAAAAACAACATGTGTGTGTATATATATATATATATATATATATATATATATATATATACTGTAAAATCTCAGGTATAATACGCACCTGTGTATAATACGCAGGTGTATATTATGCCTAAGATTTTAGGGGAAAACAAGAGTGCCTATGTATAAAAGTACCCTTGTTTTCTCCCTTACTACAAAAAATATATAGTGTTAGCAGACCTCTTCCCTCCCTCCCCCGGCGCTCCGCTTTGAAGATAAACCTTACTTTTGTGCAAGTGAACTGCCGAAGAGAAGGCAAAATTTCTTGCACTTGCCGCTCTGCCGCCTGCTTCTTTCAATTGGGCTTACAGGACCTTCTGCCTCCAGCCAATGGTAATGCCCTGAAAGCAAGATTTCAAGCATATTTCGAATAAAGGCTGAATACAAAATACATGACAGGTTATACACTCATTCAAATTTTTTACATATAAATTCCACAGGATGTAAAATTTTATCTCCCTTTAAAGTAATTTATTCCTTAGGCTTCAGCAGAGCCGTCTCCTTGTAGCTGGCCAAGTTGTACAAAGATTTATTAATCTTTCAATGTGTGAATAGCTACAGCAAAGAAGGATAAGTCTATAGAATGTATGGCTTAACTCAAAGAGCCAGGGTGATTAGCAGCCCATCAGTTTGTCCTGTCTCTCCAACATTTCATACACAATTTGCCCTTGATGTTTTGGTTTTGGTAGAAATGTGGTATGGGCACCTTATCTACAGTACATATGTGTATGAACAGGTTCCACATCTCTTATGTTGTAGGGGAGAAGTCCCATTTTCTGTTGCATCCTTAAATAAGCTCTTTATCACCAGTTGTTTCAGATTGGGTTTGGGGGACTGTTTATAGGAGGTTTTGAGAATATTCTGTTCAATTTGTCATCTGTATGTGGTATTGTTTGGAGCTCTTTTAGATAAAGAACAATTCTGAATAACACAATCAGTATAAGAAACAATTCCATCTTGACATCTCTGTACAGCAAACCAAACAGACAGGCATAATTATCTCAGAAATTACAATTTCCATCCCACACACAAAAAAAAATCTCTATTGTTTGCACCCAGGCCCAAAGTATAACTACATATGCTGTGAGACACTGACCAAGGTAAACATCTTAAAAATCTCAAGTGATATTTTATCAGTCATGGATATAATACTAATGTTAAGCAAAGAAAGGGATTGTGCATGTTATAGCACTTTATAACCCTATAGCATACAAAGTGTTAAGGTAAGGCTGGTGCTGTTCTTGGTGCTGAAGTGTGAGGCTGAGATCATCTTCTCTGCTCCCTACTTGCCCTCCCCAACACATTGCCAGCATTACTGCAATATCACATGCAAATTATCAAAGTCTCTCCCACTTGCATATGGTGAAGTGTATTTCTCCACGGAGAAGTCATTACCACACCACAATTCTTGGTACTGTCCGCATGGTTCTTGTGTTCCACATACGACGAAAGAGATAAGGGTATTATTGTGTGCTTTTTCTCTAAGTACATGTGTAACACAGGACTTCCTACCCAGAGGAAAACTATTGGTTCGAGTCCTGGGAAGGGAACTCCTCTTGAGTTTTCTGTTCAGGGGACTCCCAGTCTTGTTCCTCTTCTCTGTCTTGTCTTTATCTCGGCTTTGCTTTATATAAATCGAACTAGACTGGGTGGCGTTGTGCAGGATGTGGTAGTTGTGGGTGAAGTTGTGCAGGACGGGAGTCTCTACCTCACTGAGCTCTTTTTACAAGTGCCCTGCCCACAAGGGACTAGGAGAAAAGGATTTATTGGTAAGTGTCCGCTATGAAACAATTGATAATACCTACAGTACTTTTTAAGACATCAGCCTCTCTGATGTTCTCATTGAGAAAAACCTTGTGGTAATTACCAAGGAGAGAGCCTCTCTCTCAACACAGAATACTTTACAGCTGAAAATACATAAGAAATACAAATGTAATATTTTACGTATGGAAAATTATATTAACATCATTGAGGGGAAAAAAAAATAAAAGGTTCTCAAGCAGTTTTTTTCACATTGGGCTCTGTGTTCAAAACAAAATGCAAAGTGCAGGGAACCTCTCTAGCATTCATGGAGTTAAAAGTTCCATTGAAATAAAAGAGGGGAGGGTGTTTGTCCCTCATGCTGCAGATGGTTTGCTCCTCATTTCTTTTTTTCCCAAAGGAACAGTGAGTTCATATAGATTACAAATCAATGATAAAATGGAGAATTTTATATTGTTATATTTAATGGTGTTTTTTCAATTCTCCCAATGGTAAATGAATCATCTATTTAATTCGCCCATAAGTATTATAGTCACTGCGACACTGGCCTAATCCTGATCTGCTCTCCCTCCTCCAATCCCCAATGAATGCTTTAGCTATTCTGGCCAGCTACTTACACTAGTAACGTTTATCCTCAAGAATTCAGATCTGATCACTAACATGAAAATATGTCTGTGGAGAAAGCAAGAGACACAAATCTGGAGCAAACCATCTACACCGTGTGGGGAAATAAATGTTACAGTTGGTTGAAATGAGGTTTTCATCCTTTCAGCCCCACAAGTTCTAGGGGTTGGCACAGCCCTGAATACCTCTCCAGTATTCAAGAGGTTAAAATGTGTTGAATTTTTATTCCAAACCTTTTGTGCAACTGGTTTGCTAATGTTTTGCCTGCCGCTTAACCCTTTGAATGCTAGAGCCTCTGGCATTCAAAGGGTCAAGTTAAGTCCATAACAACAATACTATAACAAATCTTTCAATTCCTGTCTCCAAATACGTTCTTCATTTAAAGTGAAACTGTCACAATAAAAGAAATCTAATTATCTCAGGGACTTTTGTTTGAAAAAAATGACTAACTTTAACATCTGTGATTGTGAAAGCACTTTCAAAATCACTAAATTGTTACTAAGTGAAAGCTCCATTTTTATACACAGTAAATAGCACCTTCCTGCTTTACTCCATCTCTCTTTCACACCTCTCTCTCTCTCTCTCTCTCTCTCTCTATATATATATATATATATATATATATATATATATATATATATATATATACATATTTCTCTGTCGTCCAAGGTACAGGTTACTGGTAACTCTGGGAGGCGATCCGCCCCTTAAAAGGCAGGAACAATTCTAAAAGTGTATGCAGGGGGTGGAGCCTCCCTTCCCTCCTTGACTGCAGCTAGCCAGCCAGCTCCAGAAAGATTTGTTCCTTGGTGAAGACAACATCTGCCTGAGAACAGTTCTGGTATAGTTTTAGAATATTTTTTTATTTTCTGTTAGATATGGAATACCACCATTAGGCGGATTACCATGACTGACAATGCCCTTAGATGTGGCTAGCTCAGTATCCAGGTGCTTTTTGTGGACCTTAAGCCCCGAGGGGGAAAATCTTGATTCCAAGTGCTTCCCCAGGAGTTACCCACTGAGGTACTTCTTGCTGCATGGTAATCTGAAGACAGACGATCTGCAGGAAAGGTGAGCAACCCTTTGAGTGCTGCAGGTCCACTTGTCCCACAGTGCCCCTCCGAACAGGGGTGTATTCCTGGAGTTCCTATTGTACACTCCTGCACTCACTGGGTATATCTGTATGTCTGTTGGGTGTTTGGAGCAGGTGTATGTGCTAACTTAACCCTTTCACTGCTGGTTTGGCACTTTTTTGGGTGTTTTCTAACACTTTTCCTACTGGCTTAGTGTTTTTTGGGGTATCTTCACATGTTCTATTGATGTTTTAGACATTTTCATGTTTTACTTTAAAATTTTCAAAAATTGTGTAGGCGCACTTTACCGCATAGACGCCATTGCTCCATTCAGTCCTATGGGACTATACTGTTTGGGATGTATCTCTGCAACCGTTTAACCTAGCGAATTCAGAGATGGCTCATTTTACTTGTCTGCCCTTGCTCTATCATCTGGTTCATGTTCTAGTGTGTTGGGGGGCTCAGGGGGCTTCGGGCACTCTTTGGGGTACTTTTTGGGAAAAACTACATTTCCCATGAGCAATTACTTCGCACCCTCGTTTCTGATTGGTTCCCGCCGCGGCAGCCATTTTGTGAGCATTTCTTGGAGAGTATCCTACTCAGGGCTTGGACTCTCCTTCTTTCCTCTGCAGATTAACCCTTCGCCTGCCAGATAAGTTTAATTTAGTGATTTCTGGGGTGAAACTTTAATCCTACACACTGTAATTGGGTGATTTATTGTACAGTAGGTTATTTGACACTGTGAGAATGTCTATACCGCTGGAGCTTGGGGCTAGACCTAAGACTAAGGAGGCTGGGGTCTCTGTATCCCCCATTGCGCATTGATCTTCCTGTCACCCAGGGCTACCTAGAGAATTCTCAGGTCACTAATGCCCAGTATGTTCTGATGTCCCTGACACCATTCCAGGGACCTCCAGCCATGCAATAGAGCCAGCTTAGGTGCAAGAGTTCAAGGCTGCGACTAGGGACCTTAGGTCCACATTGCAACTCTTTCCATCCCACTTACAGGGGGTCTTCCATTCATGCCATTCGTCGCGGAGTTGCATGCTCTATCCTGTAAACCACCCTATTTGGTGTTTCACAAGGACAAGACGGTGCTTTGCACTTCTAAGGAGTTTGTACCGAAGGTGGTCTCTGAGTTCCATATCAATCAGGAGATTGTGGTGCCCTCTTTCTGCCCTGACCCCACCTCTGACAAAGAGAAGGATCTCCATTTGTTAAATGTGGTGCATTGTGTCAAGTTTTATGTACATCGCACTGAGTCTATCAGGAAATCAGACGTGCTGTTTGTCATTCCTGAGGGTCCTAGGGCAGGAAGACCTGCATCGAAAGTGACTATTGCGTCCTGGAAAAGTCCACTATTCGTGAGGAATAAGCATGTTCCCTTTTGGGTCATGGCTCATTCTACAAGATCTATTGGGGCCTCTTGGGCTTACAAGAATCAGGCCTCCGCTGATCATTTGTGCAAGGCGGCCACTTGGTCATCTGTGCACACCTTTTCAAAGCACTACCGTGTTGATGTGCTGGAATCGGCTGACGCCAGCTTTGGGAGGAAGATACTGGAGGCAGTCTTGCTGTCTAGGATCATCTTCGGTTCTTGGTGCTTCCTTCACTTTTGAGCCCTGTTGGCTCTAGTTCAGTGTGCTGTGTAACAGTTGGGGTTTTGTTACCCCTGTTCAGTGTCCGTTGACACTTCAGTTATTGTTGGGCTATCTCTGATCTGATGGTTCATATCTGCACTGGTGACTTTGGGGGCCTTGCGCCTGGTCCTTGCCTTCTTCCCGCCTCTGGGAAATTTAATGGCTGGACATCCCAGAGTTACCAGTAACCTGTATTGGACGACAGAGAAAAGAGGATTTTAGTCTTACCTGTTAAATCCGTTTCTCTTAGTCCATACAGGTTACTGGTCTCCCACCCTGTCAAGGGACCATGCTTGGCTCTCCTGTGGCAGACCATGGGGGTCCTTTGGGGTCTTTATCACAGGAGTCTTCTTCCCTTCTACTATCTAGTCATAGTTAGGGTCTCAAATCTTTCTGGAGCTGGTTTAGCTGCAGCCAAGGAGGGAAGGGAGGCTTCATCCCCTTCATACACTTTTAGAATTGTTCCTGCCTACTCAGGGGTGGATCACCTCCCACAGTTACCAGTAACCTGTATGGACTAAGAGAAAAGGACATAACAGGTAAGACTAAAATCCTTATATATATATATATATATATATATATATATATATATATATATACACAGGGCTCGAAATTTCAAGTCTGGAGCTACTAGCCAGGCCTGAAAAGTTACTCGCCACCAATTTCCACAACTAGCCCCATCCATATCCCCTCTTTTAACCCCACCCATATCTCCTCCCATGCAATCCAATAATGCCCCCTTTTATGGTACTAAGTTCTATTCTCCATAATTCTGCACTAATGCCACCTCTATGTGTAACTGAATAAATTATTGAGAGAAAAACTAAATCATTTTATTTACACAGACTAATTTAGAAGCACCTTTACTGAAGTATAGATAAACATTAATGTGTGTTATTGCTGTAGAGCAATGTGATACACTTATATACACACACCACACAGTCTGAGCTCTTAAACACAGGGACACAAGGGTGGGAAAGAGGGATTTGCGTCTCAAAGAGGGACACATGGGAGGTATGCTCTTTGGTGTATACCATCTGGTCAGGGTACTTGATTCACCTGAAAGTTATCTAAGTATTGTTTGCTTTATTCTCCTTCATGTGAAAAAATATGTGCAAAACTATGTACAAACACAGAGGTATTCATACCAGCTAAATATGTCAAGCGTACCTCCCAACATTTCAAAAGGCCAAAGAGGGATACCTTTATTTTAGGTGTGGTGGGTGGGGCATTACCAATAATTTTAGGCTATTTAATGACCTATTGACACCTCTTTTTGTAACCTAATAAATAACTTATACGAAGACCAAAGTATTTTATTTAAACAGATTAATGTATAAACACATATACTGTATTAATGTGGGTTTTATTGCTGTAGAGAAACATTATACACGTAATATAAAAGTATAGTATAATATAGTATGTTTATGTAATTTAATTCTTTGAGTGACAGAAGAATTGTTTCTCATAACACTGACACTCAACACATTAACGTTTATGTAAAATAGTTCTAGTGGTTAGGAGAGGTTTTACAGTAAGCCCCTGCCAAATCAACAACGGACAGTGCCAGTCTCCGCCAAGTTACACAATGCTCAAACCTGTCACACTGAAATCTTCTTAGAAAACTGATCATTACAGTAAAGATCAGTGATAGGAGCACAATGATAGCAACAGTGAGACTCATCGTAGTGGAGCACTAGGATCTGTTATATACTATATTTAGATATTACTCCCATGTAAATCACAATGTACCTGATGGCCTAGGATCAATATGACCGTCCTCACTGCTGTGGTTCCAGCTCTATAGCTCGCTCCTCTTACTGACTCACGTCTTTGACTGCTGCGCTGCTGAGGCTGCTGGTAATGGTATGTTGAGTTAGGCACACCCCATCATATACCGAAATACCACAGCCGGGCCGAGCTTTCCTCTTCTCCTCCTGGCGGCCTGATGCCTCCAGTGTCACTAGACTGAGGCAGCATGATGAGCACAGCAGCATTGAGCAGCCAATGTGCTTAACTGTGTTCCACTCAGAATGTGTGCGAAGTGTAAATAGGCATGATGACACCTCTCAGCAGAGCATTCAGTGTGGCTCACAGTCTCATGATGAGCGTGGTGCCATGCGTCTTAGGTTGCGGTAGTGTGTATGGGCAAAACAGGGAACAGGCCAGGAAAAAAGGACAAACTGAAATGTGGGTGGGACAGCAGGGGCTTCAATTTCCACTTCAATTTTGAGCCCTGACATTATATATATATATATATATATATATATATATATATATATATATATATATATATATATATACACACACACAATTATAATAAAGATAAGAAGGGGAGTATAATCATTAAAAAAGAGGGGAAACCTGTTTATTCAATAAAAGACACTAGAGCTATATCTATATTCAGAACTCAGTTCCCTAATTCAGAAGTTCTCCTACTTCCTCGGGGCCTGTATTCCCCACCCCCATCTTTGGGGACATTATCAATGACCCACATTTTGATATCCTCTGGATTTTGATTATGGCAGTCTTCAGGATGCATAAACACACCAGGCGTGAGATGCACAAAAGGTCGAAGAGGGCTCATAACGTCGATGTCCTATCGGAGCAGTGTCGAAGCACTTTGACAGTATGCACTAAAGTGTCTTCGATAATGAGCATAATGAGTCATTTCCATATGGAAGTTCAGGATAATGAGCTTCACCACATGCAATTAACTCCAACAGCAGCCTCTGCCATCTCATTTTACAGTCTCAACTTTGCATACCTGAGGCTGGCAAAGTTGGGATCTCCCTGTAGTTTCCTATGCAGTAACAGTCCTCAATCTTTTGGGGCAGCATGTCAAATCTTAACTGTATGGAGTAGCATGGGAAACATCACCATTGTGTGTTAGCCCCACATACACTGCCTGACACTCCCTAGTCTTTCTCAGGCAGTGTCCATGAGGATTTTTGGCTACCAGTAGGCAAGGGAACAAGGCTGTATGGTCAGACAGTGTACATGGGGATCTATTGCTACCAGTGGACAAGGGAACAAGTCTGGAGGCCAGGCAGTGTACATGGGGTTATATGGCTACCAGTGGGCAAGGGAACATGGCTGTGGCTGGTAGCCACAAATCCCTATGGACGCTACCTGACCCCCAGTATTATTCCCTTGGGAGTGCACAACATACATGAACTATGATACAGAGCTGAAGGGGTGATTGTGTACTGCTTGGTGTATTTTTTTAACCCTTTGAGTGCCACCTATGACATTCAAATATTTAACCCCTGGAGTGCCAGGTCGGTACAATGTACGAGTGGACACAGCTGTACCTGCTGTGCAACGCTTGTACATTGTACAGCTAAAATGCAGTCACTGCATAAGCCGGTATCGGCTTGCACTGGCTGCATTTAAGCTGAAATGCAGCCTGGCACTCGTGGGGAGGCATGAGGATCACTAGTTGTCGATCTCCCAACCGATTGCACTGGGAGATCAATAAGTACAAAGAAGAAACAGAGTTTCTCCTTTCCCCTCTCTCCTACCCGAACTTCCGGGTACGAGTGGGCGGGGCCAGGGGAAGCTTCCCAGCATCATCGGTGACATGGTCACCGATGACGTTAGGAAAGTTTCCCCGGTCCCATTCACTCCTACCGGCTGGAAGATCAATAACTTAGGGGACACCAGGAGGGGTCCTGATGTCCCCCACGAGGTCTGAATATATAAAAAAAATTAAAAAAGTAACCCTGTAAGTGCCGCAGGGGTCCCCAGTATATTGCTTTGCAATGTGCTGGAGACCCCTGTGGCACTCACAGGGTCACTTCTTTTGGGTACTTCTTTTTTTTTGCAAGACCTCATTGGGGGATCAGGGGAGGTCTTGATGTCCCTCAATGAGGTCTATATTTAAAAAAAAAAAATGTAACCCTGTGTGTGCCACAGGGGGGTCCAATGCACCCCCCCCCCCCCCCGTGGCACACACAGGGCTTCTATCATTACTTTGTTATCAGAGATTGTTGGGGGGCCATCAGGACTGGTCCTGATGGCCCCCCAACAAGCTCTGATTACAAAGTAATAATAAAAAAATTAACCCTCTGAGTGCCACAAGGGTCCAATGCATTGCTGTGCAATGTGCCGGAGACCCCTGTGACACTCACAGGGACACTTATTTTAATGACTTTTTTTTTTTTAAGACCTCATTGGGGGGATCAGTGGGTCCTGATACCCCTCAATGAGGTCTATAATTAAAAATGTAAATAAATAAAAAATTAACTCTGTGTGTGCCACAGGGGGGTCGAATGCAGCCCCCCTCCTGTGGCACACACAGGGCTTTCATCATTACTTTGTTATCAGATATTGTTGGGGGGCCATCAGGATTGGTCCTGATGGCCCCCAACAAGCTCCGATTACAAAGTAATGAAAAAAAAATTAACCCTCTGAGTGCCACAAGGATCCGGTGCACTGTTTTGCAATGCGCTGAAGACCCCTGTGGCACTCACAGGGTCACTTCTTTTGTGGACATATATTTTTTTTAACTACGACCTCATTGGGGGGGGATCGGAGGGTCCTGATGCCCCTCAATGAAGTCTATAATAAATAAAAATAAAAAAATGTAACCCTGTGTGTGCCACAGGAAGGGGGGGGGGTTCAATGCAGACCCCCCTTCCTGTGGCACACACACAGGACTTTTTATCATTACTTTGCAATCACAGCTTGTTTGGTGGCCATCTGAATACAACGTAACAATTTTAAAAAAAATTAACCCTTTGTGTGCCACAGGGGCCCAATGCATTGCTTTGCAATCCACTGGACACCCCTGTGGCACACAAAGGATTAATATTTTTTTTCCCCTTTTATTTTTTATTCAGACCTCATTGTATGAGTTCTGATGCCCCCAACGAGGTCTAAAAAAAATATTGGGGGAAAAAGACCCCAAAAATGGGGTCCAATGCAGTGCTTTGTAATGCGTTGGACCCCCTGTGACACACACACTTTTTTTTTCCATTATTCTGTTTTTAGACCTTGATGGGGGACACCAGGAGTGTTCCTGACACCGCCTCCCCAACAAGGTATGAATACAAAATAATAATTAAAAAAAAAACTCTATGTGTGCAACAGGGGGTCCAACGCATTGCTTTGCCGTGCATTGGGCACCCCTGTGGCATGCGCACAAAATGCCTCCAATCCTCCCTCCCCATGTACCGTATCACCCTGCCTGGTTCCACAGCCAACTGGCAGTCCCATTCCCCAGCCTGACCCCCTGCCTGTTTCCACTGCCTACTGGTAGACTCAAAGTATCAGTATGCACTAGATTCAGGCTGGGAATTAAACTTTGTATGAGGGGGACATGCAGTGCACACTGGTAGTCACAGATCCCCCATATACACTATCAGACACTGCCCCACCATCACCACCATCCTTGCTCCTCTGCTCATACCCACACACACTGCCTAATCCCTCACCCTCCCACACACATTGTTACACTGGTAGTCACAGGTCTGCACGTACACCGGCTGACGCCCTAGCTTCTTTTATCTGTTAGCCATAAAATCACACATACACTGTTTGCTTTCCCATCCCTGTTTCACTGGTAGCTACGCTCCTGTCACCCAGATTGGTATGTCAACCCACAGCAGTGGGGTTCCATTTTTCTTAGGCTGGCAAGAAGTCCTTCTAGGAAATCCCACATCATTGAACCATTTTAGTATCTTTGAAGTGACTGATGTGTAAAAAAAATGTTTTTTTTTTTCCTGTAGCACCACATTCTGGAAATAGTTGTGCAAACTAACTTAGGGGTAAAAAGGCAAGTGACCCCTCATTAGATGCTGCAGGTTGTCTTCTTTCCAAAATGGTATGGTTTATCTACCTTTTCTTCACTTCTGAAGGTGTTATAGACATTTTCGTACAGGCAAGTCAGATTTGAGGAAATGTTAGATAAGTCAGATGTTGTAGTAGGTGTAGTTTTCTACTTCTAGCACCCCCTAATGAAGGTCAACTCATCCCAATGGGGTGTCATTTGACTCCTAAGAGTACTAGCTAACGAATGCAGTTGAAAATTCCATGGTTTTCACAGAGTTCCATACATTTGAAAGGGTAGAAATGTAAGAAAATGCCTTTTTTTTTCATTAGCGCCACCTCCTGGAAGCATTTGTGCACACCAGCCTTTGGGTAAGAAGGCAAGTGACCCCTCATTAGATGTGGCAGTTTGTTTTCTTTCCAAAATGGCATTGTTTCTCTACCTTTTCTGCATATCTATTATGGTTATAACCATTTTAGTGCAAGCAGATAATTTCAAAAACAAAAGTGTCAGGTTTACGTACGTGTTCCTAGCACCCACATATTGTATGTTAACCCACACAAATGGGCTACCATTTTTCACATGTTGGTAGCAGGTACTGAATACAGCAGGAAATGTCATGGTTTTCCAAGATTTTAGTATCTTTGAAGTGGTGGAAATGTAAAAAAACATGTATTTTTTTCCTATAGCGCGAACTTTTGGAAATATTTGTGCACTTCAGCCCAGGGATAGAAAGGCAAGTGACCCCTCATTTGATGTGGGAGAATGTCTACTTTCCAAAATGGTATACCTTTTATACCTTTCCTTCATGTCTTTAACAGTTATGAACATTTTAGTACAAGCAGCCATTTTCGAGGAAGCAAACAGGTAGGTGTAGTTATGTGCTTCTGGCACCCCTAAGGTAGGTCGACTTATTCCAATGGGGTGTCATTTTTCTCCGAAGAGTACTAGCTATTACTAGCAGATTTCAATACAGCTGAAGGGTCAGTAATGTAAGAAAATGCCATTTTTTTTACTATAGTGCCAATTCTGGAAGCATTTCGGCACAACAGGATTGGGGTAAGAAGGCAATTCACCCCTCATTAGATGCGACAGGTTGCCTTATTTCCAAAATGGTATGGTTTGTGTAGCTTTTCTTCACTTCTCTAATTGTTAGAACCATTTTTGAATAGACAAGTAATGTTTGAGAAAATGTAAGAAAAATTAGAGGTTGTAGTAGGTGTAGTTTTGTACTTGTAGCGCCCCCTAAGGTAGGTGAACTCATACCAGTGAGGTGTCATTTTTCTCCTAAAAGCTCTAGCTAATGAATACAGTTGGAAATTCCATGTTTTTCACAGATTTCAGTACAGCTGAAGGGGCAGAAATGTAAGAAAATGCCATTTTTTCTTTTAGTGCCACCTTCTGGAAGCATTTAGGCACAACAGGCTTGGGTAAGAAGGCAATTCACCCCTCATTAGATGCAGCAGATTGTCTTCTTTCCAAAATTGTATGGTTTGTGCAACATTTCTTCACTTCTGTAGTTGTTATAATCATTTTTGTATAGACAAGTAATGTTTGAGAAAATGTTAGTAGGTGTAGTTTTGTACTTGTAGTGCCCACTAAGGTAGGTAAACTCATACCAATGAGGTGTCATTTTTCTCCAAAGAGCACTAGATAATGAATACAGATGGAAATTCCATGGTTTTCACAGATTTCAGTACAGTTGAAGGGGCAGAAATGTAAGAAAATGCCATTTTTTTCCTATAGTTCCACCTTCTGGAAGCATTTGGGCACAACAGGCTTGGGGTAAGAAGGCAATTTACCCATCATTAGATGCGGCAGGTTGTCTACTTTTCAGAAATATATAGTTTTATAAAGTTATTCCACTGTTTTAGGGTAGCTTTACCACAAAAACCCTAGAATGCGCATAATAGTTTACAAAGATGAAAATGTCATTTTGCACTGCTGGTGATTAGGGCTCTACGCTAGCCATGGACGTAGGTAAAACTTTACAAATTTGGTATTTTTTTACTCAGGGGACTCGGGGCTTTTTCAAATAATTGAAACTTTTTCAATCAAGGTAAATGTTTTTGATACATAGTATGTGATTTTATCAAAATGAGTAAATTTTCACTTTTTTGTCATTATGACATCACAGCTTTTTGGACGATATAAAATTCTCTTCATGTAAGGTACCACAAGAAAGCTCAATTTGTTCTGAAAAAACAATATATAGTTTTCCATATGTAACTAGAATTTCCCAGAGTAAATCAAGTCGAAACGGAAGGATAGCAAAAATTCTGAAAAATTGTCTGGCCTGCAGGGAACAGGAAATGGCCCAAGTTTCTGGCACTGAATGGGTTAAGGGAGTGATGCTGTTCGTGGTACTGAAAGGATCCTCTGCACTCCCCTACTGACTAAGTCGGGCATCAGAGAGAATGCTCTCAAACGTCAGGATTGTTGTACTGCTGGTGATGTGCAAGGAAGGGCATCCCTTCCACATCAACAGCAGTTCAACAACCTTGTTTGCTAATGGCCACCTTCTCCTTCCTTTTCCTTGCATCCCTAAATTTTATTCCATATGGCCATGGGTGTCTACAACGAAAAGTGCTTTGAACACATCTAAAAAATCATATCGACACAGAATCAACCTTTACTCTCGGCCCATATTTCTATAATCTCATTGTAATACTTTTTTGTGTGACATAATTCTTAGGTGTCAAAACTCCCACTTATCTTATGTTATGCTGTAAAACATTGTATGCTAGACTATGGTGCTTTTCACAAGGGAGACTATCACCCAATGTGAAAGCAACAAAGTTCATCATACTGCATCTTTACTGCATTCCTAAAAATGTTGTAGTAGGTCTGAACAACAACCTATGGGGCTGCCAGCAGCATTTCACATGATAACTATTTGAGACTGAGATGCTAATTGCAAACTCCAATAAATGACCAACTCATGTGGATGGCAGCCAGTAAATATTGGCTGGAGTTCAAGTGGGCCAGAAGGCCAGCTGTCATACATGCCTCTCCTGCATCAGGATCAGTGGTGTAAAGCAGGAGAAGATGAGTGAAAGAACATGGTAGACAGAACTATATCAGAGGACGTTTCTATTGCCAATGTGAAAAAGCCCTGTGTGGCTTGGGTCTTGTAATATCCTGAGTACTTAAGGGAATGTGCGCTGCATGAAACCAACCTCAGAGCTAGTAATACAACACTGAGAAAAAGCAAGCAGCTCAGGTATGATCTAAAGAAGAAAAAAACCCTAGGCAGGATAAGGGATACATTGGAACCATGCAGCAGGTATAAAGGAAAAGGCCCAGTGAATATAATTATATATTTTATAATA
Source organism: Rhinophrynus dorsalis (assembly GCA_037306005.1). Taxonomy (NCBI): domain Eukaryota; kingdom Metazoa; phylum Chordata; class Amphibia; order Anura; family Rhinophrynidae; genus Rhinophrynus; species Rhinophrynus dorsalis. The sequence continues at coordinate 135,681,552 of CM074723.1, read as the reverse complement.
TATCAGAAAATAAATGGTACCTGCGAGATCCACAGATGGAGCTGATAAGTCCACTGAAAATGAAGTTCAGGCCAAGGGTCAGAGGCAGGCAGCATAGGTACAAAGTCAGGTCCAGGCAGAGGGTCAGAGGCAGGCAGTGTAGGTCCAAGGTCAGATCCAGGTAGAGGATCAGAGGCAGGCAGAGTAGGTGCAAGGTCAGATCCAGGCAGAGGATCAGAGGCAGGCAGAGTAGGTGCAAGGTCGGGTCCAGGTAGAAGGTCAGAGGCAGGCAGCGTAGGTGCAAAGTCAGGACTAGGCAGAGGATCAGAGGCAGGCAGAGTAGGTGCAAGGTCGGGTCCAGGTAGAAGGTCAGAGGCAGGCAGCGTAGGTGCAAAGTCAGGACTAGGCAGAGGATCAGAGGCAGGCAGAGTAGGTGCAAGGTCGGGTCCAGGTAGAAGGTCAGAGGCAGGCAGAGTAGGTGCAAGGTCAGATCCAGGCAGAGGATCAGAGGCAGGCAGAGTAGGTGCAAGGTCAGATCCAGGCAGAGGATCAGAGGCAGGCAGAGTAGGTGCAAGATTGGGTCCAGCCAGTGGATCAGCAATCAGTAGGTCTATCCAGAAGAAAAGCAACTATACTGTTAGGAAACTCGGAGATAACTGAGCACCAGTATGAAAGGCTGCTCAGTATATGAAGGGTGAGATGCAGGTGTCACATGACCGTAACGAAGCTTTGCCCAGCAATGACATCAGAAAATTGGCCAATCGGAAGCAGCTATCCACCACATCACAGCAATGCACCCCAACGGCGCACTGTAGCACCCCGTTGGCGCCGACAGGTCTCCAAAATTAATTTTTATTTATGACTTCATATGATTTTTGCAGTATTCTAGAATCTCAAATACACCCACTACAGTTTTCTCAGAAAGCTTTTAGAGGGAGGAGTTTCTGGTCCTGGTGTACTGCAACATAAAACCATGTCTGCGTACATGGACATTATATATATATCAAATAAATATTTATTTGGGGGAAACAATCCACTTAGAATTATTCATAGTGGGGGTTATAACCATTTTAGTGCCAGAAGGGTGCACAACGCATTGCTTTGCAATGCATTGCATACCCCTCTGGCACTCAAAGGGTTAATGGGTAGTGACAATGTTTCAAGATTAATGTAGGGGTCATGCTAGTTCAATTTTATTCTTAAAGGATCAGTAAAGATTTTTAATGAAAAAATATATACTGTAAGGTTTTTCCCCTTGAGTATAATAAGGGTACTCCCACTACCAAGAGATGCGTTTTTATTACAGTTTACCCCTTAAGGACCAGGAAAACCTGAAGTGGATTTCACTTAAGGAACGGAGCAATTCTGACCTTTTTGACTATGTCTTTGTTCAACAGTGTTTTCCCTCTAAGGCTTTTGTTCCATCCACATAAATTATATACTGTTTTTTACGCACAAATAGGGCTTTCTTTTGATACCATACTTATATGGATAACCCACAGTTTATTTTTGTAAAATTAAACAAAACGGTAAAAAAATGTAAAAAAAAAACCACAATTTTTTTTTCTTTTGGGATCATTTGGGCACAATGGGTTACATTTTTATGGAGACTGCATGAAAGGTATGACCGGTCAGTCATACCTACAAAATGGGCAGTTTTAAGTGGGCACTGTCCCCCCTGGGTGAAAATCCCCATGTCCCTTTTTCCCACCCTATTTTCCCACTTTTGTATTGATGATATTTGGCAGTGTGTATAAGTTTATTACATGGCTCCATAACCAGCCTCCGGCACCAGCGGTGAAGGGGTTAATACACCCAGCTGCTGCATTTTTTGTTACCACTAGGTGTCTCCTCTCTGCTTCTCTCTCCCTTACTTTGATGTAAGGGAGAAACAGGCAAAGGAAAGACACAGAGGCACTGTGTAAAGCACACTGCCTCATTCATTCAACATGCAGGTACATGTGATCGCTCCTGCAGCGATCACATGACCCAGCACAAGTGACAAGGCTGAAACTCAATGCTCCGGTACCAGAGCGCTCAGTCTCAGTCTGCAATGAATGACAGCAGAGTGAATGGAGGCACACTGCTATCATTTAACCTATGACGTACCAGGACTGTCATGGGTCCTTAACCCCTTAAGGACCAGTGCTCACATGTGAGGTCGGCAATTGACGACCATGGGCTTTTTTTTTTTTTTTTTTTTTTAAAGTATTTCCAGTTCAGGGATCCCGGAGCGGCGTGCAGCCGCGCCAGGAGCCCTGAACTCCATGATGTGCCAGGACCGTCACTGGTCCTTAAGTGCTGGACCACCGTGACTGCCCTGGCACGTCAATGGTCGCGAAGGGGTTAAGGGAAGTTTACCCATGATGGTCCTGGCACATCATGGGTCATTAAGGGGTTAAACCCATGTGCTTTTACTGTACCCTCTAGTGGTCAAATTCCAATTAGTAATTAGTTATTCTGTTACATTCTAATGTAAGGAAAGTCAGTGACATACAGTTCTCCATAGAATGTGATAGAAACTCCCAAGTCACTTCCTGTCAGAACTTCCAGGAAGTAAACACAGAATAAATTCACTTCCTGTTTAATTGAACTGTGATACATTTTGAATTAAAGAGCTGACAGCAATGGGTGTGTCCTTGTTTTACTCAGCAGGAAAAGCTCTATAACATAGGTTTTCATTAAAATCTATACTGCTCATTTAAGCCACATGTGACAGTTCAGCTATGTATCTTTGGCTACTACCTGATTCCTGGCTTATGAGCCATCCTGTTAAGCTCAATATTGGACCCTGATTACTAAGTACAATGTAGTATATTTGCAAAATAAGTTTACCTGCAATATTTAAAGCTGTTTGTTTAGCAGCTCTTTTCTTTGCATTGCAATTGAGACACAGTCATAAGATAAATAAATGCAATTAAATCCTTGTATTAAGGAAGGGTCGTGTACCATTGCCACTGCCATATTTCTGAGGGACATAATGCTATCAATAGGTACACTGCTGACTTTTGCCACCTAAGGGTCTTTATACCAAGCTACGACTACTCAAAATATCCACAATGCAGCCCTGTTCTCCAAACTTGTTTAAATAAGTCAGGGCTGTAAAAATGGGACATTTTGCTCACTATCACATGGCTGCAAATAAGATGCACAATAATGGTGTTTAGGATTTAAAGGAAATAGGCATTTCATAAATATGCTCCCTTTTGTCTGGTTCAGAAATGCGTAACAGGTAGAGCACAAGGCTTGCTGGCAGGGTACATGACACTAAAGGGATTCAGCCTCTCTAAATGCCCCCTATTGTTCTGTTGCTTTCCCTCATTTACTTAAGAGGGTTTCCCTATCCCACCGACTCCTTCCTGGCTCAGGGTACAATGGAAGCAGGGGAGCTCTCTGCGAATCGGCAGGGAGATCATTAGCTGAGGGGGGGCATTAGGAGGGGTTCTTATGCCCCACCATGAGGTCTGACCTTTAATACCTAAAAATAAATACTTCATCGGAACTGTCGACAACGTGTGCCTGGTTCGCAAGCACACGTTGTAGACCATTCTGATGAAGTATTTATTTTTAGATATCATTATAGTGGCGTTGCTGAAGAGCTGCGTCTGGTCAAGCGACCAGAATCTGCTTCTGACGGCTTTACAGCTCATCAAGCAGAAAGGGGAGGGAGCGGAGAACTTTATTTTCCTATATCTGTCCAACCATAATGGTTTGAGAGATAAAATAAGTGCAAGTACTCTTTTAATTGTATCAACCATATAGTTAATACTTTTTTTCTGATATTACTTTCTCTTTAAGTTCCTTTTCACACAATCTTAAAGGGAATCCATCACCCCTATACAAGCTAGTCTGTATAGTTTCATTAAATAGTGAATATATATATATATATATATATATATATATATATATTAATGTTTATTAATTTTTTTTTTTTTTTAGCGGAACTACCACCCAGTAATAAAATTGCACCACATAATTGCCCCTCTGGCGACTAGCTACTCAGTAGCGCTAGTTGCCAGAATTATTACCTGATTAAAGAGAAATCACTAGTCATGTGTTGTGTTTAATTCATGTTTGTTTAGCAGTTTTAATGCTCAATTTACTAGCATTTGCTAACACATTTTAGGATCAGAAGAGTGCAAAACAATGTATTGCACACCTCTCTGTTCCTTAAAGTGTTAAACTCTGATTCCTCTGGCATTATGCTGCGTAGTTCAACATGTTTATGACCTTTATTTGCTTTACAAGGGTCAATTACACAGAATTATCACTATTGACTTAGGTAACACCTCTGAAACAGTTGGCAAGTAATGGTATTAAGTAACTACATACAAGACCTGGGCTAAATCCTGGCTGTCAGGTAAATGAAGGTTTACATAGTTTATCTGATGTTCTTTAAGACTTCCGTCTGATTGGAGAATGTGTTTTTTATTTGTAGTTTTTTTCTGATAATAATATTGATTATATATGAGTTTTGATGTACTAAGAATGTCAGCAGTTCTGGCAAAACCCACAGCACTGCATGGAACAAATAAAACATCTCATTGATTTAAATTAAACTTTTAACCCCTTTTTATGTGAGAGAAGTCACCAGCATATCGCTTCACAATTTATTGGAGACCTCTAGCATTCAAGGAGTTAAAGCAATAGTAATATATACAAATAAACAGCACTTTGATTAATGTGCATAGTTTGTAGTCCATGTAGAGCTGCGTATCAATACTATCTGATTTGTAGTTCATCAGTAATTTCATTATAAAGGATCCCCTCCTGCCCCTTTCACCCACATCATGCTGCCTCACATGCTGGTTTGGACAGAGAGCAGCGAGGGCCAATCTTCAGTAAGCATCAAGGGGGGCAGGGATTACCTTATAATCACTGCATGAAGATTGTCCCCTGCTGCGAGCTGTCCGGTCCGATGACCAGATTCCACATCTGAGGGGAGAGAGCTAAGAGAAGGTAAAAGGGAAGGGAGGGGGATCCTTTATAATGAAATTACTGATGAACTACAAATCTGCTAGTATTAAAGGGGAAGTAATACTTAAGATGTAAAAAAATTTATGTTGTAGGGTTTATGTCCCTGAATAAAACAAGGGTACTCCCACTGCTGAGAGATATTTTATTAAAAAATTATAACAGCTTAAACTTGAATTTTTTCACAGTGGCCTGAAAATTTACAGTGGCGCTGTTGCTATACCATCCTATGGAGATTTATGTTCTACAGACCAGAGCAGTCCATAGAACAGCACCACTGTAAATTTTCAGGCCACTGTGATTTTGCACCTATTAAATTCAAGTTTGAACTGTTATAATGTTTTAATAAAGTATCTCTCAGCAGTGGAAGTACCCTTGTTTTACTCAGGGGGATAAACCCTACAACATATATTTTTTTAAATTTTAATTATTACTATCCCTTTAATACACAGCTCAACATGGACTACAAACTATGCACATTAAATGAAGTGCTGTTTATTTGCATCTATTACTATCCATTTAAAAGCCCCTTTAAACCTTTAGAGTTTAATAGAGGTAAGCAATCCATGTATTGAGTATCCCTCTGGTGAGCAAACGGTTAAGTAAATGGGAATTTGTATTTACCTGCTATGGGACATTTGGTTTGCCCCAGAATTGCTCCAGTTCTTACAACAAGAACCTCACTAAATAGAGTATGCATATGGATGGACATCTCGTTACATACTTTGCAGGGCAAAGGGAGTCATGTGTTGGGCCTTGAGCTATTGGTGACTACAACTAACATCTAGTGACTGGTTGTGGATGATGGGAATTGTAGCTGGAGGTCCCACACTTGATTACCGTTGTACTAGGGGAATATTGAAAAAAGTCCGGCCTTTGCCAGATCCACTGATTAATGAGCCAGGGGAAGGCAATCATAAATCTCATTGAAGTTATTTCATATGTTCCAAACACAACCTTTAAAGGGTTAGTATTGTCTCACCTTCATAAAATTGAATCTTGTAGCTATTAAAAAAACTAAACTAAACACTCCTATTCTTATCTCTCAAACCTTTATGGTTTGAGAGATAATCTCAGCTAAAGTTTCCCCCTCCATCCCCTTTCTCTGATGTCAGTGCTCTAGCTGACTGCAGGGGAATCCGGTCCCGGGACCGTTGGAGGCTCTTCAGCAGAGCCGAGATCGAGAAACATAGAAAGAGTTGTCACTGGAACAGTCTACAAAGTGTGCTTGCAAACCAGGACTGGGAGTGTTTAGTTTTTTAATAGCTACAAGATTCAATTTTATGAAAATGAGACAATACTATCCCTTTAAATGCAATAAGAGTATTAAGGATAACACAGGCATGACTAGATAACTCAGTTCTGTGAACAACGCATAAGCCATCATGTGATACAAATTCTGGAACTGGTTCTCCAGAATCACCATAAGTGGATGTGCAGCTAAAGTGTCCTCAGGCAGCTGAGCCAATATGAACCCATTGTTTGGTCGATTTTTGCAAAAGCTGAAAAACTATGGATTGAGTGTCCATATTGTCCAGCTACAGACTTAATGTGACAGCCTAAATGTACATATCATTATCCATAATCTCTAGTTCAGATAGACCTCCAGCTGTTGAGTACGACAGCTCACATCATCCCCAAGTAGTCCAACAAATGACTGTGCTAGATGTGGTAAAAATACTGTGTAACTCCAACACCTACCAGTGTTCCGTGCAAGCACTGAAAAACAACTGTTTTCTGAGTCCTAAATCTAGGCCTATATATTATCTAGAAGTGCAGCCATTCCTGCCTTTTCCAGGACTCACTGTCCTCCATTACCATAGCAAGCTTGCCAGGTGTCTAAGAAGTGATAAGTGCTGTATCATTTGTAAATGGCCTGAGAACAATGTAAAACCATTTCTGAATACAAAAGAAGTGAGTGCTACTCTCAATACATTAACTGAATTAACTCTTAAAAAGAGCACTCACAGAATTAACCAAATGCTCTTTGAATAGGGCAGGTTGCACGTGTATTAAAAAGCAAGTTTATTTTACATAAAATACAATTTTTACAGGTTCTAACTAGAAGTGCATGAAAATCCACAAAGGCCTTTTGATGGGAACCTTGTACTTTGCCTCCTTTTGCACTCTCCGTTCACTTTAGGGAACCCTTTTTTCACCATATAATTCCCAGCCTAAGGATTTCTTCCTTCCTAGTGGACCTGGGGTGATTCCGGGGGTGGGGGGGAGCTACATCCACAGAGTGCATGCTTTGCTCTCAGGACCAGGAGCCAGAACTTTCTCAGACAGGCCAATATATACGTCTTTCTCTTTCAACCATTGTAGAACACAATAACCACAGGGTTACTAGCTACCACTAGGAGGCAGAGTGCTTGCAGGCACATGTTTTCTTGTCCCAAGACCCTCACAGTAAGTGTGTCCTATTCCTGTGGCACAAACCAGAAATGGATTGAGGCATTGGACAATCCCTGCATATATTTTTAACTATTTTAATAAAAGCTATGGTGAATCTCTAGTATTCAGACAGAAAAAAGAAAGAAAGAAGATGCGCTTCCTTGTGTGATATCTTCCAATAATGTAAAACACCTCACCACCACCAGTGGGGCAATACTCACAAATGTATATGCTGGAGAGACACTTTTTGTAGACCAGCAGCTCAGGGTCTGGGATTTTTATAGCTGTCCCTCACACAACTGTCTTTCAACTTCTTTAGGGCACCCGGCTGCTCTCCTGGATACCTCTACTTGCGAAGGACCAAATATGTACTCCAAAGACAAAAAACACACAAGGGGTGCCAATAGTGCCTTATCACGAGTAGTATTGTAGAATTAAATAATAGAAGCATTTATTTTACTTATGTTTTAAACAATACATTTTTATATATTTTTGGAGTCATTCTTGGAGCAGCTTTTTCTTCTATTTTTTTTTATTTTTTCTGTCCTTCCTGACAGAGCTTATATCTACACCCAAAGGAGATACAAGTGAGGATACAGGATAAAACTGAGCAGGGACGGTAAGGAATTCCCTGCATCATACAAACGCTGTATTTGTACATATGTATCTATACAGCAATGTTGAAATGTGAGTGAGATTTTTATCATTGCTACTTTGGTTCTAATGTTTGAGTGATAAGGCACTATAGGCAACCCTTGTGTGTTTTTTGTATTTTGGAGTACATTTCTAGCATTCAATTTAGTAAGCCAGTGGGAATTTGGAGAATGTTTATTTGATCCCTACGATACCATTGATTTGCCACAGAATTGCTTCAGTTCTTCATTGTATATCAGCCTCATTACATGCCCTGCAGGAATGTCTAAATGTACCAGTACTGAGTTTTCCATATTCATGACTCACCTCATAAACTAGGCATTTAGCCTGCCTTACCACATTGCTTTTGCACTATTGACACGATTTATATCACTTCTGAAAACTAATAAATAGTATCTATCCAAACAAACACTCAGAAGTCTGTAAACTAAGGAACAAGTTGACCTTATACCTTTGATCAGACAGAAAGTCCTGTTTGGTGCACCTAGCAAAACATTTTGAAAAGGCAAATAGATCACTTACATGTTTGGTACACAGGTTAAAACACAAACAAACTGCTAGGAGAGTTTTATCCTACAGATCAAAATCAATCAGATCGATCACATACCCCCCAAGTGTCCCTCGGTAGGAGGGACAGTGCCTCTGAGACCCAAATCCCTCTGTCCCTCTTTCTCACCCTGGTGTCCCTCTTTTTAGGTGATCAGACTGTGTGGTGTGTATAAGTGCCACTTTTCTCCAGAGCACTGAAACCCACATTAATGTTTGTTTAACCCTTTGAGTGTCAGCGGAGTTCACAAATCATTGTAAAACAATGCGTTGAGTACACCTCTGGCACTCAGAGAGTTAAAGAGATAGTAATACTTCATTTTCACTTACCTGATTATTGTACATAGTTAAGTTTGCAATAGATGCCTCCTACTCTGATTCTCAACAACAGCGTACTTTTCTTAAAATTGGCTCTTCAATCCTACCGCCTCCCATCCCTATTCATGATGTCATCAATGCTCCTGCAGATATGAGATCTGGTCGCTTGACCAGACAGATCTCAAGGAGGGACAAAAGACTCAAGCTGGAATCCAAGTCCCTGTGTGAGGAGTGAGTCATGCACACCTCCCTACAAATCTTGTCTTGTCTTCTCTCCCACTCTGCCTGAACTACTTCCAAACACGTGACCATTTCACTTCAGTGCAGCAGAGGAGCTAAGCAGACCTGGTCACAGCATAAAACTTGTGTTTCAACAATTAAAATAAAATAATACTTGTGTTTCATCTAAAAGTTAGTCCTTTCAATAGTAAAAAAATTTTTAAAAAGTGTTCTTAATATGTTCTTACAACAAAAGAAAGCATCACTGAGCCCATCAGGAAGCCAGCATATAAGATGAATGTGGGTATACGCGTCACATAGTATATCTTTAATTTGTTGATAATGTGCCCAAAAAAAACTGTGATCACGGCACCCTGTGCATCAAGGGATCTATCTAACAAACTGTAAAATAGTCAGTGGTATCGCTACTATCCTAAAACTCGCTAGTGTATTGAGTAAATCATAAAAAACTAAAAACAATTACTGTAGGAGAGCGCTACAAATGACAACATTAAAACATTTATTATGTAAAACATAACAAAATAAAATACAGTAAGATCTAGACTAAAAAGATCATAAGAGCTAAATTCTAACTTAACGGTCCGGAGCTATATATACATTGGTGCACTTAAAAATACTTTTTGTCTCCAGATAATGTTGTCTGATGTGTAGAACAAGTCCACTAGTTTAGATATAATGTCTGTGTCAGTAAAGCAGTAGGTTCTCTTCTAATCCGTATATATATTAGGATCTAGCGTGCAGGTCAATGGATGTTTAACTTCTTAACAATGTCTCCCCCGTCTCTGACTTCAGACTCAATTCCCATATTTATTCATCAATATATGCTTCAAAATATGCTGATATTACCTTGGGTAACCAGGTCTTATGTTCACTCACTGTGTCTATGAGGGCAGAGCAATCTTCCAGTTACATCCCGTTTCCTGCTACTCCATATTACTGCAGACAAAAGAAACAACAACAGCCTCGATTTTCTTAAAGGGATAGTAATACTTCGTTTTATCTTTATTTTATTTTGTAGGCATTAAAAAAACATGAAGAACGATATAAGTCTTATCTCTCAAACCTTTATGGTTTAAGAGATATTCACAAACAAAGTATCCCCCCCCCGTTCAGCCAGATCAGAAGGGAGGTGCACAGGTAGACTGCAGAGAGGGACAATCTTCAATTAAGATAAGGGAAAAAGCTGAAAAACTTGTCAAGGGGGGAAGGGCTTTCATTGTTTTTACACAAAGAAGATTGTCCCCTTCTGTTATCTGTCTGGTCTTACAACCAGATTCACATCTGAGAAGAGATGACTTACACTAGGAAAAAAAGGCGGGAGTGGGAAACACTGCTTGTGAATATCTCTTAAACCATAAATGTTTGAGCGATAAGACTTATATCATTCTTCATGTTTTTTTAATGTCTACAAAATAAAATAAAGTTAAAACGAAGTATTACTATCCCTTTAAGGCTGTATATGCAGTTAACTGAGACTTGTATCCTCCATCTTCACTGACAGCTACTATCCATTCGCGTTCATGGAAAGAATCTCTGGCGCGTTTTGTGCTGTATATCCAGCACTTCCTCAGAGAGAGGAAGTGCTGGATATACAGCACGAAACGCGTCAGAACATAAGGACTGGTTACCCGAGGTAATAGCAGCATATTTTGATGCATATATTGATGAATACAGATTTTCTATGGGATTAAGGTCTGGAGGCTGGCTCGGCCACTCCAGGACCTTAATGTGCTTCTTCTTGAGCCACTCTTTTGTTGCTTTGGCTGTGTGTTTTGGGTCATTGTCATGCTGGAATACCCATCCACGACCAATTTTCAATGCCCTGGCTGAGGGAAGGAGGTTCTCACCCAAGATTTGATGGTACATGGCCCCGTCTATCGTCCCTTTGATGTGGTGAAGTTGTCCTGTCCCCTTAGCAGAAAAACACCCCCAAAGCATAATGTTTCCACCTCCATGTTTGACGGTGGGGATGGTGTTCTTGGGGTCATAGGCGGCATTCCTCCTCCTCCAAACACAATGAGTAGAGTTGATGCCAAAGAGCTTGGTCTCATCTGACCACAACACTTTCACCCAGTTCTCCTCTGAATCATTTAGATGTTCATTGGCAAACTTCAGACGGGCCTGTACATGTGCTTTCTTGAGCAGGGGGACCTTGCGGGCGATGCAGGATTTCAGTCCTTCATGGCATAGTGTGTTCCCAATTTTTTTCTTGTTGACTATGGTCCCAGCTGCCTTGAGATCATTGACAAGATCCTCCCATGTAGTTCTGGGTTGATTCCTCACAGATCATTGAAACTCCATGAGGTGAGATCTTGCATAGAGCCCCAGACCGAGGGAGATTGACAGTTATTTTGTGTTTCTTCCATTTGTGAATAATTCCACCAACTGTTGTCACCTTCTCACCAAGCTGCTTGGTGATGGGCTTGTTGCCCATTCCAGCCTTGTGTAGGTCTACAATCTTGTCCCTGAAATCCGTGGACAGCTCTTTGGTCTTGGCCATGGTGAAGAGTTTGGAATCTGATTGATTCATTGCTTCTGTGGACAGGTGTCTTTTATACAGGTAACAAGCTGAGATTAGAAGCATCCCTTTAAGAGAGTGATCCTAATCTCAGCTTGTTACCTGTATAAAAGACACCTGGGAGCCAGAAATCTTGCTGATTGATAGGGGGTCAAATACTTATTTCACTCAGTAAAATGCAAATCAATTTATAACTTTTTTGAAATGTGTTTTTCTGGATTTTTTTGTTATTATTCTGTCTCTCACTGTTCAAACAAACATACCATTAAAATTATAGACTGATCATTTCTTTGTCAGTGGGCAAACGTACAAAATCAGCAGGCGATCAAATAATTTTTTTCCTCACTGTATATACGGGTATTGAGTATGAAGTCTGAGATGGGGAGACATTGTTAAGAAGTTAAACATCCATTGACCTGCCCACTAGATCCTAATATATATACGGATTAGAAGAGAACCTACTGCTTTACTGACACAGGCATTGTATCTAAAATGGTGAACTTGTTCTACACATCAGACAACACTCTCTGGAGACAAAAAGTATTTTTAAGTGCACCAACGTATATATAGCTCGGGAGCTTTAAAGGGATAGTAATACTTCATTTTTTCTTTATTTTATTTTGTAGACATTAAAAAAAACATGAAGAACGTTATAAGTCTTATCTCTCAAACCTTTATGGTTTGAGAGATATTCACAAGCAAAGTTTCCCCTCCCACCCCTTTTACCTAATGTAAGCCATCTCTTCTCAGATGTGGAATCTGGTTGTAAGACCAGACAGATAACAGCAGGGGACAATTTTCTTTTTATTAGAACAATGAAGGCCCTGCCCCCCTTGACAAGTTTTTCAGGTTTTTCCCTTATCTTAATTGAAGATTGTCCCTGTCTGCAGTCTACCTGGGCACCTCCCTTCTGCTCTGGCTGAACAGTGTTACATTAGTAGTAGGAGGGGGATACTTTATTATTGAATTACTCTTGAACTACAACTGACAGAATTGAAATAACAGTCTCCAAAGTCCAAATACTATGATGATTAATTAGAGCTGCTTTTATTATGAAACATTACTATCCCTTTAAGTTAGAATTTAGCGCTTATGATCTTTTTTAGTCTAGATCTTACTGTATTTTATTTTGTTATAGTGTATTTTACATAATAAATGTTTTAATGTTGTCATTTGTAGCGCTCTCCTACAGTACTTGGTTTTGTTTATAATGTGTTGGCTAGCACTGTGTCGGTCAAAATATGAACCCTTTGAGTGCCAGACAGGTAAGCAACATATTGCTTTGCAGAGATTGAACACTTTGTAAAGATCCAGCTATATTGATGCACATCACAGTGCCTGTATGGACCTTCTATTAACGCTTTGAGTGCCAGAGGGGTGTGCAGCACATTGCAAAGCAATGTGTTGCTTACCCTTCTGACAGTCAAAGGGTTCATACTGTGAATGACACAGCACTAGCAAACACATTGTAAACCAATAAAATATATTCTGTGTGAAATGGTATGAAGTGGATGTCTGCACTCAGTTTATATGCCTGCTTTCTGATGGGCTCAGTAACGCTTTCTTTTGATGTAAGACCATATGAAGAACACTTTTTAACATTGTACACATCTTTTACTATTGTATGGACTGACTTTTTGATGAGAAACTAATTTTATTTATTCCTTTTCTATATTTTTTTTAGACAGCATAAAATGGTAGTAAGTCCAGCACATTAATATGTTAGATTCAGACAGTGAGTGTGTGGGGGGGGGGGGGTTAACTCTCGTAACACATCATGTAGCGTTTGGAATGGAGTGCTTGTTACCAAACAAATGTACATTTACCAGCAGCTTGTTGCATTTGCAGATTTTGGCGAGAGCAAGCTCACAAGAGAATAAAGAAAGATGGCTGCTGAAATTCACAGAGGGAGCTAATAAACAGTTTAACAAATTTCTTAAGAGTGGCGCTTACAGAAATATGTTAATATTAAAGGAAATACAGAATAAAGACAGTTTATGTACATAAAGCATTACTATCCATTTAAACTTCAGTATATGTGTTTATAAATCAGTCTGTGAAAATAAAATACTTTGTTCTTGCTCTAAATCATTTATTTAACTACAAAAAGACGTGTCAATTGGTCATGAAATAACCCAAAACGTCTCCTCCAAAAAAGGTTGGTAGGGTGAATGTTTAAGAGTGGTGCTAGAGTTCGCCGCTTGTTGACGTAGTCCCCCTGTAGTGGGTTGTGCTGCGGACTGGGCCATATAAACTTGCTGACCACAAAGCCAGATGACCCCCTCCAGTTGAGCCAAAGAAGGCCCAGGATTACCCACTACAGCAAGGTCTAACACTACCAACCCCAGGAAGGATATACTATATAATAATTCGCTAAATCGTGTGTAACGCCCGACATGCGCAGTAGACACAGGCTGGCAGCAAAGGGACAGAAATGGCAGGTAATAGCAAGGTCTGATACAGGCAAGGTCAGCAACAGGCTCGATACAGGTAGTAATTTCACTAGAACTAGAACAGGAACGCAGAATATACTAGAGACAGGCACTAGAACATGTTCTGGCTCATAGGATGCTATAATCGTTCACCGGAGAGACCAGCGCGCATCCTATATAAAGACCTTAGCTGGAAGTTCTGTTCCAGAGCTATGCTATAAGCCATGTCAGTGACTCCTAAGATCATAGAGTCACCCAAGACCAAAGAAAAGCGCAGTGATGGGGTGAAACACTAGGGAAACACTGGGGAGGCATGACAGCCCACTAGTCACTCCCCCAGCAACATCACCTAAAACAAAGGTGTCACTCTCTGGACATTTGAAATGCTGGGAGGTATACTATCTTTAGGATTTTTTATTTTGTTTTATTTTCCTCCGTGTAAAAGTATGTAATTCTGCACAAGGACAAGGGGTATTGGTAGATACTGCCTGAGGGTGTAGAGCCCCAGACCTCTTACTTAACCCTTGGAGGCACATTCACACACCTTTGGCAAGCAGAGAGTTACATTTCTGGATCCTACCATTGTTGCCAGCTTGGTTCATGAAATGGAGCTAATCTCTACACTAAATGTTTTAGAGGACTCTCTAGCATTCAAATGGTTAAATATCTCATTTAAACCAATGGGAAGGTTTGGGATTTGTTCCCTATAATGCTGTTGGCTTGCCCCAGAATTTCTTCACTTTTCCTTGTGCGTAGTGCACATTGTACACTGATATACACCTATGATAAAGGGGTACATGTGCTTATTTACAAATGTTTTAGTAAAGATTACATTCCAAAGCGTTGATGACTGCCCTACCCTTCAAAAGGTTAACCCTTTGAATACCAGAGTGGTATGGAACACATTTCTTTGCAATGCGTTCCGTACCACTCTGGAACTCAGAGGGTTAAAAGCCCCACTTAAATCAACAGGAATTTGGGGAATTTTCGTTTCTCCCCTGCGGATCAGTTTTTTGCTCCAGAATTATTCCAGATCTTTTCAGTACATCTCACTCAGTAATTACAAATCAAAAACCTAACTATACGTGATTTTTTAACAGTAAAAGTAATATTAGTCTATACTTTTGACTGTAAGCTCTCACGAGCAGGGCCCTCTGATCCTTCTATTCTGCACATTTGAATGTATTATTTATTACCTCTGTACGTTTATTCCCTATTGTACAGCGCTGCAGAATTTGCTGGCGCTATATAAATAAAGAATAATAATAATAAATCTAGCCGGGATCTGCAGCACATACAAAATATTCACAGCTGCTTCAGAGTTGCTGATTGAAGCACTGACCGTTGCAGCTCCCAGAATGCTCTGGGGATCCAGTAATGCACATTGCGTAATTGCACAACATTATATACTGTACTTACACAAAACATCTCCATGGATCTGTACATTCACTGTTCCTTTGATTCACTGGATTGCTAAGATGCTAACCGCGTCAGCTTGAAGATCAAACAGAATACATTCACCCAACTGCAAATAATGTTACTGAGAGACAGCTCTTTCTAATCGGTGACAGCTTGTTGCATCAGATGCAGATATTATTATTATCGTTCATAAATCTCCAACCTTTTCCTCAGTGCTGTATAATAAAGATAGCACTGGATCCCATTGTTTTTTTTATAACTAAGCTGATTATTTATTTTCTCTTGAAAAAATCTGTTGAGAGTTTGTGAAAAGGTACTCAAATATTTTTTAATATGCTACTATCATTTCAAAAGACAACATTCCATTCTTCCTATATTAAGTCCTTGATGACTGGAGAAGTGTGCAACATATTGAATGCATTGAACCCCCCACTTGTCCTTATGTTAATTCTGTATCTTTTTTGTTTGAGCTGTAAAAGGGATGTTGTTACACAGAGAAATCAGATCTGAATGGAATCTGAAAACAGAATCAGAGACCTGGAGAAGGGATCAATGAGACTTTTAGAGTTCCTGTCCTAAGAATGCAAATATGTTTATGTGGCAATGACAGCCTCAAGCATCTTGTGAGATCTCTCAGCTCTTCTTTAGTGTCTAGACACTAAGGATCATACAGCTATTGTTCTTAGTGCATATAACTGTGGATATTGAGTAGCAAAAGAGGCACTTTGCAAAAGCACTATGATTTTACCCTGAGCCTGAACCTCATCCATACCCAACACTGCCTGCCAAATCTTTCACTTCAACTATTAAGGGCCCTAACAATTTAAAAGACATTTTACTAAGTTTGCTCCTATGGCAGCTGACTTGGTAAAAAGCCTCCTATCAACCATTTGAGGTCAGTTAATTGACCTCTTTGACTGGAAAGCCACACAGAAATATGTGGTTCTCAGCCACCAACCTTTGTGGTTTCTATATGCAGTCTCCATAGACCCTCTGTGTCAGGTTTTTAAAGGGATAGTAATACTTCGTTTTATGTTTATTTTATTTTGTAGGCATTAAAAAAACATGAAGAACGATATAAGTCTTATCTCTCAACCCTTTATGGTTTGAGAGATATTCACAAGCAAAGTTTCCCCTCCCGCCTCTTTTACCTAGTGTAAGCCATCTCTTCTCAGATGTGGAATCCAGTCCATAGACCAGACAGATAACAGCAGGGGACAATCTTATTCCTATGAGAACAATGAAAGCACTGCCCCCTTGACAAGTTTTTCAGGGTTTCCCTTATCTTAATTGAAGATTGTCCCTCTCTGCAATCTACCTGGGCACCTCCCTTCTGCTCTGGCTAAGCAGTGTTACATCAGTAAAAGGGGCGGGTTGGGGATAGCTTGTCATTGAATTACTCTTGAACTACAACTCTGGCATAATTGAAATAACACTCTCCAGGGTCCATATACTATTATGAAACATTACTATCCCTTTAAGCTCAATACAGAGGATCTATGGCAATGGTGAAAAATTACTTGAAAACCTGAGGAATGTCAGGTTGTATGTTAGCTTAACTCTTATCTCACTTGAGCCACCTAGTTATGGGAATATTTAGGATTTGTCTTACTCTGAAATTTTTCAAATTTGAAAATAGTTTTTATAGACAAATATGCAGAACATGGCACCATCATATGCCAGCGCCTTTGTGCACCTGAGTGAGCAAAGAAATATTCTACCTAGATTCAGCAAATATATCACTTGTTAATATCAATAATATGGTGTGTTATTGATTTGGCATGGCAGTGAGCAACAGCTTCTTGAGGTTTTAGAGCATGTAAATAGTATTTTCTCCACAATATATTTTACTACACAAGTGCTAATGATATCAGATGTGGATGATGATGCTGCTGCTGATGGCCTAATTATTAATTATGATGTTGGTGATTTAGATTATTCTTCTCATTCTTCCTCAGCTAGAGATAAAGTAGAGAGAGAGAGAGAGATGATGATTTGGCCCAAAATTTGCTGAAAACAAAATACTTCCACCACTGGAATTAAAAAATATGCCTGTTTATAAAACTCATTTAGAGATCAGCTGGAAAGTCTGTACATGTAAACATCCCTAAAAATACATAGTTATCTATATAATCATATATCATCATCATCATCATTGTCACTGCTCCCAAGACCAGCCCCCACCCAGTCACACTCATTATGAATGACTTTTAAGCAGCATTCAGGTTAACATCCACAGCCTTAGCTATGATGAATGTGTTTGCTGCTGGTCAAAGTGCAGAACCAATGAACCCTAATGTTAGCACTATTGCAACATCTATCCAAGTGATTCTCAGCTCCATTCCTCGGAGGACACCAACAGATCAGGTTTTAAGGATAACGCTGATTAAGCATGAGTAGAGAAAAAACAACGATGGAGCCACTGATTAGAAAACTTTAACCCCTTTGAGTGCCAGAGGGGTATGCAATGCATTGCAAAGCAATACATTGTGTGCCACATTAGCACTCAAATGGTTAATCAAGCAGTAGTATCTTGGAAACCTGCACTGGTGGTGTGCCCTGAAGGCTAACATTGAGAAACACTGACCTAGCCTCTGTAGTAGTACAATCCATCAGGAAGTCCTCAGTCTGTGAAATCTCCATTATGGCGATATGGAGATACATCTCTCATGGTCCAAAAACTAAACATGTTGCTATCTGTTGTCTGTGTAAAAAAACAAATGGGACAACTACTGGTCTGATTGGGAGACACACAGCAGCACTTCAGAGGCACAACAACTAACAGTAATAAAAGAAATCTAAAAACTTCCCTGGGCCGAGGAGCACATAGTCACTTTCTCAGAGAGTGGGAAAACATTTTCTTCAATACTGATGTCTCCTACTGCTATTGTGGAAATGCATACAGTTTTTTTGGCCGCAGAGGCCCTTAACGCATCTCAAAAGTGCCAATACAGGAACTGAAACTGAAGAAAGCAGAAAAAAACCTAATCACTACTGGATCTATTGATATGGGACCCTAAGCCCCAAATCAATCCCAAAATGTGAAATGTTAGTAGAATTAACCTATGAGTGTCAGTGGGATATGCTTAACTCACTGGCACTCACAGGGTTAATCCCACTATGTTAAAGAACAGCCCTTGACAATAAACACTTACCAGTATTCCTGATGTCCAGCTGAGTCTTCAGCAGCCTGGTTAGCTACTGTCCGTCTTCTTCAATCTTCCTTCTTTTTTCTGAAATCTTCCATCTTATCTTCTTTTATATCTTTCCTGTAAAGAAAAAAAAATGCAAATAAATATAAAAAAAAATTGCTCCCAAGATATGCCTGACTTAACCCTTTAGTGCCAGAGGGGTACCACTCTGGCACTTAAATGATTAAATGCAGTTTGGCATAGCTCTTAAAACAATGTGCTGCCATTCCGGTTTGATAAAAGCACAAGTCATTCCTTTGTGTCACAAAGGAAAGGCCATCCACTAGTTAAATATTTCCCCGCTGCCTCTGCTGGCTCTCCTGGTGGTGGCAGGAATGATATTAACACAGGCCGCTCCCTCCATACCTTCCAGGCTGTTGCCCGAGTCCAATAGAGGGAATTTTTAACATAGCTTGTCTTTTTATATGGCCAGTCTATGTTCAAAATGGATTCCAGCTTCCAATTAGCTGGCATGTGTGCTTACGCACCTGCCAGCCAATCAGCTTCGGGGGGGGGGGGGTGATGAGGAAACCCGAAACCAGGTATCAGCTAATGTTGACAATATTATTAAAGGGTAGCAGCAGGGTAGTCTTGTAGTGATTAAGATAATAGAAGGGTTACTAACTAATAGTATTTAAGACTGTGTGATGTCCATCAACTTTATTAGAAGGACCCAGCATGATTTTATGAAGAATAGATCATGTTAAACTAGTTTACTTGCATTTTACGAAAGGGTAAGTAGTAATTCCAACAAGAGTATTGCTGTTGATGCAGTATAAAAGGATTTTGCAAAAGCCTTTAATACTGTGCCTTACAACAGGTTACTTCAGTTTGTGTAGTGATATCTGTGCATGGATAATGATCTGGTTAAATGATAGATGGCAGAGCTGTTGCAAGTAGAACCTTTTCACGTTGGTCTAAAGTTAGAAAAGGGATGCCACAGTGTTCTATCTTGGGCCCAGAGCTTTTTAACTTGATTATTAACAAATAAAGAAAGAAAAAGATAGCCCTTATTTTTTTTTCTTTTTCTTTCTTTTTTTCTTTCTTTATTTGTAAGTTATTTTTCCCTGTAGCACCCATTTACTATGTGCCTATAACTTGTTTATTAATGAGCTAGAAGAAGGTAGTGAAAGTAATGTTTCAATCTTTGCTGATGACACTATGCTGTGTAAGATCTGCAAAATGATTTGGATAAACTGAGTGAATTGGCAGAAAAGTGGCAGATGTGGTTTAATACAGATAAATGTAAGGTTATGCATTTGGGCTGCAGAAATAAACATGCTACAGATACACAAAATGGGAAACTACTTAGAGAGTCATTAGAAAAAGATTTAGGAGTTCTGAAAGACAATAGACTTCAGAGCAACGTGCAGTGTCACTCAGCTGCTGCAAGAGCCAGTAGGGTTCTATCATGTAAAAAAGAGGTATAGATGAACGGAATGGGAAGATAATTCTACTTCTATATAAATCGTTGGCAAGATGTAATCTGTAATATGGAGTACAATTTTGTGCACCATTTCTGAAAAAAAGACATTATTTAACTGGAAAAAAAATCCAGAGATATACAACAAAACTGAAAAAGGATTTGGGGATGAGTTATAATGAGAGACTAGCCAAACTGGGTTTGATTACTTTAGAGAAGAGATGTCTAAGGGGTGATGTAATTACCATTTACAAATATATTCAAGGTCAATACAAAGAACTCTCTAAGGAACTATTAACTCAAAGAGCTTCGTGAAAAACAAAAGGTCATTCATTGAGACTAGAGGAAAGGCATTTTCAACTAAAACAAAGGCAGAGATTTTTTACAGTAAGAACTGTAAAGTTATGGAATTCTATGCCATGGAGGTTGTGCTTGCAGATACTGTATTTGCTTTCAAAACAGTAATGGATACCTTTCTAACTCAGAACAATATTGATAATTATGATATTTGGTTTCAGAA
This sequence comes from Rhinophrynus dorsalis, assembly GCA_037306005.1. Taxonomy (NCBI): domain Eukaryota; kingdom Metazoa; phylum Chordata; class Amphibia; order Anura; family Rhinophrynidae; genus Rhinophrynus; species Rhinophrynus dorsalis. Next base: position 135,660,944 of record CM074723.1, on the reverse strand, counting down.
TAGATAGAATGTTGATCCAGGGAAATATCCAACTGCCATTTGGAGGCAGGAAGGATTTTTTTTTACCCCTTTGGGGCTTAATTAGAAATGACTTCAATATGTTTTTTTTCTTTTTTTTGCCTTCCTCTGTATCAACAAGTGCTGATCATGGGCTGGATGCAAGTCTTTTGCTAGTCCATCATCTTTGTTACAATGTTTTTTACCTTGGGAGTGACACTTAGTGCATGAAGAACTTTGAGAGACAATCCCACAAAGCTGCAGAAGGATTAAATCAACTACAGCAAGTGATATACTAATGGCTTGTACCTTTCTTCTGGAAAGCTGGCTATGTGGTGACAATGTCTCCAATACAATAGCTGCATTCAGAACAGGAGATATGGTGCATGTACCCTGCTTCCCCCATGTCATAAATGTAATTGTTACTCGGATCGTCTTAGAATCCAACACCCTTAAGGAAATGCTACATATCAGCCATAAAATTGCGTACTGCCAAACAAAAACAACGTATGTTGCCAGCACTACTGCATACAGCTATGGAAGCCTTTAACTTTCCACCATAAGCATTCAGTGAGAATGGGTTTTCAGTGCAACACTTCTATCCAGTAGCAGTGTTGGTAGACTTTTTTTTTTTTATATATAAATGAATCAACATCTAATACCATTAGGGAATCATGTAGCAGAAGAGGAGAAAACACACAAGAAAGAGAAGGATATGGCACATGCATAAACAGCAGCACTGAGGAGGAGGGATTTGGGCAGCTACCATAGATGCCACCATCTATGAAAGTTGGGACCTGTGCTATAAACATTGATGAATGATTGAAAAATAATAATGCGAGTTTAGAATGGAAACATACATGATATTGCATATAATTTGTCTAGCATTCCTTCCTACGCATCATCATCATCATTTGTTTTCACCACCACACAATCCACATCCACCAAGTTAAATAATTTTTATCTTTATGTTGCTGATGTTGTTGTACTGAAGGAGGAGAGGTGTACTCTTGACAGTTACCAGGTAAGCCTATATAAATATTAGGATTCGTTCCCTCATGCCCCTTATAACCTAAGAAGGGCATTTATAGAAGGATTAGCCACTACAGTAAACACATAGCTCTGAAAGCATTGGAGGCTCGGTTAAAATGCTATTGACCCAATACTGTCCCTTTAAATAAATGAGAATAATGGAAATATGTATATGCCCCAAAACAATTCCATTTTACTTTTGTGTGTAAAGCCCACAACCTAAGGTACGTACACTGATTCAACAATCGTAATGCTACTATGTCTGCTGTCACACTTGTTTCTCCCACTTGCTCTCTTTGTCTCATTTGTATCGTATTTTTAGTTGATATGAACTAAAGTTACGTTTTAATAAGGGCTAAATTTTTGACTAGACCCTATGCAACTCTTAGGAGTGCTTATTAGGTCTTTATTAACTAGATATATGTCCTCTTTTGGGGATGTACTAATAAACCTTTGAAATAGTTCGTATACAAATTACACACTGATGGAACTCTATAATTATATATTATAAGCTGTGTACTTCAGCAGAGGAAGGGTTTTTTTTACAGTAAGGTCTGTTAAATTGTGGAATTCTTCGCCCAAGGAGGTGGTTATGGCAGATACAATGGATACATTCAAGAGAAGATTAGATACGGTACATTTCTTTCCAAAGGGAACATACAGAGTTATACTGTTTATTAGTAGGCAGATCAGGAAGGTCTGATAAAGACTAACTTATTTGGTAGCAGGAAAGCTATAAAATTACTGAGGTATGAGGCGAAGGTTGAACTTGATGGACTTGTGTCTATTTTCAACCTAATGTACTATATTACTATGTAACTCTAACACACTGCAAAACAATGTTTTGGAAACCAATTTAATAGTCAAGTAGTTAAAAGTCATATATAAATCAATGGGCATTTTAGGCATATTTATTTGTCTCTGATGCTGCAAATAGTTTGCTCTAAAATTGCTACTCTGTACCTTTCAGATATGCACCTTCAGTGTGTGATACTGACAGTGTCCTCATAAAATACTGACAGGGGCTACAACCTACAGCCCCTACTTGTTCAGGAAATCTGGATTCATCTGAACAGGCTTAATATCAAGTGTAAAAACTGTCTTTAAACAAAACCCTGAATCCAAGCTGATGAACAAATGTTCATATAACAGATAATGATAAAGATAACTTATAACTTTCTGTTCTGGGAGAAGCAAATTGAGCATGAAAGTGAATTTTCTCTTGTGGTCAAAAACTGCATAATCATTGCTCGGCCTCCAAGATACTGTAGATTGTGCATTTTCCTTTCAAATAAAACATTTATATCTAATGTGTATCATTAATATAGTGTATTTTATCTACCTACAAATCATTTTATATAAAGTATAAGAATGATGGTATATTATTTATATATAGTTTTTATAAACTAAACAGATTTTTGAAAAGGTAAATTTACAGTTTATACTATGTACAAGTAAATGTAAAGAGATTACAACACAGACACAGTGCATTACTCAATGTGGTGTTAAACAGATGTGAACCCATATCTATGGGTTCATGGTCAGGTGGGTTGCCTCCCTAGCCACCCCCTCTCCACATGTAACATTTGTGATCAATGGGATTTTGTACTTTTGGTAATTTTGTTGTTTGATCAACTGGAACTTTATCATGAAGATAATAACCTGTAATGCCAATGCCCTAGAACAACTGACCTTTTCTTCTTCACCTACTCTTTAGTTAAGACTTATAATATAATATATGGAATTCTATAAATATTTATTAATTTTCTTTTTCACAAATTAAATGTATATGTACATAAAAAATCTTAATGTGAATTAGTTTACAATAAACTGAACTCATTTAATGATGGCTGTATTGTTCCATAGCATATATGATTGCATGTGATATAATGAGTAGTGTCCAGAGAGGAAGTGATAACAAGACCTTTGACAAATCCAGTTCTTGACACACTTATAGGAGGGTCAACAACATTCTGATCAGCCATCAGGACTGGCTTTACAAACAATGTGGAGGTATTCGTAGTGAATATTTAATATTTTCAAACATATTCAAGTGTAATGACCCAAAAAGAGGCTAAGAAGCCCAGTGGAAATGGATGGATTTCAGATAATTCCCTAGTGTACAGCAGGCACAGGAAACAGGGGTAGGGCAATAGCACCCAGTCTCCTGCCTGATCTTCCATGTCCCCGAGTACCCACACAGTAACCCTGACTCAAGATTAACCCCGCTGTTGCCAGATCACAAAGATTTCTTATACTGGCAATGGAGGGGTTACACTCAATGTATAAAAAATAAAATAAAATATCACTGACCACCACACATGACCCACACCACCCATCCACACAGATGGTTAACCCTACATTGCCATATTGCAGCAAACCCCCAGAACCCATATTGATTTTGTTTTTTAGCTTTTCTTCCTTTTCACTAAGTTTGATTTTTAATACATTAATATGGATATATATATACAGGGCTTAACATTTCCACTCGCCACTAGCCAATGGCGAGTGAAAAATTAGCCCTGGTGAGTAGAAATTCAGCCCTGGTGGGTATGTTTTGGCTTGCAGTGGCGAGTAACTTTTCAGGTCTGGCTAGTAGCAAAGGACTTCAACTTTTAAGGCCTGTATATTATATATATATATATATATACACATATTTCAATGCTAATGTATCTCTTTGCATTTTCACTTAAAAGTTAAAATTTTTATTTTGTTAAAGTAGGACTTCATCCTGATCTGCTTAGGATGGAGAGATGGGAGGATCCCCCAAATATATATTTAAGTTTATTTGGGACTTATAATCAAATAATGATTCATATGTATCAAGTTTAATCCCTCGTAGCTGGATCATGTTGACTGTAATACATTCCTAACCAGTCTGGCATTGGAGGGGTTAATGGTGGACCCCGTTAGGCTAGAGGGGGTGTTGGAGTAGTATAAGTATATTTTATGGACAGTTAAACCCCCAATGTTAAACAGTTTACAGTGCATTCCATAACGAATTGTCGCCAGTCATGGATCTCAACTTGTCTCTCACTTGTAGAAGGTGTTCTGCAGACTTCTGGGAAGTAATTTTGTTTTACCTGCTGTTACTGTCTAGATCTGCTTCTAGATTTGTTTCATATCCTACACCTTTGGTACTTCATATTGTTCTGACTGGTCTCCTGTTCCTGACTATTGGCTTTGTTAAGTCCAACTGAGTTTCCTGTTCCTGCATCTAGCAGGTTTGAACTTCAATTCCTCTGATTGCCTCATGGTTTAGCATTTCATTCTTCAGATCAGCTGAGATTCCTATATTTGCTCCATAGTGGTTTAGGCTTCACATACTTGACCAACATTAGTAGTGTCTAGTTCATCAGTCTACAGTACAGCTGGATGTCCTGTTTCTTCAGTCTAATCAGCTCCTAGCAGCAAAAGTTCATCCATCTGAATCTGAAAGTTCTAATAGTGCTGCTTCTCTTCTGTGTCTCCTGTCTTCCATCAGTGTGTGAGAGGAGTCCTATACCTTCAGTTTCCTGTCTTCTTGTTCAGTATTCTACAGCCAGCAATTCCAAGTCTACTTGTCCAGTATACCACAGCCAGCAGCAGTCTCCTGTCTACCTGCCCAGTGTTCTACAGACAGACAGCAGTATTCAGTCTACCTGTCCAGTGTTCTAGAGCCGGCAGTCTCCAGTCTGCCTGTCCAGTATTCTACAACCTACCAGAAGCCTCCTATCTACTTGTCCAATATTCTACAGCCAGCAACTGTCTCCAGTCTTCTTGTTTAGTATTCCACAGCCAGCCAGCAATCTCCTCTCTGTCTGTACAGTATTCTACATACAAGCTAGCAAGCTCTTAAAGTGTCAGTGTCTTATTTATAATTTAGTCCATTCTACTGTCAAGTTGCAACCCATCCGGAACTTCTACACCAGGGATCCTGTTACCACTTTCAGTTCTTTTGTGTCTCTCAGCCAAATTCTGTGTTATCCAGATCCAGCCCAGGCTCCATTTGGGGTTGCATATTTGGACTTGTGACAACTCTAATTACTAGCATAAAACAGTAGTAGCTGACTTCGCTCTCCAACTTCTCTCCATAATTGCTGGTGTCAAGCTATTCCAAGCTAGCACTGGACATACTATTCCAGCAACAGCCCTAGGTAAATACCCAATTTTTTTCTTATCAGTTTCCACTGCAAACTCTCATGTGTACTATTTAGTGGATCTTTGCCAGGGAGGTTGTGCTGCACAGGACCTCCAAAAGAGAGGCACTGTAAACACTACTCTTCCACATTCTAGTATTTCCCTAATGACTAGGTGTTCCTCTCTACCAAGATCATCTATTTCCTCCAACCATCAGCCATTAGGGTCCCCAATTTATTGGACCTTATAAAATCATTTAACAAATCAATCCAGTAACTTATTTTCTTGAACTCGCAAAATCTCCTGCATCTTCCATGTCTCTCTTTTGAAACTCTGTATATCCATTCTACTCCCCCTCAGCTCCTGGCTCTGTTTACAATCATGAGGAGTTTGTGATCAATAAGATCCTGGACTCCCAAATGTTCAGAGGAATTCTGCAATACTCGGTTAATTATAAAGGCTATGGTCCAAAGGAGCATTCATGAGTTCATACCTTGGATCTACACACTCCTGCCCTATGATGGGCTTGCCATTGTAACTTTTCTCAAAAACTTAGTTTGAGTGATCCGGAGGCTACCAGTGTGTGTGGGGGGAAGGGAAGAGTCGGGTAATGTGAGATTTCATTCCAGAATTTAGCTTTCATTTACCTTTCCAAAGTTTAGTTTTCAATTACCTGCTTATTTCTTGTTCTACCTTCCTCTTCTTAAACTACCTTCCAACACTTCTCTGTGTTCGTCCAAAGAGTTTGGCTCTGCCAGGGTTCCTGATGTATTTTTATACCCTATTCTTCCATGTAGCAATACCTGTTCTTGGATTACCTTTGCCTGTTCCCAGCCATTTGACCTCTGCTTCTATGACTACAATGACCTCTCCATTCCTTTCACCTCCTTTTGTCTGACCATTATATTCTATTATTCAGCCAGCAGATTCAGTTCTGTTTGCCTGTTCTTGGATCCTATTTCCCCTTTTCTCTCCTGCATTTTCAGCTTTCAGCCTTTTTGTCTCCCAGGCAGCCTGCAGCCACTTTTATCCTGTTCTTCTGCAGCTGTCTCCTCTGCTTCTTGGAAGCTGGCATCACTTCCAATGTAGCAGTTCCTTTTCCTTGTGGGTGTATACATTCAGCACTTCTACCAGTTCTTTTTGCTATGTCTCAGCGGATGTCTGATGCTGTTTACTGCCTTTTCTTCTCTCTTTGATCTAGAAACAGGCACTCTTTTTAGCCTTTTCTGGTATATCTCTCTCTACAGCTTTTTCTTCCAGGCAAATTTCTTTTTTTTCTATTAAAAAACCTGTGTAGGGAAACTGACTAGTTAACCTGACCATTGTGTACTTTGTCTTGCTCAACTGGGCAACAGTAATTGAGCCTTGGAGCTGAAAAATTTAACTCCAGCCTTTGGACTGCAGTAAAGTCCGATTTACAGTCAACTACATTCCCCAGCCCCACACACTAAAATCATAAGCTACTCTCTCTTCCTGAGCTCTTGCTTTACAATTTCTCTCATGCTCTTCCTACCCTGAACAACCAGTTGAAGTATAAGTATGAAAGGAGCTGGCAAACCTTATCCAGTGTAATGGGTAAAAATGTGTTTGTAGGAAAGGGTAGAGGACTAAGATGGCATGTTGGGAGAAGAAGTGGCATCATTTCATTTCTGACAGATTTGATCTTGTCCATGAGTGGCAAGCTTTTGGGCACAGACGTTAGGGTGTGTGTGTGTGTGTGGGCAGAGAAGAGATATAAAGGTTGATAAGAGGTTAGAAGACAGATTAAATATTTGGGAGGAAAAGTATTCCTGTAAGACCAAGTAGAGGCCAGAGCCATAATAATAAAGAATTAATTTGCAATGTAGCAAGTCTGCTGAGGAGCAAGATTTCATCTAGCATCTTTTGTACCAAGGTTCTAATAGGACTCTTCAGGGGTGGTATAGGACAGCAGGTGCTCCCAGGGATTCCATGGGAGTGTGTTATAGACAGTGTCAAAAGCATGACAGGAATGTTCAGAAATGGGGTTCAGAAGAGATTTCAGAAGCATGACATGTAGGTTAATGAAATGGGGTTAAGAAGAGATTGCAGGGAAGTAGAGATTTTCTGCAGATCAAGTGTATGCAAATTTCACAGCAAGCTTTTGATCAAGGATATGGCATTGGACTAGCAGGGGATGATGAGTGGGGATGAGCTGAAATTTGTAGTTGGAAGGCAACAGAATGCCTACTCTCCCCCCTGTCTGTTTCTACGTCTAAGAATGTGGGTGAAATGCAGGGAGCCATATAAAAGGGCAGCAGTGGAGGCAATGTCTGGCGAGGAAAGCCAGGATATTTCTTATAGTCTTCAATGGATGCATTTAGTCTTTGTAATCACTTACCACTGTTTACAGATAAGTCCTCGCAAAAATATACAGAATTAGATTAAAAAGCAAAAAAGCTTTAATTTAATTTAAGTTAACATTAAAGCAGAGCTAATGCTTTCAAAATGTTAATCATGACTTTCCATGCTTGTTCAGTTTTGTTTATTTACATTTTGGTTGGATCGATCAAGCACTGTTCACTTGTGGCATCAATTTATCTTTTTTGTTTTTTTCATCAAAGCTTAGAGGACTTGATTGTTTTTCAGATGAGTTTCTGTGATAAATCAATTGTAGTTTGCAAGCTTGATGGAGAAAACATGCAATACTGATTGGTTTATGTTTTGTTCATTTAACCCCTTAAGGACCCTTGACGGTCCTGGCACGTCATGGGTGGAATTGAGTTAAGGACCCATACGTGCCAGGACCGTCATGGAATTCCAGGTTCCCCGCGTGGCTTCACACCGTCCGGGAGTCCGGAATCTAATGCAAAAAAAAAAAAAAAAAAAAAAAAGCTCTGTGTCTTTAAGTGACGGCCTCGTGCGTGAACGGACGGTCCTTAAGGGGTTAATCATGCTTTATACTCTTATTGGAACACCCAAAACTCTATGATCCTTGTCTTCTACCTGCTTGAGGGTCATTAGTTAATTTCATTAGTTATTTTTTTTTTGTGATGAAAAAAATCATGCTTTTGATCAGTATAATGCACACTTTTAGAATGTAAGCTATATTAGCCAAAATCTGCTCTCTATTTGCTAGTGAATGGTATCCTTTTGAAATGTCACCCACTATTGGGCAACAAACTAAATGGTGCATTAAATATGTCGCCAACATGAAAAGGGCAACATGAGAATCTCACCTGCATCAAAAGGGTGAGATTCTCATGTCATGGTCTTAAGCGTCGCTCATTTAAACAATTTAAACAGAAAACAGCACAGACCTTGAGGGGTACGCTTGGCTGACTCACAGTATATGTACAGATGTGTGTACTCCCACTCTCAATCCCCTCAATGTCCACTGCTAATATAAAAACAAATATCACTGTGAGAAGCGTTCTGCTGCTGAACGCTTCTCACAATTATTTTTTTTTTTTAACAGCAGACACTGAGGAGAACGAGAGCGGGAATACACACAAACGGTGGAATATCATATGATACACTGTTTTGCCCCCTGTCACAAAAAAAGAAATTAAAAAATCCTGTTCAACTATTTGTTTCCCCAGACTCCCCCAACACAGAGATGATAACAGCCAGATCAGGAAGGAACTTGGACCACAGCTGCCTGTGTCTTTTACAATCAATCACGCAAAATGTTGGGGCATTTGGGGTAAACCTACTTTGCTCCCTCTCACACCCCCAGACTCCCCCAGCACTGAGATAATAACAGCAACATCAAGAAGGAACTTGGACCACAGCTGCTTGTGTCTTTCCAATCAAACACACAAAATGTCAGGATATTTGGGGTAAATCTTCTTTGCTCCATTCTCATACTCCCCAGACTCCCCCAGAGTTAATAACAGCCAGTTCAGGAAGTAGCTTGAATCAAATCTGCCTGTGTCTTGCCAGTCAGTCACACTGATTTTTGGGATATTTGGGGTCAACCTCCTTTCTCCCTTCTTCTCCCCCAGAGTGGGGGAGGTGGCTTACACTAGGTAAAAGGGGAGGGAGGGGGATATTTTATCATTCAATTACTCTTGAACTACAACTCTGATAGTATTGAAATAACACTTTCCATGGCCCAAATACTATGAAGATTAATTCGAGCTTCTTTTATTTTGAAACATTACTATCCCTTTAAATCTGGAAGACCAGTAGGTCAGATAAGGGAGCTCTGGGATTTTCCAGTGAGAGGAGACACCCAACCTCACAGCAGTGAGCTTAAAATGGAGAAGAGGAGAGGAAGCAGAGGTCAGCTGAGAATGATATGAAAAAGAAAGAGGAGAGGGTCTAGAGGGACCGAGAACCCCTGGACCTCCTCAATGGTCGTGCACATTTGTGACCAATATTCCCTAATTCAGGAACACAACCACCACATATGCACCACTGTACTTCCATTGATTACACACCACAAACAATTATCCCTAGAAGCTGGGGCAAATTTAGGCAAATGTTGATGTGTAATATACCAGGGGGACAGGAATTTAAACTGATTTTCCTGGGATGGGACATCTTGAGAAAGAAATTTAGAAGCACTGAAAATGGACTGCCATACCTGCATGTCCGTTAATGATGGGTATGCCAGTTCCATGGCCCATGCTACCTCATGTGTCAGGAGAGCCATCTCCTCTCTATCCCAGATCAGTTTTTACAACTTGAAGAGTGTGCAGACCCTGTTCTACAGGGAGGTGAGGAATAGCTCCATGGCAGTTAGAGGACGTGCAAAAAAGCCCGATCACCTCACAGTGGCAGCATAGTGCTTGACATGCAAATAATGCCAAAATTCACTAAGAGGGAGTCGATGGATCGGGGTTAGGTCCTGGAAAGTCGGGAAGGGGCCAGAAGCTCCCAGAGTCTGAAAGGAAGAGAGATATGCAGGTCTTGGAAGTTCGCAGCAACTGCAGCGCGTAAAATCTGGGTGGGAGAGATAGCACCATGTGGGTGAAGTTCAGTATGTACCCAATTCAGTCCCAAGGCCGAGACAGTCATTTCCACCACCTTGTCACTGGTCCAACACCAAAGTGTTCTGATTACATCTCGGACGCATGGTACCCCAGACAAAGAGAGAGATCAACCTCTGCAGATGCCAAATGAAGTATTGAGGAATACAAATCAGGAGAGCCATTTTAATTAGGTTTATGCTGCTGAATCAGGATATCCACAGGTCTCTCCCGTGCTCCAGATCCTCCAACAGGAGAGGTGGAAAGTTATGTTGGAACAGGTCAGTCACCCAGGAGGAAATATGAATGTGACCTCCCTTTAAGAAGAAAAAAGAAAACTGTGTTTTAGAGACCAAGGACCCCCTTAATTTTTTCAACAATACCCATCCTGATATGCTCAGAATGGAGATGGAACATAACATCTCCCCCAAAGTTTGTTTAAGGTCATTTTAGCCTTCAGCAATGTTTAATGTTCCAGAAGTTTAAAATGTCCATTGCCTCAGAGGCTAGACTGATTTGATTGCAATGTTTTCCAAGCAAACCTGGCAATCAATAGGTTAATTGTTGGCCTGGTTAGGCTATTAGGGGCTCTCATGTTATCATACATTTATTTTTGGGCAGTTAACTCCTCTGATGTCAAAGAGTTTACAATGTATTGCGTAGCAACGTGTTGCAAGCTGCCTAGCATTGGAGATATAATGGAGACTTGTGTGAATGTGGGGAGAGTGGTTGGGTGCACATTAGGGCACTAAGGGGGCTGTTGTGGTCACAGCCTTTGGAGGCAGAATAGGCCTTTTTCCCCGCTTGAAATAGAAGAATTAGGAAAAAGGCTTGATAAAAGCCCTCTTCCTACTCTCCTGATGGAATGAAGTCTAAATCTATTTGTGCAGTGTCGGATTCGGAGTAGGCAACTGCCAGTAGCTCCAAATTTTGAGGGGAGCCTCAGCTGTGCTGGCCACACCCAAACTCTGACTTTTGGGCATGGTCAGAGCAATCTTAATGTCCCTGCACCAGTTGAATACCCCTTTACAGGCTATTATTTAACCACTTGTATGCAGTAGAGACATCCAATGCATTTCTCTACCAACTTCTTATAGGCGAATTAGATTTTCTGTGCCAGGAAACAGTAGATGGTGGACTATAGGCAGGGTCATATGAGGAGTGGATGTGTGGCCGTGGAGGCTGAGCTAAGGCACCTACAATGTCTTGCCCAGGGCTCCTAGGATATAAATCTGGCCCTGTATGTGTGGAATGACACTTGGATTCCAAAATATCAGCTTAAATTGTCATTTTGTTCAAAAGTTATGAGTTTGAAAATCAGTATTTAACAGAAGTACTGTTTAAACTTTTACTATGGCAGCGCTTCTCTATAATATAATGGTTTATATTAGTCATTTATTTTATATCAGTTTATTTTATGCAATGATTGTATCACATGAAATGGATTCACTCCTACATTCTGTTCATAATGCTGATGTTAGGGCTGCAAGCTGCAGCTCGCTCACCAGCTGTTGTTGGACTACAAATCCAGCTGTTGTCGGACTATAGCTCCCACCTTCCTCAGCAAGCAGGAAGAATATCGTCTTCAGTCTTCGAGTGGTTAATTAAAAACGGCTTTATTCAAACAATTTGACCCTTTGATTGCCAGAAAGGTATCTGATGCATTGGATACCCCCTGGAACTCAAATGGTTAATCATAGACTTTAACCTTTTGGGGTTAAACGATCTTGGACACCAAAGGTGAGTAGTGGGAGCATGAGCAGCGAATTGGATGACATTTTATACAGTTTGCACAACATGTTTTTAACCCTTTGAGTGTCAGAGGGGTAAGCAACGCATTGCAAATCAATTTGTTGCGTACCCCTCTGGCACTCAAAGGGTTAATCATAGACTTTAACCTTTTGCATGCCAGAGGGGTATGCAATGCATTGCAATGCGTTGTGTACCCCTCTGGCACTCAAATGGTTAATTTTGAGCAACTGGAGAGCAACACATGTAAGGTTCAATGACTGGATAATCTGTAATTTAAAAGTAGAACACTGGAACAATTCTAATTTTGATGTAATCTGAGCTGATTAATAAGAGATGTCTGGATAAGTATATTTATCAATGAAGGAAAATAATATTCTTCGGATAGATACAACGTTCAGTTGATACAGAAAGTTATTCCATTATGTGTAATGTATCTTTATTGAATAAAGGACATTGAAAATAAAAATCAGAATTTGCAGGAAAAGCTAAAAGGATTTATTTGCCACACTCTAATCTCTCTATACAAGGGCCATGTGTGAGTTACTTATTCGCTTATTGTTTACTAAGTCAATAATCTGAATCAGCAGGTTTGCAGTTATATAGACCCTGATTAGTACCTTTATTTGAGGATTTTTGTATAAATTCTTCAGTTTGTGCCCTGTCTCACATAGAGATTAAGGCTGCATAGAGAAATACAAGAATGACTTACTTCACTAGCTTTGCTTTGTTGGCTGCACTGGTCATTTTCACAGATGCTTCACCAGTGGTGAGTGTTTTGGAAAAATATTCATTACCATTTCTGGTACTCTAAACGTTAAGGGAAACATATTTTTTTATAAAAAATGTTATTCTGTGTTTTGTAATAAGTCTGTGCCATTCAAATAAAGATTGCAAATAGATTGTATTATTCTGACAGTTGGAATTTATGCAGGTACAAACCTTCATAACAAATCTGTGTCACAGCCTGACATACAGACTTCCACTCAGAAGGGGGGGGGGAGGATGTAAGCAGCAAAGCAGGGGGAATCAATTGCTGGATCTCCAGCTGTTTGGGGACTACAACCCTTATCACCAATGGATGGGATCTGTAGTGAACAACAGCTGGAGGCCCCACAATCGACTACCCCTGCAGTAAAGCAACAATAAAAACATTAATGTAATATGGGGAGAGTTTCCATTTGTCATGAAACAATAACAAAATTGAATTGTCGAAACTACATGAAGGTAAGTAAATATTCTTATTCTTATTGCTGTAAGAGTTTTCATTCAAAAATTATTACTCAAACATTTTTTATCCTGGCGACATGGTGAATACGATAAAAGGTTGCACCCTCTTTCGCGTGCATCCTTTTAAAAGGATACCATATTCCTATCACTTACTATGGAGATTTAGAGTCTGTGTCTCAAGCGCTCCCATAGCCCACATTATTACAAAAATGGCCTTTTGGACACCAGTTGGTGCGGTTTTTACTTGACTAATACAAAGTATTTGAGCTGTAATAACATTTGAATAAAATATCTTCCAGTATGAGTTACCCTGAATTACTCAGTAAAAGTGATACAATACATCCTTTTTGCCTTTCTCTTATACTGGTAAAATGACAACGGGGTAATTTACTAAGGTATGATAAAGAGGTGATAAAGTGGAGATGACTTTTCCAGTGATATAACTTCTCCAATTCCTGTTTTTCTATGGAGCCTATGCAATAAGATTTCTTAAAACTTTGTAGATCTTAGTGCATAGGCTCCATAGAGTAACATAGGAACTGGAGAAGTGATATTGCTGGAGAAGTAATCTCCACTTTATCACCTCTTTATCACACCTTAGTGAATAACCCCTATTGAGACAGATGCACTAAATAGAACACTTCTGGGATAAACCAACAGCAGCATAAAATAAAAATTCATTGGGTTTAAATGAATCTTTTAACATATTGAATGATGGCACTGGAGATTTTAATCAGTGGAAATTGAATTGTCCCCAGTGGAGCAGTTGGTTTGTTCCAAAATGTCTCCAGTTCTACATAGTACATCAGCCTCATTTTATCAACAGTGTTTACTTCTTTGATTCTAATGATCACAAAGGAAAGTCTGCACTGTTGGGAGGGAGGCTGAGGACAGGTCTGAGCACCTATGGTCTGTCACTCCTCAGACACTCAATTAGAGTACAACCATGTACTCTGCCTGGTGCAGAACACCAACCTACTTCTCATGTGTTTGTTGCCCCTAGTGTAGCATAAAGAACTGATGGAGATAGAGCAAACCAATTTCACAGCTCTACTAGGTAGTTTAAAGCAACATTAACACCTAAAAAATGAAATTGGTTTGTATAATGTTAAATATACTGTACTTCCAGTTAGTAACTGTAAAAATTTGTTATCTTGTTAAATGCCTAAAATTCTAACATAAAATTGCATATACAGACTGTCCTATACACACCATTTGATTAATTTTGGACATTTTTTGGACTGTCAAATATTGGAAATTTTGTTTCCCAAATAATGTCTTTATTTTAGTGCACGCATATTTTAGTGCTTTGTGTGTCACGTGTGTACAATGCAATGGGCTACTCTCATCTGCATACCTATGAGCTCCCAGAGTTTTAACTGGGGCCAAATTCTCAGGGTGAGAGAGCCCAGTGCAAACTACTATCTCTTCTGCAAAAAAAAAATTACTTATTTAGCCCCTAAATTGCTGCCATCTCTATAAGAATGACAGAGCGATATATCCTGCTTCTCTTCTGTATGTTCAGGCCATGAAAACTCTATGTTCCAGAATGTTAAGGGTTCCTTGAGAACCAATATAAGTCCCTCCCGGTTAGCGCACACAGGATCTCTCTCCTGAAATCTACATTCTGTGATAATTTACTGGTTAATATTTCGAAGATCTCAGGGATGGCTCATTTTGAAAGTTCCCCCCAGGTATGCTCATCTGAGACTCCAAAGGGTTAAAGGTCCTTCATTTCATAAACTTTATAGCTTCAAGAACGAAGGGAACCAATGGTTAACCCTCTGAGTGCCAGAGAGGTGGCTACCTCTCTGGCACTCAAAGGGTTATATGAAAGAGGAGTAATTCTGGGACAAACTAACGACACCACAGGGGACATGTTCAAAAATTACCAATATTCTAACTAACTTGAATGCAAAGACATATGTTGGAGATTTCGCTAGCATACAAAAGCATTCAAAACCCACATAATCAATGGGATGTTTTATTTTTCTCCTGTGGTGCAGTTGCTTTGCACCAGAATTTCACCACTTTTCTTATGAGCCAAATACCCAATGAGAAAATACCACGAGTCACCATTCCTTTATAAGGAGAGGGAAGATACTGCTGTGCACAGATTTAAAGGAGAATGAACACCTAATAAAACCCCCTCGTATTATAGGAGAATGAACAGCTAATAAAACCCCCTCGTATTATAGGAAAATGAAGAGCTAATAACCCTCTTTAAAGGGATAAGTAATACTTAAAAATGACTTATCCCTATTTTGTAGTCCTTAAATAAAGAAGAAAAATGACACCAGCGGCATCTCTGAAACCATTATGGTTTGAGAGATAACCACTTACAAAGTTCTCCCCTGCCTGACATCAGCATTCTAGCTTGCAAACCAAGCACACGTAGATTTCTTTTTTATTAACGTGCTCTCAGCTCTGCTGCAGAGCCGCCAGCCGGTCTGTACGCTGGATTCCAAATCTGTCAGCTAGAACTCTGACGTCAGGCAGGGGAGAACTTTGTAAGTGGTTATCTCTCTTAATCCTTGTGTAGTGTACCTTATTAGACACATACGGCTATAGTTAAAAAACAAGAGCAAATTCTTCACAGTGTGTTACTGACCTGTCTAGCATTTAATAGATTTATATTACACTTTTAACTATGTAAATTTGCATTTCTCCCCAATGGTGTAGTTGGTTTGCCCGTGAATTGTTTCACTCTCTTTCTGCATATGGCCCACAATCCATTTAAAAATCAAAGGGCCGAAACGATTGCCCCAAATGAGAAAACCTTATGCTGGAATTGTATCAGCAGCAAGTCTCAGCCTTGTTCCACTGCACTAGAACCACACATACTAACCTGCAGCCTTGTCCCACGTAGACATAGAAATACATATTCTGACCCCCAGCCTGGTCCCACTGCACTGATAGAACAGAAATACTACCCCCCCCAGCTTTGTCCCACAGTAGCCATAGAACCACGCATACTGACTACCCCTAGGATTTCCCCACTACACTACTAGCCAGAATCACACATACTGAACGCCTAGCCTTGGCCCACAGTAGCTATAGAACCACATATACTAAGCCCCCTGCCTTATCCTTCTGCACTGGTAGACATAGAACCACACATACTGAAGACCCAGCTATGTTCTGCTGTCTGGTAGCCACAATGGGCAACATGAGGATCTTCAGCTGCAGCCAGACTACAACTCCCCATACCCCAGCATCCAAAACAGCTGGGGGGCCTAACATTATCAACCACTGCTGTGATCCCAAGCCTTTTTGTACAGTAGCCAGAGAACTATACTATGAGCCCAGCATCCCAAGCCTTATTCCACAGTAACCATAGAAAAACACGTACTGACCCCATTGCACTTGTCCCACTGCACTGGTAGCCATAGAACCACACATACTAATGCCCCCCCTCCCAGCCTTGTTCCAAGGCAACCATAAAACCACACATGCTGACCACCACAGCCTTATCCCACTGTACTAGAAGCCATAGAACCACAGATACCTACCACCAGCCTTGTCTCACTGCACTGGTATAGTGAAAATTACAGATAATGAGTCTATACTCCACCCAACACACATAGGTATCTGTAGACTTCTAGTGGGAAATTTCTTGGGGTTAGCTAAAAGTAGATGACTTTAGGGAGTTTCTATATGTGGCAATTCTGGTGGAAAAAGCACCAGATTTACATTTATCAATCAAAAATATAGTACTTCAGGCATAAAATTTACTTTTTGCTCATTCCTATCAAAAATCCTACCTGTCCTTCTTGTATTTTAAAGGCACACGATACCCATGGTGCTGCAGATTCCAAGTGCCCCCTGATGGTAAAGGTTTTGGATGCAGTCAGAGGAATCCCCGCAGCCAATATAGCCGTGAAAGTTTATAAAGAGAAAGAAGATGGAAGCTGGGAATTGTTTTCCAATGGGTAAGCAAAATTACCAGTGAACTTGATAAACAAAATAAGTGCTCATACCTAATTCCCCAACAGCTGCACACAGATAGTATTACATATTCAGTTCACTGGGATAACTGTGCAATACCAAGCTGGAGCAATTCTAGGGTGACCCAGATGTACCATAAGGTAGGAAAAAACAAACCCCCATTTATTTAATTGGAGCTTTTAAACCCTTAAATCTTAGAGAGGTCTCCAACGCATTTAAAGCAATATATTGATAATCTCTATAGCATTCACTTAACGCAACTGGAGTTGTCCTTTATGTTGTGCGGATCAGTTAGTTTGTCCAAGATTTGTTCCAATTTGTTATTATACATAAAGCCCGTTGTTGTAAATATCAAATCTACTCATTCAAATCCACTGAATTAAATGAGCAGACGGTGCAGACCAATCAATTTTAGGTTAACACCCTCCTTAAAGGAACACCAACACCTTCTAAAAATCAACCCTATTAAGATGGGCAGAAAATTCTAATGTCCAGTAGGTATCAGTTCTGATTGGACCTATTCTTCAAAAGGAATATTTAATTAGTGGCAGATATTATGTCCACAGAGGTGGACATGCTTGATTGTTGTTGGACTGCAAGAACCCAAATTCCTGTAATTGAAGTTATCTTTTGAAGAAAGGAAGATTCACTGGGAGGAGTTTGTGTTCCTGGAGTCCTGCAACAAATAACCATGTCCACATATATGATATCCAGTACTAAATGAATATTTATTTTAAAGGAACCAATCTATGCAGAAATGATTTAGAGTGGCCATTAGGATTTTCTGTTTAGACAATAGTAAGTTGGCATACCTGGGAAATGTCTGTCCCAAGTCTGGGGGTGGAAGTGCCCAAATGTTGTGATTTGAGTCATATAGTAGTGGGCAGGATTGGGAGGAAGGGAGGCCATACTGGAGAGAGGAGAGAGAGGGAAAACAGACGGAGAGTAAAGTATGAGGTTACAAGGAAACTCACGGAGCCCTGAGAATCAGACGCTGGTCCCTGAGACCTGATAACTAATTATTTGAGGTTTATTATAAGAAGGTGTTAGTTTTTTGTAAAGCAAAATCTGAGACAAACCTCTGTTGTGCAAAGGGTGAAAGGAACTCTGATTATTAATACTTTTGTAATATATATGCGTAACAATAGGGTCACAGGGGTCGCACCTGTGACAAGGCCTGTCACTCCAGGGGCCTGGCCACCTCCTGTGACCCTCTGCCACCTGCAACTAGGTAGCAGCTGAGCGGCATCTTCCGTGCTCTAGTAGTGCAGAGTGCAGGGATAGAACATCATCTCCCTGCACTCTGCATTACTGAAGAGAGGACTGTGCAGGAACTCCAGCTGTAGTGAGGTCTGTGTAGAAGGAGACACAGACCTCTCCTGCCACTTCCCTGGACCCCCATGGAGGTAGGAGCTTGGAGGCAATGTGGGAAGCAGTGTGGAGATTGGGGGCAATGGGGAGGCAGTGTGGTCATAGGGGGGAGCCCATGGCAATTTCTGTACCAGGGCCCAGTGGCTTCTAGTTACACCTCTGTAAGGCATGATATAACAGTCACACATATATATATGTAAATTTTTCCATACCTTCTTAGAACTTATAGGCATTTTTAACACTTTAAGGACAAGGTGGGCATGCAACACATTGCGAAGCAATGCGTTGCATAATCTGTTGATCCTTAGAGGGGATAAACATGCCTTAGTTTGCAATATACTTTGGACTACCTACTTCATGGTCTGGAGGCTGTATTCTACCATGTGAGGCACAGCAGGACGTCAGTGGTGCAAATGATAGAATTGTAACCCAGCATTTTGAAAAACAGCACCTACAATACCCTATATCTCAAGTTCTCTCAAGGTATAAAACTGCTTACATATCTATATTGTTACAACATACTCTTTCATATGAGGGCAAGTTGCAACATTATTGTTCCTTTAACTATTTAAGTTCAAGAGTGCTGTGCCCCTCCAGTACTCGAAGGGTTAAGTACTTGACACAGCTTTCATTTGCCCCATTCATTTCACAGTGTATATGCTAGAACAGGGATAGTTAATCAATAGTAGCAGTAGTATACTTACTAAACAATGCATTAGTGTGGGTGGCATCTGTTTTTTTTCTGAATCTACTGTATTTTGATGAATGAGCTTACACTGACTAGAAATACAAAAAGAGGTAATAAGAATATAAAGGCCAAAAGCCGTAAGAGATATCAATTGGTTAATATGCCATCTGTAGAATCTGTTCAAACCTCAGGGTCACAGTGAGCTCAGCCTTTCACCATTCAGAGGTAGATAAAATGAGTACTCTGGATATACTTGAAAAAGAAAGACAATGTCAATGTATCCTTTCTGGTAAACTACTTTCATAAAAAATATATGGCTTATAACCTGTGTTACATGGTGTGTTGTGAGGTAAAATGTTTGATATTTTACAATTAAATTCACTAAACAAATTTTCTTTGGCAATATTAGCCGAAGTAAAACCATGCAATGAACAATGCTTAAGTAACATTAACAACTTTTTTTCACTAAAGGATGATTCATCAATGCGGTCACTTCAATCCGTCATAACACAAATTCCTCTTAAAGCGGAACTTTCACTTCATACTTAGTCACCATGCATTCATTAAACGCATAGCGACTAGCTTTGAAATAGATGTCTTATCTTTAAAAAATAGCCCAGTGTAAAGGAATCCTTCCCGTTTGGAGACCGGAACCCAGGCTACAGCACGCACATCTTGTCTGAGCACCTGCGCTGTCAGTCCCAGTCTCCATTAAGTAGCACTGCAGTGACCATATGGTTACCGGAAGGCGCAGGTACCGCGCTAACCTGCCCGTCAGTCCCCAAAGGGGAAGGATTCCTTTACACTGGGCTATTATTTTAAAGGTAAAACATCTATTTCAAAGCTAGTCACCATGCGTTTAACCCTTTGAGTGCCAGAGGGGTATACAATGCATTGCAAAGCAATGCGTTGCATACCCCTCTGGCACTCAAAGGGTTAATGAATGCATGGCAACTAAGTTTGAACTGAATGTTCCGCTTTAACTACTTGACCATAGTGAAGCCCCTATTTTTTGTTCCTACACAGTTATATAATCTGTTTATTTTTATAAATATGCCCTAAAGTGTTTCTTCGTATGTAAGAAGAAAATGTAAAAGCTTGGATCACCCTAATTGTAAGCAAAACAATGAAAAGATAAAACAGATATCCACAAATAGCAACTCACATTTAAAAGAAGTGAACCATACTCTTGATGAGAGCCTATTTTTAAATGTAAATGGCCATTTGTGTAATAGTACTGGTTTATTAAAGTGCTTAAATTTTTACTATATGACAGGAGGCATTCTCTTTGCATTTCTTCTGTGGATTATTCATATAGGGCCTTGCTGTTTCTCCATGTTGCAGTGAAGTAGTGTGTGTGTGTGCAGTACGCTTGTTCAGCCAACAGGGTGTGGTAGGAAGTACAACATGTTGTACTCCTACGCACAGACCGCAAGTAGGTTTTCCAAAGTGCAATTTCTAAAAGTTAAAATGAAAGAAAAATATGCATCTTAGAAAAAAACACACAATGTATCGTTAACTGTTAAAGGGATAGTAATACTTAATATATAAAAAAAAAAAAAAAAATTTGCAGGGTTTATCATTTTGAGTAAAACAAGGGAACTCCCTCTGCTGAAAGGTGTTTTATTCAACAGTTAATACAGCTTAAACTTAAATTATTTTAGGTGCAATATCACAGTGTCCTGAAATTGTACAGTGGTGCTACACCATCATATGGAGATTTATGGTAAACTGAACAGAGCTGACCATAGGATGGTGTAGCAACAGCGCCACTGTACAATTTTAAGCCACTGAAATACTGCACATAAGAAAATCATGTCTGAGCTGTCGGAGTACCCTTGTTTTACTCAGGAGAATAAAAGTTACAATATATTTTTACATATTAAGTATTACTATCCCTTTAATTATTAAAACTTTTTTTTGTTTTTCAAGTGTCCTCTTTATACAAATTTTTTGCATTTCATAAAATCAGAAGTGGTCTTATTTATACTTTCAAAGCGTGCTGTTTTATAGTGCTGACGGGCTTATTTTATGAGTATATTTAATTACATTTCTTGAAAGGAAAATATGGTTTATAATATATGAATAAATGCATATTGTAACAATTTATTGCCTGATTTAGAAACCTCTCTACTCAAACGTCTTAAATAAGAGGAGGTTAGCACTCCCCCCAACCCTGTATTTTACACAATTAGTAAAAAAAATGTAATCATGGACAGGATTAGACTGGCCCACAGGGATACTGGGAGATCTGTCTGTGGGCACAGGGGCTTGGAGGTCCCATCCTGGCTTAATTACATGCAGTGGGCCCAGGTACCATTCAGTTGTAAAGCACAGACCAACCAGAGGTCTTTGATACTCCTGCCCCCATATAGGGCCTAAAAGAATACATGTGATCTCACTTTGTGTGTGATTGTTACTCCCTCTGGCCATTTAAACAATGGCAGGAGAGTTGTTGAATGGAATGGACGCTTAGGGCCACAGTGCATACTGGAACAGTAAATGCATGCTAACATTGCAGTACTTAATGAACTTGCTATCCCAGCTTTCACTGCAACCCAGCACTCTCATTCAAGGCAACTGCTCGGCTCCCTCTTATCACTACCAAAATGACAGAAGGGGAAAAATTAGTTCAAGAGATATCTCTCTCAACCTCCCCCTCCATTACAACCTGCCCACACTCTGTTTCCTCTGCACAGTATCTATTTCCTCTCCCCCCACAGATTCCCCCATTCTTTCATGGATTCTCTCATTCCTGCTCCCAGTCCCTCTCCTTTCTCCACCAGTCACTATATCCAGCTCATTCTTCCTTTTCCTACCCCTTTTCCTCCCCACAGTCCTTCTCAGTTTCTTTCCTTCCTCCCAGTCTTTTCCCATTCTAGGCACTTCTGCACCTCCCTGTGTCACTCGCACTTCTACCCAAGTCCCTCTCTTTCCTCCCCTGGTCACCACAATTCCTCACAGCCAGTATTTTTCATCCCAGGGTCGTCCATCTTTCTCACACTGTCCACTTTTCTTACCCAGTCCTTTCTCCCCAGCTCCGGTACCTCACCTTAATCCTCTTGTGCTTCTTTATTCCTCTCTTTTACCTGTGTCTTATCTTCCTTCCATCCTTTCCTTTTGCTCCCAGTCTCTCTCTACTCCCTCTACTTCCATATCCTATCTATATTTCCACCTCCAGCCTCTCCTTCCTCTCTTGGTTCTTCTTCCTCTTCCCCAGTCTCTACATCAAATCTAGTTTCACATCCTTCTTCTCAGTTTTCCCACCTCCCAGTCTTTCCCCTTCCCCCTCTAGTCTCTCATGCTCAGCTCCTAAGTTTCTCCCCTCTCTCTCTTCTTCTTGAAGCTTATGCATTTGGGCCTTGAAAATATACTTTCCTACATGCTCCAATCTGTCTCATCACAAACATTCTACAAAGAAAAGTTATGTTTTACCATTTCCAAATTGCAAATATATATTCAAAGACTTACGTTTGAATGAAAAGTATTATAATTCTGTGGCAAAACACAATGTCTAAAATTCCCACTGATTTAAATGGATTTTTAATTCCTAGAATTCTAGAGAGAGCAATGTGTTGAGACCCCCCCACCCCCCAAAGCATTCAAAGTATTAAAAGCCCCATTTAAATCAATGGAAATGTTTTTCTCTCCCCTATGGTGCAGATGCTTTTCCCCAGAATTGCTCCACTTTTGTGCATAAGGCCTTATTTTAAAGCACAATATTGTATTGAATAATATGCATGTATTTTAATAATATATACTAGAAAACATTTTTTTTTCTTGTTTATTTATTAGAAAAACGTCTGAGCAAGGAGAAATTCACGAGCTTACCAACGATGAACAATTTGTAGAAGGATTATATAAGGTGGAATTTGCAACAAAAACTTACTGGGGAAAGTTAGGGATTACTCCATTCCATGAATATGTTGATGTAAGTCTGTATGATCAATTATCAAATTATGTATCCAATAACAAATTTCCTTGTACCGTTCCACACATATGTTGACGTAAGTGAGTAGGATCATTAAATTATGTTTTCAGTGACAAATTATCTTATTCCATTCTATGAATCTGTATATATACATCTGTAGCATCAAATCACGCTTTCAACAACCAATTTCTTAAATCCATGACATGAATATTTAAAGATGTCAACTTTGTCAACAGATGTAGACTTTCTACATCTGTAATAGTAGTAACTGGTTATGTAAAACATAAAAATTAATGAATTTAAATTATACTGGAACTTAAAAGACGAATCCACAGGCACTTTACATTATTCATTACAAACCATTCTCAGCTGGAAGATATTAAAAATGTATTTGATGTTGTAGAAATACCCCACATTCTGTTGAATATTAATATTAACCCATTGGATGTCTGGAGATGTCAGTGAATGGAAATATCTCTAGCATTCAATGGGCCAAAGGCAGAGATTAACTCATTAAAAATATCGCAATATGTAATGAGGACATTGTAGTCCACTAAAGAGGATCTGATCAGCAAAACATATTAGGGTGAATGTAAGAATTCACCAGTGGAGTCCCACTGTGTTTAGCCTCTAAAAACCAGTGGCTGTGCCTCAGTGTGTGCACAATATAAGTGAACACCAGTGGGCAGTCTTCACCATTACTAGTATACTTTTATGCTAGGATAGGATGCCCCATTAGCAATTGCAGGGAATTGGCATACACTCATACAGTTTCCTCTACGCATTGTTTAGTGCATAGCCATGAACAAGATGTAGAGGAAGGAAACCCCTCAAAACCCCCATGGTCCTCCCCTTGGCACAAGCAGTTTTAGTCTTCCATACATAGATAGTAAACTGATGTTAGGCAGGCATTGAGCTGTTCTTGCTCTGAATCACCCTCATTTATTTTGCCCCATGTGATAGAATTTACTGAATGTTTTCTGAATACAATTCTGTTCACCGCTAAATAAAAGCAATTAATAAATTAAATTACTTTGAAAAAGACACATATTCATAAAGTTCAACCTTTGTCACAGTATAACCCAGAAAATGAGAATTATATATGTTCCTGAATCCAAAATAGGTGTTAGCCTGTTTTGTATAGTATAGTATAAGGATGTTCTCTTTTGCTAGAAATGCATCCAATCTTCTCTTAAATGTATCCATTGTTTCTGCCATTACCACATCCTTGGGCCAGAACATCCACAATTTAAGAGACCTTCCTGAAAAAAAAAAAAAAATCCTTCCTCTGCTGAAGTTGAAACCTCCTTTCCGCTAATCGTAAGGGGTGGCCCATGGTCATTTGATCAAGTCTTGGAGTGAAAAGCTCACTGGGGAGATCTAGTCTCTACATAAACAAACTATTTAGACTAATATGTATAGAGGTGATAGATCCCCTTTAAGCCTTTGTGTGCAAGAGGGATGCAATACACACCCCTCTGGCACTCAAAGAGTTAAGCACTTGAATGCACTGGAGACCTCTCTAGTATTCAGTGGATTAACCCTTTGAGTGCCAGAGGGGTACGCAATGCATTGCAGAGCATTGTAATACTGGATGTGATCAAACTAACACAAAATTTCCTTTTCATCCTAGGTGGTGTTTAGTGCCAACAGCGCCGGACACCGTCACTATACCATTGCTGTTCTCCTCACCCCGTACTCCTTCTCCACAACCGCTGTTGTCAGTGAACCACATGAGTAGATACATGGAACATTAGTGAATGTCCTCTTTGGTAGAATTATGTTATGCACTCACACTGCAGCAAGTTTTATAACTAACATTATTTTTTTATCTTCGCTAATCCTCACACTGTCTGTATTTTAGGTTATGTTAACCACTGTATTAAATAAATGTCTCTTCTAATAGAATTTGTCCATTTGGTATTTTTTTCTAGTATCCACAGAGAAAAAATAAATGATGATTTTGTAATCTACATAAACTCTATAACATATTTTTCATAAAAAGCTGTAGCACTTCTTTAACCCTCTGAATGCCAGAGGGGGTATGCAACGTATTGCCAAGCAATGGAGCAGAGCCGGATCATCCATTGTGGCAACTTAGGCTACTGCCTAGGGCCCATGGCAACACGAGGGTCCCTGGGTGCAAGTGATGGGTCACAGACAGAGGCCCTGCTGTTATCAATAACATCCTGTGTCAGGCGCCCTTTTTGTTGAAAGAGATCAGCATCATCCAGTTGCTCCCACTTCCATTAAAGCCACCTTGCCAATACCTGCTAGCAGCCATCCGGATCAAGAGATGTGGGGCCCCAAAGGAGTACCTTGACTAGGGCCCTATGGGGTCTTAAAGGGATAGTAATACTTCGTTTTAACTTTATTTTATTTTGTAGGCATTAAAAAAACATGAAGAATGATACAAGTCTTATCTCTCAAACCTTTATGGTTTAAGAGATATTCACAAACAAAGTATCCCTTCCCTGTTCAACCAGATCAGAAGGGAGATGCCCAGGTAGACTGCAGAGAGGGACAATCTTCAATTAAGATAATGGAAAAAGCTGAAAAACTTGTCAAGGGGGGAAGGGCTTTCATTGTTTTCATACAAAGAAAATTGTCCCCTTCTGTTATCTGTCCTGTCATACAACCAGACTCACATTTGAGAAGAGATGGCTTACACTAGGAAAAAGGGGCGGGGAGGGGAACTTTGCTTGTGAATATCTCATAAACCATAAAGGATTGAGAGATAAGACTTATATCATTCTTCATGTTTTTTTAATGCCTACAAAATAAAATAAAGTTAAAACGAAGTATTACTATCCCTTTAAGCCATCTGTGGCAATGCTTTGCACACCCCTCTGACAGTCAAATGGTTGAATCAGTGGGAATATTTATCCCTGTGGTGCAGATGTTTTCCCCCAGATTGATCCTGTTCGTATTAGTTCAGTAGTTTCTTTGCTTTGTGTGGAAATAGAACATTCACATTTTCATTCTTAAAAGTGAACCTGTCACCTTCAGATCAGTTATTTTTGTAAAGAAAATGAAAAATAGAAAAATTACTTGTTTGTAATTTAAAGGGATAGTAATACTTAAAAATTACTTATCCTTATTGCAAACCAAGCACACGTAGAAGACATTTTTAGTGAAGGATTTCTTTTTTATTAACGCTGATGTCAGACAGGGGAGAACTTTGTAAGCGGTTATCTCTCAAACCATAAGAGTATGAGCGATGCCGCTGGTGGCATTTTTCTTCTTTATTTAAGGGCTACAAATAGGGATAAGTAATTTGTAAGTATTACTATCCCTTTAAAGAGTTTTTCAACAATTAACCTTTACTTCCCAGTGGCCAGTGATTTGCTTCGGACTTACTTCAGATGAAGGTCCAGATTTAAAGGCAGCCGACACCAAAAAAAAAAAAAAAAAACACAAACTAAAAAAAACAGGTGTCAGCATTTTTTTCAATCACTGTAAAGATCAGTGCTATGAAAAAATGCCGGAACCCCCCTCCCCCTTCTGCCACTAAATTAACATGTTTTGGCCCATTGAAAATAAAAAACACACTACACGTTGACATTTAAAGGACTGTGTTAGCTGTTGAGATCCGAAGGGACACAGTGGATGTATTGGTTAGGGGCCCTATATCAATACATCCAATGGTCCTAAAATGTGATCAACGTTAGTAGAATTAACCCTATAATTACCCCACCGGCACTCATGGGGTAACCCATCTATGTAACAAAGAAACATCCCATTAAAAGTAAAACTTACCATTAATCCTGACATCCAGAGGAGTCCTCAGCATGCTGGTCATCTTTTGTCCTTCTGTCTTCTCTTCATTCTTCTTTCTTGTATCTGTAAATAAAAAAGAAAGGTATAAGTACAATGCTGAATTACACTAATACATCCTTTAACCGCTTGAGTGCCAGAGGGGTATGCAAAGCAATGCATTACATACCTCTCTCGGGCTCAAAAGTGTTAAAGGATGTCTTACGGTCCGGTTCTATACATATGAATATGCTGACAGTTAGACAACGATGTCCAAGTTGTTCCAAATAATAACTCCAGTAATGTCATAACAACATAATTATTTGTTTTAATGAAAAACTTAGCTTAGTTTTTTTGGTGTCTGTCTCCTCCCCTGTGTGCGGCTGTTGAGGTGGTGAAGCTTACGCACATCCCAGCCAATCAGTTTAACCCCTTAAGGACTGGGAAAATCTGAGGTCGATTTCACTTAAAGGGATAGTAATACTTAAAATGTAAAAAAATATATGTTGTAGGGTTTATCCCCCTGAGTAAAACAAGAGTACTCCCACTGCTGAAAGGTGTTTCATTCAAAAGTTATTAATTTTCAAAGTTGAATTTTTTAGGTGCAATATCACAGTGGCCTGAAAT
Source organism: Rhinophrynus dorsalis (assembly GCA_037306005.1). Lineage (NCBI taxonomy): Eukaryota > Metazoa > Chordata > Amphibia > Anura > Rhinophrynidae > Rhinophrynus > Rhinophrynus dorsalis. Next base: position 135,633,562 of record CM074723.1, on the reverse strand, counting down.
TGTACAGTGGCGCTGTTGCTACACCATCCTATGGAGATTTATGGTCAATTGACCAGAGCTGTCCATAGGATCGTGTAGCAACAGCGCCACTGTACAATTTCAGGCCACTGTGATATTGCACCTAAAAAATTCAACTTTGAAAATTAATAACTTTTGAATGAAACACCTTTCAGCAGTGGGAGTACTCTTGTTTTACTCAGGGGGATAAACCCTACAACATATTTTTTTTTACATTTTAAGTATTACTATCCCTTTAAGGACCGGAACAATTCTGACATTTTTGACTATGTCTTTGTTCAACAGTGTTTTCCCTCTAAGTACTTTATTTTACCTATGAAAATTATATACCGTATTTTTTACGCACAAATAGGGCTTTCTTTTGATACCGCACTTATATGGATAGCCCACCATTTATTTTAGTAAAATTAAAGAAAACGGTAAAAAAAAATAAAAAAACGCAATTTTTTTCTGTTGGGATTATTTGGGCACAATGGGTTACATTTTTATGGACACTGCATGAAAGGTATGACCGGTCAGTCATACCTACAAAATGGGCAGTTTTAAGTGGGCACTGTCCCCCTGGGTGAAAAACCCATGTCCCTTTTTCCCACCCAATTTTCCCACTTTTTTATTGATGACATTTGGCGGTGTATATAAATGTATTACATAGCTCCACAACAATCACACTTCCAATTTTTTGTTATGGACATGCTTTTGTTTGTTTTAAAAAAAAAAAAAAACAAAAAAAAACAAAAGTTGATTTTAGCAGGTCAAAAATGGACCTACATTTAGCCATTTTCCAACACAGCAGTGAAGGGGTCAGTACCCTCAGCTGCTGATTTTTTTCTTTCCACTAGGTGTCTCCTCTCTGCTTCTCTGTCCCTTACTTTGATCGTAAGGGACAGACAGTCTGAGGAGAGACACAGAGGCAGTATGCAAAGCATACTGCCTCATTAATTCACAATACCGGTACATGTGATTGCTGCTGCAGCGCTTAGTCTCAGCTGGGAATTAATGATAGCAGTGTGCACGGAGGCGCACTGCTATCATTTAACCCATGACGTGCCAGGACCGTCATGGGTCCTTAAGGCAAATCTACCCATGACGGTCCTGGCACGTCATGGGTCATTAAGGGGTTAAAGCACAGCCACACAAAGCTGATTGGCTGGGATGTAAGTGCAACAGCTGAAAGAGGGTGATGAGAACTGTAGTCCAGTTACAGTTATAATGTAATGAAATGTGGGCGTTTTATTATTTTATATAAGTGAACATTCTCTACCTGCAGTTTGAAATGAGAGAGAGAGAGAGATATGTGTGTGTGTGTGTGTGTGTGTGTGTGTGTGTGTGTGTGTGTGTGTGTGTGTGTTCAGCTGAACAGCCAGTGGATGTGTATAGAGAACGAGGCACACACAGAGGTCTTACGATGCTTTTCAGAAACAGTGGAGTCTCAGACACGTATTGCAGACTGTAGATAGCTATATTAGATGGCACTCGTATTACTGAAGGCAGAAGGAAAAAAACAACAAATAGCAGCAGATAAAACATATACTACTAAAATACAATTTAATTTGTAAATGAACAATTGGCCATATAAATACCCACAATGGAAGGATCCAATACATTCAAAAATTTAAGGATTATTTAATAAGAACCAGAGTATTTTTGCATGAACCAACTGCACTACAGGGCATAAATAAACATTTATCAAGTTCCCATTGATTTAAATAGAGCTATTCACCCCTAAATACTAGTAGTCTCCAAGGGATTGCTTCACAATGCCTTTTAGAGCTCTCTAGCAATCATGGTGTTAAAGGCATAGTAATACCTCAATTAAAATTTAGCTCCGACTACTATTTACAATTTTTTTTTTTTTAACACGTAGAGCTATATATAGTGTTGTAGTTCAAACACTATTCAAGACAAAAGGATCCCCCTCCCGCCCCTTCTGGCTGTTTCCCCTTAGATCACTAATCTGGTCGTGGGACCAGATCGATGCAGCGAGGGAAAAACTTCATTCAGTAAGTATAAGGAAAATCTTGCCCCCTTTGACAAAGGAGGGCAGCATTTTCCTTTTGCATACTGAAGATTGTCCCTTGCTGCTCTCCAGAGAGGTAGCATGACACTGGGAAAGGGGCTGGAAGAGGAGCCTTTCGTCTTGAATAGCTCTTGAACTGAGTAACTATATCTAGTGCAAAAAGGTAAAAATAATTTAAATAATACTTGAGATAAACTTTAATTGAGGTATTACCATCCCTTTAATGGGGTGTTATATTTGTCCTTTACGGTGCAGTGGCTTCCCCCATAAAAACTGCTATACAGGGGCTTCTGCATTAAGGTATGATAAAGATGAGACAATCACCATTACAACTGGAAAGATATAATTGCATAGGCTCCATAGGAAAAAGAGAAATTATCACACTTCATTAATTATCTTCTCTTAATTACAGCTAATTGCATCTATTTATTATTTCTGTGTTATTTTACTTTTGTTACATTCATTGTGTGAGGCACTAAAAATCTGTTCAGATAAATGGCTAGATAGCTGGGTCAGTATCTTATTCAAATGGCACCACCTACATGGTGAGCATCATTACGTATTGCTCACAATGTCAAAATGGCGCATGTAACATGTCGTCGGTCACAATGTTACCAGGTGAGTATCCGTTAGATTAGGATAGGATCTGCTAGATTAGGATCAGTTACATTAGAATGCTTAGGATACCTTTCTACATTTTACAGGTAACTTTTTAAATTTGCTGTTTTTATGATGGTGACATTTTTAAGGCTCTTTTTTGATGCAAGCTATTACAAGCTTGGTCCATGTTTGAAAATCTTGCATATTCAAGGATGCTTATTAAACTGCTATATAATTAAACTGTGTAAGGCCCATATGAAGTTAGGAAGTATTTCACTGGTCTATTGGATTTAATAAACTGATTTCATGGGCACATTTTCTCATAGACTGCAATAAAATATTGGAAATAACTTCATGTAATACAATCCAGTCCATTGCTACCAGTTATTTGCTGTTCACCTGTGTGCCTTGAAGGGCTTTACTGCTTAAATGAAAATTGACTGGAGCATTAAATTATTAGTTTGTGCTTCCATTTTCTACCAAAGTAGATTAATACTACCTAGAAATACACAGAGACAGGCACATCTAAAAAATACCCTTTATTTATGTTTTTTTTTTTTTTTTTTTTTTGCTTTCCTCAGCACAATATAAAATTCACTTACAGACATCCAAATGGGGATTAGTCTATTCTGATATTTATCCTGTAAACCATTCACCATTGTAATTACCCTTCTCAGAATTCTCTCTAGAGTATCTATATCCTTCTGGAGATGGGGTCTCCAGTACTGTACACAATACTCTAGGTGAGGTCTAACCAGAGATCTGTAGAGTGACTTGACCACTAGACTTGTGCGAATCGGTTCGGCGAATTTTGGAATTCGAACGAACAAGGGTCATTCGTGCCAGCCGAAAGGCAACGGCCATTTGCAAAAAACAACAACAAAAAAACAAAAAAACCCAAATCCAAACAGCCCTGGTCTGAAATGACGTTGTAAATTTCGGAAATTCGGATGACGGCCTCCCACGCGAGGACTACTTTCGCGCCCTCTCTAGTCCAATTAGCTTCTTCATTTCTTGATGGGGGCTGGACTAATGACACAGACACCCAGACAGCCTGCATTTCCTGTTAGTCCGTTGTTGGAGCTGAGAGAGAGAAGAAGCAGAGAGTGTCCAGAAAGTGATTTTATTAGCCAGTCTAGTGCCTTCTTAGTCAGTCCAATGCATTATTAGCCAGACTAGTGCAAGTCTAGTGCTTTATTGCCACTGTCAGGAGCTGTAATTTTTTTCAGAGTGACACAGCCAATCTGACAGTTGTTGTGTAGGCAGGCAGACAGGCAGCATAAGGCAGGGAGGCAGCATTAGTGCCTTATTGCCACTGCAAGGGAGTGTCATTGGTGGAGTGCAAAAAAAAAAAAAAAAAAAAAAAAAAAAAAAAAAAAAAAAAATGGCAATTTGTGTTAATACTTTTCAGAGTCTCACAGCCAGTCCTATTGCCACTGCAAGGGAGTGTCATTTTTTTTCCTGTGCAAAATAAAAATATTAGCAATTTGTGTTAATACTATTCACAGACAGTCTGACAGTTGTGTAGGCAAAATAGGAGGATTTTAGTCTTATCTGTTAAAAACTTTTCTCTTAGTCCATACAGGTTACTGGTAACTTTGAGTAAGCGATCAGCCCCTTTAAGTAGGCAGGAACAATTCTGAGAAATGACTGCTGGGTGGAGCCTACCTCCTATCCTTAGCTTGCAGCTAGCCAATCCCCATCTAGTAAGATTTGAAAACTATTGACTAGTTAGTAAGAAGGGAAAGGAAGACTCCTGTGAGCATGAACCCGAAAGGACCCCCATGTTCTGCCACAGGAAAGCCAAGCATGGTCCCTTGACAGGGTGGGAGACCAGTAACCTGTATGGACTAAGAGAAAAGGATTTAACAGGTAAGACTAAAATCCTCTTATTTTGCACAGGAAAAAAAAATGATACTCCCTTTGGGATGTCCAACCATTAAGTTCCCCAGGATGGGAAGAAAGGCAAGGAAGAGGCGCAGGCCCCCAAAGTCACCAGAGCACCAATGAACCAACGGATCATGAATAGATCAACAATAACTGCAAAGTGTCAACGGACACCGAACAGGGGTAAAAACAAATCCAAGGAATTGTTACACCGCACACTGTACTAGAACCAACAGGGCTCAATAGTTAAAGCGTACTGAAGTGACGAAGGAGACCCTAGACAGGCAAGGCTGCCTCCAGGATCTTCCTCTCAAAACTAGCATCATCCGATGCCAGCACATCCACATGATAGTGTTTGGAAAAGGTATGCACAGACGACCAAATGGCCACCTTGCACAACTGATCAGCAGAGGCCTGATTTTTGTAGGCCCAAGATGCCCCAATAGACCTGGTAGAATGAGCCGTGACCCAAAAGGGAACAGGCTTCTTCCTAAGTTCGTAAGCCTTACGAATAGTGGACTTGATCCAAGAAGCAATGGTTACCTTGGAAGCAGACTTCCCTGCCCTGGGATCCTCAGGAATGATAAAAAGCGTGTCAGACTGCCTCAGTGGCTCGGTGCTATTCACATAGAACTTGAGACAACGCACAACATCCAACAGGAGAAGATCCTTCTCCTTGTCAGAAGTAGGGTTAGGGCAGAAAGAAGGAACCACAATATCCTGATTAATGTGGAAATCAGACACCACCTTCGGGAGAAACTCCTGAGAAGTGTGAAGCACCGCCTCGTCCTTGTGAAACACCAAAAAAGGTGGCCTACAAGACAGGGCATGCAGCTCTGTAACACGGCGAACAGATATAATTGCCAGGAGAAAAGCCATCTTCAACGTCAGCAGACGGAGAGGAATAGTGGCCAAGGACTCAAAGGGAGGGTGCTGAAGGATGCCCAAAACCAAGTTAAGGTCCCACTGAAGAGCGGGAGAATTAAACACAAGACGAGCATGAGCAACGCTATGGAAGAAAATCTTGACATCAGGAAGAATAGCAAGGTGCCTCTGAAGTCTGAATCTTAAGAGAACTCAGACTGAGACCCTTATCCACACCATCCTGAAGGAAGGAACAGAGAGTAGGAAGATCAACATCCTGAGACAGGTCCCTATCAGCACACCAAAATAGAAAGGTAGACCAAACTCGATGGTAGGCCTTAGAGGAAACTGGCTTACGGGCACTAAGCATAGTAGCCACCACACCAGAAGAAAACCCCTTCTTCTTCAAAACTGAGGATTCAATCCCCATGCCGTCAAAGCCAGACAATGAACATCCTCCTTCCACAGGTAACCCTGTAGAAGAAGATCCGGATGGGAGGGAAGCTGAAGAGGTTCTGCCACTGATAAATCCAGAAGCTCCGGAAACCAAGACTGCCGAGGCCAGTACAGAGCAATCAGAATGACTGGGCAGCACTCCAGTCGCAGTTTCCACAGCACCCTGTGCAACAGGGGAATGGGAGGAAAGATGTATGCCAGAGGGAAATTTCAGGGAATAGACAAGGCATCCACTGCTAGAGGCAGGGGATCCGCCCAGCGAGAGCAGAACATTGGAGCTTTCCTGTTGTGTCTTGTTGCCATCAGGTCGATGCACGGAAGACCCCACAACTGGACAATGAGGCCAAATACCTCTTGATGCAGTTCCCACTCTCCACTGTCCACTATGCGTCGACTGAGGAAGTCTGCCAGAACATTGTCTATGCCAGGAATATGAACTGCAGAAATGGCAGGGAGATGCTCCTCTGCACAGGACAAAATAGCCTTGACCTCTAGCCAAGCTGCGAGACTTCTTGTGCCGCCTTGCTTGTTGATGTAGGCTACCGCTGTGGCGTTGTCCTACTGTACTCAGACAGGGCAATCTTCCAGCTGACTTGTCCAGAGTCGCAGGGCATGAAATATAGCCCCGAAGCTCCAGGACATTCATGGGAAGGAGAGATTCCCCCTGGGACCACCCCAGCCCTGAGCATTCAAGTGCCCCAGGACCGCTACCCAGCCATAGAGGCTGGCATCTGTCGTCACTGGCTGTGTCAGCAGACCAGAGCTTGAGCCAAAGAGCACGTCTGGCTACCACAGACATAGTTGATGTCCTGGCTACCATTCACACAGCGTCAAACAAGGCAGCAGAAACTGCTGAGCCTCAGAGATGTTGGCAAGAAGCCTCAACATGTCAGCAGTAGGAGCCCCCTGACAGAAAGCTGAAGTGAGCTGTTCAGTCCAAACAGCCACAGCTCTATTCACCCACACCGCAGTACAAGCGGGGAGCAGAGCAGAACCAGCCATTGCAAAAATAGCCTTGAGAGCAGTCTCAAGCTTCTTGTCAGTCCAGTCTTTCAGAGCAGATGCATCAGCCACAGGCAAGGCAGTGGACTTAGAAAGCCTGGAGACAGGGGCATCCACTTTGGGAAGATGAACCCACTGAGCTAGGGACACTTCAGAGAATGGATAAAGCTTAGCAAATTTCCTAGAGACAGACTGTTTCCTGTCTGGAAACTTCCACTCCTCAGACACCAAGCGGTCAAGGGTGGGATTAGGTAGGAAACAAATATTGGGCCTAACAGGCTCCTGGAACACATCAGAGGGATCAGAAGAATCCTCCTGCACCAAGGGAATGTTCCGGGTGTTCAACACAGCCCTGATCAGGCCCTCAGCAGAGGGGACAGGATCAGCCTTAAAGGGATCCCCAAAAAACTGAGAGGAAGGGACAGCATAGCAGTCTTTATCATCATAGTCCCCCAAAAATTCCTCTTCAGAGGAATCAGACACATCAGGTACACCCGGCGGTTTAGGCAGGGAAGATCTGATAGGGGTGGGGGCCTGCCACGAGTGGAAGACCCCCTGCAAGGTGGATGGAAGGATTTGTAAGGTGGACCGGAGGTCCCTGGTAGTAGCCTTAAACTCTTGCATCCAAACTGTCTCTAGTGCATGGCTGGAGGTCCCTGCAAGGGATTCAGGGGCAGGAGAGCATGCTGGGCAAACAAGACCTGAGCCAATCAGAAACGAGCGCGCGAAGCAAGCGCTCATGGGAATTGTAGTTTCACTGAAAAAAGTACCCCAACAGTGCCCGAAGCCCCCTGAGCCCCCCAACATGCCCAGAACATTGACCGGATAAGAGAGCAAGGGCAGACCAACCAAATGAGCCATCTCTGACCTCGCTACGTGGAGTGATTGCAGAGATATGTCCCAAACTGTAAGGTCCCATAGAAGTGAATGGAGCAATGGAGTCTATGCAGTAAAAGCGCGCCTTAAATGTGTGGAACTCAAATTTAACAAGATGAATACCAAAATGTAAAACCAATCAAAAGCCCATTAGAACAAGTCAGCAGACCCAATAAACACTGGTCCCAGTAGGGAAAGTGTCCACAACGCCCGTAAAAGATGCTAACCAGCAGCAAAAGGGTTAAGTTACCACAGAAACTTGCTCCAAACACCCCACAGACATACAGATAAACCCAATGAGTGCATGAGTATGTAATAGAAACTCCAAATGAGACCCCTGTGCAGAGGGGGAAGCATGGGACATGTGGACCTCAGCACTCAAAGGGTGCTCACCTTTTTCAGCAGATCTTGTGTCTTCAGATTACCATACATCAAGAAGAAGCCTCAGTGGGCAACTCCTGGGGAAAGAACTTGCAGCCAAGATTTTCCCCCCAGGGCTTAGGTCCACAAAAGCACCTCGTAAACTAGGCTATCCACATTTGGGTGATGGAAATTGTCAGTGATGGTAATCAGCCTAATGTTGGTATCCAATATCTAACAGAAAATAATAAAAAACTAAAACTATAGCAGAACTGTTCTCTTGCCTTGTGTCTTGACGAAGGTACAAATCTTACTGGAAGGGGATTGGCTAGCTGCAAGCTAAGGAGAGGAGGTAGGTTCCACCCAGCAGTCACTTCTCAGAATTGTTCCTGCTTACTTAAAGGGGCTGATTGCCTACCCAAAGTTACCAGTAACCTGTATTGGACGACAGAGAAAAAAATATTAGCAATTTGTTTTAATACTTTTCAGAGTGACACAGATAGTGTGACACTTGTGCAGGCAGGCAGGAAGGCAGCCAATGGTATTTTTTTAAGCACGGTAAGCGATGCAATTATCTGTGTTTTGAAAAAAATACCAGATAAAAAAACGTCACCTCAGGCGATAATTACGTGGGAGTTTTCACCCATTGACAAACAACAAAAACACTGAAATATGCATTTCAATTCCTTGCATCAGGCACTAAGATCTGTTAAGGGACCCACTTTAACATGTGAAAATCTGCACCCAGTTTTTCTGGAGAGTCCCTTAACAGATCTCCAAAGTGCTGACACAGGAATTGAAGCTAAAAAAACCCTAGGTCGCCTGTGGATGTATTGATATGGGGCCCTAAACCCCACATCAATACATCCAAAGTACTAAAAAAAAAAGGGGTCAAATGTTAGTAGAATTAATCCTATGAGCCAGTGGTGTATGCTTACACCACAGGCACTCATAGAGTTAATCTAAGTAAAAAACAGCCTTTGACAAGAAACATTTACCATTAATACTTATGTCCAGAGGGGTCCTCAGCACCTTGTCAGCTACTGCCTGTCTTCTTCAATCTTTTTTTCTCTGTAATCTTCTTGTCTATAAAATAAAATAACTTGTCAATGCAGGTAATTCAAATAAAATTGCCCTTTGAGTGCTGGAGGGGTACATGCAGTGTGGCATATCCTTTGAAAATAAGATTCATCCATTCCATTTTAAAGAAAAAGGTAATTCTTTGTTTAGAAGAAATAAAAGTGTTTCCAGTGATAAAAGATTATTCCGCTTCTGCTGGCTCTGCCAGCAAAGTCTAGTGGCATAGATCCCACCCATATCTGTTGCCCAAGTCCAAATGTCTTTGAACAGAGACTGGAGTTTTATTTGGCCAGTCTCTGTTCAAAATGGATTATAGCCCCCAATTGGCTAAGATGTGTTATTACACACCTCACAGCCAATCAGCTCCTAGTGAGGGGATGACTAAGCCTGCTAGAAGCGGACTGGCTGGGAGGTGTGTAATAGCCCGGAAGGTATGGGGAGGGTCTATGCCATTAGGCATTGCTACTGTCACCAGCAGAGGCAGTGGCATCATCTTTAATCGCTGGAAAATCTTTGATTTCTTGGAAACAAATAATTACCTTTTTCTTTGAAACGGAATGGATGAATCTTATTTTCAAAAAATATGCCACACTGCCTGTAAGCCTTTGAACTCCGGAGGGGTACCTCTATGGGACTCAAAGGGTTTACCAAGGCATATCTTATTTGAATTACCTGCATTGACACCTTATTTTATAGAAAAGAAGAAAAATTACAGATAATAGAAGACTGAAGAGGAAGGCAGACCGTGGGTGACAGGTAAGTGTTACACAGATCTGGGTTTTAGGCTAGTGTTAGGGGTAGTGTTTGGGAGGGTGACTGTGTATTTGAGCAAAAGGATGGTGATTGACAGTGTGTCAGGCACCTATAGTTGGCTTTTTTCTTTTGATATTCTCTTTATTCATGCTCTTTAGAGTGAGTATTGGGAGCTTAGCATGCAAAACGGACATTTCTTTGGCCTCAGATCTGTTGTGGTTTCAGCTGGTAGGCCAAATGGATACTGGCGGTTTTAGTGGGGGAAATTAAATTGAGCCCTAAAAAGGACGATACTTTATACAGGCCATCTAGGAAAAAGCAAAAGACCTTTGGAAATCCAGAAGACACTGATAATTCCATTACATTTGTTACTGAATATAGCAGATAATATAGTTCTATGTGTGCTATTGTTAAAATAAATAAATAAAAAAAAAAGTTTTGCCATATTATATGGAGATGATGCCCTGTGGAATATTTTAAAACATAGTTCTAGATTTACATGTAGAATAGCACCAGCTTAATAGTTTAGCACCTAGTATCTTCAAACGGTCAAGTCTAACAAAGAACATGGTTAGAAACCATGGGTTTTTATAATTGTGGAGGGAGGAGTCTATGATGTGCGCTTGCCACAGTGTCCAAAGTCTTTAAAAGTAATGTAACCTCTACAGTGTACAGAATAAGAAACTTTATTAATTGTTCCATAGCTTATGTAGTATGTCAATGCATGCAGATTGTGTTCTCTATAGTATGTTGGCAAGACTACCTGTTCTTTAAAAGAAAGGATAAGATAGCATTTGAATGCTATTGAGGCTTGTGACAGGAGATCGCCAGTAGCCATACATTTTGCTGAACATGGAGCGGACTTCTGATACTTTGGTTTCTAAAGTATCAAAACGGCTACCAGACCTGAAAGGGGTGGTGATATTTTCCCACTCCTTTGTAGAAAGGAAATGTTCAGGATACATCTGTTAGATAACAGAGTCCTCAAGGGATTGAACTCTCAATGGGATCGGATTCCGCTATTAGGGTTCAGCACCTGTGCCATTTATAAGCTATTCCTTTATGTCTATCCTCCTCAGATGTACCTGTACTCTGTCCATTTTTGAACTTTTTGTCCATTGTATATATTTAAATAAATAATGTATATTATGTTTGACCCATATATAAACAAAGAGGGAGATAAAAAAATATTTAAATCCTTATCTTTAACCTCTTAAGGACTGTGAGGCAACGTGTAGCTGTGCTGTGATCAAAAAGGTCTGTGATGTGCCAGGATACGCGTAACAGTCCTGGCATGTCACACGTCCTTAAGGGGTTAATGATGACTTTTTTATTCATCTTTTGCCCCTTACAAATGTGTCAAACCAGTTGAAAGAATGTATTTTTTCCTTTTAACTAAATATAGCTTTGTTCCATGACTGCTTTTACGAATGTTCTCCTCTATGTTGGAAAATGGGAGGGGCTTAAGCATTTGCCTACGATCAAGGACTTGTCTCTCCGAAATTGCAAGGCGTACAGGATTACTGGGTCTTGTCATCTATGTATTCTCTTGACAAATTTTTATATACAAGAAAAACTTTGTGGATTTTTTTTTTTTTTTTTTTAATTAAGAGTAGCAGTGTTTCATATTATATTTGTGTTGGTATTGATGTTTGGTGGTAAATACTCCAAATTCCTGCGCCATCTTTATTGTAGGTATCAGTGATTCAAATAACAAAGGTGGATGCTGTACCTGGGTGAGTGAAGTTGCCTATATCTCCCAGGCACACTTTATAGACCATTCTAATGAAGCATTTATTAGTAGACAACTCTATTTCGGGTCTGCTGAAGAGTCATCCGGTCGCATGACCAGAATCTCGCTCTGTCAGCTAGAGATCTGATGTCTGTAAAGGGGCGGGAGGTGGGGACTTTAAAAGCTTATAAGTCTTAAAATATACATCTTTAAGCAAAGGGATTTACTTCAATGTATTTTTTTCATATGAACAATATTAAACCTTCTTAAATCCAAGTATTCCTATCCCTTTCACTTACAACTTTATACCAAGTTGAAAAGGTTTGATTGTATATGCATATGCCAATTTTTTTTTTTTTTTTGCAAAGGACAAAATACAAAAATAAATGCTCCTCTAATAGGGCTCATAAGTGTAAGTACGCCAGCTCCAGGCCTCCACTCTGCATTCCCAAGGGATTGAAGGAAATAGGGACTTTGAGGTCCTCAGCCTCTCAGTCCCAATGGCACTGAGATGTACAGTGCTTTGAAGGTCTTCCGGCAATGACAGATATTAAAAAGAAAAAGAAAAAAAGAAAAAACTTACCTGCAATGAAATCACCCTGTTACCTCCTGAAGTCACCCACAATCTAACCTGAAAATGCTGCATGGAGGGGATTATAGGGCAGGAAGTAGGAGGAATTTCAGTTCTGAGTGCCCTTCCCCACAGTCTTTGCAAACATCAATAGATGCATTAGAAATTAAAAATTCTGATAAATTTAACAACAAATTTACATAAAAAAAACCCACACAATTGAAGAAAAGTGAAAATAAAACAGACTGAGTTTGGTTTTTCCCAAAATTTAATTAGATGTTACTTGACTGGAAGAAGAGCAAAACAAGACAACTTTAATTGAAACATGCAATGCAAAACAATGGTAAGTATTTCTCATTTATAGTCTTCTACAAATGATAAAGTGTCCAAGTTCATAGATATTATTGCTTTTTTTTTGTTAAGAAGAGCAACACTCTCTTCAAAGACAACATAACCATTACTTTACATATTATGGGCTATATTAAGGAAGAAACAGTAGAGCAAGTCTGGGGCAAGCCAAATGTACCATAGAACACAAATAATAATTCTAACTTAAACAGGGGACAAATAAAAATGGGAACAGATGATAATCCCCATTGATTTAAAAGAGGATTTTAGTCTTATCTGTTAGATCCTTTTCTCTTAGTCCATACAGGTTACTGGTAACTTTGGGTAGGAGATACGCCCCTTTAATAGTAGGCAGGAACAATTCTAGAATTGTATGCAGGGGGTGGAGCCTACCTTCCCTCCTTGGCTGCAGCTAGCCAACCAGCTCCAGAAAGATTTGAGACACTAACTGTAGACTAGATAGTGGAAGGGAAAGAAGACTCCTGTGAGCATGATCCAGAAGGACCCCCCCAGTCTGCCACAGGAGAGCCAAGCATAGTCCCTTGACAGGGTGGGAGACCAGTAACCTGTATGGACTAAGAGAAAAGGATTTAACAGGTAAGACTAAAATCCTCTTTTCTCTGTCGTCCAATACAGGTTACTGGTAACTTTGGGATGTCCAACCATTGAGTTTCCCAGAGGCGGGAAGTAAGGCAAGGACCAGGTGCAAGGCCCCCAAAGTCACCAGAGCAGATATGAACCATCAGATCAGAGATAGCCCAACAAAACAATGAAGTGTCAACGGACACTGAACAGGGGTAACAACACCCCAATAACTGTTACACAGCACACTGAACTAGAGCCAACAGGGCTCAAAAGTGAAGGAAGCACCAAAGAACTGAAGAAGATCCTAGACAGGCAAGACTGCCTCCAGGATATTCCTCCCAAAGCTGGCGTCCGCCAATGCCAGCATGCCAGCACATCAACACGGTAGTGCTTCGAAAAGGTGTGCACAGACGACCAAGTGGCAGCCTTGCACAACTGATCAGCAGAGGCCTGATTCTTGTAAGCCCAAGAAGCCCCAATAGATCTTGTAGAACGAGCCGTGACCCAAAAGGGGACAGGCTTCTTCCTCAGCTAGTAAGCCTTACGAATAACGAATTTGATCCAAGAAGCAATAGTCACTTTGGATGCAGGTCTTCCTGCCCTGGGACCCTCAGGAATGATGAACCGCGCGTCAGATTGCCTGAAAGACTCAGTGCAATGTACATAAAACTTGAGACAATGCACATCCAACAAGTGGAGATCCCTCGCCTTGTCAGAGGTGGGGTCAGGGCAGAAAGAAGGCACCACAATCTCCTGATTGACGTGGAACGCCAAAACCACCTATTGAAGAAACTGAGAAGTGCGAAGCACCATCTTGTCCTTGTGAAACACCAAAAAAGGTGGCTTACAGGACAGAGCATGGAACTCAGAGACACGGCGAACGGACACGATTGCCATTAGAAAGGCAATTTTCCACATCAACAGGCATAGAGGAATAGTAGCCAAGGACTCAAATGGAGGACGCTGAAGAACACCCAAAACCAAGTTAAGATCCCACGGAGGAGCGGGATTCTTGAAGGCAGGAAGAGTATGAGCAATGCCCTGGAAGAAAACCTTGACATCAGGAAGGATGGCAATGCGCCTCTGAAAGAAAACAGAGAGAGCAGAAGTCTGAACCTTAAGGGAACTCAAACAGAGGCCCTTATCCACACCGTCCTGCAAAAAGGCCAAGACCGTAGGCAGATCAAATTCCTGAGACAGGTCCTTGTCAGAACACCAAGATAGAAAGGTTGACCAGACACGATGGTAGATCTTGGAACAGGTTTGCAGGCACTGAGCATAGTAGCTACCACCCAGAATAAAAACCTTTCTTCAATACTGAGGATTCAATTTCCAAGACATCAAAGCTAGCCGATGAACATCCTCGTTCCATAGGTAACCCTGTAGAAGAAGATCCGGACGGCAAGGGAGCCGGAATGGCTCCTCCACTGACAGATCCAGCAACTCCGGAAACCAAGCTTGGCGAGGCCAGTACGGAGCAATCAGAATGACCGGACAGTGTTCCAGTCGCAATTTCCCTAACACCCTGTGCAACATTGGGAGGGGAGGAAAGATACAGGCCAGAGGAAACAACCAAGAAATGGACATTGCATCCACCGCCAGAGCTAGAGGGTCCCTCCACCAAGAGCAGAACCTCGGAACCTTCCTGTTGTGTCTTGTCGCCATCAGGTCGATGTAAGGAAGACCCCACTTCTGAACAATGAGGGTGAACACCTCTGGGTGCAGTTCCCACTCTCCGCTGTCCACTGTGTGTCGACTGAGGAAGTCTGCCATGAAGTTGTCTACACCAGGAATGTGCACTGCGGATATGGCAGGAACGTGTTCTTCTGCCCAGGACAAAATAGCCTTGACCTCTAACCAAGCGGCGAGACTTCTTGATCCGCCCTGCTTATTGATGTAAGCCATGACCGTGGCGTTGTCGGACTGTTCCCAGACTGGACAGTATTCCAGCTGAGATGTCCAATGACGAAGAGCATGAAATATTGCCCGAAGCTCCAACACGTTGATGGGAAGGAGAGATTCCTACGGAGTCCACCGACCATGAGCACTCAGGCGACCCAGGACCGCTCACCAGCCGGAGAGGCTGGCGTCCGTCTTCACAGTGGTCCAGAAGGATACCAGGAAGGACTTATCCTTCAGCAGATTGGAGAGGTCGAGCCACCACGACAAAACTCAGTTCCACATGAAGAGGGAGGGACACTAACATCTTCAGAAGGTCCAGCTGACCCTTGCACACCTGGATCACAAACCTCTGGATTTCCCTGGTGTGAGCCATGGCAAATGGGTCCGCTTCTATGGTGGAGATGAATTTCCCACTAGAGAGGACAGCTTCTTGGCTGGAACTGGATCTTGAGCCAGGACCACAGAAACCCTGTGGGCGATCTGGTGAGTTACCTCGTCCGTGAGAAACACCATGCTCTTCTGGGTGTCGAAGAGAAAGCCCAAGAAGACCAGACGCTGGGATGGGACAAGATCTGAATTGTCCACGTTGATGATCCACCCGTGATGGGTGACAGCGTGAATGCATAGCTGAATCTGCTGATGAAGTTCTGCAGAGGGGGCTTTCAGAAGCAGGTTGTCCATGTATGGAGTAACTCTGATGCCGTACCAGTGGAGGACGGACACTAAGGCTCCCAGGACACGGTTGAAAACTTGAGAAGCTGCAGTCAGACCAAAGGGAAGAGCTGAAAACTGAAAATGCCCTCAGTCGCAGGCAAATCTGAGATACTGACGGCTCTCTGGATGAATGGCGATCTGTAAATACACTTCCTGATGATCCAGAGAAGCAAGGAATTCCCCCGGGGACATAGCAGCAATCACCATCTGTAGAGACTCCTGGTGATAATGTGTCCGGACCACAAAAGAATTGAGATCCTTCAGATACAAAATAGGGCGACAACCACCGTCCTACTTGGAGACCACAAAGAGGTTTGAGTAAAAACCCATACAGCTGTCCTGAGTTGGGACAGGTTCCAGAACATCCTTGTCCAGAAGAGCCTGAATAGCAGAGTTTCTTCGCACCCTGAGGCGTATGAGAAGGAAAGAAACTAAAGGGAGGAAGAGAGGCAAAAGGGATCCTGTATCCTTCCGCCACCACCTGTAAAACCCATGTGTCTGCCACTGAATCCTCCCAGACGCTGTGGTAGTGACGCAGACGGTCACCCACAGAATGGGGACTTGGGTTCGGTGAGTCATGCCGAAGAAGGCTTGGAAGCCTTGGGCTTGGAGGAGACCTTGGGCTTCCATTGCTGTTTGGGCTTGGAGACGGCACGCAGAGCTGTGGGAACCGTCTGGTTCACCAGACGTGTCTCAGTCTGAAAGGAACGAAAATACAGATTACGCTTAAGCAGCATTTTCTTCCTGAGGACCAAAGGTAGAAGGGTACTCTTACCCCCAGTGGCCTCACTGATCAGATGTTTAAGATATGGCCCAAACAAGGAAGTACACTGAAAAGGTAAGGAAAGCAATGCTTTCTTGGAAGCAGTGTCAGCAGACCAGATCTTGAGCCAAAGAGCCCGTCTGGCAACCACAGACATGGTGAAAACCCTTGCCACCAAACGGATGGCATCAAATAAGGCAGCAGAAACATAGTGCTGTGCTTCGGTAATGTTGGCAAGAAGGCACAACATATGCGAAGTAGGAGCACCCTGACGGACAGCCAGGGTGAGCTGTTCAGTCCAGACTGCAATGGCCCGGTTCATCCATGATGCAGAGAATGCTGGACGCATGGCAGGGCCAAAAATGGACTTGAGGGAGACCTCAAGTCTCTTGTCAGTCCAGTCTTTCAGAGCTGACGCATCAGAAACTGGCAAGGCAGTAGACCTAGATAGCCTGGAGATAGGAGCATTCATCTTGGGAGGATGAACCCACTGAGCAAGCGCTGTCTCAGAGAAGGGATAAAGACTGTCAAATTTATTGGACACAGCAGGTTTCCTGTCAGGAGATATCCACTCTTCAGACACAAGGTGGTCAAGAGTGGGGTTAGGTGGATAGCAAGTAAAGGGCTTTTTAGGCTCCTGAAACACATCAGTGGGATCAGAAGGAACCTCCTGAACTAAGGGAATGTTTAGGGTAGTCAAAACAGCCCTGATCAGGCCCTCAGCTGAGGGCTCAGGAACAGCCTCAAAGGGATCCCCAAAAAACTGAGAGGAGCCCAGAGCATAACATTCCTCAACATCTGAATCCACCAGCAGTTCCTCCTCAGAGGAATCCGATACATCAGGTACTCCCTGTGGTTTTGGCAGGGAAGACTTGATGGAGGGGTCTGCCAGGAATGAAAGACCCCCTGTAACTGGGATGGAAAGAGTTGCAATGTGGACCTAAGGTCCCTAGTAGCAGCCTTTAACTCTTGCACCCAAACTGGCTCTAATGCATGGCTGGAGGTCCCTGGGAGACTCTCAGAGACAACTGAACATGCTGGGCATAAAGGACCTGAGAATTCTCTAGGTAACCCTGAATGACAGGAAGAGCAATGCGCAATGGGGATATAGAGATCCCAGCATCATTAGTCTTAGATCCGGCCCAAAGCTCCAACGGTATAGACATTCTCACAGTGTCAATAACCATATAATAAAACAAATCACCCAAGTACATTGTGTAGGATTAAAGTTTCACCCAAGAAATCGCTAAACTAGACTTATCTGGCAGAGGAGAGGAGAGTCCAAGCCCTGAGTAGGATACTCATTCTGGAAATAGCACAAAATGGCTGTGCGGTGGGAGCCAATCAGAAATGAGCTCGTGAAGCAAGCGCTCATGGGAAATGTAGTTTTCCCAGAAAAAGTACCCAAACAGTACCAGAAGCACCCTGAGCCCCCCAACACACTAAAAACATGAAACGGATGATAGCGCAAGGGCAGACAATAAAAATGAGCCCTCTGAAGTCGCTAGGTTAAGTGGTTGCAGAGATATGTTCCAAACTGTACAGTCCCATAGGACTGAATGGAGCAACGGTGCCTTTGTGGTAAAGCGTGCGAGAACTTAAATTTTTATTTTACGGTTTCAATTTTGTAAAATTTATGAAATATCACTATAACATGTTAGAATACACAAAAAACACTGAATCAGTAGGAAAAGTGTCAGAAACCCCCGAAAGATGCAAAACCAGCAGCTAAAGGGTTAAAGTACCACATAAACCTGCTCCAAAACACCCAATGGACATACAGATAGACCCAATGAGTGCAGGCGTGTGCAATAGGAACTCCAAAGGTAAAACCCTGTGCGGAGGGGCACTGTGGGTCATGTGGACCTGCAGCACTCAAAGGATTGCTCACCTTTTCTGCAGATCTTCTGTCTTCAGACTACCATGTATTAAGAAGAAGCCTCGGTGGGCAACTCCTGAGGAAATAACTTGTAGCCAATATTTCCCCCACCCCAGGGCTTAAGGTCCACAAAAAGCACCTGGTTACTGAGCTAGCCACATCTAAGGGCATTGTCAGTTATGGTAATCCGCCTAATGGTGGTATCCCATTTCTAACAGAAAAATAAAAAAAAAATTCTAAACCAATAGCAGAACTGTTCTCTTGCCTGTGTCTTCACCAAGGAACAAATCTTTCTGGAGCTGGTTGGCTAGCTGAAGCCAAGGAGGGAAGGTAGGCTCCACCCCCTGCAGTCACTTCTAGAATTGTTCCTGCCTACAATTAAAGGGGCGGATTACCTACCAAAAGTTACCAGTAACCTGTATTGGACGACAGAGAAAATGGCATAAATAAAATTCCCACTGATTTATACTGGGATTTTGAGTCCTTGGGGAAGATTCACTAAGTGGTGAGGACTTCTCCAGTTTATCACTTCTCCAGTTCCTATGTTATTCTATGGAGCCTATTCACTAAGATCTCCAAAGCTGAGAAGAAGAAGAAGTCCTCTCAACTTTATCACCTCTTTATCACCGGTTAGTGAATCTCCCACCTTGAATGCTAGAGAGGCCACAAACAAACATTTCACAAAGCAATGTTGGATATCTCTAGTATTGAAGAGCTTGAAAATCCAGTTTAAATCAATGAGTATGTGGGGGATTTCTTATTCGTGCCATATGATTCAAGTGGCTGCCTCAGAACTTCTCCACTTTAGCTTCCTGAATATGACTCTATGTCATGTATTGCGAGAAACAAAGTGTGAAATAAATATCTTAGGAACTTTTTCTGTTACTAAAAATTGTACAAAATCAGTCCACAGTATCATCCTTTGACAATATGAATGGTACCAAAACTATTCTTTAAGAAAGGCACAGAAACAAAAGAGACTGCCTTTAATTTACTTTGACAGAAGAATGCATTACAATCAAAACTGCCCCAAGATGAGGTATGTGTTCATAAGAACATAAAAGGTTAATTTTACATAGTTGCTATAAGGGTTTCACAAAAACTAGTGCCTTTAAGTAGCCATCATATATATAATATGTATATGCTGTAGGGCTGAGTAAAATTAAAGAACTCATACATCTATGACAAACTTTAAAAGGGCACTATTATTCTGGCAATCTATGGAGAGTTCACTGTCAGAGGACTGAGATTTCTAAACTACAATGGTAAACAGCATTGCCATAAAACAAAATGGTCACAGGAAATATTACATTTAAACTTAAAAAAAAAAAAAAAAAAAAAAAGTTTACCTAGAATAATTCTGAGTATTTTGTGTCCATTTAATAATGAAGGCTGAAACTGTAAAATGTCTGGATGCTTGCGAGGTCTTCAGCTCATTGTGGAGCAGTGTGCTGCGGAACTGTCTAGCATCAAATAGGTTAATATGTAACAGTGCAAAGGGTACCCCATTAAATGCATTGCACACAACACTTACTATTAGATTTTAACCCTTTGCATGCCAGAGTGGTACGCAACGCATTGAAATGCGTTGCGAATAACTGGCACTCAAAGGGTTAAGCTACTTCATATTATTCGCTGATTATTAATCCTTTCTGTGCCAGAGGGGTCTGGACACTCCTCTGGAACTCAAAGCGTTAATTTAATGTGGCAATTTGGCTTATGTGTTAAAAATAAAATGATATCTAAAAGAGTAACAAAGTCTAGATTTTTTATTTTATCCCTTTTTTTTTTTTTTTGTAGTCTGCTTTAATAGGCTTCTATGTAATAGCGTGCAATGACCGTTCCGCAAAATACAAAATATGGCCTGCATTCCATTGCAGCTGAAATTTTTTATTAACAGTTTTATCTCCGAAATTTTCTATAGACAACAAAGGGAATCTGTTAGATAAAAAGAGTTGATAACATTTATCAACTGCCATATAATCTGTGTTACTATTTGTGTCACACCATTTCAATTGATTATGTATAAAGGGAAACAACTGCAGCATAGAGAATAAACATTAAATAACCTTGAATACTAATGAAGATCTCCAAGGAAGTGCAAACCAATGCACTGTGGAACTCTGCATCATTTAAGGGTATAAAAGTCTTGTTTAACTTGATGGGAATGCATGTTCCCTGTATTGCAGACAAAGCTCATTAGAACGGTTGTTGTCCCTATATACAAAAAGCCCCAATATTCAAGTTAGGTTGCTCACCCTCACACTGAGGCCTTCCAACTGTTCAGGACATCATTTCCATCATCTCCAGCTAACCAGCAGGTGGCCAGAGATGACAGGAATTGTAATCTTAATGCTTTTGAGTGCCAGAAAGGTACAGAATGCACTGCAAAGCAATGTGTTCTATGCCCCTCTGGGACTCAAAGGGTTAACAGCTGAAGGGCCTCAGGCTGTCCATCCGTGACTTAGAGGAAATGATATGACACCATGGATGCTGCTCAAAATCCCTTCTGAGACAAGAACATCAAGCTTGATAAACAAATCAATAAGGCTCCAGAATGTTGCCTTGCCACTGACACAGGAGAAGTGGCAAGGCAGCATTCTGGAGCCTTATTGGTGATTTGTCAATGGACCATTACATAAGAATTCTGCTCAATATATCTTTTATGGAGGTCCCCTCAATAAAAGATGTATTGAGTAGAATTCCTTATGTAGTGGTCCATTTCCTATACCATATCTCTAGACAGAGACACAAGCACCTGTGATGCTACCTAGTAGACTGTTGTGGTGAGTGCCTCTGAATGAGAGTTTAACTCAGAGAGATAGTAAAACTATTTCTAGAGTAGAACCAATTTTTTTATTATTATTATTTTTGTTTGTTTTTTGCATGTTTGAAATGTGGCATTTGATTGATGAACAAGGCATAATTTGTGATTTTCTTTAAGTGCAACATACTACATTTATTATTATAGATTTGTACTTTTACAAAACCTAAACCCTGAAAAAAAATTAAATCTCAGATCTGTGGAAAAAAATAATGGATGGTATAGAAGTGCTATTTCATGAAACCAAGTAAATTTACTCAGAGGAGCAATAAACTTCTTTTAAGTTATAGGACTTTTCCTGATGAATAAATCCACATTATTCTCACTGCTGGGAGATTTGTATTTCAAAAGTTATTAGACCTCAAACATATTACTCTGTGGGATAGCTTGAATCATAGATTACAGCTCCCCTTAATAAGTGGTAGAACAGTACCACCTGGGACCAGAAGAAAAAAATTAGTTTATGTATTAAACTTAATTTAGCCTTAGAGGTGCTATATACTATGAAAACCAATATTTTATAAGGCTTTTCCTTCTGAATAAAACAAGGGTACTCCCACCACTGTCAGTTGTTTTATTCAAATGTTATAACAGTTCAGATGATCAGGAAGTGAATTAGTGTGCTTACTTCCAGAAAGTTCTGATAGCATGACTCAGCAGTTTCTATCACAGTCCATAAAGAACTATTTGTCTGTGACTCACCTCTCCTAGAAAAAGCAATAGAACAACTAATTGGAATCTGACCATTAGAGGGCACTGTTAATGTAAAAAAATAAATAAATATATATATAAAATAAATTAAACTGCAATAGCTTAAAATATGCATCTCCTAGCTGTGGGAGTACCTTTCTTTACTCAACATGAAAAGCCCTACAATAATATATATATATTTTAATAACGGCTGAATTAAAAATACCTATACCAGGAAAATCCCTATAAGAGTTATTTTTATTTGGTCTCAAGCAAAAATGCAATTTGTACTGCATTCTTCAGTACAAAGCAAAACAAAGGTACAATGCAATATCCTAAAAAAGTGCAGTTCTGAATCAAACCAGAAATGGACTGAAGTGAACATTAATGGGACATTTAAATCCCTTGAATGCTAGGGAGGTCTCCAATGCATTGTTTAAAAGCTCCATTTAATTCAATGGGAATGTAGGTAATTTGTATTTTTCCTCTATGGTTCAGTTGGTTTGCTCCAGAATTGCACCTCTTTAACCTACTGAATTGCAATTTAAAGAGGAAAAAATACCTTATGACAACCTAAGTTCATTTGAAAAAGCTTTCAGAATCACCTATATATTAGCCATTTTTTACTTGAAATAGCGGTTTGTGAGATATTTAGCTTTATTTTGGTATGTCCTCTTATGCAAGTTAGATAGTACAGGTTGGCACAATCATTGCCAGATACCAACATTCTACACTGCTTGGGCACTCAGTGAATTAAAAATAAACAGTCATTGTTTCTGATTGTAACAAGGCATCTAATGAACACCCGTTCTCCAGTTACTGAATTAGAAAATTAGGAAGGAGGGAAGAAGAAAGAGCATGTGGGAGTGGCAGTTGGGAGGGAGAGCAGTGCTGAATATTATTAGTATATTGCACTTGGTTGTGACTTCCAGTTTTGTCTAGATTGCATAAACAGACACATATATAAAGCTAAATATCTCAAACTATTATTTTAGGCAAAAAAGTTAACATAACATATAGGTGATTTTGAAAGATCTTAACCTTTTGAGTGCCAGAAGGGCGCCCAATGCATTGCACTGAAGTGCACTAGATACCTCTCTGGCACTCAAAGGGTTAAAGATGAATTTAAGTTCTCGTTAGGTGTTATTTTCATATTTATTCTATTTTAAACACAAATGGTAACAGGCATTTAACAGTTTCCAAAAAATTAAATGTAAATGCAATTATAATAATAATTATAAAACAAAATGAGAAAACTAAGAAAAAAAACACCAAATTTATTTACCTCCGAAAATGGAGAATAAAGTACTTAACTCCCTTGGCGCTAGAGGTCTCTAACGCATTGCAAACCAATGCAATGGAGAGGTCACTAACATACAAGGGGTTAATCAGTATCATCATAGGCAACGTGAATTAACTTGCACTCTTAGAAAAACATCACCAAATATTAGATGTCATTCTTCCATGGAAGAAAACATTTTGGCTCATTCTGAGTTTTGCTAAAAGTATGTGCTGCAACAAAAATACAACATAAAAATTCCCATAACAATAAGTTAGCAACCTAAAAAAACATAGAATAAATGTAGGTTATTCTTGGCATCAGATCCCTGACGTCTGATACAGTTGGCACATTGTACTTTGACAACCTGTAGGTTATGATATGTAACTCAAGTATGAGTGTTTGATGATATGCATGCCATAGAATAAACTATGTTACAAATAATAACTGTACAAAACATTCTGCACCATTGAGGCCAAAACGGCACTAAGAAACCATATTGCAGGTCCACCTCAACCTTGCATAAAGGAGCAAAGCACGTGCACCATAGAAGACAATGAATCTTTCCATGGATTTATAGGTCTTTAAGCCCTTGAATGTTGAAGACCTCTCTAGCATTCAAGGGGTCAATACCTCATTTAAATCACTAGTAGGTCTTATTTTACCCCTGTGGTACACTTGGTTTGCTTCACTTTGCCTTTATACACAAGGTCTTTTGAAACTAGAGGTTAGAGTTCAGTGGGTAACTAATAACGAAATGCATTTCCAGAAGGCCGTAAGCTCCCAAACTGTTGTTACAGTTGATAATCATAGCTGGCCACCCGTTACAAACACTTCCTTCATTTTAAATAAAGCTCAAATTTAAAAGGTTTATATTTACAATGTGTTTCATGCAAATGAAGATTATGTCTATTTAAAAATATCATCTGCATCTGTGTGTGCATAATATGTATTTATGACTATATTTATGTGAGCGTGTGTTCCATATAGTTATTTGTATGGCAAACGAATACATGCAAATATGTAAAAAAAGAAAAAATATTAATAATTGGATGTTATTAAAATCTCTTGGATTTACATAACAGGGGTGTCCAAAACCTGTCCTCAAGGACTGTATACAGGCCAGGATTTAAAGTAAGATTAATGCATAAATTATTCAAATCTGCTGTTTAACATTTAAGAGTGTGTGATGTCAGTGTAATAATTTAAAATGCAGTCATTCTGAGGTTATTAGTTTTTATTTTCTCTCCCCCTCCCCCCTCGCCTTCTCTGAGGTTAGCTAAGAAGCTCAAAGAGTGGCTTCATCAACTGAGCAAGGGCTGCCAATGGCAACCCTACCATCTGAAAAGATAAACATTCTCTTTCAATTAATTGTTTTACTGTACCATGAACTTCATAGCTGTGTTGAATTAAGTGTTCAAGATACAGTAAAATGACTCACAGATGGTATTTAAAGCTTGTCTGCACTCCACTTCACAGCTGAAGGACTGATGTCTGTAAAAAGAGGAGGTAGAACAAAACTCTAATAACCTCAGAAGGGCTGGACTATAAAGAGTATGACTGACAATAGTGACACTCAAATACAGTACAACAGATTTGAGTAAGTTAATTCTGAGGCATTAGTATCCCTTTAAAAAAAAACAAGCCACCTCCTTTTTAATAAACCCCTCATATATTAATCTGTGCAAAAATTCCTAATAACCACTGTGAAACAATTCAGAGTAGATGGATTCTCTAATATTATTCTATAATTAGTACTTGATATAATGTCCAAAGAGGTAGAACTTCATGACTATGTACTTTTCCCATACAAATCTTCCTAAGAAACAGTCAGTGGAAGATTCTGGAGTCCTGTAACAAAAACTCATGACCTCCATGGGTATGATATCAAGTAGTAGTTACATATTAATTCTGAAGATCAAATCACAACAGAATTGATTCATAGTGCCCATTAAGATTTTCTGCACAATATGTAAGCGTTCATTAATTGAGGATGTCTTTCTTAAGCACAAGTGGGTTAGTCAAAAGGAATGAGCCACTGACTACCTCACATGTGCTTAATCAACAATATATATTTAAATCATGGCAATAATATGTGTATGTATACATAAATGTGCCTACATTTTTATACCCATATAAGTATAACCAATATATTTACACATGAACATTCTGATATATACAGAAATATATACAACTGTTCAATGCAAAAAACTTCACATTTTATAACTGGAACTCAGAGCCATATGTATAAAAGTGGAGTAGATCAAATCTGAATCATAGGGGACACACAATTCCTCAGATTGCCGCTGATTTAAATAGGGCTTTTTAACCCCTTGAATGATACAGATTTCTCATCGTATTGGTTCACAGTGCGATTGAGACCTCTCTAGCATCTACAGGGTTAACAGTTCCATTTAAGTCAATTCGAATTTTTGTGTGTCCACTATGACTGAGTTGGTTTGCCCCAGAATGGCACTACTCGACTTTGTACATACAACCCATAGGGTCTTATTCATTAAGATAAAGAAGATCAATTCCAGAGTAAACCAATTGCTCCATAGGGATCAAATGAAAATTCTTAATATTTTCATTGATTTCAAAGGCCCCATTTAAATTAATGTTACTTTTTATTTTCCCCATATGGTGCAGCTGGTTTGCTCCAGCACTGCACCCTTTTAGCTTGATGAACAAAGCCCTTAACCCACTGAGTGCCAGAGAGGTACGCAATGCATTGCATACCCCTCTGGCACTCAAAGGGTTAAAGCAATAATTTTTTTTAAACTTAAATTACAGTTGATCGGTGCAAAAAAACAAAGGAAGAAAGTCACTGGTTTTCATCCCAAAGTCAATGGGTCAAATAGTTGGTACAATGGAGCAAACACCATATGTAGCATTTGGGGAGACAAGGCTTGGAGTACTAAGCAGTCTTTTGCTGTAAACATTGATATAGCAGCTGCTGGCTTCAGAGTGTTTTGTATGGTCACACATTCAGAGAAAGCAATTGGAATTTCCATATCAGTCACTAGGAATGGGTAATGATCCATTTCGTATCATTAAGAGAAAGTTCTTTGCTCCTGGAAGAATTCCATTCTGACAGTTCATAAATTAGTAGTCTCTCACTGGAGCCAGCTCTGGCACAAGATTCACCGTTATATTTTTATATAAACGATCTATAACAATATTTGGGGCATATATCAAATTACTTAATCCATCTAGATACTGCCGTTCTTTAGAGTACCGTAATAATTTATACCTGTAGAGAGGAAAAGGAAAGAATAAACAAAGGAACAAGAAGTTTTCAGTTATCACCATAAATGGTCCAGGTAAGATAATATGTTTCAACTTCCTCAAGCTTTGAGAAATAAACAACTGATTGAAATGCTTTAAGAGACAAAAGACTATCATAGGTTTCATCACTGTAATTCATATGTGAACCCAGTTGTTGAACCCATCACGATTGGGAATGATGGGAGTTACAGTGCCCAACAGCTAAAGGCCCAAACATTGACTATCCTCTCTGTAGATGGGAAACTTTCAGCTGTGAAATTAGCTCCTTGATAGGCAAGAAGGTGTGCAACACTTTGTTTAGCAATACATACTTTACATGGGCCATATTCAATAAGGTAAAGAGGAGCAATGCTGGAGCAAACCAAACACACCACAGGGGAAAAAACAGGATTTTAGTCTTACCTGTTAAATCCTTTTCACTTAGTCCATACAGGTTACTGGTACATTGGGAGGCGATCCGCCCCTTTAAGTAGGCAGGAACATTTCTCTAAATGTATGCAGGGGGTGGAGCCTCCCCTCCCTCTTAAGCTGCCCTCAGCCAGAACAAGCCAGAATGATTTGAGACACTAAAACTGACCAGAGATAAGAAGGAAAACGGAAGACTCCTGTGAGCATGCCCCAAAGGTCTCCCACTGAATGCCACAGGAGAGTCAAGTATGGTCCCTTGACAGGGTGGGAGACCAGTAACCTGTATGGACTAAGTGAAAAGGATTTAAGACTAAAATCCTATTTTCACTGTCGTCCAATACGGGTTACTGGTACATTGGGATGTACAAACATTGAGCTTTCCCAGAGGCGGGAAGAAGGCAAGGACCAAGCGCAAGGCCCAAAAGTCACCAGAACTCCTATGAACCAATTAATCATAGAGCCCAACAACAGAAGTGTCAACGGACACCAACCAGGGGTAAAAACGAACCCCCTGAACTATCACAGCACACTGAACTAGAGCCAACCGGGCTCAACAGCAAGGAAGCACTGAGAACCACAGAAGCAGAAGATCCTAGACAGGCAAGACTGCCTCCAGGACCTTTCTCCCAAAGCTGGCATCAGCCGAGGCCAGTACATCTACACGACAGTGCTTCGAGAATGTGTGCACAGAGGACCAAGTGGCCGCACGGCACAGTTGATCAGCAGACGCTTGATTTTTATAGGCCCAAGAGGCCCCATTTGATCAGGTGGAATGAGCAGTAACCCTGAAGGGAACGTGCTTATTCCGCAACTTGTAGGCTTCACGAATGGGAGATTTTATCCAAGATGCAATAGTCACCTTGGATGCCGGTCTCCCTGCCCTAGGCCCCTCAGGAATCACAAACAGAGCGTCAGACTTCCTGATAGACAGTGTGATGAACATAAAACTTAAGACAACGCACTACATCCAACAAATGAAGATCCCTCTCCTTGTCAGAGGAAGGGTTAGGGCAGAAAGAGGGCACCAGAATCTCCTGATTGATGTGAAACTCGGAGACAACCTTGGGTAAAAACTCCTTGGAAGTGCAGAGAACAGCCTTATCCTTGTGGAACACCAGGTAAGGAGGTTTACAAGACAGGGCTTGTAACTCCGCCACCCGGGGAACTGATACAATAGCCAAAAGAAAGGCCATTTTCCAGGTCAAAATACGTAAAGGAATGGAAGCCAAGGATTCAAATGGGGGTCTCTGAAGAACCCCCAGCACCAAATTGAGGTCCCACTGGGGAGCTGGACTCTTGAAGGTAGGCCGAACATGAGCCACACCTTGGAAGAAAACTTTAACATCAGGAAGAACGGCAATGCGTTCCTGGAAAAATACAGACAGAGCAGAAGTCTGAACCTTGAGAGAACTCAGGCTGAGTCCCTTCTCAACACCATCCTGCAAAAAGGCCAGGACCGTGGGAAGATGAAAATCAAGCGACAAATCCTTATCAGCACACCATGCAACAAATGTTGACCAAATTCGATGATAGATCTTGGAGGACACAGGCTTACGAGCCCTAAGCATCGTAGACACCACAGAAGAGGAAAACCCTTTCTTCTTCAAAATTGAGGATTCAACCTCCAAGCCATCAAATGGAGATGCTGAACATCCTCCTTCCACAGGTAGCCTTGAAGCAGTAGATCTGGATGGGCAGGGAGCGGGAAGGGATCCGCCACGGACATGGCCAGCAGGTCCGGATACCAGGACTGACGAGGCCAATTCGGAGTGATTAGGATGACAGGGCAACATTCCACCTTCAGCTTCTGGTTGACTCTGATCAACAGAGGGAGAGGAGGGAAGATGTAGGCTAGGGAGAACTCCCAAGGGATTGACAATGCGTCCCCCGCTAGAGCAAGAGGGTCCCTCCACCGAGAGCAAGACACTGGAACCTTCCTGTTGTGTCTGGTAGCCATCAGATCCACTACAGGTACCCCCCACATCTGGGTTAGAAGGTGAAACACCTCTGGATGAAGCGCCCACTCTCCGCTGTCGACTGTGTGACGACTGAGAAAGTCTGCCATGACGTTGTCTATGCCTGGAATGTGTACCACTGAAATGACGGGAACATGTGCTTCCGCCCAAGATAAAATGGCCTTGACTTCTAACCATGCGGTGAGACTTCTTGTGCCGCCTTGTCTGTTTATGTAGGCCACTGCAGTGGCGTTGTCGGACTCCACTCTGACTGGACAACCCTCCAGCTGATATTTCCAGTGTCTCAGGGCAAGAAAGATGGCATGAAGTTCCAGAACATTGATGGAAAGGAGAGATTCTTCCAGGCCCCATTTCCCCTGAGCACTGAAACGACCCAACACTGCCCCCCAACCCTGGAGGCTGGCATCCGTCGTGACTGTGGTCCAATAGGGAATCTGAAAGGACCTCCCTTTCAGGAGATGAGACAGGTCCAACCACCATTCCAAGCTCAGCTCGACATGAGGAGGCAGAGAGACTGACAGATGCAGATGATCTGGATGATTCCTGCACGTCTGGATCACAAACCTCTGAAGTTCCCTGGTGTGCGCCATGGCAAATGGCACTGCCTCTATTGTGCAAATGAATTTCCCCACCAGAGAAGTCAACTTCGGAACTGGAACCCTCTCGAGATCCAGGATCTTGGATACACGGAGAGCAATCTGATGAGCCACTTCTTCCGGTAAAAACACCATGCACTGCTGAGTGTCGAATAGGAGACCCAAGAAAAGGATCTGTTGAGACGGGATCAAGTGTGACTTGTCCAGATTCACAATCCACCCGTGGCGATTGAGTGTCTGGATGCACGTCTGAACCTGCTGGTGAAGAATCTCCGCAGACGAAGCTTTCAGGAGCAAATCGTCCATGTAGGGAGTCACCCTGATACCATCCCGATGAAGCACAGCTATCAAAGCCCCCAAGACTCTCTGAAAAACCTGAGGAGCTCCTTAAGCTCAGATCCAAACAGTGAAGTCCCTTGGAAGGGCAAAGAAAGCAAGGCTTTCTTAGAAGCGGTGTCAGCAGACCAAATTTTTAGCCAAAGAGCGCGTCTAGCCACCACAGAGGAAGTGGAGGCCCTCGCCATCATGCGCACAGCATCAAAAGCAGCATCAGAAACATAATTCTGAGCTTCGGATATATTAGCAAGAAGTTGTAACTGCTCAGACACCGGCGCATCCTGGCGAACCGCCTCAGTAAGCTGTTCAGTCCAGACCGCAATGGACCTGTTAACCCATGCCACTGCAAAGGTTGGACGCATGGCAGTGCCAATAGAGGCAAAAATAGACTTAAAACAAGTTTCCAACTTTTTATCCGTCCAATCTTGCAGGGCAGAAGCATCAGAGACAGCCAAGGCAGTAGATTTAGACAACCTAGAAACTGGAGCATCCACCTTAGGAGGATGATCCCATTTAGCCAGTTCAGTCTCAGGAAAAGGATAAAGTTTAGCAAACTTTTTTGATACAGAAGAGGATTTATCAGGATTTCTCCACGCATCAGAGACTAAACGTGCAAGAGTAGGATTAGTAGGAAAACATATAACAGTCTTAGAAGGTTTCTGAAACACATCCGTTGGGTCATGAGTAGATTCCTGACTCAAGGGAAGGTTGAGGGTGGTTAGCACAGCCCTGATCAAACCCTCAGCAGAGAGTTCAGGGTCAAACTCATAAGGGTCACCAATGGACCTGGTAGACTCAACATTGTCCTCCTCAACATCAGAATCCTGCAACAATTCTTCCTCAGAAGAATAAGACACATCAGGAGCACCCTGTGGCTTGGGCAGGGCGGTCCTGATAGAGGAGGGGGTCTGCCAAACCTGAACAGCCCCCTGAACCTGAGAGGGAAAGAGCTGAAGAGTGGATCTGAGATCCCTAGTGGCAGCCTTGAACTCTTTCACCCATGTTGGCTCAATGGTGTGACTGGAAAGCCCTGGGTTGCTGTCATGGCCTTCCGCACATTTTGGGCATAAATGACCAGAAAATTCTCTAGGCAGCCCAGAGTGACAAGAGGAGCAAAACGCAATGGGGGAAACTGACACCCCAGCCTCCTTAGTCTTGGGTCTGGCCCCTGACTCCAGTGGAGTAGACATGCTCACAGCATCAGATATACTCCACTGACAAGAATCACCCAATTGAAGTGTGAAAGATTAAATATTCACCCCAGAAATGCTTAAAATTAAACTTATCTGGCAAGCGAAGGGTTAATCTGCGGAGGAGAGAGAGAGAAGGCTTGGTCCCTGCGTAGTATACTCGCTGAGAAGAACTCACAAAATGGCTGCCGCAACGGTAGCCAATCAGAAAACGGGCGCGAAACAAGCGCTCATGGGAAACGTAGTTTTTCTCAGAAGTACCCCAAAACAGTGCCCGAAGCCCCCCCAAGACCCCCAACACACCGAATCATGCAACCGGATGATAGAGCAAGGGAAGACCAACAAAATGAGCCTACTCTGAAGTCGCTGTGACAAGCGGTTCCAGAGATACGTCCCACACTGTGTAAACCCATAGAGAGTAAAGGAGCAATGGCGTCTATGCGGGAAAAGCGCGCTTAAAGGCGCGAAACATAAACTTTTAATAAAGTTACCCTGACAGGAAAAAGTTACCAAACACATATAAAACACATGTAAAACATGATAAAACAATATCCCAATGAGGAAAACAGCAGGGAAAAGGTTAAAACCCCCATAAACTGCTCCAAAACCCAGGGAACACACACAGACATTGCATAAATACAGTGCAATATAAAGAAAAACACCCAATGAGTGCTGGAGTGCATAATGTGAACTCCCAAATACAAGCCCAATGAAGGGACACTGTGGGACAAGTGGACCTTCAGCACTCAAAGGGTGGCTCACCTTTCTGCAGGACTTCTGTCTTCAGGCAACCATGTTAAAAGGGAATTAACCAAAGGAAAATCCCCACCAGGGAAGCTACTTGACTCAAGCTGTTCCCTCTTCAGGGCATAAGGTCCACCAGAAAATCCCTGGAAGCTGCACTAGCCACTTTGGAGAGGGCAATGGTCAGCCATGGTCACCGCCTAATGGTGGTATTCCATATTTGAATAAAACAATAAAAAAAAGTTGATTGAGAGATGTTCTCCACCTGATGTGCACAGCACGCAGGAACAAATCATTCTGGCTTGTTCTGGCTGAGGGCAGCTTAAGAGGGAGGGGAGGCTCCACCCCCTGCATACATTTAGAGAAATGTTCCTGCCTACTTAAAGGGGCGGATCGCCTCCCAATGTACCAGTAACCTGTATTGGACGACAGTGAAAATAAACATTCCCAAATTCCCATTGCTTCAGATTGGAATTTTAACCCTTTGAGTGTTATGAAAGTCTCTAATACAATGCTTAACAGTGTGTTGGAACCCTCTTTAGTTTTCTAGGTGTTTAAAGGTTCCAGTTAAATCAATAAGAATTGTGTCCCCCCCCCCCCATATGGTACAATCGGTTTTCCCCAAACATGCTCCTTCCATAGCATTCTGAATATGGCTCTATGTTTCTATTTCCCTGTCCTTCTTTGCATCAAAGATGAATCTGTGCACAAGCAGTAACCACCATAATAAGACTGCAAACCCAGCCCACTTCCTGATCTGGCTGCCTTTCAGTGTGTTCATTCATCCTGCTCCTGGATGAAATAGGAAAGCGCAAAACAATGGAGGACAGTCTAAGTAAACAGTTTTTCTATGTCAGCCACATGAGGATATTAGACTGAAATTATACATGTTCATGTTGGTGGTCAGTGCTAATTCAGAGATTAACCTGCGATGGAAATACTAGTCGACCACGGCAAAACCTACTACCTTAATCATAGTGTAGTATGTCTAGGTGGTACAATGGACATCTGGAAAAGGTAACTACTGTGCAATAATGTTTTAGGATACATTTGTATGGAGAAAGTGCTCAAACAAACACTTGTTGCCACTTAGTACAATTTAAGTATATACACCAATAGTTTACATACAGAACCAAAAATATGGTTGCATAGAGCTGTGGAATCATAAAACAGAAAATATTGCTGTGTGTGTAAACATATATAAAGAAGGCAGATTTCAATTTTAACCCTCTGAGTGTCAGAGGGGTACAGAATGCATTGCAACAAAGGGTTAACAAGTGGCAATATTTTATTCATGCAATAATTTTTTTTAGTATCTATGAAAGTATCAAACTTCAAAAGTCTCATGCAATCACATTGCTAACATCTGTACAAGTGCATACTATAGTGGCATCTTAGAGGAACATTTGTTCTTTACCCTTTTAGTGCCAGAGGGGTGCACAACGCATTGCAATGCATTGCTTACCCCTCTGGCACTCAAAGGATTAAAGAAATAGAAGGATTAAAGAAATAGAAGGCTTAAAACAGCTATACACAAATCTGTTTTACCACTCAAGATCATAATTTTAAAAAAACCCTTTTGAAGTTACAAATGATTTATTCTCTCTCTCCCCAATCTCGGATGTCAGATTCTTCAGCACTGAAGAAGCCAAGGTGGTCAACCATCCAGCAGACTCAGATTTGCCATGACAACACTAGGCAACAATGAGACTGAGGTCGAAATGACCTCTCAGAGTAATCTCATGGGATTCTTAGTACTAAATGCAACAGTTAGTACTCAGTATCTGCTAAATGAAATCACAGAAAGGGAATCTTAACCTCTGTCTCATTGTGGAGAAGGATTGCCATGGTGACCCTTGCTCTACTGATTGTTTATGTCATAACCTTCACTTCAGAAAGGAGAAAGGGGGAATGAGACAGGAGGATAAATCATCTATAACATTAAGAGTTATACTCCGTTTTATCAGTCATACTTTAAAAGTGGTAAAAGTAAGGTTATTTTTAAGCCTTAGTATTTATTAAAAACTGTGTGCAATTAGAAGCTTGTTCACAAGATGCAGATATGCTCAGTTTTTAAAGTTTTTAAAATTCTATTGACTTTCTAAAAAACAGAAATGGATTAAAAGTAAATGAAAAATATTTTACTGGAAGAAAAAGACAAATATCTCCTCTAATCGTACATACCGGCCTAAGAATTGTACTTCTCCTCTATGATGATGAGGAATTGACTTGTATTTCCCAATGTCACCTTCTGGTCTAGACACATTAAAGCCAGCATAATGGACCCTAAAATATAAAATTAAGAGATATAAAAAATGTATAGAAACAAGAGGTTAACTGACTTTTCAAAGACTAGAACTTCTAACGTGTTGCCTATCTATTCACTTGCTACATCTGTGAGCTATTTCTCCATGGAGCCACATTGGCAAACATCATGCAATTAGCTAGTATGCATCAGGGAGGAAGAACAATGGTCGTACCACTTAGCATGAGACTAACCTGTTCCACAAATCATCATCTTCTCCACCCCATCCCCAGAAAGCATTGGGAAATCCATTGATCTTTTTAAACTGCTCCACGGTCAAACCACTTACACCTCCAAAAAACTCATTGTATGGAAGACTGAAAATGAAAACGTAGATACAAGTTAGTACAAATAGGTACACAACAGTTAACTAATAAAGATGCATATGCTCAAAGAAAAGTAAATAAAACCAATGGCACCATAGGGGACAAAAAGGATTTTAGTGAACTTTTAATGCTCTTCACTTAGTCTACGTGGAAAAATAGGAAAAGTAAAGTATCCCTTCTCAGAAACAGCATGGCCTTTGAGGCAGACACTCCTCTCTTCAATCCAGCTTTACTCCTTGCCCTCAGTTTCAACTTATAGCAAAACTAGAATAAAGACACAAAAGCGACAGGAAACAAGGAATTCCCCTGAAAAAAATACACCAAGAACCACCTACTGCCAGGGGACTTAAACAACGTGTTTTTCCAGGTAGGAGTCCTGTGTTCACCCAGACTAAGAGAAAAACATTTAACTATATTAAAAACCTTTTTTCTCTTACGTCCAAAGAGGAACAGTAGAACCATGGAGCTATACCAAAGCATCCACCACTATTCCAGAGATGGAAAAAGGAGAGAAAAAAACAAACCAAAAAAAAAAAAAACAAAGACAAAAAAACCCTCCACTGTAGACCAGCATTTCACAGAATTTTGTCTATCCATGCTCCCTTTCACTCTGCCACACACCTGTTTAGGTCAGAGTGCTTGGAGTGGATGACATTACCTCTGTACAGTGTGACTGTGGTTAAAGGGAAGGTGGGGAGGGTATAAGAGGCATAGTGAAAGAAAAGACGGGAGGGGTGTATAGGCAAAGGGGTGTGAATAAAGAAGCAGGCAAAATGTAAAGATTCCAAGAGGATGAAAGGAGGGGTGGAAGGGGAGAAATGGTTAGATGCAAAATAGTGCAAAAGGAAGTTAATAGGAGAGAAAGAGCTGAACGGTAAGGAAAGTATAAGTTTTAGGTGCGTTTGTAGGGAGGTAAGTACTTTCAATCGGGAGGAGGAAGTCAGTGGTGTTTGTTGGAAGCTCGAGGAGGTGTTATGGTAAAAGAAGTGAATCGTAATAATAGGATTTTAGTCTTACCTGTTAAATCCTTTTCACTTAGTCCATACAGGTTACTGGTACACTGGGAGGCGATCCGCCCCTTTAAGTAGGCAGGAACATTCATCTAAATGTATGCAGGGGGCGGAGCCTCCCCTCCCTCTTAGGCTGCACCTCAGTCAGAACAAGCCAGAATG
This sequence comes from Rhinophrynus dorsalis, assembly GCA_037306005.1. Lineage (NCBI taxonomy): Eukaryota > Metazoa > Chordata > Amphibia > Anura > Rhinophrynidae > Rhinophrynus > Rhinophrynus dorsalis. The sequence continues at coordinate 135,598,021 of CM074723.1, read as the reverse complement.
ATTTGAGACACTAACACTGACCAGAGATAGGAGAGAAGAAGAAGACCCCTGTGAGCATGCCCCAAAGGACTCCCACAGCATGCCACAGAAAAGCCAAGCATGGTCTCTTGACAGGGTGGGAGACCAGTAACTTGTATGGACTAAGTGAAAAGGATTTAACAGGTAAGACTAAAATCCTATTTTCACTGTCGACCAATACAGGTTACTGGTACACTGGGATGTCCAAACATTGAGTTTTCCCAGAGGCGGGAAGAAGGCAAGGACAAGGCGCAAGGCCCCCAGAGTCACCAGAACCACTATGAACCAACCGGACATAGATCCCAACAATCAGAAGTGTCAACGGACACCAACTAGGGGTAAGAACAGACCCCAAGAACAAAACACAGCACACTGAACCAGAGCCAACAGGGCTCAACAGTAAGGAAGCACTGAGAATCTCAGAAGAAGAAGATCCTAGACAAGCAAAACTGCCTCCAGGACCTTTCTCCCAAAGCTGGCATCAGCCGAGGCCAGCACATCCACACGGTAGTGCTTTGAGAACGTGTGCACAGAGGACCAAGTGGCCGCCCGGCACAGCTGATCAGCAGACGCTTGGTTCTTATAGGCCCAAGAGGCCCCAATTGATCTGGTAGAATGAGCAATGACACGAAAGGGCACATGTTTATTCCGCAATTCGTAAGCCTTACGAATAGTAGATTTTATCCAAGATGCAATGGTCACCTTGGATGCCGGTCTCCCTGCCCTAGGCCCCTCAGGAATGACAAACAGAGCATCAGACTTCCTGATAGACTCAGTGCGATGAACATAAAATTTGAGACAACGCACTACATCCATCAAATGAAGATCCCTCTCCTTGTCAGAGGAAGGGTTAGGGCAGAAAGAGGGCACCACAATCTCCTGATTGATGTGAAATTCGGAGACAACCTTAGGCAAAACTTTCTTGGAAGTGCGAAGCACAGCCTTATCCTTGTGGAACACCAGATGAGGAGGTTTACAAGACAAGGCTTGTAATTCTGCCACCTGGTGAACTGAAACAATAGCCAAAAGGAAGGCCATCTTCCAGGTCAAAAGGCGTAAAGGAATAATAGCCAAGGACTCAAAGGGGGGTCGTTGGAGAACCCCCAGAACTAGATTAAGGTCCCACTGAGGAGCTGGACTCTTGAAAGCGGGCCGAACATGAGCCACACCTTGGAAGAAAACTTTGATATCAGGAAGAACGGCAATGCACTCCTGGAAAAAGACAGAGAGCGCAGAAATCTGAACCTTGAGAGAACTCAGACTGAGTCCCTTATCAACACCGTCCTGTAAAAAGGCCAGGACAGTAGGAAGATGGAAATCATGCTTTAGGTCCCTATTAGCACACCATGCTACAAAGGTTGACCAGACTCGGTGATAGATCTTAGAAGACACTGGCTTACGAGCACGAAGCATCGTAGACACCACAGAAGAGGAAAAACCCTTTTTCTTCAGAATTGAGGATTCAACCTCCAAGTCATCAAATGAAGACGATGAACATCCTCCTTCCACAGGTAACCTTGTAGCAGCAGATCTGGACGAGAAGGAAGCGGAAAGGGTTCCGCTACAGACATTGCCATCAGATCCGGATACCAGGACTGACGAGGCCAATTCGGCGCGATTAGAATAACTGGACAACGCTCCATCTTCAGCTTCTGGATGACTCTGATCAACAGTGGAAGAGGAGGGAAGATGTAGGCTAGGGAGAAGTCCCAAGGGATGGACAAGGCGTCCACTGCCAGGGCCAGTGGATCCCTCCACCGGGAGCAGAACACTGACACCTTCCTGTTGTGTCTGGTTGCCATCAGATCTACTACAGGAACCCCCCACATCTGGGTTAGAAGGTGAAACACCTCTGGATGAAGAGCCCACTCTCCGCTGTCGACTGTGTGACGACTGAGAAAGTCTGCCATGACGTTGTCTACGCCTGGAATGTGAACCGCTGATATGACGGGAACATGTGCTTCCGCCCAAGACAAAATGGCCTTGACCTCTAACCATGCGGCGAGACTTCTTGTTCCGCCTTGCCTGTTGATATAGGCCACTGCGGTGGCGTTGTCGGACTCTACTCTGACTGGACAACCCTCCAGTTGAGATTCCCAATGTCTCAGGGCAAGGAAGATGGCACGTAGTTCCAGAATGTTGATGGAGAGGAGAGATTCCTCCAATCCCCACTTCCCCTGGGCACTGAAGTGACCCAACACTGCCCCCCATCCCAGGAGGCTGGCATCCGTCGTGACCGTGGTCCAATAGGGGATCTGGAAGGATCTCCCTTTCAGGAGATGAGACAGATCCAACCACCATTCCAAGCTCAACTCAACATGAGGAGGTAGAGAGACGGACAGCTGCAGATGGTCTGGACGATTCCTGCACGTCTGGATCACGAACCTCTGAAGTTCCCTGGTGTGTGCCATAGCAAATGGCACCGCCTCTATTGTGGAAATGAATTTCCCCAGCAGAGAAGTCAATTTCGGCACTGGAATCCGCTCGAGAGCCAGAATCTTTGATACTCGGAGAGCAATCTGATGAGCCACCTCTTCTGGTAGAAACACCATGCACCGTTGAGTGTCGAACAGGAGACCTAGGAAGAGTATCTGCTGAGATGGAACCAAGTCTGACTTGTCCAGATTCACAATCCACCCGTGGTGAGTGAGAGTCTGAATGCAAGCCTGAACCTGCTGGTGAAGGATCTCTGCTGATGAAGCTTTCAAGAGTAAATCGTCCATGTAGGGAGTCACTCTGATGCCATCCCGATGGATCACTGCTATCAAAGCTCCCAAGACTCTCTGAAAAACCTGCGGAGCTGTTGTCAGTCCAAAGGGAAGAGCCGAAAACTGAAAATGACCCTTGTGGCAGGCAAACCTGAGATACCGCCTGCTCTCTAGATGGATAGGGATGTGCAGATATGCATCCTGAAGATCCAGGGAGGCAAGGAATTCCCCCGGAGACATAGCAGATATCACAGTGCGCAGGGATTCCTGTCGATAGTGGGTACTCACAACAAAGGAATTGAGATCTTTGAGGTCCAAAATAGGACGAGCTCCACCGTCCTTTTTGGCCACAACGAGCAGGTTGGAATAGAATCCTGAACCTGTGTCCTCTGGAGAAACTGGTTCCAGGACTTCTTTGTCCAAAAGATCCTGAATAGCGCCATCGAACAGATGCCTTTTTGTAGGGTCCTGAGAAGGACGAGTAAAATGGAACCGAAAAGGAGGAAGAGAAAAGAAAGGGATCCTGTATCCCTCTGACACCACCTGAAGAACCCAAGGGTCCGCCACTGACTCCTCCCAAGTCCGGCGAAAGATGTGAAGGCGCCCACCTACGGGTTCAGCGAGTCATGCCGAAGCAGTCTTGGAGGCCTTGGCTTTGGGGGCAACTTTGGGCTTCCAGGACTGTTTGGGTTTGGAGGAGGTGCGCGAAGCAGGCGGAACCGCCTGGGACGCAGAGCATGTCTCAGTTTGGAAGGAACGAAAGGACCGATTGCGTCTAGCTGGAAACTTCTTTTTAAAGACTGAGGGTAGAAGAGTACTTTTACCTCCAGTAGCCTCGCTAATCAATTCCTTTAATTCAGATCCAAACAGGGAAGTCCCTTGAAAGGGCAAAGAAAGCAAAACTTTCTTGGAAGCGGTGTCAGCAGACCAAATTTTTAGCCAAAGAGCGCGTCTAGCCACCACAGAGGAAGTGGAGGCCCTCGCCATCTTGCGTATAGCATCAAAAGCAGCGTCAGAAACATAGTTCTGAGCTTCAGAAATATTAGCAAGGAGCTGCAACTGCTCTGACACTGGCGCATCTTGGCGAACCGCCACAGTGAGCTGTTCAGTCCAGACCGCAATGGCCCGGTTAACCCACGCCACAGCAAAGGTTGGACGCATGGCAGTACCAATAGAGGCAAAAATACACTTAAGACAAGTCTCTAACTTTTTGTCCTTAGGAGGATGAACCCATTTAGCCAGTTCAGTCTCAGGAAAAGGATAAAGTTTGGCAAACTTTTTTGAGACTGAAGAGGACTTATCAGGATTTTTCCACGCATCAGAGACTAGGCGTTCAAGAGTAGGATTAGTAGGAAAACATGTAACAGCCTTAGAAGGTTTCTGAAACACGTCCGTTTGGTCAAGAGTAGATTCCTGACACAAGGGAAGATTGAGGGTGGTCAGCACAGCCCTGATCAAACCCTCAGCAGAGAGTTCAGGGTCACATTCATAAGGGTCCCCAATGGATCTGGTAGACTCAATAACTGTACCATCCTCATCATCAGAATCCTGCAACAATTCTTCTTCAGAAGAATCAGAGACGTCAGGAGCTCCCTGTGGCTTGGGCAGGGAGGTCCTGACAGTGGAGGGGGTCTGCCATACTTGAAGAGCCCCCTGAACCTGAGAGGGAAAGAGCTGAAGAGTGGATCTAAGATCCCTAGTTGCAGCCTTGAACTCTTTCACCCATGTTGGCTCAATAATGTGACTGGAAGGCCCTGGGTTGCTGCCATGACCTTCCGCACAAGTTGGGCATAAATGACCAGAAAATTCTCTAGGTAGCCCTGCGTGACAGAAGGAGCAAAACGCAATGGGGGAGACAGATACCCCAGCCTCCTTCGTCTTAGGTCTAGTCCCAGGCTCAAGTGGAGTAGACATGCTCACAGCGTCAGATATACCCCACAGATAGGAATCACCCAATTAAAGTGTGAAAGATTAAATATTCACCCCAGAAACGTTTAAAACTAAACTTATCTGGCAAGCGAAGGGTTAATCAGTAGAGGAGAGAGAGAGAAGGTCCGGTCCCTGCATAGTATACGCGATGGGAAGAACTCACAAAATGGCTGCTGCGACGGGAGCCAATCAGAAAAAGAGCGTGAACCGAGCGCTCATGGGAAGCGTAGTTTTCCTCACCAAGTACCCTAAAACAGTGCCTGAAGCCCCCCGAATACCCCAACACACTCAAACATACAACCGGATGATAGAGCAAGGGAAGACAAATAATAATAATAATAATTCTTTATTTATATAGCGCACACAGATTACGCAGCGCTTTACACTCATATTGGTCCCTGTCCCCATTGGGGCTCACAATCTAAATTCACTTATCAGTATGTTTTTTGGAGTGTGGGAGGAAACCGGAGTACCCAGAGGAAACCCACGCAAACACAGTGAGAACATACAAACTCATTGCAGATGTTGTCCTTGGTGGGATGTGAACCCAGGACCCCAGCGCTGCAAGACAACAGTGCTAATCAATGAGCCCACTCTGAAGTCGCCATGTGAAGCGGTTCCAGAGATACGTCCCACACAGTGTAAGCCCATAGAGAGTAGAGGAGCAATGGCGTCTATGCGGGAAAAGCGCGGAACATTGATTCTAATAAACTTTTCGCTTGAAGTAAAAGTACCATAACACATAGCAAACATATGTACTATGAAGGCAAACATTACCCAACCAAGGCAAACGTTGAAAATGCACATAAAATAGGAAAACCCAGCAGAGAAAGGGTTAAATCCCCAAAAAAACTGCTCCAAAACTCAGACACACACATATACATTGCATTAGCAAAATATATAAAAACACCCAATGAGTGCTGGAGTGCACAATGAGAACTCCCAATTACAATCCCAATGAAGGGACACTGAGGGACAAGTGGACCTTCGGCACTCAAAGGGTGGCTCACCTTTCCTGCAGGACTTCTGTCTTCAGGTTACCAAGATCAGGAAAGAATTACCACAGAGGATAATCCCCAGGGAAATACTTGAAATCAAGTTATTCCCTCATCAGGGCAAAAGATCCACCAGAAGTACCCTGGAAGCTGTGCTATCCACTTTAAAGAGGGCATTTGACAGCCTTGGTAACCCGCCTAATGGTGGTATTCCATATTTGTAAAAATAACAAAGAAACTAAAACTTGAAGAGAGCTGTTCTCTGCCTGGTGTGAACACACCGAGGAACAAATCATTCTGGCTTGTTCTGACTGAGGTGCAGCCTAAGAGGGAGGGGAGGCACCGCCCCTTGCATACATTTAGAGAATGTTCCTGCCTACTTAAAGGGGCGGATCGCCTCCCAGTGTACCAGTAACCTGTATTGGACGACAGCGAAAGAAGTGTTTTTAGTGCTGATGAAATAGTTGAAGTGGACGAATACTTTTTGAGGTATGTGATTTACTGGAATAAAAATGCGGACGGAGTATTTAACGGTAAGTGTTTAATGTAAGGTGTACTATGGCGGAGGTATCAAATTCGATCTCTATTGTGTTAGAAGGAAACAGGTGGGAGGTGTATGTTTGGAGTGATGTGAGAATTCCTGCAGAAGCCTCCCCTGCAAACTCCTGTCAATATCACTCCCCAATGTGTACTGAAGTTGCAACATTTCCGTGCATAAAATTTAACAGAAGTGACCAGGGATTCTTCACCCCCTAACTACTCCTATGAAGATCTCACCCCCTTAAATGAACCTACAGGAGCACCAGTAAAGACGTGATCTGAATAACTTGAGCTGCGTAGGTTACCACTTTAGGTGTAATAATACATGCCGACACCACATTAATTATCTTGTTCACCTATTACATTGGTTTCATTATTGGGTATTTGCATGAAGACGTACATGTATACAACTAGCTGAGCCATCACATCCTGGTCACTTTTATATTGAAAGTATTTTGTTACATTTTTCATTACGCTTGTTTTGGGGTCTTTTACTTTGTATACACATTATTATAGTTTGTACCCTTTCGCCGCCTCTGTGATCCCTTGGCATGTTAAAGTTAGTGTCAGAATCGCTTCAGACAACAAGAAGGCATGTGCCTATATTCAACACTTATGTAGTTAGTTCTGTTTGTCTTTTAATCAAAATTTCCCTGTCACTGCATCTCCAGCTTGGTCGCATAATAGTAGATCTGTTTATCCTTATAATCTGTAACAATCTACTATCTTTCTGTTCTTCCAGTAAGTTGATATATTGGTTATAATTACTAGATAGCATGGGATTCATAATTATAGTACTACTTAAGTTGCCCCTAATATTCTACAGTCATCTCTTATCTTTAACCCTTTGAGTGCCAGAGGGTTCCCCTCTGGCACTCAAAGGGTTAATTTTTTTTGCGATATGTATTTAGAACTCCAGACATATTCTCTCTCTCTAATTGTTTCACTTAGTATAAATCTACATTTATCTCTATATTTTGAAAGCAGTCCATCCACTAAGTATTTAATAAGAGGTTAATTAAGAAGGATTTGATACTTGGATTACAGTCTGTAATGGATATGCTTTTAATGTAGCATGCTTCCCTTGTCTTGTGACTTTTGGTGCTTCCCTTAACTTGCCATTTTGCTCAATTACTCTATACATACACACTTTATATATTTTTAAAATTATTATCTATTAAATGGTTGGGGTGATGTCACACTTGCAACTGCACATGAGTGATGTCAGCAATAGTCTGGGATATTCTGGCATGTTTGAGGACTTTATAAGTCTGTTAGTGTACACTGAAAGTTGTCATATAAAGATCCAAGTTGGGACTGAAACATTGAACTAAGAAAATTGCTTTTTTTTTTTCCCCTCTGAACAAGTCTTACTGGTGATGCTTATTTGTTTAATAGCCAGAGAAGCGCACATAATGACACCTCATAGAACTATACATACTGAGTCTGAATCTTAACAAGATATCTCTGGCACTAGTGGAAATTGGCAAAGTTCTTGCTAGAAATATATGGGGTTTGGCCAATTTTGTTCACCGAGAAGGCCAGGCACTTTTTCAACATTTTGCCATCCATAGGTTTAGTTAAGAATCCCGGAGTTAACTTTTTAGTTATGTATACGGAAAACTATATATTGTTTTTTTTCATACCAAATTCAACTTTTTGAAGGTGTCTCACATGAAGTAAACTTTGCTTTGTATGACAAGCTATAATGTCATTATTTTGTTTGTATCATACATTAGATATCAAAAACAGTTAACTGAAACTTTCACAACCAACCTATTTTTAAAAGCCCTGAACCCCTTGTAAAAAAAAAAAATACCAGCTATGTATAAGTTTACATACATGCATGGCCTGCACAGACCCATAAAAGTTTTTTTTCTTCAACTTCATGAAACTAAAAATGCACATTCCATTGGTTACATGGCAAAGCTACTTTAAAACAACTCAATAACTATATAAAAATATGTATTTCCTGAAAGTACACTAAAATAATAATCACAAAAGGTCTTAAGTTTCTTCCTACATGAAATGATGAAGCAAAGAAATGGTTAAATAGAGAGTTCTTAGGGAATGTTTAAAAAATGTACACTAAAGACAAATTACTGTACATTACAACAAACCAAAAAAAAACACGAAACAGGACTGCCACATTTCTCCCGATTACAATAATAACAATAGGTATAGGTGTACAAATGTATGGCCTTCCCCTGGGCCCCAAACTGGTAACAGCACACAACAGAATTTCTAGCAATATGTTCATGCAGATAACTAGAATGTATTACGCGCAGTCTAAAGGCACAATTGCCCCACAACATCAAAATAACAACCTAAAAGCGTACATTTACTGAAAACATATATCCAACTGCATCAAATGAAGGGTTAGTTGTATTTCTACCCTTAGAATGATGTGCACAAGTGCTTCCAGATGGTGTTGCTTAAGTAAAGAAATAGGCATTATTTTACATGTTCACCCCTTTAAAGGTACTGAAACAAATTAAACTATGGAATTTACTGCTGTATTCATTAGCTACTGCTATTCTGATAAAAATGGACCCCCATTGGTAAGATGTGAACTACTGTAAGGTGTGTCATCTACAATCTCTACTTTTTTCAGATGTGAGTTGCCCGTACTAAAAAAATTGTGACACCTACAAGAAGTGAAGAAAAGGTAGCAAAACATACTATTTTGGAAAGAAGACAACCCACCACAGGTATATAATAACCCCAGTTCATTTTTGTGTTAGTTTTCTTGCATCTGTTACTATTCAGTTTCAGCCCATGTAGCCTGTCAGTAGACACTAACAGTAATGTTTTATTTTTACTTTTCTTATTTTAGTAGTTCAAAATATTACTTTTCACATGATTGCTATTTCATTTTATGTAGTTATCTTGTACCAGTTAAATCAGTTCTTGCACTCCTCTTTCTGTGATGTGAACATCTATCTGCAGTATCCCCCCAAAAAAATGTCTGTGACTCACTTGCATGTTTAATGGATCATACAAGTTCTGTTTCCTTCATTCTACTTTCTGTTTAATTGAACTGCTGATGCACAAAGCAAATAAAGTGAGAAAGATATAGGCACGCAGAGCTCTAAGCAGCCTTTGCAGATATAATCGAGTCATGGAACGTTTTAATAGACTTTATTGGTTAGTTGGATGCTCTTGTCTCTTAAAGTGTAAACAAAAGAACTGAAACCGCTAAACAAATTAAAAAAAAACAAAACAAAACAAAAAATCTACATGTATATAAGAATACCGATACCATGCCTTACTATGAGACATGAAGAACGTTATACGTATCACAGTTGTATGCAACTATTTACTGATCTTTAGTGTATATTAAAATGCCGTGGTTATTTGCACTCATTATCAACCATTAATGTTAATTAAGTTGATGTCCTAAAAACACAATCCCCATTGAGTTAATGGGGCTTTTAATCCCTTCTTTGCTACAAAGGTGGTCTTCCAACACATTTTCTTTTATTACAGTTATAAATACAAATCTAACGTTGAAACTTCTTAATTAAAATACATAAATTAGAAGATAAATGCATGTTCCATGTTTGAAAATAATAGGTCACTTACATGTACATATACTTGTCAAGTTTTGTAGCAAAATGACGTGGCATTTCTCCACAGCCATAATAATTTCGATCATTTTCTGGAATGTGATCCACATCATGAAAAACAACACAGTCCCATTTTCGATCTTTCATAGCTTCTTTAAAGCCAACATTAAATAACATTGCACGGTTGAAAGTCTGCGTGCCTGCCTTTAAACAAGAAAGGGAGAAAGATGTAAATGTCCTGTAGAACATACAATCATGTTATACATAGTAAAATCCTGAAAAATATAAATCCTAGCACATACCAATGCTAAACATCCATTATCTTACTAGTTACAGAGGTCGCATGGAGATGCATGTACTAAGAACTGGAGACGTTCTGCACATCACCTTTACCATGGGTGAGAAATAAAAATTCCCATTGATTTAAATGGGGGCTTTTAGCCTTGAATGTGAGAGGAGTCTCCAATACATGGCTTTGATTGGCATTTTGGGAATTTGCCCCATATATTGCAGTTGGTTTGCTCTAGACTTATTCCCACACTTCTTAATATGTTAGCCTCACTGACTCTGATTTACTAAGGAGGACTGCACTAACACTAGGTCAAATCAACTGCACCATAGGGAACAAAAAAAAAAAAATCTCCTGTTCATGTAAATGGGGCTTTAATCGACTGGAATGCTAGCGGGGTATAATGTGCAATTTAAATCAATGGGAATTTTATATTCGTTCCCTATGATGGAGTGCATGGCTTAAACAAATTTTAGATGCTAGTTTAGGCTGTAGTTTTCCTTTCAAAATCATTTTGTTCATATTGTCCAAAAAATAGAGAAACTCAAATATCTACTAAAAGTATTGAGTTGAAATTTTTAAAATGTGCCCATACTTTGACAATCCACTAGATGTCACCATGTACCAAAACCCAATTTTTTTTTTTTTTTTAAAAAGGTACACAGTCACACCTCTGCTACATTATTTTGTCTGAATATACAAAGCATGGCTGTTCAGCTAGCCCCCCATTTCTAACTCTGTTGTATCTTCTTAATTATAATAATAATTGAAAAGAAAATATCTAATTCAGCATGGACATAAAGTGATTAATTTCTGTTGTAGTAAATAATCAGTGTGTAACCTATAACTAGTTTCTTGATATTCTTGTAAGCCCAAGAAGCCCCAATGGATCTTTTGGAATGAGCTGTGACCCGAAAGGGAACAGGCTTCTTCCTTAGCTCGTAAGCCTTACGAATAGTGGACTTAATCCAAGACGGAATAGTCACTTTGGATGCAGGTCTCCCTGCCCTGGGGCCCTCAGGAATGATGAGCAGCGCGTCAGATTGTCTAATGGACTCAGTGCGATGTACATAAAACTTGAGAAAACACACCACTTCTAACAAGTGGAGATCCCTCTCCTTGTCAGAGGTAGGTTCAGGGCAGAAAGAAGGCACCACAATCTCCTGATTAATGTGGAACTCAGAGACCACCTTTGGGAGAAACTCCTGCGAAGCACAAAGCACCGCCTTGTCTTTGTGAAACACCAAAAAGGGTGGTCTACAAGACAGAGCATGTAACTCCTCTATACAGCGAACAAACATGATCGCCAGGAGAAAGGCCATTTTCCACATCAGCAGGCATAGAGGAATAGTAGCCAAGTACTCAAAGGGAGGGCGCTGAAGGATACCCAAAACATAGTCAAGATCCCACTGAGGAGCGGGAGTCTTAAAAGCAGGACGAGTATGAGCAATGCCCTGGAAGAAAACCTTGACATCTGGAAGAATAGCAATGAGCCTCTGTAAGAAAAACAGAGGCCCTTATCCACACCATCTTGCAAGAAAGCCAGGACCATAGGGAGATCAAATTCCTAAGAAAGGTCCCTATCAGCACAAGATAGAAAGGTCGACCAGACACAATGGTAGGCCTTAGAAGAAACAGGTTTGCAGGCACTAAGCATAGTAGCCAACACAACAGAAGAAAAACCTTTCAGTATTGAGGATTCAATTTCCAAGCCGTCAAAGATAGACGATGAACATCCTCCTTCCACAGGTAACCCTGTAGAAGAAGGTCCGGATGGCAAGGGAGTTGGATTGGCTCCGCCACAGACAGATCCGGAAGCTCCAGAAACCAAGCCTGTCGAGGCCATTACGGAGCAATCCGAATGACTGGACAGAGGTCCAGTCTAAATTTCTCTAACACCCTGTGCAACATGGGGAGGGGAGGAACGACGTAAGCCAGAGGAAATAACCAAGGAATGGACATGGTATCCACCGCTAGAGCTAGGGGATCCCTCCAGAGAGAGCAGAACATCTGAACCTTCCGGTTGTGTCTTGTCGCCATCAGGTCAATGCAAGGAAGACCCCACTTCTGAACAATGAGGGTGAACACCTCTGGGTGCAGTTCCCACTCTCCGCTTTCCACTGTGTGTCGACTGAGGAATTCTGCCACAACGTTGTCTACTCCAGGAATGTGCACTGCGGATATGGCAGGAACATGTTCTTCTACCCAGGACAAAATAGCCTTGACCTCTAACCAAGCGGCGAGACGTCTTGTTCTGCCCTGCTTTTTGATGTAAGTCATAGTTGTGGCACGGTCAGACTGGACCCGGACTGGGCATTCTTCCAGCTGGGGTGTCCAATGGTGAAGGGCACGATATATCGCCCAAAGCTCCAATGCGTTGATGGGAAGGAGAGATTCCTCCGGAGACCACCGTCCCTGAGAACTCAGGCGACCCAGGACCGCTCCCCAGCTGGAGAGGCTGACATCCGTCGTCACCGTCGTCGTCAAGAAAGATACCAGGAAGGACTTGCCCTTCAGCAGATTGGAGAGGTCGAGCCACCATGACAAACTCAGTTCCACATGAAGAGGGAGAGATACCAACATCTTCAGAAGGTCCGGCTGACCCCTGCACACCTGGATCACAAACCTCTGGTGTTCCCTGGTGTGAGCCATGGCAAATGGGACCGCTTCTATGGTGGAAATGAACTTCCCCACTAGACAGGACAGCTTCTTGGCTGGAACTGGATCGTGAGCCAGAACAGCAGAAACCCTGTGGGCAATCTGGTGAGCCACCTCATCCGTAAGAAACACCTCTCAGCTCTGCTGAATGTCGAAGAGAAGGCCAAGGAAGACCAGACATTGGATGGGACAAGATCAGACTTGTCCAAGCTGATGATCCACCCATGGTGGGTGAGAGCATGAACGCAGTCCTGAACCTGCAGATGAAGAAGTTCCGGAGAAGGGGCTTTAAGAAGCAGGTCGTTAATGTATGGAGTAACTCTGATGCCGTCTCGATGGAGGACGGATACTAAGGATCCCAGGACTTGGTTGAAGACTTGAGGAGCTGTAGTCAGGCCAAAGGGACAAGCTGAAAACTGAAAGTGCCCTTGGTCACAGGCAAATCTGAGATACTGCCTACTCTCTGGATGAATGGCGATGTATAGCTACGTGTCCTGAAGATCCAGAGAGGCAAGGAATTCCCCCAGGGACATAGCAGCAATCACCGTCCTTAGGGATTCCTGGTGATGAGTCTTCATCACAAAGGAATTGAGATCCTTCAAATCCAAAATGGGACAACAGCTGCCGTCCTTATTGGAGACCACAAAGAGGTTTGAGTAAAAACCCATACCTCTGTCCTGAGTTGGGACATGTTCCAGAACATCCTTGTCCAGAAGGGCCTGGATAGCACCATTGAACAGACACCGTTTCTCTACGCCCTGGGGTGTATGAGAGGGGAAAAATCAAAAGGGAGGAAGAGAGACGAAAGGGATCTTGTACCCTTCTGCCACCACCAGCAAAACCCACGGGTCCACCACTGAATCCTCCTAGACGCTGTGGTAGTGACGCAGATGGCAAACCACAGCTGAGTGGGGACCTGGGTTTAGTGAGTCATGCCGAGGAAGGCTTGGAAGAGACCTTGGGCTTCCATTGTTGTTTGGGCTTAGAGGAGGAACGCGGAGCGGAAGGAACCGCCTAGTTCGCCGGACGTGTCTCAGTCTGGAAGGAACGAAAAAGCCGATTATGCTTGAGAGGCGTCTTCTTCCTGGGGACCATAGGCAGAAGGGTACTCTTGCCCCCTGTGGCCTCACTAATCAGATCCTTAAGATCTGACCCAAACATAGAGGTGCCTTGAAAAGGCAATGAGAGCAAAGCTTTCATGGAAGCAGTGTCAGCAGACCAGATCTTGAGCCAAAGAGCTCGTCTGGTAACCACAGACATGGTGGAAACCCTTGCCACCAAACGGATGGCATCAAATAAGGAAGTAGAAACATAGCGCTGGGTCTCAGAAATGTTGGCAAGAAGCCGCAACATATCCAAAGTAGGAGCACCCTGATGGACAGCCAGGGTGAGCTGTTCAGTCCAGACCGCAATGGCCTGGTTCACCCATGCCGCAGTGAACGCTGGACGCATGGCAGTACCAGCAGTGGCAAAAATGGACTTGAGTGAGACCTCAAGTTTCTTGTCAGTACAGTCTTTCATAGAAGAATCAGCAACTGGCAAGGCAGTGGACTTAGAGAGCCTGGAGACAGGAGCATCCACTTTGAGGGGGATGAACCCAACGAGCAAGCGCCGACACAGAGAAGGCAAATTTCTTGGAAACAGAAGGTTTCCTGTCCTGAGACTTCCATTTATAAGACACAAGGCAGTCAAGAGTGGGCTTACAGGAAAACAAGTATAGGGCCTTTTAGGCGCCTGAAAGAAATCAGAGGGATCCGAGGAAACCTCCTGAACTAAGGTAATGTTTAGGGTAGTTAAGACGGCTCTGAAAGCCCTCAGCCGAGGGATCAGGATCTGCCTCAAAGGGGTCCCCAAAAACTGAGAGGAGCCCACTGCAAAACATTCCCCAACATCCGAATCCACCAACGGTTCCTCTTCAGAGGAATCTGATACATCAAGTACTCCCTGAGGTTTCGGCAGGGAAGATCTGACAGAAGAAGGGGTCTGCCAGGAGTGGAAGACCCCCTGTAACTGGGATGGAAAGAGTTGCTATTAGCAGCCTTGAACTCTTGCACCCAAACTGGCTCTAATACATGGCTGGAAGTCCCTGGGAGAGACTCGGGGATATCACAACATGCTGGGCATAAATGACCTGAGAATTCTCTAGGTAACCCTGAATGACATGAGGAGCAACGCACAATAGCAGACACAGAGACCTCAGCATCCTTAGTCTTAGGCCTGGCCCCAAGCTCTAACGGATTAGACATTCTCACAGTGTCAAAACTTTTTAAGTATAAGGAATCACCCAAATACAGTGTGTAAGATTAAAATTTCACCCAGAAATCACTAAAATGCACTTATCTGGCAGGCGAAGGGTTAATCTGCAGAGGAGAGAAGGAGAGTCCAAGCCCTGCATAGGATACTCATCCAGGAAAAGGCACAAAATGGCTGCCGCAACGGAAGCCAGTCAGAAAAAGTACCCCAACAGTGTCCAAAGCCCCCTGCAAGGGCAGACAATTAAAATGAGCCATCTCTGAAGTTGCTACGTTGAGCGGTTGCAGAAATATGTCCCAAACTGTACAGTCCCATAGAAGTCAATGGAGCAATGGCGTCTATGCAGCACACAAATTTTGCAAAGTTGAAACTCTGAATTAAAATTACATGAAACATCACTAGAACATGTTAGCAGACCCAAAAAACATTGAACCCAGTAGGGAAAGTACCAAGAATCCCCCAAAAGATGCAAAACCACCAGCTAAAGGGTTAAGTTACCACAGAAACTTGCTCCAAAACACCCAAAAGACATACAGATAAACCCAATGAGTGCAGGAGTGTGCAAAAGGAACTCCAAAGGAAAAACCCCTGTGCGGAGGGGCATTGTGGGACATGTGGACCTGCACCACTCAAAGGGTTGCTCACCTTTCCTGCAGATCTTCTGTCTTCAGACTACCAAGGATTAAGAAGAAGCCTCAGTGGGCAACTCCTGAGGAAAGAACTTGAACCCAAGATTCCCCCTTCCCCCTAGGGTTTAAGGTCCCCAGAAAGCACCTGGTTACTGAGCTAGCCACATCTAAGGGCATTGCCAGTTATAGTAATCTGCCTAATGGTGGTATTCCATATCTAACAAAAAAATTTAAAAAATTGCTAAACTATAGCAGAACTGTTTTCTTGCCTGTGTCTTCACCAAGGAACAAATCTTACTGGAGCTGATTGGCTAGTTGCAGCCAAGGAGGGAAGGTAGGCCCCACCCCCTGCAGTCACTTCTAGAATTGTTCCTGCCTACTTAAAGGGACGGATCGCCTACCCAAAGTTACCAGTAACCTGTATTGGACGACAGAGAAATTATTTTTGCTCACACCAGGGAGGTAGATATGTTCAATAATTTGATTAACAATCAAAACAGATTTTAGGGACAGTACAACCCTATGTATGTTAGCAAATCTTTAATCTATTTACCTGTTCAATAACGTAGAACGCAAACTCTAGACGCTGCTTCTGAAGCATAGGTATAAGATGTCTGAAGAAAATAGGGAGGTGTTCATGACGGTTGCGGAATGGAATTAGGATTGCTACCTGCAAAACAAAATAGCCATAAAACACAAGCACTCAAAACACTCATTGTAAATAATTTTAAATTAATGAAGTTCTTATTTCCATACCTGCACTTTTGCAACACTAAAAATTAAAAGATGGGAATGAAAAAAAAAATGTAATCATTCAAATTAATGAGCTCCTGATTTAATTAATCTGAGCTTAATCAAGGACATATTTAAAGGGATAGTAATGTTTCACAATAAAAGCAGCTCCAATTAATCTTCATAGTATTTGGGCCAATACTGTCAGAGTTGTATGTCAAGAGTAATTGAATGATAAAGTATCCCCCTCCCGCCCCTTTTACCTAATGTAAGCCACCTCCCCTTAGATGTGGAATCTGGTCTTGAGACCAGACAGCTCACAGCAAGGGACAATCTTTTTACTGTGAGCATAAGGAAAACTCTGCCCCCCTTGACAGGTTTTTCCTTATGCTCACTGAAGATTGTCCCTTGCTGCGATCCATCCGGACAGTCTTGCTGCTCTGAGGTGAGCAGTGTTACATCAGCAAACGGGGTGGAAGGGGGATATTTTATCATTCAATTACTCTTGTACTACAACACTGGCAGTATTGAAAAACACTCTCCATGGCCCAAATACTATGAAGATTAATTGGAGCTGCTTTTATTGTGAAATATTACTATCCTGGTCTGTTGGTAGGGCTTAAAAACAAAAATTCAGCAGTTCTGGCCTAAAAGTATGTGTTAAATAGGTAAAAACAAGAATATAACCCTTTGAGTGACTGAGTGGAACGCAAAGCATTGCTAGATGGCTAGCTAATGTGAATAGTATGTGTGGTTTGACAAACAGGAACAAAATCTTCTTTCTAGTCTATGCTCTGCACATTTTACATCCTAAATCAGGGTGGACAAATGCCTCAAATCCCCTCTGATTTAAATGGAGCATTTAAAACTGAATGCTAAAGGTGTCTAGCCCTTACTTTGCAATGAACTGGAGACCTCGTTAGCATTCAAGGGGTTAAAATATCCATATAAATCAAAGGGAGTTTTTATTTGCCCCAGACACAGTTAGTTTTCCCCAGTATCGTTCCAGTTTTAGCATCAGCATCATTTTCCACACAGTTGCAGTACATTCTCAACTTTCTATGAAACACCACTAAAATATGTTAATCCAAATTTACAAACATTCTACCACTTATTTTTAGCAAATACATATGTTTTGTGGTACTGTACGGCTGGGAGCATTTCTTCTTCCATCGTCAAGAATGTATAAACTTCTCTATAGAAAAGCAAAGTATTTTCAAAGTTCACAAGAAAAAAAAACAAAAACAAAAAACAGATATGTCACTGATAAGGAAAAGAAATGTTAACTGGAAGAACATGAGGGAGACAATGGGAGGGGGAAATCCCAAGACTACTTTCAAAAGAAATCCTCGCACTCACTATGTCAAACATTAACATCATTCCAATTGCTAGCATTCTATTATATAAACAATATGCCAAACAAAAGCTTTAACAATCAGAATATGTCAAGGGAGCTTAAAATAATGAATACAGAAACACAAACAGAGCAACCAGACTTTTATGAAGAAATAGGACAACCAGGTTACTAAAACACTTAACCCTTTACTCTGATGTGGGAATAGTTTAGTTCTCCTTCACATGGACCACAGAACTGATGCAGCCCCCTGCAACCGTTCTCTTATTAGTATTGTTTCACTCATCTCATTCCAGCACCAATCTGGATTCAGGACTGGCATGTATGATGGCTGACCCACTCTAGTGACAGCAGATATTACTGGTTGGTACCCATCTGGGTCGACCATTCACTGCAGATTGTGAAGAACATAGCAATCTCTATTTATGCTCATGTGAAAGGTTTGCAGGCAGCTCAATATGCTGTCATGCAGACCATCATTACTAAGACTTAACTGAATTCCTGAGGTAATGCAGTAACACTGCAGAATGCCGATTTGCAGAATAAGCACATGGAATTTCTCACAGGTTTGTTTGTGGATTTTAGCCAGTTATGTTCGTCTACTTGATAGACTAGAAACTTCTACCAAACAAAATATATACTTCAATGGTTCTCAAACCTGTCCTCAGGGACCACTGATAAGTCAGTCTCTAAAGTAACTTTTTGCACATTTGCTTTTGCAATGCGTTGCATACCCCTCTGGCACTCAAAGGGTTAATTAATTTATTTTCTTTTTTAAAGGGATCGTAATGTTTCATAATAAAAGCAGCTCTAATTAATTATCATAGTATTTGGACTTTGGAGAGTGTTATTTCAATTGTGTCAGAGTTGTAGTTCAAGAGTAATTCAATGACAAAGTATCCCCCTCCTGCCCCTTTTAATGATGTAACACTGTTCAGCCAAAGCAGAAGGGAGGTGCCCAGGTAGACTGCAGAGAGGGACAATCTTCAATTAAGATAAGGGAAAAACGTGTCAAGGGGGGAAGGGCGTTCATTGTTCTTATAGGAAGAAGATTGTCCCCTGCTGTTATCTGTCTGGTCTTACAACTAGATTCCACATCTGAGAAGAGATGGCTTACACTAGGTAAAAGGGGCGCGAGGGGAAACTTTGCTTGTGAATATCTCTTAAACCATAAAGGTTTGAGAGATAAGACTTATATTGTTCTTCATGTTTTTTTTTAATGACTGCAAAATAAAATAAAGCTAAAATGAAGTATTACTATCCCTTTAAGATCCTCAGTTTCATTTCAACTTTTAAAACTGTAACTGTGCAACCTCTATGCTTAGTCAGACATGCCCTAGCACATACTGCTGGTACAACACTGGCTGTAGCTTTACATATAATAGTTTATGTAAATTAAGGAAGAAAAATAACACACCTCTTTCACATTCATTTTTATTCTGAAACACTCCATCACTGAGCTAGATGTCTTGATATGTGAGAATAAGCAGAGAGAGAAAGTACAATTTTTCAAGTGAAAGCAATTTTTATGCTTTTGAAGCATTTTTGTTTCGTGTTGTATTCCACAAAATTAGTGACCGATGTCAGGGACACACATTTATACCAAGTAAGAATAGCACTGCTCAGTACTGAGTTGTTTGCAAAAGCAATTTTACCACGCATCATGCAGTCCAAACACAGTTTGCTGGAACTTCCCATAAACATTTAGGCAGTTTATAGGGCTGCATGCAGATCATTTACATGAACAACTGGATTGCTGTATTTCCTAATGTAATGATCCAATCAATGGCAGTCACAAGTCATGGGGTGGATTCTTTTTCAAGTGTCTTTATCTACAATTTTCATCAGAGACTTCAAAAGGAATCAGAGATAAAACCACATCCAGATAAAAGGCACTCCTCTGACAATGCCCTCCAGAAAGTGCATCACCATGTTAGAAGAATTAGAAAATAGTTCTCTATATCATACCACTGCTTGAACAAAGGTGAGTAAATTAAAATGCCTGATCCACTCATTCTATCAGCTTTACTCAAAACCTGGTCTGTCAGTTGTCTCTGAGATTGAGGACCACTGGATTAGGAGATTAATCCTCATGTTTGGGATGTGACTTGAAAAAATACCTCAGAACACCAGAACTGGTGCTTGTTCCTTAGGCCAGATTTGGCACTTTGCAGCCCCAAAATAAAGTGTGTATTCTTGTAGCTCCTGTCATATACAAGCACCTCTGTGATTATATTTTACCTTTAATGTATATAGCACACGCATGGGATTGTTATACTGTTGCAGACTACTAAACAAACTCAACAAAACTTTATCCTCTTTCATTTATCTTAATAAACTTTCCATTACCATTAATCACCCCACCCCCGTGTGCATAACCAGTTGCTCTTCTCTGTCGCTCCCCCAGTGTGTGTGGAGGAACTATGTTTGCGGTGGAGATATATACTCACTTGAGACTATGAAAGGGCAGTTTTGAGACAGACAGGGGAAGACACAGAAAAGAAGCCAATAAAAGATTATTAAAAGAAAGTTATCTCTCCTTTGGCACCAACAGCACTTGTGCATGTATAGCCAGTGACTTTCTGGGGTGAAGAACAGAATCAATAAAATATGAACCTTTTCCTATAAGGCAGATATTACGGTACATTTCTCATTCACTGAGAAGTTTAAATGAATCTCTCCTTCTGGCTGCTGAACTCATTAAGGGCCACATTCTACTGCAGGTGCTAAATGTTAACACCCATTTTCATATTGATGTCTATGGAGAAAACTGGAGATAAACTCTGTGATAAAATTAGCACCTGTAATAGAATCTAGCCCTAAATGTCTTTAACAGTTCAAAAACATGAAATGTACTCTGAAAACATTTATCATCTTTCCATATACTGAATTAGTCTTCATGCATTCACTTAAACTTCCTTATGGAACATTTCACAATTTTTTTCAAGCTATTCACATGGAAGTACATGGCCAGGGAAAACCCTGTACCATACTCACTTTACTTGAGGTAATGTCTTGAAAAACCAACCACTTGTTTCTCAGTTTTTTCAGATGGCCCATTGCTATGAGCTATAGAGAAGAAGTAACTTTCTTGACTGCCACTAAGTCAAGACTTTCATTATGTCAAATGACTACTCAAAGCTGAAGGCAATACAAATCCCCAGGAACAGATGGATGTGCCCAGGCCATTAAATATGCTTTATCTAAATAAATAAACACACCTAGGCCAACACCCACATTACTATTACAATCATCATCTTACAGAAACCTAAAGCCTGCTAATATTTAATACTTTTATGAACCACTAATGCTCCTGTTGCCACTGCTGTAGAATTAACCACAGAGTACAGGGGAACTGTGTGCAAAGAATGTGGAATCTCACACCCGAAGACACTATACTGTGTGCAAGTACACTGCTCAACACTGAAACTGCAACACCAGGAAGGAGGAAATGTACAGATATGCAAATGACACCAATAAACTAGAAGCCTGAGACATGTAAATCACTTCTTTTCAGCTGAAATGAGTAATGTTGGTATAAAGGTCATTGACAGGGATGAGCGGCTTTTAGCTAAAAAAATTATTTAGCAGTGCATTTTCAGCAAAGGAATGATTCATAACATGCCTAGGTTATGACAATGTAAAGAAAAATAACGTATGAATGAGAAGAAGAAAATGTTGAAACTGGTACAAGCTAAAAAGTAACATTTAAAAAAAATCATAAATAGTTTGTATAAGACACTCTCAATAGAAGAAATATGCTGTGAACATGTATACCTGATAAAATCACAGTTTATACTATACTAGTTGAACGGCCCATGTACACGGGCCACAGTGCCAGGCAGCAATAGCCACTGTGCAGTCATGCACAGTAGAGACTGCCCACGCTGCGGCTAATAATGGAGCGGGGCGCTCCGAATTCAAACCATAGCCCTCTCTGCGCACCGACTATGGTCTGAATTTGGAGCTCCCCCTCCATTATTAGCCACGGCACAGGCAGTCTGTACTGCGCATGACTGCAGCTCGCGGAGCCGTCTGTACTGCACATGACAGCTTCTGACAAACATACATTAGCGAATAATTATATAGGATAATCCGTGGCCCTCAAGCATACAATATGGCAAAGACACCAGGACGGGGACTAACACAGTAAACCCTGATTTTGTTTCACACAATGATAAAATGCTCAAATGAGCTTACATGGGTTAAATCAGTGTTGGCTGACAGGAGTATTATCTTAAAGATATTTATATACACTGTTAGGGGAAAGATTGAATAATAAGCTTCTATATGCTTTGGTTATCAACCCTTCAAATAACCTAAGCCTAGCCTCCCGTTCATACGATTCATTATGAATAACACACAATGATCAGATAATCACTTTTTCCTATATTGCAGCGATAAGCCCAATTATTGGATAATGTATACTATAATGACCATTTATAAAACTTCCAAAAGAAAATGCCAGCCAGGAGAGATCCACAAACTGTCTAATCACACTGGGAGATCGCACAAGAAAAGATAAGTGGGACACTCCAGTTATCACCTACCACGTTTCAGCATCTAGGATGCCTGCTTCAGAGGTTTAGCAAAGGGGACCAAGTTTGTTGGTATTTATACCTGGTGGACACATTACTCCTACAAGGAAGTTCTAGGTTCCCAGGTCCTAAATTATGTCACAGTTAGTATAATGAACACAAAACTATGGTATTACTACAGGAATTAAATAAAACAAAACAAAAAATGCATGATAATGAAAAAAAGAGTTTTATTATTTAGCCATATATAATTAAGTGTGTAATACTTCTAAGAACATATTAAAGCCAATACATTCATTCATGCCAAAAGGTTGAACTATATTAAGAAAGAATATACAGAAGCATTATTGTTGTAAAAGAGCGCTTTCTAAATTGTCACCCCTAATACCGATTTTTATATATTCTAAACCCAAACATCATTTTAGATGCGTCACGGTGGTGTTCTAAAAAATGTCTGAATACAGATGTCAAAAACACTGATACAGAAATGTTTTGGTATCATCAAGAAGGGGGTTTCTAATCTTACCAACACTGGTAATGGCATTGGGCAGCTCCTGTGCAATAAAGGATACACTTCAAGGGAACCTCCAGTGACGTGAGCGACAAACCATTCAAAATTACAACAAAGAGAAAAATCACAATGGCCAGACAATAGTTTGTAGGAGTGCTAATAATTAACATGTGGAAACAAGCAACATTCAGTGATACCAAGGACACCAGCTGCTGGTAAAATAGTAAAATTACTACAAGCATACTAGACGCACAGACGGCTAGTACACATTGCAGGCGCTCAAACAGTCCACCTGTATGTAGACCTGGTTGCATAACACATCATCAGAACAATTCTCTAAAATGCTTCTGGCACTCTACGACAGCAGGACAATGACTGCCAACATACTGTACTTGTTAGCATTGACAGCATCCACGGCTATGACATACTGATGTGGCTCAAATGTTTCTTCTGAACCTGCCCGCCATCAGGCAGGCCATATATTATATACACAAAACAAAAACAAAAACAAAAAACACACAAACACACAAGGACCTAGCTATTATATTAGAAATGGGCGAGGTAAAAATGCAAGCCATAAAAGAAATACAAAAAAAGGAGACTCCTCTCTGTATAAAATAGTGATATTTAATATATGTAAAAATCACACAAACAACTAAATAAAATAAATAGCAAATTTTTTTATTTTTTTAACATTTTTTATATTGGGGTTATCATTTGATATTCATTGTATTTGGTTGTTTTACATATTATATCAATAGCTTTATTATATTTCATATATATTTGGAAGTTTTGACCAGCTTGTATTGGTTTAAGCACCCCTCCAACCAGCAGGTGCAATGCTCATTGTCTTTAGGACACTATAGAATGCCTGTCAGAAAGTCTCTCTCCATTAATGAGTAAAGCTGACAAAGATTATATATATATATATATATATATATATATATATATATATATATATATATAGATATATATAGCCTGTGTACACGGGCCACAGTGCCAGGCAGCAACGGCCACGGTGCAGTCATGCACAGTACAGACTGCCCGCTCCGCGGCGGATAACGGAGCAGGGCACTCTGAATTCAGACCGTAGTCCTCTCTATGCACAGAGAGGACTACGGCTGAATTCGGAGCGGCCTGCACCGTTATCAGCCACGGAGCGGGCAGTCTGTAGCAAGAGCACCAAGGCATAACCTACTTTGTTTGTGTGTACATATCTATATGAACAAAATACCCCAAAAATAATTGTGATCACAGACAGCGCTGGGAAAACCAGTGGATAGATCCCTGCTTCTATATACAGCACAAAATATAGCTACAATCCCAGAACTCGTTAGTGCAGCGAGTTCACAAAAAAAAAAAAAAAAAAAAATGTAAAAATATGTAAGGAGAGTGCTGTTACGCTGTAACAAATTTTATTACATAAAAGATACAATAATAATTTTTATTGTATCTTTTATGTAATAAATTTTGTTACCGCATAACATAGCGATCTCCTTACATATTTTTTATATATGCACCCCCCCCCCCTTTTATGTGTGGTGCTATGGCAACCAGTGCAGTGGGAAGGAATGCAGAAAAAAAGGGAAAACACAGGACTTTTCACAGCAATTCCCAGAGAAGACGAAAGGGCTGTTTTACAAATCCACAATTATCTCCCTATGTGCACATACTACTGAATAAAACAATGTTGTGTGCGTTTCTGTCTCACACATTAATCTCTTGTTTCCATATTCACCTAGGAAAGAAGACACACTATCTTAAATTGGCATCCATCTTTGTTTGGATATAGACTTTTTACTAGCTCACTTACCTTCCATCGAGGAGTGCAATCTTTTGGCTTCCAATGACCTCCTGGCCCAATATCCATATCCTGCGAAAATAACTGGTGCACAGCATCTAGGGTGATTTCACTCATGTTGATATCTGTGTGCCCGTCTACAGAGATAAATAATTCATAGTTACAAGCCAGCATTTTACAATAACAAGAGAAAACAAGCTCAATAAATATTGGCATAAAGTCTGAGACAACTGTGTACAGGTAATGAAACAAAGGTTCCAAGTTTATGATAACACAAAAATCAAGCTCTATTTCAGTTTGTGATGGAACCACCCCGAAAGAGAGAAAAAAAAAATCTACTTTTCTACCTTTTTCTGTAAGCTCTGTAAAATTGAAATAACCTTAGCCTGAGGAAGAAATTACACCACTTAAGGACTTCCCAAACTGTTGGTAACCTATTATTCAAAGGGATAAAACCACTTTTAAAATCAGTGGGAATTTTGGAAAGTCTTTATTTGCCCCCTGTGGTGCAGTTGATTTGCCCCAGAATTGCTTCTCTTCAGCTTCTTGAATATGGCCTTAAGTTCTTGCCGATACTGTGTGATCAATCCTATGATAAAGGCTACTAGGTCAGTCAGATATTCATAAGGCCTTTGGCACTCATTCTCTCAGAGTCCTAACCTGGATCTGTTTTAAACAAATTATTAAACCCTCAAGGACCTTGCCTAAGTTCACATCTTGCTATGTATTTGTTATATATATTTCACTGGTTTATTGTTTAGTGCATCCAGAAACACACATGTGACACACTGCTGCATTTCCATAACGCTTTTAGGCACCTCTCACGGGGAAGGTAGAGCGCTGGCATAAGGAGGAGTAGCAAACCAGGCATTGAGCTCTTAAATGTCCCACACAAAGAGCTGTTGGGCATTCTGCACACAATGAGGTATATTACATTGGATGATTTGAAGGTGAAGGTACCATTGATCTTATGATGTAAATAGGTGTTTGGAATGGGTACCTTGTCAGTGGTTTTACACCTCCTCTGTAGGCAGGGAGATGTGCCATTTTTGTATTATTATTCAGGGCACTCCTTACCATCAGTTGTTTTAAATTGGGAGGCTGTCTGAAGGAGAGTAAGGGAGGCTGTGGGAATATGTGCTTAAGTCTTTCAGCCATACGTAATGTTGTTTGAAGTTCTCTTGATGTTTTGCGTAGAACTTCAATCTGGGGATAATAAGTGACCACCAATGGCACCCTATTTCCCTTATGTTGTTCTTTGTAGCTCAACAGATCTTTTCTTGGTTATACGAGTAGCTTTCTGTAGCGGACTGTCAATAATCCTTGTACTGTAACCCTGTTTTTGAAAGACTCCTCTGAGGTTCTGGAGGTGCTTGTCACGACCCGTTATGTCAGAACAAATGCGGTTATATCTGATGGGGTTCTTTGTGTGTTTTGGGTGGAAGCTATTGTTTTTCAGGTAAGTTGACCTGTCCGTTGGTTTGCAGTACAGGGATGTGTGGATGGAGTTGTTCTTAACACTGATAGTTGTGTCTAGGAATTTAATGTTTGTGTGTGAGCGACTGAGTGTTAGGTTGATACTAGGGTGGAATTTATAAAACAGGGTTACAGTACAAGGATTATTGACAGATACAGAAGGCAACCCACATACCAAGAAAAAAATCTGTTGAGCTACAAAGAACAACATAAGGGAAACAGGGTGCCACTAGTAGTCACTTATCACCCCCAGGTTGAAGTTCTACGCAAATATCAAGAAAACTTCAAACATTACATATGGATGAAAGACTTAAGAACATATTCCCACAGCCTCCCTTATTCTCCTTCAGAGAGTGTTCCAATTTAAAACAACTGATAGTAAGGAGTGCCCTGAATAGTAATACAAAAATGGCAAATCTCCCTGCCTAAAAAAGGAGGTGTAAAACCTGTGCACACGTTTATTTCACAGACAATGTACCCATTCCAAACATCCAGTTACACCATAAGATCAATGGTACCTTCACCTGCAAATCATCCAATGTAATATACCTCATGTGTGCAAAATGCCCAACAGGCATAACCACCTAGCAAAGCTAATGGGTATGCGGCAGCCTCCCGGAGAGAATTTACCTAAGCTGAAAAAACGCTCAAGCTGTGCACAGGCACAGAAAGAGAGTATCAGCCAAATAGGTGATCAGGACAGCCTTGCAGCACGTGGAAGCCCTGATCACCTCAGATTTTAAAATGGCAACTTTAATGGATGACTCAATTTCTGTGTTTGCCACAGATATGGTTGCTGCCTCTTCCACAGACAGCCCCTTCAACGTTAAAAGGGCTTCATAAGACAGCCTTTCGTGCCAGGCATTTATCCTAGTCATCTTCTGAGGAGGATATGATGCCAGTTGATAAAAATTATAAGAAAAATCTTAATAAAAGGAATAAAAGATTCCTTTCCTCATCTTCTTCATGTTCCTCTGAGGATAGAGATGTTAGTCCCTCTTCTCATCAAGCTCGTTTGAGCAAGCGACAAATTAAAGGGACAGGAACCACTAAAATTAAAGAGGTGTTCTCCTCGTTTGAGGGATCTAAAAATGTGACACAAAAAAGGGACAGGTCTCGTTGGAGTGCTGTAAGTCCCTCTCCGCCCTCCTCCTCAAGAGCGTTTTCTCATTCATCCTCCTGAAGTTGGTCCGGTTCCAGACAGGCTTCTCCTGAAATTGACGGAGTCGGAGGAGTTGGTTCGCTCTGCAGCTTTCACTGAGAGAGGAAAGCTGAGTAATACTCAGATGACAATTGTGAGCTTTTTAGGTAAAGTGCTCCCATCTAAATTATTCCATTCAAGATGGGCCACTGAGCAGGAGTCACAAGTCAGGGATTTTGCTAAACTAGTTTTCAGATCCCCGCTAGTAAAAGAGGATGACCTCCTCCTTAGGAAGAAACACAACACAGGAGGCGCTCCTAGTGAAGTATGCCAAGATGTACAATAAAATAATCAATACAGATTATACTCACATTATCATTTGTTCAGTGCAACATGTATACGTTCACTGAAATATAGGCATTAGGGATCTCAAAACGTTCCATTGGTTATCTCTCTCACAGGTACACTATATCTGGGCAGCTCCTCACAGATCATCCAAAGAAGGGAAGCCCATAGAAAGAAACAAAGAGAGGGTGCCCAATAGTGCCTATTATCGTCACAAAATCACCAAATGTTGTAAAGAATATAGAATATACTCACAAAGGTAATTGCCGGTTATTGGCTTATACCAAATACCAGCTTTCAGGAATGTGGGGAGGACAAATCTGCCCCCGCTCAGATTTCTTGGGTACCTGGTCCTCCAATATAAAGGTCTCCAACCAAATAATTTGAAAAAAACTGGCTGCTGGATTTCTGGAAGTTGTCTTAAATACAATTTGTTTGTCTTTTTGTATTACCAGTTGGTCAGAGGAAGCGGTCACAGTTACCGCAAAACGTTACATCATTTTCAATTGGTATGTCAAATTTTATTTGATTTTATTTTATATTGATAATAAATTGTATTTAAGACAACTTCCAGAAATCCAGCAGCCAATTTTTTCAAATTATTTGGTTGGAGACCTATATATTGGAGGACCAGGCACCCAAGAAATCTGAGCGGGGGCAGATTTATCCTCCCCACAAGCCTAAAAGCTGGTATTTGGTATAAGCCAATAACCGGCAATTACCTTTGTGAGTATATTCTATATTCTTTAGAACATTTGGTGATTTTGTGACGATAACAGGCACTGTTGGGCGCCCTCTCTTTGTTTCTGTCTCCTCCTTAGAAACCATATTGGTATCCCTGACATTCAGGCTCTAATGGCTCCTGAATTCAGCACTGCTATCCATTATTGGAAACGGCGTATCAGTGGATACCATGGATCACTCAGACGCAGCGCAATATTCAGTACAAAGTTGCGGATACTGCTGGTCCCCTGTTACTTATGCTTGATAAGGCAGAAAGAGAGGGATCTGTTCATAACCCCTCTTCATCATCTTTACTGGCTTCTAAAATGGCTCTTTTGAAAGCTACCAGTAGGGCCGTGCTCATTATTGGCCAATCATTCAATTACATTTCCAATATTCGCAGAACACGCCTGTTACATGCTGCAGGGATGTCTGACCTGGCCCCTAAGTCCCATGAATTTCCTAACCTTGAGGACTCCTTTCTTTTTGGCCCTCCCTTTATTCAAGAGGTGAAAGGCCATTATAAGGCTAGGAAGTCCTTCTCTCAATTGAATAGGAGCTTCCCAAGTCGCAAGAAGCCCTTTCGGACCGAGGGCCATTCCTACAGGGCTACAGGTTCGACCTGAGATGGAGCACAGCAAGCCCACTTTTGCCATCATGGAGGAAAAGCAAAACCCTCAGGCAGCTTCAGAGGAGCTCATGCCAGAGGCTCATCTGGGAAAAGGAGACCCAGAGGTAGATGCTATTGTTCAGCAAAGAGATTATCTAATTTCCCTTCTGCAAGACCTGGGTTTCATAGTGAACCTTCAAAAGTCTGTTCTTGTTTCCAATCAGAATATCCTTTTTCTGGGATTTATGCTGAACACCTCAGATATGTCCCTTGGGATTGTGCAAGACAAATGGGAGAAAATTCTGTCTCATTTAGTTTCGATTCTTTCAAAACGCAGTTGTCCCCGAGGGGACTGGCAAAGATTATTGGGACGTTGATAGCCCTAGGGTTTCAACACGTCCCCTTTGCTTTGCAGGCAAAGTCAGATGTTTCTAGGAAACCAATTAAGACAGGGTGGCCTATGGGAATCAAAGGTGGTTCTGCCCAAAGATGTCAGAAAATAACTAAGCGCTATCTTAGACTCAGGAATTCCCCTTCCCCTTTTAGAAGGACATTTTGATTTAACTTTGACCACAGATGACTCCATTCAGGGTTGGGGAGTATTCTCCTCCCAGAACGCTGTAAGAGGTATCTGGTCAGTTCAAGAAAGGTCTCTTCACATAAAAGTGCTGGAGTTGAGAGCAATAAGATTAGCTCTTCAAAGCCTAGTTTCTTTCAATACCCTAGGGGTGTCAAAGGTCCAACCGAACAACAGAACAGCGGTAGCTTATGTGAACCACAGAGGCGGTACAAGATCAAAAGTCCTATGCCTCGAGGCCCTGGAACTTTGGTCCTGGGCTCTACTAAAAGTTCAAATAAGCCCGGTTTACATCCCAGGAGAGGCGAACGAGTTAGCAGATTCTCTGTCTTGTCAGCTCCTTTCTCTGGCTACAGTCAAATTGAAGAAGGCCTTATTCCAATTAATAGAAAACAAGTTGGGCAAGAGACAGATAGATCTATTCTCGTCCCAGACTCCCAGATTTTTAACCAGGACTTGGACAAAGGGAGCTTGGAAGATGGACACAATGTCCTTCCCATGGACAGATGTTCCCGGCCTCTACGCCTTTCCCCCCTCCATCTATTCTGATGACTGTGTCGGAGAAGATTCGCAGGGACAGGGTGCCCAACCTAGTTCTAGTTTATCCAATCTGGACCTCCAGACCATGGTACCCCTTGATCCACCCTCTAATCAGGGGAGCCAAGTTACCATTGGGATGGACAGAGGCTTCCCCATCTCATGTGAATTGCAGCCGTGGTAGGCTGTTAACTCACCCGCTATTATATGACCAGGTGTTGGATATCATTAACGCTTCATTACGGCGCAGAACTAGGGCAAGCTACAGACGTATGATTGAGGAATTTAAGACGTGGGTAGTTTC
Source organism: Rhinophrynus dorsalis (assembly GCA_037306005.1). Classification (NCBI taxonomy): domain Eukaryota; kingdom Metazoa; phylum Chordata; class Amphibia; order Anura; family Rhinophrynidae; genus Rhinophrynus; species Rhinophrynus dorsalis. The sequence goes on along the minus strand of CM074723.1, from coordinate 135,567,784 downwards.
CTTTACTTCCCTTTCCCAGGAGTATCATACCATACCTTTAGCTCTGGAATTCCTCACCTTCAAACATGCTGGATTAGCTGTCCGTACGATTAAAGCATATGGTTCTGCATTAAATTTTTTAATCCCTAATTTTTTGGGTGGTAGATACAATGTTAAACAAAAATTTGACACACCAGACTTGCTTTTCCCACAGAAATCTCACATTTGCTGTGTTTGTTACTACTGCAAGGGATTCTGGGTAGGCATATGCAAATAAGTTTAACAAGGAATCACCTTTTTGCCTCAGATTCCACTTTATACATGGATTCCTTAGGGTATGTGTATGTTGAGCAACAGCTTTAAGACGCAACTCAGGAAGAGGTGCAAAGCCTGTGAACCACTCATGGACAGCCGTTTTGTTGTTAATGCAACTCATCTGCATGAGGTTGGTTTTACTGGATTGCTGTTGAGGCTTGGTGCGCTTGTGGAGCACAAACTGAAAATGTTATGGTGGGGAAAAAAAGTGAATGAAAACCCCTTCCACCTGAAGGAAGTGGAATCTGAGGCAAAAAGGTGATTCCTTGTTAAACTTATTTGCATATGCCTACCCAGACTCCCTTGCAGTAGTAACAAACACTGCAAATGTGAGATTTCTGTGGGAAAAGCAAGTCTTATGGCTTGACTGGTGTGTCAAATTTTTGTTTATCTACCACCCACCAAATTCAGGTGGAAGGGGTTTTCATTCACTTTTTTCCCCACCATAACCTTTTCAGTTAATCTCTAATCTAACCCAAGATGCCCTTTACCCCAGATTGCTAAAAGGTTTGTCAGTTTGTCGGCCTATTACCCCAAGATATACCTCCACTTGGGATGTGGATTGTTTATTATATGTTCTTAATTCACTGGATAACAATAAAATTGACCTTAGATGGACTGCAATTAAATTGTCATCTCTCCTAGCTTTAGCACTGGCAGCTAGAGTCACCAAAATAGTACAGATACATATATCTGAACCATGGTTGTCTAGGACACCCGGTGGGTTTCATATAATTCTTAAAGGGAGACAGAAAACTTCCCATATTCTTCCAAATTCTGTAGAGCTGGATTTGGTTCAGAACCCTGCCGAGCCTGGTTTATGCTTGCTTGATTTATTAAATTCCTACTTGAATCTGTCTGCTCCTGTCAGACAAGAGTTTACGCAATTATTTATTACTTCTAGGAAACCATTTCGGACAGTTAAGACTAACACCATCTGTATAGATTTGTCTATATTTAAAGGTCATTCTATCAGAGGGGCTTCAGTTTCAAAAGCTGCTGTAAGAGGCCTCCTTCTTCCCATTATTTTAAAAGCTGCAAGATGGTCTTCCAGTAAAACTTTTGTTAAGTTTTACTGGAGACCATCCGAAGTAGAACGTTTACAGTTCCTTAGATCCACCACCAGGTGCGAGCTATTCTACCCACTAGCTTTGTTAGGTGGTTATGCCTCATGGAGGGACAAAACAGAGTTTGCAGGAATCTATGATCTGCAAACTTCCATTGTCATAGAGATAAGCATGACCACCTATCAACAGCACCCTTCCCTCCCTCCCAGGTTTTTTTCTGAAGCCTGGTGGTGGGGGTGAACAGTTGTTGTATTTAAACATTTTTTTTTGTTCTCTTATAATCCTTTGAATTTCTTTCACTCAAATTTTTTTCGGTTTTTCGCAGTTTACAACCGTCCTCCCAGACAGGACCAACAAGCCAAGGACCCACCGAAATAGATCGTCTGGACATCAGATTATGCTGTTATAACCATTTTTCATCTTTGGGATGTTGATGTATTTTCTCACTGAGATCACTTCTACCTTTCCATTTCACTTTATTTCATTGAGATTCTTCTTACACTTTCCAGGCTATTGTTTTGCCAGTACTGGAGACTATGTTTTCTGTTTCCTAGTTGCCCTTGACTTATATTCATACACTTATTAAGACGAGGTTACTTTATAAAAAATTTTTTTTTTAATATATATATATAAAATATATAATTATAAGGACATAACTATATTAATAAAATAATTAATAGTCTCATTATTTTGTGTATTCATTTTTCTGTTGCTAGCGGTTACGGATAGAGGTTTTGTACCCCTTCCCTTTTCTATCCTACATTATGGTTTGTTCCACTAGGATGAGTTAACCATCCTCAGTTTTCCAATTTAAAATCTGAGGTGATCAGGGCTTCCGCACGCTGCATGGCTGTCCTGATCACCCGATTGGCTGATACGCTCCTGCTGTGCACGTGCACAGCTTGAGTGTTTTGTCAGCTTAGAAAAAATCCTCACCGAGAGGCTGCCGCAGCATACCCACTAGCTTTGCTAGGTGGTTATGCTCATCCCTAGGACAAAGGAAGTTTGCAGATCATAGATTCCTGAAAACTCTATGTGGGTGAAACTGGACAACCATTTCATGAAAGAATTAATTCCCACAGATCCAACAAAAAGACAGACACCAGTGAGAGAACATTTTTGCCAAAATGACCAGTGTCGGGGACATTAAATTGACTGTGCTGATGGGACTGTTTCACATTCAGAGAGACATCAAAATATTCATGGTTAAATTAATGATGCAGTTTAAAGCTTTGAATTATGGTTTGAATAGAGACAGAGAATTCCTGTCACATTATCACACTGTGTATTAACCTTTACAACAGTCCTACTGGGATCATAAATACCTTGGACCCCACAGAGGAAGACTGCAATTTACAGCACTCTCCTCTACCATTGACTGATCAAAGAACCTGAATCTGGACCGAGCTTTCTTATTTGATTTCCATTCTAAACAATGCAATATGTTCTTGTACAAGAGCAATGTTTTTATATTTATCAGTATAACATTCCTGGGGAAGAGACCAATGTTTTGAAAGCTTGCATCCAAAATCTGTTCAGTTAGCCAATAAAGGCATCATCTTGACTATAGTCGCCTCCTGTATTTGTACGGCTAACAGTACCAACACTTATATATTATCAGTATTGAAATAACACTCTCTATGGCTCAAATACGATGGAGGTTAATTGGAGCTGCTGTTTTTGTGAAACATTACTATCTCTAAGTAGCATAAGAAAGAGTACTGAAAAGCTTCATTGGCATTCTGTCCCCCATTACGATAGCGCACAATACATAAATAAAAGTATATATAGCTCCTAATACAGCTCTGGTCTTTCGGCTATCGTGATATATATAAAGTTTTAATGATGTTTAAAGATAAGCAAACTTGAATCAAGGGGACAGGCTTACTTTAAAAATAAATAAATAAATACTCACGCATAAAAGGCAGCTTCTCTGGACATGGGAGGTGAGGAGAAAATGTAAAGTTCTCAGGCAGATACATTGTTGACTGAGCAGTGAATTCTGTGGAATTTGTACCATCGGGATAATCTAGAAAATAAAAAGGATATATTTTATGATCTTTAAAGAAAAAAAGTTTATATATCCAATAAATTAGTCCTTCTGAAGACAATAGCATTAAAGTGGATACAGAAGCTCCATTTAAATAAATAAATAAATGGGAGATTTTATTTCTTCCCCATGCTGCTGTGGGTTTCCCTAAAGTTTTTTTCTTTTTTAATTAAAGTATATTACCAGAAAGGATACACTGAGATGGTATCTTGTTTCCAAGTGTGTTCACTCCTTTTAATTACCTCAGAGAGGGGAAAGGATGAGTTCACCTTTCTGGGACTAGAACCTGTGACCCTGAAGTTTGAACAGATTCTACAGTTTGTGCATTAACCAGCTATCTCACCAAGACTGATCTAGTTCTTCTTATTACATCAGCTTCATATTAAAAATGTAGAGTTTGATGGCAGGTAAGAACCAGCTTGCTAATTTAGTCTGCCTATTTCCCTATCTCAATGGTTTCTGGGGATGATGATAGTCTTGAATATATGGAGTGCGTCAAATTGCCCAACCCTGCCTTATGTAGTGACTAATAACTTATTTTATTCTTAGAATAAAAGGGTCTAATATCTTGAGTGTGAATGAGATTTTTTTTTTATTAAACCAGTGACACATTCCTGAACGTTACACACAAAAACACTGAAAAATGTGAGTAATTCTGTAGCAAACCAACAGCACCATAAATTAAAAAAAAAAAAAAAAAAAAATCCCCACTGATTCAAATGGGACTTTTAACGACTTGAATGCTAGAGAGGTCTCCAAAGCACACAGTTATATTTCATGGCTTCTTAGGGTATTACAAAAAAATATTTGGCTATTAACTATTTGAGTGTCAGAGGGGTATGCAACACATTGCTTTGAAATGTGTTGCATACCCATCTGGCATTCAAAGTGTTAAAAAAAAAAAAGTATAAAATTATGAAATGACAGTTTCCACTTTAATTAACATTTTAACACTTTGTTGACAGACCGGGGTCAAAAGCATTGAGAAGCAATTAGTTGAATCCCCTCCGACACTCAAATGGTTAAATGAACATGAAGGACCTATGATATACAGATTCATAGACATACACTGTTATACTGTTGGAGAAAATTATGTTTATATTTTAAGTAGTATATTATTAAGAATAAGACGCATATTATAAATATATTATTAACGAGATAGATTATGCCTACAGCAATGAAAACTACTTGTGTCAAGAATTCATAGACTGAATACTTTTAGTGTGACCTGGCGAGGCTACACACAAATTATGTATTAATAAACTATGCCAGTTGCAGAATGGAATGTCTACAAAGAGGCAGTGCAATTTACAAAGTTATCTCGGTATAGGATCACATGGTGGGTCATTGTCCCACATTATTAGTAAATGGAGAGTAAGAATATTTTATGAAATCTGCATAATAGAAAGAATGGAAGATTTAATTTAAGTTGTATCTGTAGATGAGAGTTTAAGGACTAGTGATCACTAATCAGTGTGGTTTAGTGTACATGTAATATCTGTGCACCAGCACAGAGAAATAAGGGTCTTATTTGGCTTGCAGGAAGAATGGGAAAAATGAAAATACTCAATTTTATAGTAACATAGTTGAGAAGGATGAAAAAAGACATGCGTCTATAAACTTCAGCCAATGCCATATCACCCATGTTGATCCAGAGGAAGGTAAAACAAAAACTTTGAAGCCAATTCAAATTACACCCCAAGTGGGCAAAACAGTTACTTTCCCACCCAAAAGGCAATCAGATATTTCCCTGGATCAGCATTGTGTCTGCTTTGAAGCAAACTATCAAAATTCTCAATATTGTTCATTTTTCTGTGCTAGATAGGTATCAATTACTTTTTGGAAAGCAGTTACAGTATCTGCAAGCACAGCCCTACTAGTAGTAGAGGCCACAGTACAAGAGGGTCAGAGAGATACAGAATACTCTCTAGGGCGCCCCGTTGGACATGAGGAACAGTAAGCAAGGGGGATAAGTGATAACCCTGAGTCCTTAGTCTTAGGTCTAGCCCCATGTCCCTTAGACTCTGAACTGTCTAATACCAGTAAAGGTAACAGTTCCCCTAGAAAGCCCAGAAAAGTACTTATCTGGCAGGCGAAGAGTTAATCTGGAGAAGGAGAGCAAGGAGAGTCTGCCTCTGCATAGAATAAGCAAGAAAGAAGTAAAATAGCGGCTGCAAAACTGCCAGCTAATCATAAGAAAGCCCACGAAACAAGCATTTTGGGAAATGTAGTCAGTTGCTGTTGCCTAGCAATGCCTACAACTCTGTTCCATGGAATCGCCACTGACATCCGAAACACTCAGGACATGAACTGGATGAAAGGGCATGAGGAGACAAGAAAAAAGGCCCACTCTGGACTTCTGTATGTCAAACAGTTGCAGAGATATGTCCTAATGAAGTTAGCCCATAGAAGTCAATGGAGCAAAGATGGTGGCGAAGCGGGAACCCGTTCTTAAAGGGGCCTCAGAACTAAAGCAGACAACTGTACAACAGTACCCAAAAAAGGACCCCAGGGAACATGTGTGGAACACCCAAAAGGAAGACCACTACAGGGAAAAACATAGGAAAAGCCCCCAACATGGAGAAAATCTGGGTCAGGAGTTAACTATGCCAAATGCAGCCAACCTTGCCCCATAACTCAGCAAAAGTAATATACAGTGAGGGAAAAAGTTATTTGATTCCCTGCTGATTTTTTACATTTGCCCACTGACAATGGCAAGAAATGATCAGTCTATAATTTTAATGGTAGGTTTATTTGAACAGTGAGAGACAGAATAACAACAAAAAGATCCTGAAAAACACATTTCAAAAAAGTTATAAATTGATTTGCATTTTACTGAGTGAAAAAAAGTATTTGACCCCCTATCAATCAGCAAGATTTCTGGCTCCAAGGTGTCTTTTATACAGGTAATAAACTGAGATTAGAAGCACTCAATTAACCCCTTAACGACCCTTGACGGTCAAAGTACGCCAAGGGTTGAACTGACTGAACGACCCATGACGTACTATGACCGTCATGGAGTTCCGGGCTCCCCCCACGGCTGTACGCCGGAAGTGGAAAAGACAAAAAAAAAAAAAAATAAATGCTCCGTGGTCCTTAACTGACCGCGCCAATCGGCCGGTCGTTAAGGGGTTAAAGGAAGTGCTTCTAATTTCAGCTTGTTACCTGTATAAAAGACACCTGTCCACAGAAGCAATGAATCAATCAGATTCCAAACTCTCCACCATGGCCAAGACCAAAGAGCTGTCCATGGATTTCAGGGACAAGATTGTAGACCTACACAAGGCTGGAATGGGCAACAAGCCCATCGCCAAGCAGCTTTGTGAGAAGGTGACAACAGTTGGTGTGATTATTCGCAAATGGAAGAAACACAAAATAACTGTCAATCTCCCTCGGTCTGGGGCTCCATGCGAGATCTCACCTCGTGGAGTTTCAGTGATCATGAGAACAGTGAGGAATCAGCCCAGAACTACACGGGAGGATCTTGTCAATGATCTCAAGGCAGCTGGGACCATAGTCACCAAGAAAAAAATTGGTAACACACTATGCCGTGAAGGACTGACATACTGCAGCGCCTGCAAGGTCCCCTTGCTCAAGAAAGCATATGTACAGGCCCGTCTGGAGTTTGCCAATGAACATCTGAATGATTCAGAGAACTGGGTGAAAGTGTTGTGGTCAGATGAGACCAAAATTGAGCTCTTTGGCATCAACTCAGCTCTCCATGTTTCCCTGTTCTGCAGTGGAGGGCCTGAAGTTGGAGTGGAGATCACATTGCAAGGAGGACATAGTGTACCAGCATGCTCCATGTCCAGTCTAGCATAAGTAGCAATGGGTTAAAGGGTTAAGTGGACCCCAGAATCTTGGCTTTGGTTTTGCTCGTGTGTCCTTTGGGAACTGACATGAGTTCCCCAATGTAGGATAAAATAGTCTAAATAGCAGAAAAGTGATTGTAGTGTAAAGTACTCATGGAAAGCAAAAAGTACTCATCCTACTGCAAGGGGTTAAATGATAGGAAGAAAGGAGAGACCAGCCTCTGTGTAGAACACGCAGTCGAAAATGTAAGATGGCTGCCAAAGAACCATCTCTCTCTAACATAGAAAGCCCAGGAAAAAAGGGAATCTGGAGCTTTTAGTTTGCAGGACACATGCTAAGCAAACTGTGGCTCTCCAGCCACTTGAAACCAGCACCCTCCCAAACTCTAAAGAGGGTCCCCATTTAACAGATTAGGTAATTTGATTTAACATGAACACACTTCGACTCCCGAGAAGCAAACGGGGCAGAGATACATTCCTGTAAGGAATCATGTGAAACAAAGACGACTACAATGTAGGGTTGAAAGAGCAGCTGCAAAATTAAGTGAACACATAAAAATAGATTTAAAAAAACCTGGAAAAATAATAAGAATCAAGTGAAGCAACCGAAAAACTACAGGGGACAAAGATCTCCTCAAAGAGAGAAGAAAAACCCCAAAATTCGATATAAAACAGATCAAAGAACAGAAAGCGTTAAAGTGTCTTTACATTAATTGCAGCCACCTTTGTTACAAACATAGAAAAAATTAGTACAGAAACAGACTGCATTACAGGCAATACACCACATAACAGTGGGTGCCAGAATACAACAGGGACACAAAAGAAGGACCATGGCACTCAAGAGGTTAACTAACTCAGCTTCAGTCTACAGACTCCCATTGTTTAAAATGAAGAGCTTCAGAGAAACTTCACAGCAAGTCAGAGACTTAGAAAAGAAGTCAATCTCCACAAGTAAGGACCCTGAAACACACCTGTGAACCGGTCAAACAATGAACAAGTAAGTCCGTTAATGGAAGACCTCCTAATAAGGGATTATACAGCCTCATATGACTAGGAATGAAAATAAAAAAAGAAGTCTAAGAGAACAGTGTCCAAACCCTTTCATGAGGCAGGTCACTTGAATTTGGGAAAAGGAGTCAGGGAAAAGTGCAGGGTGGAGGGGATTCACCTCCTCAGAGGCCTTACCTTTTTTGAAGTGCCCTGCCCTCCAGAAGGAGTGAAATTTGTCCCTTGGTTCCAATGTTCCATTCATTAAAGAGGATGAAAAATGTACACCTGAGGCATGCTGTAATTCTCATGCAAAGGGGAAATGCCTAGCATTTTTGAGTTGTGCTGCCCTTGTGTGCGACTACTCATCTCTGTAGCTCTTTCTTCAAACTGTAGGCAGTGGTATTCAATTGTTGGATCTCCAGCTCCCCCCTTACACCATCTTCTTCAGTTCTCCACAACATCCAGCATCAAGTACCTCCTGACACCTCTCTTGTTGATCACTACAGAATCCAACCATATCTCCTTACTGTTATCCTTTTAGGGATAGTTCAGAGGTATTTTTTGTGGTCAACTCAGCACTGAGTAGTCTATGCTTGAGTAGTACTCGCGTTGTCTCCAGTTTTTGTGGTGACCCATAGTATATCAATTTATGGCATATAGTAACCAGCTTCAATGAATACTGTCATGCATTATTTTCCAAAATACATAGATCTTTGTAACGGAAGCAGTGAAGGGACCGCGTCGCCTTCCGCCGTCGTTCCTGGGTCTCTCCTTCTCGACGCAGATAAGCGCCGTCGGATGCACCGGTTGGAGTATGAACAGTCACTGGAAACAGCCACAGGATCGCTGGAAGCAGGGAAGCAGGGAAGAGTCCACGTCGCCGCCTGACAGTCCACGAAGTTAGGTCGCAGGAAACTGGCAGCAGGCGGTCGGCGATTCAGGATACTTGGCGCAGATGGGTATCAGAGTGGATACTTTAGACCATAAGCAATACAAGACTCCAGGACTCCTTGTTCACTCCAAAACAGAACTCATTTTATTACAACAAACCACAGCATATTTATACAGTTTCAAACCACACTAACTTGGAGCACAGTACAGGAGACTTAATTCAATCACAGTTCATCAATAGGACACAGCAAATGGTAGGGCAGAATACAATGGGGATAATTCAGTCACCACAAAGGGTCCAAGAACCAACAACAAATGATTCAGGGAAACATAATAGGGCAGACATGATTGGATTAATCACACAGCGGGGGGTCACAGGACAGTGCTCAATACAATGACTTGAGTAATTAAGCCAAAAGGCTTGGGGGACTACAATACATATTGAAAGTAAATATGCTCAAACTCAAATGATTAACCCTTTGCAGGTCAGAAGAGTTTGCAGCACCCAAGCCTTGAATTGTTCTTTCCTCTGGTACAGCTGCCTATCCACATAAGGCTAGCCAAAGTCTCTTAGTCCAGGATAAGGGCTTGAGAGATTGTACGCCAGGGCACAAAGGAGTGTCCAGTATCCATAATCCTTGGGCCCAGGGGTGAATAAATGCCATGCCCAGACAAGAGCTCCCAGTAACGGGTAGGATCCGTTACATTTCTCCCCCTTTTTTGTACCAAGCCAGCGGTTGCAATACTAAATGCTGGCTTGGAGTTGTAAGAGAGCATAGAGATGGTGAGGCACTTGTCTGGACAGTACATTAGTCCGGAGGCCTTGGTCCTAGGCCAGTTTTAACTGTGGGGCCCCTTGTCCTGGGCCAGAGATTGAAATAGTCTTTCTGTCCTGGGCCAGGGGAAAACAGGAGCCCTTTGTCTGGGCCTGGTAGTGGTGCACAAGGCCCTGCTCCTGGGCCAGTGAGGAGAATGCCAGTTCCTTTGTCCTTAGTCCTGGGCCAGGGGAACTGGTACTGGGTTGCCCTGACCAATAGCAGATTAGGGGGCCTCTCCTGGGCCCTTCTCCAGGCAGTGCTACAGTCAAATCCTTCTGGGTCTGGGGCCAGTGGCTCAGGGTCCAGAGCCAGTCTATAAGGGGGATCTTCCTGGGGCAATTGTGTCTCTGGCTTCTGTGCATCAGAGTGTGGGGAGAGAGGTATATCTCCCCCTTTTAGTTGGGCCACTGCCCCAGAGGAACAGGAGAGGATGTTTGTCCCACTCTCCTGGGCTGGGGCAACGTTCTGGGACACATTCCCACCCCCCAGGCAGAGCTCAGGAAATTCAGGGGCCCCAGCAACATCCCTGATGAGGACGGTGGTCCCACTCACCAGATCAGGGCCCAAAGGGGAACTGTTGGGGAGCGCCTTCTTGGGGCTTCTGGTGAGCTTGCTCCCACTCACCAGTGTCAGGGCAAAACAAGGGGTGGTGTGCTCACTCCTACACACCACAGCAGGGGGTTCACAGGACCCGGTGAATTTGCTCCCATCCACCAAGCCAGGGGTCACAGGGAAAGGGAACACAATCGTTGGGCTGGGGATGAGGACTGTTGATCCACTAATCCCAGCCAAGGTTTCACATGATCTTGTGCGCTCGCTCCCACGCACCAAGCCAGGGGTTACAGGGGGACTGGAGAGCTCGCTCCTACTCTCCAGCATGAGGAACTTGGGGCAACATCCAGGGTTTCCAGGGGCAGTAGCAGCACTGCAGAGTGGCAGCCTTCTGTACCCCTCTTCTTCTTGGCCCCTCACATCAGGGCCATCTCTTGTCTTCTGGAGGAGGGCAGTCTCAATCCTCCTCGCAATCTTAGTCACATACCTGGAGAAGACACTCTTCCCCTTCTCCAGGGCAGTAGCAACAGGGGACGGACTGGGGCTGCTGGTGGGGACCTGCATCTTCTTCACCACAGCAGGGGTTTCCCAGACCCTGGTGAGCTCGCTCCCACTCACCAGGTCAGGGTTTACAGGGGGGCTGATGGGGCACTCTTCTCCACCCATCAGTTCACACAACAAATTCACAGGAGGGCCAGCAGCGCTGCTCTCTTCCGGTCCGCTGGGGACCTCCTCTTGTAGGCCATCACTTTCCAGGGCCTTCTCTGCCTTGAGGGAGACCGCAGTCCCATCCCTCAAGGCGGCATCCTCTGTGGCCCTGGAGAGCACATACTGCTCCGCTTCCAGGGCATTTTCCACAATAACAGGGGGCATCACTTTGGGGCAGCTGGTGAGCTCTTCCACACTCACCACAGCAGGGGGTTCACAGGGACTGATGGGCTCTCTCCTACCCATCAGTTGGGACATACAATCGCTGCTGGTGGGGACCTGCATCTCATCCACTGCAGCTGGAAAGACAGGGGAAGGGGCAACATGCCTATCAGGGGAGACATCTGTCCCATCCCCTGATGCAGAGGCATCTTCTTGGCTGAGGAGGAATGAATTCCCACTCCTCAGCTCAGGCAACACACAGTTCAGGGGCAAAGGGGTATCAGGAAGGACGATTTTCCCACTTCCTGATGCAGGGGCAACAACAGGGGCACTGGTGAGGAACGAATTCCCACTCACCAGTGTGGAGTGAACAGGGGTAACACAATCCTGGCCCTCAAAGTTGCTGAAGTCCTCCTCAGATGCATTACCCCCCCATTCTTCTTCCTCTTTTTGGAATTCCCGGACCTCTTGAATGAACCCAGCATATAGTTGCTCCAGGTCCCATTCACATCCTGCCAGAATATCCAAATTTCCCTGGCAGTCCGCAGGAATGTATCCACCAAAACGGTCCTCTCTTTTGTCCCGGATCTCCCAGTATCTGCTGGAGTCAGGGCACCCAAAAGTAGAGTCCATGTGGTAGGCGTTCCATACCAGCCCTTGGATGTCCCATCGCAAGCGGGATGGGCACCAGTCAAAAAGGCCCTCGGATCCATATTCCTGGTCCAGGTATTTAACAAAGTCCCAGTACTCCTCCTGTACTCTGAGCTCCTCTGTAATGCACGCATCCAACTCTGGAACGAAGTCGTAGATAACATCGCCCAGCCGGGTCCACCACTGTATTCGGATGGCGCTGTAGCGATCCTTGTATGCTCCCAGAGTGTCTGCCAGCACTGTTTCATCTGCCATGCCTCAATTGCTGCACCCAATATGAAGGAGAAATCCCACCGCTATGCCACCAATGTAACGGAAGCTGAGAAGGGACCGCGTCGCCTTCCGCCGTCGTTCCTGGGTCTCTCCTTCTCGACGCAGATAAGCGCCGTCGGATGCACCGGTTGGAGTATGAACAGTCACTGGAAACAGCCACAGGATCGCTGGAAGCAGGGAAGCAGGGAAGAGTCCACGTCGCCGCCTGACAGTCCACGAAGTTAGGTCGCAGGAAACTGGCAGCAGGCGGTCGGCGATTCAGGATACTTGGCGCAGATGGGTATCAGAGTGGATACTTTAGACCATAAGCAATACAAGACTCCAGGACTCCTTGTTCACTCCAAAACAGAACTCATTTTATTACAACAAACCACAGCATATTTATACAGTTTCAAACCACACTAACTTGGAGCACAGTACAGGAGACTTAATTCAATCACAGTTCATCAATAGGACACAGCAAATGGTAGGGCAGAATACAATGGGGATAATTCAGTCACCACAAAGGGTCCAAGAACCAACAACAAATGATTCAGGGAAACATAATAGGGCAGACATGATTGGATTAATCACACAGCGGGGGGTCACAGGACAGTGCTCAATACAATGACTTGAGTAATTAAGCCAAAAGGCTTGGGGGACTACAATACATATTGAAAGTAAATATGCTCAAACTCAAATGATTAACCCTTTGCAGGTCAGAAGAGTTTGCAGCACCCAAGCCTTGAATTGTTCTTTCCTCTGGTACAGCTGCCTATCCACATAAGGCTAGCCAAAGTCTCTTAGTCCAGGATAAGGGCTTGAGAGATTGTACGCCAGGGCACAAAGGAGTGTCCAATATCCATAATCCTTGGGCCCAGGGGTGAATAAATGCCATGCCCAGACAAGAGCTCCCAGTAACGGGTAGGATCCGTTACAATCTTGCTAAATACTGGATGAATCCCTCTGCTAAGGGGAAGGCGTGAGGTCTCCTGCAAGTAATACCACTGCAAACAAGACCAAATGGCAACCAGAAGCCCAACTGCAATATAGTTATTCTAGCTATATAAATTATACCAGCAACTAGGAATCACAGTGGTTAGACCAGTATTTGTGGGAGACCTTCATCACAATGGGGTACCAACAAACAGGTGAACACGAGTGCCATAGTGATGTTTAGCATAGAAAGATACCTGCCCTCATTTTACAGAAAAACAATGTCTCCCTCCCACTCATTATCAACATTCTCTCTGCATATAACCCCTTGTAGTTAACATCTTGATTACCAAAGATGAGTGCAACTTTCTTTGCACACTTATATGACACTCAAAAGGTTAACTAGACATTAAATCAATTAACTCAAATGCTTTGAGTACCAGAATGGTTTACACACACCTACTGTGCAAAGCATTTAACCCTTAACATATCTGACTTGTAATTGTTAAACATAATTAGGGCAAACAGAGCACAAACAAGATCCGGATATATTATTTTTGTTAATTCGACCATCCTTTTATTAACCCATTCACTACTCCCATACTAAAAGACAATTGTTCTTTTACTGCAGATGGTTGTGATAACCCACCAGCCACCAAACAAGTTAAGTCATTGATAGCACTCACTACTCTCTCCTCAAATTCAATGACAGTTCACTTTAGTATACTATCCCTTCACAAGGCAGGAGTTTATAATACACTATTGATAAACATTTTAGTTTCCTTGTATAAAATACAGTGTTGCATGTTTTTGTTTGAAATGCTAAAACAGTTAATACAAATATAACATTGTTACCTGTTCCATTGAGTGTGGCATTCTTGTTAGTATACTGTCTGAGCATATGTCCAATGGTTCGAACGTTATCTCTTAGCATTATGCCTTGAGCTTGTACCATGAAGAGGTAGGTATTTGCTGTAATTAAGAGAGGGTGAACTATTAGTTTTTTGTTAAAGCATTTTCAGAATTTATACATTATTTAAAAAAGCAATGTGTTGCGTACCCATCTGGTACTCAAAAGGTTAAAACAGCTATAATAAAATCCATCGTCTAAATCCAGCAGCCCTGCATCTCTTGATGAATATCAGAGGCTGATAAGAGGATGCCGTCCATCAACAACTAAAGGGCTGCATGTTGCCTTATTCTTGATATAAAGAAACATTCCCTGACCTTTCCACACTAGGTAATAAGGACACTTTGAACTTCACAAAAGAAATGAGGAACAATTCTAGCACAAAGCAACAGCAAGGAAAAAATTAATATCCCCATAACTATTCATTTAAATGGTTCTTTTAAAGGTTTGAATGCTACAGAGATATCCAATGCCTGCTTTGCATGGAGATTCAAGGGGTTAAAAGGCACATTTAGAATCAATGTGTAGTTGTATTTGTCCTGTGGTACAGTTGGTTTGATCCTCGTTTCTTTTGTAAATAAGGGCCAAAGCAGAAGCAACTCTGGGGCAAACAAACTGCACCATAGAGGGCGAATAAAACAATCCAATGATTTAAAACATTATTTTAACTCACTGGATGCTAGACACTTATTTGCAATGCAATGGAGAGCCATCAATTGGAGATTTGTGAATGTGTCTGTCCACCATTGGTGCAGTTGGTTAATTTCCTCCAGAATGGCTCCTCCTCTGATTGTACACATGGACTATAAATAATCTTATAATATAAAAGACCAGAATGTTTGTCCGATGCAGTCATGCGCAGCAGAGTCTGCCCGAATGAACAGAATGCTGGGAGGTGTAGGAATGCTGAGAGCGTTCTGTGTGTTCAGGCAGTCTCTACTGCATTGCGTTTCCCGCCAGTGAGGAGGCAGCAGTATGCAGAGAAGAATCGACTCTTTACCACACTGGACCTTAGTCCACGTACACAGGCTTTTATACTAGTTTAACATAATATATCAGAACCATCTTGCAACAACTTACATAAACATATTAAAAATCTTATTAATAACAATTATAAAGGAACCCACCACAACAAAATAGAACACATTTTGCTGGGACTTGTGCACAAAGCCAAAAAACCTCCACCATACCTAACCAATTCACCCATTAAGGACCCGAGGGGTGAGAACACATTATGAAGCCCCTCCAGTCCTTAACACTTTAAGGACCAGTGATCCTGGGTTGCAATCCCCCTTAAGGACCCCGTAGAAGACGTTCAACACTCCGGCACACTTCACTGATCACGTGCCGGCTCGCCAAATGGGGGTCTGATTGTGACTGCTCCAGTGTTGGATCAGTCAATTTCAGACCCTGGTAGTGCTTGCAGTGATCCTGCAGTAGAGCTGTGATCACAACATATGTGACGTGCCAGTAACATCGGTCCTTTAGGCAAGGACACCAGTGACAGTCCTGACATGTCACCAGTCCTTAAGAGGTTAAACATTCTCATCCCAATTAAAACGAGCTTGTAAACCCTTGAATTAATGGTTCTCAATCTCTTTAACCCTTTGAGGTTAAAGAGACTGCATATCCCTCTGGCACTCAAAGCGTTAAGCTTGAAGAAACTAACACGTAAGTCTGGGATTTTCAGGGCACACCTAACAATTTTTAGGTGATATATTTGGAAGGAGGGGTATAAATAAATATAAACTGTTCCACCAGTCAGAACAGTGTGCACCTCTATTTTCATTGCTATACATTTAAAAGTCAACAGTCACAATTTTCTGATAAAATAATCGTAAAAAATTATGGCACCACAGGCTTTAGCCCAGGGAGCATTAAAGTGCCATGTCACCCTGGTTTAGAAATAATGATATCAGATAGAGATGCACCAATACCGATTTTTTAAGACCGAGTACGAGTACCGATACTTTTTTCAAGCACTCACCTTTAGGTACTTTGAAAACTGGCAAATGACAGCAAAAAAAAAAGTATCGGTAATTGGTATCGGTGAGCACTTGAAATACACACACACACACACACACACACACACACACACACACACACACACACACACACACACACACACACACATACACATACACCACCTCTTGACTCTTTCTCTCCCTCTTGATTCCCACCTTTTGCTTCATTCTCCCCCTCTTGAGCCCCCTTCTTTTGCCTTGGCTTTTTCCCTCCCTTTTGATCCCCCTTTCTCCCACTCCTTCTCCTTGACTCTTGATCCCACCCTTTTGCCTCTCTCTCCTGATCCCCCCTCCTTTTGCATCTTCTTGGCCCCCATCCTTTTGTTTCCTGATACTTCCTCCCTTTGCCTCTTTCTCCCTCTTGACCCCACTCTCTGCCTCTTTCACCACTTGCTGCCCCATCAGAACAGCGAGCACCCGGCAGAGGTCAGTGTCGGAGTGTTGCCATGGTAACCCACGGCAACGCTCCAACGCTGCAGGAGAAAGAGTGGTGACCGGGGAGCATTGTGAGCAGCTCCCCGGGCTCCCTCTCTGCAGCACCGACCCTGACACAGGGTATCGGTGCTGGCATCGGCCGCATTTGCACGAGTACAAGTACTCGCGCAAATGCTGGTTTCGGCACAGGTACTGATACCAGTATCGGTGCCACCCTAATATCAGAGATCTCCAACACATTGCTTTGCAATACACTAGAAACCGCTCAAGCAATTCAAGGGATTAAAATTCCAGCTGAAATCAGTAGGAAGCTGAGGAATGTTTATTTGTCCCCTATGGTACAGATGGTTTGTTCCCAAATTGTACCTGTCAAGCTTTCTACATAAACCCATATACTTTACCATGTCACTGAAACCACATGAGGCCTTATTGTGATGATACTTTTATTTACACATACTAGACCCGAACTATATAGACAGGTGGAGCAATTCTCAGACAAACCAGCTGCATGGATCCTTGAATGCCGGAAAGGTTTCCAAAACAATGATTTGCAATGTAGTATTCAAGAGGTTAAAAGCCACATTTAAAATCAATGGGAATGCTTATTAATGACCTATGGTGCACTTAGTTTGCCCCAGAATTGTTCTAGGTTTCCTTTTAAACATATGGCCCTCATCTACATCTCAGTACTGCTGCTCTTGTACCTATTCTTGAAAAACATCCTTGTGGAACAAAACACCTATAAAAGACAATAAATCCCCCTCAATATTCTATAGTGGTGTGCTTTAGTATTTAAGTTATAGCTGAAATTCTTATGAAGGAGCTGAATGCATTCCACTTAATATGGTGAAATGGATTAGTTGAGACTTGTTTCAGAATGGGGTGCCTCAGTGTGGCTGGCAAGGCTGAACATATTTAAGTCAAATTGCACAATAAAACCTCCACTTGAACAAAAAAAACAAGTTAAACATAATATATTCTATACACAGGTTCACAGGTAGAGGATCTTCATCCAAACCAGGTAAGCAACTATCCACTCTACCCACCACTGACTTTGTCCCTGAAGATCAGGGTATAATAAAAGTTTCAGTTAAACTATAGACGTACAGTCACATTTTACTGCAGAGCACTGACAGACCTGGAAGCCAACTGTGTAATAGAGAAAAAGCTCAAAACTGAATTGATACCTTAGCATGAAACAATTCAAGGCAGTTAATAAGATCTGGGGAAAGTACAGTGCAGTATCATCATCAATATTGGGTCTGCTTGCCTGACAAATGTCCTTTTTCCTTATACCTGCTGTAAGCGTGATGTTCATGAGCTGTTCACAAAGATGTTGCACGATGGAAGCGTTTTAATTAGACTAATGGGTCTGTACATGAGCACAGTAGCTCATTTTATGTAAGTGCAATTATCTGGATTTGAAAATACCTCTAGGTGTCCCGAATTTAACCCTTTGAGTGACAGACGTAAGCAACACATGGCTTTGCAATGTGTTGCGTACATCTCTAGCTCTCAAAGGGTTAAAAGATCTTATAATTAGTGATCAAATGCAGTTTAACCCTCTGAGTGCCAGACAGAGAAGTAACACCTCCTAATAATAACCCTTCAGACTTGGCTTACTATGACCAGAAAATCATAATAGCCCCTAGGAATTTTTCCCTCATGCCTTTTTTAAGTGATACCATAAAATCAGTCCTAAGTGATATGTCCATGGAGGTGGACATGACCAGAGGTGGACATGACCATTGATGCCAGTTTTTTTAAACTGAAGAAAGCAGAGTGCAAATCCTATATAATAATTCACTAAATCGTGTGTAACGCCACGACATGCGCAGTAGACACTGCTGCGCGTGCTGCAGTCATGCGCAGTAGAGACTGCCCACGCCGCGGCTGATACAGAGCTGGGCACTCAGAAGGAGCATCCAGCTCTGTATCAGCCATAGCGTGGGCAGTCTCCACTGCGCGTGACTGACCCGCGACCGGGTGGCAGTGGCACTGTGGCCCATGTAACGGGCTGTTCAACTAGTGCTTTCATAATCCTTTAAGGGCCAAATAGGAGATCGACGTAACGTGAAATAGTGCAGTGAGAACACCCACTCATGCACGCACACGCAACTGGCCCTACACGTCAATGGACAGAACATCTTCTATTAGTCTTAGATTTAATCTCTTGAAACAAGAAGCAAAGAAAACTTGAGGGCCATTAGGATTTACTGGCCATAGTAAGGTTAGTGGGTGTTTATTCCTAGAAGGTTTTCGTTATGCTTTAATAGTATGACAATTACATGGAAGTCTTTCAAAGAGCAGTCATGTATCTATACAGGTGTGTGTGCGTTTTGCATCGTATCTGCATCTTTCCCATTTCTGTCTCTGTATTTAGTTCACATCTCATCACCAGGGATAGGCAAAAGTTTTTACCTCAAAAGAGAAACAGGAGAAAAATGGCACTTTTCGCCAAGCAGGAAACATTTTTACAAAAACTCTTTATGAACTCCCTGGCAGAGGTAATTCAAGTTTCTTCCTGCTCTGGCGGTTACATCTGTCCTAGGGAAATCTGAGGGTGAGTAAGAAGCAAAGGAGGTTTACTTCAAATTTTTGTGTGACCAGATAAACAAAGGCAGCTGTGATCTAAGTTTTTCCTAATCTGGCTGTTATCTTTGTCCTAGGGGAGTCTGGGGAAAAAAGAAGTTGGTCAGTATGTTTTTTTGTTGACCTTGAAAGAGATGGGGGGGCTGTTAATTAAAAGAAAAAGAAATATTTGATAGGCGTCATTCCAAGGGCCCTGGTATGTATAATTTGCTTATGTTGTGTATTTTATTGTACCTTTTTAAGTGTTAGCTAAATTAGCTGAGTAGATAACATTACCAGAGCAGGATGAAGGTCATAAAAGGTATTGGGCCCTCTGCCTTGATGGAAGTTCATCCAGGGGACAGTCAAATATTATGAAATAGGGAAAACCTGTATATATTGTGTAAAATGGTTCAATACAAATATATATTCAGATTGCCCACGTTTTACCATTGTGGTGGGTACCAAACATGTCAGGGGGAGGCGTGCCTGCTACGAGTTACAAGAATAGCCACTTTGCAACCAGTTAGACCCAGCATGTTTGGTGTCCAGATATTCACACAGATATGAGGAATATGATTATTACAACATTATAGAGGTGTGCGGTGGGTTGCATGTTTTGGGAAGCCTTATTATTTTTCAGGTAAAACTCTGCAGTAACACCCCTGACAGGTCTGATTGAGGGGCCTGTAAACTGTCAGGCCAAACCTCCCCCCAGGTAACACCCAGGGGGCTTGGCCTCTTAGATGGCACTGTGGAAACTATTTAATATGGGTTTTTTTGGATAAAACAGGGAATTTCTTTGTAACAACTGAAGGGGGAAATATCATCTGACGTTCCCGCAAGAACTCTTAAAATATAGGTAATTGTATTTAAGGATGTCTTGTGTTTCTCCCATTTTATTTTTATGGACTGTTTTGCTTATGTTGTAATCTTTATTTGTGTATGTCCTTTATTTCTGTATTTTTGTAACCAGCACTGTGAAGCCTTATTTCAGATGTTCAATTAATCAGCTCTTGTCTCTGCTCTCTAAAATGAACTCACTACTCTGAAGGAAGCTTAGGTAGCACACATTACTAAAGAGTTAATTATATATGTCTGATTATTAAGGTGATTTTATACTGTAATTCTGTTGTGCTTGGGGTAGCCTAAGATGCCCAGATATAAAGTCTTGGTGGTGGCAGCAAATTGTAGTACTGGGGAGATAATGCAGAAGGGATTTCAGGGGTTAATTTGGTGGTTGCTAGGAATAGTAACAGGTAACCAGGGGTCTGGTATTGTTAATCCATTCCCTCCCATACTCTCCCCACTGTCTCAGCAGGGCCTATAGCCTCGCTTGTGACAATAGGCAACAAAGAAAGGAACCTTGATGTGATCTTTGACTGAGGCAGACTGATACTACACGAGATAGTGCATTTTGTTGTGATCCAAGGCAAGACACCACACACAATCAGTTCTATTGTGTACTTTACTGTAGAAATACACATATTCATTGAATAATGGCCACTAAACACACAAGGGGTGGGATGAAAGTATTAGGAGCAGTGTAGGAGTGCATGAGTTAGATGGTAGTCCAAAAACTAGCTGCAGTATGTGCAATAAATAAAGGCAATCCCTCTCCTCCAGAAGAAGATGTTGTTTGCCAAGGTCCCACCGGCACCAGTACTATTAATAAGCTATCTAAAAGCACTGAAGACAACAAGTCACATTCCAGTGTTGATGGCATAGTGGAAGAAAGTGTAGCAGCTCAACCAACTGCTTCATTTGACATTGAGGCACACAAGCACAACAACAGATATCCTGAAAGTAGTAGCAAATGTTGTGAAAATCCCTCAAATGTGTAAAAGTAAAAAATTGTTGGAGACCTCTAAAAGCCTAGATGAATATAAAATTAGTGAGGAAGAAGCAATGGGCAATGCTGAGGATGACCTGATGACAGATGATGGTGTACAATATATTGCACCAGCATCCTCCTCAGATATAGATGAAATTGAGAGTGAGAGAGATGATGACATGGTCAGGAAGCTAGCTGAAAGGAAAAACTTCATTCTTCCACCACTGAAAAGCAGCACTGTGCCTGTCTATAAACTGTTTTGAGAAAACAACTGGAAAATCTGACTCTGGACAAGCAAAGGTGGCAAAACATACAAAGTCATCCTGTCAGTCATCATTATCGCTTCCAAGTCCCACTCAGCCACACACACATGACTAGTGTTCAGTAACCAGCAACAACATAGATTATCAGCATCTACAGCCTTAGTTTGAGTGCCTTTGCTGCTCTTGGAAGTGCAGCACCTGTGACACCTACTAGTAGTACAAATTCAGCAACATCTAGCCCCAGTAGTAGTAGTAGTAGTAGTAGTAGTAGTAGTAGTAGTACTAGTAATAATAGCAGTAGCCACCTCTCAGGAACCTCACAGTCTATGAAGTCCACAGTACAGAAATACTTCAACCGGGATCCAGAATTTAATCATGTTGATATCTGTGTAAGAAGCATGTGAGTAGGGGGAAAGTAGGATCTAACCTATGCACCTCCACAATGAGTTCCCACCTGAAGCACAGCCACAGATCCGATTGTGAAACACACCATCAACAAGTCAGAAGTGCCACAACCAGCAGCAACAGAAGTACTCCCAAATGTTCCCAGGGCTCTAGAGTACATAATAGAAGTGCTGTTGATGTATCAGTGGGTGTGTTAAGATTGTCTGTTTTTGGAGATGACAAGAGCCATAGAATGCCTAAACATACTGACACCCGCACCACCACCACAAGTCATGTCATTAAAGCAATAAAGTTACGCAACGTTACACTAAACCCTGTTGCTTCTTTCTTCAAAATACAGCAAAAATCGTCCATTTCGCTCTCACACTACAAAAGAAACTGCATTCTTTTATCCTTTCTTGCCTGGACTACTGCAACTCTTTACTTATTAGTCTGCCTGCTAGCCATATCGCTCCTCTCCAATCAATTCTTAATCCGGCCACTAGAATACTCTTCCTCTCCTCCAGAACAGTACTCCCCCCATCACTATTAAAATCACTGTCATGGCTTCCCATAAAGCAATGTATTAATTCAAAATCCTCCTCATTACCTTCAAGGCGCTACAACACTTTATATTTCATCTTTGATATTCTGCCATATACCTGCACATCCTCTACGTACCACGCAAGGTGGACAACTCTCTGCTTCTTTAACCACTACTGAAGGCTCTGGAACGCCCTACCACCCAGCATTCACTAAGCCTCGTCCCTCAAGTTACAGCTTCAAATCCAAGCTACAAGAGAACCTTTTAAAATGTAGCACTACCAGAATATAGAAACCTTTTCTCATATGTCAAAAACTGCACATCCTCCTTCTATCTGCTTGTACCTGTATGTCACCCATCCTATACTTAGATTGCAAACTCTACAGGGCTAATGTATACTCACCTTGCGTTCCCCTTATGATTGTCTATATACTCTTTTAAAGGGGGACTATCTCGGCAGAAGTAGGATTTCTGACTAACGTGGTAATTAAGCTGGATAATAGTACTACTGGTAAGCTAATTGCTAGATGGCTAATTACTGGGGGGGGGGGCTTTATTTGTGGTCAAAGTTCCCCTTTAATTACTGAACCTTTTCTATACTAAATGTAAATTGTAAAGTGCCAAGTACACTTGTTGCTGCTATATAAATAAAAATATACATAGTAACAGTTGAGAACGCTGAACCAGTTTGGCCCATGCCATACCACCTCTTTTGATCCAGAGGATGGTGTAAAACCCATAGAAGCCATTTCCAATTATGCCTCAAGTGGGAGGAAAAAATGTCTTCCTTACTCCAAATAGCAGTTTGCCTGCATCAACACCCTATATGCTGTGAAACCAGCTTTCAACTCCCAATATTTTTCTGTGTTCGAAAGGTATCCATTACTTGTTTGAAAGCAAACAGATATCAATGGATAGGTCTGCTATATGAAGGACATCTTCCTAGGTAATTTAATTTCTTAAACAATTTAGATGTCACTTATTTCTAGGGCATAGTTCCCCATTAAGATAGAGGTAGGGGTTATTGATATAATAGTTTAGTGTGGTTATAAGCATGTACTAAGCAATGCTATACAAAATCATTCATTTCAAACATCTTTGGTTACACCTAGGTATTCTACTCTCCAACACAAGATGATCTGAGTAAGATCTGAGCATAAAACAATGCTTAACACATTTTACTGGCAAAAAGAACAATATGGCTTATGCATAAAGGCAAATGTGGAGTGATTATTAAGAAAACCAATTGCACTATAGGGAATAAAGTAATTCCTGTCAATTTAAATGAGAGATTAACCCCCTGAATGCTAGAGAAGGCTTCAACATATTACAAAGCAATGCATTTGGAGACCTATCTAGCAACTCAGGGGTTAAAGCTCCATTTATACATATGCCTCAGTGTATTTGGTTAATACTATCTGTTTCATACAAGATGTGTTAAAGGGGAACTCTCACCTCTATAGATGTTCTCCTCACCGCAGCCTGTCAATCTTCACCTCTTTCCCTCCCCAACTAGTGCCTCGTTCTCACCTCCTACTCTGACAGAGGCTTCCTACATGTGAGCTGGAGCATTCTCATTGGCAAGAGAGAGAGCTCCAACTCATATGGGGAAGTCCTCCGTCATCAGAGGAGGTGAGAAAGACACACTACTTGACGAGGAGGGTAGAGATGAAAATTGACAGGCTGTGGGACAGAGTTGGCCCACGGCATAACCCGCATTAAATTAAATTAGAAGAAAAAAAAAAAAAAATTAAAAACAGATTACAGATTTATCAGAACTGAAGATTACAATGAGGAGAACTTTTATAGATGTGAGAGTTCTCCTTTAATGGTGTGTGTGGAGTTCAAATTCCATGTTTTCCTAGCATGAGCGAGACCTATAATGTTGGCTTTCATGAAAGATTTTGGCCTTTTTATAGGTATAATTCCTCTTGATCAAATAGTGCAAGGTACAGATGGAAATGACATGATTTGTAACAAAAGCATGTTCAAATATATAGCAGCGAGATTACATTTATGTATGTAGACTGAAGGGAAAAAAAAAATACTTCTTCTCCCTAGCTCAGACTAATTCTGTTTCTACACCACCTGTTTTCTCAATTTCTCTGGTCTCCCCTGACTATTGTTATACCTCAGAGACAGTTGCCACTTGCATCAGGAAACACTGGCAGATGGCCCAGAATGAAAACGCTGCTAACTTAATTATGTCTCCCAAGGTGAATGATTTCAACCTATCAAGGAGGTTAAGATTAAGCTGAAGCTTTTGCAAAATGAAGAATTCTAAAATACAAATTACATTCGAGTTTTTAAACATGACCTATCACCCTTCCAAATCATGCCTTTAGCAGGTGCCTCATTCTCCAAAGGATTTGCATGAATACTTCTGTCCATGAATTTTTATTGTTTTATTCAATCTATTAAATAAATGTATATTTTTATGGAAGACGCAAGTCCCCGCCTCGGTGGGCCCAAGACTAAACCCAGAGGCATTAGCTTACAACATTAGAATGAAGGGAGTTGTAAATGCAACCTTTTCAAGCTGGTCTATCATTTAACCAGTTCTTGATCAATGCAAAGATATCATCCCCCTAGCTGAAGCCTAAAAGTTTATGTAGTAACCTGGTAAAGCACGGTACCAAAGGGTTTTGCAAAATCCACATAAGCTAAATCAACAGTAATATCTTTGTCCACGTTATCACTTTCCACATAATGCAACTAAATTAGTTTAACATGATCTGTTCATCACAAAACCATGCTGACTCTTACTAATAATGTAGTTGATCATCACATATTGCTGCATGAGATTAATCAGTTATTATTATAATATTTTACCCACTACGGTAGCCAGACTCAGAGGACTAAAATTTCCAGGTTTAGATCTTGACATATTTTTGAATAATGATAAATATTAACCATAACGGCCATAATTACTGAACGAAGGTCCTTAAGCACCCTTATACATATATGCCATCAGGTCCAGGCACTTTATTCATCATAACATTTTCTAGTCTGCTTTGCACTTTGTCCTCATGAATCCTTTGAGTGACATGGAGGTATATGATACATTGCAACATAATGTGTGGATACCTGCCTGGCACTGAAAGGGTTAAGGTATGTACATGATGTACGGCTCAAAAGGGACTGACAGCGCAGGTGCACGGACGTCACTGTGACGAGATGTCCGTGCTTCCTGCTCCTGTGACCGTCAGAAAAAGGCAAAAATCTTTTGAACCGGGTAATATTTCTGGCGACTAGCGCTACTAAGCAGCTAGTTGCCAGATGAAGACTGATTTAAGGTAAAGTTATTGCGGGGTGGTAGTTCCCCTTTAATTTCTTTGATTCTCCTGGTCTGCCCAATTCCAGTCAGTGTTGTTTCTGTTGTATATACAGAAGAAAATAATTTGCTTATGGTGTTGGCCATTGCTTTATTCTCATTAATTAATTCTCCTGTCTCAATTTTAAGGGGTCAAATTCAATCTTCATTTGCTTTTTTTGCAATTTATATACTTGTACAAATATTATGGATTTTTCTTAATTTCATTTTTTTGCAGATTCTATAGCATTCTTTAAATTAATGTGGTTAAATAATTGTGCAGGCTTTAATCAGGTCAGAAAAGAAAGATGATCTGAGATTATATTCCCCAAACTACTAAATCAAAATTATCTAAATCTAACTGATTGAGAATCAAGAAGCACAACGTATAAGCAATTGGAATATATTTAACAAGACTAAAAGCAGTAGGTGATGGGTCCACTTTAAGACCAAACACTAATTTACCATGCATACAATGACTGCTGACTTAAAATAAAATTAAATTAGAAAGACATTTGAAGTGGAATGAGGAACCTCTAGCACAGGCATCCAGAGTGGGGCCTGTCGGCCATATGTTGCCATATAAGGTTTTTTTTTTTTTTGTTTTTTTTTTACAAATATATCTGTTTCCTCCTAAATAGCTAGGACCAGGTTTTTCCATCCCTATGTGACAATGTTGCTTCTCGTAGCCTGACTCTTGTTTCCCCGATTCACTGTCATATTTCCTTGTACTTCTCTCTGTTCCTCTCTTGTCCCCATACAGGTGTGTACCATCTCTTGCTTATTTGCCTCCTGTGCCCCATTCTTGCTTGTACCATCTGTTTATCCTCTGCAGCTGCACTGTGCCCCTCTGGAAACCCTCTCATCTTCCTGTGTTCTTCTTAACCAATTTTGACAAAATATCACACCCTTATCCCTGTGTTATGAAGTATTGCACTGTTGCCTTCATTCAGTACTCCTTATTGGTCTCTAGTAATTAAAAATTATCCTCCTGGTTGCTCTAGGAAACGGATTCTCAACCGGGTTGCCATGGCACATTGGAGTGCCATTGATGTCCACTCAGGGTGTCACATCCTTTCTATAAAGACTTTGATAAAAGACTTTGATAAAAAAATAAATATTTCTGGACATTTTTCTGCATGGAATGTTTGTTTCTGTTATTCTGTTTGTGAGACCTAAAAAAGGGCAATATATTTATGCATTTGTATCCTCAATTATGTGCTTGACAATCTATAAAACTTCCAGACTGCATGTTGGGGGTGCCTAGAGTGAATAAAGATTGAGAACCATTGGACTAGTAGCCATTTAATTTTATTTATTCATATATATGCAAATTAATTGGCTCCGGCCATCAGGGAGAAGCAGAAGACGTAAGAGCAGTGATGAATGTCACCGTCTGGCTAGCATGCCAGTAAGTACTAGTGAATATGCAAATAACAAATAAAATAATGCCAACTCATTCTTTTGTTGTATATAAAAATGTTAACATAATATTTTCAAAATAACCCAAGTGATTATAATGTGTTAGTTCCACTTTAAATATAAGCACACTTTAGCACTGCAATTAGTAGAATTCATTCATCAAATGTTATTCAATTATTTTCTGTCAGAAGCCTCACAGTACAGATGAGTGTCTCTTACTACAAAGAATGTGATTATCATCAAATGCTTGTAACCTGCACCCTCTCAGTGCTCAAAATCACTGGTTAAACTGGTTTTGTTGGTTATGTTCCCTATGACTGACTTACTAATTTTTAAAGGGTAGTTAACTGTCCCCATGATATAGTAACAAGGTCACAGTTTACTGTGGCTTTCTAGTTGAGACAATTAAGAGATACCTATATAAATGTTTGTCTTGGTGTCACGCATCGTGTGAGCAATGAACATGTGAATTGATGTGTATTTGTGGGTACCTGTAAAAACCTCAAATAGTGCTAAATAGAAAATACGTTAACATTCCCTTCATGGTGCAGTTGGTTAGCAGCAGAATTGCTCCCTTTAGTTTCCTGTATATGGCCCATAGATCCTTATACAGAAAAGAAACAATTCTGAGTCTAGTGTCTTTGAGTCAGAGACCTTTTTAGCATTCAAGGGTTGAAAAGACCCATTTAAATCACCTGGAAATTGAGGAAGGTTTTGTCCCCTATGGTGCAGCTGTTTTGCATTGTAATAATGTGATTACTGTATCAAGGTTAGGCAGTAGACATTTTCACTTGATAATGAAAGGTACTGCTTTCACTTGACTTGCTTCCTGAACTTCATATGACATTGATTTGCTTACATTATTGCTAAGAAACAACAGTTGGTAACAAACAATTACAACAACAAAGTAACATGTAAATAGTCACCAACAATTCAGCCATACCCCTGCTATGTGACTCAGTGCACAGAGACAATAAGTGTAACTGAGGAGTCCAAAATATGTCATGAATGACACGAGGGAGTCCTCAGCAGGTAGCACTGATTATATAGAAATAAAAAGGCTAATTAAGATCACAAGGGGTGGAATGCAAGAAAGTGGAACATTCACTATTTTCTGAAAGTCAAATGTATGTGCTATTTGCAGTTGCTCACATTTTGATGCAAGAAACATACCAACACCTTGATGCTGACCATCTGATGCACCTAAATTAACGGCAAACATAGCCAGACATATGAAAATGTGTGCTATTTGCTTTGCTAAATTAGGCTCAACCACTAATTCTCTCACAAAATGGCAAGCATTTTAGCCACACCCACTTTTTCAAGCAAACGTTTACCTATTCAGAAAAATGATGTGCAATTCAGTAAAATGTTGGTGCTAATCATTTTGCCCTCAAAAGTACACTGTAAAAAGCGATTGAGCATGTTTCTTGCATTCCTCACAAGGGCACATAAAATGGAGGTTAGTAAACCAGATTAAAGAGGAAAGGAGGAGGGAGTCTCCTCCTCAGAGACCTTTTATTGAAGAGCTCTGACATCTTGAAGGAGGAGACATTACCCATGGTTCTTGTGTTCCATATTGGATGACAGAGAAAACATGATAACTGAGACTAAACATTACATTATGTAATAAACAAGAATTAGAATAAACACAGAAAATTGAGGAGTCTTTCAGCTTCCTAAAACTACTGTCTGGATACTGTGGAACATATTCACAATGTTAAGTGGTACACTTTTGGAGAAAACATATTTCATAATAGGGGAAAAATAACCATTTTCAGAATCCCCACTGATTTAAACAAATCTTTCAACCCTCTGAATGCTAGAGAGGTCTCCAATGCATTTCTAAGCAATCGGTTTGAGACCTCTGTCTAGTACCAAATGGGCATTTATCTGATACCCTCATCTGGCAACAGACTACAACCCAAGTCAAATGTTTGCAGCTCACAGCCCATAAACCGTACTGGTTGTGAGCTCAGCCCTTATAGCCTTCTACCGTTGGTTTGAAAGTTCATCACTTGTGTGTATTGGACCTGCACACAATCCACTGCGCCTGAACAGAGAGTTCATTCTGATTCAACAAGCAAGCAAGCAATGGGGTTTCTTTTCAGATGCCAGATTATCCCTCCCTCACCGTTGATTTGTAGCCCCACAATGCATAATGCAGCCCCAGCATTATCCCAGGATAGCAGAACTGCTAATAAGTTATTAGGAAGGTGATAACTGCCATGTAAAAGCACTATTTAAAGGGATAGTAATACCTAAAATGTAAAAAAAAATATGTTGTAGGGTTTACCCCCCTGAGTAAAACAAGAGTACTCCCACTGCTGAAAGATGTTTCATTCAAAAGTTATTAATTTTCAAAGTTGAATTTTTTAGGTGCAATATCACAGTGGCCTGAAATTTTACAGTGGTGCTGTTGCTACACCATCCTATGGAGATTTATGGTCCTGAGACCAGAGCTGTCCATAGGATCGTGTAGCAACAGCGCCACTGTACAATTTCAGGCCACTGTGATATTGCACCTAAAAAATTCAACTTTGAAAATTAATAACTTTTGAATGAAACATCTTTCAGCAGTGGGAGTACTGTTGTTTTACTCAGGGGGATAAACCCTACAACATATTTTTTTTTACATTTTAGGTATTACTATCCCTTTAAATCAACGGGGATGAGCACTTGTCCACTGCTGTGCAGTTAGTTTGCTTCAAAACTGCACCTTTTTAGCTTCCTGAATAATGTTTCATGAAAACATTACATTAAAGGAACACTAATGTCACAATATAAATGAATCTTTGATTATTCTTTTACTTGAAACCCAACTTTAAATGGGGCTTTAAACCACTGAGAAAAGAATAAGAACTAAGAGGAGACGAAGAATGATGGTTACAGAAAACTAAGAATAGCAAGCCACCTACATAACCACTGAAATACACACAAATAACAAAACTAACATTAAAATAGTCAACTTCTAGTGAGATGTAAATAATAAAATGTTTAAATTAATAATGCAGGAACGAGCCTTTAGGTCTGACCTAAAATTACGCCTCTCTTCCTTGTGTAAATGGCCTTAACATGCTAAAACCTTGCTGCTTGTGACCTCAGCCCTCACCCGCACATAGGGGACAACTAAAGCTGCCTCAAATATTCATTAAAGCTGATGTACTAAGAACATGTGGTACAGTTCTGGAGCACATTAACTGCACCATAGATACAAAATCAACATCAAAACTCCCAAATTAAAATGCTCTGGAGACCTCTCTGACATTCAAGACATTAAAAGCACGATTTAAAGCGGATCACCCCAAATAAAGTCCCCCCACAATAATTATTCATATAGGGATAAGCATAGAAAGACTAGTATTATCCAGCATAAGTACAGCGTTATTAAAAAAAATCTTACTTGATCGAGGTGAACAGCCATGCATCAGCGCAGACATCTTGCCTTAGAGACATTTGTGTGCCTGCGCTGTCTGTCTAGGTCTCCTCCAGGATTGATGTGGAGGAGAAGCACTGTACCTTAAGGTAACCAGAAGCGACTGATGGCGCAGGAGCTCAGATGCCTCCAAAGGACCAAAGCAAGATTCCTGCCCATCAGTCTCGATCAAGTAGGATTTCTTAATAACAATGTACTTATGCTGGCTAATACTAGTCTTTCTATGCTTATCTCTATATGAATAATTATTGGGGGGGGGGCTTTATTTGGGGTGATAGTTCCACTTTAAAATCAATGCAAATTTTTATTTCTTCACTATGGTGTAGATGGATTGCACCAGTATTGGTCCAGTTATATTTAGTATATCAACCTGATTAATTTAATTTGAAGTTTTTAAACATTGGCTAGAGAAGTCACCAATCCAATGGGGATAATTTGTCCCTATAGCTATAGTGCAGTTGGTTGGTTGCAGCATTGCATTTCATTAGCAAATTGAAATGTGTCCTTAGACAGAGGTTCTTTATCTGAATGTGCAGACAGTTTTTTGGCTGGAGAGAGCCCCTTATACCCAATATAACCATAATTATATTATATATATAATAATGAGCCTCATTGCATACATTTATGGTTCCTCACACAAAGAACATAATTTATGTCTCCTCAGAAAACACACACACATTGAACAGAATGCCTCATTATATAATTTATGTTTCATTAGGAGACACAACTCCTATTGGGCGATTCAATGGGGGCATGTTTATCATACAGAGAGATGGCCCACCCCCTCCAGCCCGCCCACCACTATCCAACTGACAAAAAAACAAATATATCTGCCACTCGCTCCTGAAGTAGGGGATATCAATAACTTCTCCTGGTCCACACACTCTCACTCAGGATCAAGACCCCACAAACACACTGTTTCACCTCTCACAGATAATTGTAACCCTCCATACACTCTGTTTCAGTAGGAGGGTGTAATGTTTCCATAAAATACAAACTCAGGGATAAACTTAATAGCAACTCTTTTATTTAACTCTTCTCAGCTCTTCAGTCAACCTCACTAACTGTCTGTTTTCAACTGTCACTCCTCCACTTCCTGCCCTATCTCCTTAAAGGGAGAGAGATGCTTTGCTATATGTTACAGAGGGCAAGCCTCAAACACCACTTTCTATTTGTACCCTCAGCATATTGCTACGTTGCCTCAACTGAAGAGCCACCGTGTGTTATATTGCTATGTTACCTCAGCTTAAGTAAGGAGGAGGTACTGCCTCCATTGGGTGATTCAATGGGGGAGTGATTTAAATCATGCAGGGAGTTGGCCTGCCCCCACTATCCAGCCTGCCCATCACTATCCAAGTGACTGAAAAATCAAAATGGCTGCCACTCGCTCCTACACCACAGACACAAACACACACACTATCTCACACATTCACTCACACCGAATCACACACACACCGAATCACACACACACTCTCTCTCTCACACACGCACACTCTCTCACACACGCACTCTCTCACTCTCTCTCACACGCTCACGCGCACACACTCAATCACACTCCAGGAGCTACCACAGTCCACCTTCCACCACAGTATGTTCAATTACCACATGCATTTCAAATACATGAATGAATGCCACAGTAGAGGCATAAGTACAAACACAAACTCATTACAATGATACATAAGTCACGGCCTTATGACTCACTTGTGTGTGTGTGTGTGTCTGCCTGTGTGTTTCACGACTGTATCACACTCTATGTGTCTGCATGTTGTGCATTGCATGTATGTGTGTATGATTGTGTCGCTCTTTATGCATCTCAGTGCATGCGTGTGCATTTGCGTGCGTGTATCTTGCATCCGTGTGTGTGTGCATTTATTTTCTATGTAGCCTGACGGGCAGCGCCATCCCACATTGTTAGTAATCTATAATTACTGTAGTCTGACAAATATATTGAAATACACAAGACACAGCTTAATAATGGAAACTACTACTACCTTTTCACCATAATCAACATATGATGGACAATCATATGAATCAATATCACTGAGCCAACCACAAGTCAAATAAAATTATACCAAAATCCTCATTCACAGAGCCTGATCTCACAAGTCCAAGTTAATATTATTCAAATATATTACAAAATAAAAGTTTAAGTACAGCTACTGTTGCTCTCCTCAGTCCAGGTGTAATGCCTTATCGGTAAATGTAAGGGGCCATGACAAGAGATATGGTGTGTTGTGCCCTACTATTAAACATCAGACTGTGTGGACTTCATTCAGCAGCTGTAATTTTGGTGAAACCAGATGTAGTATAGGGACTAAATGAACATTTGAAACAATGCATTGGCGACCTCTCTCCACCTTTTAGATCATCAGGAATTTTCACCTGTATCCAACGGTGCAGTTTTGTCCCAGAATTGCTCCAGTTTATCTTGTTAAATATGGCCTCATATGTAGTAGAACAAATTAAGTATAATTTCTCAAAACTTTTATAATAATCAAACAACTTGTACAATATCCAGGCAGTTTTCATGCTGTTTAAAATTAAGCAAACATATCCTAAGGTGACAGATCACTTTAATCCATGCAAGAGTTATGAAGGATTGCTTTTCCCACAGATTTGTGTGAAAGAGAATTAATGCAGACATGCTTTAATTCCTATCAGTGACAAGAACCTGTGGCAGTACAGATTTACTTGGGCTACAACTCCCAACATGCTCAGCCACAAGTTGCACAGATTGAGTGCATGCTTAGCATCCATTCTTTTTTTCAGAGGTAAACATGTGGCTCTAGAGATTTTGCTGAACTATTGTCATCCTGAACTGGAAAAAGATATATATAGCCTCAGGTTGACCTCCCACGTACCACACTTTGTTGGTGAGTGGGAAGCTGAAGAAAGTGGTAAAGAATGTGATCTCTGTGGATTTAATCCATTGCTTCTAACTACATGATAGCACCTTACACAGACACACAGAGAGAAAGAGACACACACCATACTAGTAAGGATGGTAAGCTGGCCAATACTGTCAAGGTGTTACAGTGAGTTTGCCATCAGCCAAAATTATTCTAAATATGCATAAACCTTGATATAAATGAACACTCTTTAACATGAGCCTCTCAACCACACTAAAGCTGACCCAGAAGCAAGCTTAAATAACATGGTGTATATACTGTGCTAGCCAAAGTGCATAATTATTTTCTCCACCCTTCTCTATCACAAGCACCTACACAATGTACATATGCTTATTTGCACAGTACCAGAAGATAAACATCTTATGCATATGCCCTCATTTGCATTGCCTCATTACAACAGATTCCTGTGACCAGCTCAGCCCATTCTGAAATGGCATGGGAGGCATTTGATTCTGTGCCAATTCTTAACATTTTACAATAGAACAGACGAAAACCTGAATGGTATTTTTTTGATGGGAAAACAGTGTTTTCAAGCCATTTTGATTGCACACTATAAACTAAAACAAGCCTAGAACGCTTTGGAAATGGGAAAACTGATTGTAAGCATCAATTCTGTTTAAAAAGATACACGTGTATGTAAACGTCAGTTCAACAGTGCATTTAATCAAGTGCCTATTTGTTCACTACACAGCATACCTGATTAGACATACAGAAAACAATGGCCAACTGATTGGTCATACATCATAAGGCTATCTAGGTGTATGTTAATATATATTAACTTCTTTAGGGATTCTGCATTTTGCCTCTTGCAGACGTGAGGACTTTTAAAGCTATAACTGGATTTCAAGAAGCAGATTAAAGAACACAGTAAAATTATACTCAGAGTTTGGTCTCGGATAAACTGAAGTTACATTTGCTTGGTGGGTAAGTTTCCATACTTCCCAAGTGTCCCTCTTTAGGAGGGACAGTCCCTCTTTTAGACCCAAATCCCTCTGTCCCTCTTTCCCACCCTGATGTCCCTCTTTTTAGGAGCTTAGATTGTGTGGTGTGTATATAAGTGTATCACATTGCTCCACAGCAATAAAACTCACATTATTGTTTGTTTAAACGTCAGTATATGTGTTTATAAATTAGTCTATGTAAATAAAATACTTTGGTCTTGTTATAAGTCATTTATTAGGATACACAAGAAGGGTATCAATAGGTCATGAAATAGCCTAAAAATTTTCGGTAATGCTCCGCCCACCAGCCACACCCCCAGCCACACCCCCTAAAACACAAGTGTCCCTCTTTGGCAATTTGAAATGTTGGGAGGTATGAGTTTCTCATACTGTGACTAAACTGTGTAACTAAAACCTCAACATAAAGATAATATGAATTAACGACTGCTATTCACACAGGCAAGTATCTGCTTTCATAACTAATGCTGCTCAGATTGAGTAGGTAATTACACATATTTACACAACTACAAACAATAAAGTGTTGACTGCAAAGAAAGTAAGTTTACAGAATAAAAAAGATTATCCCTTTCAGTGTCCCGAGGGGTATGCAATGCACCCCTCTGGCACTGAAAGGGTTAATATACTTAAACAAGTGTCTGTTCATCACAAATACCAATAAATCAACAATGCACTGAAGACCTCTCTAGCATTCATAACATTAAAAGCACCATTTAATGGGAATTTTGGTCATTCTTATTTGCCTTAAATTCAGTTGATGTGTTTCATAAATAATCTTCTTTAGCTTCCTCAATATGGCCCTACATTTTGTGGTGAATTTTACATACTAATCAGTAATACTGGCCATATTATATTGTTACAAAAGCATGACTTTCCACTGTTCATCATAACTAAGCAATTAAGTAAACAAGTGGCAACACAAGAGAGGGGGTGACAAAAAAAGTCCTGGGATGCATAACCAAACATCACCTGCATTTTTGTCCCACTCTTTACTTTAACACACACATACATAAAACTAAGTACAAGACTCACTAGTTTAATATAATATTAGCACTGACTTGGAGAACAAATCACAGGCTGTATTCAGCGAGCCAAGACAAGTGAAGTACTGGAGTAAACCCATTTGCATCATAAACAGGGTGACTGATACGGAGGTCTCCAAGTGTAAAAACACCCATTTAACCCTTTGAGTGCCAGAGGGGTACGCAACACATTGTAAAGCAATGCGTTGCGTACCCCTTTGGCACTGAAAAGATTAAAATCAATGGGAATTTGGAGACTTTTTATTTGACCCATACAGTACAGCTGGTTTACACCAGGATTTCATCAAATGTTTGCATACTACCATTGAATGAAACATACAAGTTAATGTTTTTGTTAATCCCGTGAATATTTGTATCAAAATAATGAACTGATTAAAGTGTTTTAAATGTATTTTAACAATATATTGGCACAGTGACAATAACGTTGGTTGCGATAATATACTACTGTATCATACAATATGTTGTGATATGTGCTAATTTTGCTTCTACCATTAAAGGTACTAAGGAGAAATGTATAATTAAAAACTTGCATGATTACTGTATAATTATTTGTAGACATATTAAGGTCTGTAATTACATAATTAATGTACATTTCTTTTCTTTGTAATTGACTTGGACAGTTTAATAAACATTTGGCACCCTAAACTCCTTTTAAAATCCCTTGAAATGGATAAAATTTTTTAAGTGTCCACTTTTATCAACATAGAAGATTTTGAAAGAACTTTTGCAATCATCTGTGTTTTAATGTTTAGACATATTTATTTCATTGTGTGTAGTGTGTATGCCCGTGTATGGCATGTCATGCTTGTAACTACCTCCCCTAGTCCCCTACTCCATTCAGCTATGAAAAATACTATTTTTACCTAACTGGTAAGAAGAGATCCACAGTCCCCTCTCTCTCCGCTTATTATTAATTTGTGTATACACAAACACACATTTTCACAGGCAGAAGGGGATACCCCCTGTTTATTCATCAAAGGCTGTTGTCACAATCATAGGGAGAGAAGTAACATCTACTTAACGGAAAAAACAGTGTCATTTTAGGTACTATTCACAAGGCAGCATGACAGTTTCAACACCCGTACATGATTAAAGGGATAGTAATATTTCATTTTAAACACAGCTCAGATCATTCAACAGAATGAATAGTACTGCTGCCTGATGCTCTTGTTCTTCAAAACGGTTTAGTTACGATTTAATTATACACTGAAGTTGATATCTCACGTCCCTTTTGCCGATTTCAGTCTAAGATCCAACAGCGAGTCACAATGAGGGACAATCTTTAGTTAGTATTAGGAAAAACCTGCCTTTTTCCTTATACTGACTAAGGGAAGAATGTCCCTCATTGAGATCTGTCCAGACTTCAGATCTGAGTGGAGGTGGCTTAGGATCGGCAAAAGGGGAGTGAAGGATCAACTTCAGCATATAATTACATTGTAACTAAACAGTCTTGAAGAATAAGAGCATCAGGCAGCAGTACTAGTCATTCTGCTGCCTGAACGCTTAGGCGCGACTTGAGACAACAAGGTACTCTTGCTAACAGTGGTATGTCAGATACCCTTCTCCAGTTCAGGGCCAAACAACTGTTTGCTTACAAAATGGAGAGAAACAGAGACTTCTTGGACAATTAGTCAACCGACCAGATCTTAAGCAACTGAGTGAGACAAGCAGCTTCTGAAAAGTCTGAGACCTTGCCAGAAATTCTAGCAGCAACAAAAGCTGCTTCAGCAAGATAAGCATTAGGATTCAATGACTTTTGAAAGCAACACCACCAAGTCATCGTTAGCAGAATCTTCATGGGTAGCAAACAAACATTGCCTGGATGACTAGGGCCATGGCTAAAGCAAAATATAAGACATAAGGCAGTGCCAAAGGCTTCGAAATTCACCCTCATAAAGTGGGTCCAGGAGTTTATGCCCCTGATCCTTAAGGGCTGCTGCATCGGCCAGCAGCAGCTCTGCGTTCCTGGCAAGATCAGAAACCTGGGGATCAAACACATGAGGACAGCCCACTAAGTTAAGACCTCAGTGGAAAAGGAATACAGATTAGAAATGTCTTCCAAATATGTAGATAGAGAAAAGGTACTCAGCAAGAATAAAAATAATAAAATGTCTACATGACAGCAAGCTACAGTCCCAACAGGTCTGGTGTGTACAGGCCCAGAACAGTAAAAAATGAAAAAAGAAACAAAATAGAGAGCACTAAATAATAAATACTAATAAAATAAATAGTACGAAATATCTGGCAACATTGTGCCAGAAAATAATACCTAAAAGCACCACAGTCTCTGAAAAGCATTGGGCAAACAATAAAATGGATCAAACGTGTGACAAAATATATTGGGTTACTAAAAATTCATATATATGACAAATACAATAGACATATGAAATAATAAAAAATATAAAAAATTAAGTGGCTACTGTGGTCTGTTGCTGATGTAGGTACAGAGAACTAAGGCCGTGAAAGATAAAAGTTCAACTAACAGCTCCACAAAGTCTTTTGAAGAAAGATAATTGTATACTCTTCCCCCTTGTGTAGACAGATGATGTCTCTGTGTAACTGTTGTTTATATTCCCTCACCTGTCCCTTTTCCTCTGCTTTAAGATGGATTGGCTGTGTAATATAGCTTTGTTCTCTGTCTCTTGGAAAGGCTGATGAACTTGTGGCCAGATGCTACAGTTACAATATATTCGTGTGGACAGTGGGCAGAGGAGAGTACACAGTATTTTCTCCAAAGGATGGACACAAACACCAATATGGGTCTGTCTGTGTGGTAAACTAGCAATTATCAGTGATATTCTTCAGCTAGGTATACCACCTGCAAAACAAATGACCTCTGTGTAAGATGTAGCAGACCTCAATCAGTAAGCAAGCAGTATTTCTACTCCAGTGCATTTCATATTTTAAAATATTTCATCAGGGAGTTCATTTTTGTTTCTTTTTTCCGTTTTAGATTAGAAAGGAGCTGATTAAAGCGGAACTACCACCCTTAAAAATCGTTGTCCCAAATAATTCCCCATCTGGTGAATAGATGCTCAGTAGCGCTAGTGGCCAGATTTCTTACCACGTTCATGAGAATGAGCCACTACTCTGGGACTGAGAAGCAGGACGGAGCGCAGACATCTTTCCATAGAGACGTCTGTGCGCCTGCTCTCTCAGTCCCTTTTGGAGCCGAATGGCTCCTAGCAATGCCTCCTAGAGCTGGCTGGGACTGACAGAGCAGGCGCGCAGACGTCACTATGGAAAAGTGTCTGCACTCCGTCCTGCCTCTCAGTCCAGGAGTAGTGGCTCATTCTCATGAGCGTGGTAAGAAATCTGGCCACTAGCACTACTGAGCAGCTAGTCGCCAGATGGGGAATTATTTGGGATGTTTTTTTTTTTTGTTTTTTTTTAAAGGGTGGTAGTTCCACTTTAAGTAACAGTCTCCTTTCAGTCATTGTCTATTCCTTCAAGAGAACCTGGTCCAAAGAATGGTGAGGAGGAAAGATGGGAATCTCCTTTTCTCATGTCTAAAAAGTGTCAAGGGAAAGAACTGGAATCTGAGGCTTCTAAGACATGAAGCATCTCTAGGACTTCCTATTTAAGCCTCTCAGCCAAGGGGCTAGAGTCATCCTCATAATAATCCTCCAGGGAAAGAGACAACTCTAAATCATCTTTAGTCTCCACATCCTTAGTAGAGGAATCTCCAATATGTGCATCACTCCCAAATACGGGACTCAAGAGCCTGCTGGGGGCACATGTTCACCCACAAATCAAGATCTCAGGACCCCTTGAATTGATGAGGGGGATAGAGGTGATGAAGATATAGCAGTCTTAACCCAAACCAGTTCCTGGTTATCTGATGAGGCTCCCAGAGGTGGTGGTGTAGGAACCAACGTGCAAGAGGGACATAAAAGGTACCAGAATACTCCTTAGCAAGCCCAATCTGACTCGCTCAGAAAAGGGTTAAAGCAATTAGTGGGACCACAGAAGAATCCTTAGCCTTGGAGTTATCCATCTGCCTGTTAGGGTCTGACATAGAAGACCCCACAAGATAGTGTAAAAGACAGCAAAAAATAGTAGAAAGACATGAAAAAAGTACTTAAAAGTAAGGAAAAGTACTTATCTGACTGTAATGAGTTAAAGTGGAAATCAGGGTGAGACCAGCATCTATATATCTTTGCCATAGCACCAGGTTTACACCAAGTGTATTGTTCTGCCAAATAAACTGTTCCTCCCAGAAACACGTGTATAAATTGGCATAACGTGAACCTGGTGCCCATGTCAGATCCATGAGGTTGCAAATATATGTCTCTATCATACAAAATAATTTTGTTTCAAAATGAAATCAATAAGTGAATACAATCTATTTGTGAGTTTAAAGCAGAACTACCACCCAACAAAATCTTTAGCTTAACGAAGTCTCCATCTGGAGACTAGCTGCTTAGTAGCTCTAGTCACCAGAATAATTATCTTATTTAATAGATTTCTGCTCTCTTCTATGGCTGACAGTAGCACAGAGAGCGGACATTTTGCCACTGTGATGTCCGCGCGCCTGCGCTGTCAGTCCCAGCCGGCTCTAGGAGGCGTTGCTAGGAGCCATTTGGCTCTGGCTGGGACTGACAGCGCAGACGTCACAATGGCAAGATGTTAGCACTCCGTGCTACTGTCAGCCATAGAAGAGAGCAGAAATCTATTAAATAAGGTAATTATTCTGGCGACTAGCGCTACTAAGCAGCTAGTTGCCAGATGGGGACTTAGTTAAGCTAAAGATTTTGTCGGGTGGTAGTTCCGCTTTAATAAAATTTGCTTTTTCTCTAGAAAATATTTAATTGCGTTTATCGTTTTTTGGGATCTATCATAGTGTACAATGAATAGATATGTGCTGTCACCATGATATAATGTTCCTGCCACCCAATGTTTTCAAGAATTTTTATAATGCGAGTTGTATTTTTTAAATATACTTTTGGTTTTTTTGGGGTTTTTTACACATATTACTGTAGATAGTTGTCTATATGCTGATCGATCATTTTATTATTATTTTTGGACATTTTACATTTTAATCAACTCATATATACAAATACTACTTTGATATTTGCAACATGTGATCTAGGACTTCTTTTCTAGATCAATTCCCACTTTTATCTATATTAAAGGATTCCCATTTGTCTCCGTATCCCTTTACTTAACTAGGACTCGGAGATGTGGGACAGACCACTCTATTCTCATTCGATTAGAGTCTCTCTGCCATACTTTGTGTTTTATTGGAGTTTCAATTGCAGTTACTCATATCCAATCCATCCATGTATGCTAAAAACACATCTATATCTACTTATAGATGTAATTCATACCAGCCATACTCATATTTAATACAGAATGTAATGTGTGTGATAGTTTTATTGTCCTTATATTTAATTCAATTTGCTTCTTTGGTTAAGAGGTCGATTTTTATTTTATATTAATAAAGGTTACATTTTATATTCTGAGTTCACCTTATGTCCATTTTTGTGGTAGGTCTGATGCTATTTACTCTGTTTTCTTTTTTATTTGTATTTATTTCACGATCCAGAATTGTTCAACTTTTGTTTTGTGCATACAGCCCGTACTTGGGAAACGTCTAAGTTTGCTAAACAAAATGTAGAACTGGCTTTTGGAAAACCTTAGCAAGTTCAAAAAGTGCACCCAATGTTACCTCACAATTTCCTCTAGCCAGTCGTCTCATTGGCAGAGATCGATGTCTAGCCAGTGAGATTGCTCCAGCCAACAGACAGAAGCCTCTGTCATCGGAGGAGGCTGGCTAGAGGGAGGGGAGTGGAGGTAGAGTAACACACTGCAGGTATAGAGCTGAACCCACAGTCTATATGGAAGTGCAGTCTTTAAATGTTAATTTTCTGCAACAGACAATAAAAAAATAATATATATATATATATAAAAGAATTACACCTAATGGCTAGGTAATCTAATGTTTCACAAACATTTGTGCTGGGGTGATAGATCCCCTTTAACCCCTTAGGGACCCTTGACGTACCAGGACCGTCACGGTCCTTGAACTACTCAAGGACCGATGACGGTCATGGTACGTCACGTACTTTTTACTTACAGCGCTCTACCGGGAGCGCTGTAAGTAAAAATAGGGCCTGAAATAGACCGCTCCAAGATCGGAGCGATCTCCATCAGGCCCCATAGTGACGCGCCGATACACGTGACAGGTCATGTGTACCGGCGCGTCAAAGTGCCCCTATGCGGTCATTATGGGATGGAAATGTCCCGTGACCGCCGGTGCTTAAGGGGTTAAATCCTGGACTGCCTGCTGCCCTTGAGGCACAAACTCCAACACCCCTGATGTAAAGGGAAGTATGCTGTGAAGTAAACAGCATGGTGACATGTGCCTTTTTTTGGCGTCAATATGGTTGGAGTTATATGGTAAAGAGAAAGTATCCCCACCGTAATCAAAATACTGCCATATTTTTCTGCTTGGAATTCTTATAATGCACTTAGCTTCCCTCTGTTTAACATTGTAAACTTTTCTTCTATCATCCTCTGACTGAGTCTGCCTCTATTACCTGTGGGCATAACACACTGCAAAGTAATGTATGTTCCTTTGTTCCTTAACCCTTTGACTGCCAGAGGGGTGTCCAAGCCTCTGGCATACAAAGGGTTAAAGGGTAAAGAATAACATGCAAAGTGTGCAGGGTTTGTGGTCCTGCTTGTAA
Organism: Rhinophrynus dorsalis; assembly: GCA_037306005.1. Classification (NCBI taxonomy): domain Eukaryota; kingdom Metazoa; phylum Chordata; class Amphibia; order Anura; family Rhinophrynidae; genus Rhinophrynus; species Rhinophrynus dorsalis. Next base: position 135,525,862 of record CM074723.1, on the reverse strand, counting down.
TAGTTAAGTCCAACTCCATGGAATTGACTTAAAGGACTGATTGAAAAAGTTCTCTCTTGAACCAAAGCACAAGACCAAAATTCATAGGCATCATTAGGATTTCCTGTCCATTGAAAGGTAAGTGGATTTTTTTTACTAGGACATGTTATTTCGCTTTTTAAAGCTTTCACCTGAAGGGTGGAAGATACCTAAGGAAGTGTGTTCACACAAAGGGATATCTGAAGCCAAGCAGTACTGCGTGGGAGAAAGTCAGATTACTATAGTAACTAAGCTCGGCAGCAACAGAAAGAAAAAACATACATGGGACATTAATGGAGACTCAAGTCCCACATGAGCTTACATTACACTGTGGTTTCATGACAGACTAAAAATACTTGCTCAGCTAGACAATACCATTGAAGAACAAACACTGCACTGTTTCAATATATTGCGAAAAACTTGCTTGACAACTTAAGAATCAAGATGTAGAAATCTGAAACACTTGAAGCATGAATACTAAATAGTTGCCTGGAAATAATGCAAAACACAAAAAGTATGATTTAAAAATAAAACAAAAAAAAAAAAAAAAAACACACAACAAACATTGGACAGGTACAATCCATAATAAAAAGGGCAGATACAACAGCAGAGGAATGAAAGACACTTTGAATTTCAAGTTTAATAATAGAATAGCTAAAATGATCCACTGTTAAAACAATATAGTAAAGCTCATTGTACATTTGATTAGAAATACTTAAAGGAACAGTAAATATTCATACAAAAAAAATGTTATGTGCTTTTTCTGCTGAGTAAAAAGGGGATTCTTTATTCAAATATTATAGGAATAGTAACTTTTTTAATTTTACAATTACCACAAATGCATAATATGTACAGATGAATTGCCTATATGACTATGAGCAGGGGTGTCCGGGGGGGGGGGGCAAGGGGAGCACTTGCCCCCCCTACAATTACCCTCCTCCATATAAATAAAGGGGCTAGATGGGCTGGCCTGGGGATCATATTATGGCTTTGCCCCCCCCCCCCGGAAAAATACGTCTACGGACACCACTGACTGTGAGCTACCTGGATCTCAATTTCTAGAGTTTTTTTGGACAACAGACTATCAAAGCAGAATGTAATACAATGTTGCACTCTACATGCAGCACTAAATGATCTGCTTTCATGTTCACTGACAGAAAGCTGAAATGTCTGCAAAACAGATCCAGGGAGTTCCTTGTCAAGGACATAAAAGTGAAGAATAATAAAAAAAAATATATATAGGCAATTTGACTGTAAATATTATGTACTTGCAAAATATGTTGTCAGATGCTTATTATGCTGAGAAAAGTGAAATTTACTTGGGGAATAAATGTCACCTTTTCCTCTGTGTCTGATACACGGCATACTGTGGGACTTACTAGAGCAGTAGCCCAGGTGTCTTAGGGAGGGTACTTTAAGGATTAGACAGGAATCACTGCTTCAAGCACTTTCCTACCAAATTTGGCATCTTCTGATGCCTGGAGGTCAAGTCTAGCTATAGTGTTTGCTTAAAGTCGAGACAGATGACCAGGTAGCAGCCTTGCAAATTTCCTCAGGGGATGCTGGTGCTTTCTATGCCCATGATGCAGAGACAGCTCTGGCAAATTGGGCCTTAATACCTGGAGGAGGATCTATATTTGCCAAGTCATAAGCATGTTTTATACAGTCTCTGACCCAATGGGAAATTGAAGGTCTGGAGGCTGGGGACCCTTGAAATTGTCAAAAGTGATGAGTAGAGTATCAGTCTTACAGATATGCTGAGTCCTGTTAAGGTAGATCTGAAGACAACGGAGCAGGTCTAAGTTATGAAGTTGTTTTTCCATCTCCTGTGTCGTATTTGGACAGAAAGATGGGAGAACAATCTCTTGGTTCAGGTGAAACTGAGAGATAACCTTAGAAAGGAATGATGATTTAGGACATAGGACTACCTTGTCCTGATGAAAAACTAAAAAAGGAGGGATAGATACCATAGCCTGAAGTTCCACCATTCTGTGAGCTGAAGTCACTGCAGTAAGCAAGACAGACTTGAGGGAAAGATGCTTCATCGAAAATAACAGATGAGAGGAGAATTGCTGAAGGACCAGATTGAGATCCCTTTGAGGAATAGTCTTATGTATGGTAGGTTTTATTTTTAATACAGCAGCCATGTATTTCTTTCTAAAGAAATTGTCTGCAAAAGAGGTGGCTAACATCGCTGAAATTGCTGAGAGCTGGCCCTTTATGAAGTAGGTTTTAATCCCTTTTGAAATCCTGACTGTAAGAAGTCCAATATTTTTGGAGGTGAAATTGACTGTCAATCTAAACACTGAGAGGTGCACCATTTGTGAAAGATGGACCAAACTCCATAATAAATCTTTGTAGAGGAAGGTCATCTGCATTTTAGTATAGTGTCGATATGTGACTCAGAAAGACCCTGAAGACTCAGAGATTCCTGTTCAGCCTCTAGGCCTTGAGCTGGAAGAAAGGGGCGCATATTCCATCCCAATCCTGAGACTGTAAATCTGAAAGATTCAGAAGGGGTATGAGAGGCCGGATTGATAGCTGTAGAATATCCACATACCACATTTTTTGTGGCCAATCTGGGGCGATGAGGATGACATTTGCTCTGGCCCTTCTTATTTTTCGTACCACTTCTGCAAGAATCGGAATGGGAGGAAACAGGAATGCTAGACTTCTTGTCCATGGAATACTTAGTGTGTCCTGCCCCAAGGCTTGGGTCTCAAACCATCGTGATCAGTAGTTCTGACACTGCAGCCATGAGGTCTATGGATGGATTTCCCAGGACTGGCATTACTGTTTAGAAGACCCCTTTGTTGAGACTCCATTCCCCTGGACCCAGTTTCTTCCAACTGAGAAAGTCTGCCCGAACATTGAGATGTCCCGATAAATATGATACTGTCAATGCCAGGAGATGTCTCTCTGCCCAAAGCAATACTCATATTACTAGACTGCTGAGCTGAACACTTCTTCTGCCCCTTTGGTTCAGTAGATTCTGGACTGCTGAGACATTGAGCTGATTAGTAACACTTGCCCTGTGAGGTTGCTCTGGAAGTGTTTTAGCGATTTCCAGACTGCCAGAAGCTCTAAAACATTCATGTGAAGACTGGTCTCCTGAGCAGACCATGTTCCCTGGATTGTCACCCGATTCCAGATCCCTCCCTTCAGCCTAAAAGGCTGGCATCCATGGACAGAATCTGCCAGGTCAGTTCTACTAAGGAACAACTTTTCCTTTGTTAAATGTCCTAGTTGAGTCCACCAGGACTGTTTCCTTCTGGTGGAGTGAACTAGATTGGAGTTTTTTGGGGTTTTTTTTATATAACTGTATAAAAGTTTTCCTGGGTTGACCTGGCATTTGTCCTGGCCCAAGGAACTATTTGTTATGCAGACGAGAGATGACCCAGGAGTTTCAAAAACTTACATAGTAGTTTAGGCTGAAAAAAGACTTGCATCCATCAAGTTCAACCCTTTTCTTATTCCCGTTTACTGTTGTTGATCCAAATGAAGGAAAAAAAAACCCCCTCGATAAAGCAATTTCAAATTCTGCTTTGAATAGGGAGAAAAAATTCCTTCTTGATTCTAAATGGCAATCAAATTTCTCCTTGGATCAACAAGCACTAAACAAAAATTAATCCCAATACTAACATACAAAACCTTCTATGTTCTGCTCTTTTAAAAAAGTATCCAAGCCCTTTTTAAAGGCATCTAATGTATTCGATAGCACCACCTCCTCAGACAGTGAATTCCATACCTTTATTGTCCTTACCACAAAGAATCCCTTCCATTGTTGTAGGCGAAATCTCCTTTCCTCAAATCCAAGCAGATGACCCCTTTGTACTCTTCTGTTCATGAACAGGTCTTTGGAAAGACCTTTGTATGGGCCCCGCACATATTTATATAATGTTATTATATCCCCTCTAACATGCCGTTTCTCTAGTGAGTACAAGTTTAACTTTTCAAACTTTTCTTCATAACTAAAACTTTCCATTCCCCTTATTAGTTTTGTAGCCCTCCACTGCACTCTCTCTAGTTCCATAATGTCTTTTTTCAGAAAAGGCGCCAAGAATTGAACAGCATATTCAAGGTGGGATCTTACCATGGACCTGTAAAGAGGCTTTTGAAAAAATAACTTTACATGATCCACTATGCGATTCTGGCGTTCCAACGGCAGGGTCACCATGCCTCGTCTGGTGTTGAATTCTATGCCCAAAAACAGAAGATTTTTTAGAGGGAGAGAGTAAGCTCTTTTCTGGGTTTATTATCCAGTGTAAACCGTGTAGGTCTCTGTAGATGTTTGTGCTTTTTTTCTGATTGTTGGCTTGATGACTATTATCAGAATATCATCTAGGTAGGGTACAACTCTGACCTGATGGCTTCTTCTCAACTCGGCCACAGTGACTGCCAGGATCTTTATGAATACTCGAGGAGCTGGCGCCAATCCGAATGGAAGTACCTGGTACTGGTAATGACATTTGAAGATGTACAGGGTACAGGGTACAGGTACAGGGCCGGCGACGGCCTAGGGCGCACATTCTCTGAGGACGTATTGGCCCCTGCCGCTCACTGCATACTGCCGAAGTAAAACAAAAATGTAAGTTTTGGTGCCCTCCCTTGGCTGGCTATTTTTTTAATGTAGCACAGCAGAGGGGGAAGAGAGAAACAGGCATCGCTGTGCTACATTAACCCTTTCAGCGCCAGAGGGGTACGCAACGCATAGCTTTGCAACGCGTTGTATACCCCTCTGGCACTGAAAAGGTTAATAAAATAGCCAGCCAAGAGAGAGCACCTAAACGTACTCACTGGGGGAGAGAGAGATGTGCACCGGGAAGAGTAATTTGAAGGGGGGTCAAGAGGGGATAAATAGACAGGGAGAGAGAGAGTCAAAGGGGGGATCAGAAGTCAAGAGGGGGATCAAGAGTCAGACGGGGAGAGAGAGAGATTCAAAGGTGGGATCAACAGTCAAAAGGGGGATCAAAAGTCAGACGGGGGATCGAGAGAGTCAAAGGGGGGTCAAGAGGGGGGGGAGAGTCAAAGGGGGGAGAGTCACATATAGAGAACATACACTCTGTCACACTGATACACATATATATATATATACATACACACACACACACACACACATTTTATTATATATATATATATATATATATATATATATATATACATATATACACATACATACATATATATTCACACACACACACACACACACACACACACATATACACACAGGGCTTAAAATTTGAAGTCCTTTGCCACTAGCCAGACCTGAAAAGTTACTCGCCACTGCAAGCCATAGCATACCCGCCAGGCTTGAATTTCTACTCACCAGGGCTAAATTTTCACTCGCCATTGGCTAGTGGAAATTTTGAGCCCTGTATATTATATTTATATATATATATATATATATACACAAAAAACAATAAGTATAATATATGTCCGGTTTACTCACGATTTTGTCTGAGGACCATCCGTCTGCATGCCTGTTTAATAGTGAAGCAGGAAGACGCCAAGATGTAGCCTATGCTTTCCAGCCTTGGCATGCAAGCGCCTCATTTCCAGTTCCACTTGAGATGCCTAGGCAGCACAGCGTGATGCAGGGTGCCAAAACATGGACGGCATATAGGGGAAGTGTCAGAGCTGGAGTGTCGCGCTGTCTAAATCCCCATTGCTTCGCTCTACCCAGATCTTGTACTCCCGGCTGCAGCAAGTTATGAGGGGCCAAGGTTTTTAAAATGTTAGCCGCACTGAGGCAAGCCACATAGGAGGAAGGAAAAATAATAAAGATAGTGCTTTAAACGGCCAAGATATGGGGAGAGGCAATTGCATCCGTCCTCCAGCTTGGGTAGGACCAAAATAACTGCAGAGGGGAGGATTTATACACAATTTATAGTTTTATTTGTCCTATCAGATGGGAGGTGAAGCAAATTGCCCACAGTATGCCATAGATTGGACACAGAGGGAAAACAGTAAAAGTTACTTACCGATATTTTATTCTCTTCTGTGTCCCTTCCACGGAATTAACCTATGGGTATTGTCTTCGCCTCTCAGCTGTGTAGGACCAATCGTTTAATAGTTAAAAGAAGGTCTGGCGCCAGTTTCAGTTAGTCAACATTTGTCCAAGCTGAAAAATATAACCAGAATATAATTAAAGGGTCGGGTATGCCGTGGAAGGGACACAGAAGAAAAGAAAATATCAGTAACTAAATTTTACCATTTCTTCTGTGTCCCCTGTCCACAGCATTAACCTATGGGACGTAGCAAAGCTGTGTACCTTAGGGATGGTCATCATAACATAAGAATAGAATAACAAAGATGGCATAGTATCTCCCCCTTCAGGTAGTAATGACTGCTTCAAGGACTTGTCTTTCAAACTTTGATTGGGCTGATGCTTGAAGATCTAACTTATAATGCTTTATAAAAGTCGAAATAGACGACCAAATTGCAGCCTTACAAATGTTCTCTACAGAGGCTTCAGCTTTAGCTCCCCAAGAGGTAGCAATAGCTCTAGTGGAGTGAGTCTTAACAATTTTAGGAGCTTCTGCTCATGATTCTGCAACAGATATCCTGATACAGTCTGAAATCCATCTAGAGATGGATGCTTTAGATGCCGACTTTTCCTTAAATTTGCTGAAAAAAATGGACAAAGAGGCTTTCAAAATCTCTGAAATCCTTAGCCCTGGATAAATAACATGAGATGCACCTAACTACATCTAAATTATGCAAAGCTCTTTCCTTGTTGTTACTAGGACTAGAACAAAAAGATGGTAGTACAATCTCCTGGTTGATATGGAAAGAAGATACTACCTTGGGTCTGAAAGAAGGCTTGGTTCTTAGGACAATCTTATCTTGATGTATCACCATGTATGGGGAGATAATAGATAAGGCCTGACTCTCATTTACCTTTCTAGCCGAAGTGATAGCTGTTAGAAAAACATTTTTTAAAGTTAAAAGCTTTAGGGATATGTCTTGAATTGGCTCAAACTTGGATGATGTAGCCAGCTGATTCAGGACAATGTTCAGGTCCCATGGGGGAACGATATCTCTAATTCGAGGTCTTGTTTTAACAGATTTCATGAATCATTTGATTAAGTCATCCTCCGCAAAGTGAGTTGCTAAGACAGCTGAAATAGCAGAAAGTTGGCCTTTCAGAGATGCAGGTCTAAGTCCCTTGTCATAAACCATCTGCAGGAACTGCAATATTCTTGGTGTGGTAACTGCAGATCTGCAAATTTTGTTATCTCTGCACCAATTGCTGGAAATTCTCCAGATCTTGTAATAGATCCTTGTGGTAGATGTTTTTCTTCCTGCTATTATTGTATCTATCACTGGTTCTGAAAGTCCTTTAAGAAAGAGTGATTCCCTTTCAGCCTCCATGCCTTCAATTTGAAGAAATGTGGATTCTGATTAACTATGGACCCCTGTATCAATAGATCCTGACGATTTGGTAATGTCAATGGATCGTCTATTGACATGTTTACCAGAGCCACATACCACACTCTTCTTGGCCATGCCGGAGCTATCATTATGACACTTGAATTGTCTCTATTTTCCTGAGAACTTCTGATATTAATGGAATTGGAGGAAATACATAGGCTAACTGATGGTCCCATAGAAAGCACAGGACATCCTATCCCACTGCTTTCTGTTCCTTCCATCGGGAGAAGAACTTTCTGCACTTGGTGTTTTTCCTTGATGCCATGAGGTCTATTTCCGGAGTTAGCATAAAGTGCCACACTGTGCCAACATCATATAAAGTTGCTTTATCAAAAGATGTTAATAAGAGAAATAAAAGACTAGCACAAGATATAAACAGTTTAATAATATGTAAAAGTTAACTATAACTATTTTAAGGTGACAAATTAAATGTAACACCTCACTTCAAAGCAGCAACCCTGTCTTACGGTCCTTTCAACCCCTTGGATGCTAGAGAGAGGGCTCCAGCTCATTGCTTTGAACCATCTCTCACATTCTATAGGTTAAGCCTTTGAATTCCAGAGAGGTATACAACGCATTGCAGGGCAATGCATTATGTACCCATCTGGGACTCAGATGCACGTTTCTATTCATTTATACAAATTCTAAACACCCGCACTGATTTAAATAGTGTTTTTAGTTCCTTGAATGCTTAGTATCCAACACATTGCTAGCATTGAAGGGGGTTACAATCCCATATTAAATCAGAGAATTTTATTCACTTGAGGGGCAGTTGATTTGCTCTAGATTTGCTTTATACATAAAGGCCTACTATTCTAGGAATTGCTGTATACATTAATTATACTGTCTACTGCTACCTCCACAGAAATAACAGTAATTTAATCCACCAGTTGATTGTAAGTTCTCAAATGGCTCTTATGTATAAAGACCAAGTAGAGCCTTAAACCAGCTGCAGCTCAGGAGACAGAAAACTTCTCCCAAACTCTGATTTAAATGAGGATTTTAACCCCTTTAACTCTAAAGAGGTCTCCAATGCATTGATTAACAATATAATGGGGACCTCTCTAGCATTCAAGGGTGTTAAGTGTCCCATTTAAATTAACCCTTTGAATGCCAGTGGCGCATCCAACATTGCAACAAAATGCGATGGATACCTCTCTGCCACTCAAGGGGTTAATTTAACCCAATGGTGCAGTTGGTTTGCCCCAGAATTGTTCCTTTTTGCAGGAGTAGTGTTTGATCCTTTGAATGCCAAAAGGGGAGCAGTGCATTGTGAAGCACTGCAAAGTGTAGGCTTGAGGATTCTTGCAATGAGTTGGATCTCCTCTAGCATTCAAGAGGTTAAACAGTAGGAGGATGACAAATTAAAAATTTGAGCACTTTTGGAGCAAACCATCTGCACCACAGGTTTCAAATAAAAATGACCACAACACATGGATCTAAATGAGGCTTTCAACTACTTTAATGCTAGAGATCTCCAATGTACAACAAGGCAATCCACTGGAGCCCTCCCTAGTATCAATTGTGTTAATTCCCCATTTAAAGCAATGGGTATGTAAATTTGTCATAAGTACTGGTCAGATATGCTCTTCCATAGTATATATCAAGCTCTATATGAATGGTATACTACCCAGGCTGCTGTCTCTTTCACCTCACAAATGCCATATAAAGAGAGGAAATATTCTAAAGCAAATCATACTGACTCTGCCCACATGGCAGTGCCAAGCCGCTCATCTCTGGAGAAGAGAAACAGCCAACCCCAGATGCACATTTTGGACTTATTGGGCATCTTCAGTGAGGTGCAGCTGATCTCTCTAGGCACCTGTAAGCAAGGGTTCCACATCTGGACTCTCTCCTCTTACCCTCAGAGTGACCAATCACCAGAGTAACTTGCACATGCAATGTACTGGTCAGGAGCAAGCAGGTCATAGTATTTAGATTGTTGGTCATTTCTCTAAATCAGAGAATTGCCTGGAACTTTATGATTGAGTGCAATTCTGACAGTCTCTGCATCATGTGCTTTAGGATAATTCCTTTCTGTGTAAGGCACTTTGTGAGCTAAAAAAAGATTGCACCCTGGGTAGGATATCATACCACTTTTGGTATGAATAAAAAATCATGTTATTAAATATTTGTAAAGTGTACTAATATAATGGTTTTCAATTATAAGGCCTGAAATTGTTATGTTGGGATTCCTTTATCTGAACTAAAATGTTATTCAACCAAATTAAATGATGTCCACACCATGCCAATTAACTATTTCCTATGTAATATTGCTGTGTTTGGCATTCCTATCAATCTCTTCTCTCCCTCCGGACCCATGTTGTAATTACAGAAAATTCCCATTACTCTTCACAGGCACCTGCCCCATTCTTCCCAATATCTTAGTTGGAGCCTGTGCATAAATCTGCAGAAACTAGGAGATGTTCTCTGCACTAAGTGGGCTATATTCAATAATCTAAAGAGGTTCAACCCTTGAGCAAACAACTGCACCACAGGGGACAAATGAAAATTCCTAAATCTCAAACTCAAAGCACATCCTTTGACTATTCACCTTCAATCCATTATACCAAAACATTGTAATATGGGAATAGTTGCTGAGGCAAATCATACCCTGTCTTCTATAGGTAAGACATCCATTTTAGGTCAACAGGTTGCAATCCCTGAAGTAAAGGATAATGGCAGAAGGAAGACATCACATTGTTGGCTATTGTAAATAGGTGTTGAATGGCAGGGGAGGAGAGGGGATGAATGATTATGAATGATGATGATGATATTACATTCCTCCCTGTAGCTACTGCTCAGAGGGATAAAGGGCAAATTATAAGGACTGTTAAATACGTAAGACATAGACATTTAATAGATATTATTGCCCATCATGGGCAATTTGGCATGGCGTCATCTTCTCTGTTCTTTTGTGCTGTTTTACCTGTGTACAGGCAGGGTAAGGGTAGGATTCTTTCAGTCAAGTATTTCAAGTTGTGGTTAAGTAGGTGGTTTAAAGAGGAGTTATTTGGATTAATTAGTCAGGGCGGCCAGTAGTAGGGGAAGAGAGCACTTAAGTCAGGAATTTAGAGGCTACATTAGCAATTATTTGAAGTAGAAAAGAAAGGGCAGAAAATGCATGATAAAGCCACCTGCTAAACACCCCACCCCAAGGTGGCACTGATTATGCAGCTTGCTTGTCTGATAACATAGCCAAGTATGGAGCCAGCTTTAATATTAATAATCCCAATCATTCACTTAGGTATAAAGCTAGACTGTCAGTTGAAAACAATATAAATACAAATATCCTCACTACTAGGAGTACAAATGGTCGTAGTTTATGAAATAAACTCCCTGAACTAATTTCAATAAGGACTATCGATAATTTGGAATTGGAGGCTAAATGAATCTCATGACTGGGACAAAGTTAGACCTGGATATAGATTTTATAGAAAAAAAAAAAACAAACAGACAAGGAAAGAAGGGAGGTGAGGTTACTCTTTAAATGAAGACAAAGTCTACATTAGCAATAGGAACTGCAGAAAAATTAGACAGCATTTCAGTAACTTATGAAAGTGGAGACAGGTTTATTCGGACAGGGTTGTTTTATAAACCCCCAGGATAGAATCAAGAATTAGATAAAATCACAGGTGGAGGAAATTACAAAAATGTCAATAAGGGATAATTTAGGAATGGGAGACTAATATTCTAGGTGTGGACTGGTAACAACAAGGAGTAGGGACATCATAGATTCCTTGCAAGGGTTTCTTTATACAGTTTGTGAAGAACCCAACTCTCAAAGGAACAAAACTAGATTCACTATTCATTAATGCTGACATGGTGTAAGATGTATCCCTAGATATCTGTGTGTCAAGACACAAAAACAAAGGTCTAATATTTTAAAAAGGCTGATATTTATCTTATGGGTGAAATTGTAAGCCAGTCCTTAGCAGAGAGGAGATTGTTTCTCGGTGTGCAGAAACTATGGGAACCATTAAACATTCAATTGTATCTGTACAAGAACTCTGCAATAGGCATGTTATATGTGAACAAAAAAAAATCTGATTCAACAGAGAATTTGAAGGTGTTGTAAAGGATAAAATCTGTGCATACAATAAATACAGGTAAAATCAGTCAGGGCAAGACAGAAGTAAGCACAGGGTACTTAACATTACATTAACCTATTTCATTTTTTGGTGCCTTTAATTTGACTTAGACAGTTTATGATTCAATATGGGTCCCCATATTCATTTAATTCATTGACTCTTGTTTCTTTTCTTTTAGATTTGATTTACGATAGTTGTATTTTTATTACAGTTAAATCAGGGTTACAATACAAAAGAAAGGGGAAAGAGGCAGTAACAGGTGGGTACAGAAGCTACTGCAGTGTGCAGCTAGCAAGTAAAATTAAGAAACATGCCTATGAACATGTGAGCAAGACTGAAAGCCCCATCAGAGAGTCGCTCTCCATCAATGAGTAAAGCTGGCAAAAACACAGTTCTCAGGATAAAGTAAATTAAGGTCAGGAAATGCATAAAGCAGGTGAGATTCAGCTCATAAGAAAAAGCATATTAATGTTAGGACTTTACTATAATGGGGTACCTTGGTGTGGTGGCAAGCTTAGCATACTGTCACGGTTTGTTAAGACTCTCAGATGCAAAGTTAGGTAAAAACACAACTTTATTGAAAAGTTTAAGACAATCCCATAGGATCTCATACATATACATAGAAATGACAGGAAGAAAGTGATAATAGCGAGTAAGGCTCTACCGGCCCTGCCAATATACCGGGCAAGGCAGCCTGGGCAAGCAATGGAAAGGTGGCTCTACCGACCCTGCCAATATACCGGGCAAGGTAGCCTATCGGATAACAAGGAGAAACAGGCTCTACCGGCCTTGCCAATATACCGGGCAAGGCAGCCTAACAGAACACAATAGATAGAGGCTCTACCGGCCTTGCCAATACGGGGTAAGGCAACCCCAAAACGGAAACGATTGGAAGGTTCTACCGGCCTTACCAACATACCAGGCAAGGCAGCCTTAGAGGAGATGGTGCCAACCACTATGGCCTTAATGACTGTCAGATGACAATGACAGTATGGAGATGGTATGTAAAGGCTATGAGAGCTAGTGGTAATACCAGGTATTCTGCACACATCAGTACCCGTGTACTGAAAGAGAGACTAGCTGTCTAGGACAGGACAGCGCACTGGGAACCCTCAGTCTAAATGAATAGTAAGCCGTGAGGCAGTGGAGCGAACCAGCGCCCGCGCGCTGGAAACCAACAGACTAGATGTAAGTAAGCCGTAAGGCAATGGAGCAAACCAGCGCCTGCGCGCTGGGTACCAACACTCTAAATGCAAGTAAGCCGGAAGGCACTGGAGTAAACCAGCGCCCACGCGCTGGGGACCAGCAGACTCAATGATAGTAAGCAGTCAGGCAGTGGAGCGAACCAGCGTCCACGCGCTGGAAACCAACAGACTAGATGTACAGTAGGCCGTAAGGCAATGGAGCGAACCAGCGCCCGTGCGCTGGGAACCAACAGACCAAATGTATAGTAGGCCGTAAGGCAATGGAGCGAACCAGCTCCCGCGCGCTGGGAACCAACAGACCAAATGAGAGTAAGCCAAAAGGCAGTGGAGCGAACCAGCGCCCGCGCGCTAGTAACCAACAGACTAGATGTATAGTAAGCCGTAAGGCAGTGGAGCAAACCAGCGCCCGCGCGCTGGGAACCAACAGACTAGATGTATAGCAAGCCGTAAGGCAGTGGAGCGAACCAGCGCCCACGCGCTAGTAACCAACAGGCTAGATGTATAGTAAGCCGTAAGGCAGTGGAGCAAACCAGCACCCACGTGCTGGAAACCAACAGACTAGATGTATAGTAGGCCATAAGGCAATGGAGTGAACCAGCGCCCGCGCGCTGGGAACCAACAGACGAAATGTATAGTAGGCCGTAAGGCAATGGAGCGAACCAGCGCCCGCGCGCTGGGAACCAACAGACCAAATGTATAGTAGGCCATAAGGCAATGGAGCGAACCAGCGCCCGCGCGCTGGGAACCAACAGACCAAATGAGAGTAAGCCAAAAGGCAGTGGAGCGAACCAGCGCCCGCACGCTAGTAACCGACAGACTAGATGTATAGTAAGCCGTAAGCAGTGGAGCAAACCAGCGCCCGCGCGCTGGGAACCAACAGACTAGATGTATAGCAAGCCGTAAGGCAGTGGAGGGAACCAGCGCCCACGCGCTAGTAACCAACAGGCTAGATGTATAGTAAGCCGTAAGGCAGTGGAGCAAACCAGCACCCACGCGCTGGGAACCAACAGACTAGATGTATAGCAAGCCGTAAGGCAGTGGAGCGAACCAGCGCCCACGCGCTAGTAACCAACAGGCTAGATGTATAGTAAGCCGTAAGGCAGTGGAGCAAACCAGCACCCACGCGCTGGGAACCAACAGACTAGATGTATAGCAAGTCGTAAGGCAATGGAGCGAACCAGCGCCCACGCGCTAGTAACCAACAGGCTAGATGTGTAGTAAGCCGTAAGGCAGTGGAGCAAACCAGCGCCCGCGCGCTGGGAACCAACAGCGTGGAAATGTCGCCTGAGCGACCGTAGAACAAGGTCGCCACAGATGAAGGAAACTGGACGCAGAAGATGAACAGGAACCAGCACAACGATGGCCAACCGGATCAGGAACAGCAATGAGGACTGGCAGCAGGAAACAGCAACGTCGGGCGACTCCAACCAGAACAGGCACTGGAACAGGCACAGCTGATCAGGAGACTCAGGAACTGGACGAACTCAGGATAACAGGAACATAGCTAAAGGCCCTTTAGCTTCAGTAACATAATGAAAGTGGAGGCAGCCAGAGACCCCACGAAAGGGCAACCAAAGGGTGCCCAAACTCAGTTTAAATAGGCAAGATGAGGCAGGCTGAAGGCAGACAGCCAATGGGAGCCCCCTACAGTTGATAGACACACAAAGGCAGCAATCACAGGCACCGTGATACATACTATGGCTATATTATCTAACTAAATCCTCATCTTTAATATGGGGTGATAAGCAGCCAAAATATCTCAGTGTAAAGGATTAAAAATGATGAAAATATGGATGTGAACTAATACTTTGTATATTTGCTTTTAGCTATTTTGGTAAAAATTGGGGGGAGAGAGAGAATATTCTAAGTATTGTAAACATAGTAATATACATAGTTGATGAGACTGAAAAGGACACAAGTCCTTCAAGTAAAGCAAATGCCAAACATCCCTTTTGATCCAGAGGAAGACAGAAAAAAACAACAACAACAAAAAATCATTACACAAGTGGTTAAGAAAAAAAAAAAAATCTTTGACCTTCACAGTTTCCAAGTTATCACCCATCCTTGACAATCTGGATTTTTGTCCTGGCTTTAAAAATGCAGATTTCAAGTTCGGGACCAGTACTCAACCTCAGGTCTTGGAGAAAAACAAACTTTTGCCCTCTAAAGTTTTCAATACATGCAAATTGCTCACTTTTTCCAGACACTCTCGTAATTCCTCTGTCTCCGATCTGTCCTGGTTTAAGTACCTGAGTTTAAGGTTCTCCCAGAACCCTGGCCTTCTGTTTCATATCTGCCAGGAGTTGGGGGGGAAGCTTATTCTAAACTGGAAGAAAGATATTGGGGAAGAGTTACCGCTTGAAACATGGTCCAAGATTGTGGCAAGTGCTGCTAATAGCTCCATCTGCGTAACCAATAAAGAATGGTCTTATGATATTCTTTATAGATAGTACTTGACCTCAGTAAACTTGGCTAAAATCTATCCTAATCAACTTATGCTTTAGGGGCTGCCATGGGTGTGGGATCCTCTATCATATGCAGTGATCATGCTTGGTGGCCCAGGACTGCTGGAAGATGGCAACTAATTTTATTCACATTGAACCCTTGGGCAATACTCTTACCTTTGTACCCAGAAGGAATACCTAAAAATATAAGCCACTTGATCTCTCAGATACTTTTAGCAGGCAGAAATATCTTAGCCTCCCACTGGAAAAAGAAAATACTGCCTTACAAGACCACCCTCTTCTGAAGGAGATCTGGAAAATGTTTACCTTGGAAAAATTCTTACTTTTCTAATTTGCACGCCAAGTTCTTCACAGTTTGGGAACCATGTGTGGAATACCACTGTTTCAATTCATGAGGTTCGATCCTGGGCCCAATGCTTTATAATTTGTTTATTAATGACTTAGATTTATAAGTGGTAATTGAAAGTAATGTCTCAATATTTGCTGGTGACCCTAAGTCGTGTAAGGAAATACATGCAAAAAAATATGTTTTTTCTCTGTAGAAGGATTTAGCTAAACTGAGTGAACGGGTAGAAAAGTGGCAGATGACATTTAGTGTACATAAATGTAAGGTTATGCATTTGGGCTGTAGAAACAAACATGCTAAATATACTCTAAATGGGAAACAACTTGAGGAATCCGCAGAGAAAGATTTTGGAGCACTGATAGATTTCACAGCAGTGTGCAGACTCACTCAGCTGCCGCAAGAGCAAATAGGGTACTATCCTGCATAAAAAGGGGTATAGATGCACAGGATGCAAATAGAATTCTACCTTAATATAAATCCTTGGTAATGCCTCATCTAGAATATGGGAGTACAGTTTGGGGCACTAGTTCTTAAAAAGACGTTACTGAACTGGAAAAAGTGGAGATGTGAGACAAAACGCATAAAGGGATTGGAGGATCCGAGTTGTAAACAAATCCAGTTAGTCTTGTCTCTATGTGATTACCATTTACAAATATATTTCAGAACAATACAAATAACTCTCCAATGAACTATTTACTCAAAGAGATGAATGAAGAACAAGAGGTCATACATTAAGCTTAGAGGAAAGGCACATTGGACTAAAACAAAGGCAGGTTTTTTTGTTTTTTTTTGTTGGTTTTTTTTTTTTTTACAGTAAAGGCAGTAAAATTATGGAATTATTTGCCTTGAGATGCTGTGCTTGCAGATACTGTAGCTACTTTCAAAAAGTAATGGATACTTATCTAGCACAGAACAATACTGAGAGTGATGGCAGTAGGCTTCACAGCAGATAGGATATTAATCTGACTACCAATCGGAATCAGGAAGGAATTTTTTATTTTTTTTTTAACTTGAGAGTCCCACAGTTTTAGAGAGTGGAGGACCATTGAAATGGCTAGTATTGACTTAGGACAGGTAGAATCAGAGGTCTAAAGGGTGTGGGCAATCAGTATAAGATTCTTCTACCTTAATCCAAGGAAGGCATTTTTCACTGTTCTGCCATTGTAAGGTCTGTGCAAGTCAAGCTTCCAGCAACTTCCGTTACCTTAATCCTGCTCTGCGTCCAACGCAGTCATGCACTGTAGAGACTGGCCGAAAGCACCGAATGCTCCCAGCACAGAACTCCCAGCATTCTGTGCATTTGGGCAGTCTCTACTGCGCATGACCTCTTCTGACAAACATCCTAGCGAATTATTATATAGGATAAACTTGGGGGCAATGTTATGAGGTGGAAAGTTTAGCTTTAATGCATAAATATGGGTCATCATAAGACAGAGAACAGGGTTTCTTATGTCACTTTAAAGGGAAATTATCATATTTACCAGGTGTGCATCCCCAAAATGGATACTTACAGTCATTTGTGAGTTAGAAAACCAATTAAGCACTGTGATACACCAGGAGACTTGCACTTTTCCCTCAAATTAAAAAAAGTGTGAATATTCCTAAACTATACATCTGCAGGACTTTTGGCTAATATGATACAAGCGGTTTTGAATGAAGCTTTCAAAAATAAATAAAAAAAGCAAGGTGACAGGTCCACTTAAGTAAGAGATTGGAACAAGCTGTACACAGTGTATTGCCGAGCACACAACTCGATCAGTATAAACAATCTAATGAGAGTGAGAGCTAATTTCACCCCTTAGCATGTGCAGGAAAATAGAAGAATATTACACATATTTTCTATGAGCTTTGTTACCACAAATAATTAAATAGGGTGTAGAGAAATAGCACTCGCCAAATGCTTCAACACTCTCCCACCCTCTGGCAAAAGCAAAGATGACAATTATCAGAATAAATAGCTTAGTACCAAGGCGATAGACAGGTGCTATTTTAGCATGGAATCTCAATCGTGCATTCTCCTGATTATGTACAACCATCACAGAATTGCAAAAGAATCAGTAATTGTCAAACCCCTTTTTGTCATGTGGTTTTCCCAAAATGAGCTTTAAAGCCTTAGACCATGTTTGACAGAACAGGGTAAAACTCTACACGACAGGTCAGTATTGAAGATAAACAATTATGCTTGTTCCCAGGACAACAAAACTTAACTATAAATTATATATAATAGATTTCAACAACAATAATTAAAAAATCTTAAATTCCAGGGGTAAAAAATTCCCCAATGGGAAGCCAGAAACAATTTAACATTCTGGTATCCATCTGTTTAGTTAAGATGCCATTAGGCAACTCTCTAGTTCTATATGTGAAAAGTAACGTTTATATATTTCTCCCAGACACAATAATAATAATAATAATAATAATCCTTTATTTATATAGTGCACACAGATTACGCAGCGCTTTACACTCATATTGGTCCCTGTCCCCATTGGGGCTCACAATCTAAATTCACCTACCAGTATGTTTTTTGGAGTGTGGGAGGAAACCGGAGTACCCGGAGGAAACCCACGCAAACACAGTGAGAACATACAAACTCATTGCAGATGTTGTCCTTGGTGGGATTTGAACCCAGGACCCCAGCGCTGCAAGGCAACAGTGCTATCCACTGAGCCACTGTGCTGCCGAATCAGAATTTCAACAATGCCACTCTTGAAGTAGTTTCTGTACTATTACACATTGTCCTAATATTATACAATATCTCTCAAACAACTTTATATTTGTACCTAATTAGCAGTGTGGGACCTGCTGAAACCAGTAACCCCTGGTACCTTGCTCGCACTTACCTGCACAGGGCCTGCATTTGCCAAGGGTTCTGACACCTCTTCCCTCATGCTGTATCCCGTGGCCCCACAGGCTGCAGTACCCTCGGATGGCTATGGAGCCCTTTGGAGCTGTTTTAGTACATTTTTATCGCGCAACCCCTCATGAGACTGACAATAAAATGGACTTTGAGGGGATATGAGTTGTCGGCCCAGAAAAAAAGATTGAGGTGCCTCATCCAGCATTGGGGCTCTGGCATGAGGTGCCAACACGCATCCTATACATTGGCACCTCATGCAAGAGCCCCAGTTCTTTCACTTTTATGCCCACTCCTGTCAAAATCATGCCCCCTTGCATATTGGAAACATTTAGTCAGGAAGAGATCAGCATATTTCCTCCTTGCTGCCCTGGGTATGTCAGGTACGGCTGTAGAATTTGTGGTCACGTGACCACATTCTCTATTATAGCATAGAAGTTAAAATAAGATTTAATGTTTTGAGTTCCAGGGGTGTAACGAAGGCATCACAAGGCACATTGCTCATACCTCTGGCACACAAAAGGATTAAATGCCCTGCCTCCCCTGAGCACAGGAATAATAACGTAAAAACTACAAACTATTTAAATGTATATATTTCCTTAAACCTTTGACTGCCAGACTTGTTTAACACACTGCAAAGTAATGTGTTGCGCACCGCCTGGAATACAAAGGTTTAATGCAGAAAGCATTAAAAAGATTCTAAATGAGTTGACATGTCTTCCATCACAATCTTATCAAGCTTTGCTACAAATAGGGCTTACAGATATTGACACTAAAGTCACACAATACAAACCACATAATCTTGCAAAAGCTTTGTGTAAAACCAAACAAAAACAAACAGTTTGAAATATAAATTACATCTAAGTATCCAGATACCCAGAATGTATAAATGCATATACTAATATTACTAATGCTGCATAAAAGTATTTACAATTAATATTTTGATGGCAGTGCCGAAAACATACAGGTGTGGAAAATCCCAGGCACTTGGTTGCCCAGGCTCCTAAAAAGGAACTCATGGCTCCAGAATGTAAAATACATCCGTATAAATGACCCCTTCTATGACTCCTAGAACTACTAGCTTGATCATAAAAGTTCTTTTTGGCTTCCAAGTTTCCAGAAATTTTGTAAACCCCTATGTGTGTATGTATTATAATATGATGCGTCTTTGTAGAATATATGCCTTAAAAACTTACTTATTCTGAAAATGGACACACCGGAGAATTCAAAACTACAGTAACTGATATATATTCTTTAAAATAAAAAAAAAATAAAAAAAATAAAAATCAAGAAAGAAATACTAAATTAATAGTTTGTTTTTTCCACTGGGGAGATCACAGTAACAATATACACACACAGTATTTCACACAAACAATGTAACAAACAAATGACAAACACAAATGCCAAGTTCCTCCTCAGTACACTAGTGTTCAATATGTATAAGTGTACATATCAATGAAACTCCCTCAGGCCCCAATCTGGTATCAGAACATATTATTTATTATTAACATTTTCACAATACCGAAAATGGACTATAGATCCTATTAAAGTTGCTTGCTGCAATTTCCTGCATTCAAAGCAGAAAACATGAAAGATGACGGTGGGACGATCTACACATCTGCACTGTGAGGACTGCCATTCAGATTGTTAACACTAATGACTTTAGAGCTTTAGATTCTCGCCACAACATCCAATGAATGGGTCACCCACATAGGTATTAATTATGGCTAATAAAATCTTGGTAAGCAACATCACACACACACACCCAAGTTACAAAAGTCGCCTGAGGAAAACAAGCAAATTTGCTACTTAGTTCAAGTCACAAGTGTTAACATGGCCTTAACACACACCACACCCAAGATGTGTATATACATACATACATACATAAACACACACACACACGCATATACATACACACACACATTATATATATATATATATATATATATATATATATATATATATATATATGCCAGAACAGATGAACTCATGTTTTATTGTATGGACATATGCCTGGGTGCTAATGTTAAAGCCAAAATACAAGTCCAAAGAGAACAAAGCACTCACAGGTCTTAAAAATAGGTAGTGACAAAATTGTGAATATTTATTTCATCAACATTTCGGATGCACTAAGCAGCCTTCATCCTGACGAAGGCTGCTTAGTGCATCCGAAACGTTGATGAAATAAATATTCACAATTTTGTCACTACCTATTTTGAAGACCTGTGAGTGCTTTGTTCTCTTTGGACTTGTGTGTGTGTGATATATATACACACATACATATATACACACACACACACACACACTAATTTGATTTACCTTGGAAGGATAAAAGGCTGAGTTGACCCTGCTGAGACTAGAACCTACAACCCTGAGTCCTGACCAGAATCTACGGCTAATGCATTAACCATCTAAACTAGCTCAGTATAACAAATATATTTATACAGAGGGATGAGTGTTCAGCAAAGCAAGAACTGAACTTAAAAAATTATTATGGAGGAGATGTAACTTACCTCTGCAAATGAGGTCATATGACTACCACTATGCTAAACCGTAAGTGTGGTTAATACATTCCAAATTGCTCATCTAATCCTGAGTCAATGCCTACAGCGTCAGATGAAGGCTTTCACTTTTTCTGGCTTTATCTGTAACTGGTTAATCTGGGATCTGAGAAGGACAAACTTCCTGACTTCTCAGTTTTGCAGAGCTGAAATCCTTACTCTTTGTAATCACAGTAGTAGTATACTGGGATGAAGAAGTCAGAAGGTTTTTCCTTTTCAGACCCCAATTACCTATATCCATTCAAGTCAGAAGAAGGAGTATTCACCCATCCCTGCAGTTATCTGCAGGTACCTGAGTTATCAGATTACAATAGTAATAGTCAGGGACACATGGGGGAAACGATGCACCAAGGAGTGATAATGAGGTGATAAAGCAGAGGTTACTTCTCCAGTTCCTATGTTATACTATGGAGTTAATGCACTAATACTCTAATTTTGGATATCTGAGTGCATAGGCTCCATGCAATAACAGGAAATGGAAAAGTGATATCAATGGAGAAGTCATCTCCACATCAACACATTTTTATCATTCCATAGGGCAAAACCCCCAAGTTCATGTTTTAGCGGGTTAGATTTGGGCTTTACTGTTCATTTATGAAGGAAGCTATAATGGAAATAATGACCTCTTGTCAGGAATTCTGCTCCTGAAACAGACATGCAAAGGAAGCATTATTAGCCCATAGTGGACTGAGAAAAGTGACTCCCTGTACAGCAGGAGGCTGATCCCGTGACAGACAGTGAACTGAGAAACCACAAGTCTCTTAGTTCAAAATTATGCTGGGCGCAACCCGCAGACCCCATAGACTGTTAGAAATGGGTTTTCTAAATTGACCACATAAGCATGTGGTGCAGCATGTGTAACCCTGGGAAGATAGCATGAACCTCACTGCCAGCACAGGGGGTTAGTTTTCTGACAGGAAAAACAACCGGCAGAAGCTTTTTTGTGTCTTCACAATGCAGCCCCAGGCATTTTACTAATCCAGTTCCCATAGTGGCAGATTTAGTAAAATATGTTTCTTGTCCTATAAAAATTGTAATTGGTATAACTACTTTCCATGAGATTCTGCAACAGCATAGGGTCTTCTAATTGCAGTGGAAGGGTAACGATGCTGATTGTTTGCTATATCTGTACCTGAGATCATTTGCTTCCACATACTCAAAAAACTGCTAGATTGCCCCTATTTGCAGGGCCGTCGTGCAGCTTAACAGGTTACACACCCCTAAGATGTCTCTTACTGGGCTCTCAACGGAGAGAGCAGGGAATTATCCCACTCACCTATACCCGGAGCCACATAGATGAAGTAGAGGCATGAGGAAGACAGCGAGAAGAAGAAGATAAAGGCGAATATGGATCGGTTTGAGACACGGAGCAGCCTCCGCAGTAACGGCGGCGGCCTCATTGTACCCGGAGAAGTATAGGCGGCTCTCAGTGGAGCTCCCGGGCAATCAGATCCCTCCAGGGAGCAAACCCATCAGATGACAGAGTTCTCAGGACAGGGACCACACCGGGAAGGAAGGAAGGATCAGGAAACTGGGGGTGAGAACCTGATACTGACCTCCCCCCTGGGGGAGGAGAGGCATCAGATAGCAGTAATGCGAGGAGTGGGAGGGAGTAAAAATGATGTGTAGAGGGAGGGGGAGCACTGCTGATGTGAGAGGTGACAGATGAGGAAGCAGAAAAAAGCACGATGGTTTATAGTGGGTGCTAGTTGTTTATGTGCAATTTATGTTTAGATAAACCATGGCTATTGATAAAGGGGTGATCTTTCAAAGGGGCAGCGAGTCAGAGGACGTAATGGAGTGTTCTACAAGGGGCAGGAAGGTTCCACAGGATATTAAAGGAGGGCGATGCCAGGGCCAGTGTGGTGATCCACAAAAGGTAGTGGAGGGTGATGCCAGGCACAAGACTGCATACCAGAGGACATAAAAGGGTGTGCCACAGACGGATAGCCAGAGGCGAGACCGAATGGTATGCTAGATAAATGACGGTAAACCAGAAAGGTGTGCCAGTCAGGGGATGGGCGGGGGTAAGAGGAAAATTGAACGTAAAGTAGGGAAAGAGTTGGTATTCGACCCTCGATCACCTCATTAGAGGACACAGAAGGTACAATTTACCCCAGTCCATGGGGAAGCCTATGGGAAGTAGAGGCTTTTCTGGATGGTCAAAGCCCCAGTCACCTCGGTGTGAGGAGGAGTGTGTTCCGAGTGAGGAGCGCTCCAGTCACTCCGGTGTGCCTATGCCGGCTGGGTGCAGTTCCAATTAACTCGGTGTTTGGAAGTCTGTCCGTAGTGGGCAAAACTCCAAGCACCGTGTTGTGAGAAGGTCTGTCCCCAGGCGGAAGGAGCACGCAAACATGACACTTGCTAAAGCCCAAACCCAATTGTGATAACTGTCTCTTCCCTAGTACTGCAGTAACCAATCACAGCAAACCTCGCTGGCGTAGACCTTGCTGGATTGGCTGTTATTCAGAATCAGACCTCACTGATTTCTGCTTGGTTGGAGGTGGTGATAATATGGGCAGGGTGCAGGATTTTTTTTTTTTTTTTTAAATGACCTGTCAAAGGAATATGGTAAAAGATTCTGCTGCGCGTAAATCAGTAACAGTAGGTGTGCTGAATCACGTGATGGGAGAGGCGGACTGAGTTTCCGATGACGTAATGTGTCTCTCGGCGGGCTGTCACTGTGGAGAGGGGTTTGTTATGACGCGGGATTTGCTTTTGCTGCCTTAGTACCCGTGGATGCTACACTCTTTCATGGTTAATACACGCAAAACTCCGGCAAGTTCACGGCATACTCGCTGTACTTAGGGGGGCACGACATTCATTACATTTAAATGGTACACGTTTTTTGTCACCAGGGAGAAAAAAAAATACATTGTACGTCTCCAAACATTTCAAAAAAGAGGTGATGAGCGGGACAATACAGATAACTATAAAGATAATTCATTACCTATTGACACCTTTGTGTAAGTGATGAAACGATTTACAGCAAGATCAACGTGTCTTATTTACACGTACTAATCTGTAAAACAAGTATCAACGTGACTTGAATTGCTGTGGAGCAATGTGATATATATGTACACACCACATAGTCTGATCTCCTAAAAAGAGGTAGAACAGGGGGATTTAGTTCTCAAAGAGGGACTGTACATCCTAAAGTGGGACACTTTGTGGATTGCATGTTTGTGTATAGTTAATTTACATAGAGCCATGTATTTTCACAGCACGTTAATAGTACAATACAAAAAAAGGGCATGACTAAGTGTCAGGCTAAAATGCTAGTATTGTATTATAAGTGGGGGCATAAGTACAACCAAGTGAATCATACATATAGAAAAGTTTACAAATCTTTATTGAATAGAAGCTTTTGTTGATGTAAAGACATCATGCAACAAACAATATATATGAAAAACAAAAGGATAATTTATTGGAAATATAAAAACATTCTAAGTAGTTTCTGGTTCAGTGTCCTCAGTGGAAGCTTTGGGGTGGAGATCAGCCACATTCAGCAAATCAAGGGTGGGGCTGAGGTTGTCCGGTGAAAATCACTGCCCTGAGACTCGTCTGTTTCTGACGTGCATAGTGCGCCCAATCACACGGTCAAGGCTGTGCACTGTTCAATAGTAATAATGATAAAAACTCAGTGCCTTGGCTGTATAAGTGCCCTTTGCTTAGAGTACACCCTAAGTCTGTTTGGATAGGTCTTTATTAACCTAGGAGACCTGAATTGTGCAATTGTATCCCACATTTCTGTGCAGAAGAGTTTAAACTCAGTCATCTTGTGAGGGGATCTCCTATTCAAAGCCTTCTGTAGGTCAGTCCACAGATTTTCTATAGGCTTGAGCCTGGGCCACTCCAGAACGTTGATCTTCTGTTTTGAAACGATTGTTTGGTTGATTTGGCAGTGTTCTTTGGATTGTTGTTATGTTGAAAGGTGAAATTCTTCTTTAACTTAAGCTTTCTGGCATAAAACAGAATGGTTTGCATCCAAATATCTTGATAGCTTGAGCTACTAATATTCTCCTCTATCATGACTAGACCCCATGTCCCCAATGAAGAGAAATAACCTCATAGCATGATAATAGACAGTAGGTGTTATAGTCTTTGGGTGACGACCTGTGTGCCAAAAGTATCCTGGAGTTAAGACCAAAAAAAGTTGCACCTTGGTTTCATCAGACCATAAGACATTTTTCCCAGACGCCTTTTGGGGGATTGAGTTTGGTCTTGCAAAATCTATACCTGTATTTTCTTTTTTGTGGGAAAACTGCTTCTGTCTTGCCACGCTACCCTGCATCTCACACTTGTGGAAAATAACCGACATGCTTACAATGTGCAGGGAGTGGCCAATTACTGCCATAAAATCCTGCAGCTCCTTTAACGTTGTCATTGGCCTCGTGGTAGACTCTGGGATCAGTTTTCTCCCTGTCCAGTCATTAATTTTAGAGGGACTTGGTGATCTTTGAAATGTTCTATTAGTTCCATATATCGTCCACTTTTTAATGATGGGCTTCACATTGTAACATGATATATGTAATGCCTTTGACATTATTTTGTATCCTTCTAGATGATGACCAACTCAGAACTATGCAACCAAGAAACCTTTGAGGAAATCCAATTTTATTTAGGGCTAATCAGAATATCTTCAATAGATGTCAGGTGGAAGAAATTACCTTTGTGCATGATCTGGAATGTGATTGGTTATAGCTGAACACAATTACGAACCCCGTTGTAAAGGGTGTGCACGCTTACTCAACCAAGGCATTGCCAGGTTCTTTTTAATTATTGTTCCAGAAAACTATCTATTTATTTCTCATGTAAATATTATTAGTTACAACATCTTATTAACCGTTTGAGTGCCAGAGGGGTATGCAACACATACCATTACCCCCCGATACCATTACTCATTCTGGGTGGTTTCCTTTTGTACTTGTTGCTGTAGTTCAGTGATGAGTAATTGAGGCCTTCCAGCTGCTGCCAGCCTACAACCGCTTCCAACCTTAGCTAGGTAAAGGCAGCTGGGTGATGATGGGTGTTTTACGGCTTGATTCAAATGCAGGTGCTCACTTTCTCTGCTTTTAGCTCCAGCTATCCCCATAGACTTCAATAGGAACATTTTTTATAAAATGTGAGGTAACATTTATCTCCGGCATCTGAATCCAGCCCTTAATCTGTTAGCAGCTGGAGGGCCTTATGTTATCACCACTTCTGTAAACAAAACTCTGATTTCTTCATATTTTTCTATTTGTTTTACTTTTAAGTCAAAATCCTGATTGAAGATGATGGACAGATTTCCCATATGCTGGTAATGCCTTGGCTGTTCCAGGCTGTCTTACTGCAGTCCCAGCACTTCATTCCCATTTTGCTTTCTCTAGTAAAATAATAAAAATTATGGGTGTTCCAGAGCCACCTTATCCAGTGCCTAGACTGCAACTTCCTCTACCTGCTGCCCAAGGACCCGGAGAATCAAATCTGCTACTGAAGCTTTGACTCTGCCAGCTGGAGGTCCTACATCCTGCTGGCCTGTGACTACACCTGGACAGGAGGGGACAAAGAACAGGACCTGCTCATCCAGCTCCTGGTGGAGATGAAGGAGAAGTACAGCAAGAGGAAAGCACCCAATGTGAATCATGGGGACAGGACAGCACCTTTCAAGAACTGTATTTTATCCCTTTGAGTACCATAGAGAAACCAAGTGCATTGCAGCACAATGCATTAGATGCCTTTCTGGCACTCAAAGGGTTAATAATTATTTGACATGTATACTGCCAGTTTCAACTTTGAAATTGAACATTCAGCAGATAAGACTCGGGGGTGGAGCATGGGAGGGAAACTAACTCCAGAGTATTCAGTATCATACCTTAGTATTGAAAGAGTTTGGTTACTGGCTGGCTTTCACATTTTAACAAAACAATACGCATACATTAACCTTACAAGAAACAAAGCCTCAGAATTGATCACTGCAGTGTGTCATACACGCATACACTGCCTTACGTGTACACTGGTTTCACTGGTGTTCACAGATACCCTCAATGACTGCCTCGCACCACCAACCTGGTTCCACTTCCCACTGGTAGTCACAGATCCCCACATACCCTATCTGGTCTTCCCCCCACACTCACACAGATTCCTGCATATGTTGTCAGACACCAAACTCAATGGGGATTTTGCGGTAAGGTGTGATAAACAGGTGATAGGGATTAACTTCTCCAGACTGATTCTAGGACTTCCTTGGTTTCAGAAGCACAATCATATAAATTGTGTTTCGGGTTCAGTGATATTTTATTCTCCTTTCTGCATAACTGGTTTACTCCTAGTCTATGGCCATTATACCCCCCTCACTCCCATTAGCGTATCAACACTTCCAAGACGTGTTTGACAAAAAAGGAGCAGACCTCCTACCTCCACATAGTCAGTACAACTGCCCCATTGATCATGTTCCTGGAGCACCCATTCCTTACTGGCGTATCTACCTGTTATCCAGCCCTGAATTATGGCATCTGCAGCAATACATCACGGACAACCTACAGAAAGGCCTTCCACTTCTCCTGCAGGGGTGGGCATCTTTTATAAAAAAAAAAAAGATGGAGGAGTCCATCCCTGTGTGGACTATAGAGACCTTAACCATATCACAGTTAAGAACCCATACCCACTTCTCTTGATACCAGAGCTTCTAGAAAAACTTTCTTCGGCCTCTGTTTTCATGAAAATAGACCCACGTGCAGCTTATAATTTAGTCCGCATGAGGGAAGGGGATGAGTGGAAGACGGCCTTTCGTACACGCTGTGGGCACTTTGAGTACTGCGTGATGCCCTTTGGACTATATAACACCACTGCAACATTTCAGTACCTCATCAACAATGTATTTAAAGACTTATTAGATCAGTATGTCATAATTTACTTGGACGATATCTTGGTATTCTCCCCAGATCTTCATACCCATCGTCAGCATGTCTGTACCGTTTTCCAACGCATATGTCAAAACCATCTATATGCCAGACTTGAAAAATGCATATTCAAGGCTAAGGAAATAGAGTTCCTGGGTTTCATCGTGACCTATGTATGCACCAAAATGGACAAGCACAAAGTCTCAGCAGTCCTGGACTGGCCTGTCCCTACCAATAAGAAAGAGGTACAATTTTTTTACTGGCATTTCCAATTTTTATCATAGATTCATTAAAGGCTTTTCCAAAATAGCAGCTCCCATCATTGCGTTAACAAAATCTGCATCCTGGTTTCATGGAGACCCATGGCACAGGAGGATTTTTCCACACTAAAAGAACGTTTCAGTTCAGCACCTGTGCTTCTGCAACCTGATATTCAGCGACCGTTCTTCTTCGAAGTTGATGCTTCAGGCATAGCCACAGGGGCAATCCTATCCCAACACCTAGGGAAAATAGAACAGCTGCATCCAGTTGCCTTCTTATCCAAGAGGCTAACTCCTGCTGAACAGAACTACACCATAGGAGACAAAGAACTCTTGGCCAGTAAATGTACTTTGGAAGAATGGCATCATCTATTAGAGGGGTCGATATACCCTGTATCTGTGTACACAGACCACCGAAACCTAGAATACCTAAGATCTGCTTGACGGTTAAGTCCACAACAAGCCAGGTGGGTGCTATTCTTCTCTCGGTTCCACCTGCAAATCTCTTACAGACCAGGGTCGAAGAACACAAAAGCTGATGCCCTATCACTCAGGGATCCTGCTCCCACATCAGTCTCAACATGTCAGGATACTATTCTCCAACCACAATATTTTCTTCTCACTAGCAGCTCCCTTCTTGAACATGTCAAACAGCATACCACCCTTGTTCCTTCCTTCATACAACATCAAGGTCACACTACCACTGATGGCCTTCTAAACAAACGAGACATGGTGTTCATTCCACAGCCTCTTTTCAACCAGATATTACAGATGTGGCATGATCACCCTACTGCTGGTCATGGAGGATGTGTCAAGACCCAGGCCAGTATCCAACAATATTTCTGGTGGCCAGAGATGCTCCATGACATATGAGCATACGTCTCCACCTGCAAGATCTGCTATAGGGCTAAAGACAGACACACAAGAGTACATGACCTACTATATCCTTTGCACGTGCCTTCAGGGCCTTGGAAAGACATAATGGTGGACTTCATAGTTGATCTGCCACTATCCCATTGTCACGGTGCCCGTGATTGGTGCTGTTCAGTGTCAGTCACTTGCTGAGTATCATGATTGGCTGTCTGTGATTAGCCCTTCTCACACAGCCTTTTTAAACCCAGGCTGAGCACTTCCAGATTGCCCTTTCGTGGTGTTTCAGACTTCACTCTGCCTGACCTGCTTGTCAGGCTTCTGGGCCTGTTCCTGCTGATCCTGTGTTCCAGTGTGGCAGTGTTCCAGCACCTCGCGGGTTAATCTTACTGAGTTCCTGAATCTCCTGCTCCAGCCGTCGCTCTGGCGACATTGTTCTTCTCGCTGCTGATCATACTTTGTTGGTTCCTGGTGGCGATATACATTGTTGGTCCAAGCGTGCAGACGCTGGTTTACTCCACTAAACCTGGTTGCGATATACATTTTTGGTCCCAGCGTGCGGACGCTGGTTTACTCCACTAACCTGGTTGCGATATACATTGTTGGTTCCAGCGTGCGGTCGCTGGTTTGCTCCATTAAACCTGGTGGCGCTATTACTATTAGTCCCAACGTGCGGACGTTGGTTTGCTCCTGAACATCCAGTACTGTGGTCA
Organism: Rhinophrynus dorsalis; assembly: GCA_037306005.1. Taxonomy (NCBI): domain Eukaryota; kingdom Metazoa; phylum Chordata; class Amphibia; order Anura; family Rhinophrynidae; genus Rhinophrynus; species Rhinophrynus dorsalis. The sequence continues at coordinate 135,496,161 of CM074723.1, read as the reverse complement.
GTCGCTGTCCACTTCCTTGCAGTTGTCTGAGTATCCCTGGCAATAGACTCCTGCTGAGTAAGACCTCTATACTTATGCTCTATGCTGTCTTAGTCACCTGACAGCTGGTCTACTCGCTCATGCTGCCCTGCCCGGTATTGGTGAGGCTGGTAGAACCTTGACGATACCATCCTGTAGGTTGCCTCACCCGGTATTGGCAGGGCCGGTAGAGCCTACTCCAGTACTCCTTTGGGCTGTCCTGCCCGGTACTGGTAAGGCCGGTAGAACCTTGTAATTCACCATCTTTAAGGTTGCCTTACCCGGTATTGGCAGGGCCGGTAGAGCCTACATTCAGCATTCCGTGGGGGCTGCCTTGCCCGGTGTTGGTAAGGCCGGTAGAACTGGTATATGTCATCTCACGGTTGCCTTACCCGGTATAAGCAAGGCCGGTAGAGCCTGTCATTAAAACTGTCACTTGGGTTGCCTTGCCCGGTATTTAGGCAAGGCCGGTAGAACCTATTATATGTTATATTACTGTTGTATTGTTATGTATGTTTACCCTACGGGGACTGCCTTTAATTTTTAATAAAGTTAAGTTATTTTACCAAACCTTTAGTCTGAGAGTCTTCAAAAACCGTGACACCCATAAACATACCACAATCATGGTTGTGTTGGATCGCTTTACCAAGATGGCCATATTTGTCCTGCTATCGGCCTTCCTATAGCTGCTCAAACTGCCACCTTGTTTCTCACTCATATATTTTGCCTTCATGGAGTTCCAAGCTCTTAACATCTGATAGAGGAACGCAATTCACGTCTATATTTTCGGCCTCTTTCTGTACCAGCTTACAAATCCAAAGAAATTTTCTCTTCCGGATACCATCCCCAGACGAACGGACAGAGATCGTTCAAACCAGACCCTAGAGCAGTATCCATGCTGTTATACTTCACATCTCCAAGACGACTGGTACCAACTCCTGCCTATTCCCGAATTCACCTACAATAACCAATACCACCAGTCCATCAAAACCTCACCATTCAACGCCCTTTGCGGCTATCACTCTCATGCTTTTCCTGGACTCACCCCGATGCAACAGTACCCAATGCAGCACAACACATCCAACAACTGCAAGCCTGTCATCTTTCCCTGCAGCGAACTTCTAGCCCAAGCACAGCTCCGCTGCAGACAAACACCGTTCTCCTCATTCAGACCTACAAATTGGCGATAAGATGAAGTTATCGCCTTTTCTGTCCCACAAAGAAACTAGGCCCTCGTTTCTTGGGACCCTTTGTGATTGCCCATGTGATCAACCGCATGGCTTATCAGCTGTCCCTGCCTTCTTCTTACAAGATTCATTCCACGTTTCACGTGTCCCAGTTGAGGAAATGGCTTCTGCCCCTTCTCTGCCCTCATCCTGCTGCTCCTCCTACTCCTGTGCTTGTCAGTGGAGAGGAAGAGTGTGAGGTTGCCCGGATCCTGAGGTCGACTCGAGTACTTTGTTCACTGGAAGGGCTATGATCCTGAGGAGCAGTCTTGTGAGCCGGTGTCCAACATCCATGGTCCTGCCCGTATCCGGACTTTCCATCGTGCTCATCCTAGTCGCCCTCACGCTCTGGGTTCGCGTCAGAGAGGGGGCATCTGCCGCATCCGTGTGCTATCTACCCGACGGGCTCCTCCGGCGGGATGGTGGTGCTCATTCTCTCTCTTCCCCTTGTATGACTGGCCAGCCACCCGCTTCTGTACTTTGAAGCAATGGCTCAACCTACGTCATTGCGTAGTTCAGCATCATGATGCCGCATACCTCTTCTATGTAAGCCCTAAGCACCGGCTGCTCGGTGCTCAGTCTATCTTAGCTCTTAAGCGTTGTTCTTATCAGAAGTGTTCCTCAGCACTATTCCAACAGCAGTAAAGTTCTCTATTATCCAAGCATCCCTCCTTGATCACTAGCTTTGTCTGACCTCTCCTGCTTGCCTCTTACCTTGGCCTTGTATACCATTCCTCTGGCTTTTCTGACCATCCTCTGATCGCTGCCTGCACTGATCACTGGCTTGTTTGACCATCCCTGATCTCTACCTTCCCTGACCCATGGCTCTGTCTGACCATTCTCTGGATTCTCCCTCTCTGTCCCTACAGTCCTCATCTCTCCTGCTTGTCTGTATTGGGCTTGTATTTGTGCTCCAACTTTATCAATACCAAGCCGAGCATTCGGGAGCCTGTCCTCCATACCTGCCTCTCTGAACCTCACTTGAGAAAGACCCTACCTGTTCGGCTATGACAACTAAATGCTAATTCAAAGAGTGAACACATACTATTAAGTTACTAAATAGTTACTAAAATAGTGTCCAATTTGATGATGATTGCAATGCAGAAGAGATATGTTTAGCACTGGTGAAATAGAATACTGGCATAATACCAACTCAATAGTAAGGAGTGCTCTGGGATCTAATATAGAACCATAACAAAGAAAAGGGGAAAAAATCCCCACACAAGAAGACCCCTAAATGAGGCACTCAACCCAGTAATCACAAAGTATCAAAAATACTGTATTGATACAAAACTAGTCCTAAGACTCAATGGGGGATATTCAGTAAGCTGTGAAAAGGGGAGATGACTTATCCAGTTTATCACTTCTCCAGTACCTATGTTATTCTATAGAGCCTATGCACTAAGATTTCCAAAGTTGAAGAAATCTTAGTGCATAGGCTCCACAGAATAACATTGGAATTGGAGAAATGATTAACTGGAGAAGCCATATATACTTTATAATCTCATTATCACTGCTTAGTGAAGTTCCCCCCTTGAGTCTTTTTCCACTTTGCTTTGTTATGATTCAATATGATGGTGATAACAGCAATGGCTCAATAAGTTCCATGACTGTGTGTGTGTCTCTTTATCAGGAGGAAAATACCAAATAATGAGTGAATTATTTCGTTTGTACCATGGAATATCCAATTCCATTCAACTTCCCTATATTAAACAGACTTTCTCGTACCAATAATATAAGGTCATCAGTCACCTACAATTCGTATGTTGCAGCCATAAGAGCAACATAGTATGACTTCACTAGATACCCCCAGCCAATCCCTAAAGGATCCATTTAGTATCCATAGGGACAGTGCTAGTGTGAGCTCCACAGTGTGGCATAATTAAAGATAAAATTACAGTATATATTAAAAGAACAAAAAACACGCACATTTCTTCCGTGTACTCCCCAGCACCAATTAACATAGGGTTATATCCTCCACCTTCAGCTGGTAGGGCCGAATAATTTGATATAAGTCTACTCCTCCCCTTCCGTTTCCAGTTTTTCTTCGGTCCTACTAGCTGGAGGACGTGAGGCGAGCGGCCTCTCTGCCTTTAAAAAAAAAAAAAAAAATACATACAAGAGAGAAGTTGGGATCTTAATCATTTGCCCCCAGACATTTACTCCTTCCACCACAGCGTATGTGGATAGGAGTTGTTTAACAAAAGCGATATGCCTGTAGTGCTCTGTTTTCCATACCTGACTTCCTGTGTCGGTCAGCGTCGTCCTCGTGGGACCGGACGCATCTGTATGAGGTCAGCGGAGGCGGTGTCATCATTGTGGACAAGCAAGAATGGAAGGGGGAAGCTGTTGTCAGCATAGAATTTATCCCTGCAAGAGAAGAACCCGCCTGAACGGCGTGTGTTCCAGCAGTGAAACGCAGTGGCTACTTAAACACAGATCCAGCACTGGAAAGGCAGGAATTGTTCAGATTTAAGATTTTAATGTTAGCTTAATAAAGATTGTATTTTAACTCTCTAGTCCAGTTAGCCAGGATGTCTACTCCAGCTAAAAGTAGTGGTTCCAAAGAGAAGTCTGATTCCTGTGTACCCAAAGAAGGTTCTAGTTCAGATGTTAAGGCTGCTAAGGGTAAATGTTGTATGGACTGTAACAAGACAAATCTGCCTGTTAAGGGTTCCAAGTTATGTATTGAATGTTTAAAGAAGGATGGTGGATAGGAGGTTCCTCAGCAGTTTCAGAATTTCCTAACGTGGATGCAGAACTCTATGAAAGAAACTTTTGTAGCGATGCAGGAAGCTGTGAACCCAAAGAGAGCAAGAACAGAGGATCCAGGTGAAGGTACCTCTTCCGCAAAAGATATGCATATGGGTGAATCTAACAGCCAGGAACCATCTGATTATACATCAGAGGAAGAGGAAGGTGAAATCATTGAGGAAGCTGGTTGCTTTGCCTTAGAGAAGATTGACTGCTTTGTCAAGTATATAAGGAAAACACTAGGTATGGAAGAAGAGCAGAAAGAACTCAGCATCATGGATACAGCCTTTTTGGGAAATCAAAAGACAACTCCTACTTTCTTCTGTGTATTACCAAGGCATTAAAACAATGGGAACGCCTCCGCCCTCCAGCTGGGTAGGACCAATTGAAAAGGTTTAAAAGGGTGACTCCCCCAAGTGCCCTCAGTTTTTTTGGTCCTACCAGCTGGATGGACTCTTTATTGAACCACAGGGCCACCGTGAGTGCTGCCATTATCCCCCCCGTTTACCTCCATCACGCGCCGGGATATCGTGCAGCAGTGACAGGCTCCTTCTCCCCTAAGCAGCCAGGCATCTCATTGGCAGCACCGCACGTGTTGCCCTTTTGAGCAGGCGAGGAAGTGGTGTGTTCTCTCTTCCGGGGGAAGTGTGCGTTGCGTTCCGTTGTGAAATGCAAGTTGGTTGCCAGCACGCATGTGTGTGAATTGCTGCGGAGGTGCATGCTGGGATACCATCCACTGGGATGCAGTGTTAGTTTGGCGGGGTATTTAAAGCGGTCAGGTAAGTAGAGCCTTCCTTTTTCTATGTATGTGGATGTGCCTTTTTGTTAATAAGTTTAGCTTCAGCTGTCTTCACCAGTAGAGATGTCATCCCCAGCCAAATCTCTTCCAAAGACAAGAATTGTGAGCCCCCTAGCAAGGAGGAAAAATCTACTCCTAAGCTCAAAGTGTGTGCAGGCTGCGACTCTAAACTTCCAGCCTCTACCAATGCCAAGTTATGTGAGGAATGTCTCAAAAAGGCAGCATGCCCTGATATGCCAGGTCAGTTTCAGGACTTTCTCTTATGGATGAAGTCTTCTATTCAGGAGACTTTCAGATCCATGCAGAAGGGTGAGCCAGCGCATAAGAGACAGCGTAAAGAGTTGGGAGAAGGTATCTCCTCCATGATACCAGGAGAAGAATATGACCCAGAATCTCCCTTTGAAGACCAAGGCTCCAATTTGGGATCAGAAGAAGGGGAACTGGTTGAAGACTCTGGGGTCTTTAATCTAGACCGCATAGATCCATTTGTTATTCTTTTGCATAAGTCCTTGGGCCTATCAGAAACCCATGCTGATATGGATATTATGGACACTGCTTTTCTAGGTAAAAAGAAGTCTGTTCCAATCCTACCAGTCCATCAGTCTATCTCTGACATGGTCCTGTCAGAATGAAAATTGGGTGACAGAAGAGCTGCTGTGCCTAAAAAGTTCAAAAGAATGTTCCCCTTCAATGACATGTATGTATGTATATCTTTATTTATATGGCGCCACACAGTGTACGCAGCGCCTTACAATAGACATATGTTACAATAAATAAGAGGGGATGAAATAAGTGCGACATTCATAGAAACAATGGGAGAGAGGTCCCTGCCCCAAGGAGCTTACAGTCTAAATGGGTAAAAGGAGACATACAATGGGATAAGAGGGGGTGTTAAGTGCTGAGATTACAAGTGCTGAGTTTGGCCAAAGGCAGTGCATGGTCCTAGTGCTCCAGAAGATAAGACTTCAGGGTAGACTTAAAGACAGAGGGGGATTATTCTAGACGTAAGGAGAGGGGTAATGAGTTCCATAGGTATGGAGCAGAAAGGGAGAAAGGTTGGAGAGGGCAGAGGGTGTGGATGGTGCAACAAGAAGTGCGTTGTGTGCTGAGCAAAGGAAGCAGCCAGGAACATAATAGGAAATGAGGGAAGAGATGTAAGGAGGGGTAGCAGTGTGGAGAGTGTTAAAGGTCAGTAGAAGGACTTTGTAATTGATGCGCTGCTGAATTGGGAGCCATGACAGATGTCTGAGAATTATGTGGGCAGGTTCAGTTTTTGGGGAGAGTGTGGTGATTCGTGCAGCTGAGTTTAAAACAGATTGCATAGGTGAAAGATGAGTAGCAGGGAGGCCAGTTAGTAGGATATTGCAATAGTCTAAGGGGGACAGAATGAGGGCATGTATAAGACTTTTAGTAGTTTGTTGGGAGAGGAACGGGCAGATTTTAGCAATGTTGCGGAGAAAGAAGCGAGATGATCTAGCCACGGAGTTAACGTGAGGGGAGAAGGAAAGAGAGGAATCAAATATGGCCCCAAGGCAGCGTGCTGAGCTGACCGTATCAATATCAATTCCATCAACTGTAATGGTGAAGCTAGGTGTTGGGCAAAGTCTTGGTGGGAAGATTAGCAGTTCGGTTTTGGCCATGTTAATCTTCAGCTGACGTTGAGCCATCCAGGTCTGAAATTTGCAGCTGGATTTGAGGTGATAGATCAGGAGTGGAGATGTAAATTTGGGTATCATCAGCATATAGATGGTATTTGAAGCCAAATGAGCTAATAAGTTCACCCAATGAAAGGGTGTACAGTGAGAAAAGCAGAGGATCCAGAACGGAGCCTTGAGGCACCCCAACAGACAGACGGACTGTGGAGGAGGTGTTATTGGACACAAAAAAGGAACGTTGTGAGAGATAGGAGGAGAGCCATGAAGCAGCTTGATTTCGGAAACCAAGACTGTGGAGAATTTGAGCAAGCAGAGAATGGTTAACTGTGTCGAAGGCAGAGGATAAATCGAGTAGTATAAGTATAGAAAACTGTCCTTTGGCTTTTGCAGTCTGGACATCATTAGCCACCCTGCAGAGAGCTGTCTCAGTTGAGTGACCGCACCGGAAACCAGACTGCATCCGATCCAAAAGACAGAGTTGAGGAATTTGGTTATTTGGGAGAAGACCAGGCGTTCTAGGAGTTTTGAGGTAAGAGGTAGAAGGGAGACAGGTCGATAGAGAGACAGGAGGGGTCAAGGTTAGTCTTTTTGAGCAGGGGTTTAATTTGTACCTGTTTGAAGGAAGAAGGGAAGGTGCCTGTGGAGAGAGAAGTGTTGAAGATGTTTGTTAATATAGGTGTAAGAACTGGTGCAAGTGGTTTGACTAAGTGGGAGGGCAAAGGGTCCAAGGAGCAGGTAGTTAAGTGGGTAGATAGGAGAAGCTGAGAAACTTCTTCCTCTGTTATTGGGGTAAAGCTATCGAAGTATGATGAGGGGGGTTTGGGGAGAGAGAGTTTGGAGGCAGATGGAATATTAGGAATCTGTTTTTGAATAGATTCCACTTTATGCTTGAAGTGATCTGCAAAAGCTTGAGGGGAATGTATGGGGTGAGAGGAAGCAGTGGAAGGATGGAGCAAGGAGTCAAAGACTGCAAAGAGACGGCACGGGTTTGATTTATTGTTGTGGATTAGTATGGTGTAGTATTCTTGTTTAGCTTTTGATAAAGCAGAGTGCAGGCAGGACAGCATAAATTTAAAGTGGATGAAATCTGCATGTGAGCGAGATTTCCTCCAAAGGCGTTCAGCAGAACAAGTACAAGAACGTAGGAAGCGGGTGTGGGAGTTGAGCCAGGGTTGTGGATTAACTTGACGACTCCGTTGTAGTTTCAGTGGGGCAAAGGAATCAATAGCAGAGGATAGGATTGAGTTGTAGGAGTTAACGAGAATGTCTGTGTCAGAGATGGCTAACATAGAGGAAAGATTGGAGATAAGTGAGGCGCTCATCCCAGCGAGATCAAGTGAGCGGGTATCCCTTATAAATCTGTTAGGGGAAGGGACAGAGTGAGAGAGAGAGAGAAGGATATAAGATGGTGGTCTGATAGAGGGAATGGGGAAACTGTGAGAGAGGAAAGGTCCAGACCCTTAGTAAAAACAAGATCGAGGCAGTGACCAGCTTTGTGAGTGGCACTGTCAGTCCACTGCCGGAGATCAAGGGAAGAGGTTAGGTCTAGAAGACGGGAAGCCCAGGGGACAGAGGGGTCATCAATATGACAGTTAAAATCACCTAGAATAAGGACAGGATTGTCAGTGGAGAAAAAGGAGAGCCAGGATTCAAAATCTGAGAGAAAATTTGAAGGAGAAGAGGAGTTAGTAGGTGGCCTGTATATTACAGCCACGCGCATAGACAGAGGGTAATAGAGATGGATTGCATGTACTTCAAATGAAGAAAAGTGCACAGATGGTGGGCTTGAGAGGGTCTGGAAGCGGCAGCGGGAGGAGAGACGGAGACCTACCCCCCCACCTCAACCAGTGGATCGAGGGGTGTGTGAGAAGCAGAACCCTCCATGAGAGAGTGCAGACTCCACAGCTGTGTCCTGTGCAGATAACCAAGTTTCTGTGAAAGCAAACAACTGCAGTGATTGTTCACAGAAACAATCATGAATGGGGGTTGTCTTGTTAACAATGGAGCGGGTGTTCAACAGAGCACAGGAGAAGGGGAGAAAGGAGGGTGAACCAAGAGGAATGTTTATGAGATTTGAGGGGTTAGAACCCTCTAAATTGCTGTGGGAGGAAATGGTGGGTCATGGCTGATAGCAGGTGGCTATGGGGTTTGGGCCGGGATTGGGAGCAATATCCCCTGCAGCAAGCAGAAGGATAAGACAAAGGACAGAGATGTGGTTGTGGGATTTGTATTGGTGCTTAGGAATAGGGACTGCAGAGGGAGAAGGGGTTAAAATCTGGAGAAGTGTGTAAAAGCAGACAGGTGTGAAGGGGAGGAGAGAGGGGGAGATGTGTATGTAGTTTGTAAAGTCAGGGGGGAAAGCTGAGGCTGACAAGAATCCTGGGGAGCACTGAACATATAACAACAAAATAAGTAGCAGATGTAAACATTGCAAGTCCAAATCTGATGCCAGAGAAGAAATGCCTTTGCTGATTATCTTCTTACAGGTGCTCTTTACAGGTAATGAAGGAGTTCTGGTGCCTTGTGTGTTGTCCTCGTTGTTGAACTCAGTTGTTAAACTCTTGGAGACACTTTAGAAGATGGGCACTGAGGAAGAGGGGACAAATGCTCTACCCCCTGCAAATGCTTTCCCCCAGAGTGTGTCCAGATATATAGGCCACAAACTAGTGATTGGCAATCAAACTATCAACTTATCAAAGGATGGAGCAAAAGGCTGAGGGAAATGGAAGGTGTGAGAGGGAAATTAACTCTCCAAGGGAATGCAGTCACACAGTCTATGAGCTAATAGGGTTGATAAATTAGATACACAAGATATTAATGTCTTTTCATACCCAGACAAACATAGCTCCAGATGCACCAGGCACACAAGGGGTTAATATTACAGCAAGGCAGATGATACAATGTTCATACCCAGACAAATATAGCTCCAGATGCACCAGGCACACAAGGGGTTAATATTACAGCAAGGCAGATGATACAATGTTCATACCCAGACAAATATAGCTCCAGATGCACCAGGCACACAAGGGGTTAATATTACAGCAAGGCAGATGATAAAATGTTCATACCTGTGGATGAGAAAAAAAGAGAATGGGTCACCCAATAACTCAGTTGTTAAACTCTTGGAGACACTTTAGAAGATGGGCACTTAGGAAGAGGGGCACAAATGCTTTACCCCCTGCCTACCCCATACCTGGACGATCTGCTGATTATGGCCCCATCATCAGAAAGATCCAAAAGTCAGCTGTTTCCATCACAAAAGATAATTTTTCTGGGTCTACGCATCAATACCCAGACATCCCTGATACAATTATCGAAAGACAGAATTTCCAAACTTCAGTCGACAACCCGGGTCTTTCTGAAGAAACCCCATTAATGTGTGAAAGATTTCCAGGGATTACTTGGCCTAATGTCATCAACAACCCTGATCCTCCCTTGGGGAAAATTACTTTATCGTATCCTCCAAGCAAACTTTTTGACTTTTTGGAAACCTGACCTTGGGAATCCATTTAAGAGAATCCCATTACTACAGGCGGCCAAACGCGAGCTCAACTGGTGGCTGAAAACAGACAACCTCCTCAAAGGGAGGTCTCTAGTAGATCCAGAATGGCAAGTCATTTACACGGATGCCAGTCTCAGCGGGTGGGGAGCAGTCTGAGGGTCAAAGACAACCCAAGGAAAATGGACCTCAAAAGAGCAGTCCCTTCATATCAACATTCTGGAGGCCAGGGCGGTCAGACAGACTCTTCTTCGCTTCCAGGTCCATCTACAACACAAGAATGTCCTCATCCGAACCGACAATGTGCCTACAGCCATGTACATAAAAAACTTGGGGGGCACCAGAAGCCAAGCCCTAAACAAGGAAGTAAGGCCTCTTCTTCTGTAGGCAGAACAACACCTAATTCAACTAACCGCATCTCATATCTCAGGGAAAAGAAACATAGAGGTGGATTTTCTGAGCAGACACAGCCTAGAGCAGGGGGAGTGGGCTCTAAATCAGGAAATCTTCAACCTCCTCACAATCAGGTGGGGTTACCTGGATATAGATCTAATGGCAACCAATCTAAATGCCAAAACAAAGCAATTTTTCTCCAGGTGGAGAAACCCTTACTCTCAGGGGCAAGATGCCCTGATAATCCCCTGGAAATTCAACCTAGTTTACATCTTTACTCCCTCTCCTCTTCTCATGCGAGTATTAAAGAAGATCCGGAAAGACCAAGTGGAAGCAATCTTAATTGCCCCCAATTGGGCCAGAAGGATTTGGTACTCACACCTGATACAGTTGTTGACAGAGGCCCCATGGGAATTACCCCTGAGGAGAGATCTTCTGCACCAAGGCCCTATCCTCCACGACAACCTCAGGATGCTACGCCTAACGGCTTGGAGGCTGAGCGGGACTTGTTAAGGAGATGTGGTCTTTCAGATCCAGTAATTTCAACCATCCTTCAGGGAAGAAAGCCCTCTACGTCTAAAGTATACTGCAGGGTTTGGGATACTTTTTCCAAATGGTGTATGAAGAAAAACATACAGGTGAATGAAGTCGATGTCACAATAATCTTGGACTTTCTACAGGATGGCTTCCAAACTGGCCTTCGGCCAGCCTCCCTGAAGGTTCAGCTCTCAGCCCTATCGGCCATCCTAGCTATGCCTTTGGCAGAACAGGATTTAGTTAAAAAATTTACCAGGGCTATAGTCAAAGTAAAACCTACTATTAGGGAAATGGTAGCTCCCTGGGATCTGAATCTTGTCCTTTCAGTTCTGTCTCAACCACATCCTTTTGAACCTATCAGTGACATTTCTCTCAATCTCCTCACGATGAAAACTGTTTTTCTCACTGCAGTGACATCTGCCAGGAGAGTTGAGCTTCAGGCCTTGTCCAGTAACTCTCCATATTTATCCATCCATTCGGATAAAGTTGTCCTAAGGGTCAAACCGTCCTTCAGACCTAAGGTAGTTTCAGAATTCCACATTAACCAGGACATAGTTCTTCCGTCCTTCTGTAGCAATCAGACTAACCCCAAGGAAATGCTCCTCCGTAACTTGAATTTAGTCAGATGTATCTCCACCTATCTCCAGAGGACAAAGGAATTTTGATCATCTGAATCCCTGTTTATATACTTTCAGGGTAGGCTCAAAGGTAAAGCGGCATCAATGACCTCCATCTCTAGATGGATAAAAGCTTGTATTCAAAGATACTAGAGTCAGGTCTGGCAGCACCTGTTAACATTAAGGCACATTCAACCAGAGCTGTGTCCACCTCTTGGGCGAAGCGGGCACAAGCCTCTCCTTTAGACATTTGTAAAGCGGCCACATGGTCCTCCATATCCACTTTCATTAAGCATTATCATCTAGATGTCCAGGTCTCGATTGATGCAAGCTTCGGCAGGAAAGTCTTGGAGGCGGTGGTGCACCGATAATGGTAAGATCACCTATCCCTCCCTGCTCTGTATATGGGTAACTGCTTTTAAGTCCCATTGTTTTAATGCCTTGGTAATACACAGAAGAAACGTATAAATTTACTTACCAATATTTGGTTTTCTTCTGTGTATTGCCAAGGCATTGCCTCCTTGCTAATCTATATTTCTGCTAATATTTTTCAGCTAAGCCAAAAGGAAACTGAGAGCACTTGGGGGAGTCACCCTTTTAAACCTTATCAATTGGTCCTACCCAGCTGGAGGGCGGAGGCGTTCCCATTGTTTTAATGCCTTGGCAATACACAGAAGAAAACCAAATATAGGTAAGTAAATTTATACGTTTTCCTGTACATCATTCAATCGCAGCTATAGTACAGGAGGAATGGAAAAAGCCTAACAAAAGATCTGTTACAACAAAAAGATTTTCAAGGATGTATCCATTTCAAGAAGAGGACGTTAGCCTGTGGTCTACTCCTCCCAAGATTGACGCTGCTGTATCAGGTTTGGCAAAGCACACAACTATTCCTCTGGAAGATGCTTTGGCACTAAAAGATCCACTGGAGAGGAGAATGGAAGCAGTCTTGAAGAAACAATACACTTTAATAGGGAACACTATTAAAGTAGCTACAGCTGTCGCTTTCATCTCCAGAGCTATGAGAATCTGGTTACGTGCATTAGAATAAAAATAGATTAATCGGTATCAAGATCTAGGCTGTTAAAAGAAGTAGCTGTCATCAAAGAGGCAAACAGTTTTTTATGCGATGCATCATTGGATTCGGTCAGACTGGCTGCAAAGGCCTCGGCGTTGGCAGTATCATCAAGGCGGCCACTCTGGCTGAAATCTTGGGGAGCAGATATACCTTCTAAGAACAAGCTTATTTCATTACCTTTCAAAGGAGAGAAATTGTTTGTGGATCAATTAGAAGAGATAATAAAGAAAGTTACAAGAGGCCGAAGTGCCTTTTTGCCTCAAGCCAGAGGAAATAGATCATCTCCTGTTAGCTCCTCTCATTATAAATCTAAGAATTATTCCTTTCGAGGGCAAGAGAGATACCAGGACAGACAGAGTCCAAGAGACAATTTAACCAAAGCACAAGAGGTGCCTTTAGAAGGGAATTCCCTAGGAAATCCTCATTTAAAAAAGAATTATGAAGATCAGCGGGTCCTGTCTCAGGAGCAGGCAGGGGGTCGCCTGCAGAAGTTTATAGATCGCTGTGGCACCCAGGACAAATGGGTTCTATCCATACTGCAAACAGGAAATCCTCTGGAATTCAGAAAGACTCCCTTAAGGCAGGAATTCAAGGCCTCAAGAATTCCAAGGAAATGAAAGATGGAAAACTTATGAAGAGAGAAGTCCAACTCCTTGTCAGGAAGAATGTTATGAGAAGAGTCCCAGAAGATCAGAAATATACTGGGATTTATTCCATACTGTTTGCTGTACCAAAGACATCGGGGACATGCAGGATCATTCTAGATTGTAAATCCCTCAAAAAGTACTTCATACAGAAGCGATTCAAGATGGAATCAGTAAACTTAGTTATAAGATCAATTTGCCCGAACAACTTCTTGACAAAGATAGATCTACAGGATGCATACCACCATATTCCAGTAAGAAAGGAAGACCAAAAGTACCTAAGGCCTAAGGTTTGCCATAGAAGGGAAGCATTTTCAATTTCAGTGTCTTCCGGGCTATCGACAGCTCCAAGAATATTCACAAAGGTGTTTGCGGCATCTTTGGAGTCCATAAGGAAAGAAGGGATTCAGATTATCCCATATCTGGACAATCTCCTTATTGTAGCAGAATCCAAAGAAATGGCAGCACATCACACAGAGTAGTAACACACCTGTCAGACTGAGGATGGTTAATAAACAGCGAAAAGAGCCAGATGACTCCAACTCAAGATTTAATATTCCTGGGATTAAGACTGAATACAAAGAACTCGATAGTAACCTTATCGAAAGAGAGAGTGAAGAATGTCATCAAGAGAATCCAGGAATTCAAGAAAAAGAGAATTCAGACAGCCCAAGAGATTATGGAAATCCTGGGAGTAAAGACTTCTGTGATCCAGATAGTCCCATGGGCAAGATACCACTCAAGGGCCTTGCAAGTATACTTCCTGAAGTACTGGAAGGGTCACAGAGATCCTTCCCAGAGGTTCCAAATTCCTCCAAGGATCAGAACTACCCTTGTTTGGTGGGTAAAGAGAAAGAATTTGACACAGGGAACACCTTTGAGAGACCCTCAGTGGGGAAATCATTTACACAGACGCAAGTCTATCAGGATGGGGAGGAACCTGGAACTCCAAGATAGTACAGGGAACATGGAAAACAGAAGAAAGCGATCTACACATAAATGTATTAGAAATGAGAGCAGTAAGATATGTTTTGCTTCATTTTCAGGATCAGCTAAGAAATACTGCAGTCCATATCAGGTCTGACAACATGACCACTGTCCAGTACATAAGAAACCAGGGAGGAACAAGGAGCCTGTCCTTGAACAAAGAAATGCTTAATTTATTCCAGTGGGCAGAGTTAAATCTAAAAACAATATCAGCCTCACACATCGCAGGAGCCCAGAACTTAATAGCAGACTTTTTAAGCAGAATGGAGATGCATGCAGGGGAATGGTCCCTACATCAGGAAATATATCTTCAAATAATCCACAGGTGGGGGAATCCGGACATAGATCTCATGGCAACAAAGCAGAATTCAAAATGCAAGAAGTATTTCTCAAGATGGAAGGACAGCCAGGCATTAGCGCAAGGTGCCCAGAAGCAACCCTGGACGCACTCATTGGCATATGTGTTTCCTCCAATACCTTTAATAAGAGAAGTGATCAGAAAGATCAAAATGGACAAAGCAGAGGTAATACTGATAGCCCCAAGTTGGCCCAGGAAATCTTGGTACTTGGAGATGGTGAGACTATCATGCCAGGAACCCTGTATACTTCCAAAGAGGAAGGGTCTTCTACATCAGGGGCCAAAATATCATCACAATCCAGAGATTTTCCACCTAACAGCCTGGAGGCTGAGCAGGAATTCCTAAAGGAGAAAGGTTGCTCAGATAAAGTTATAAGAACAATTGTCTCAGGAGGAAAAGCCTCTACTAATAGAATTTTACGATAGAATTTGGAAGACCTTTAGGTCCTGGTTCATTAAAAATAAGATTTCAAAGCACAATGTATCTACAGCTACAGTCCTTGAGTTCCCGCAGAACGGATTTGATTTGGGTCTCAGTCCTTCATCATTGAAGATCCAAATGTCAGCCCTATCTGCAGCAGTCGTTAAGCACTGCGCAGAAAAAGACCTTATCAAGAGATTTATTAGAGCAGTAGAGAAGGTTCGCCCTAGGATTAGGGAAGTTGTACCATCATGGGACTTAAATGTTGTCTCGAATCAATTCATAGATTCACATATCTTTTAATCTATTCAGCAGATATCCATCAAACACTTAACATGGAAAACGGTGTTCCTTACGGTTATCACCTCAGCCAAAAGGGTGAATGAACTACAGGAGTTATCTTGTCAGAGCCCATACCTAACTTTCCACCAGGATAAAGTTGTTCTTAGAATGAAACTTTAATTCAGAGGTAAAGTGATATCATATTTTCATTCAGATCAGGAAGTGGTCCTTCCCTCCTTTTGCAGTAATCCAGTAGGAGACAAGGAGAAGGGGATACACTCTCTTGATTTAGTGAGTTGTATCTCTCTGTACTTAGAAGAAACTAGAGACTTTAGATCTTCAGACTCCTTATTTGTTCATTTCCAAGGGAAAAGGAAAGGGACAGCTGCCTCAAAGCCATCTATATCTAGATGGATCAGGCAGTGTATCATGGCTGCATATAAGGAGGCTAACCTAGCCCCTCCTTTGAAGGTAAAAGCTCATTCCACCAGAGCAGTTTCCACTTCATGGGCAATGAAGGCGAATGCATCCCCAGCTGAGATTTGTAAAGCAGCCACCTGGACTTCTGTGTCTACCTTCATTAGACACTATAAGTTGGATGTGACCGCCTCAGCGGAAGCGAAATTTGGGTGGCAAGTGCTACAGGCAGTGATTCAGTCATGAATCATGGTAAGAAATAGAGTATGTTTTATGATATGATAAGAATATGTTCTAATAATTTCCCTACCCATTATAAGCTTTGGTATTTCCCTATGTTAATCAGTGCTGGGGAGTACACAGAAGAAAGGGTGAAATTTACTTACCAATATTCCCTTTTCTTCTGTGTATCTCCACAGCACACCCTCCCTGTATTAACCTGTTCTGACTTCATATATTGCTTAGGTCTATCGGCTTGGGTAAAAAAGATAACTGGAAACAGAAGGGGAGGAGTAGACTTTTATCAAATTATTCGGTCCTACCAGCTGAAGGTGGAGGATGTAACCCTATGTTAATTCGTGCTGTGGAGATACACAAAAGAAAAGGAAATATTGGTAAGTAAATTTCACCCTCTCCTACTGCATGGCACATTTGGTCACATTCACCAGTATATAACACTACTTTCCGGCCAACTGAAAATAAAGTAACTGATTTAATATAAAAAAAATAAATAAATATCCCTAGAATAGATCATGAAATATAATTTATGACTAAATTAAAAACAGAATATTTTGACTCTTACAGACCCATTTCCTTGCTGACCACGGATGCTAAAATCGTGGCGAAAATCTTGGCTACTAGGTTAAATACGGTGTTAGAAACTATAGTACATGAAGACCAAACTGGATTTATTCCAGGTAAATCAACATCGCATAATCTTAGAAGGTTATTTATGCATTTACAAATTCCTCATGATTTCTTGGGATCTCAAGCCATAGCATCCCTCCGCATCTAAGGCCTTCGATTCTATCGAATGGCCATGTCTTTGGCACGTGCTGCAGGGTTTTGGGTTTGGTCCGTCCTTCATTAACTGGATTCGCATTTTATATAGTAATCCCAAAGCTACTGTGGTAATGGGTGGACTGTGCTCATCGTCATTCTCCCTATATAGAGGCACTAGACAGGGTTGCCCGCTTTCACCCAGTCTGTTTGCCCTGGCCCTGGAACCCCTGGCTGTCCTGATTTGTGCAAATCCACTGATTAGGGGCCTTAGTATAGAAGGTAGAGAGGAAAAAATTGCAATGTATGTGTTACGGTTAGTTACGACTCTCAGACACAAAGTTAGGTAAAAACACAACTTTATTGAAATAATTTAAAAGGTGATCCCTTAGGATTCCATCATTACATACAACATACAGATATAGCGAGATACAGGTACAGGCTCTACCGGTCCTGCCAATATACTGGGCAAGACAGCCAATAATCCAATTCAAAAGGCTCTACCGGCCTTGCCAATACCCGGTAAGGCAACCTGCAGATGGAGTAGACCAGGTTCTACCGGCCTTACCAATACCGGGCAAGGCAGCCCAAGAAACAAAGCTCTACCAGTCTTGCCAATATACCGGGCAAGACAGCCGTTGATGTAATGCTGTAGGCTCTACCGGCCTTGCCAATACCAGGTAAGGCAACCTGCAGATGGAATATATACCAGGTTCTACCGGCCTTACCAATACCAGGCAAGGCAGCCCAAATACTCTCACAAAGGCTCTACCGGCCTTGCCAATACCAGGTAAGGCAACCTGCAGGTGGAATGTATACCAGGTTCTATCGGCCTTACCAATACCGGGCAAGGCAGCCCAACGGAACTCACTCAGGGACGTTCAACAGTGAGTACATTCAGAATGCTCATAGAGCAAACCAGCGACCGCACGCTGGGACCAACAGCAATGTAAATAGCCACAAGGCTTTGGAGCAAACCAGCGACCGCACGCTGGAACCAACAGTAATATGTAGCCGCAAGGCTTTGGAGCAAACCAGCGCCCGCACGCTGGGACCAACTGTAATGTGTAGCCGCAAGGCTTTGGAACGAACCAGCGTCCGCACGCTGAAACCAACAGTAATGTGTAGCCGCAAGGCTTTGGAGCAAACCAGCGTCCTCACGCTGGGACCAATAGTAAGGTGTAACCGCAAGGCTTTGGAGCGAACCAGCGTCCGCACGCTGGGACCAACAGTAATATGTAACCACAAGGCTTTGGTACAACCCAGCTACCGCACTGGAGTAAGAATGTCGCCAAGGCAATCAGACGTCAGGAGTACATCTGGCTGGACAAAAGACGACAGGAACTCGCAGGAAACCAAGCATACTGGAACGCTTCGTAAGGCGATCGGCAGGAAACATCAACCTCACAGAACTAGGCCGGAACACACTGGAACAACTCTGCAGACGGATATTCAGAAACAGGATGCATTCTGGAACTCAGGAACACAGGTACAGATACTGCTGGATACTGGAACATGTTCAAGACTAACGTGGTCAGATACACCACGAAAGGGCAACAATAGTATGCCCAAACCAGGTTTAAATAGGCAGCCAGAGGAGGGATAAAGGCAGACAACCAATAGGAGCCCCCTAATGGTGACTGACAGGGAATTGCAACAATCACGGGCACCGTGATAGTACCCCCCTTTCAAAGACCCCCTCTCCTAGAATAGGGTCTAGACTTCTGCGGATATTTAACATGAAAAGCCCTAACTAACCTAGGTGCATGGAGGTCCTTACTGTCCACCCATGATCTGTCCTCAGGACCATAACCCTTCCAATGCACCAGATACTGTACCCTTCCTCTCAGCCTTCGGGAATCAATAATGCTCTGTACTTCGTACTCCTCCTGGCCCTCAACCTCAATAGGCCCTGGTACCACAGGTGTAGTGGTATAACGATTGCATACAAGAGGCTTAAGAAGAGACACATGAAACACATTATGAATGCGCATAGATGCAGGTATGTCTAGGGCATAGGAAACAGGATTAATTTTGCGAATCACTCTGTATGGACCAATGGACCTGGGAGCCAACTTATTAGACGGAACCTGGAGCTTAAGATTTCTGGAAGACAGCCACACTCTATCTCCAACCTGAAAGGAAACCGCTGGAAGCCTTCTGCGATTAGCATAGCGCTGATGACGCTGAAATGACTGACCAAGTGCCCTCTGAACTTGTGCCCATGTGGAACAGAGTTGCTCGAAATGCTCATCCAGATCTGAAATCTGCTGCGTCTGAAAGGAATCCGGGAGCAAACAGGGCTGAAACCCATAATTGATCAGAAACTGAGAGCTACCGGATGAAGAATTAACCGCACAGTTCCTGGCGAACTCCGCCCAAGGCAACAAGTCGGCCCAATTGTCATGATGGTCAGTAATAAAACAACGCAGAAATTGTTCCAAGCCCTGATTTGCCCATTCAGCGGCTCCATTGGTCTGGGGATGGTAAGCCGAGGAAAAGGACAACTGTATACCTATCTGTTCGCAAAATGCCCTCCAGAACATAGACACAAACTGGCTCCCCCTGTCGGACACCAGTACCCTGGGTACTCCATGCAACCGAAATACTTCTCTGGCAAACACAACTGCCAATTCCTTAGCCGAGGGAAGGCCACGGAGGGGCACGAAATTAGCCATTTTCGAAAACCTGTCCACCACCATTAATATGAAAGAATATCCTCTAGACAAGGGTAATTCTCCCATAAAGTCAATGGAAACATGAGACCAGGGGCACTCGTTGAAGCAAGGCACACCGGGAGATGTCTAGGGACCTTGGCACGGGCACAGGTGGCACAGGCATTGGTAAATTCAGCACAATCATTTCTCATAGATGGCCACCAAAATAGCTGAGAAAGAGACCATAACAATTGGTCTCTACCAATATGTCCCGCAGCCTTAGAGGAATGGTACGTCTCCAGTAAACGAGTACGAAATGGTTCAGCAACAAAACATTTGCCCATCGGGGTCTCCTGAGGTGCAGAATTCTGGGAAGCCAAAATCTCTTCCCCTAATGGAGAAGTGATAGTAGTACGTATCGTGGCCAATATTCGATCGGGCTGAATGATAGGTGCTGGTGCCTCCACACTGTCACTCTCCGCCTCAAATTGTCTTAACAAGGCATCAGCCCTAATATTCTTGGATCCCGGTAAATATGATACAATGAAATTAAATTGAGATAAAAATAACGCCCATCTGGCCTGACGAGAAGACAATCTCTTGGCCTCAGAGAGATAAGTCAAATTTTTATGATCCATCAAGATCAAGACAGGATTTTTTGTGCCTTCCAATAAGTGTCGCCATTCCTTAAGGGCAAGGATAATGGCCAATAACTCTTTGTCCCCAATCTCATAGTGGCTCTGATCTCCAGTCAAGTTTTTTCGAGAAAAACCCACAGGGTCTGAGTACTTCACCTTTATTGTGTCTTTGAGAAAGTACTGCCCCTACCCCACTATCCGAGGCATCAACCTCTAATGTGAACGGAAGCAAAGGATTGGGATGGGCTAACACAGGAGCCTCCACAAAATCCAGTTTTAATTTACAAGAGGCCTCCTCAGCACTTACTGGCCAACAAGATGGATTAGCGCCCTTATGTGTAAGGTCAGACAATGGTTTAACAATGGAGGAAAAGTTCCTAATAAACCTTCTGTAATAATTAGCGAACCCCAAGAATCACTGTATAGCCTTAAGACTCTTAGGTTGTGGCCACTGTAGGACTGCTGTCAATTTTTCTTTGTCCATGGCAATGCCATCATTGCCAATCACAAACCCCAGAAATGGCACACTAGTTCTGTGAAACTCTCATTTCTCTAATTTACAATAGAGCTTATTCTTTCGTAGCCGTAGCAATACTTCAGACACATCCTTAATGTGTTGTGACAAGTTTTGAGAGTGAATCAATATATCATCAAGAAACACCACAACACAAGACTGTAACATATCTCTGAGCACATCGTTTATCAGTTCCTGAAAAACTGCCGGTGCGTTACACAAGCCGAATGGCATAACTAGGTATTCATAGAGCCCAGAGCTGGTGTTAAAGGCAGTTTTCCACTCATCACCGACTCGAATCCGAACCAGATTGTATGCCGCCCGTAAATCCAATTTAGTAAAGATTGAAGAACCCTTAAGTCTGTCAAAGAGCTCGGTGATGAGTGGTATAGGATAAGTGTTCTTAGCCATCAATTTATTCAAGCCACGGTAGTCAATGCACGGTCTCAATTCGCCATTTTTCTTTTTCACAAAAAAGAATCCAGCCCCTGCCGGGGAGGTAGATTTCCTTATGATCCCTCTAGCAAGGGCATCAGAAATATAATCCTCCATAGCCTTATTTTCATCACAAGATAATGGATATGTGCGTCCCCTTGGAGGTACTACTCCAGCAGGCAATTTAATACAATCATAGGGTCTGTGCTGAGGTAAAGTGCCAGCCTCTCCTTTGCTAAAAACATCACCAAACTGCTGGTATTGCAGAGGAGGTGCACGAAACCTTAATAGGATGGGTGACGCACTTATCCATGCAAAACGGAGACCAAGCCGAGATTTCACACTTTTGCCAATCAAATTGTGGATTATGCAACTGTAACCAAGAAAATCCCAATATTACTGCATGGTGCGGAGAATTAATAAGTTGGAACTGCTGCTCCTCTCTATGGAGAGCCCCAATAGTCATAGATAAGGGCATAGTTTCAAATGTGACTTGAGCAGGTTCCAAAGGTCTACCATCAATTGCTTCGATAGCCAAGGGGGTCTCCCTTTCAATTCGAGGTACCCCATGTAATTCAGCAAAGGTATTATCCATAAAATACCCTGCTGCACCAGAGTCAACCAGGGCCAAAACCTCCACTGAACATTGTGCCCAAAATAATACCACCCGTATGGTGGGTTTCAGCAGGGCTTAAAACTTGAAGTCCTTTGCCACTAGCCAGACCTGAAAAGTTACTCGCCACTGCAAGCCATAGTATACACACCAGGGCTGAATTTCTACTCGCCAGGGCTAAATTTTCACTAGCCATTGGCTAGTGGCGAGTGAAAATTTTGAGCCCTGGTTTCAGTGTTCCCGACACTAGGGACTATTGTACACCACCTAGGGCCTGTCCCCCAAGGTACCCTAGGTGTGTACGTTTCCCGGACGTACTGGGCAAGATTTCAACAAATGCCCATTCTTGCCACAGTATAAACACAAGCCTTGTCTCCTGCTATAACTTTTTTCCTCCTTGGTTAACCTAGTGAAACCTAATTGCATAGGTTCACCCGGTTCCCGTACAGGTTCACTAGGTTTAGATGCCACGGGAGGGTTGGGTGGGCAAAATTAACTATAAACCCCAAGATTTTTTGACCGGAACCTCCTGTCTTTGGCGGTAGCTCTTTCCCGTATTCTAACATCAATCAATATAACATATTCAATATAATCATCAAGATCAGTAGGCAATTCTTTAGCTGCAATCTCATCCTTAATCTGGTCATTAAGACCTTGGGCAAAGGCTGCCAACAATGCCTCGTTGTTCCACCCCACCTCTGCTGCCAATGTGCGAAATTCGATGGCATAATCGCCCACAGTACGCCTGCCCTGTTGTATTTCCATAAGGCGTTTGGCAGCAGAGGAGGTTCTACCAGGAGGTTCAAACACTCTCCGAAAGGATTGCACAAATTCTCTGAAGCTCTTAGTACAAGGTTTTGCATTCTCCCACAATGGGTTAGCCCATGCCAACGCTCTGCCAGTCAATAGGGATATCATGAACCCAATCTTACTGCGATCATTGGAAAACACATGTGCCGTCAATTCCATGAATATTTCAAGCTGGTTGGTGAACCCTCTGCATAGACCAGGGTCACCATCATATCTGAGCGGCAAGGGTGCAGAAGCCATTAACCCTTTCGCTGCAAGCCCTATTTGTCTGGTCTCATTCTCTGATATCTGACTAGGCGAGACCACTGGACTGGCTCCAGACTTGTCAGCAAGTACAGTGCGTTCAAGGATAGTTTGAATTGCAATTGCCAACTGATCCAAACGTTGCTCATGCATATCCATTCTCCAATGGATATTCTGTGTATTAGCATCCCTCTTACTGTCTGAGGTCATGGCCCTTTCGTACTGTCACGGTTAGTTACGACTCTCAGACACAAAGTTAGGTAAAGACACAACTTTATTGAAATAATTTAAAAGGTGATCCCTTAGGATTCCAACATGACATACAACATACAAATATAGCGAGATACAGGTACAGGCTCTACCGGTCCTGCCAATATACCGGGCAAGACAGCCAATAATCCAATTCAATAGGCTCTACCGGCCTGGCCAATACTGGGTAAGGCAACCTGCAGATGGAGTAGACCAGGTTCTACCAGCCTTACCAATACCGGGCAAGGCAGCCCAAGAAACAAACAAAGCTCTACCGGTCTTGCCAATATACCGGGCAAGACAGCCGTTGAGCTAATGCTGTAGGCTCTACCGGCCTTGCCAATACCAGGTAAGGCAACCTGCAGATGGAATATATACCAGGTTCTACCGGCCTTACCAATACCGGGCAAGGCAGCCCAAATACTCTCACAAAAGCTCTACCGGCCTTGCCAATACCAGGTAAGGCAACCTGCAGGTGGAATGTATACCAGGTTCTACCGGCCTTACCACTACCGGGCAAGGCAGCCCAACGGAACTCACTCAGGGACGTTCAACAGTGAGTACATTCAGAATGCTCATAGAGCAAACTAGCGACCGCACGCTGGGACCAACAGCAATGTAAATAGCCACAAGGCTTTGGAGCAAACCAGCGACCGCACGCTGGAACCAACAATAATATGTATAGCCGCAAGGCTTAGGAGCGAAGCAGCGTCCGCACGCTGGGACCAACAGTAATGTGTAGCCACAAGGCTTTGGAGCAAACCAGCGTCCGCACGCTGGAACCAACAGTAACGGATAGCCGCAAGGCTTTGGGAGCAAACCAGCGTCCGCACGCTGGGACCAACAGAATTGTATAGCCACAAGGCTTTCGAGCAAACCAGCGTCCGCACGCTGGGACCAACAATAATGTATAGCCACAAGGCTTTGGAGCAAACCAGTGTCCGCACGCTGGAACCATAGAATGTGTAACCGCAAGGCTTTGGGAACAACCCAGCGTCCGCACGCTGGGACCAACAGTAATGTGTAGCCGCAAGGCTTTGGAACAAACCAGCGCCCGCACGTTGGAACCAACAGTAATATGTAGCCACAAGGCTTTGGAGCAAACCAGCGCCCGCACGCTGGGACCAACAGTAATGTGTAGCCGCAAGGCTTTGGAACGAACCAGCGTCCGCACGCTGAAACCAACAGTAATGTGTAGCCGCAAGGCTTTGGAGCAAACCAGCGTCCGCACGCTGGGACCAACAGTAAGGTGTAGCTGCAAGGCTTTGGAGCGAACCAGCGTCCGCACGCTGGGACCCACAGTAATATGTAACCACAAGGCTTTGGTACAACCCAGCTACCGCACTGGAGTAAGAATGTCGCCAAGAAGATCAGACGTCAGGAATACATCTGGCTGGACAAAAGACGACAGGAACTCGCAGGAAACCAAGCATACTGGAACGCTTCGTAAGGCGATCGGCAGGAAACATCAACCTCACAGAACTAGGCCGGAACACACTGGAACAACTCTGCAGATGGAGATTCAGGAACAGGATGCATTCTGGAACTCAGAAACACAGGTACAGATACTGCTGGATACTGGAACATGTTCAAGACTAACGTGGTCAGAGACACCACGAAAGGGCAACAATAGTATGCCCAAACCAGGTTTAAATAGGCAGCCAGAGGAGGGATAAAGGCAGACAACCAATAGGAGCCCCCTAATGGTGACTGACTGGGAATTGCAACAATCACGGGCACCGTGATAGTATGCTGATGACATCCTGCTTTTTTTGGGTGATGTTGGAAATTCCTTGGCGACCACGTTACAGCTTGTGGACTCTATTGGTACATATTCAGGTTTTCAGATTAATTGATCTAAGTCTTCTTTGCTTCTGATTGATAGTGCTCTATGAGAAACTCGCCCAGCTGTCACCCCACTTCCATATGTGAAGGAGTATACATACTTGGGGATTAAGGTGACAATATCAACAGATTCCTTTTTAGAGTTGAATCTATTGCCTAATATTCAATACTTTAATGATAAAACGGTTGCATGGCTTCATTTACCCTTAAATGTAATTGGCAGATCAAATCTTATTAAAATGATCTTTCTACCTAAATTTTTGTATATTTTTCAAAATACGCCAGTCACCATTCCCAAAAAATATTTTAGACAAATAGATAAAATTATCTTGCACTTTCTGTGGCGGGGGGGGGGGGGGTGTCGGGCTAGAATTAAGCTGACTACTCTCATAAGACCCAAGCGTGAGGGGGGTATTGCTCTGCCCAATTTCTACAGATACTACCTAGCGGCGCAATGCCAATATGCGCTGGAATTTGTTTCTACCCAACCTTGCTATCAGTCCACCCAAATACCGTAAAATCTCGTGTATAATACGCACAATTTTACCCCACTTCACCTTATGTGAAGTGGGGGGTGCGTATTATACACGAGAGTTTAAAAAAATAAAATAGGGTTGGCCGATCCCTTCCCTCCCTCCCCCGGGTCAAACCCACTCTCAAAACAAGCCTTACTAGCTTGAAGTCCGCTTCTCCTGTGGATGAGGCAAAATAAATAGTTCTGCACAGCTTCCTTGCGGGCGGCACGCTTCCCTTTGCCGCCCGCTTCCATCAATGGGCTTGCAGGACCTTCCGCCTACAGCCAATGATAATGCCCTGATACACAGGGATCGGCCAGCCTTTATAATTTTTTTTAGCAAGGGGGGAAAACAAGGGTGCGTATTATACATAGGCACTCTTGTTTTCCCCAAAATCTTTGGTAAAATATGCACCTGCGTATTATACACAGGTGCGTATTATACCTGAGATTTTACGGTAGATAAATTGTTACTACAGTCCATTTATGCACTACCTCAGTTTTTACATGGTGGCCCTGCGGTTTTTAAGGTTCGGACCCCTTTAGTAATGGCTCTCCATGAGGCATGGCTGGCGTAAAAAAAAAAAAAAAAAAACTATTGAGATATTTTGATATGGACCTGGATACCCACCTGTGGGGCGCAGCGGGGTTACAACATTTGCTTGGTAGCGACTTTGGTCTTCTATGGGCTAGATTTGGGATTAATACTATGGGTCAGTTATATCAGAATAATCAACTAAAATCCTTCGCCCAATTGCATGACAAGTATTGCATACCGCATAATCTTTTCTACTCATATCTCTGTATCAGACATGCTCTCCGAGCATCGAACCCCGGTTATTTCAGCATTTCCGCTTCTTAGTAGATTACTACTTATTGAGCCTTTGAGACCACTTTCTTTCATTTACCAGTGGTTAGAATCTCAAGTGGGGGGCCAGGAGTTCCCTTCCCGGAGCAAATGGGAAATGGAAATTGGTTCTTTAGAGGATTGGGAATGGGACTTGGCCAAGGCGGGACCTGCACTGGTGGCGACTTCGACTAGACACCAAATGATACAACTTAATATTTTACACAGGATTTACTATATGCCAGTCAGATTGCATTGGATGAGAAGTTTTGTCATCGACTACTGCATTAGATGTGATAATGTTCAGGGCACATACTTACATATGATATGGGAATGTCATGGAGTCAGGGAATTCTGGAGAGAAGTAATGCGTATTATAACCCTGGTGTTGGATAGACCTGTTCCTGTGACCCCAAAAATTTGTTTATTATCTATCTTTCCCGATGAGATTGAGGATGTCACGGATAGATCTTTATTGGGTGAGCTCTTGGTGATGGCGAGAGAGGATGTCGAGTAGAGCTCCTAATTATAGGGCATGGATAAACTTAGTTTTACAGTGCGTTCCACATTATAAATTGGTTTACATACACCGGGGTACTCCAAATAAGTTTGATAAGATCAGGGGTAAATGGCAGAATTGGTGGACGACTGGAGCAATTGGTGTTTTGACGCCTGATGATATACATTTTACTGGTACTGTTTGATTGAGGTCACGACCTGTTTGCTGAATGGATGGCTACGGTGAATGAAGGCTGACATACCTTTAGGGTGAGAACTCGTATTATCCTGGAGACACATTTTCTAAGAAAAAAGGGAAGAGGGGAAAAAACAAAACAAAACACGCATGTACCCTGTCCATGCTGAGACCTTGCGAAACTGCTTGGCTAATGGGCAGGTGGGGGGGGGGGGCTGCTGCAGGCTCAGGAGTGAGAGGAATCTGGGAAATAGGGTATAGTAAGAGTTCGGTTAGGTTAGAGCTTAGAAGTTTGTGTTCTTGGAGGTTTGAAAAAAAACAGTAAAATCTTTGGGTTGGCTCTTCACACTCTGATGATATGCATATGTTCTTTTCATTGATACAAATCCCTGTATACTTTTGATGTAATTGGACGATACTGCATGTACTTTTCTGTATTTACGATGTGTCTGAAGCGATCTCATAATAAAATCTATTAAAAAAAAAAAAATAGAATATTTAAATATTGGAAAGTTTTACTGCAAGATCGACTGTTGAAAAAGTGGAAATAATTTCTGCAGTATTCTAAATTATCCAATATGTTATTCTATGGAACCTATGCAATAAGATCTCTCATGTTAGAGGTAACTTTAACCCCTTAGGGACCCTTGATGTACCAGGACCGTCAAGGGTAAACTTGCTCGAACGACCCTTGACGGTCCTGGTACGTCACGTACTTTTTACTTACATCGCTCTACCGGGAGCGCTGTAAGTAAAAATAGGGCATGAAATAGACCGCTCCAAGATCGGAGCGATCTGTTTCAAGCCCCATAGTGACGCGCCGATACACGTGACAGGTCACGTGTACCGGCTCGTCAAAGTGCCCCTATGCGGACGTTATGGGACGGAAATGTCCCATAACCTCCGGTCCTTAAGGGGTTAATGTATAGGTTCCATGGAATAGTATAGAACTCAATGAGTTTAGAACACTGAGGAACTCATACATAAAGAAAAAATCTGAGAAATTAACTGGGCCACCAAACATCTCTACCCACTAATACACAGTAACATATAAAATAATCCAGTATAAATTTAGGTTAATATTACCTAGTAAAAAATTATAATGCAATGTTTATCTATCCTGTCATTCAATCCACCACCTAAGCTATAAACCCAAAACATCTCTCTCCTACACAACTTGCTAAAATAATCCAGTGCATATCTAATCATATTCAGAAAAAAATAATAGAATGTAAATCTTTCTTTATTCAATCCACCTTCACCTAAAGTACAAGTCCAAAATGCCTCCCTCCCATGTAATGTATAATATCTAGCTCATTGGATAGAAATATGTTCTATACCTATAACTTCTAATCCTTATATACCCCACTGAATGCATTCTAAAAAATGTTTGGGAACCCCATAATCTGTTTCCCCCTTCTCAACTGTCCTCCTGAGTTCACCAGTGCTGTTTCTTGATGTCTGAATAGTGCATCCCATATAAAATAAGTTAAATAAGATATTCCACATTTAATAAACATTTTCACCCTGAATGTGCTATCTCCTATGTGTGTAGTCCTGTGCAGCATATGAGGTATATAGCACACATAATATTCCATACAGTACTCACAAATACAGATAAAAGGTTACTATTTTTCTGTTTTTCAAAATCTTGAGACAACTTGGGGCTACATAAGATCTTATATATCTGTACTTTTTAAATTTAATCATGACCCTTTTACTAATATCATTTTATCACCTCTTAATATCATCTTAATGCATAATACCCTCTTTTCTCAAATCAAAGGTTAGAGAAAGCAGAAAGGAATAGAAAGGAGGGAAAAGAGAGTAGAAGAGTAGGGGGAAGAGAAAAGCAGTAAAGAGAGAAAGGGAGAGGAAGAAAAGAAGGTCCCGAGAGCAAGTGAGGTACATCCCAAATGGAGGGGAGGAAGGGTAATGAAATAGGTGAAAAAGACAGGGGGCTAGCGATTCATCCAAAAGGAAGAAGCCTAATCACCATCATCCATTACCCAGCGAGAGGACCCCAAGATATGCAGTAATGATATAACCACAATGAAAAGGAAGATAAAGAAGACAGGGATGTAGAGATTGTAGAGGAGGGGAGAGAATGCTATTAGAAAGAGAAGAGGAGTAATGGGGGAGCAAAGAGCGGTAGAGCACCAAACATGAAAGCTAGGAGCTTGGCAAAGTGACACAGAATAAAGTCCAGGGTAGCCAAATCACTTGATGTCTAGGATAGTTACCAGTAGTCCTAGCATGCAGTCCCTCCGCGGATTCCCTAGCGTCAATCCTCTCAAACCACATAGAAAGCGAAGGAGGCACAGATGCTTTCTAAAGGTGAGGAATAAGGAGTTTAGTAGCACTTAAGAGATGAGTAAGCAATATACATTGCGACTTATCCAGAGAAAGGGAGGGGGGGGGAACATAGAAAAGTAGAAAGAGTGGGTCCAAAGAGAGAGGCTTCCGAAAGATATCTCTGAGTACTTGGATCACGCAGGACCAGAACGGCATTATCAGAGAACAGTCCCACCAGATGTGGAACAGAGAGCCAACTGCCGCT
Organism: Rhinophrynus dorsalis; assembly: GCA_037306005.1. NCBI lineage: Eukaryota > Metazoa > Chordata > Amphibia > Anura > Rhinophrynidae > Rhinophrynus > Rhinophrynus dorsalis. The sequence goes on along the minus strand of CM074723.1, from coordinate 135,466,858 downwards.
GCACACCGCAAGCAAAGAGCAGAGGTCGAAGGGAACATAGCAGCAAGGGATTCTGGAGTATAATACCACCTTGTAAGTAGTTTATAGATAGATTCCTGATTAGATGAATCTACTGTGACAGAGGTGAGGCGTCGAAAAAGAGAATACCATTCAGTTAAAGTCCAACTGACAGATCACGTTCCCAAAGAACCACAAAGGAAGGTTTAACAGAAGATGAAGGTTTAATCAGTAGAGCATATGTCTTAGACAAGGATTTGGAGGAGTAAAATCCAGACAGCAAAACAGATTCAAACTTCATAAAAGGATGCAAACTAGTACCTGAGGGAAACTGTGTATTAATAATATGAGAGAGCTGAAGGTATTGCCACTTATGAGTATTCGGGAGATGATAAGAGTTACATATAGTATAGAAAGTAGGAAGCTCACCGGAAGATAAAAGCGTATTCAGAATGCTTGCTCAAGCATCTTTCCACAAGCGAAACGGGCCTCCAATTGCACCAGGAAGGGAAAAAGGGATGTCCATAAACAGACAGGAGAGGGGAAGGGGGAAAAGGAAAGGGAAGAATTGACAAGATTCCAAACCTGGAAAAATCACAACAAAATAGGGTGGAACCGAATAAGTGGATAGTGTGATCAGTGTTGCAACCACAAAACCTTGTAAGGATTTAAAGAAGGGAAATGTACAGTAATTGCCCTGAGCCACTTCCGGCGCGAATCATAAAAACAAGCTACCATCGAGGAGATAGTAGTCGCATAATAATATTTTGTGACATCTGGAATGGCTAAACCACCCACGGCCCTAGGAAGCGTCAACAAAGAGGAAGCTAATCTTGGTTTTTTTGTAACCCCATATGAAGGAAAAAAAATCAAAGATCTAAATTTGCGTAGCCAAGAGGAGGAAATCGGTACAGGTAAAGTATTGAAAAAGTAGAGCAGACGCGGCAAAACTATCATCTTCACTAGGTTCGCTCTGCCCATCCAAGAAATATATAATGAATTCCAATGGGTCAATTCAGATAGAAGAGAGCCCCATAAATAAGAGAAATTGGTATCAACTAAAGTGTGAAGAGAAGGAGTAGGAGAATACCAAGGTAAGAGATATAAGATTCAGACCATCAAAATGGAAAGTTAGATTTCAAAGAGGCTGCCAAAGAAGAGGGGATGTTAATGTTCAGAATCTCAGACTTCTGGAAGTTCACCTTAAAGCGCGAAATGGCACCATAAGAATTAAAAATTTCCATCAGAGCAGGTAGGGAAGAAGCAGGAGAGGACAAAGTCGGCAGAACGTCATTTGCAAAACAGGCAATCTTCGAGTCACCATCAGATAAAGGCAAGCCAAAGATATCCGGAGAGCACCGAATCATATTCAGAAGGGGTTCCATGGATAGAACAAACAAAACAGGCGATAGAGGACACCCCTGACGGGTGCCATTCATAATGTTGAATCGATCGGAGAGATACCCATTGATGGTAAGCCTAGCACTGGGACGGTCATACAAACTCATGATGCTATGAAGACCATGAGGGCCCAGTCCCAGGTAGCGGAGAAGGTCCTCAAGATAAGTCCAGTCAACCCTATCGAAAACCTTCTCCGCATCAATGGATAGCAAAAGAGAGGGAATACAATGCAAAAGTGCTGTGTGTGCAAGAGCAATAACTTTGATGGTATTGTCCTTGGTCTCACGAAGCGGGACAAATCCCGCTTGATTACTATGAATGTAATCTCCTAAGCATGGTTTCAGGCGGTTGGCAATCATTTTAGCATACAACTTAATATCGCAATTAAGAAAGGAAATTGGCCTATAGCTGGCACACTCCCCAGGGTCCTTACCAGGCTTGGGCAACAGAGTAATATTAGCAGTAAGGGAGTCCACAGGGAATGGGGGGCCCTCAGTAAGAGTGAGAGCAAAATTGTGCGAAATTGCTTATAATACTTAATGGGAAAGCCATCCGGCCCAGGACTCTTCCCGGATGGGGTAGATTTCAGTGCTGCAGTAAGTTCCTTCACTAAAAATAGACGTTCCACAGAACTTAAGACCGACTCAGGAAGGCGTTTTGTTTGGGACCTAGCCAGAAAGTCCACAATAGAAGGGCTAGTAGATGATGGTGCAGGATCTTCACTAGATTTAAAGTTATACAGTGCTTTATAAAAGTCACAAAATGATCCCGCAATACCAGGAAACATAACCTGAGATACTCCATGCATATCCCTAATAGAGGTAATATACTGGCTATTCTGTTTAATTCGAACAATACGCACCAACAATTTGACACACTTGTTCCCTCGCAAGTATTGAGCACATTTATGACATTTGAAAGAGCGAAGCTGTAAGGAAGAGTAGTACCGAGCAAGTTTATCCCTGGCGAACATTAGAGCCTTCAGAGAGGCAGCTTTCAGAGTACGTTTGTGTTCGTCCTCTAACCGCCGAATGTCACCCAATAGAGATTTTATATGAAGTCACTGTGTCTTCTTTTTAAATGCCCCTATTTTAATAAAGTCCCCTCTCAGCACGGCCTTATGCACCGCCCATACCACGGGGTAGCTGCCGAACCACAACTGAGATCAATAATTAGTCAAGTGATGCAAGATCCTAGTGCTTGAATCTTTATCTTCTAGCAGGAGTTCATTCAGAACCCAAGAACATTCAGTGCCTCCAGAGGAGTCAAGTAGCAGATCAATCCAAGTGGGGTCGTGGTCAGACTAAGTAATGGGTTGGATTGGAGCAGAACACAACAGATGGGCCAAATGCTGCTCCAAGAAGAGGCAATCTGGCCTTGTGTACCTGTTATGCCTATGCGAAAAGAATGTGTAATTCTTAGCATGAGGGAAAAGAAGTCTCCAAGCATCAAGTAAATGATATTCACAAAGCAAATCAGACCAGTGATGCAGAACCTGTTGAGAAGTAGAGGAGGTAGAAAACAAAAAGAAAACAGCGCACAAAGAGCCTCTAAGTGTAGCGGTAAGAATAAAAAATGCAGAATATGAAAAGTTACATAATGCTTTTATTGATCCATAAAATATCAGATCCTCTGACCAAAAACTCAACTGTCTAATAAAATCTGCAATAAATATGCAACATCAATAAGATATAAGGCAGAGATACTGGACAGCAACTACGGACGGGACCTATTGTGATGGGACATAGGATGCCAGATGGTTGCTAAATGTCACTCCCTGTAAAGTAAAAAAGAGAGTGTAAGCACCCTGGAAACTACTCTGCACAAATGGAGGAGTACAGAGGTTGGCAGGGTGCTAAACAGATTATATGAGAGAAGATAATAAGAAAAACCCGCAAAAAAAACAAAGAAACCCCCCAAAAAAATGCCACAAAAAAAAAACAAAAACAAAAATAACTCAGAAGGACGAGGAGGGAGAGAGGGAGCATAGGAAACTACAAGCAAGAACCCTAACTACGGCCAGGGACACGCAGGTAAGGGAAAAAGAGAGGCTGGGACTGGGGCTGGGACAAGGCAAGACCGCTGCAGATGCAGAGGGATGAAGGGCACTCAATAACTGAGCGCCGAGGCCCCGTTGGACGAGGCGTCTTATGGGCCTCGCGTGCGTCCTACGTCACGACGCTCGATGTCATAATAAAAAAAAAATAAAAAAAAAAAAAGGAGGAGGAACCCGGAAGCGGCCGAAGGAGGAGCGCGTCAGTCGAACACCCGCGGCCGCTGGGTAAAAGGTACGGACGTGACCGTTGCCCCACCCCGAACGGACGCCCTCCGGGTGGGCAAGGAGGATGGGCGATCAGGGTGCGCCGTGTGAAAGACGCGTAGACATTCGGGAGCGTGCACGTTGGCAGAAGGTTCCCAGGACCGTTCCTCGGGCCCATAACCTTTCCAATGGACTAGATATTCCAAACGACCCCGGCGTATGCGGGAGTCTAAGATGTGTTGCACTTCGTATTCCTCAAAGGTATCCACAATCACAGGTGGAGGACAGGAAGGATGATGGCCTGGGTAAGGGCTAGGGGTCCAATGTTTTAGTTGGGACACATGAAAAGTGGGATGAATCTTGTAAGAATGTGGTAGTTCCAGTCGGTATGCTGTTGGACTGATGACTTTGGAAATTGAAAGGGCCCAGGAAATGGGGACCTAACTTCCTGGTCGGGCAGGAGAGGCGTATGTGTGTTGATGGCAACCAGACCTTATCTCCTATTTGGTATAGAGGGCCGGGTGAGCGATGTCTGTCTGCTTGATTCTTGTAGGATTCTTGTGTCCGTGTAAGGGTCTTCTTTAATTCGGAGTGCAGTTGTTGCAATTCCCGAACAAGGTGATTGGCATCAGGCACGGTGGAGGATGGAGGTAGATCTGGTAAAGTGTTGGGATGGATCCCTGAGGCAGCATAAAAAGGGGACATCTTAATGGAACTGTGGTACTGGTTGTTGTACGTAAATTCAGCTAAAAGTAACAATCGATACCAGTTGTCTTGGAGATGGGAGGAGAAACAACGTAAGTATTGCTCTAAGGTCTGGTTTGTCCTTTCAGTCTGTCCATTTGTTTGGGGATGGTACCCCGAAGAGAGATGACTCTTGATCTGTAAGTTGGAACACAGGGCCCTCCAGAAACCAGACGTGAACTGGGTACCGCGGTCTGAAACAACTGTGGATGGTAGACCGTGTAAGCGATAGATGTTGTGGAGAAAAGCCTCTGCTGTTTTAGCTGTGGGCAGACCAGTTAAGGGTATGAAATGGGCCATCTTGGTGAAACGATCCACCACTACCATGATGGTGTTATGTTGGTTGGAAAGTGGAAGATCCACAATGAAGTCGATGGTCACTTCTCTCCAAGGTCCGGAAGGTGTTGGCAGTGGCTGAAGGAGGCCAGGGGGTCTTGTGTGACGGCTCTTAGTTCTGTGGCACACGTCACAAGAAGCCACATACTGTCCTACGTCTGCTCTTATACTGGGCCACCAAAAATGCCGTTGCACACACTCTAGGGTCTTAGTTATACCTCCATGGCCTGCTGAGGGAAGGTCATTGCAATGGTGGATTACTTCCTGACGTAGCGGGACAGGTACGAAAACAAGACCCTGATGGAAAAGAAGACCATTGGTATATGTCAGGGCATGACGTTGAACTAGGAGAGGTAATGGCTTGGTTTCCTGACGGAGTTTGTTGACTAAGTCACTAGTAATAAGCAAGAAATGGTGGGGTTGTAATATGGTGTCTGGAGGTTCTGGTGTAGAGTCCAGAGGGGGATGCATACGGGAGAGGGCATCCGCTTTCCCATTTTTGGCACCTGGTCGATAGGTAATTTGGAGTGGAAAACAAGAAAAGAATAGAGCCCAGCGGGCTTGTCTGGGGTGCAGTATGAGGGCAGTACGTAGGTACTCTAGATTGCGGTGATCCGTGTACACTGTGATCGGATTCTCTGCTCCCTCCAGTAGATGACGCCATTCCTCCAAAGCCTGTTTTATGGCCAGTAGCTCTCTATCACTGACGTCATAATTTTGTTCCGCTGGGGTAAGACGCTTGGAAAAATAGGCCACTGGGTGAAGTGTCCCCTCTAGCTCTGAACGTTGGGAAAGCATGGCACCTGTGGCGATATTCGAGGCGTCGACCTCCAGGAAGAAGGGTAAAGAAGAATTGGGTTGATGCAGTATCGGTGCTTGTGTGAAGGCTGCCTTTAGTTGGTTGAACGCCTCCTCTGCCTCCTTAGACCATTGGAATCTCTTCTCCTTCTTAGTAAGCCTAGTAAGAGATGCGATCAGACGTGAGAAGTTTCGTATAAACCGTCTATAAAAGTTAGAGAAACCGATGAATCGTTGAATGGCCTTTTTATCAGAAGGTATGGGCCAATCTAAGACCGCTGCTATCTTTTGCGGGTTCATTCTGATACACCCAACCGAAATGTTGAAACCAAGGAAATCGATCTCGTGAACCTCGAAGACACATTTCTCGATCTTGGCGTATAGGCCGTGCTTGTGGAGTCTGGAAAGCACGGTAGCTACGTGTTGTCTGTGTTCTGGCAAGGACTTTGAGAAGATTAAAATGTCATCAAGGTAGATGATTAGGAAGTGGTCTAGGAGATCCCTGAAGATGTTGTTCACGAAGCACTGAAACGTAGCCGGTGTATTGCATAGTCCAAAAGGCATCACTGTATATTCATAATGACCATACCGAGTACGAAAGGCAGTCTTCCACTCATCCCCCTCCCTAACGCGCACCAGATTGTAAGCGCTCCTTAGGTCGATCTTAGTGAATATACTGGCGACTGAGATACATTCTAATAATTCCGAAATGAGTGGGAGCGGGTAGCGGTTCTTTACCGTTATCTTGTTTAACTCTCGGTAGTCCACACAGGGCCGTTGCCCGCCGTCCTTCTTAGGGACAAAAAAGATCCCTGCTCCTGCTGGTGAAGTGGAGGGCCGGATAAAACCTTGTTGAAGGTTCTCAGAGATGTATGCTTTTAGGTGTTGGGCCTCTGGTCCAGAGAGCAGGTAAATGCGTCGGTAAGGAATTGCTGCTCCGGGTAGTAGGTCTATTGGGCAATCGAATGGTCGATGAGGAGGCAGAGAGGCAGCTTGAGCTTCATCAAACACATCGGAAAATGCTCGATAAGGTTCTGGAAGCAGCGTTGAACAAGGTAGGGACAGGAGAGTAGAACTCATGGTAGGTAGGCAGTTCTTTGCACAGAAAGCAGATGGAAAAGTGACATCTGAGGAGGACCAACTTATCCTGGGGTTATGGGTACATAACCATGGAAAACCCAGCACAATAGGGTACAGAAGAGATGGCAGTACATCAAAGCGTAGGCTCTCCTGGTGACCAGTGGAGAAGGAGAGGATGATAGGTATGGTCTCCAGGAGAATGGGACCGGAGTGTAAAGGACTCTGATCCGCCATCCGAACTGCCAGCGGCTGGCTCTTCTTTAGGAGTGGGATACCCAGGGTGGTGGCGTAGTCCTGGTTGATAAAGCATCCACTCGCCCCAGAGTCCACCATGGCACTAGTCTTGCTCTGCTGGTCACTCCACTGTAAAGAAACAGGCACAAACAGGTGAGGCGAGGTGGATTCAGAGATGGAGTTAAGTATGGATTTAGAAGCATAAAAGGTACCTGGCCTGGAAGGTGGGCGTACAGGGCAGGTCCTAAGGAGATGATTCTTGCTCCCACAGTACAGGCATAGTCCAAGAAGCCTGCGCCGTTCTTTCTCAGACTTAGAGAGCGGGCCTCGCACAGCTCCCACCTGCATGGGTTCCTCCTGGGATGCTTGGGATGCTGTGAGGTTCTCGGGAGTGGGCACCGAAACAGGGTTTGGACGTCGTACCGGAACCGATGGAGATGCGAGACGCTCGCGATGCCGTTCTCTCAAACGTCGGTCGATCTGGATGACCAGAAGAACAAGATCCTCCAGCCTGGAGGGTAGACTGATTCTAGCCAACTCGTCCTTTAGGGTCTCTGATAGACCGTACCGAAACTGGTCGAACAGGGCTGCCTCGTTCCAGTGGGAGTCACTAGCCAGGCGACGGAACTCAGTGGCATACTCCTCCACTGGTCTTTGACCCTGGGTAAAGGCTCGCAAGGAGGACTGCGCGGAGGTCGCTCTAAAAGGATCATCATATAAAGCCTCCATGGCTTGTTGGAACGACGACCAGGAATTAAGTATAGGGCTATTGGTTTGCAGTAGGTGGTACCCCCAGGCTTGGGGTTCTCCCGCCAGCAGGGTAATAGCCGTGCGTACACGGATAAAATCGTTGGCATACGTGCGAGGATTTAAAGTAAACAACAGTTGACAGGCTGTAATGAAGGATCGGTATTTGGCCCTGTCACCATAGAACCGGTCCGGTAGCAGAACCCTGGGTTCTCAGAGGTGCTGTTCGGCTGCTGCAGGTCCGGAGGGTCCACTGGGACCAGGTGCGGTGGGAGGGGGAGAGACTACCGGTTGCAGGTCATGCAGCTGTTGCTGCAACTGCCCCTGATTGACCTGTAAGCCACGCACAGACTGCGTGAGAGAGGAGGTCTGGTCCCCTAGGGAGGTGAGAGCCTCCATTAGTTTGGCGGGTTCCATCTTCTTCTAAAGTGGGCTCAGTTATTCTGTCACTCCCTGTAAAGTAAAAAAGAGAGTGTAAGCACCCTGGAAACTACTCTGCACAAATGGAGGAGTACAGAGGTTGGCTAGGTGCTAAATAGATTATATGAGAGAAGATAATAAGAAAAACCTGCAAAAAAAACAAAGAAAACCCCCGAAAAAATGCCACAAAAAAAAACAAAAACAAAAATAACTCAGAAGGACGAGGAGGGAGAGAGAGAGCATAGGAAACTACAAGCAAGAACCCTAACTACGGCCAGGGACACGCAGGTAAAGAGAAAAAGAGAGGCTGGGACTGGGACAAGGCAAGACCGCTGCAGACGCAGAGGGATGAAGGGCACTCAATAACTGAGCGCCGAGGCCCCGTCGGACGAGGCGTCTTATGGGCCTTGCGTGCGTCCTACGTCACGACGCTCAATGTCATAATAAAAAAAAAAGGAGGAGGAACCCGGAAGCGGCCGAAGGAAGAGCGCGTCAGTCGAACTCCCGCGGCCGCCGGGTAAAAGGTACGGACGTGACACTAAATCATAGTGGAGACATCAGTACTTCACATGAATACAAAGTATATATTCTGCGCTCACCGGATAATTCACTAATTATTGAGGAAGAAAAAATTAAATTGGAGAATGTAAAATTAGATATTGAAAAAACAGTATCGGAATTAAGACTGTATAAGGAACATGTTGATTTTGATAATATAAATGAGAATATAAAGGATGAAATTGAAAAATTGCAGAGAGAAATCATGGTTAGGAAAGAAAAAATATTTCCGTGATACACAGGATTTTGCTAATAATAAAATCTATACAATCTTTAGGGTGGAGGTACATCTGGTTCTGATTCTAGTAGTCAAGAATCAGGTTCAGATGATGAGGTTAATAGAAGAATAACAAGACGGATGGCTCAACAAAATCAGGCTTCTAATTTTTTATATGGAACACAGGAGGGAGAAGGCGAACAAGGAGGGGGAAATGGAAAAGGAAGAGGGAGGGGGGAAAGACAAAGAAAAAAAGAAAACGTAGTACAAAAAGGAGGGGAGATGAATGTGGATGCAAGTAAGATGATTATAAACCTTACGGATTTTAAACTTACGGATGCTCATGTCTCTTTACTCAATAAGGGTTTGTCATTTTCACCTGTGATAGATAACGACAGGTTTGATTGTGTGAAACATTTGCATCTTTTTTCACGTAAGGTTATGTTAAGGTATCTACATCATCGCCCACTGCATGATAAAGATGAGACTATTGATTTACAAGTTATTAGTGATTTGGAGGAATTATTGCTTGAAAATGATGGCAGTAAGTCCCAACAGAATCAGGAGGATCATTTTGGTGAGACTTTTTATACAAATTTAAGACCAAAATCTCAATGTATGCCCCCCGAGTCTAAATTCCCACCTTAACGTCTTTACTGATTTTGTAGAGAAAGATATGACAGAGTTATTGCAATTTGGAGGTCTAGAGGATAACTTAACTAAAGATGAAAGATATGCCCTAGAGGATTTTAACAAACATAGAGAGATAATAATAAAACCATCTAATAAAGGTGGAAATGCTGTATTAATGTCTGAAACTCAATACATCAAAGAAATTAAAAGACAACTTAGTGATAAAAATTGTTATAAGTGGCTTATGAATGATCCTACTATGACTATACAAAGGGAGATATTCTTGAAGTTAAGTTATGCTCTGGAAGAAAAATTGATAACTGATAAGGAATTTAAATATATGTATGTGGAATATCCGAAGGTCTCTATTATTTATATTTTACCTAAAGTGCACAAGTGTCTGAAATCGCCTCCTGGTAGACCGGTGGTCTCGGGTATTGGGGGAGTTACTGAGAATATATGTAGGTTTATGGATTGTAAATTGAGGTCATTTGTCCCTACATTGCCCTCATTTGTCCAGGATACAGGGGATGTATTATGCCGATTGGTTGGGGTGGAGGTGTGCAGCGACTCCCTTTTGGTTACTTTGGATGTGGAGTCACTGTACACTTCCATTCCTAATGAATGTGGTATTCGAGCATGCAATTGGTTTTTGGATATGAAGGGGGTTGATTTTGCCCATCAGAATGAGTTTGTGTTGGACCTGTTGCAGTTCATATTGACAAATAAATACAACCTGTTTCTGTGATAGGTGTTTGGTGTGGGACTTTTTTGAAATAGATAATTTTATAAAAAAAACTTTTTCCCAACATGATTGTTGGGATTGGTGTAAAAGTTTTGAGCTGATGGGGTATCAATTATTAGGATAAACTTTAATTGTGTTGCCCTTTTTGGGGCTCTCTCGTTCCTTTGGAGCACATATCAATTAATAAGACTTGGTATAGAATTAAAATGTTTACTATGGATTTTGTAGTGAAGTATTTAGGTTCTCTTTAACCCCTTAGTGACAAATGACTTACCAGGTAAGTCATGAAAAAATTTCAGTTAGTGACAGACGACTTACCTGGTAAGTCCAGGAAGTCATTCACTATAATGGAAAAAAAAAAAAACCATTGTCATTAAGTGCCGGCCACGTGCGCATGCGGCCGGTCACTAAGGGGTTAAATGTGTGCTCCTTTAAGGATTTGAGATTGCTCGAGGGTAGGGTTAAATATTTCACCAGATCAAGCAGTTACCTGAGTTTTTAAATTGATTGGAGGTTGTGACTTCCGTTTTGGTATTTAAGAGACCTGAACTGATATTTTGTATATGTGTCTTGAAAAAGCCCGCGAGACGGTCGAAACGCGTTGACCTTTTGTGACCGACCTTTTGTGATCCTAAACAACTTGTGGATGGTATGAATGTTTTATTGCCGGAGGGACTTGGAAGAGACAATTTGTAGCACGTTACATGGAGAATGACGAAGTGAACAGCAGGATACTTGGTATCAAGAATGTTTCTATAATAGTAACCACTGAAGAGACCGCTTGTTTACGATTTCCGGTGTATACTATGAAGATAGAGCAGCGTTATGCAGGAGCAGTGAGAGAGCTTCGCGTAGCTGCATGAAGTATATACACTGTTTACTCTCAGTCTGTACTCTGAAGATGAAGCAGCGTCTTGCGGTAGCAATGTGAGATCTCCGCTTGGCTGTATGGAATATGTGAGTACGTGAGATGTGACTTTATATTGCTGGTCTAAGTGTGGTGAAGAGATATAGTTGTTACAATACAAGTTATATCGGTGGAAGCGATTTCCTTGGGCTATGTACTTTGTGATTCACCTGGGATTCATCATCTTTGTGCGCTGTTTGTGACTTGGACTTTGTTATTCAGCTTTTTGTCCCTCCGGATAGCAGAATATATATAGAGAGATTTGTTTTTTTATATATATTTTTTTGTATAGATGCCGGCATCTAGTTGTTGGTTCTTGTTTTATATTGCAGGTTGAGGTGTGGGGATCCTTGGTGGGGGTTTTTGGGGGGTGATTTGGTCTCCACTGTGTTTTTTATAACCCCTTGAGTGCATCGCATTAAAGTGCATTTATATATTGGTGTTGAGTTATTATTATCACGGTGCCCGTGATTGTTGCATTTCCTTGTCTATCACCAGTAGGGGGCTTCCATTGGCTGCCTGCCTTTAGCCCGCCTCATATTGCCTATTTAAACCTGGATTGGGCACCAAGGGTGCCCTTTCGTGTTGTTTCTGACCTTATTCGCTATCACCATGTCCAGTGATAGTTGGGCCTCTTTTCCTGTGTTCCTGAGTTCCTGATTGCAGCTGTTCCAGTACCTCCTGTATGCTGAGTTGTTCCAGTCCTGGTTCCGGCCTAGTCCTCTGGGGTTGCAGTTCCTGCTGACCATCTTCACTGCTGTTTCCTGACCTGACTGATCGTTCTGCTGGTTCCTGTCATCTCCTGGCCTGTCTCCTGTGATCCTGGCGACCTTCTGCTTGGTCGCGTCGGCGACATTGCTTGTCAGTCCCAGCATACGGACGCTGGTTTGCTCCACAGCCTTGCGGCTACACAATTCAGTTGTTGGTCCCAGCGTGCGGACGCTGGTTTGCTCCAAAGCCTTGCGGCTATACGATTCCTTGTTGGTCCAGTGTGCGAACATGGGTTTGCTCCAAAGCCTATCGGCTATACAATTCACTTGTGGGTCCAGTGTGCGGACACTGGTTAGCTCCAAAGCCTTGCGGCTACATGATTCAGTTGTTGGTCCCAACGTGCAGATGCTGGTTGGCTCCAAAGCCTTGCGGCTATACGATTCACTTGTTGGTCCAGTGTGTGGACACTGGTTTGCTCCAAAGCCTTGCGGCTATACGATTCACTTGTTGGCCCAGTGTGCGGACACTGGTTTGCTCCAAAGCCTTGCGGCTACACGATTCAGTTGTTGGTCCCAGTGTACGGACACTGGTTTGCTCCAGAGCATAGTGGGCATCCGATTCCCTTGTTGGTCCCAGTGTGCGGACACTGGTTTGCTCTTAAGGTCTTAGTCACTACTGTCATTATCATCAGACAGCTATTGGTACCACTGGGCTGCCTTGCCCGGTATTGGTAAGGCCGGTAGAACCTTGCTCCGCATTCCTCTTGAGGTTGCCTTTCCCGGTATTGGCAAGGCCGGTATAGCCTACACTGCAGGTTACTGGGCTGCCTTGCCTGGTATTGGTAAGGCCAGTAGAACCTGGCACCGCATCCCATCTGAGGTTGCCTTACCCGGTATTGGCAAGGCCGGTAGAGCCTACACCGTGTATTAATTGGGGCTGCCTTGCCCGATATTTAGGTAAGGCCGGTAGAACCTTGATGCTATTCCATCTGCAGGTTGCCTTACCCGGTATTGGCAAGGCCGGTAGAGCCTATTATTCCATTGTCCCAGACTGTCCTGTCCGGTATATTGACAGGACCGGTAGAGTCTGTAGATTGTCATTGCCATTCACTCTTGGTATATATGTATGTAATTGCCATTCTAAGTGATAATCTTAATCATTTCAATAAAGTTGTGTTTTTACCTAAAACTTGTGTCTGAGAGTCGTAACAAACCGTGACAATTATTTATTATATATTTTTGGTACACTTGATCTGTTTACTTTTGAGGAGATGAGTGCCTTTATATGTGTCCTCTTTGTTTTTTTCTTGTCTTTTATTTTTCCTTAATTGTGTAGGACATGATGGCACCCCATGTATGATATACATGGTTCTCTCCCTAGGTATATCCTCCTGAGTGCCCAACCTATTTGATATTATTTTTTGTCTTGTCTAGCCATGTGTATATGAAGGCTCTGGGTTATCTGGTCTCAGCCCTAGTGGTAATTCCTTTTGCACAATTCTATATGCAGGAGCTGCAGATTCTCAAGAATTGGTCTAAGCATCAGTCTCATAGTCTCGAAGGATGCCAGTCCTCATATTGATTGGGGACTTTGGAATGGAGTAGAGAGTCTTCTGTCCATCAATGTTCTTGATCTTCGGGCAATCTGCAGTCTGGTCTCCTTCCCTTCAGGGATCCCATGTGACAATGTCGGCCTACATCAGCTGCCAGGGTGGGACCAGAATTGAGGCCTCATGGTCCGGGGTTCGCTGAAACTCAAAATAGGCAGAGTCTCATGTTCCATCTCTCTCTGATGTTCATATCCCAGGTAGACAACATTGTGCAGACTTTCTCAGACACCAACATCTGGATCCTTGGAACTGAGAGCTCAACCATATGGAGTTTGACTATATAGTTCATTTATGGGGTCATCTGACAGTGGGACTAATGGCCTGTTGGTTGAACCGCAATTTTTCTTAGTTGTATGCTTGATCCTGGGACCTTCTAGCTCTCGCAGTTGACGTTATGGTCATACACTGGCATTTTCCCCAAGCGTTCATGTTACCTCCATTACCCTTATTCCCAGGGTGTTTGGAATAAGGGGAATTGTTTTCAGATCTTCCTCCACTTCCAGATCTCTTGATTCATGTTTCACTGTGTCATCCAGAGGTGGACAAGCTTGTCTGTTGAAGCCAGCATCCAGAAGAAGAAGGGTTTTTCTGACATCATCAATCATCAATCATCATCATCATCATCATCACTACTATAATGTAGGCTTGCAGGTCTTTTTTATCCAAGGTGTATCATAGGGAATTGTGCTTGTTCGATACATGGTATGAAAACCGGGGTTCACAGCCATTACATTTTCATTTTTTGATCATTTTGGATGTCTTCAGGATGATCTTCATAAAGGGCTTGGTCTTAGCTCTATTGAAGTTCAAATTTCAGTTTTATTTTTCAGAGGTGTACCTCATTATTGCCAGATGCTCAGAGGTTTGTACAAGGAGTGGCTCATTCCTACCCAGTCTTCAGGATCTCACTTCACCAATGGACTTGAACTTAGTTCTGGGAGTACTACAGAAAGCTCCATTCCAGCCCCTGTCTTTAGTTTCTCTGCATTTCTTGACACTCAACACAACCTGTTAGCTACTGTGTCTTGTCGGCAGGTGGCTGAACTTCAGGCTTGTAAGCCTACCTTTTTGATTTTCTTCTCCGAAAAGGTGATTTTGTGGACCCCTATTGGACGCTGGTTCGCTCCACTGCCTTGCGGCTATACACTGATAGTCTGTTGGTCACCAGCGCGCGGGCGCTGGTTCGCTCCTTTGCCTTACGGCTCTATTACACATCTATCTGTTGGTCCCAGCATGCAGACGCTGGTTCGCTCCACTGCCTTCCGGCTATACCCCATTAGTCGGTTGGTTACCAGCACGCGGGCGCTGGTCTGCTCCTTTGCCTTACGACTCTATTACACAGCTATCTGTTGGTTCCAGCGTGCGGACGCTGGTTTGCTCCACTGCCTAGCGGCTATACACTATTAGTCTGTTGGTTACCAGCGAGCTGGCGCTGGTTTGCTCATTTGCCTTACGGCTCTATATACTACCATCTGTGGGTTCCCAGCAAGCGGGCGCTGGTTCGCTCCACTGCCTTGTGGCCAGCCATTGCTCTTAGTCTGTGGGTTCCCAGTGCACTGTCCAGTCCTAGACAACTAAGTTATTCCCTCGGTACTTAGTATGGAGTGTGCAGACTACCTGGTGTTACCACTGGACCTAGCAACCATTACCTACCATCACCACACTGTCATTGTCATCTGACAGTTATTTAGGTCACTGTGGTTGATACCTTCTCCTTGGGCTGCCTTGCCCGGTATATTGGTAAGGCCGGTAGAACCTGTATCATTCCATCCTGAGGTTGCCTTACCCGGTATTGGCAAGGCCGGTAGAGCCTACTATCATCATATTCCCTTAGGCTGCCTTGCCCGGTATATTGGCAGGGCCGGTAGAGCCTGAATCACCTTGTTATCTATAGGTTGCCTTGCCCGGTATATTGGCAGGGCCGGTAGAGCCTTTATCTTCCTGACTATCTATAGGCTGCCTTGCCCGGTATATTGGCAGGGCCGGTAGAGCCACCTATTCATTCTTGCCCAGGTTGCCTTGCCCGGTATATTGGCAGGGCCGGTAGAGCCTGTATTGCTAATGTCATTACCTACTTGCCGTTTCTATGTATTATATGTATGTGTATGAAATCCTATGGGATTATCTTAAACTTTTCAATAAAGTTGTGTTTTTACCTAACCTTACGTCTGAGAGTCTTAACAAACCGTGACAGACTTCTTGGATTAAGGCAGCCATTCTACAGGCTTGTGTCCTCAGGAAGAAGCTGGCCCACTTTTCAGGTTATGGCACCTTCCACCGGGTTGGTGGGTGCCTCTTGGGCCTACAAAATCCAGGACCCTGTTGAACAGCTGTGTAAGGCAGCAGCGTAGTTTTCTCTTCTCACATTTGTCGAACACTACAGGATCAGTGCTCTGGTTTTTGCTGAAGCCAGTTTTGGTCAGAAGGTCCTACAGGCAGTTGTGCCTCTGTAGGTGTCCTTCTTGGTCTTATTTTCATCAGTAGCCATGTGGTTTCCTGTTCTTTGGTTTGCTGTGTTGTGTCCGTTCACACCTTCTTGTTCCAGTTCATCTCTGTTAGAACTGGTCTGTGTTTTTCAGGGTTTTTCTCTTTCCCTATCTGGAATCTTGGTGATTCCTTTCTTCCACAATAGACTTAAGAGAAAAGGGGATTCTTGTGTACTTACAGATGAACCCTGTTTCTTAGTTCATATGGAACAGAGGACTTCCCTCCAGAGAAAAAAAAAAAACAAGTGTTTGAGTTCCAGGTAGGGGGTCCTTTTGTGTTCTCTAGTTCAAGGGGCTCCCTTTCTTGCTACTTTTCTGTGTTCTTTGATCTTTACTATGCCCTCCTGCTGGAGGATACTTTACCCCATGGTTCCTTTGTTCCACATGGACAAAGAGAAAAGCATTTTTAGGCAAGTGCACAAAAATCCCTTTTTAGATGACTGGATATTTTGGAAATTTGTATTGTTTGCTGTAGTGTAGTTAGTTTGCTTCAGAATTACTAAGAACAGGACAGGTTTGTGGAATTTATATCGCCTGACACATGGGACTTGTAGTTCCGGGTGCCTGGCAGGTACATTTTTCTCCCATTTAGCTCCGCTTCGGGCAAGCAGAGCCGGACCAACAGCCTGGTGAAGCTGCAATTTTTTTCCCCACTCTGTATCCCGGTGCTGACAGCTCCCTTCATTGAGTCTGTTGACTCAACGAAGGGAAGCTATTGCGAACTGCTCATGCGTGTGCCCAATGATGTCATCACGGCCTGCAGGGGCTCATGATGTCGAGTCTGGTTGGACCAACAAAAATACTTGGTGCACAGTTGAACAGAGTGCGCCAAGCCAGTTCTCAAGCAGCTTTCTTATGCTGGCCTGACACCAACATCACAAAAGGTGAGGGAGAGAGGCAGGCCGGCGGCAGCACTTCAGTGGAGGAGAATGAGCACAGTCTGGACTGGAGGACTCAAGAGGAGGCTTCATTGGATGGAGGTAAGCACTGGTCTGAGTGCCAGTGTGGGCAGGGTGGACACAGTGTGGAGGTGGACACAGGATGGACAGTGTGAAGGTGGACATAGTGTGGAGGTGGACACTGGATGGGCAGGGTGTGGCGGTTGACACACAGTGTATGGACATGGAGGTGGACACACAGGGTGTGGACATGGAGGTGGACACATAGTGTGGACACAGGGTGGGGAGGGTGTGGAGGTGGACAGAAGGTGTGGACACAAGGTTGGCAGGGTGTGGAGGTGGACACAGGGTGTGGACGCAGGGTGTAGAGATGGACACAGGGTGTGGACAAGGTGTGGACACAGGGTGTGGAGGTGGACACAGGATGGGCAGGGTGTGGAGGTGGACACAGGGCGTGGAGTTGGGCACAGGGTGTGGAGGTGGACACAAGGTGTAACATAGTAAATTAGGTTGAATAAAGACACACGTCCATCAACTTCAACCTTCTCCTCATACCCCAGTAACTGAGAATTTTATAGCTTTCCTGCTACCAATTAAATTAGTCTTTATCAGACCTTCCTGATCAGCCTACTGATAAACAGTATAACTCTGTATGTTCCCTTTTGAAAGAAATGTATCTAATCTTCTCTTAAATGTATCCATTGTATCTGCCATAACCACCTCCCTGGGCAATAAATTCCACAATTTAACAGACCTTACCATAAAAAAACCCTTCCTCTGCTGAAGTTTAAACCTCCTTTCCTCTAATCTCAAGGGGTGTCCCCTGGTCACCTGATCAGGCCTTGGAATAAATAGCTCACCGCAGAGATCCTTGTATTGAACTCTCATATACTTGTACAATGTGATAAGGTCTCCTCTTAGTCGTCTTTTCTCTAGAGTAAATAAACCAAGTTTGTTTAGTCGTTCCTCATATGTCAAGTCCTCCATTCCCTTAAATTAATTTTGTTGCTCTCTGCTGTACCTTTTCTAGTTCTAGTATATCCTTTTTCAGAACTGGTGCCCAAAATTGCACTGTATACTCAAGGTGAGGTCTTACCAATGATTTGTATAATGACAAAATAATGTTTCCACTCTTTCTTCGATGCCTCTTTTTATGCAAGACCGGATTTTGTTTGCCTTTGCTACTGCTGTTTGACACTGGTCACTGTTTCCAAGTTTGTAGTTGACAAGGATACCCAGGTCTTTCTCTAGCAATGAGTCCCCCAAAAAGATTCCATTAAGTTCATAAGTAGCCTTGGGATTGTTTCCTTCCAAATGCATGACTTTACACTTCCCCACATTAAACTTCATATTCCATATGTTTGCCCAATCAGACATTGTATGCAAGTTCCTCTGTAGAGAGAAAATATCCTGTTCTGAATTAATGACTTTGCATAATTTAGTATCATCTGCAAATATTGATATTTTGCTTTCTATATCTATTTCCAGGTCATTTATAAACATGTTAAGAAGCAGCGGACCTAATACTGAACCCTGAGGTACTCCACCCTCCACTTTAACTGTATTGGAGACGTTTCCATTTACAACCACACACTGTTCCCTATCCTTCAACAAGTTTTGTATCCAATTGCAAAGGTTATCTCCTAGCCCCAATTTCCTTGTTTTATACACCAGCCTTCTGTGTGGCACTGTATCAAATGCCTTTGTAAAGTCTAGATATACTACATTTACTGCCTTGTCATTGTCAAGGTTGCTGCTTACTTCCTCATAGAAGCGGAAAAGATTAGTTTGGCATGATCTATTCTTCATAAAACCACGCTGATTTGTGCCAATTATTTTATTTTTTGTGTTGTAATCCTGAATATAGTCCCTTATTATCCCTTGTAGCAGTTTTCCCACTACAGAGGTCAAACTCACTGGTCTATAATTCCCAGGTTCTGTTTTAGTTCCCTTCTTAAATACAGACACTATGTTAGCTCTTTGCCAGTCCTGTGACACTGAGCCTGTAGTAACAGAATCTTTAAAGAGTAAATATAGGGGTTTTGCTAACACTGCAATAAGTTCCTGAAGAACCCTTGGATGTATACCATCAGGACCCGGTGCTTTGTCGGTCTTAATTTTGTTCAGTCTTCCCATGACATCTACTTGAGTTAACCCAATATCTGTTAATTGTATTGTTTTATTTGTTACTTGCAGAGGCTGTTTTGCCATTTGTTGCTCCCTTGTATATACTGATTTAAAGAAAGTGTTTAAAACATCGGCCTTTTCCTTATCCTCACTAACCAACTCACCCATCTCATTTTTGAATGGTCCAATGCACTCCCTCTTAAGTTTTTTGCTATTTATATATTTGAAAAACTTTTTTGGATTAGTCTTACTTTTCCTTGCAGTTCGAGTTTCATTATCTATTTTTGCTACCCTAATTGCCTTTTTGCAGTCTTTGTTGCACTCCCTGTATTTTAAGAAAGAATGTTCTGCTCCTTCAGACTTAAATAATTTGAATGCGTTTTTTTTTTCCTTGCCATTTCCTCCTTTACATGTGTAGTTAAACACAGGGTGTGGACACAGGATGTGGAGGTGGACACAGGGTGGGCAGGGTCTGGAGGTGGAGTCTATATTGATATGAGGTGGTAGGCTATGTTTTCTTTTTGTACATATGTTTTTGATTTTGTAACTTTGTCTTAGGTTAACAACTTTTGACATTAGTATGTGGGATAGGATGTTTTTTTATGTCACGTCTCTAGGTGATTGATTTCACCTGCTTGATTGTTTCCACTTGAGCGGAAGCAATTAACTTGGAGACACCGGTCTTTGGGTGCAGTTTTTAACATTTTAACATGTATGTGAGGGCACGTTGGGGTATCTCTCAGAGTGTGTATCTGTCTGCTATCACGTGCCTGTTTAGGACAAGTAGATTGTCATGAGGGACAAGTAGATTGGGCTCCTGTTTTAGTCCCTTGGACAAGTAGTTTTTTTTTAGATTTCCACACCCCTGCCAGAGAAAACTCCTTCAATGGTAACATTGTTTTATTAATTTATCCTTGAGGAACACGCACACTCATGCGGCTTAGTCACATGTTTGACTCTGTTGTGCCATAACAGTTGATTTTGCTGTTTTTCGCATATACATCTTAACCCTTTGGGTGCCAGAGGGGTATGGAACGCATTGCTTTGCAGTGCGTTCCGTACCCCTCTGACACGCAAAGGGTTAATGTTGGAATGTGTTTGGGGGAGGGACCATATGGATATGAATATCAAACTATTGTTCTGTAATTGTACTAGAGAGCAAAAATGTGACACCAACACCTGCGTGGTTGTTATCCTCAAAAGCAAGCTATTAACCCTTTGCTTTGCAATACATTGGATACCCCTCTGGCACACAATGTTTTGAATACCCCTCTGGCACTCAGAGGATTATGTCATATTTGTTCTAATTTTGTGCTGGCCACACCCCTTTTCTTTTTGTTTCCTTAAGTGAAAGAATATCCCAGACATGGGCTCCCACTCCCATTTGAAGTGAATTTAGGAAGCCAAACAGGGGCAATCCTGGAGCACCATAGGGAGTATAAAATTCCAACTGATTTAATAGGGTTTTAACACCTTGAATGCTAGAGAGGACACCAGCACATTGCAGAGATTCAGTTGCACCGTAACACATTGAGTGCCAAAGAGGTATCCAATGCATTGCAATTGGATGCCTTTCTGGCACTCAAAGGGTTAATGACGAGGCCCACTAAAGGTCAAACTGTGCATATGGGGTTTAGCTGTTTTTCTTGTGCACAGGAGATTTACCTGACATTATGAGATTGTGCTGTTAGTGTGGATGGGAACAGGCTGATATGAATATGGAAATGTCTCCTCTGTAATAGCACAAGAGTGAAAACCATGTCTGAGCTGCAGGGAACATTGGCCCATATTTATAAAAGCAAACTTGATTTATTCTGGAGTAAACCAACTATACCATGGGGAACAAATAAAAAATATCATTAAATTCAGCTTTTAACCTCTCGAAGCAATGCACTGGAGAAGGGTTAAAAATCTCTATTCAAGTGCATTGGAATTTAGGAAGTTTTCTTTTTTTCACCAATGATGGGCCATTGTCCATAAGAACAAGCTAC
Source organism: Rhinophrynus dorsalis (assembly GCA_037306005.1). Taxonomy (NCBI): domain Eukaryota; kingdom Metazoa; phylum Chordata; class Amphibia; order Anura; family Rhinophrynidae; genus Rhinophrynus; species Rhinophrynus dorsalis. Next base: position 135,445,958 of record CM074723.1, on the reverse strand, counting down.
AACTTTATATTTGTTTGCACCTGTCACACTTCTTGGTTTTTGTCGCTTGACTTTTACCTACTTGTATTTGCTCAGATTTGCTTCAGCCTTTTGTTAATTTTTTGCATTTTTTTAAAAAAATTTTCTGTCTCCCCCTATTTCTTCTGTAAAAATTCAAGTGAATACATTGAAGGAGATAAATACCCATTACATATGTATTGGTTTTACCTCAGAAGTGTTCCTTTATTCATCTGCATTCTCTTCAATAACTATGTGGCAATTAGATTTCTCCTGGTATCACAGACTCATCTTTATGGGTATCTTTTTGAAACATCGCCCACTATTAGGCAACAAAGAAAATGGAGCAAAAAACATGTCACTGCAAAGTAAAGGGCAATCTCAGAATCTCGCCCACATCAAAAGGGCAAGATTCTGATATCGCAGGCTTAAAGCCTTGCACATTGTAATAGTTAAAGTTGAAAGTTATAACCTACATGCTGCACACACTGATGGACCTCAGAGTGATTCACTACAACAATTATTTTAATGGATATAGGAATCACACATCCAACCGCTGCTAGTGCTAGTACATCCATATTTGCTAACCCTTTTAGCAAGAGAGGGGTAGACTTGCTCTGGAACCACTCTCACGCTCAAAGTGTTAACATACATGAAGGTAAGCACTAGTAGCGGTTGAATGTGTGATTCCTACATTCGTTAAAACCATTGATGTAGTGAATCACTCTGAGGTCCATCAGAGTGTGCAGCATGTGGGTTATTATTTTCAATGTTATGTATTATGCTGTGCGACGCTTTAAGCCTATGATATCAGAATTTCGCACTTTTGATGTGGGTGAGATTCTGATATCACCCTTTTCATTGCATTGACATGTTTAATATGACATTTTCTTAGTGAACCACCTTTATGTCTCTCCCACAGTAGATTGCAGTAGCATGGACAGCAACCTTGGGCTGTATGCACAAAAGAGAAGTAATTCTAGGGTAAGTCAACTGAAAATACCACATCTAGGATCACCTCTAGACCTTTTGTTAACTCTCTTGCTTGTGACCAAATGTTGCAACCACACATCTTGCTAAGAAACAGGTAAACAGCCAATTGTCCAATTACTTTTAGTCTCCCAAAATGGAGGGGCTATATATAAAAAGGGTTGTAATTCCTACATGGAATACAATTTATGGATGTAAATACCCTCAAATTAAAGCTGTGAGCCTACACCTTATCCACTTAGTCATTTTTACATTTCAAATCCAATGTGCTGGTGTACAGAGGCAAAACTCGTGTCGCTGTCCAAAATACTTATGGAATGCATTGTATTTGTTTGAGTGAACAATGAGTGGCATGAGAAAAATCCCTTCCAACAATCTTTTTTTCAAAAGTGATAAGGTCACAATGTTCTAATACCCCTGTGACTGTCAGACATGGTCAGAGCATGGTAGTCAACCCCCAACCAGTTGTAGTGCCTAACAGCTGCAGGCCCAAATATTTACTAGCCCTGCTCTTGAGACATCTTGACAGATAAGCCCTGTAGAAGTAAATAAAACATTTTTCAAAAGCAATAAAGTATAGGCATTTTGAATTTACGTATTCTGCAACAGTCAAAAATAAACATTAAAAATATATGATTTGGCACTATAATCAGTGATACATCTAAATGTATAATATCATGAAACTAATGACTTATGTAACATAAAACATATTTACTAAAATATATTTAAAACAATAAAAATGTGCCCAAAACAATCAGCTTTACACTAGTTTAGGAATACAAAACTATAAAATAGTTTCTGTACCATGTGTTCAATAATATCTGAAAAATATTAACATGCAGAGGAAGAAATTGTACTCTGAGTCTGTGCACAGATCAACAGTAACTAAAATGAATGGTAAAACAATTTGTCCCTCCGGGAGGCATAACCACCTAGCAAAGCTAGTGGGTAGGCAGCATCCTCCCGGACAGAATTTGCCAGAGCTGAAACAAAGCTCAAGCTGTGCACGTGCACAACAGGAGCGTTTCAGCCAATCAGGTGATCAGGACAGCCGTGCAGAGCGCGGAAGTCCTAATCACCTCAGATTTTTAAAATGGCAACGTTGATGGAGGACGCTATCTCTGTGTCTGCCACAGATAGAGTGGATGCTTCTTCCAGAGACAGCCCCATCAATGTTAATAAGCTTCATAAGAGAGCCTATCGTGCCAGGGATCTATCCTCTTCTTCTGAGGAGAAGGATATGTTCCCAGTTGATAAAAAGAAGAGAAGATTTCTTTCCTCATCCTCTTCATGCTCCTCTGAGGATAAAGATTTTGGTCCTTCTTCTCCTCAAGCTCGTTTGAGCAAGCGACATATTAAAGGGACAGTAACCACTAAAACAAAAAAGGTGTTCCCTTCGTTTGAGATATCTAAAAATGTAAAGCAAAAAAGGGACAGGTCTCGGAGTGCTGCAAGTCCCTCTACATCCTCCTCCTCCAGAGCGTTTGCTCATTCATCATCCCGAAGTTGGTCCGCTTCCAGACAGGCTTCACCTGAAATTGACTGGGAGTCTGAGGAGCTGGTTCGCTCTGCAGCTTCCACTGAAAGAGGAAAGCTGAGTAATACTCAGATGACAAGAGTGAGCCTTTTCGGTAAAGTGCTCCCGTCTAAATTATTCCATACAAGATGGGCAATCGAACAGGATTCGCAGGTCAGGGATTTTGCTAAACTAGCTTTCAGATCCCCGCTAGTAAAAGAGGATGACCTCCTCCTTAGGAGCCATATTGGTATTCCGGACATTCAGGCTCTAATGGCTCCGGAGGTGGATCCAGCACTGCTGTCCATTACTGGAAACAACGTATCCGTGGATACCATGGATCAGACATTGCGCAATATCCAGTATAAAGTTGCGGATGCTGCTGGTCCTCTGTTACTTATGCTTGATAAGAAAAACACACAAAGACAGAGGGCGCCCAATAGTGCCTGTAAACGTGATTATTTAAGTAATAACCAAAAGCATAAAGGTTATACTCACAATTTGTAGTTGCCAATTACAAGGCATATGCCCAGAACCAGCACTTTAAGCTTGTGGAGAATTCAAAGTCTGTCTCCACTCAGATCTGTTTGTAGAAATTGTTCTAATGAAAACCAAATCCAAAGAAGCAAGATGATTAAAAAGAAAAATGTAGTAGGCTGCTAAAGTTTCTAAAAACAATCAGCTTTTTATTATAAAATAAAATAAAACAACAGACCAATTGAAAAAAATAATATAGTAGCGTAACGTTTCGCAGCTCTAAGGCTGCTTTATCAAACCAACTGGAATGTTATGTAAAATAATACTTTCTTTGTATTATTTTACATAACATTCCAGTTGGTTTGATAAAGCATCCTTAGAGCTGCGAAACGTTACGCTACTATATTATTTTTTTCAATTGGTCTGTTGTTTTATTTTATTTTATAATAAAAAGCTGATTGTTTTTAGAAACTTTAGCAGCCTACTACATTTTTCTTTTTAATCATCTTGCTCCTTTGGATTTGGTTTTCATTAGAACAATTTCTACAAACAGATCTGAGTGGAGACAGACTTTGAGTTCTCCACAAGCTTAAAGTGCTGGTTCTGGGCATATGCCTTGTAATTAGCAACTACAAATTGTGAGTATAACCTTTATGCTTTTGGTTATCACTTAAATAATCACGTTTACAGGCACTATTGGGCGCCCTCTGTCTTTGTGTGTTTTTCTTATATGAGCTTCCTGGATATGGATGTTGAAGAGGTGCAGCCATAGAGATACACACCCTGAAGTAGACCTTTGGGACGGTCCAAGTTCCCTAAAAGTTTGGAATTCAGTGGAAATATATGTTTCACACTGAACACCTTTTTTGTGAGTAGAGTCTATCTGGTAATATTCCAATTGTGAACTATCTACATACCACACTAGGAGCGCCTCCTCTCTTTGTGTTTTTCTTCTTTTATGCTTGATAAGGCAGAAAGAGAGGGATCTGTTCATAACCCCTCTTCATCATCTTTACTGGCTTCTAAAATAGCTCTTTTGAAAGCTACCAGCAGGGCCGTGCTCATTATTGGCCAATCATTCAATTATATTTCAAATATTCGCAGAACACGCTGGTTACACGCTGCAGGGATGTCTGACCTGGCCCCTAAGTCCCATGAATTTCCTAACCTTGAGGACTCTTTTCTTTTCGGCCCCGCCTTTATTCAAGAAGTGAAAGGCCGTTATAAAGCTAGGAGGTCCTTCTCTGAATTGAATAAGAGCTTCCCAAGTCGCAAGAAGCCCTTTCAGACCGAGGGCCATTCCTACAGGGCTACAGGTTTGTCCCGAGATGGAGCACAACAAGCCCAATTTCGCCATCATGGAGGAAAAGCGAAACCCTCAGGCAGCTACAGAGGAGCTCATGCCAGAGGAGGCTCATCTGGAAAAAGGAGGCCCATGTAGTCAGGTAAGTGGTTTCCCTCGCACTTCCCGAAATTGGTTAGATATAACCTCAGACAAATGGGTACTTCAGATTTTCAAAAGAGGCTTACAACTGCCTCTACTACGATTTCCTTTCCAGAAGCAGACTCTAGGCAGGGAGGTGAATCAGGTACTAGATGCATCTCTTTTCCTGGCATTAGCTCAAGGAAAGATAGAATTAGCAGATATGTCAAGTTCAGGGTGGATCAGTCCCCTGTTTCCCATCCCAAAATCAGACGGCACCTGGAGACCGGTAATGAATGTCAAGGCTTTAAATTCTTTCTTGAAAAAGAAAAGATTCAGGATGGAAGGTTTATCAGACCTTCCAGGTCTTGTGCAGAAAAACTTTTACTGCATAAAATTAGACCTCAAAGACGCCTTTCATTCAGTTCCTATCGCCAGAAAACACAGACGTTTCCTCAGGTTCCGCTGGAAGGGTCAAGTTTATCACTGGAATGTAATGGTGTTTGGCCTATCCAACGCTCCTTACACCTTCTCCAGAATAATGAAGGCTATTATGGCTCATGTCAGAGAAAAAGGGTTTCTATGCCTTTACTATTTGGACGACATTTTATTGATAAATCCAGACGTAGATACTATTGTTCAGCAAAGAGATTATCTAATTTCCCTTCTGCAAGACCTGGGTTTCATAGTGAACCTTCAGAAGTCTGTTCTGATTCCCACTCAGAATATCCTTTTTCTGGGGTTTATGCTGAACACCTCAGATATGTCCCTTGGGGTTCCCCACGACAAATGGGAGAAAATTCTGTCTCATTTAGTTTCGATTCTCTCGAAACACAGTTTGTCCCTAAGAGAATTGGCAAAGATTATTGGGAGGTTGATAGCCCTGACACCAGGTTTCGACGCGTCCCCTTTACTATGCAGGCAAAGTCAGATGTTTCTAGGAAACCAATTAAGACAGGGTGGCCTATGGGAATCAAAACTGGTTCTGCCCAGAGACGTAAGAAAAGAGATAAGCGCTATCTTGGACTCAGGAATTCCCCTTCCCCGCCCCCTTTTAGAAGGACCTTTCGATTTAACTTTGACCACAGATGCCTCCATTCAGGGTTGGGGAGCGTTCTCCAACCAGAATGCTATAAGAGGTACCTGGACAGTTCAAGAAAGGTCTCTCCACATAAATGTGCTGGAGTTGAGAGCAATAAGATTAGCTCTCCAAGGCCTAGTTTCTTTCAGTCCCCTAGGGGTGTCGATAAAGGTCCAATCGGACAACAGAACAGCTGTAGCTTATGTGAACCACAGAGGTGGCACAAGATCAAAAGTCCTTTGCCTCGAGGCCCTGGAACTTTGGTCTTGGGCTTTACTAAACAAAGTTCGAATAAGCGCAGTTTATGTCCCAGGAGAGGCGAACGAGTTAGCAGATTCTCTATCTCGTCAGCGCCTTTCCCTGGCAACAGTCCAATTGAAGACGGCCTTATTCCAATTAATAGAAAACAAGTTGGGCAGGAGACAGATAGATCTATTTGCATCCCAGACTTCAGCTCAGACTCACAGATTTGTAACCAGGACTTGGACAAAAGGAGCTTGGAAGATGGACGCAATGTCCTTTCCATGGACAGATGTTCCCGGCCTTTACGCCTTTCCCCCTCCATCTATTCTGATGAAGGTGTTGGAGAAGATTCGCAGGGACAGGGTGCCCAACATAGTTCTAGTCTATCCAATCTGGACCTCCAGACCATGGTACCCCTTGATCCAACCACTAATCAGGGGAGCCAAGGTACCATTGGGATGGACAGAGGATTGCTTCCTGGGGACCAGGGATCTCTTATCCCAGCTTCCCCATCTCATGTGGATTGCAGCCCTGGTAGGCTGTTAACTCACCCGCTACTGTCTGACCAGGTGTCGGATATTATTAATGCTGCATTATGGCCCAGGACTAGGGTAATCTATAGACGTATGATTGAGGAATTTAAGACGTGGGTAATTTCCTTCACTTCCCTTTCCCAGGAGTCTGATACCATACCTTTAGCTCTGGAATTCCTCACCTTCAAATATCATGCTGGATTAGCTCTTAGTACGATTAAAGCATATGGTTCTGCATTAAATTTTTTAATCCCTAATCTAACCCAAGATGCCCTTTACCTCAGATTGCTAAAAGGGTTGTCAGTTTGTCGGCCTATTACCCCAAGATATACTTCCACTTGGAATGTAGATTGTTTATTAAACTTTCTTAATTCTTTGGATAACAATAAAATTGACCTTAGATGGACAGCAATTAAATTGGCATCTCTCCTAGCTTTAGCACTGGCAGCTAGAGTTGCAGAAATAGTACAGATACATATATCTGAACCATGGTTGTCTAGGACACCCGGTGGATTTCATATCATTCTTAAAGGGAGACAGAAGACTTCCCATATCCTTCCAACACCTGTAGAGCTGGATTTGGTTCAGGACCCTGCCTAGCCTGGTTTATGTTTAGTTGATTTACTTAATTCCTACTTAAATCTGTCTGCTCCGGTCAGACAAGACTTTACACAATTATTTATTACCTCTAGAAAACCATTTTGGCCAGTTAAAGCTAACACCATAAGGGGTTGGATACTGTCCGCTATGTCTGCGGCGGGTATTGATGTGTCTATATTTAAAGGTCATTCTATCAGAGGAGCTTCAGTTTCAAAAGCAGTAGCAAAAGGCCTTCCTCTTCCCATTATTTTAAAAGCCGCAAGATGGTCTTCCAGTAAAACCTTTGAGATTTTACTGGAGACCATCTGAAGTAGAATGGTTACAGTTCCTTAGATCCACCACCAGGTACGTGCTATTCTACCCACTAGCTTTGCTAGGTGGTTATGCCTCCCGGAGGGACAAAACAGAGTTTGCAGGAATCTATGATCTGCAAACTTCCTTTGTCCTAGGGATGAGCATAACCACCTAGCAAGAGCGCCCTTCCCTCCCTCCCTCCCTGTTTTTATTCTGAAGCCTGGTGGTGGTAGATGAACAGTGGTTGTATTTATAAAATACTTTGAATATCTTTCTCTCAATTTCATTCTGTCTTTCACAGTTTACAACCGTCCTCCCAGACAGGACCAACAAGCCAAGGACCCACCTAAATAGATAGTCTGGATGTCAAATGGTGCTGTTATACTCATTCTTCGTCTTTGAGATGTGGCTGTACTTCTCATGGAGGCCCCTTCTACTTGTCCATTTAATTTAATCTCATCGAGAGTCTTCTTACCCTTTACAGGCTATTGTTTTTGCCAGTTCCTAAAGTCTATGTTTCTGTTTCCTCTTTACCCTGACTTATACTCATACACTTTATGATTAAGACGAGGATAAAAAAAAAAAAAAAATTATATATATATATATATATTTTTTTTTTTCTGTTGCTAGCGGTTACAGATAGTAGTTCTGTACACTTTCCGTTTTCTATTCTACACTTTGGTTTGTTCCATTAGGATGAGTTAACCATCCGCAGTTTCCCATTTTAAAATCTGAGGTGATTAGGACTTCCGCGCTCTGCACGGCTGTCCTGATCACCTGATTGGCTGAAACGCTCCTGCTGTGCACGTGCACAGCTTGAGCTTTGTTTCAGCTCTGGCAAATTCTGTCCGGGAGGCTGCTGCCTACCCACTAGCTTTGCTAGGTGGTTATGCTCATCCCTAGGACAAAGGAAGTTTGCAGATCATAGATTCCTGCAAACTCTGTTATTGTGCACTATCAAGAAAATCTATACGCTTACTCTGCTTGTATGGAAAATGCCAATATATATAGTAAAGGGATAGTAATGTATTTATATAACAAAATGTAATATTGTAGCTATTACCTTTATGGTTTGAGAGATACACAATGCTAAAGTTCCTCCCTCCCCTTTCCCTGATTTCAACTGTAAAGCTGACAGCAGGAGATTTCTGTTGGCCTACTCAAGGCGGCTCTTCAGCAGAGTCGAAATAGTGCAATGTAAAAATAAATACTTCATTGGAATGGTCTACAATGGTCTACAAAGTGTGTATGGTTTGCAAGCACACTTTGTAGACCATTCTAATGAAGGATTCCTTTTTACATTGCGCTGTTTCAGTTCTCCTGAAGAGCCACCTGCCAGTCCTGGGACCAGGATCTCCTGCTGTCAGCTTAATGCTAACATCAGTAAAAGGGGAGGGAGAGGTAGATTTTAGCTTTTTATATCTCTCAAATCATAAAGGTTTAAGAGATGGGACTGGGATCATTTAGTTTATTTTTGTGATAGCTACAATAATACATTTTGTTATATAAAGACATTACTAACCCTTTAATACAGTGGTTCTCAACCCGTGGGTCAGGACCCCTTCGGGGGTTGAATGACGATTTGCTAGGGGTCACCTAAAACCATCAGATATTTATATTTCGATTCATAACAGTAGCAAAATTACAGCAATGAAGGAGCAACAATTTTACTGTTAGGGGTCGCCACAACTTGGGAAATTTTATCAAAGGGTCACGGCACTAGAAAGGTTGAGAACCACTGCTTTAATGTCTCTGTGCAATAGAGAATCTTAATCTATACACACACACACACACACATACACATAAATAATGACATCAACCCACTTTTAACTGCATTTGTGCAAAAAATACCCAACTCATGCATACATAAACACACCAGCGCTAGTCTTAAGTCTATATATATATATATATATATATATATATATATATATATATATATATATATATACACATACACACACACACACTCTTATTATGTTTTAAATCTTTACTTAGATGGTATAACTAGTAAACCGCTTAAACAACATTCACAGTTACAGTTGTTTTTTTGTCCACTTCATCATTTTCTCATCTCACCGCTATCTTTCCCAGGGGATTCTATGTAGCAGGAGCCTTCGCCTGTGTGAAGCTGTCCAGTTTTATTTGATTGAGTTATTGGCTTTGTGTTTCATACTTGGTTTAATTTTCAGTCCACATGTACTGCTTTTCCGCAACACTTTTTAACTCCTTAAAGACCACATCACGTGCTATGACCGTTTATACTCTTAAAGGGATAGTAATACTTAAAATGTAAAAAAAAAATATGTTGTAGGGTTTATCCCCCTGAGTAAAACAAGACTACTCCCACTGCTGAAAGGTGTTTCATTCAAAAGTTATTAATTTTCAAAGATGAATTTTTTTAGGTGCAATATCACAGTGGCCTGAAATTGTACAGTGGCGCTGTTACTACACCATCCTATGGAGATTTATGGTCCCGGGACCAGAGCTGTCCATAGGATTGTGTAGCAACAGCGCCACTGTACAATTTCAGGCCACTGTGATATTGCACCTAAAAAATTCAACTTTGAAAATTAATAACTTTTTAATGAAACACCTTCCAGCAGTGGGAGTACTCTTGTTTTACTCAGGGGGATAAACCCTACAACATATTTTTTTTTACATTTTAAGTATTACTATCCCTTTAAGGACCAGTGACTTTCATAGCACATCATGTACTTTTTTACAGCGCTCCTCTGGTGAGTGCTGTAAGTAAATGAAGTGTCTGAAGTTGAATGAAGTGGTCTCTCTTAGACCCCAACTCAGCCTGCCAGTACTCTTAACAGGTCACATGTACTGGAGCTTCGGAAAGGATCAAAGAGGTCCTTGAGGGCAATTAACTTCCCTGGCCCCTGGTCCTTAAGGGGTTACATTTCTTACTGAATATTTCCACAGGGAAATGCAGATCCATGCTGTCCTTACAAGTTACGTATCCCATGGTCTCCACCCATCCTTAAATTGATGTCAAACTTTAATATATATTTTACAAACTTTAAATATAATTTAATGTTTTTATTATATCAAAAACGTTTTTATGTTGCACCAGTAATTGGTTTCAAGATATCATACATTTAGGTGTTTCACTGACCATAGCTCGAAGTCTTGTGTTTTGCCTTTTAAACTTTAGTCAACAATAAGCATTGTTATATTTTTAATGAATGCTAACACATCATAATAATAAACCCCCACTTATCTTAATATGGGTAAAAAAAAAAAAAAAAAAAAAAAAAAAAAAACATGGGTAAAAAAAAAAGTGCCACTGAATATAATGTCTGCTAAGGCAGACATGTTTCTTTTGTTTGCAAAGCAATAAGGCCTCGATTAAATTGGCCCCGCCGGCAAAAAAAACAGAGGGAGGTATTTTTTCAAGAAGAGTATTTTCTTAAGAATGGTAAGATAATCAATTACCAGTGCTATGAAAATACCATGTCAGGCACTAAAGTTATCGCCCGATGGAACCCATTATAACAAGTCCAATATTGCCATTCAATTCAATGCGTTAGAAATAGATGTTAAGGGACCCATTTTAACAGGTGAAAATCTGCCCTCAGTTTTTTTGGGCACAGAGTCCACAATGCATTTTTAAACCTGCCAATGCAGGAATTGAAGGGGAAAAAAGGAGGAAATAAAACCCTAGGTGACCAGTGGATGTATTGATATGGGGCCCTAAGCCCTTATCAATACATCCAAAGTGTTATGTTAGTAGAAATAACCCTATGAGTGCAGTGGGGTTGCTTACCCTACTGGCACTCTCAGGGTTAATCCAACTAAGTTAAAAAGATCACATGAAAACAAAGGTTTACCTGTAATCCTGATGTCCAGCTGGGTCTTCAGCATCCTGGTCAGCTACTGTCCATCTTTTATCTTCCCTCTTCTTCTTTCTCTTCATTCCTGTCTTCTTATGTACTGATTTTCTTGTTTGTACCAAAGATGTACTTGAAAAAAAGGAAACATTTAAATATGCTTCAAAAATGTATGATTCCAAGATATGCGGTTGTTAACCCTTTGGGTGCCAGAGGGGTTAGAGCTCACACAAGACCAAGCACATAGCACAAGCACACCAACATTAACCCCTGCAAAGTCAAGCAAATTCACAGACAATGTCCATGCCCTACAAACAAGTCCTGGACAAACAGCTTACATCTATCAACACGCCACGGACAATGGCTTGACAAAGCAACACAACAAAATCCCTAACACCATACCCCAGAACAACAGTATAAGACACAACAAAACAAATGTACACACACAACACAGGACACCTGTCAATCCCAAAGCAACCCAAGCTCACCTTTGCAACATCATCAGCCAATGGAGACACAACGTGCTACCTGACAGATTCACAGCAAGTACAAACAAAATCAGCCACACCGCAAAACCCTTACTTGGACAACACATACCTTCCCATTGGTCACTGCCTACCTCATGACCTCACCTGGACAACACCCCACCTCCCCACAAGTTTGAACCTGTGGTACAACGTTCAGCATTGCTAATGTTTACCAGTATCTTTTTCCTTTGCATTAGATGTATTGTACATTTATTATCAACTGATTGGGAAACACGGGTTGGTGAAATAAGGTGCATTGCAAGTTTTTGAGCTATGTGAATTTTTTGGGCCTACACACGGTAGCCATTCTGATCGACTACATATTGAATGCACATGGCTAACGATTGTTGGTCTTTTTTGACTTAATGACGGTTTTACCATACTTCTTTGAATCGAGACCATATGTCTTGAGGCAGTAAAAGTGTTACAGTAGGTAGCTGGTGGAGGAGGCATGAAATCAGGCTAAAATTACCCCCCCACACACACCTTGTTATCTCTCAGGGCATTGCCTGAGCCTTTCTGTGGGAAAATTAAACAGACAATAGCCAGTCTCTGTTCAGAATGGTTCCCAGCCATCCATTGGCTGGGATGTGTGCTTAAGCACCTCCCAGCCAATCAGGTTCTAACGGGATGGATAAACCTGCTAGAAGCCGATGGTGAGCAAGCACACATCTCAGCCAATAGAAGGCTGGATATCATTTTGAGACTGGCCAAATAAAAGCCAGTTTCTGTTCAATTTTCTCACAGAAAGGTTTGGGCAATGGACCAAGAGGTAACAAGGGGGGGATGTTTAATCTGCCACCTCCGCCAGAGGTAGAGTCGGCAGCCTATTTTAACACTTTCACTGCCTCAAGACATAGTATATTTTGACTAACACAAGATATTTTTCTATTTGGGCTTAAAAAAGGAAGCAAAATGGATTAGAAAACTTTTTTCTATTTGGAGAAAAATCTAATGTTTTCTACTTGGAATCCCTACATGACTGTAACCCCTTGAGTGGTAGAGAGCTATGCATTGCTCTGCAACACATTGTCCTACAATGCATTGCATACCTCTCCGGCACACAAAGGGTAAACTTGGAATCAGATTTTTTTTGAAGCATATTTAATCTTCACTGTTTTCTTCTTTTCAGGTACATCTTTGGTACAAAAAAAGAAGATCAGAAGACAGAAGCTGAAGAGAAAGAAGAAGGAAGTATAAGATGACAAAAGAAGATGGCAGTGGATGATACTTCAGTGTTATACAGCTCTGGGTGTTAGGCTAGTGTTAGGGCTAGTATTATTGCACTTTACTGTTAGGGGTAGTGTAGGGTTAGTGTTTGGAAGAGTGATTGTGTGTTGAGCTCACGCTCGGTGCTTGACAGTGTGTCAAGTACCATTCGTTAGCACTTTTCCTTTGATGTTCCTATTACTCATGCTATTTAATTTGGGTTTTGGGAACTTAAAATGCACAGCGGACATTTGGTCACAAATCAGGTTCTGTGGCCAAACGTTTGTTGTGGTTTCAGTTGGTAGGGCAATTGAATACCAACCGTGACACAGTATGTGTACCGATCGGTAGATAGGTTTGCTCTACTGGCTGTTTTAGCGGCCACAATTGAATCAAAGCCTAAGAATCTAGTAATTAATTTAACTACCACTAGTATATTGAGCTAAAATTATTGATAGTTTGTTTCAGACAATGCATGTATTGATTAAATTCACTACTGTGTAATCTATGAAACACAAGACAAGGCATTGTTCCATGTGTTTGGAGGAAAGTTCAGTGCTTCTTCCCCCTGTTCCCTTTGTTTTCCACACTACTCAGGGTTTCTGATACCACCCTGTCTCGCTTGTGTACTTTCTTCATCCTCAGCCATTCATCTCTCCCACTGTCCACACATAATTAATTTCTTATTAATCCAGATGGATCCTATATTCTCCCAGCATCCTCTGAATTGATTTTTGATACAAATTTCTGCTGTTTCATTAATCTTTAAATGGATAGAAATGTCGCTTTACATGTTTTTCTCAGTTTGCAGTCCTTAAAAAGTTGAGGTTAATGCAAAAAACTGTATCTCTCAAACCGCAATGGTTTGAGAGGTGCAGGCATTTAAAGTTTGATTTGTCTTGCTTTCAGCTGTAAAGCTGTCAGCACAAGATCTGTGTCGGCCAACAAGGAAGCTCTTCAGCAGAGCCGGAATCTAATTTTTTTTAAACAGAATGACTGCATAGCAAAGATCTACCAAATGTGCCTGGTTTGCAAGCACACATAGTAGACCATTGCAATGTAGTCATTCTGTTTAAAAAAACGCAATTCGGGCTCTGCTGAAGAGCCTTCGTGCCGGCCGACAGGGATCTCCTGCTGACAGCTTTACAGCTGAAATCAGGACACATCCACATTTAAATGCCTGTATCTCTGAAACCATTGTGGTTTGAGAGATACATTTTTTTGTGTTAAACTCAACTTTTAAGGACAACAAATTAAGAAAAACATGTAAAGGGACATTACTATCCCTTTAAGCCCTTAAGGACCGGCCGCGCACACACGGTGTGGTCACTTAACGACCACGGAGCAAGAATTTTTTTTTAACCATTTGATTCTGGACTCCCTGAACGGCGTGCAGCCACACAGGGAGCCCAGAATTCCATGACGTATATGTACAACCTTGGTCCTTTAGGGACCGCAACCTCATGACGGACATGTACGTCATGCGTCATTAAGGGCTTAAACCCAGTGACTCAATTCAGTGAGTCAGTGGCTTTCAAGTTGGTTTCCATCGAACCTCTGCATTACTTGAAGAGGAACAAGAGGTTTCACAAAACAGTTTTAAGTAATGGCAGACAGACGTACATGGATGGACTCAGTATGCGTGGAATATCAAAACAGTGTAACTGAGCTTTTAGCAAGATTTATGTACTAAAACGTACTATGACCCACACCCTCTAAGAAAAAATAGTTTTTCATACTATTGTATGATAGCTGTTACCCAATGCATTTTTGTTTAATGATTTGGTCTTAAATTACCAATTTCAAATATAATTCATTTAATCCTGATACTATATTAAGCCCTGGCATGCTAGAGATATCACCAAGGTTTTGTGAAGCTATGCGATGAAGACTTCTCTGCCATCCAAGGGTTAAAGACTTTCAGTGCTAGGGTTCCACAGGGATTTAAAGTGAAACTAAATATTTCTCTACAGTTTAAGAGACATTTCAATAAGTGGATAAGAAACTAGCACATAAGCACTTCTGGACTAAACATACTCTTTATTTCATAGAATATCTCACACCTAATAATTCATAAATCAAGATGCACTTACACACCATATTACATTTAATAAAGCTAGTTATTTGTTTCTTGTACTGTCCCAATGACATTCAAACTGGCAAATGCATCAAATGTGAAGAAGTGTTTGTTAATCGTAAAATGAACTGTCACTGAGGAATCTGTTGCTTAGTCTGACTCTTTATATTGCTAGGATACATCCTTGTTGATGTATTTAAGGGTAAATATACCATTTGTCATGGTTAGTTGCTATATTTTTAAGTAACACGCCGAGTGGCAAGGTGAATGTCTCTGATGTTTTTTGTAGTGTTCCTTAATAAAGTACCTAAATTACATATTACTGGGTGCTAGGTTAGGGGAATGCCTGCTCTAAGCTTTAGAACTACTCACACTCCTGCCTGTGCCATTGATTAAAATGGGGCTTTTAACCCCTTGAATGCTAAACAGGTCTCCAGGGCTTTGCTAATGCACCTGAGACCAGTCTAGCATTCAAGAGTTTAAAAACTCTAATTTAAATCAATGGTAGTTTGGTATTTTTTTTAACAAAGTCTTTTAGTTTGTTTTAGTACATTCTGTAAAATTAGATCCTAGCTTCTCTTACCTCAAGATAAGTAAAATGTGGCCCTCCAGCTGTTGTGTACTACAACCTCCATCATTCCCTAAGGATGGATCTTAGTTGGGCCTAGGGAGTAAAATGGTTCTGGAGTAAATAAATATGTTTTTGATATGTAGTATTTGAATTAGAAAAGTATGCAAGTTGTTTTTTTTTTTTTTTTTTTTTTTTTTTTTTAATATATTTTATTTATGACATCACAGCTCATGGCATGGAAAAGCTGAAATTGTTCTGGCTCCTACATTACAAATGAGTGATTGTTATAAAGCTGTAGATATTTCTTTGTAACCTGGCTCACACTGACAAAATTTGTAATCTATTTTTAATAACAGCTCAAATTATAACTTTTTCAGCCATTCCTTTGTATGCTATGTTTGGATATGTTACAGCTTACCTTGCTTTCAGCATCATCTACAGTCGCGAGGCTTCAAGCATGCAGCAGGCCTCTGTTTTATGTGTTTGCTTCCTGTAGTCTCCTCCTACCTACTTCCTACATCTGAGCTGCTCCTCCTACTTCCTGTGGAGGGGTTTAAAAGGCAGACTAAGTCCTGACTCAGATGCTCTTGTGTTGTTGTTCATAGCAGTTCTGTTACCTTGGGCTCCGTGTAAGACCTGGCTAGTCTTCAATCCATTCTAGTGCTGAACTGTGGCTCTGTCTGACTATTCTTTTGCCTAATCCCTAATAGTGGACATCCAATCTGGTGCAGACTTGTGGCTCTGGCTGACTACCTGAACTGTGTATGACCCAGCTTGTCTGACTACCCCCTCTGGTGCTGACTTGTTGCTCTGTCTGACTATTCTTTCGTCTTTTCCCCTGGTGATCAGACACCCAATCTAGTGTGGGCCTGGGGCTCTGGTAGACTAAGCTCTGATACTGATTGCAGGAGTGAGTCAGTTCTCTCCATACTGACTGCAGACGTGAGTCAGAATTCGCTCCCTACTGACTTCAGGTGTGAGTCGGTACGCCCGTTACTTTGGATCAAGATACTGAGTTCCGGTTCCTGCTCCTGCTCATGGTTCCTCTTGAGACTACCAGTGGCTAAGGCCTGGTCTCTGGCAGTGTGGTCTAGCTCTGCAGCCTATTATTCCTGATAATAGTGCTTGCTGGCTGTTAACCCTCTGCTTGTTCCTGTCTATATATATATATATTTTGTTCTTTCTATTGTTTGATTAATAAATTGCAGTAACTGTACCGTACTGACTCCTGTACTTCTCTGGGTAACCGTGACAGTACACAAGGGCCATGAGTTCTGAAGGTGATAGCAGTGCAGTATTCCAAAGCATCCTGGATAGGATGGAGATACTGGGTCAAAGACTAGACCAGTTGTCTTTAGCCATACAGACGGTTTTGCAGTGTACTGCAAACCTTGAACAAATTTGTTCACAACTGGTGGCACCTCCCGATCCCTCCCGGGCACCAGTTCAGCCCGCCTCGGTTGATGCAGGCACAGTCAAGAAGCTAACGGGTTCCGCTCAACTCCCACAGTGGTATGGTGGGGATCCAGATGGTTGCCGTGGTTTCCTAAATCAATTGGGAATATATTTCAAGTTGGTACTATATGCGTTTCTGAATGAATGCAGCAAGGTGGGCTTCCTGATCTCTCTTCTCACTGGTCGGGCATAGGCATGGGCCTGGGCCAACCCGTTATGGGAGACTAATAAGCCTATTGTGCATAATTTCTCGGAATTCGTAAATTCCTTTAGACATGTTTTTGACAGACCAGGCCGCGGGGTGCTGGCTTCCAAACATTTGATGACCCCTCGGCAGGGCACACGCACGGTGGCTGGTTATGCCATAGAATTACGTACTCAGGCGGCTGAGGTGGACTGGAATAATGAAGCATTGATGGCCATGTTTTTCCAAGGGCTCTGCGATACAATGAAGGATGAGATCGCGGCACACAACTTTCCTAATGAGTTGGACAGATCAATCGTGTTTTGTATCTTAATGGATACTAGAATCAGGGAGCGTCCCTCATTTAAGATGTACATGCAAAGGTCCTCTGGCAAAGGACCAGGCCGTTATTCAGGCCCACCCTATCCTCCCTCACCTCCCGTGCCTCCTAGGTTTATCCCGAATGAGATGGAACCAATGCAGGTGGATGCTGTGGTTTGCGGGCAGCCTATTGTTGGGAAACAGTCACAAAGGCCTCTGGGCAATAATTCTGCTCCTGTGTCTGACCCACCCTATCCTCCCATGCCTCCTGACCTTGTCTCTGAGAGTGGTGAGCCTAGAATGGTTGGGGCCACCCGTTTGTCCCGGGAGGAGAGAGCCTTTAGGAGGAGGGAGGGCCTCTGTCTGTACTGTGGGAGATCTGGACACTTGTTGCACTCCTGTCCAGTACTTCCTGAGAGATGCTCAAATTTTCGACCCGGTAAGGGGCAAATGATTGGTGAAATCTCCTTGGTCCAGGAGAATTTGTTGAACAAGCCCATGCTGAAGGCTTGTATTTACTGGGCTAATAAGTTGATGTCAGTTCCAGCGTTACTAGACACAGGGGCTCCTGGCTGCTTTATTGATACGGCGTTTGCAGCCAGTAAGAATACTCCGTTGTTGTCATTGGAGTCTCCTTTGGCGTTTGAAGCCATTGATGGTAGGCCATTACGCATGAAACAGTATTGTTAACCCTAACAACTGGAGACCTACATACGGAAACCATGAAGTTCCAGGTGATTCATTCTCCTCATTATGCCATGGTGCTAGGATTTCCTTGGGTGCAAAAACATAATCCCAGAATGGACTGGCAAACTTGTGAGATTTTGTCTTGGTCTCCACGTTGTTCGAAGTATTGTCAGACTTGTCCCGTACTAGCCACCCAGGCACCTAGTTCACTCCTTCCGGAGGAGTACTCATCCTTTATTGACATCTTCAGTGAAAGTCAGGCTGAGGCACTACCTCCACACAGACCTTATGATTGTGCTTTGGAACTTTTGCCTGGTTCCACACCTTCTAGGGGTCATGTGTATCTCTTATCTGTGGAAGAGATAAAGTCATGGAGGAATATGTGTCTGATGTGTTGGATAGAGGCATTATTTGAAAATCCACATCTCCTGCTGGTGCTGGATTCTTTTTTTGTCAAAAAGAAGGACAGTGCTTTACGTCCATGTATTGACTTCTGTGGCTTGAGCAAGTTGATGGTGAAAAACGCCTATCCCATTCCGTTAATTACTGAACTCTTTGACTGTGTCAAAGGGTCAAAAATATTTACTAAATTAGATCTCAGAGTGGAATACAATTTGGTAAGCATTAAGGAGGGACACGAATGGAAGACAGCTTTTAATACCCGGAGTGGGCATTATGAATATTTAGTGATGCCTTTTGGTCTGTGTAATGCTCCAGCTGTCTTCCAGGAATTCATAAATGATGTTTTGAGAGAACTTTTACAAAGTTGCGTGGTAGTATATCCAGATGATATCTTGATTCATTCTCCTACCCTGGAGACGCACCAGGCTGACGTATCTAAAGTCCTGAGTCTCTTATGTGAGAATAAGCTCTTCTGCAAGCTTGAAAAATGTGAATTTCATAAGCCTCAGGTGACATTCCTTGGCTATGTTATTTCCGTGGCTGGATTTGCCATGGATCTGCAAAAACTGTTGGCCGTCCTTAATTGGCCTCGTCCTATGGGCTTTAAAGCAATCCAAAGATTCCTAGGATTTGCAAATTATTATCGGAATTTATTAAAAATTTTTCTTCTATTGTCAAACCTCTCACTGAAATGACCTGTAAAGGGGCCAAGACTACGGAGTGGTCCCAGGAGGCTATTGTGGCATTTGAGAAATTAAAAGCCTCCTTTGCTACAGCTCCAATTCTTGCACGTTCCGATCCCTCCTTACCATTTACCTTGAAGGTTGAAGCCTCAGAGGTAGGTGTGGGGGCATTGTTGTCTCAGCGTTCTGCTCCCGGGGAGAGGCCTCACATCCCTGTGAATAGTTCTCTAAAAAATTGTCTAAGTCTGAGAGATTATACCAGATTGGGGATAGAGAGTTGTTGGCCATAATTCTCGCTCTCAAAAAATGGAGACATCTCCTGGAGGGTTTGAGGTTTCCTATTCTGATCCTGACGGATCATAAAAATTTGATTTATCTTTCTGAGGCTAAGTGCTTGTCTGCTAGACAGGCTCGTTGGGCACTATTCCTGTCACGATTCAATTTCATAGTCCCCTACCTTCCTGGGTCAAAGAATGTTAAGGCAGACGCGTTGTCTCGACAATTCTGTTCTCCAACTAGGGAGGAAGATCCTCCTACTCCGGTCATTCCTGCTGATCGTATTCTTGCCACAATTCGCACTTGTATCACTTCTCCTCTGAGTGAGGAGATTTTGGCTACCCAGGCTGCTGCTCATGTTGAGAAACCCGAAGGCCGTTGCTTTGTGCCAGCACAATTGCACATTAAGTTACTGGAGACGTACCATGCGTCTAAAATAGCTGGTCACGTTCGCCGAGACCAATTGATATGGTCCTTGTCCCTTGTTTTCTGGTGGCCTAGTCTGAGAGCTGATTGTGCTGCTTTCACGGCAGCCTGCACAACTTGTGCCCAAAATAAGTCGCCCAGACAATTACCAGTGGATTTATTACAGGCAGTGGCCAATGGTAAAAGCCCTTGGTCACACTTATCGATTGATTTCATGGTTGAACTTCCGAGCTCTATGGGTTATACAGTCATTCTGATGATTGTAGACAAGTTCTCAAAGATGGCCCACTTTGTACCACTTAACCCCTTAAGGACCATTGACGTGGCAGGCCCGTCACGCTGGTCTGGCACTTAAGGACCAGTGACGGTCCTGCCACGTCACATACTTTTAATCACTGTGCTCCTGTAGGAGTGCGGTGAGTAATACCGGGGACTGAACTTGATCGCTGCAAGACTGGAGCGATCTCATTCAGTCCCTCTGTTTGGCGTGCCGCCCCACGTGATCAGTCACGTGGGACGTCATGTCAAAATCTTCTATGTGGTCCTTAAGGGACAGCACACCCAGGGACCGCTGGTCCTTAAGGGGTTAAAGGATTGCCTTCCGCTAAAAAGTTGGCGGTGGTGTTTGCCAGAGAGGTCTTCCGATTACATGGCATTCCTAAAGTCATTGTCTCCGATAGAGGAAGTCAGGTTGTGTCCCGGAGGACACTGGAGGAGTTTCTGCGCTCAAATGGGCTTTCAATTGGCATTCTCATCTGCGTACCACCCTCAGTCAAATGGTGCGGCAGAAAGGGCCAACCAAGCCTTGGAGCAATTCCTACGTTGCTACATTTCTGACCACCATGATAATTGGGCTGACCTGTTGCCTTGGGCAAAGTTTGCTCGGAACTGTGCTGTTAATTCTTCAACTAAGAGTTCTCCTTTTTTGGTCAATTACGGTTTTCAACCTGAGGTTCTTCCTGAGACCTACCAAGCACAGTCTATTCCAGCCCTGGAGGAGCATTTGAGGGCACTCCGTTCCTCTTGGGTGCAGGTGCAACGGACCCTACATGGTTCGGTACAGCAACAAAAGAGGCAGGCTGATCGCAGGCGACTGCCGGCTCCTACTTTCCAAGTAGGTGACAGGGTATGGTTGTCATCCCGTAATTTGCATCTACAAGTTCCTAGTGGCAAATTTGGGCAAAATCAGTCTGGTGGCTTATGCTCTGGAGCTTCCTGTTAATATGCGGATCCATAATGTATTTCACATTTCATTGCTAAAGCCCTTGGTCGGCAACCGGTATAGTACTGCTCCTGTTCGCCCTGCTCCCATGAGAGTTGCAGATCACGAGGAATACGAAATACAAAATATTCTGGACTCCCGTATGGTCCGAAGGCACCTATAGTACTTCATTCACTAGAAGGGTTATGGTCCAGAGGAGCGCTCCTGGGTTCCAGAGGTTGACGTTCATGCTCTTATCCAATCTGGTGCAGACTTGTGGCTCGGGCTGACTACCTGAATGGTGTATGACCCGGCTTGTCTGATTACCCCCCTCTGGTGCTGACTTGTGGCTCTGTCTGACTATTCTTTAGTCTTTTCCCCTGGTGATCAGACACCCAATCTAGTGCTGGCCTGGGGCTCTGGTAGACCAAGCTCTGATACTGACTGCAGGCGTGAGTCAGTTCGCTCCATACTGACTGCAGACGTGAGTCAGTTTGCTCCATATTGACTGCAGGCGTGAGTCAGTTCGCTCCATACTGACTGCAGGCGTGAGTCAGTTCGCTCCATACTGACTGCAGACGTGAGACAGAATTCGTTCCCTACTGACTTCAGGTATGAGTCGGTACGCCCGTTACGTTGGATCAAGATACTGAGTTATGGTTCCTGCTCCTGCTCATGGTTCCTCTTGAGACTACCAATGACTAAGGCCTAGTCTCCGGCAGTGTAGTCTAGCATTGCAGCCTATTATTCCTGAAAATAGTGCTTGCTGGCTGGTACCCCTCTGCTTGTTCCTGTGTGTGTGTGTGTGTGTGTGTGTGTGTGTATATATATATATATATATAATGTGTTTGATTAATAAATTACAGTAACTGTACTGTACTGACTCCTGTACTTCTCTGGGTAACCGGGACAGGATATAATTGTAATAAAAATATATCGTTTTCCATATATAAATAAAAAGTTACCTCTGGGAGTCATACCTAAAAGGTGCCTAGCCTCCTAAGAGAATAAAATTCCTTAAACCACTGGCACTCAGTGGATTAAATCCCAGAATTTCATAGAAATATCAATGTATTAGTATATAAAATATCCTTCTATAATAATTTGCTAAGTTTGCCAGAAGCCGTCATGCGCAGTAGAGACGGCTGCGTGCGCTGCAGTCATGCTCAGTACAGACTGCCCGTGCCGCTGCTGATACGGAGCGGGTCGTTCTGAATTCAGATTGTAGTCCTCTCTGCACACCGGTAGTTGCTCATAGAGGAATACGATCTGAATTCGGAGCTCCCCACTCCGTATTGGCCCCGATGCGGGCAGTCTCTACTGTGCATGACTATACCGCGCTGTTGCTGGGTGGCACTGTAGCCCTTGTACAAGGGCTCTTCAACTAGTATCTATATATATATATAAAAGAATAAGCCTCATTGCATAATTTATGGTTCCTCACACACAGAACATTTATGTCTCCTCAGAAAACACACACACATTGCACAGAATGCCTCATTACATAATTTATGTCTCATTAGGAGACACAACTCCCATTGGGCGATTCAATGGGGACATTACTGCTCCCATTGGGTGATTCAATGGGGGCATGTTTATCATACAGGGAGTTGGTCCGCCCCCTCCAGCCTGTCCACTACTATCCAACTGACAAAAAAAATAAATAGTAGGGGATGAAGTAGGGGATATCAATAACTTCTCCCGGTCCACACACACTCTCACTCAGGATCATGACCCCACAAACACACTGTGTCACCTCCCACATATAATTGTAACCCTCCATACACTCTGTTTCAGTTTGAGGGTGTAAAGTTTCCATAAAATACAAACTCAGGGATAAACTTAATAGCAACTCTTTTATTTAACTCTTCATCTCTTCAGTCAACCTCACTAACTGTCTGTTTTCAACTGTCACTCCTCCACTTCCTGCCCTTTCTCCTTAAAGTGAGAGAGATGCTTTGCTGTATGTTACAGAGGGCAAGCCTCAAACATGACTTTCTATTTGTTCCCTCAGCATATTGCTTCGTTGCCTCAACTAAAGAGCCACAGTGTGTTATATTGCTATGTTACCACAGCTTAAGTAAGGAGGAGTTACTGCTCCCATTGGGTGATTCAATGGGGGAGTGATTTAAATCATGCAGGGAGTTGGCCTGTCCCCACTATCCAGCCCTCCCACCACTATCCAAGTTACTAAAAAAACAAAATGGCTGCCACTCGCTCCTACACCACAGACACAAACACATCAGACACACCCACACTCAATCACACACACTCTCTCTCACACTCACACAATCACACACACTATCACACACATTCTCTCTCTCACACTCAATCACACTCAATCACACACACTCTCACTCACATACTCACACACACACACACGCAATCACTCACATGCAATCACTCTCTTGCACTCACACGCACTCACTCACACTTACTCACACTTACTCACTCTCACCCCGGGAGCCAGCATGATCCACCTTCCACCATAGTCTCACTCACTCACACCCCAGGAGCCAGCACAATCCACCTTCCACCATAGTATGTGCAATTACCTCATGCATTTCAACTACATGAATGAATGCCACTCACACTCACTCACACCCCGGGAGCCAGCACGATACACCTTCCACCATAGTATGTGCATTCACCACATGCATTTCAACTATATGAATGAATGCCACAGTGGAGGCATAAGTACAAACACAAACTCATTACAATGACACAAGTCACCCCCTTATGACTCACTTCTGTGTGTGTGTGTGTGTCTCTGTGTGTGCCTGTGTGTTCCTGACTGTGTGTGTTACATGTCTGCATGTTGTGCATTGCATGTATGCGTGTATGACTGTGTCGCTCTTTATGCATCTCAGTGCATGCATGTGCATTTGTGTGTGTGTCTCTGTGTGTGTGTGTCTTGCGTTTGTGTGTGTGCATTAATTCCCTATATAGCCTGACGGACAGCGCCGTCCCACATTGCTAGTATAATATAAAGCAATTGGGCTCTGACAAACCTATAGATACGAAAGGGAAACTGGGGCTAATATGTTCACAGACTTGAAACCTAAATCTAAAAGTATGTCCCCATTAAGTCTCAATCCATGAATACAATCATTCACTGAAGCTGTTTAGATTGGAATGAAATGGATATTTCTAAAGAGCAGATATGGGACTAATTTGACCAAAGAAGAAAGAATAAGGGAGGCAATATGGTCTTAATGAGTGAACAATATTATTTGATGGAATTTATGCATCAATTGAAAGATAAAAATCACTACAACCTTTTAAAATGTGACCGCACAATAGAGATTCAATGTTAATTTACGATGAAACTTGAGACAGCATTAGAAAAAAAAACAATATCAAGGGATAAGATTAATTAAATATGGATTCAGAACAGATCCAGTTTCAGGTGGGTGCCAAAGGTGAATTGCACCCAGCCTTATGTCTTCACTGGCCCCATGAACAGAGTTCCTGTTGGGGAGATAAGACATATCTTCCCAACAGTGACATATAGGTCAATGCCTCCTTCAGCACATATTATTATAGTAATATTTCTAGCTTTCACATAGCAAATAATAGACAGTGCCAGGATATGACGTCAGATACTGGTGCTCTGAACTCTTGGGTAAATTAAGTACTGCTCAGGGGCTGGATATAAATGTCTGCAGCAAAGATAGGCAAGCAGGAGGGGGGCTCTGGAGCAGATACACTGGGGGAGAAAGAAAGGAGGAAGTCACTGGAGGAGGGGGAAAGAGACAGAGTGGGTTGAAAAACTGAGGGATCTCCACTCTCCCCCAGTCTTTCAACTCCCCTTTCTCTCCCTCATCCAGACTCTCCCTTGGTTTTTCTTCTCTTTCCTCCACTGTTTTCTTGTTTTTTTCTCCTCTCCTTCCCTCAAGCTTCCACGTGTTTCAACCCCCCTCTCTCTACCTCCTCCAGTCTTTTCCCATTTTTTTCTACCCACTCCTCCACTGTGAAGGAGTGGGGTAAAAACAGAGAAAGACTGGAACAGGGAGAGAGATAAAGGGGGTGAAAGAGTGGGGTAGAGAAGAGAAACAATGGGAAAACACTGGAAGAGGGAGAGGGGGTTGATGGACTAGGAATGCTTGAGGGGGGGGGTTATTATTATTCTTTATTTATATCGCTCCAATTTATTCCACAGTGCTGTAAAGTAGGGAATAGACATACAGAGTATTAAATAGTACAAATCAAATGTGGAGAACATAAGGATCAGAGGGCCCTGCTCGTAAGAGTTTACAGTTTAGAGGAAGGTAGGTTGGACACAGAAGGAGTAAGTGCTATTAGGTGTAAGTGCCTCCTGCCACATGAACTGCTGGTCAGTGGGAGAGAGAAGTGCTGTTGAGTGCAGTGCTCCAGGGAAGGGGTGTGGGTCTGAGACTACCAGTGGGCAGTAGAACAAGGCTGGGATGCCATTGTATAGGGGATGGGGATCTGTGACTTCCAGTGGACAGTGGAACAAGGCTGGTGTGCTATACAGCATTTACAAGGGGGATACTGCTGGAAGGAGAGATAGCATCAAAGACTAGAGAGAATGGGACTGGAGGAGATAGAAAGGGAAGAGAAGGGGGATCTGGTGGGGGAGAGGAGTAAAAAACTGGGTGAAAGTGAGGTGAAAGACTAGAGGACATGGGGTGCAGGAGCGCTATAAAGAGAGTCTAAAAGAGGGTATAAGAGACCATGGAGGGAAATAGAGAATAAAAGACTGGGTGAGACAGGATAAAGACTGGAGACTGAAGGACTAATGGTGTCATGTAATGGGGCATTACCTTGATAGTTTCCAATAATGTTGTATTGCCCTGCTTGATTCATATAAAGATGTATTGCCTTGCTGTATACCTATATAATGGTGTATTGCCCTCCCCTGTCTCCTATAAGCATGTATTGTCCTGCTGTCTCCTGGTAATAGTTTGGCGGGGGGGGGGGGTATGGAAGTGTATATATGGAGTTAGTGTGTTTGGGAGGGTGTTGTGTGCACATGTATCTTTAATATAAACTGCAAGAGAGAGAGGGACAAAAACTATCAAGTTATTTCACAACTGGCCATGCAAGTATCACAGTGTACCTTGGCATCTTCTCTCTATCTGATCATGGGTGCAGGCTTGCTTTGCTGTGACGTTGCGCTTGTTTATGCATATGGATTCGATTTGCCTAATTGATTCACGACTTATAGTGTGCCTGCTTAAACTTCCCTGGGCCTAGTGTTAGTTGCCCTTATGTGGTGTTCCTGTTAGTACTCGTTACATTTGCTCAGTCTCATTGTGTAACGGTTTGTTTGACTCACAGATACAGAGTTAAGATAAAAACACAGTTTTATTAAATACAATAATACATAAAGAACCCTCACAGGTCCTGTAATATAACGCATATAGTACAGACACACGACAGGTTAATTATGCCCACACAGGTCCAGCATATCTATAGGAGGCAAACAGTCTATGCTGACACGGGACAGGCGAATGATAAGGTTTCCAGGTTCCAGCAATGCAGGAGTTAATGTTTAGAGGAAAGGAGAACAGTCCCTTGTGTTCTGGCAACCAGCTGCATCAGGAGACGCCAAGATAGAGTCCTCAGTATACTAGGCCACTGAAGAAATCAGGAGAGTTACCGGTGCTGACACTAGCAACAATAGCAACCGGTTATGACAGAGTGGAGCATAACCAATGGTAATGACCGGTGCTATAACGGAGGCAACACTTGCAACCGATATTGAGAGAGTGGAGCAACCCAATGGTAATGACCGGTGCTATAACAGAGGCAACACTTGCAACCGGTATTGACAGAGTGGAGCAAACCAATGGTAATGTACCAGTGCTATAACGGAGGCAACACTGAAACCGGTTTTGACAGAGTGGAGCAAACCAATGGTAATAACAGAAGCAACACTTGCAACTGATTTTGACAGAGTGGAGCGAACTAGTGCAATATACCGGTGCACTCACGGAGGCAACACTTGCAACCGGGTTAGACAGAGCGTAGCCAATGGCAATGTACCGGTGCTATAACGGAGGCAGCACTAGCAACCGGTTTCGACAGAGTGGAGCAAACCAATGGCAATATACCGTTGCAATAACGGAGGCAACTCAGCAACTGGTTAGACAGAGAGGAACAACCAATGGCAGAATACCGGTGCACTCACGGAGGCAACATAGGCAACCGGTTATGGAGAGGAGGACTAGGCCAGAGGCACTCTGAGCGGATGGAGGACAGGCAAGCACAGGGCAGAGGTGCCAAACAGTAAGGCACCAGAAGTCAGAATGTCGCCGAGGCGACTAGAACCACAATGGGGAACTGCCGAGTCGGGATCCAGGAGCAGGAACGTCAGCCAGGCCGGATCAGGACACAGGAGCAGGAACGTCAGCCAATCCGGGTCGGTACACAGGAGCAGGAACGTCAGCTAGGCCGGGTCGGTACACAGGAACAATCACTGGAGAGTAGTCAGGCAGTCCGGGTCAGTACACAGGAGCAGGAACAGGAGAGTAGTTAGGCAAGCCAAGTCGGTACACTGGAAACCTCAATACAAATGTAGAACTGGCACAGGAACACCACGAAAGGACAGTGATAAGGTGCAGGAGCCCAGTATATAAAGGCAATACTGGGCGGGCTAAACACAGGGCAACCAATGAGGACCTCACACAGGATAACAGAAAAATAAAAAACAAGGAATCGCAGGCACCGTGATACATTGTGACCCTTGCCTGGCTTCCAATTCCGCTCCGTGTTGACTCCAGTTTGTCTGACTACCCACCTCAGTTCTGACCTTTGGCTCTTGCTGACTACTCACTCCGTTTAAGACTCCAGCTTGTCTGACTACCCACATTGGTTCTATCCTGTGGCTCTGGCTGACTACTCGCTCCGTGTATGACCCCGGCTTGTCTGACTACCCACACCAATTCTGACCTGTGGCTCTGACTGACTACTCGTTCAGTGTTACTGAGGATGGTCTGGCTATTCGCATTAGTGGTACTGTGGATGCGGATTTCCACTCATTACCCTACTTGATTCTAATCAAATTGTAGGCTGCCCATAAAACAAGCTTAGTGAAAACTGAGGAACCCTTCAAGCGGTCTAATAACGCCGTTATCAATGGAATGGGGTACGCATTTTTAACCATCAGCTTGGTTAGACCTCTATAGTGGATACAAGGTCTAAGCTCCCCATCCTTTTTCTTTACAAAAAAAAAAATCCTGCCCCCGCGGTTGAGGAAGACTTCCTGATAATTCCTCTAGCCAAGGCATCAGTAATATACTACTCCATGGCCTGGTTCTCTTCTACTGACAGAGGGTAAGTGCAACCCTTAAGAGCTATCGTGCCTGGCATCAAATCAATAGCACAGTCGTATGCCCTATGCTGCGGCAGAGAGCTAGCCTCCCCCTTACTGAATACCACACGGAACGACTGTTACTCTGAGGGTTTAGAGGGGAAGGTACACAATATCTTAGTGGGCTGCTGTAGACAAGACTTCTTACAATAATCGGACCAAGATATGATGTCACAGGTTTTCCAGTCCATTCTGGGGTTATGTGTTTGAAGCCAAGGAAACCCCAGAATGACTGCGTAGTGTGGAGACTGAATGACTTGAAATTGTAGGGTCTCCACATGGAGAGCTCCTACTCTAAGAGACGGACAAGTCTCATGTGTGACATGGGATTGTTCTAATGGTCTACCATCAATCTCCTTAATAGCCAATGGAGAAACACGAGGCAACAAGGGAATATGGTGCTGCTTAGCGAATTCGCCATCAATAAAGTAACCTGCGGCTCCCGAATCAATCAGGGCTGGTGTTACAACAGAGGAGGCTGCCCAATATATTGCCACCTGTAATATGGGCTTGTTTTGTTTTTGGTCTTGGGACTGATTTATGCCACCTAGGATCTGTCCCCCTCAGAGACCCTAGATGCTTGTGTTTCCCGGACGTACAGGACAAACTCGTAACATATGTCCAGCCTTACCACAATACAAACATAGAACTTCTTTCCGACGGAAGGACCGCTCCTCCCTGGACAGGCATGTAAACCCGACTTGCATGGGCTTAGCCAGACTGACCTCAGCACTAGGAGGCTAGGGAGACGAGGGAGGCATGGGTGGGAGCCCCCAGTTTGGTGCCAGTCAAAACTCAAACCTTGGCTTATGGTCTTTAACCCCTTAAGGACCGGCGGTCCTGGGACATTTCCGTCCCATAATGACCGCATAGGAGCACTTGGACTCGCCGGTACACGTGACCTGTCGCGTGTATCGGAGCATCATTATGGGGCCTGATAGAGATCGCTCCAATCTTGGAGCTGTCAATTTCAGGCCCTATTTTTACTTACAGCGCTCCCGGTAGAGCGATGTAAGTAAAAAGTACGTGACGTACTATGACCTTGAGTATTTCAATGACCGTGACGGTCCTGGTACATCAAGGGTCCTTAAGGGGTTAAAAGGGGATCTTTCCCTGATGCAGGTATCAATCAGTATAGCAGAGGAAATTAATTGATCTAAATCCTCAGGCAACTCACGGGCTGCTGTCTCATTCTTGATAATATAATTAAGCCCTTGTGAGAAGGCCGCCACCAGAGCCTCGTTGTTCCAGTCTACCTCTGCCGCTAAGGTATGAAATTCAATAGCATATTCTGCTACTGTACGGGTGCCCTGGCGAATGGTCATCAGCTTTTTTGCAGCATAGGTTGCTTGGCCTGGAACATCAAATACTCTACGAAAGGCATCCACAAATTCTGTGAAGTTGGAAGTTATGGGTTTAGCCGCCTCCCATAACGGATTGGCCCACACCAATGCTTTGTCAATCAACAACGAAATCATAAAGCCCACTTTACTTCTTTAACTCTGGAATGCATTAGGTTCCAGTTCCAAAAAAATTCAGAGCTGATTAATTAATCCACGGCACAATGTGGGTTCCCCATCATATCTTAGAGGGAGTGGAGCGGCTCCGGACAGCCCTCTATAATTTGGGTTTTCTACCTGAGTGGTTACTACCGACGCTGAGACAGGAGGGACCACCGGTAGTTGCACAGGCTTATCGAGATGTGCTGTACAGTTAAGGAGCGTCTGCATTGCCATAGACAACTGGTCTATGCGATGTTCCTGAATATCCATTCTGGAATGGATATTAGGCAACTCTCAGCTACCAGTATCTGTACTTTCCGAATTCATGGCCCTTTCATACTTTCACGGAGTGACTGTGGAATAATGACACTGACAAGTACAGATACAGTAAAATCAATATCTTTATTAAAATTAGAACAGAAAAGATATGGAAAGCACCTCCCCAACCCTCACAAACGGATCCTTGAAGTAGTCTTGTCTTGGGCTGAGTCTTTGGTGGTTGCTCCAGCTTTGTATTACGGTGCCCGTGATTCTGCCTGAGCGACATTCTTACTTCCGGGTTTACCTTGGCTGCTTCTTATTGGCTCTGGGTTTTCAACCCCTCCCAGGGCTTGCCTTTATATACACCCTCCTGTCACTATACCGATGCCCTTTCGTGGTGTTCCTGACCAGACGTTTGTTGCTGTGTTCCTGTTCCATGTATGATCCGGTTTCGTCTGACCTTGCTCCTGTCTTCACTGCCCAATTTGTTTATGACCCGGCTTGCCTGACTACGATTCCCGTGACCGATTCCGTTGACTCTGCTCGCTGTGTACCGATCCAGGCTTTGTCTGACTACCTCTCTCTGTGTACCGATCCAGGCTTTGGCTGACTACCGCTCTCTGTGTACCGATCCAGGCTTTGGCTTACTACCGCTCTCTGTGTACCGATCCAGGCTTTGGCTTACTACCGCTCTCTGTGTACCAATCTAGGCCTTGGCTGACCTCCACTTTCTAGAGTACCGTTTCTGCATTGGCTACTATCCTAGCATTAGAATTACCGCTAGTGTTCCTGTCGCCTCCGGTCTTGTGTCCTATAGCCATTTGTTGTACGGTAGCCCGGTTGCCCTCCATACAGCCTGTGCCTTAGCGGTCACTTTTGGTTGCACTACCTTTCAGCCTGCACCCTTCCGTTGCCTCCGGTTGTGCTACTATACAGCCTGTGCCTTAGCGGTTAGCTCTGGTTGCATCACCTTTCAGCCTGTGCCTCACTGTTGCCTCCGGTTGCTCTACTATACAGCCTGTGCCATTCGATTATCTCCGGTTGCACTACTAGCTACCAGTACCTTCCTGTTGCCTCCGGTTGCACTGCTATCATGCCTCTGCCTTACGATTGCCTCCGGTTGCGCTATACTCAGCCTGTCATTACTGTTGCCTCCGGTTGCTCTGTTCAATCTGTGCCTTACTATTGCCTCCGGTTGCACTACTATACAGTCTATGCCTATTCCGGTTGCCTCCGGGCACATCCTCCGAGTAATTGTATCTGAGCCGTCACGTGGGCTGCCTATACCTGGTTTCCTGGGCAAGTCCGGTAGTCTCAACTGTCTCCCTGTTCCATTGGGGATTTTTGCCCTGCAGTACTTACCTCACCTAGGGCTCCTCCTGGCCAGTACTGCTGAGGTTTTGTTCCAGTTCCCGTTCCAGTTCTACACTCTGCATTACAGTTGTGTTGTACATACTTGTCTCTGTTGTACCCTGACCTGTGTCAGATCAGAAGAGCTTATCCTCTGTCTGGGTCTGGATCTGTGAAGGGCATCTCTGTTCTTTATTATTATTTAATAAAGCTGCATTGTTTTACCGTAACCAAATTCATTAAAACCGTGACACTTTGCTAGATTCAGGGGCCGCTAGGTTTTTCATTTAAGCAGAATTTGCAGCTCAGCATTCTATTTCTCTGTTACCCCATTCCACTCTGTTGGCTATTGAAACCACTGACGGGAGACCCCTACAACCGTCATGTTACTCATGAGACTCGTTCCTTGTCTCTAAGGGTAGAGGCTCTCCACTTAGAGACATTGCAGTTTCAGGTCAACCATTCTCCTAATTACGCTATTATTCTGGGATTTCCCTGGTTGCAGCTGCAGAATCTGAGGATTGATTGGAAAACTTATGACATTATATCTTGGTCCCCCCAGTATATGAATTCTTGCCTACAGCAACCTACGAGAATATTGTGTGCCTCTACCTTTTTACCTGCAGAGTACCAGTCCTATAGAGAGGTATTTAACAAGGTAGAGGCCAGTACATTGCTAACGCATAGGCCGTACAGTTGTACTGTTAATCTGGTTCTGGGTGCTAGACCTCCCAGGGGTCATGTGTATCCCTTGTTGGTGGAGGAGAACTGAGCCCTGGAGGACTACGTGGCTGATGCCTTGTCTAGGGGAATAATTCGCAAGTCTTCCCCTCCTGCTGGTGCAGGTTTCTTTTTTGTAAAAAAAAGGAAGGGGAACTAAGACCATGCATCAATTTCAAGGGCCTAATCAAGTTGATGGTCAAGAACGTCTACCCTGTTCCTTTAATCACTGAGCTGTTTGATCAGGTCAAGGGCTCTACAGTGTTCACTAAGTTAGACCTCAGGGCCGCATACAATCTTTTACGAATTAAGGAGGGCCATGAGTGGAAGACAGCATTTAACACACAGAGAGGGCACTATGAATATCTGGTGATGCCCTTCAGATTGTGCAATGCTCCTGCTGTCTTCCAAGAATTCATAAACAATGTCTTGAGAGATTTACTGCAAAGGTGTGTCGTGGTCTACCTGGACAGCATTCTCATCCATTCTCCTACCTTTGAGGATTGTCGTGCAGATGTGTCCTTGGTTCTCCAACTGTTGAAGAAGAACAAATTGTTCTGTAAATTGGAGAAATGTGAATTTCATAGATCCCAGGTGACATTCTTGGGGTACGTTATCTGCTTCTCCGGTTTAGCCATGGACCCACAAAAGTTTTTGGCTGTCTTGCAATGGCCGCTTCCGAAGGGGTTGAAATCCATACAGAGGTTCCTGGGTTTCACTAATTACTACAGGAGGTTTATACAAAACATCTCTAGTGTGGTCAAACCACTCACGGTTATGACTCAGAAGGGGCAAATCCTTTGGCCTGGTCACCCAGTGCCCTTCAAGCCTTTGAGAATTTGAAGTCTGCCTTTGCCAAGGCTCCTATGCTATCCCATCCGAATCCCACCCTACCCTTTACCCTTGAAGCTGATGCATCGGAGTCTGGAGTAGGCGCTCTTCTGTTCCAGAGCTCGGCTTCTGGTAAAACATTACTTCCATGTGGGTTTTTTCTAAGATATCATCTAAAACCGAGAGGCTGTATAACGTTGGCGATTGTGAACTTCTCGCCATTATTCTCACCCTAAGAGAATGTTGATATCTGCTGGAAGGGACGAGCATTCCGATTCTGATTCTGACAGATCAAAAGAATCTCACATATCTGTCTGAGGCCAATAGGTTGTCTCCACAACATGCCAGATGGGCCTTACCTCTCTGGCACTAAGAATATTAAAGTAGACGCCCTTTCCCGGCAGTTTGGGGTGGATTCCAAGGAAGAGTCTCCTCCGACTCCTATCATTCCCTCCGATCAGATATTGGCTATTATACGCACGAGTATTACCTCTCCTTTGGGGTAGGAGATATTGGCCGCTCAGGCCTCAGCACCTGTTGACAAACCCAGAGGGAAATGTTTTATGCCAGAGTCTCTATGTACTAAATTATTGGAGACTTATCATTCCTTAAGGGCAGCTGGCCACATTGGGTGAGACCAACTCATGTGGTCCATGTCTAGACTCTTCTGGTGGCCTAGCCTGAGAGCAGACTGTTCTACTTTTGTGTCCTCATGTTCCACATTTGTGCACACTAAGACCTTCCAGTGGAGTTCTTTCAACCCATTACTAATGGGAGACATTCTTGGTCTCACTTATCCATTGATTTTATGGTGGAAGTGCCAGTATCAGAGGGCTACACGGTCATCCTTATGATCGTGGATCGATTTTCCAAGATGGTTCATTTCATACCCCCTCCACGAGGGAGTTGGCAGAGATCTTTGCCAAAGAAGTAGTGCGTCTCCACGGTATACCGAAGGTGGTGGACTTAGATCTCGGGGGCCAGTTTGTGTCTCGTTTTTGGAGGTCTTTTTTGGACAGT
Source organism: Rhinophrynus dorsalis (assembly GCA_037306005.1). NCBI lineage: Eukaryota > Metazoa > Chordata > Amphibia > Anura > Rhinophrynidae > Rhinophrynus > Rhinophrynus dorsalis. Next base: position 135,411,923 of record CM074723.1, on the reverse strand, counting down.
CTAACGGTGCTGCTGAGAGGTCTAATCAAGCATTGGAACAGCTCCTTTGTTGCTTTAATTTGGACCATCATGATAACTGGGCAAACTTTTTACCGTGGGCAGAGCTTGCCAGGAATTGTGCTGTGGATTCCTCCTTTCAGAACTCCCCGTTTCTGATAAATTACGGGTTCCAACCTTCGCTTCTCCCTGAGACTTTTGAGGCACAGAACATTCCAGCTCTGGATGAGCATTTGCGGGCACTCTGCTCCACTTGGGTATGGGTTCAGAGATCCCTACAAAGGTCCATGCAACGCTATAAGAGACACGCAGACCATAGACTGTTACCAGCTCCGGTTTTCCAGGTGGGAGAGAGGGTGTGGCTATCTTCCCGTAACCTTAACCTCCAGCTGCCCTGTAGGAAACTGGCTCCTCGTATTGTTGGCCCTTTTAGGGTTCTCCGTAGAGTGAACCCTGTAGCCTGTGCCCTCGAACTCCCAGCCAATATGCGCATTTCTAATGTGTTTCATGTATCTCCGCTTAAACCCTTGATTTGTAACCGTTACACTACTGCTCCTGTCCATCCTTGACCTGTTCGAGTTGGGCATCATGAGGAGTATGAGGTGCAAAATATTCTGGACACTCAAAGTCATAGGCCAGGTGCAATATTTGGTCCATTGGAAGGGGTATGGGACTGAGGAACGCTCCTAAAAAAAGATTTACATGCTCCAGCTCTCCTCCGTGAATTCCACTCCCGCTTTCCTAATGGAACTAGCCCTCACCCATGAGGGAGAGGTCGTTAAGGGTGAGGTACTATCACAGTGTACCTTGTCATCCATGCTGGCAGTTACCCTTGTGTTTCTTCTCAGCTCTATCTGGTGATCACGGGTACAGGTGTGCATTGCTGTGACATTGCGCTTGTTTATACGTATGGATTCGATTTGCCTAATTGATTCATACCTTATAGTGTGCCTATTTAAACTTACCTGAGCATAGTGTTAGTTTCCCTTATGTGGTGTTCCTGTTAGTACTCGTTACATTTGCTCAGTCTCGTTGTGACCCTTGCCTGGCTTCCAATTGCGCTCCGTGTTGACCCCGGCTTGTCTGACTACCCACATCAGCTCTGACCTGTGGCTCTAGATGACTACTCACTCCATGTTACCGAAGCTGTTCTGGCTATTCTCATTAGCGGTTCTGTGGCTCGTGTTCTCCGATTACTACTAACTGCATCTAAGTACCGTGCGGTAGTACGCATATACCTCTCGGTGCTTGGTCCCTACCGGGCAGCTAGAACCAAAGGCAAGGTTCTTCATTCAGTTATCTCATTCCAAGTAGTGCAGGCCTCTGTCCAGTGTACAGCCTGGGTAGTGGACTGTGGGCTGTCCACTTACTAGTATCTGGGGCTCAGTGTAATGGTTTGTTTGACACACAGACACAGTAGGTTTGGATAAAACACAGTTTTATTAAACAATTAAGATCACAATAACCCTCACAGGTCCTGTAATATACACTTAATATAGTACAGCCACAAGACAGGTTATATATAGGTAAGCCCACACAGGTCCAGTATAAGTAAAGAGTCCATAACACATTATACTGACACAGGTCAGGCAGATCTTGTATGAGTCCCAGTGTATCGGTACTGCATGGGTTAATAGCAGACAGAGTGTGTAAACAGTCCCATGTGTGGTAAGGCCTTTTAAGGAGCTCACATAGGGTTGAGAGCTTAAGTACGAGTAACGACCAAGAATAAGTATACCAGACAATGGTGAACTGCCTTAGCAGTAACGGAGGCTGAGCAACTTGAGCACTGCCTGAGCAGTAACGGAGACTAGGCCACATGAACACTGCCGCAGCAGTAACGGAGACTGAGTGAAATTGACACTGCCGTAGCAGTAACGGAGACCAGGCAACTAGAGCACTGCCGTAGCAGTAACGGTGTCACAGTTTGTTTTGACTCTCAGACACAGAGTAAGATAAAAATCAAACTTTATTGAAAAGTTTAATGGGAACACTCACGGGTCCTGAACATACACATATATCACATGTACATAATGGATTCAAACAGTAGTATTTGCAAGATACAGTATGGTAGGCTCTGCCGGCCTTGCCAATATTCCGGGCAAGGCAGCCTGGAGGGTTACACGACAATCTGAATATGGCTCTACCGGCCTTGCCAACATACCGGGCAAGGCAGCCTGAAAGATGGCACAGAGGAATGGAGACAGGCTCTACCGGCCTTGCCAATATACCGGGCAAGGCAGCCAGGATGACAGAAGGACAGCTCCACAAATGCTGAATAGATGGAACAGCAGCATAAGATGGAACAGTGGAGCAAACCAGTATCGCCACCAGGGAAACCAAACCGGTTCTATACAATGGAGACAGCAGCAACCGGTGAATGAAGGGTAACAGTACCGTGTACTGGACAACAGTAAGCAAACCGGTTCTATATAGATGGATCAGCAACTGGTAATATGGCGTAAACCAGTATCGTGCATGGGACAACAGGAAGGCCCAACCGGTTCAGTCATACAGCGGAATCAGCAACCGGTAAATGAGGAGTAACCCAGTAACGTGTATTGGACAACAATAGCGTCTAACCGGTTCTATACAGCGTATCAGCAACCGGTAAATATGGAGTAAACAAGTACCACGTACTGGAAGACAGGAACGCCCAACCGGTTCTATAAGTGGAATCAGCAACCGGTTAATATGGAGTGAACCAGAATGGTGTAATGGACAACAATAGTGTCTAGCCGGTTCTATACTAGCGAATCAGCAACCGGTGAATGTGGAGTAAACCAGTACCACGTACTAGAAGACAGGAACGCCCAACCGGTTCTATAAGCGGAATCAGCAACCGGTTAAGATGGAGTAAACCAGTATGGTGTAATGGACAAGAATAGCATCTAACCGGTTCTATACTAGCGAATCAGCAACCGGTGAAATGTGGAGTAAACCAGTACCGCGTACTGGAAGACAGTGAAGCCCAACCGGTTCTATACAACGGAATCAGCAACCGGTGAATGTGGAGTAAACCAGTACCATGTACTGGACAACTGTGGAGCCCAACTGGTTCAATACAGAGGAATCAGCAACCGGTTAGTGTGGAGCAAACCAGTGATCAGAATGTCGCCCAGGCGACCCAATAGCCAGTTGATGAAGAGGATACAGCACAGGAGCAGCGGACAAGCCAGGACGCCCACTGGAATGACAGGACTGCCAGCCAGGTCAGGACAACGGCGACACGGGATCAGGAACGGAAGCAGGAACGGCAGCCCAACTGGATCTGGAATGAAGGCAGGAACCACGCAGGAGAGGCACTGACTACTGGAGAACGCCGACACTGGTAGCAAAGAGGAACAGGCCCAAGGAACAGGTACAGGAACAAGCAGGTGACTGCTTACATAGAGACACCATGAAAGGGCAACCAAAGGGTGCCTCAGCCCAGTCTATATAGGCAATACTGGGCGGGCAAAAGACAGGTGGCCAATGGAGAGTACACACACCTGACTGACAGCAGAAGTCAGCAATCATGGGCACCGTGATAAACGGAGACCAAGCCACGAGAGTGCTGCCGTAGCAGTAGCAGATACTAGGCAACTGGGGACTGCAGTAGCATAAACGGAGACTAGGCAATTGGATACTGCTGTGGCATTAACGGAGACAGAGCAACTGAGGATCTGTCATGGCAATAACGGAATCTGAGCCACAGGGGCACTGCCGTAGCAGTAATGGAGACTAAGCCACTTGAGCTCTGCAGTAGCAGTAACGGAGACTAGGCGACTGGACACTTCCGTAGCAGTAATGGAGACTGAGCAACTGAGCACTGCCGTAATGATAACAGAAACTGAGCAACTCGTCCTGGGAGGCACCCAACCTGGAACGGATAGTAAGGAAGGCCAATAGGAATGTCGCTGGGGCGACACAGAGGCAACCGAGACCTAACTGCACAGCTGTTCACAGACAGCGAGAGAGAAGCACCACCCTAAACTGGAGACCAGTCAGGACGTGCAAAGGAGGCAGCAGCCCAACCGGGCAGGATCACACGGAGCAGGAACATCAGCCAATCCAAGTCGGTACATGGAGCAAGAATGTCAGCCAGGCTGGGTCGGTACACGGAGCAGGAATGTCAGCCAATCCAAGTCGGTACACGGAGCAGGAACGTTAGCCAAGCCGGGTCGGTACACAGGAGATGAGAAGCAGAATGGTCAGGCAGTCCGGGTCGGTGCACAGGCAGGAGACAAGATGCAGAGTAGTCAGCAGGCCGGGTCGATACACTGAAAGCACACAATAATCAGGAACAAGCGCTGGTACTGGAACACCACGAAAGGGCACCGGAGATGTGCCAGAACCCAGTATTTAAGGACAATACTGGGCAGGACAATCACAGTTCAGCCAATAGGTGTTAAGCAGGAGTGTAGACTGACAGAATGTCACCAAATAGCACGGGCACCGTGATACTCAGATGGGGAATTGCTTATTATCTGTGTATTATCAATAAAGGTGGTTTTATCTCAATATACCTGTGTCTGACCTTCTTTTGTATTGCTCACCGTGACAGCAAGCCCAAGGACCGACCCTGGATGAGTATCCTAGAATTACCATATTGCCTAAAATTAATAAATTGATAAGAAATTCTCCTGGCCATCCAGAGATACCAGGGATCAGTGGACTGACTGACAGTGTTTGCCTATATGAATGTAAGCATTTAAAATGCTTTCTGAGAGTTTTACCCTCATATGTGGAAGACATGAGTGATGTGCTACATCACCTTATGGTTCTGGATGGGTTATTGTTTATATGGAGTCCCTGTACATGCCCATTTCTCAAAAGGGGGTGTAATGTGCATGCTCTGTATATCTAAATACTAGAGATATGGATTATTCACATAAAAATGAATTTATCTTTGATATGTTGGCATTTGTCCTCAACAACAATTATTTTTGTTTTAGGGGCAGATTCTATAGACAATGTCATGGAGTGGCTATGGGGGTGACATGACCCCAACCTACATATTCCTCCACTTGGGCTGATGGGAGCTGCATATTTTGTTGGGAATTTGAATGCCTTCTGGCTACTCTATATAGATGACACTTTTATGATTTGGGAGCATCCCAAGGGGGACCTGGAAGAATATGTATTTGATTTATATAATAATTACTTGAATATAAGTCTAACAAAACATTCCTGGATTTTAACACTTTTTTAAGGAGGAGGGAGTAACATAAGACTCTGAGCTTCCAGAAACATAGTTCAGGCAATACCGTATTGCATGCAAAGAGTGAACACTTACCATCTCAGATCTGTAGGATTCCATATGGGCAGTATTTAAGATTTCAGAGAAATTGCAATGATATCAAAGATTTTCTGTTACAAGCTAAAGAATTAACACAAAGATTTATAGAAAGGGGTTGTCCATTTGGACTATAAAGAAGGATTATCGGAAGCCATTACATCAAAATCGTGATGAGATTCTATTTAGTAAATTTAATATGGAGCATTTATCATGCACACTAGATGGCCTTGCAGGAGTCTTACTGAAACATTGCACCTTTTGACTCAAAATATCACTTTAAAAGACAATGTAGGTGAATGTCCTGCTTTGGCAAATTTGTGGGACAAATTGGTTAGAAGTTATTATAAAGGACTGGTTCTTGGGAGTACTTCGTTGGGTAGGAGTCAGATCTCAGGGACCTACAATGTGGAACATGTGACACCTGTAAATTAATTCAGCAGACTAATGTATTCATTAATTCTTTATGGTTCTAGGCAATATAAAATTAATAAGTTGATTAATTATAAGACAAAGTGTGTTGTGTAAGTTGCCCATGTAACAAGATATATGTTGGGAAGATGATCAGGGAATTCAGTAGAATTGCAGAGAATAAATGTGACATTGACAAGGGGGAAGATGCACTAAGGTTTGATAAAGAGGTGATAAAATGGCAGAGACTTCTCCGGTGATATCACTTTTCCAATTCCTATGTTAGTCTATGGAGCTATGCACTTTCTCCCGCTTGAGAAAACTTAGTGCATTGATTTTACAGAATAACATAGAATTGGAGAAGAGATATTACTGGAGAAGTTATCAGCACTTTATCACAGCATAGTGTATAACTCCCAAAGTCAATATGGATAGCCCTACAGTAAGGCATTTTTTTGATGAAAATCATGGAGGTAGTATCAGGGAACTTAAAGGGATAGTAATGTTTCAAAATAAAAGCAATTCCAATTAATATTCATAGTATTTGGGCCATGGAGAGTGTTATTTCAATACTGTCAAAGTTGTAGTTGAAGAGTATTTGAATGATAAAGTATCCCCCTCCCGCTCCTTTTACTGATGTAACAGTGCTCACCTCAGAACAGAAAGGAGGTGTCCAGATGGTTTCAATTAGCATAAAGGAAAAACCTGTCAAGGGGGCAGGGTTTTCATTGTTCTCACAGTAAGAAGATTGTCCCTTGCTTTGTGACTATCTGGTCTCAAGATCAGATTTCACATCTGAGGGGAGGTGGCTTACACTAGGTAAAGGGGCAGGAGGGGGATACTTTATCATTCAATTTCTCCTGAACTACAACTCTGACAGTATTGAAATAACACTCTCCACGGCCCAAATACTATGAAGATTAATTGGAGCTAGTTTTATTTTGAAACATTACTATCCCTTTAATGCTGTTCTTATTATTCATATTCAAAGGGATTTAAGGAGGAACAATGTGGATTGCAAACTATTACAATACAAAACCAAATTGCCTTTACAAAGTCCTCACAGCAAGGGCAAAACCATTTGAAATAAGATCAACTATGTTGGTGCCAGAATCTCTGACAATGGAGAGCAACTTTTTATATTATTCTATGCATCATTAAGTGGCGAATAAAGATTTTAGATGATAGCTAAAACTATGAATGCAGTGACATAATGGTTGTGGAATGACATGAATGATTGGAAATCACAGATAATTTATATTGATATACGACTAGCAACTTGTGAGTGGTATTTGGATCCTGTCCCCTTAGAGAAGCCTTTGTCAGGGTGAAGAAGGGTGAGACACGTAATCCCTTTATGTAATAGCTATATCCTTTTTGTCTTTGGGTGTTTGGGTTATTTTGGGATTTTTAGCCAAGCACTTGCATTTTATAAACAGAATCTCATACGGATTGCTGCAGAATGTTTGTCTTTAATGGCTCTAATCAGTGACATGCAGATTGTATTTTATAGCAATATTTACTGAGCGTAGCCTTAATGGGCTCAAGACTCCAGGATGTACCAATACCAATTTTCTTACTTCATTAGTGTGCATTCCATATCACTGGAACGGCAAACATCATCTTCTTATTTAACTTTACCATGCTAACATCATCTGCCTATTTTACTTTTGCCATGTATGTAACTTTATCAGAGTTGTGCTCTTTTTGCTATTTATGGAGTGTATGTTGTGATCCGGTCTCTATATATTTATATAGAGAGTTTTTCATTATTTAGACCCTATTGTTAGGTTATGTTTCTCAGGCACTTAATATTGGGTGGTCTCTTTGTGTAGGATAAGGGTTGTTTTAGTTGCAACATTGCTTTGTTTTTAATGGTGGGTATATTTTGGAGCTGGGGGTTTCAGTAGTATCGATTTGCTTTACAATACATATATTTTGCATACTATAAAGTATTATATTTCAATGTAATTATTGGACTTAAGTAATTTCTAGGTTACTAGTATACTAGGCTGAGTGCCAACTAAAGATCAATCTGCTTTAACTTTTCTTTTTGTTGGTAGCTCATTGATATATGGCACCCCATACATGATAGATATATGGTTTAGCCTTTAAATGTTTATTATATAGGCATGTTCCTAGATGTATTTATGTTTGGGTAACACAATTTTTAACCTTTTGAGTTCCAGAGCAGTGTGCATTTGGTAGCCTTCCTGCACTCAAAGTGTTAATAGGATTGGAATCTTAATGGCATGTAAAGATCTCTTTATAAGAATTGCTATTAGAATTGACAAAAATATTGTCAAGAGAAATCTTATTTAACATGACATTAAACTCATAATACTATAAACACTATACACGCCTGTGGGAAGAAGATCTCTGTGGACAATATTTTTAATAGATGAGAGTTGGTAATGTGTTAGCCATAGAAGTACAGAAGGCACAAATTTAGTAAAGTTGATACCTTTATTGTCTAACTAAACAGATTTAAAATGCAAGCTTTCTAGACTTCTTAGGTCTCTTCCTCAGGCATGTTATACAGATAAATATGAAAACTTCTCTCTTAAATACAAGTACACATTACATTGTTTATAATGGAAATCAGATAAGAAAGTTAGTCCAGATACTGATTCTTTGATCAGTCAATGGTAGAGGATGCGATTTAAATTGCATTCTTCCTCTCAGGAGTCCTGGTATTTATGATCCCAGAGGAACCGTCTTAAAGGTTAATTCACAATTTGATAATGTGACAGAAACCCTCCTTGTCTATTCAACCCATAAGTCAAAGAATCAAATTGTAGCATTAATTTTACCTCCAATAATTTTTTGTCCCTCTGAGTGCTAAATTGTCCCATCAGTACAGTCAGTCTAATGTCCCTGACACTGTGTCCACTTTGGCAAAAATGTTCTCCCACTGGTGTTTCTGTCTTTTTGTTGTTAATGCTGGATCTGTGGGAATTAAACCTCTTATGTAAGAGAGTAAGGGAGGCTGTGGGAATATGTTCTTAAAGTCTTTCATCTTTATGTAAGGTTGCTTGAAGTTCTCTTGATAGTTTGCGCAGAGCTTCAACTTGGGGGTGGTAAGTGACCACAAGTGACACAAGGTTTCCTTTATGCTGTTCTTTGTAGCTCAACAGATCTTTTTTTTGGTATGTGAGTAGCTTTCTGTATCTGAATGTCAATAATGTCAGTGGTCCACCATGTCAGAACAGACGCAATTGTATCTAATGGCCTGGCTGTATATGATGGAGTTCTTTGTGTGTTTTGGGTGAAAGCTATCGTTTTTCAGGTAGTTTGGTCTGTCCGTTGGTTTACAGTACAGGGATGTGTGGATGGAGTTGTTCTGAATACTGATAGTCGTGTCTAGGAAGTTTGTTTGTGCGCGAGTGACTGAGTGTTAGATTGATACTGGGGTGGAATGCATTGTAATTTTAGTGGAATTTGAGAAGTTCCTCTTCACTGGCAGTCCAGATGATAAGAACATCATCTATGTAGTGGAGATAGACCAGGGTTTTTTTCTGCCAGGTTGACAGGAAATCCTCTTCTAACTTTGTCATAAACAGGTTGGCATATTGTGGTGCCATACGGGTACCAATTGCAGTTCCCATTTTCTGAAGGTAAAGGTCCTGTCCAAACTTGAAGTAGTTGTGGGTGAGTATAAACTGTATGAGTTTTGTTACTGGTTCCGTGGCTGTGTTATTTCTTTCCAGATATTCTTGGCATGCTGCTATGCCACCTGTGTGTGGAATGTTGGTATAAAGGAATTCTACATCTATAGTGGTAAGGATGGTGCTGTCTGGATTTGGCCCCAAGTCTGCTAGTTTGTTCAAGAGATCCGTGGTGTCTTGAAGGAAGCTGGGTGTTCGTTTTACCAGGGGTTTCAGGGTATTTTCTACCCAGCCAGAGATATTCTCTGTGAGTGTGCCAATTCCTGAAATGATGGGTCTTTCCGGGTTTCCTTCTTTGTGTATTTTTGATAACATGTAGAAAGAGCCTGCTTTTGGATCTGCTGGTATTAGGGGCACACTTACAGAGAATATCTGTGGTTGGGTTGAAAATACCCTGAAACCCCTGGTAAAACGAACACCCAGCTTCCTCCAAGACACCATGGATCTCTTGAACAAACTAGCAGACTTGGGCCCCATTCCAGAGAGCACCATCCTGAAGAGAACTTCAAGCAACCTTACATACAGATGAAAGACTTAAGAACATATTCCCACAGCCTCCCGTACTGTGTGTGTGGGTATTGTGAGGGTTAAAGAAACCAACTGTTAATTGGGATTTTCTCTGGCTTGTGTGATTAAGGGAAGTCACCTGGCTTCAGTATTACTATAAATACAGTCCGCAGGCTCTGTGATCCTGCTCTTTGAGAATGCATTTCTTGTGACTGCAGACAAGGGAAGAGGAGTTATAAAAAATCTGGAGTTGGAATAGAATCAGGAGTTGGAAATCAGCAGAGCTCTGAGGTGACAATAATTTCAAGGGAGTTACTGCATTCACATTGAAAGTTGGTTACTTACTTTAGAGTGAGCATTAGAGGACAGTATAAATCTTATTGAATTGTAAAACCAAGCATGAGTGATAGCAGGTTAGACAATCTCATGCAATGCACTTCTTGTCACATGTTTGAACACTTGGAGCAATTGTACCAGGGGTCATACCACTGTGCCAAGTGTGAGCTTATTTTCTTTTTAGAGTCTAAGATATTGGATTTAGAAAGAAATATTGCAACATTGTGAGATATTGGAAACCTGGAAAGGAGTTTAGAACTCACAGAGCAGGTAGTATATGGGGTTAGTGGTGAAGAGGGTGGAGTTGTAGATGAGGAGCAACAGGTAGGCAGCTGGGTAACAGTAAGGAGGGGAGGTAGCGGGCAGAGGAAAAGGAAGGACAGTTCTGAGTTGACTCAGTCCAACAGATTTGCAAGATTGCGTGACGATGTGGATGAAGATAGCTCAAAATTGGCAACACTGGAGAGGGATAATTCCTCTTGCAGCCAGGGGAACAGTCCCCCTTCCAGGCTAGATGGGATGCAGAGTAGGCAGAAACCAAGGCAGTTGGTGGTAATAGGGTAGATAGGGTAATCTGCTGTCAGGAACGTGAATGCTGAACAGTATGCTGTATCCCGGGTGCTTGGGTTCGGCATGTTGCGGACAGGGCTGACAGATTGTTGGGAGGGGCTGGAAGTGATCCAGCTATCTTGGTACATATTGGTACCAATGACAAAGTAGGAGGAAGATGGAGCTTCCTAAAGAATGATTTGAGGGATTTAGGGTGCAAGCTCAAGGCAAGGACCACTAAGGTAGTATTTGTTGAAATATTACCTGTGCCATGTGCCAGTGCAGGTAGACAGAGGGAGCTCAGGGAGCTTAATGCCTGACTCAAGCAATGTTTGTAACGGTTTGTTTTGACACTTAGACCAGCAGGTAAAATAAAACAATCTTTTATTGAAAGAAAATAAATACAAATGATCGCCCTCTACAGTTGACAGCAACAATTGCAAGCGATTACACAGTACACATAGCTTTAATATAATGGATAGAAGGCACCCAACATAGGAACAGAGAATAGGGAACTGGCCCCTAAAGGGTGAATGAGAACAAGTTGTCAGTCTCAGCTGTGGGGTTTGGCACGCCCGTGTGGTGTAGTGATAAACTGAGCAAATGTACACAGCACAGAGTTCATGTAATGATGGGTAGTAGATGTTCAGTGACCAATGTGAGTTATAGCAGCACAGGAACCCAAGATAGCAAGTGCAAGAGTATGTAGCCCCCACGGGCGTGATCGAGACTAGCCTGAGATGCGAAGCTGGCATTTTAGCCCCCACGGGCGTATAACCGGAGACCAATGTGAGCACAACACGAGCCAATAGCCCCCACGGGCGTTTACCTACGGATCTAGCAAGAGCTTGGAGCCTAACCTTGCCACCAATAGCCGCACCGGACACCTCCGTTATTAACCGTGAGACCAAGAGCCAAAGACGCCCAACCGGCCTAACAGGATAGACTACTCTGCAAACGTAACAGGGAGTCGCTGTCCAAGTAGCGGCCAACTCAGCAGCAGTAGACTTACAAGGTAACAGTTCTGTACTTAGAAAGGAGGTCCGGCCAGAGAGAAGCGGCACTGCAAGGGTTAATAGGTACATTTGAATCTCCCAGGCTCGGTATGGTAGCTTAGCTATGCAGCGTATAGAGGCTCGGTACAAGAGGCACAGCTTATGCAAGTCAGCAAGGAACTCTGCACTGATGGATGGGTTACCCAGGAGGGTAATGGTCACACTCGATCGGCACAGCAATGCAGGATTCAGAATGTCGCGGCGGCGACAACAAGCCAAGCAGGCCGCGATGATCTTGAAGCAGGAAGTCAGCCAGCCGGGTCGTAGCACGTAGAGGGTTCTCAGACAAGCCGGGTCGTAGCACGTAGAGGATTCTCAGACAAGCCGGGTTGTAGCACGTAGAGGATTCTCAGACAAGCCGGGTCATACACGATCAGGAACACTGGAGAGTAGTCAGGACAGGCCAAAGTCGGTACACAGGAATCCGGATACAGGAACACAGCAACAGTAAGTCTGGCTCAGAAACACCACGAAAGGGCATCTGACAGATGTAAGAGTCAGGTATAAAAAGGTCACCAAGGGGCGGGCCAAACCAAGTGAACAAATTACAGTCTGCCACAGATGAGAGTGACAGAATAATCACAGGCACTGTGATAATGTTGTAGGAAGGAGGGTTTTGTGTTCTTAGAACACTGGGCTGACTTTGCTCTTCGGTACAATCTATATGGAAGTGATGGATTGCACCGAAATGGTAGAGGAGCTGTGCTAGGGAAGCAATGCTAAGAAGCTTGGAGGAGCTTTTAAACTAGGAAAGGGGGGAGGGTATAGATAGCAAAAATGGGGTAGATAGAGCAGATAGCAACTGGGCCCAAGTAAATGACCAGGGGGGTGGAGAAAGGGTGGGGATAAATGTAGAAAATAGGGAGGAATTCCTAGTAAATGAAGATGTAGATAAAATGCATGTAGGGAGTGATACATATAAAGACTTCAAAATTAATTGTATGCTAGCAAATACAAGAAGTATGGTAGATAAAATAGGAGAACTAGAATTGCTGGTGGTTAATGACCAATTGGACATAATTGATATAACAGAAACATGGTGGAATAATGCACATGACTGGCTGTAAATATATCTGTAAATATAGAGGGCTATTCCCTGTTTAGGAGAGACAGGATTAATAGAAGGGGGAGGTGTGTGCTTATATTTGAAACCAGAGTTAAATCCAATTTTGAAAGGTGATATTAGTGGGAAACTGGCCAAAATGTGGAGTCCTTGTGGGTAGAAATTGAGACTAAATGTGGTGTAAAATTTTAAAAAAAAAGTGTTGGTGGGTATATGCTACAAACCACCAAATATTGATGACAATATTGAGGTCCAACTGCTATTGCAAATGAGGAAAGCTGCCCAGCATGGGCATACTACAATTATTGGAGATTTTAATTATCCAGATATCAACTGGAAAATGAGACCTGTCAGAGTGCTAAGGGTAGCAGGTTTGTGAGCATACTTCGTGTCACAAATGGCGGAAGTGCCGACAAAGAAATAACAACATATTGGACCTAGTGATAACGAATAACACAGAAATTATATCCAATATTAAGGTAAGTGAACATTTGGGAAACAGTGATCACAACATGGTTACATTTGAGATCATTTTGGCAAAGCAAAACTGTATAGGTTCAACCAAAACTCTTAATTTTAAAAAAGCTAACTTCAAATTATTAAGGGCTTCAATGCAACACGTAGACTGGGCTACATTATTTAAAGTAAAAAATACTGAGGATAAATGGTCAGAATTCAAATTTAGGTTGCGGAAATGTACCCAACAGTATATACCAATGAGGAACAAATGCAAAAGAAGTAAGTCACAGCCAATGTGGTTAAGTGCACATGTAAAGGAGGAAATGGAAAAGAAAAAAAAAGCATTCAAACCACTTAAGTCTGCAGGAACTGAACATTCTTTCTTAAAATACAGGGAGTGCAACAAAGATTGCAAAAAGGCAATTAGGGTAGCAAAAATAGAAAATGAAACTCAAATTGCAAGGGAAAGTAAGACTAATCCAAAAAAGTTTTTCAAAGATATAAATAGCAAAAAACTTAAGAGGGAGTGCATTGGACCATTCAAAAATGAGATGGGTGAATGGATTAGTGAGGATAAGGAGAAGGCCGATGTTCTAAACACTTTCTTTGCATCAGTATATACAAGGGAGCAAGGAATGGTAGAAGAGCCTCAACAAGTAACTAATAAAACAATACAATTATCAGATATTGGGTTAACTCAAGAAGATGTCATGGGCAGACTGAACAAAATTAAGACTGACAAAGCACCAGGTCCTGATGGTATACATCCAAGGGTTCTTAAGGAACTCAGTGCAGTGTTGGCAAAACCCCTATATTTACTCTTTAAAGATTCTCTTACCACAGGCTCAGTGCCACAAGATTGGTGAAGAGCCAATGTAGTGCCTCTATTTAAGAAGGGAACTAAAACAGAACCTGGGAATTATAGACCTGTGAGTTTGACCTCTGTAGTGGGAAAACTGCTAGAAGGGATAATAAGGGACTATATTCAGGATTACAACACAAAAAAATAAGATCATTAGCAGGAAATCAACATGGTTTTATGAAGAATAGATCATGCCAAACCAACATTTTCAGCTTCTATGAGGAAGTAAGCAGCAACCTTGATAATGGCAAGGCAGTTGATGTAGTATATCTAGACTTTGCAAAGGCATTTGATACAGTGCCACACAGACAGCTGGGGTATAAAATAAGGAAATCGGGGCTAGGAGATAACCATTGCAATTGGATACAAAACTGGTTGAAGGATAGGGAACAGTGTGTGGTTGTAAATGGGCAATTCTCCAGTACAGTTAAAGTGGAGAGTGGAGTACCTCAGGGTTCAGTATTAGGTCCGCTGCTTTTTAACATGTTTATAAATGAACTAGAAATAGATATAGAAAGCGAATTATCAATATTTGCAGATGACACTAAATTATGCAGGGTAATTAATTCAGAACAGGATAATTGCTCTCTACAGAGGGATTTATAAAAAATGGCAGGTTGGGCAAACAAATGGAATAAAAAGTTTAATGTGGGGAAGTGTAAAGTCATGCATTTGGGAGGAAATAATCCCAAGGCTACTTATAAACTTAATGGAATAATTTTACAGAACTCATTGCTAGAGAAAGACCTTGGTATCCTTGTCAACTACAAACTTGGAAACAGTGACCAGTGTCAAACAGCAGTAGCAAAGGCAAACAAAATCCTGTCTTGCATAAAAAGAGGTATTGAAGCAAGAGTGGATAACATTATTTTGCCATCGTACAAATCATTGGTAAGACCTTACCTTGAGTATGTAGTACAGTTTAGGGCACCAGTTCTGAAAAAGGATAAACTAGAACTAGAGAGGGTACAGCGAAGAGCAACAAAATTAATTAAGGGAATGGAGGACTTGACGTATAAGGAACGACTAGACAAACTTAGTTTATTTACTCTAGAGAAAAGATGGCTAAGAGGAGACCTTATCACATTGTACAAATATATGAGAGGTCAATACAAGGATCTCTGCGGTGAGCTATTTATTCCAAGGCCTGATCAGATGACCAAGGGACACCCCTTGAGATTAGAGGAAAGGAGGTTTAGACTTCAGCAGAGGAAGGGTTTTTTTACAGTGAGGTCTGTTAAATTGTGGAATTCTTCGCCCAAGGAGGTAGTTATGGCAGATACAATGGATACATTCAAGAGAAGATTAGATACATTTCTTTCCAAAGGGAACATACAGCGTTATACTGTTTATTAGTAGGCAGATCAGGAAGGTCTGATAAAGACTAACTTATTTGGTAGCAGGAAAGCTATGAAATTACTGGGGTATGAGGAGAAGGTTGAACTTGATGGACTTATGTCTTTATTCAACCTAATTTACTATGTTACTATTTTACTCTCTTTCAGACAGCCTCCCAATTTAAAACAACTGATGGTAAGGAGTGCCCTGAACAAAAATACAAAAAATGGCACATTACCCTGCCTACAAAGTAGGTGTGAAACCTGTGCACACATTTACACCACAGTCAAGATACCCATACCGAACACCCAGTTACACCATAAGATCAACAGTAATTTCACCTGCAAATCATCCAATGTAATATACCTCATCAAGAGTGCAAAATGCCCAACAGCTCTTTATGTGGGGGAAATGGGACAGACATTACATAAGAGGTTTACTTGCCATAGATCCAGCATTAACAACAAAAAGACAGAAACACCAGTGGGAGAACATTTTTGCCAAAGTGGACACAGTGTCAGGGACATTAGACTGACTGTACTGATGGGACAATTTCACACTCGAGGGACAGAAAATTATGGGAAGTAAAATTAATGTTACAATTTGATTCTTTGACTTATGGGAAGGAGAGAAGGAGAGTTTCTGTCACTTTATCACATTGTGAATTAACCTTTACGACAGTCCCTCTGGGATCATAAATACCTGGACTCCTCAGAGGAAGAATGCAATTTAAATCACATCCCAGGGGTGTGGAAATTAAAACAAAAACTACTTGTCCAAAGGACTAAAACAGGAGCCCAATCTACTTGTCCCTCATGACAATCTACTTGTCCTAAACAGGCACGTGCTAGCAGACAGATACACACTCGGAGAGATACCCCAATGTGCCCTCACATACATGTTAAAATGTTAAAAACGGCACCCAAAGACCGGCGTCTTCAAGTTAATTGCTTCCGCTCAAGTGGAAACAATCAAGCAGGTGAAATCAATCACCTCGAGACATGACATAAAAAACATGCTATCCCAAATACAAATGTCAAAAGTTGTTAAGACAAAGTTAAAAAATCAAAAACATATGTACAAAAAGGACACACAGCCTTCCACATGAAGACCTTGCCCACCCTGCGTCCACACCCTGTGTCCACCTCCACACCCTGTGCCCATACCCTGTGTTCAACTCCACACCCTGTGTCCAACTCCACACCCTATGTCTATACCTCCACACCATGCCCATCCTGTGTCCACGTCATGTGTCCACCTCCACACTCTGTGTCCACACTGTGTCCACCTCCACACCCTGTGTCCACCTCCACACCTTGCCCACCCTGTGTCCACCTCCACACCCTACCCACCTTATTTCCACACCATGTGTCCACCTCCATGTCCACACCCTATGTCCACCTCCATGTCCACACCATGTGTCCACCTACACACCCTGCCCACCCAGTGTCCTCCTCCACACTGTGTCCACCTTCACACTGTCCATCCTGTGTCCACCTCCACACTGTGTCCACCCTGCCCACATTGGCACTCAGACCAGTGCTTACCTCCATCCAATGAAGCCTCCTCCCGAGTCCTCCGGTCCAGACTGTGCTCACTCTCCTGCACTGAAGTGCTGCTTCCGGCCTCCCTCTCTCCCTCACCTTTGTGATGTTGGTGCCAGGCCAGCATAAGAAAGCTGTTTGAAAACTGGCTTGGCGCTCTCTGTTCAACTGCGCGCCAAGCATTTTTGTTGGCCCAACCAAACTCGACATCACGAGCCCCGGGATACAGAGTGGGAAAAAAAAATTCACGGCTTCACCGGGCTGTCGGTCCGGCTCTGCTTGCCCGAAGCAGGGCTAAATGGGAGAAAAGTTTACCTGCCCGGCGCCCGGAACTACATGTTCCTGGCGTCGGGCGATATAAATTCCATAACCCTGCATCCTCTACCATTTGCTGATCAAAGAATCAGTATCTGGACTAACTTTCTTATCTGATTTCCATTATAAACAATGTAATGTGTACTTGTATTTAAGAGAGAAGTTTTCATATTTATCTGTATAACATGCCTGAGGAAGAGACCTAAGAAGTCTTGAAAGCTTGCATTTTAAATCTGTTTAGTTAGCCAATAAAGGTATTAACTTTACTAAATTTTTGCCTCCGACAATATTTTTGTCATTTCTAGTATCGATTCCCTTTTTGTGCCCTATGTAGTCAGTTTCTCTCTATATATAATTTGTTGAGCTCTAATAATTAATTAGTCCTAAAATACAAGCAGATGATTTATCATATATACTGGTCCTTTTGAAGGGAGGAAAGCCGAATAATTCTTAACATTTTTACAAGATAGGTTATGTTGTTTTTTCCTTCTTTATTGAAGTTTGAGCTGTGTTGTGTCACGCACGTGTGATTATAAAGAGTATAAGCTCCATGTCATTAACCATCTATGTTATTCAGACTAACATATACTCTCTTTACATGCTATTAAGATCACAGTACTATTAACCGTTTGAGTGTCACAACAGTATCCAAAACATTGCTTCACAATGTGTTGGAAACCCCTCTGGCACTTAAAGGGTTAACATTTTAATTGTCACAGGGGTACCCAACGCATACCCCTCTGCACTCAAAGGGTTAAGACTTAATTTAGTGTGTGTGACTACATTTATATTATACTATATTGCTTTGCCTTTGTATCCAGACTAGTGTACTGTGCAAATGTCTTTAGGCAGGTGTGAAAAAAATGCTGTAAAGTAAGAATGCTTTCAAAAATGTTAAATGATAAAAGTAAACTATTAACAACTTGCATAGTGAGTGAACAGAAGAAAAATCTAAATCAAATCAATACTTGGTGTGATCACCCTTTGCCTTCAAAGTAGCATAAATTTTTCTAGGTGTACTTGCACACATATTTTTTAAGGAACCCGCCAGGTAGGTTGTTCCAGCTTGGAGAACTAAACAAAGTACTTCTGTGTATTTATGCAGCCTCAGTTGCTTTTCTGTTTTCATGTAATCCCAGACAGACTCAATGATGTTGAGATCAGGGCTCTGTGTGGGCCATAACATCACTCCAGGACTCTTTGTTCTTTTTTTATGCTGAAGCTATGCAGAAATGCAGCCCCGAACTTGCAAGGAAACTCCACCATGCTTCACTGTTGCCTGCAGACAATCATTCTTGTAACTCACCAGCCCTTCGGCGAACAAACTGCCTTCTGCTACAACCAAATATTTAACATTTTGACTCATCAGTCCAGAGCACCTGCTGCCATTTTTCTACACCCCAGTTCCTGTGTTTTCCTGCATAGTTGAATCACTTGGCCTTTTTCCCATGTCAGAGGTATGGGTTTTTGGCTGCAAGTCTTCCATGAAGACCACTTCTGACCAGACTTCTCCCAGTTTGAATCTCGGTTTCCCTCCACTGATTTAGCACCTCATCTGTGTTACCCAGCTTCGGACTCATGGCTAGTTTTACCCAGTCTCTTCAGCTCATCTGACAAGACTCTCTCTGGCATGTTCCTGTTCACCTTTTCACCTCCTTCAAGAGCATTGACTCAGAATGCACTTCTCGGTCTTCCCCTTAAACCTCCTCAATTTACTTCCTCTTATTCTAGTCTCCCTTCAGGTCCATCTAGGCCATTCACCTCTTCCTTCTCCACTTCATCTTCATCTTATCCTACTCTACCAGCTCTTGTCTGGTGATCTGTCACTATTCTGTCATTCACGTCTCCTTCAATTCTCCTTTGCATTACCCTGCTCTTGGCTATCTTCTAGCAGCTTGCCACTGTTCTGCAGCTCGCCTACTTTTATTTTTGTCTCCTCTCTGGTCCACCTAGGCTATGCGCCTCTTCCTTCTCGCAAGATTTCCATTTGAAACATGAACACTGGTAGGATGGGGGGGGGGAGGTTGTATTATTGCTCTTTGGGTACCAAAGGAGGCTAAAGAGGGAGAGGGGAGCTACTGAATAGTGTTTAATAACTGCCCATTGCAGAGAGTCAGAGGGGTCAAACAATTTTCTGCTCGTGTTATTTAGGGATCTGTGCTGATCATGGGTGTTGGTGAACTATACATATTTGGTATTTTTGTACTTGTGGGATTCAGGTCTTTTCCAAATAAATAAAACTTCGACAACCAATACAAATGTTTTTATATATAGTGTATGATTTTAGCAAAATATTTTTTTCCTGTTTTTGTAATTGTGACATCATAGATTGTCTTACAATGCAAAATTCACTTTGTGTGAGGCATGATGCAAAAACTCTGAAAAGAATGATATCTGGCCTACCAGATGTACCTAGAAAATTACCTATGGAATCATACCGAAAAGGATGGATAGCAAAAATTCTTAAAATTTGTGTGGCTTTCAAGGAATAAGAAATGGCCCAAGCCCCTACACTCAAAGGGTTAATGCCCATAAACTGGTATATTCTAAAGTTTATCCTAGGATCTGGTCGTTGTTCTTAAAGTGTAATGATGGTGTCATGTTCTGCCCTATCTTTTTATTGCTTGCCTGGTTTTTGTCTTGGTACTGTTTGCCAGATCCTTGTTTTCTAATTTGCAGCAGATGAATGTCTGCTTTCCAAAACAATATGCCACATATACCTTTCCATCATAGGTCTAATTATTAGGAACATTTTTGTGCAGGCAGCCTATGTAAAAAAAAAAGAAAAAGAAAACAGGAAGGTGTAATTTTGTGCTTCTGGCACCTCCTACCAGACCATATTAATGGGTTACCATTTTCCTTGGACAAGTAGTACCTAGTGAATGCAGTTATGTACATGTACACTTTCTGGAAACATTTGTGCACCTTTTTTATGTTTCTCTAGTTGGTACAAACATTTTCATATAAGCAAGTTATGTTTGAAAAATGCAAGAAAAATGAGAGCCTGTTTTGTGCTTCTGGTACACCCGCTCATATCAATGTGGGGTGGCATTTTTCTCGTAAGAGCAGTAGCTAAAGAGTACAGTAAGTAATTCCATAGTTTTCAAAGATTTCAGTACATTTGAAGAGGTGGAAATGTAAAAAAATATTTTTTTTCTTTAGCACCAGCTTCTGAAAATATTTGTGCACACAAGGCCAGGGGTAAAAAAAGGCAAATTACCCCTCATTTGATGCAGTGGTATATCTATTTTGTGCTCTAGATAATTAGGGATCTGTGCAGACCATGCAAGTAGGTAAAATTATACATATTTGGTATTTTTGTACTCAGGGGGTTCAAGACTGTAACAAATAATTTAAATATAGTTTTACATATATAAGTAAAAAGTTACAAGCAGGAATCTTACCTAATAGATGGATAGCAAAAATGTGTCTGCCTAGCAGGGTACAAAAAAAAAAAATCCCCAAGCTTCTGCCGCTGAAAGGTTTACACACATATGTGTACTTGCCTTACTTCTCTTTACATCAAAGGATAATACTCCAATCACTGTAATCTGGGGATGGATATAATTATGAGAAATGTAATTAATTTTACATATAGTACATTTCCCTGGAGCTATTACATTTAATATATATATATATATGTGTGAATGTAGATTATTGTCAGGGGGCATGACTGTAAAACGCTGATTGGTTGAGGAAGAGTGCCCCTTGCCTTCTTAATCAACCACTGCCCTCATTCTGTTTAAAAAACAGTTAGCCTTTGGTTTAGGAGGAAGCAGGGGGCGAAGTGTTGCTTACCCCCTAAAAAAAAAAAAAAAAAGTCATACCTCATGGTGGGGCATCAGGACCCTTCCTAATGCTACCCAGCTACTGATCTACCAGCCGATTCAGCTGGGAGATCAATAGAGGTGACACAGGGGAGCAAGACAGCGCCCTTGTTTCCTTTCTACCTGGAGAACCTGCGTGGTAATGGGTGGGATCAGGATACCCTCCCACGTCAATGAGGAAGGCTTTCCCTCTTTGATGTGAGAGGATTACCCAATACTGCCCACTCATACCCGGCTCTGGGTAGAGTGGAAACAGGGGATCTTTCATGCTCCCCTGTGTCACCTCTATTGATGTCCCAGCCAAATCGGCTGGGAGATCAGTATTGGGGGGATCAGAAGGGTTCCTGATTCTCCACCGCAAAGTCTAACTTATCTGTTTTAAACTTTTAAGTGGCAAAAAAAGTATCCAATGCATACCTTTCTGGCATTCAAAGGGTTAAAAAAATTATGCCACACACCTGTTTGTATAATGTAAGTATGGAGCATTTTACAGCATAAAGGACAATGGTTACATTCTTGCCATCTCACATGCAGATTCAGATTTGTGCTAACACCTAAATAATTTGAGGCAAATTTGTCTCCAGTTATGTAATTTGTCAATTTTGGTGATTTTTCAGAATAAGACTTTGATGGACATTGCCCACACTCTGAGTCTTATGTATAAATGCAACAATGAACTGCACCATAGAGTACAAAAAAAAAATCCCCAAAATTTTCATTATTTTAAATGAGGCTATTAACCCCTTGTATTCTAGAAACCATAAAAGTTTAATTTAAATCTGGAATTTTTATTTGTCCCATACAGTGCAGCTGATTTGCTCTACTTAGTCTTTATATATAAGGCCTATCAGATGCTTCACTCCTGCATAAAGCTACTTTTCCTCTGAAACTGTCATCAAAAGTATTTTGAGAGTCACAAGAACTCCAAACAGCCCTTTGCATGACTGTAAGACCATACTTGCATTCAGTTATTGTTCAGGTGTGCATGTAAAGGGATGTGAAGGGTTAAAAATGCAAGGAAATCAAATGGGTGTAAACATATAATCATATACTAATTCACTTCATTATGTCACCATCCTACAGATGAACATACTGTAACAGGTGTCTGTACTGCACATTTTTTTTAGTTTTACCTTTAATAATCTGGAGAGTCATATGGCCAGTGCTTTGGAACATTATTATAAAGTATAAGATATTCTACCAGAACAAAAATAGACACTGGTTCCATTCTGGGTACAATTTACATCTGTAAAGACACCCCCGCCTGCATTCACTATATTCCCTCCCTCCCCTTATACTCGTGTCTTTCTTATGGAGGTTTATTCAATCATCTATGCAAACATATACGGTCCTATTATGTGCTGTGATTATATGCTTAAGCAAAGAAGAAAAGAAACTCACATAACATAATATATACATATAATATGTAAATTCAAAATAAGAACCCAAGTGAATAAGGTATGGAGAGGAGCAAGAAAAAAGGGAATTCTCCAAGGGCTCGATACTATCCTCACAGCCAGTAAGGGGGAAAAAAGGTTTACTATTGAAATGTCGCCCTCTATTGGGTGACCATAAAAATAGCGTGTTAAAAAGGTCACAAGAATCATAAGACCGAATTAAAGTGATAATAATACTTTGAGTTATCTTTATTTTATTTTGTAGGCGTTAAAAAAACATGAAGAACAACATAAGTCTTATGTCTCAAACCTTTATGGTTTGAGATATATTCAGAAGCAAAGTTTCCCCTCACTGACCAAAACGGTCAAGTCTGCCATCTAGCTGTCAGATTTGGAATCCAGTCCACAGATCAACCTGTGGCTCTTCAGCAGAGCCAAGATCACAAGATAAAAAAATAACTATTTGATTGGAAGGGTATAAAAAGTGTGCTTGCAAACCAGGCACACTTTGTAGACCAGAGGTTCTCAGCCCGTGCCCTCAGTGGCCATTAGCAGGCCAGGACTTAGGAATTTCCCTGCTAGAACACAAGTGTGTTTATCAGAGGCTCAGTCATATTGATTAACTCACCTGTGCTCTTAAAAGCAAATTCTCAAATCCTGGCCTTGTAGTAGCCACTGAGGGCACGGGTTGCGAACCACTGTTGTATACTATTTGAATGAAGTAGTTCTTCTTAAATCTCTCTCGCTATCTCGGCTATGCTGTAGAGCCATGGCCGGTCTGCAGACTGGATTCCAAATCTGACAGCTAGATGGCAGACTTGACCGTTTTGGTCAGTGAGAAGAAACTTTGCTTATGAATCTCTCTCAAACCATATATAGTTCTTCATGTTTTTATAATACCTACAAAATAAAATAAAGATAAAATGAAGTATTACTATCCCTTTAAGCATGTTGAATTCAGCATGTCAGACATTTCAGCAGTGCTCCTTCTCTATTAGGCGACCATAAAAATAGTGTGTTAAGAATGTTGCACAAACACACATGAACAGAAGAGAAGTACAACCTATTGGATCTCTGATTTTAAAACAAAATATTATTAACCCTTTCAGTAATGGAGATGTCTCAGATTTATTGAAGAGCATCCAAGGTATTAAATATGTTCTTAACCCTTTGAGTGGCAGAGGTGTACACAACACATTGCAAAGCAATGCACTGAGTACCCCGCTGACACTCAAAGGGTTAACCATACATCTATAGCTACCAGTGTTCCTCTCTAATTAAAGCACATTAATAGACATAAATATAAAAATAGCATAGAAACAATCTATCTATTAAATTGTTAAAGTATTAGATACTAAATATACTGATCAAATGTATATGTATTATTTGGTGGACTTGAAGAGTTGCAAGAGATTAACTCAAATAGTATTATTTATTGAATCATCAGTCTCCGAGAGGAGGCTGAGAGGCGGACTAGAGAAAGGACTAAAAAATGTGAAACATCTCTTCTTGTGGAACTTGTTAGTATCGCCATATAGATATAATCCAGAATGTTTGTGTAAAAGATAAAAAAAGAAATATAACTGATCCAATAATTTATGTTGTTCTGTCCTCTCCCATCCTCTGCATGTACAATAACGGTCTAACTGCCTTGTATAAGAAAAGCAAACTGTAGGGGGGGGACGGGACTTATATCTCACTAAATGTGGAGTCCTCTCTCATCATGAATGTATAGTTGCTTCCTCCAAAAGTTGGTCAGTGACAGTGGCAGCAAACAGAATAGTGTCACTGACAGACTCAGAGACTGATGTTTCAATAAATAATACTAAGTTCATCTCTTGTGACTCTTCAAGTCCAGCAAATAAGGCATATAGATATAATCAGTAAATTAAGTATCTAATGCGTTGTACAGATTTTAGCATGTCATCCAGGGTATTTATGTGTAAATAGCCCAAGTTCATTTTAAGTGTCAGTGTTCCTTTAACCCTTTGAGTGCGTTGCATACCCCTCTGGCAATCAAAGGGTTAATATAGCCACGTGTATCCCAGAGAGAAGACCGAGAGGCCGAGTCTCCTCTCTGGTCCACCTCTTAATCTTTTCTCTGGTCCGCGTCTCAGTCTTCTCTCTGGTCTGGTCTGGACCTGCGGCTGAAGGACTGAGCTGTCTTCATTAAATATGCTTTAATTAGAGAGGAGCACATTCCCGTTTCTCTTTGTAGTTAAATCACATGGAGGTAATTCACTGGTAGCTATAGATGTATGGTTGTTAACCCTTTGAGTGTCAGTGGGGTATGTAGTGGATTTGCTTTGAAATGAGTTGCACACACCTCTGGCACTCAAAGGGTTAAGGGCATATTTAAAATCTTGGATAATCTTCAATAAATTTGAGACATCTCCATTACTGAAGGGATTAAGACTATTGTGTTTTAAAATCATCCTCTTCACCACTGAGAGGAGCAGGGGGATAGGCTCCCAAATAAAGCAGACATTGAGTGAGGTGGAGGAGGCAGCCAATATAGTGTCAAGGTACCTGCAATCAGTAGATAGCATTAAAAAGCGATTTAAAAAAAAATCCATAGACTGCAAGAGGAAAGTCAAGAATAAAATGGGGGATTTTGCAGCACATGCCAGAGCAATGATTGATATGTTCTTATGACATACGTAGTGCCAGAGATAGTTTATTAAAAGATCTATCAGTACCAAATTGTTCCCCAAAAATATAGCTAAGGATCACAATGCTGAGTGAAGAAGGTGTTGCACCCATAGAATGCACGTCTGTAATGATCTGACACTGGCAAATAACAAAAACAGCACTGGGAGTACACTTTTCACTCAGCAGGATGAAACCCTGAAACATATACACAGATGTATCATCTGCAGAGTTAACCTTTTATCATGACAGGCATAGCAAACCTATTCCTTCCGGTTGTTGTGGACATCATGATCGAACACAAAAAAAATGCTTGATGATGATGTTATAGGTGGTTAACTACAACTGGAAAGGCAGGATTTCCCACTCCAATGTATGGACACCGATTTCCAAATTCCCTGGCATAGCTTCCATGAGAATGCATGCTTCCATGTTCCAAAATGATGTCAAATCACCCTTAACAACTAACATGTGACAAATTAAACCCAGCATCAGGTGCATTACAACATGACAATGATCTCATTGTCCAGGATAGGGTATAGTTGGCCATGATGAATGTAATATTAGTTGCATGGGCAATGATACATTCTCTAATTGCCACCATTATCCTTCAATTACAGTGCCCATTGTGGCTGAGAGTCAGGATCCCGTGGAGGAGCCACAAAGCCAGCCAAGCACAGAGGACCCTCAGGAAGGAACCAGCTGGGTGCCACCTCCCCATCCACAGCAAGGGATCCCAACTGCAACCTCCACTACATGGAGCTCACAGAAGTGGCTTCCACCACACCCAGCGAAGAAGTGGATGATAACACCTGCTCACCACTGGCTCCCATCATGCCCTTCCCTACCACGTGGCTAGATGACAGTGCCCCAGCCATATAGATCCTATGGCCCACTGATGGGAACACCAGGTATCAGCTGGCAGCCAACACATCCATAAGCTTTGATGCAGGCACAACCCAGTTGGGGTGGGCCACCTGAAGGTCAGTGGCTGGATAGTGAGCCGTGGTCCCTGGACTATCAGCATATTGGGCTTGTTGGCGAGCCACAGAGGCCACGAACCAAATATACCTCGGAAAGACAGGAAGCAGCCTGTGGATGCAGAACTCGCCTTACTGAGTCTGCTGACCAACCAATAGAGCCTTCAGCACCAGTCCCACCCTCTGAACCACCAATGGTGCCTGCTGCACCAGTCCTACCCTCTGAACCATCAATGGAGCCTGCTGTACAAATTCCACCTTCTGAACCATCAATAGAGCCTGCTGCACAGGTTCTACCCTCTGAACCACCAATGGAGCCTGCTGCACAGGTTCTACCCTCTGAACCACCAATGGAGCCTGCTGCACAGATTTTACCCTCTGAACCACACTTGGAGTCTGAGGGAGTCCAGGAGCCTCAAAAGGAGGAGTGCATGCCACCAACATACTGTGGAGCATCAGCTAGCAACCCTAACAAATGACGTACAACAGCAGAGGGGTGTCATTGCTGACTTTTTGGTCAGGTCCTAACTGAGCTATGAGAAACAACAGGATCCAGGCCCAAAATCTGATTCTCCAGCAATCGGCCTCCACACTCTCATCCTCCATGGTTATGCCAGGCCAAACACAGTTCCACTCAAGTCAGACATTCTAAAAGGCCTGGCCCCTCTGACCCCTTTGTCCCCTCTGCCCCACCACCAAGAAGAGGAAATGTTAACATTTGGTTTGTTAACCAATAAACATGCCATTCGTGAAACCATGGCATCCGTCTTTCTTACTCAGGTTTCAGACTGTAAATGCCAGAGATGTGTTCAACACATTGCAAAGCAATGCATTAAACACCACCCTGGCACTCCTCAGTCAGTTGGTGGTCATGTGTGTTGCAATGTTGCAACAAACAATCCTTAACTGTTGTTGACATTCAACTCTCATGAGACATCAACATGGAGAACACGGAGGAGCTGGATGAGTCTCATGGAAGCTGCGGTTCAACACTAGCTGATACACTACTAGTTTGGTAGCTGGACATGGTTCCATGCATAATCAGGTTAAGAGCATCAGGTCTCTAGCAGGGCAACAACACATAGGTCCCAGCTGTTAGAATGGCAATATGCATGCCAACTGACTTTTGGGACACCTGTACACAAACACACCTAAAGGTCACATCAGGTACCAATCACTGAGCCAGTGTTTCAACCAGCAGTGCTTGTGTTCTCGATCTCTTCAGTATAGCACTTGTGTTGATCACAGATGACAAATCATTCATGGGAGTGGAACAATGATTTATTCCACAGCATGGGATGAGATCAAGACACATGCACTATTGGGGTCTATTGAGGCTAGGTTGGGTGAAGAACTCACCAAATCATCATGTGGTACATGCCATTTTACAACATGGGACATGAAAATATTCCATTTATTCTGAACTGAAGGTCCAATACCTTGGATGGTAGATTGTCCTGAAACACTTTCCATAACATTGTGTTTCAGGCATATCTACCATTCAACAGGTTGAGAGCAGAGTTCAGAAAAGTGTGGCATGGTGGATATGTGTGAGGTCTCCCTTGTCGTGCAGTTGGTTACTTAAGGGGATAGTAATGTTTCATAATAAAAGTGTCTCTAATTAATCATCATATTATTTGGACTTTGGAGAGTGTTATATCAATACTGTCAGACTTGTAGTTCAAAAGTAATTCAATGACAAAGTATCCCCCTCCCGCCCCTTTTACTGATGTAACACTGTTCAGCCAGATCAGAAGGGAGGTGCCCAGGTAGACTGCAGAGAGGGACAATCTTCAATTAAGATAAGGGGAAAACCTGAAAAACTTGTCAAAGGGGACAGGGCTTTCATTGTTGTCATAAGAAGAAGATTGTCCCGTGCTGTTATCTGTCTGGTCTTACAATCAGATTCCACATCTGAGAAGAGATGGCTTACACTAGGTAAAAGGGGCGGGAGGGGGAAACTTTCCTTGTGAATATAAGACATATCATTCGTCATGTTTTTTTAATGCCTACAAATTAAAATAAAGATAAAAAAGTATTACTATCCCTTTAACCCTCTGAGTGCCAGAGCAACACATTATGTACCCCTCTGGCATTTAAATGGTTAGCTGCATGGTGAGTAGCTGTTATGCTTCAACCAACATAACATGTTAACAAGCACAGTAGGGGATTTAATAACAGTCAACCAAGAGGACACATCATTTCAGTGCATGAATTTAGAGCAGTTGCAGGACATGAGGTTGTTGTATCTCCCTCCCACTGCAATGGATAATTGTGCATACCTTGATTATGTAGGTATGTGTTTTGGGGCCTTTGCTTTATCCCTTGTGGACCAGGGGATGTGCAACACATTGTTTCCTGATGTTTTGCACACCCCTTTGGTATTCAGGAGATTCTTAAGTTGCTGATAGCTGGTGGGGGTTAGGGGCACTTGACTCACATTTCAGGAGTTATTGGCTATGGTTTCAGGGTTAACTTAGCAGTTCTCCCTTTGCTTTTGGCTTAGGGAGTATGCAGTGTGGATTCTAATCTGCTTTCCTTTAGCCAACACTGGTTTTAATCAGGCGTTGTGGATTCTGCACCTCGCTTGGAAGTGCAGGATTACCGGCAGAAAATGTTTCCATTTAACTTGACCGCATAACATAGAATGCTCCTTGCTTGATGTTTTCACTTGGTCTGAATGGGCTTTTTTGGTCACCCATTGTTCAGATTTGCTGCATGTTGGATATTTACAACGTTGGTGATAGAATGCTAAACTGTGCCTTCAAAACCACTGGCTCCAGTTTTTACATTTAACAGAGGAGATAGTATTGAGCCCCAAGTATCCAAATTAGGCCAGCACCTAAAGCAAAAGCTAAGATACAAAAATCTAACCTGTACTTCTTCATACAAGTTACCTAAATGTGAGTCCTGTATAAAGCATATATTATACCACTCTGTTAATATATTTTCCAAAAATTTGGGTTTTGTCACATTGTGTGGCCAAGGTACCCCATTCCCATCTAATATTCATTGCCATCCCTATAAAAGTTTAAAATTGCTTGTCCTGGCTTGTCTTTGGACCTTAAGGGGTTAAGTATGATATAAGAGGCTGGGTATGTTATCAGTGTAGAATGTGACTTTGAGACCTGATCATGTAGGGTCCCATAAACTGGCAGCTGCTACAATGGGGTATATTTTGAAGAGGGGTGATGTTTGAGAGAATAGAATGTCCATCTTGTGGCCAAGGCTCAGAAAACCATTCTTGACATGTGAAACCACAAAAATACTGTGAAATCTTAAATTACTTGAGGTGAAGACATGGAAGGAAATGGAGGAAAATGGTATGGCCACTCCAGTTTTTAAGAAAGTGGTCTACGTAGTAAGGTCTGATTTGGCAGATTAGTCAATTTGAATAGTGATGAATGGTTCTGAGCCTGAAGAGAGTAGATGAAGGAGGTGAGAACTGAATGATTTTATTTATGGTATGATCATGGCAAAACTGAGGAATCCTAGTAGACACTGGAGTTCAAGTTTGGTACAAGTTAGTTCTGATGAAAACGGAGGTAGTTGAAAATGGATGACAGCAATTTTTTCCTGTGATAAACTAGTAGAGGTTTCTCCACTTTATGCCATGAAGGTGCCATATTGAAGGATGGATTGATTTAATTTTAAAGATGTGGGCTATGCCTCTTTTGGATAACCATGTCCCCTTACTAAAATCTGTAATTAGCGGAACGGCATGGTTGATGCTTTGTGTGATAGAAGAATGGAGGCTAAGAAGTCAATGATTAGCCTCTATTTGAGAGAGAACTTCCTGGAGGCTATTCCTGTGGCGCCAACTCTTCAATAAGGAATGGTGTGTGGGAATGTGAAGGGGCCAATAATGAATAGAATTTTGAGTTCTTTGGTTAATAGCCAGTCTACTGTCGAAGAGTCATTTGTACGGGACATAAAGTGAGGGCATTTGTATGTCTTAGTAGAGCAAGTAATCAAACCTGTGTGAAAGCTTTCTGAGAATCCTGTGGAGAGAAAGTGAACCTGGTGGGGAAATGGATATGATTGAAGTAACAAGATGAGGCATGGTACATAGATAGGTGATAGTTGTTCATTGACGTTTTTTGGACATATGGATCTGGAATGAACCTTCCTGCAGAAAGGACAGATATACAATAAACTTCAGGCTCCACAGAAGCAGCCTTTCCCATTGAAATTATTACAAATACCGTAGGTGATTTACCTAATTAATGAATGGGACTACCAAACATATCCACTGGTGGTGGGGGGTTAAGTGATGAGAAGGTATGAATAACAGAGGTATGGTAGAGATGGTGCATTGACTGAAGGATGGTGCTGGCATAGCTGGACAGAAGGTTGAGGAGTTGGAAGCGGATTGGCATATCTGGCAGGTGGGGGTTTTGAGGCCTGCAAAGTGGCTACCGAACAATTCATTGTCGAAGCTGCTCTAGTCAACAATGAAATTAAATTGAGCAAGGGAGGCCAAAGCTTTAGCAGAGAATGAGTAATTATATTATTAGAGGGATGAGCCTCAGAATCTGTAGCTTAAATCTACAATATTGAATGAGTACTGGTCAAGGTCCTGCTTTCAGTGAGGATTGGCTGAGCATAAATGTCTCTGAATATATGGAAGTCAAGGTAAATTCTGGTATAGTAAGTGTTTTTGCAAGGTGAGGGTTTCTGGAAGGTGAGACATGATCCTTTAAGAAGGAGGTAAGGGATGAGCTAAGCCTTTATCTAATAGAAGGGAGGTTGGGATCATGAGTATTCCTTTAGCCTCTGAGATTAAGACAAGGAGTGAACTTATTACTTCAGCTTCTAGAAAAGAGGTAAGGATAATCTGTAGACCGCTGTAAATAGGCAGCGCATGAGTTTAGTAGAAGAGTTAAGGAGCATAAGCCACACCTGTGGCCACTGCGGAAAGGGGGGTAAGGGGCTTCAGCTAAGCCTTCCACCTCTACGAAGAGCTAAGGATCCTAAGCCCATCATTCAGCCTCTGAGAAAGAGGTAAGGAGCCTAAGCAAGTTTCTAGATTAAAAACATACAGATGAAAGGGGAAAGTGACAAGAAGGGGGGGGGGGAGGTGCCCTAACCCTTCAGCCTCCGAAAAAGGAAAGCAACATAGTCCTTCAGCTTCTCGAAAGAGGTAAGGAGCTTGGGCTGGACCTTTGACCTCATGAAAGAGGTGAGGGCTAAGAGGAGGAGTATAAGCAAGGTAAACTTGACCTTAATGCATAGGTGAGAACATTAATTGATCCCCCGCATCTTATGAAAAGGACCAGGACTCAGTTTCTCTGCCTCGGCTAGTGGGGAGTGGGGGTGGTTGGAATAGGCATGGGGTGATGGGTAAATGGGTAATACTAAGATAACCAGTCCCACATACAAGGAAGTGGGAGTGGGTAAAATTCCAGTAAAGAAGGAACAAGGGGAAGAAAAGAATGGGTAATTTATATATATATATATATATATATATATATATATGTTTAATTTTTTTCTCTCTAAGGGAGGCACTGTACTCTGAAGGAAAAAGTGAAAATAGTTTAAGGAATATAGAAGTGCATATACCTTAAGTGTTGGGGTTCCATCTACTGGTGAGAGAAGGTAACCAGACAAATGATGACAAGAGTGAGGGGAGGCCTGAACTAGAGTAACCAGGGAAGTTGGTTACATTTGAGAGCACCGGTAAGCAGGAAGCAGAGAGACCGACTGTAATGCTGATCCAGGAAATGTGGGTGACTTAACACCTGGGAGTAGACGCATGCATGAAATGTACTGCAACCTAACACCTGGGAGTAGAAGCATGCAATAGGGTCAGTAAGAAAAAGTCCAATAGGTAAGACTGTCAGCCACATTCAGATAAACTTGCAACAATTTATAAAGCCTCCAAGTGAAGAAACCACCCTATTACATACCCTAAGACTAAGTAATGACTAGAAAGAGAAGGGACTAGGTCAATACGATTAAGGGTAACTGCAAGCATAAGTGACCCAGCATGCAACAAACATGTAAGTGTCTGACGGAGGCAACATAATTGCATAAGGGCAGAGGGAGGAGCAGGAGAGAGTCTCAGAGGACAAAGAATAGAGTAGGGAGAGAGCAGTGCAGAGCACATAGTATGTTAAAGGGATAGTAATACTTAAAATGTAAAAAAAAAAATATGTTGTAGAGTTTATCCCCCTGAGTAAAACAAGGGCACTCCCACTGCTGAAAGGTGTTTCATTCAAAAGTTATTAATTTTCAAAGTTGAATTTTTTTTAGGTGCAATATCACAGTGGCCTGAAATTGTACAGTGGCGCTGTTGCTACACCATCCTATGGAGATTTATGGTCAATTGACCAGAGCTGTCCATAGGATCGTGTAGCAACAGCGCCACTGTAAAATTTCAGGCCACTGTGATATTGCACCTAAAAAATTCAACTTTGAAAATTAATAACTTTTGAATGAAACACCTTTCAGCAGTGGGAGTACCCTTGTTTTACTCAGGGGGATAAACCCTACAACATATTTTTTTTTACATTTTAAGTATTACTATCCCTTTAAGGATCAGTGCTGGTCCTGGAACATCATGAGTTTAATGATCACAGAATGCCTGCAGGAGGAGCATTCAGGTTCAGCCTCTCTCTCAACGATCACTCACATGTGCCGGCTCTGTAAATAAAATGGAACTGTCCTCCAGTGTACAAAATCCCTGGTCCTTAAGGGGTTAAATAGGGATGTTTTTAAAATCTGGCTTGTTTGTGTAACCCAAGGGCTAACATTGATGAATCCACCAGCAAAGCTCCACTGTCATTAGCTTCCAATGCCAGTGGTTGCATGCTAAGGTATGCATTATAGGATATGAACAAAGTAGTGCATACCAGTTGGCACACACTGCAGTTGTTAACAGTAAGATAAGCACATCTCTTTAAATATTCACCCTCTGAGTGCCAGAAAGGTATGCATTGGATCCCTCTCTGGCACCCAAAGGGTACAAAAAAAAAAAGAAGAGACTTCAGAGACCCACTGATTCCGCTCATTCATTCAGAATGGAATTTTCATAAGTTTTCCTGATTTAAAGGGATATATGGTCACCTTAGTCAAGATTTTAATACAAGCAAGCCCGCTACACCTGCCCTATAGTATGCATAGGAGAATGATATAAGGTTACACCATTTCCTCTGTAAAATGTTTAATATATGGTGATAAACAGATCCGTGTTTCTCAGCGTTATTCCTAGGGATGCACCAACAGGTTTATAAGGTATTTCTGCTTGATCACAAGTGGGTAATCAATGGATCAATCATCTATAAAGTGACATGAATATCATTCTACAGGACTGCACAGGTGTGAGTGCTATTCTGCAGTGTGCCTTTTCTATAAGCATCCTGCATTTAAAGGGATATAAGGTCACCATAAAAAGGTGTCTCTTTACCATCTAGGTGCTAGACAGGTGTGTTTAATCCTTTGTGTACCAGAGAGGTATCCAGCACTTCCTGCCTGGCACTCAAACGGTTATTGTGTTTAACACTAGGACTTACCTAGAATGGTGTCCTTCATCCAGCAGTCCAGTATACAGTATCTATTACAGTACTGATATGTTGAATTGTGTATGTATATATGATGATCTCTATTGAACTCTGCTTCTTCTCCAGACACACCACTCTTTCATGTTTTCAAGATATCCCAGGTTGATCACAGGTCAGTAATCAATGATGCAGTCATTTTGATTGCTTCACCTGTAATTAATTAATTAAGGACCTGTTGGTGTGTCCTGAGAACACTTCTTTAGGTTACACCATCTCATAACACACAATGGTGTTTAACAGACCGGATTGACTCATGTGGTCAGTTATCATTATCAGATTGTGACTGCAATGAACTAGCAATAGATTACAACAGAAATAAAATGCAGATAAAATTAGTATATAGACATGACTGATTGCTGTATGAAGTAGACTGGCCTAGTTAAATCCTTCTATAATCAAATATTCATTCTGGTGATCCAATCCACATAGAGCTGTTCAATCCACAGATAAGTGGCCATTAGGTTTTTCTGTCCAGATTCGGTGGGGTTATTATTGAGAAGTTAGTGCTTGGATGTTAGAAACGTTTACAGGTCTTGTTCACAATGTTGAGATGTTTCTGGCATCCAAGTGGTTAAAGACTTAAATCCGCTATCGACACTTTCCTCTACTACAGACCATTTGCTTTACTCAAACATATCAGCTGATGCCTTGTTTGCAGCTCTTTCAATGTTTACTTTTGATTTAGATCTGAAAGGATGTTTAGCCAGTCATATTGTCTCCATTGTTTATCGATTGCAGCTTGGTGCTTGCCACAGATTAGCACCACTAATGTACCATATTTTACTCTATGATTTTGCCTTTCCTCTGCTTATTTCTTCATCAAAAGAGAAGGTTGTAATTTTAACAGAGAACACCTCCTAATAATAACCTTACCTTACACTTACCTTACTATGACCAGAAATTCCTAATGGCCCTTATGAATTCCACTAAGTTCACACGTATCCCTTAAAAGGGATGCTTATAAAGTATACTCAGTGCAGGTCTGAACTGATTCCTGTGCAGCCCTTCAGAATTAAGTTTTATAGGTGTCCCTGATTTAACCCTTTGAGTGCCAGAGGGGTAGGCAATGCACTGCTTTGCAATCAATGGGTTAAGGCATATCTGGTCTCCCTAAATTCCACCTTTATGCTATTGTTTAAGAAGTAACGTCTTCAATCAGCCCTGGATGTCATGTCCACAAAGATTTCAAACTGAAGCAGGCAGAGTGCATGACTCTTCATAACCATTTAAGGACCAGAGGAGTGTGCAGTGCATTGTGAAGCAATATGTAGAACGCCCTCTAGTCCTTAAATGGTTAACATTAGCGTGAGTAGCAAGAAAAGTTTGAGGTCCTATGATCCTGCTAAAAACTATCATATCTACCTCCATAAACATGACATCCAGAACTAACTGAAGATGTTACCCCTTGAACAAAGTCACAAGGATACATTTTATTTAAGCTATTTAGCATTTTCTGGCCATAGTAAAATAAGTGGGAGGTAATTATTAGGAGTTATTAATTCTTCTTTAACCCCTTGAGGACCAGAGAATATGCAATGCATTGCACACCCCTCTGGTCATCATAGGGCTTAGTGTTCTCCCCTTTAAGAGACTCATTACTCACATAGTATTGGATGGGCTAGGGGAGTTATAATGGACTCTCGGGTAGATGGGAGGGTCAGATAAGAACTAGATCAGGAGAAGAAGCTTGTTCACCAGGGGGCAGGGAGGAGGGATGTTGCCCCTGGCAAAGGACCACATGCGATGCAGAAGACTGTGGTCCCCTCAGACTAAAGACTAATACCTTTTCCTCGGGAGTGGGGGAAAGGATAAGAGGGATCTCTGTCTGGAGGATCCAGGAACCAAGAAAGGGTACTCCGGGGGGTGGGGGGTGGAGAGCTTATGAATTGAGAAACACACAGGGCTGGGGGTGGAAGTATCAAAATTATGTGATTCATTTCATAATGTTAGTGGGATTAACTGGGGTGGGTTAAGTTGGTAGGTTGAGAGGAAGCGTTTACCCTGAAATAGACGGGGAAGTGATCAGAATTACTACTGACAATGCCAAACTGGAGTAACAGCCTCTGTTTCTGGAGAGCTAATACAATCTGGAATCTCAGGGCAGATACAGAGAGTACCCAGATATTGATACTATCCTCCCCAATACACAAGGAAACAAAGATTTCCTTGTGTATCTAACATATTTTTCAATGGCTGGATCATGTTTTATACTTACTCATTAATCAGTGATAGAGTACTCCACTATTATGCAGGTTCAGGCTGGTGGATCTCATGTACTTTAGATTGTAAGCTCTAAAGCTGAGATTCCTCTCCAATTGTTCATTCTCTAAAGTACTTGTGTTACCCTGTATTCTCTGAACCCTAAAACTGTAATCTGTGTACACTTGTGATGGTGCTATGTGCCTACGTTTTGGGTTCACTTTGGTGCTGTAGTTTTTGTGGTACTAAATCTGTTTCTAGCTAGGCAGATCATGAACTTCACTGATGTTCATGGGGAATAGCTGCACCTAACTCTTTAGTAGTGCCTCCATCAAGGTTGGAAGATGCTATGGGCCTCTAATTATTTCCACGGCACAATAATTACACACACTAGCAATACATGATATTTGATATTCAGTAAAACAACAATAAAAACAGTAGGAAAGAGTAATGACAATATAACAGTGTAAATAGGGTCAATATGGACCCATTCCCTTCGTGCAGCCAAATATCCCACCCAAGAATTCAGTTTTGTTTAAGTGTGTGCAGTTGGCACTCAGAAAAAGATATATAGTGGTAGTTCTTTGATGGGTTGAGACATCATCATCTGGATCCTGCTCTATACCTTGCTGATAGAGATTTGCAGTGTCTTCTGTCCCATCCAGGAACTCGGGATAACCCAAAGTTTCTTAACAGACATATGATACCTAAGTCCTGTCTAAGCTTATGTATTAAAAAAGCCACATAATCCTAATGAGTTTCACCCACTAACACACCTTCTAACTATAGGATGCCTATACTAGGAACCTGGACCTAGCACTGATCTAGTGACAATTATCCTACACTACACTGTTCTTCCTGTATACAACAATACCTGTACCTAACCAGCGAACTAATTCACTGTCTTAACTGTATTAACTGAACCAACAATGTAACCCCAACTATCTCCCCCGACTAAGGGGAGTGCTCCTAATCTCAGCTTGTTACCTATATAAAAGACACTTGGGAGCCAGAAATCTTGCTGACTGATAGGGGGTCAAATACTTATTAACTCAGTAAAATGAAAATCAATTTATAACTTTTTTGAAATGCGTTTTTCAGGATTTTTTTGTTGTTATTCTGTCTCTCACTGTTCAACCAAACCTACCATTAAAATTATAGACTGATCATTTTTCTGCCAGTGGGCAAACGTACAAAATCAGCAGGGGATCAAATATTTTTTTCCCTCACTGTATGTAAACATATTAATTAATTCAATTATTCATTCATTCATTCATGTTAACCTCTGGGTCAGTTATACACATACATATACACATTATGTGTGCAGATATGGCATAATTAACTCAAAATTTGTATTTTCCTGTCTTGTGTATGCAAGAAAGGAAAACTGAGATAGACACTGATAAATACCCAAAGTTGTCTTTTAGCGATCCCACAGAAATTCACAGTTCTTTATCAAATCTGATCCAAGTATAGAGTCATAATTCTCAATTAATTTGTAGTATACTTAGGGATTGTTTTCTGTTTTCCATGTTTTCATTAAAGTCATATCCATCATCCATGTATGGATAATCAGTTTACCCCTTGGCTTCTGTGTTGTGCCGGGAAGCTGATGTACTAAGGAAAATGGGAAAATTTGGGGAGAAAATCAACTTCACCATAGAAAACAAATAACAATGTCATCTGATATAAATGGGGCTGTTACCCCTGCGAATCAGGGGTGTATCTGAGTGTGTACATCTATATCCATCTAATATGTGTGTGTTTGTGATATATATATAATATCAATCATACACATGTGCACCACAGCTAATACTTCTGCCTCAGTAGTGACCTCCCTTCCTGAATGAGATATGAAAGAAAATAATAATGGCTTCCATCTGGCTGTTCCTTATGCATCTGATCAGAAACTAAAAGCTACCATTGTACATTATATTAATTCTGATGCTCTTTGTTGTCTGCATTGGTAGAATGAATTTAATATATTTGACACATTGTATCATTCATATTGTGCTAAGAGAGTCAGAAGTGATATTTTCTTTGTATTGCAGTACTGCTTTATGTGTAAAACCAACCAGATCCAAGAGCCAGGTATATATATATATATATATATATATATATATATATTCAAGGGGTTATTTCAGTTACTGGGAATTTTTATTTTAAACTAGGGTGCAGATGGATTCCTCCAGAATGTATTTCGTTTTTCAATTCCTTTTCATCACTGAAGAGGTTCATCCATTATACACAGTTTTATCATTTAGCCTTTTTCCCATTTTGCAGGTAAGCAACAAATCATTGCTTTGTGTATATATTTATAAATTAAAAATTTGCATACAACAAAAGATGGCAGCAGCTGTACAAACATTTGCTAGGTTTGCAATTAGATCTGTTTGTGTTATGCTCGCGTGCTTTGCAGCATTTAATCAGTATCTTTTTCATTTTCTGGTTAACTGCTTAGGTGCTAGAGATGT
Source organism: Rhinophrynus dorsalis (assembly GCA_037306005.1). Taxonomy (NCBI): domain Eukaryota; kingdom Metazoa; phylum Chordata; class Amphibia; order Anura; family Rhinophrynidae; genus Rhinophrynus; species Rhinophrynus dorsalis. Next base: position 135,373,453 of record CM074723.1, on the reverse strand, counting down.
GTCCCATTCATTACAAAATGACAGGCACTTTTAGCATCCAAGGGGATGATAATCAAATAATCTCAAAACTGTGCAACCTCTTTTCTCAGGCTATTTATGATACTTGCTTCAGTTGTGAGCATTCATTAGTCTGGCCCTAAAGAGATATCTGCCATTTCAAAGTCCCTCTTACATCTCTTTGACAGCCCACCTTAATTGGACATGCTAGGTACAGCTTTGTACCAGGGATAAAATTACTCCCCAGCATATAATAATAAATTATTAATAATTTTGTCTAATGTTCTTTGCAAGAAGAAAAAAAAATCGGTCTCTTTTTTTCATACATATCTATAGCACTTTTTCAACAAAGCCTTGTAATACAAAAAAAAAATCTTCATGCTCTTCCCTTAAAAAACCCTAAAAACTTTCTTTTTTTTTTTATCTGAGAACTCTTTTTTCTGATCATAAAGGGAAGCTGTATCTATACAATAGTTTTATATTTGTGGTTGTTTGTTTTTGCTGATCCCCATTTTAGGTCAACATTTAATTTCCACTTCCTCACAATCCAAGCTGTCAACCATCAGTAAACTTACTAACAGGCAGTATATAACAACTTATTATCTGTAAAAATCACAATGCCATTCAAATATGGCAAGTCAAAGAGACGTGTCTAAAATGGTTGTGTCAAGGTTTGGCTGAGCTGCTCTAACTGTGCTGCTTAATTCTGCTGTCTGGGCTAATCTAAGAGCTCTGCCATCCATTGCTGCTGCCTTCCCTTTCCTGGATCAGGCTGAATCAGCTGGCCTCTCTGTGATAGCTCACCTGTTATCAGCCAACCCTCCCTGGGTATTTAAAGCAACTTGGCTCACTTCCTGATTGTCCTTATATTTGTTGCTGCTGGCCGCTGTGGAGTCTCCTGTGCTTCTGTTTATTTGTGTATGACCTGGCTTCCTCTGATGACCCTTCTGGGTCCTGACTCGTGGCTTGTTCCTGATATCACTGACTTCCATGTTTTGTGTTTTACATTTTTGTGTTTGTCTGGTTCCTGCTCCCTAACAGGTTGTACATCCTTTTTTTTTCATTTACTTCCTATATGGAACACAGGAACCATGAGGGTAAAGCTTCTCTCCTTCAGAGGGCATGGCCTTTGAGGTGGATAGCCTCCTTTTAGTTTCTGCTCCCAGATTCATGTGACCTCTTGGGAGAAGAGGAGCAAGGAGGCACATCTCTTAGATTTTAGACTTCTTTTTTATTTTACTGATTAGATATGGGGCTGTATAATACCCCATTATGTGGGTTCCCATTAATTGGCTTACCTGAAGTTGGATTGCCCAGTTCACAGATGTATTTCTGGACCATTTCCCTGTTGAGGATGACTTTATGAAAACAATGTAGGAGTTTACATAATTGAGGGTTCTAGACTTGTGAGTTAAATGAAGCTGTATATTTGCACTGCAGGGCTTCACAACAATGTAATAAAAAAGAGAAAAATGAAGCTAAGAAGGGCAGACAGACTCTATATACTAAATATTTTCGTATATTAATTCACAAGATCCTTTTATTCCTTCTAAGACCAGTTTGGTGCTACCACGTTTGTAAACCAGTGGGAAAACAAGGCTATTACGCAGAAGCATAGAAAAGACTGAAACTCCTGTCAGCTAATATCGGTCGAGTCTAATGTGACAATCCTGAGTGTTTCTTAAGTAGATCCTTGCAAGTCCTTATAAGCATAGAGCTAAGCTTATTGATAGTGCCAGTATATTAAGACTACTGATTACTGATCCCTTGGTTGTACTGCAAGCATAAATAATTATTCCTAACCTAAATCATCTATTTAAATATACACAATATATCCCTTTGGTCTTACTGATAGAGAGTTGCCACCTGTGTTAACTAGTTTGTAGCGACCCTATTAGACTCATCCAATTTAGTGTCGACTTTACCCAGTGTGCCTCTCTTACCAGGAACATTAATTGGGATAAAAAGCAAGAGGTAAATATTATTTTCATTTAAATGCTGAAGTTTAAACCATTTATCTGATCGAAAGTAATCTCAGAGTTTGTCAAGTACTTTAGTGATAATACAGACAAATTAATACTACTAATTATCGATTCCTTGGTTATACTTCAAACATTGATGATAACTCTGAACCCTGACTGCCTGTTGCTTTATAAACAATAAATCCCTAAGGTTTACCGATACAGAGTTGCCACCTGTGTTGATTAATTTCTAGTGACACTATTAAATTCATCAAGTTTAGTGCCTACTTCACTCAGTGTGCCTCTCTTACCAGGACCATTAATTTGAGATGGAAAAAGCAATAAGTAAAGATTGCTCTACTTTAAATGCTGGAGAGCGAACCATTTGTTGTATCGAAAGTAGTCTAGTATTATGTCAGAAAGCTTAATTAAGATTATTTAATCACCCATGAATATTATCTATGAACTAATGCAAAACAAGCGTCAGCTTTAGCTCTATATTTTTAGGAAATGAATGAGGCTGTTTTCTCTAATATTTCGGTGCTAATAATCATACAAACAAGGCGCAGATGTAGAATGACAAGCTGGATATGTCCATGCATCTTTTTATCAGGGATTTATATGCAATCTTATATATTAAGGCTCAATAACTAATTTTGAATGGCAAGCCGGATAGCCCCGGCATTTTGAGATTGATCAGGAATGATACTGTATAGTTTCATCTCAAAGGAAAAGCCGGATAGGTCATGGCATTCTAAACTGTGATTATCAATGCTCTGTGGATGAGACAAGGTAGCTTCACTATAAAGCTCTACTTGTCACATTTCAATTATATCCACTTGAGGTGCTCTCTGTGCTTTTTGTCTACACTGTGTTCCGGATTAATTGAGTCCACCATATTGTGAGCTACAATTCACATCCCGATAAGTAGGACACACAAGGGGGTCTGACCTTGTGAAACTAGGTCATAAACATAAGTTTGATAGCTTCTATAATTCTGTTGCCATTTATTTCCCCTTGACAGAAAATTAATCCATCCATATGTTCACCAAGGAAGCGTTTATAATATATCTTACGCTTATAATCTATTTGATTGCGAGATACAATCGAGTTGTTTTGAGGTGAGACAAATTATTATTTAATCATCCCTACATTCCGGGGCAAGCCAGCAAAAGCCCCAGCAGTACATTCGTCATCTGTATTTAGGGTATTGATTTGAGGATATATTTACTACTCTACAAACGATTTTGAAATATCAGCCAGTTTATACAATAGGCTAGTACTCTTTTGTATCAATTAATACTTATGCTAAATGTGCCTTTTACATTATTTATATAATTGGTGTCACATATATTCTTTTGTTCCTATTGGTCCAACAGTTCTATAAAGATCCAAATAATATTGGTTGTCCGCCTTTCAATTTCATTTGTGGCAAGCCAGAACGAACCCCAGCAGTACAGGATTTAATAACTGCACCATTAGGTATGCATAACTACATAGTGGGTAATCTTGAATGAAATTTACCCACATATCATTTGTTCCATTAAAGCACCTTTCAGCCTTCTCCATATTTTTCTGGTGTCTGCTTTCAGGAATCATTTCGAACTATACAGCCAAATAACAACAATTTGTTTTTATTTAATAGAAATTTGCAAGCTTCATATATGATTTTTATGTGTTAATTAAATGTTAAGTTTTACTCTGTAGGCAGGATTTCTGTTTCCGCAGCCTGACACTCTGCCTTTCTCTTTCCAGCCTCCTCTGATGAAGGAGGCTGTCTGTCTGTAGCCTGGAGCTCTCTCATTGGCAGAGATTGATGTCTGGCCAATGAGAGTGCTCCAACTTACAGACAGACAGCCTCTGTCATTGGAGGAGGCTGGAAAGAGAAAGGCAGAGCCGCAGGCTGTGGCAAGGATGAAGTAACCACAGTCTGCCCGGAAGTAGGCGCAGGGCTGTATTTATTCTTCTAATTTCTGTTTAATGCATATTTGCTGTATAAGAAAGCTATTTACACAAAGTTGTAAAGGGGTGATAGATTCCCTTTAAGAATTATGGGATCAGATGGTGTGCAATGTATTTATTGTGAAGCATAAGCCTCTAGTCCTTAAAGGGATAGTAATATTTCATAATAAGAGCACCTCTAATTAATCAACATAGTATTTGGACTTTGGAGAGTGTTATTTTAATACTGTCAGAGTTGTAGTTCAAGAGTAATTCAATGACAAAGTATCCGCCTCCCGCCCTTTTTACTGATGTAACACTGCTCAGCCAGAGCAGAAGGGAGGTGCCCAGCTAGACTGCAGAGAGGGACAATCTTCAATTAAGATAAGGGAAAACGCTGAAAAACTTGTCAAGGGGGGGCAGGGCTTTCATTGTTTTCATAGGAAGAATTTTGTCCCCTGCTGTTATCTGTCTGGTCTTACAACCAGATTCACATCTGAGAAGAGATGGCTTGCACTAGGTTAAAGGGGCGGGAGGGGGAAACTTTGCTTGTGAATATCTCTCAAAGCATAAAGTTTTCAGAGATAAAACTTGTATTGTTCTTCATGTTTTTTTTAATGCCTACAAATAAAATAAAGCTAAAACGAAGTATTCCTATCCCTTTAAGGTGTTAAGATTACTATTTACAGTCAGCTTGGTTTGTGTCCTGTGGTCCTGCTAGCGACTGTCATCTCTACATTCATGGAAATAACATGCAGGCAGGAAGACTGACTGAAAATGTTATGTCTTGAAAAATTCATAGGGCCCATTAGGATTTCTGACCATAATAAAGTAAACTGGGGGGGGGATTATTTGGAGGTGTTATTTCTCCTTTAATAACCCTAAGCAACTCCCTATTGAGATTAAATCTAAACCACTTTCTTCAGCATATACCAAATGGTGTTCTGGCTTTATAGACTGCAGTCCTCCAATGATCCCAATTGGTGTCATATCATCCAATGACAGTTGCTTGCAGTTTTTTCATACTGAAGATGACAGATTATGTAAGACTCATAACCCTTTAAGGAACAGAAGTATGTATAACAGATTGTGAAGCAATGTTTGCACACCCCACTAGTTCTTAAAGGGTTAAGATTAATGTGAACAGAGTGTGAGATCAAGTGGTCTTTCTAGTAAATGTCATGTCTACCTCCATGAACATGTCATCCAGATCTAACTGAAGATCTTAAGTTATGAACAAAGGAACAAACAAAATGTCATAGAGGCCATTAGGATTTTCTAGCCACAGTGAATTTGGGGGGGGTTATTATTAGGAGTTGTTCTTTCTCCTTTAACTCCTTGAGTACCAGAGGTGTGTGATAGTCCTCTTTTAGGTTTCAAATCTCAATAAAACATCTGCTCCAAACCCTCCCCCTATCTTGACATGCCTGTAAACAAGCCACAATGCACTTTATTGGGCAATCCACTCTCTTGCCCTACATTCACTAAGTTGTCTTCATTTGAAAGAATTATGATCAGTTTTCAAACTGGATGCTTGTTATGCCAGAAATACCAGGTTATTGCACAATCTTTTGGCAATATTTATTTCTCCACAATTGTTGTTTTTTTGTTTATTTGTTTTTTTACAATTTGCTTTTTGTCATGGAATCTAAAAGAGCCTTCATGTGAAATAAGAACAAAGGTAGTGATGAAGCCATTAAAAATAGGTAGAACGGTTGCCATCACACAACAATCATAAATACTTCCTTCCCTTTGTTTTCTTTGAATGTATCAAGATACAATGGTTTGGTAGGACCTTTGGTAGACTATTAATTTGGCGGCCCTAATGATTAGAGGACTGTAATTAAATAAACATTTTTGTCCCCTATAATTGTATCAAAGCTTCAGGTAGACAGGTTTCAAATCTGTATTAAGTAACTGTTGCATGATGGAAAGCGGACCAGTGTGACTACATATACCAGGTGACAGGGTGTGGTTTCACTTTTAGTGGAGGATGTCACGGGCTCTCAGTCCTATGTTATACAGATGAAGCTGGATTTTTGTTTGCACAGGCCAATTGCATCTAGCCTCAAGAATAGCATAGGACTTGGAGACGTGATACTATTGGAGAAGTAAGCTACATATAATGACCTCTTCATCACTCCTTAGTGTATCTCCCCCATCCTTTCATTGTGTCCTTGTTTTGTTTTTTTGGAAATATGAACAGAGCCAGTCCCACATGCTCTGCATGTCCCGCTCCAGAAAAATGCTCCCTGCACTCCCTTGCAGTTCACTATTTATTCTTCAAGTTATCACCAATCCCAGCAACTAATAATGGAAGGCAGGGAGTGTCCCCTCCAAGGAGATTCTTTGGCATCTGTCTAGCCTTTAAAAGGGAACACACAGGACCAAGGGTAGCAGAGCAGAATTTCACAGTTCTGTAGAGCAAGTCACAACAGCCATTGCCCTGCAGTACTGAGGGAAGTTGCAAAGTGTTTATTATAAAGTTGTAACCGAAACTCCAATACTCTTACAAGTACTCCACTAGATACTTTATATATAGACATTACATGAAAGAAGAAGCAATACAGCATCTATTACTGTAAACATTACTAGATAAAGACCCACAAATGAGTATATATAATTCAACCACATTAAGCCAACGGTGCTAGAGGTTAGATAGTACATATACTTGTAACTATCATAAATCAATCAATCAATATTGATAAGAAAAAGCCTAATGAATAAAAAAGTTCAATAAAAAGTCTTAATAATAGTCTTTCATGTACAAATTGGTAGAACTGGTGGCCAAAATTGGTCAGTAAAATATTCAGATCTTGATGTTCTCTCTCTCTCACTTACTTTCTGATGGACCTGTACACGGTGATGCATACCTCATAATTCACTACAGGAAAGCAGGAAAGACAAAAGAAGAAAAGTGTGAAGACCCTTCTAAGAGTACATTGTCTATATAGTTATACTGTATGTGTGTATATATATATATATATATATATATTTATTATGATCAATATCTTATAGATCTCTACAAATTGTGATCTTGCTAACGACAGAGGAGGCAAATACCTTTTGAGGACCATATGTCTAAGGTATATAAAAATGCATTCTTTAAGGTAAATCATGTTATGCTTTGTCTGTGAAGTGTCTGTGAGACATGAAACATGTAGGGCTGAGCTTATTGCTATTTGTTACTTTTATTATATGGCACAATTTTTTTATCATTAATGGAATATTATGAATAAATATATTGTTTAGAATAACGTCATCTGCTGGATATATCTGAGAACTTTCTTGAGCATTGGAGTTTATATGTTGGTTACAAAAGATGAACCTGGTAAGCACAATATGCTGGGGGTCTATAAGATATTGATTACATATAGCAGATGAACTCTTAGATGGGTCTGTGCCCTTTTATTCTTTTGCCTTTCCTGTATGCATGAATCCAACAGATCGGCTCATATGATGCTCAGATATGTAGATTCACAAATAAACATCCTTTACCTGTACTTACGTACAAATGTCTTTATTACTGTATATATAGGTGCACAACAACACCATCAAAGCATGTTTTACATTTGACATAGCTATAGCATTTGTAAGAAAAAGGAAAACGTTTGCACTGATTTTCGCTGCACCATTAGTACATGGAGTGAAACAGGACTTAGAGGAATTGCACTCTCCGAATGCCCATACACCTTCACAATACCCAACTGTTGGGATGGGAGGGGCCAATGGAACATTTTTCAGATACAAAAATTTGCATATAGGCATTAGACAGACACAACACACAAAAGCAGTCTATTTCAGCTTATTTTAGAGAAAATGCCTATTCCTAAATAGCCCTCAATGTTTTGTAGTTCTTAGGCAGTACTAAGGACACTTATAACAGCCTTTTTCTGAACTGACTAGTTACATCTAGGGATACAGAGGTGAAGAGGTCCCATTACAGTTTTGTAATTCATAATATAACTTTTTTATATTTGAGGTAGACAGTTATGGAAGAAGGAAATATATTTATTTCCATTGTCCAAGTGTGTTATCTTTTATTTATTTTTATTTTTAGGCATGAAACAAATGTCACCATATATGAGCGGTTAAAAAAAGAGCAAACATTTTTTAATGAAGATTATACAATGCTTTTGCACTAAATGCAAATGGAAATTTAGGAAACAGGCATTATACATGTGAGAATCAAGGGACAGGTGAGCAAATACTGATTCAGTGTGGAATCTACAAATGTATTTATCAAGATGCAGGGACAGATGAGTTATCTGACACTCTGCAGCCAAAAGTCTGTGATCACGTATAAATATCGTTTGAGTATTTATGAATGACTGCATATTTCTCTGTTTAGTAATGTTTTATTGTGAATATATATCATGTATAAATATCATTTGAGTATATATGATTGATCATGTATATTTCGGGGCCCAGAGTAGTCTTGGCAATATATGTAATATTATAAAACAAAAATACTTTCACTGCTGGGAGCAGCTTAATTCAAAGTTATTGCAATAAAAATGCATTTTATTTTTATTAAATTGCTAGTAACATTGCTACCTGTTTTCCAGACAGCAATATCATTCTGTTGTATATATGTTTTCCTTGCACACTTTCACCAGTCATTACTGTATTAATGTCCTGGCCTTGCCTGGGACCAGCTTTGGCATCCTTAAGGCAGTATTACCTAAGGACTTTTTTCCTTTTCCCCTAGTGCCACATTTTGTATAGTAGCTTGAGTCCTGTTGGGTTTTGTTTGGTTGCTTTGCAGAGATAGTTCTGTGTCCGTTGACACCTGCAGTTATATAGAAATAGTTTAGTCCTGTGCTGAGAGTAGGTTTTTTCTCCTTTTCCCTCCCTTGAATCTTTTGGATGCTTTAGTATATCCTCATGATTCCTGTGTTCCAAATTGTGCATAAACGAAAATTTTTAGTGAACTTTCCATTAATTCCTTTTCTCTTTCCATATGGAACAAGGAAACACCCAGCCTGAGAAAAAAACTACCTGTGTTTAATTTCCTGGGAAGAGGAGTGCTCTTGGGGTCTTTGTTTCTTATTTTATTTGGTACTTGTTACACATGAATGTGGGAAATTGAAGGTGGGGGTTGAGCTGGAGGAGACAGAGGTATTCTCTGCTCAAAATACTCTGTCATTTTGAAGTGTCCTGCCCTCTTGCAGGAGGGAGCTCAACCCTATGATTCCTGTGTTACATATGGACTAAAGAGAAAAGGATTTAACAGTAAGTTCACTCAAATCATATTTTCGAACTATCTGAAAAAATACCCTATTGGAAATCATTGTTACCCAGAATAAGAAAGGAATTGGAGAGCTTTTACTTAGTGAAGAATTGCATCAATCTGTGGGTCCTTAAGCACAAGAGGAAAGAGGTACAATTCTGAAACTGAATCATAGGCATGGGCATCCGGGGGGGGGGGGCGACAAATGGGGACACTTGCTTCCCCCGCCCCACACTTGCTCGCTCATATAAATGAAGCTGGACAGACAGGCCTGGAGGAGGGGTCATATTATGGCTTTGCGGAAGTCATTGATCATAAGGGAGAAATAAACACTCCCCATATTCCCACTGATTTAATGCTTTTAACTCCATGAATGCTAGAGAAAGAAAAAAGCTATGGAGACTGCTCTAGCATTCAATAGGTTAAAATTCCATTTAAATGAGTGGGATGTTTTACATCTCCCCTGTGGTGCAGTGTCTTTAACCAGAATTTCTCCTCTTTTTCTTTGTTCATAAGGCTCTGTCATAAGGCTCGTAGTTCACCTCTCTCTTTATAGCATATTAAATTGCAAATACACACACACAGTAAAAGACTGTCCCAAAGAGATTCAACATTGTTAAATGAAAGTGTTCAAAGTTGTTCCATATTTTCACACTTCAAAATACTATGGGAAAAAAACTTTCACATGTTCAAAATCATAACTTCTGATATGTACATGTTTTTCTGAACTGCAATGTAACATTTTATTTAAGTAGAGTGAATAATACAAAATGCATATTTTTACTGTCAACACTGTTAAATTGAGTTGTATAAATAACATTTATTTGGCCTAAAAAATAACACATATAAGATGTGAGATCAGAACAAGCTTTGGTACTTCAGGCTGAGAATAACTAAAGGTCCAAGAGGGCTCAAAATGTCAATGTCCTGTCGGAGCAGTGTCGAAGGCACAACATTATGCAATAAAGTGTCTTTAACATCACATCCCTATCAGTCCCACAAAAGTCTGCCCACATTGACATGCATACAACATGCCTTCACCAGGTTTACGAATTTTCACTCATCACTTTGGCAATGGCCTATTTCAGCGGTTTGGAAATTAAAAAAAAAAAAACTAGTCCAAGGGACTAAAACAGGAGCCCAATCTACTTGTCCCTCATGACAATCTACGTGTCCTAAACAGGCACGTGCTAGCAGACAGATACGCACTCGGAGAGAAACCCCAACGTGCCCTCACATACATGTTAAAATGTTAAAAAAGGCGCCTAAAGACAGGTGTCTGCAAGTTAATTGCTTCCGCTCAAGTGGAAACAATCAAGCAGGTGAAATCAATCACCTAGAGACGTGACATAAAAAACATCCTATCCCACATACTAATGTCAAAAGTTGTTAACCTAAGACAAAGTTACAAAATCAAAAACATATGTACAAAAAGGAAACACAGCCTACCACCTCATATCAATTTAGACTCCAGCTCCAGACCCTGCCTACCCTGCGTCCACCACCACACCCTGTGTCCACCTCCACACCTTGTGTCCACACCCTGTGTAAACTCCACACCCTGCCCACCGTGTGTCCACCTCCACACTCCACACCCTGTGTCCACCTCTACGCCCTGTGTCCACACCGTGTCCACACCCTGTGTCCACCTCCCCACCTTGTGTCCACCTCCACACCCTGCCCAACCTGTGTCCACACCCTGTGTCCACCTCCACACCCTGAAATCCTTGTGTCCACCTCCACACCCTCCTTACCCTGTGTCCACACCATGTGTCCACCTCCACACCTCCACCTCCATGTCCAGAAAGGAGCTGTCAGCGCCAGAATACAGAGCGGGAAAAAAAATAAATTCACAGCTTCACCAGCTTCATGATGCCCCCAGTAAACTCCAACATACTGCCCTCCCAGTAAAATCAGACATAAGGTGCCCCCACACAGTTTACTCTTTGCGTGCCAGAGTGCTTTGCAAGTGCGTTGCATACCCTTCTGGCACTCAAAGGGTTATTGTTAAAAACATATGTTGTCCATTTTTTTCTTTTAATATATTGGATCTCCCTCATAATTTGTATATTAACCCTCTGAGTGCCAGATAGGTGCACAATGCATTACAGTGCAATGTGTTGTGTACTCTTCTGGCACTCAAAGAGTTAATGTTAAAAACATAGGTCTGTTTTGTAGATTATAAAATCAGATCTCGCAGGGGGCATCAGGACCCCTCCTGATGTCCCCTTGGCATTGACCACCTATCCAACAAGCAACCCTGCTTTTAATGAATGAACTCCTGTGCTGGAGTAGAAGGATCAAAGAGCCCATTCAAAGAAACCATACCCCTCTGGCACTCAGAGGGTTAATTGTGTGGGGGCACCTGTCGGATTTAACTGGCAGGGGTGCAGGTCAGAGTTTTCTGTGGGGGGTCATCAGGTCAGAGTTTAATGGGACAAGGCAGCATGTCAGAGTGTAGTAGGGGCATCATATTGTAGTTGATAGGGTGACAGCAGCATGTCTGTGTTTATTAGGGAGGGTCCTCATGTCAGAGTTGATAAGGGGACAGCAGGGGGTTACTAGGGGGGCATTATGTCAGAGTTGATAGGGGAGAGCAGCATATCAGTGTTTTCTAGGAGGGCATCATGTCAGAGTTGATAGGGGAGAGCAGCATGTCAGTGTTTACTAGGGGTGCATCATGTCAGAGTTGATAGAGGGAAGGCAGCATGCCGGATTGTTACATCGTGGGGCAGAATGCTGTATTTCTATATTGTGGGGCAGCATGGGGAATATCATCATTGTGGGTTAGACCCATATACACTGCCTGACACCCCCAGCCTTGTTCCCCTGTCCAGACAGTACCCATGGGGATTTGTGGCTACCAGCAGGCAAGGAAACAAGACTGGGGGGGGGTTGACAGTGTACATAGGGTTCTCTGACTATAAGTGGGCAAGGGAATAAGACTGGGTGGCAGCTGTTAGCCACAAATCCCCATGGATGCTGCCTGACCCCCAGCCTTGTTCTTTTGGGAGTGCACAACATGTATGGAATAAATATGATACAGAGCTGAGGGGATAATTGTGTAGTGCTTGGTGTACTTTTTTTTTTAAACCTTTGAGTGCCACAGGGGGTGAGCAATGCACATTTCTATGGCACTCAGAGGGATAAGGGAGTGATGCTGTCCATGGTGCTGAAACTGTTCTCTCCTCTCTCCTACTGGCCAAGTGGGGCAGCAGAGAGAATGCTCTCAGACTTCAGGATAGTTGTAGAGCTGGTGATGTGTGGCAGAGAACATCCCTTCCACATTGACAGCACTTCAACAATCCTGTATGCTAATACAGACCTTCTCCTCCCTTCCCCTTGCATCCCTAAATTTTACTGTATATGGCGATGTGTGTCTACATTAAAATTTCGACGTGCTTTGAACACATTGACAAAATCATTTCACCACAGCAGTTGTCCAATAACATCTAGAGCCACATGTTGCTCTTCTCTTTTTCTACAAACGTACCAATGGCAGGTAGTCACACCTATTATCCCCCTGAATATTAAAGAAGTTGCCAGTGAATCTAAGGAGGTACAGGAAAAGAAATTAAATTGTTATTGTTTGGGTTGTTTTTTTCCAACATGAGGCCCTCCAGCCCCTGCCAAATGCCAACTGCCATTTGGCTGTAGTCTAGCAGCAGTGGGAGGACTTCACATTGCCCATGGCTTATCTAACACATGATAACTATTATATATTCTAGCGGAAAGTATATGATACTTAACATTAAAAGTTATATAACCAAATTCTATTTTTTGGAGTTATTCCAAATACTGACCTATACATTGTTTTTTTCTGAGGTGCAGCATTTTCCTTTATTTAAATTGCAACTTTTCAATATCATGCATAACAAAGAAACCATTTTTTGTTATTTTTGTCATGTATGTAATTTTTAACATTAACTTTTATTTTGAAACACTACATCTATTACTCAACCAGCAATGTGTTCCAGGAATCTGAGACTAGACAGACAGGTCATAAAAAGCTCCCTTTTTAAAAGTTAAAAGAAAACGATGCACCTTAAAAAAAACAAAACAAGATACAGTTCTAATTTTATTGTTAATGACTGAATCAATTTAACTTCAATAAGTTTGTAAATACAAATTTTCTATCTAATAGATATTTAATTTCTTATTTAGTAAACACATGTGCTACAGACTGGTATTACCTCTAAAGTAATTTCCAGGTCATCAATATCAGTTCTTTTCTGTCCACTCACAATGACCCTTATGGATCTCTTAGCATTCTTCTTTGTATTAGAATGCTGCTTTGTCTCCAAGGAGACACCATCTTGGTTGGTGTATGGTACTGTCCTCAGTATTTCATGGCAGCACTGTGGATAATGTTTGAAGCATTCAAAAGTGTCGTTGCATTTTTCACATGGAAAATATGGACATCCTTCCACACATTTCATGGAATGACAATTTGTTGTGCTTCCCCTTTTAAACAGTTTGTGACATAGTTTAGAAAGTGACATATAATGACAAGTATTGAGATATTCCAGACATAAAGAAGATCTGGAGAAAAAATCATCCAGTGCAGGAAAATGTTTAGCAAGTAGATTTCGAAAATTGGGCTTCAAAAAGAGGTAAATAATTGGATTGTAAATTGTTGATGATTTGGCAAACACAGCAGGCACTGCGAATGCCAGAGGTGGAATAATGTCTATGGATCCAAAGGCTGCCCACATAGCAATAATTGCATATGGACTCCAGGCTGTGAAGAATCCAATGCACACCGCAATACTCAACTGCACAAATAGTAACAAAACATAGGATTAATTATATACAAAAGCATAACCAAAATAAAAGAACATCATTTCAGTCTCTATACTACTAGTAATACAAATTAGTATTTTTGCAACAGAGAAACAGAATAGAAATTTATATTTATAAATACCAGTCGGAGCAATTCTGGTGCACACCAACTGCACCATGGGGAACAAGTAAACATTCCAAAAATTTCCATTGATTTAAATGAAGCTTTTCATATATTGAATGCTACAGAGTTCTCAAGTATATTGCTTATCATTCAGGGGAAGAATAGCCTCATTTAAATCACTGGGTGTTTCATTTGTCCCCTGTAGTACAGAAGATGTGCCACCAAATTGCTTCAGCTTGTGTCTATTCATAAGACATATAGGACCTAATGTATAATGTTAAAATGGAGTGATTATGGGGCAAACCAACTGCACCATAGGGGACAAGTAAAAATTCCTAAACTCCCATGCATTTGAATAGAGATTTTTAACCCCTTGAATACTCTAATGCATTGGAGATCTCTCTAGCTTTTCTAGGTGTTAAAATGCCATATAAATATGGGTACAGTAGATCGGAATAATATTACAATATTTACATGAATTTTTTTTTAACCCTTTGAGTGTCAGAGGGGTACGCAACACATTGCTTTGCAAAGTGTTAATTTTCTGTATTTACAGTATGGTTTCAGTTCTGCAGACAATTTTCCAGATATAGGGAATATCCAGATAGCTACAGTCATTGTAGTACAGTCCTTGTACTCCGCTAAAACATGGAAACTACGCAATCTATAAACTATATCTAGAATGTCCAATGAATTGAGATATATAAACGGATCACTTCCAGACTAATTTACAATGATCATAGCATTCTAACACAGGCAAGCAAGATGTCCTTGTTTTATTTAGCAAAAAAAAAGTGGAATAATATATGTTTTTTATATAAAAGTAAAGTAACAAGATTAAACAAATGTGTTAAAAAATATAACTGAAATGTGTACACTACAGTACACTACACTGTGTATGTATTATACGTGTTGCACGTAAGTACTGCAAACACTACCCTAATGCACCATATTGTGAACCATGCCATTTGTGTATATTCCATGTAATTTGGTAACCCTTTAGAGCTTCACTTTCTGCAGTGCACCCCATTGGTCCTTAAAGGGATAGTATTACTTCAAAATTACTATTCCTCATATTGTAGCCCTTAATAAACTGAGTTAAATGACACCAGTGGCATCTCTCAAACCTTTATGGTTTAAGAGATAGCCGGTTTCAAAGTTTCCTCTCCCCTGCTGTCAGCGTTCTGCTGCCAGCAGGGGAATCTGGTCTCTGAATCAAGAGGAGGCTCTTCAGCAGTGCTGATATCTCGTTATGGAAGGAAAAATGATTAACTGAAACAGTCTTGTATGTGTGCTTGGTAACCAAGCACACGTAGAAGATTGTTTCAATGAATCATTTTTCCTTCCATAATGAGATATCGGCTCTGTTTAAGAGCCTCCACCTGTCCCGGGACCAGATTCCCCTGCTGGCAGCAGAACGCTGACAGCAGGGGAGAGGAAACTTTGAAAGCGGCTATCTCTTAAACCATAAAGGTTTGAGAGATGCCACTGGTGTCATTTAACTCAGTTTATTAAGGGCTACAATATGAGGGATAGTAATTTTGAAGTAATACTATCACTTTAAAGGGTTAAGGCAGTGTGGACTGGAAATGGCATGCTCTCTTTCCATCAAATATAGTATACGTGATTGGAGAATGGCACAAATTAACTTATTGTTCTTGACAACTTGCTTTTAGAGCCATGATAAATCATACATAATTTGACATGTGATGCACTGTTTTGGAACAATATGAATGATGACATATATATTCGATGAGTACTATTTATAAATGGCATATGAAATGCAATTTTCTAAGACAAGATCAATATCCGTTCTTTTGGAAACCACAATGGATATTCAAAGTGCAATAGATGGAATGGAAAGACATAAAAGTCACACTATGTTTTCTATCGCTGCATATATAATTTTCATCTGTTTGGGATATATCCATAATCATAATACATAATTTCATGTTTATCGAACTCAGTGTTCTTTTTCCACATTCTAAATCTGAGATAACATTATACTTTACTATTCCCCCTAAATATAAAGGATTACTTACCTGAGTGAAAATGTTACTAATAGTTAGTAATTGGTACTGGTACTCCCACCTTTGAGAAATGTAGCATTTTAATCTTACAGATCTCGGTGTAAAGTTTCTCCCTTGAGTCTATTATTCTGCCTCCTACAAGGGATTAATCTGCCAGTGGCAACCTCATTTCTTTTGGTTGTGAAGGTGGATGTGACATCATAGCAGTCAACAGAATGCATCAGCTGCCTATCTGAAGCACACAGCACAAGCCCCATGAAGGAGATGCCCAGAAGAGACCTGTACAATTACGGCTATAAATTTAAAATACTGCCACTGAAATTTCAATAAAGTCAATAACAAATAACTGCCTGGAGTGAATTTTTTCTGTGTGTGACTATCAAATCATAATGGTTCTAACTTTAGGAAAAACTTAACTTCTGAAAATACAAAAAATATTTTTATGTGATCCTCCTTTTTTGGCTGTGATACTTATTTTATTGTCATTTATTTATTGTAACATACTACTGTTATAGTGTGCTGCGTCAGATAGATAGATAGATAGATAGATAGATAGATAGATAGATAGATATAGTATATTTGACTGTGGGAAGCACTTGTGCTTCAAAGGAATAAATGCCTAGGTGCTCTCAAACATGCCAAGAAATATAGAGTAAAGTGTACATTGTAAGAAGCACTCTCAGGACTTTATAATAATGTGAAAATATAGTGACGTTTTATTTACAGATCAATGTTTCAGTTAACAAACAGTAACCTTCATCTTGCTAGCAAGGTCTACAACACATTAGCCTCTCAAGTATTATAGCAGTTAAATGCTTCCTTTAAATAATGTGAAAGTGTTTTTAGGACCCACTACTTTTAGGATGGTCTAACAATAGCGCCACTGTAAAAGATCAGGCTATAGAGTTACTTCTACAAAAATTAAAGTACCAGCTGCAATAACTTGTGAATAAAACATCTATCAACACTTGTAGTTTCCATGTTTTAATTAGTAGGATAAACTCTGAATTATATTTTTTCAATATTAAGCTTTAAAATTATTTTAAAGCACTGGGCAACTAATGATTTAACCTGATGAGATCAGCCTTGTGGAGTCAAGTTAGAAAGGAAGGTTAAGTGAATCAAAAGGATGCTTTGTACAACATAAACACGTCATGCCCTGCTTATTGGCCGTATAATGCAACACATCGTGTGGGTCCCAAAGTACTAGGATGGTTATGCTCTTCAGATGTGTAAATTTAACTACAGCATCAGTTCCTTGTGCATTTTTCTACAGTGAGCGTATGTGGTTGCATGATGCCTTGATGGCATCTAATAGCAGGGACATGAGGACCCGCTCAGCAGGCTAGAGCCTAATTACTGTATACAGCGCAAGCGGACAAATCTCCAGAAGAGCATAAGCATGCCATGTTATCTATTCATATGTTTAATTAAATGTTCTCCTGGAGAGAAACAAGAATTGAAAACAACTGGGTGGGCAACTTGTGACTCTCTAGCTGCTGTCAAGCTACAACTCCCATCACCCTCAGTCAGTCACTATCCGATGGAGAATGATGTGATTTATAATCTAACAACTGAAGAGCCGCATATTGCTCACCTATGCTATACACTAGTGTTGAGCGAGCGTGCTCGGCCGATGCTCGGATCGGCTCGAGCATCGCTCTGCTCGGCACATGGCGGTACTCGTCGAGTACCGCCATGTGCTCGCCCGCCGTGTTCGGGTGGCGGGGATCTGTGCCGGAGGAGGCACAGATCTGAAGACGCTCCGCTGGACCACCAGGGACTGGAGGTACGGGGGCATTGAGGAGATGAAGGGGGCATTGCGGAGATGAATGGGGACAGTGTGGAGATGAAGGGGGACATTGTGGAAGAGGGGCATAGCGGAGATGAAGGGGGACATTGTGGAAGAGGGGCATAGAGTCTATGCCCCTCTTCCACAATGTCCCCCTTCATCTCCGCTATGCCCCTCTTCCACAATGTCCCCCTTCATCTCCTCTATGCCCCTCTTCCACAATGTCCCCCTTCATCTCCGCTATGCCCCTCTTCCACAATGTCCCCCTTCATCTCCTCTATGCCATAGAGGAGATGAAGGGGGACATTGTGGAAGAGGGGCATAGCGGAGATGAAGGGGGACATTGTGGAAGAGGGGCATAGAGGAGATGAAGGGGGACATTGCGGAGATGAAGGGGGACATTGCGGAGATGAAGGGGGGCATTGACCAGGCACCCTCCCCTCATCAGAGCAGGGGGTGCCTGGTGTAATGCTCGTGTCGCCCCATTCAATTGAATGGGGCTCGGGTGCTCAGCCGAGCACTCGAGCCTCCGGCGGTGCTCGGTCAGAGCACCCGAGCACCCGAGCATCGGGGTGCTCGCTCATCATTACTATACACACATCTACGTCAGGTTTGTGCAATGGAGCATATCACTGTCATCTGGTGTGTATGCCCTCTATCGTATATGTAAAATATGTGCTAATAATAAAGCAAGGAGGGTCATGCCTGGTGCCTGTCACTGACATGAAAACACCCTCCACTACACAGAATGAATGATTGCCCCCAGTCTCCACATTGCTTCCACATTGCCCCCAGTCTCCACATTGCCCCCAATCTACACATTTCCCCCAATCTTCACATTGCTCCCATTTACCCCCCGAGTGTCCATCTCCTGTCTGGTGGTCCAGCGGCGTGGCAGGAGAGGTCTGTGCCTCCTTCTGCACAGACCTCTATACAGCTGGAGCTCTGGCACGGTCCTCTCTTCAGTAATGCAGAGTGCTGGGAGATGATGGGGGGAGGGCAATGTGCTGAGTTTCCACTCGGCCTCACTCAATTTCTCCTCGCCAAATGCAAGGAGACGAGTGGAAATTTTGAGCCCTGCTCTATATATATAACCTATATAATGATTTGCTAGGATGTTTGTCAGAAACCGTACGCAAGAGACTGTGCACATTCGGACAGTTTCTACTGCGCAAGACTGCATCCCTGGAGCAATGAGGTAGCGATATGTATGTACATACATACATATAAAACTAGCAATTTATTATTATTTTTTTAAATTTTGCACCACTGCGTATTTCAGGTACAAAATAATGATAAATAAACCATGCAACTCTAAATACTATATATTTAAAAAAAATATAGAAAATTTACATTTTCTGGACTGACTCTTGTTTTTTCTTTTGTTTTTAACCCCTTAACGGTCCTTGACGCTCATAGCACTTCATGGGTTGTTTTGACTTAAAGACCCATGATGTGCTATGACCATCATAGAATTCCAGGCTCTCCCCTTGGCTGCACGCCGTTCGGGGAGTCTGGAATCTGAATCAGCCAAAAAATGCTCAGTGGTCCTTTAGTGACAGCAAAGTGCCTGTGCGGCCGGTCGTTAAGGAGTTAATTTTACATTCTTTTAAATATACTATAGGATATACCAGAACCACATAATTGTACAGACCACAATCTGACAGTTGTCTTGCTTCTTTATATGCTATAATGTATGTAACAACTAGAGTAAAGGTAGATAAGGCATACTATTTTCGACAAGAACACAGCCCACTGCATCAAATCAAGACTGACTTTCTTTTCTACCCCTATCTTGGTGTGCACAAATACTAAAACTAAAAATATGTATATTTTTATACCAGATGATCATTTAATTGCCTGGAAGACCCTCTGCTTTCCAATAAGGGTAGAGGTTCTAAAAGAAATCCCCCAACTACTAACATACATTTTCTAGACATGTATACCAGAGGATCATGTTATCGCCTTGATACACTCCCTTAATTCCTACCCTTGTTGGAAAAATAGATATGTAGTTCATTTTATGCACATTTATCTATGCATATGATTATAGCAGGCAATCACATGATCATCTAGCAATAACCAAATGAATGCCATACCTTGCTAGAAAAAAGAGACTTTGTTTTCCAACAAGGGTATCAATGAATTAATCGGAACCTGAGACCTCCTCCAGCTCCTTTTCAGAAATCCCCTTTTTTATTTTATTTTAAAATTGTGATTACATGATCTCCTGGAATTAACCCCTTCATGTCACCTCTTGTTGGAAAGGGTAATGATAGAGTTTTACTCTGGCAGTATCTGGAGGGTCTGCCAATGTCCATCCCTACCTTATGGTGTAGGTGGTTTGCCCAAGAATTACTTTATTTTTGTTAAGATCCTACGTGTGAAAATACTAATTCATACAGAGGAGAATTCATTTATATGCACAAACTAATGTACTCTTTTTCATACATGGATCACAGACAGTTTAAATTAATGAACCCTTCTTCAACTCATGTCTTGTAAACAATTAAATAAATACCTTGACTATTATGGTTTGCACATTGCTCATCCGTGTTGGGCCACCACCATGTTGCTCCACTGCTTTCCTCGACTCTTTCACAGTTACCAGTATAAGAGTATAGGAGGTAATGATAATTCCACACGGGACAATAAAACAAAAAATAAACAAAGCTGTTGTATAAGACATTGCCACTCTGCTTACATTAGAAGAGTGCCAGTCAATGCAGCATGCTGTACCATATGGTTCCTCTCCATATTCTCCCCAGTGAACAAGGGGTGATAAGGCAAATATGGCTGCATATGCCCAGGCACAGGCCACAAGGATGCATCCCTGCTCATGGCCAAATCTGTTTCCTGAAAGGCAAATGCAATAAACCAATATGTGATTCCAAAGATAAATGTGTTTGAAAATAGAACATAGATGAAAAACTATGTTATGTTATCACGACCCATCAACAGTTCTGACTTTCAGGACAGCATCACAGGTAGATTAAACAGGGGTTATCATTACAGCCAAAAAACTTACCATACATGGGAAAACATACTTTCATACAGCAGACTATACTCAGTAATGTCACTGTTGATAAACTGCATATTCCAAATAGTACTCCACAGAATGCATAGAACAAGCATATGTGCTTTCCATATATCCACCTGGAAACAGAGTAGAACAGACTGGCTAGAATGAACCTCCACAGATTTACAATATCAGATTCCAACATTACACCAGTCAGTACTATTCCCATGCAAAACACTCAGTTTCTGACCCATCAGAATTAACACTGAAAGGGAGTTTTAAAAGCACCCAGGACAGTAGGATTTGGGAGTAAAAATGCATTCAACATTCAACTCCAGGATTCTAATAACAATGGACTCAATTTAGGCACAGTTTTAGTGCTCTTTCACACAGCTGATGGAGCTGTAGCAGACCCCTGCTACTTATCTTTCATCTGTGTTCTGGTTAATATCGAAACCGGTTGGTCATTCATTGGCGAATGCAGTGAGTTACACAACCTTTAACACTTGTGTAGACTATCTGCCAGCATCACCATTGCCTGGTTTATGCAAATTGTGGGACTTTGGAGTGTTCATGTGAGGTGTTAGTCACCTGTGTGAAAGGCACCATTGCCCAACAGGTTACATTTCAAGACAGGCTTTATAATTATGACTGTGTTGCTGCATTTTGTACCTATGTGAAAGGAGTCTTAGGCTTCATTATTTGAATGTCTATTACAATTACTGAGGTATGAACATAACAACTTGTCGTATCTACTATTAACCTACCTCAGCAATGTGTTCTGCACACCTGCATGAACCCTTCACTCAGAGACATTAGAGAAGAGGACGAAGGAATGGGATAAAAATGCTAAAATGTAGATTTTAAATGGTTATAAAACAAATATACAAAGTAACATCAGCACAAATTCTGCACTTGTAGAATATGCACTGACATTAAAAAAGGTTACCATAACTTTGCTGTTTTAGTGCCCAGACAATCTTATGACTGTTCAGATCAGTGGGTCCAGTTGTTTTCACACTTGTTTTTTATTTTCAGTCTTTTTTCTATTTTTTTTACACCTGCATTCATCACAATTGTGTTATACTTAGTACCATCAAACACTAGTTGCCAACGTGTTCAGATCAGTATCATGGAAGGATTGGTCACTATAATTTGGACCTTGGAGAGTGTTATTTCAATTCTGTCAGAGTTGTAGTTCAAGAGTAATTCAATGACAAAATATCCCCCTCCCACCCCTTTTACTGATATAACACTGCTCAGCCAGAGTAGAAGGGAGGTGCCCAGGTAGATTTCAGAGAGGGACAATCTTCAATTAAGATAACGGAAAAACCTGAAAAACTTGTCAGCGGGGCAGGGCTTTCATTGTTCTCATAGGAAGAAGATTGTTCCCTGCTGTTATCTGTCTGGTCTTACAACCAGATTCCACATCTGAGAAGAGATGGCTTACACTAGGTAAAAGGGGAGGGAGGGGAAACTTTATCCTTCAATTACTCCTGAACCACAACTCTGACAGTATTGAAATAACACTCTCTATGGCTCAAAGACTATGAAGATTAATTGGAGCTGCTGTTTTTGTGAAAAATTACTATCCCTTTAAATTATTCCTAAACTTTCTTCTGTGAATGGATTATGTATGTTACATTTTACCCCATATGGATGATATGGTGTTAAACCTACCTGTGCGAAAAGCTGGAGGAAATTGCAAGAGGATACAATGTCAGTGTCATTCCAAGGTCACTCAGTGCAAGGTTAACTATGAAATATTCAGCTGGTTTCAACAATTGCCTCCTTCTGTAGGATATATATAGAAGAATGCTGTTTCCAAACAGAGAACATATTCCTGTATTTAAAAATAGAATGATGGATGAATATCTAGTTTACCCACCCCCTGCATGCTATTGTTTAGGTATAGATAATTTTTTGCACCAAAACGATATGCCTGGATTTGGCATATAGATCAATTTTATTAAACAAGTCCATCTAGATTATCTGTCATAGTGATGTTCTTGTTTTCTGAATAGCAAAACATGCAAGGGACATACTGGGTAGAAAAATAATATAATGTCCTTTTGAATGTGCTTTATATTATTAGAAAAATTAAGATAAATTAATAACACATAAAAAATGTTACTATAGTTAAAACAAAAACAGACAATTATAGAGTTTGAAAGATATAATTTGCAACTGAATAATCGAAATATCAGAATTTTGAATTACTCCAAAGATATGAATAGTGGTGTAGGTAAAATGGTACAATCAATCCCAGGGGCTTATCTAATGGCCATAATACTGGATGAAATGACATAAAAGGGGGACTGATGCTATATGTCCAATAGGCACTTCATCAGTAGAACATGGCACTTGCCTCTGACAAAGTGCATATTTGCTACAAAACTAATTTCAGTTTCAGTAATCAATACAGTTCTGAAGATTTTTCCATTTTGATTTGTGAGAATGGTGATGCCTTTTGGTCAGTTAATTGTTTCACATGTATTTTTTTCCATTTTTACTTAACAGATGACAAACATATGATTTAATCTGAGTGGTTCATAGGCTTCAAAATGGAGTTAAATATATTTTAGCAGTTGCACAAAATATTTTCACCAATACAACAACATGTAAATAAAAGAAAAGGATACCAAGAGATTAACTCTGAGTGCCAGAGGGGTACATAATGCACTGCAAAGCTATGCATTCCATACCCCACTCACACTCAAAGGGTTATAGGTCAGTTATCATGTTCTACTAAATCTGCCTGAATGAATGCAGACCTAGTAAAAAGTTATAGCTGCTGTGTCCATTTCCAAAATTGCTTTTCTCAATCAAAATCTGCACAACCCACAGTGTCACCAGTGCTCTTCTGTGGATTTGTTACATCCATCTACATAAAAACAAGGGCTCATATAGCTATTGGAGGGGTCAGAAAACTGTCCCACTTGGATCTCAGCACAGAACTCTGGGATTGCTTGTGCAGACCTCATAGACCCACTGTCCTGGGCTTTCCATTGCAAAAGGTCTCTCCTCAGACCACTGTTCTGTTTCCTTATTGGTCTGCTGGGACATACAATCAGCCCTTGCTTAATCTGCAGATCTCTTCCCAAGGAAGCAGATATGTCAAAAGGGAACTATCTTATGATAGTTACTCTTTAAGTACTGGTTTATTTTATATCCAGACTACATACTGAGCGCAAAATACTCTGTAATAAGACATTCCGTGAACTTTTTTAAAGTTCGAGCAATTACATAATCTAACTTGTTCATCTATGGGAGCATACTTCAGGGAATTTTGTGAGCCATAAAGCTATACACTAACATCACAAACACTCTCATTAACCACTTCGATGTTAGAGAAGATTGCTTTGTTGTAATGTATTGAGGTTTTGTGAGCATTCAAGGGATTAAAAGTCACATTTAAATATAATCTTTTTTAATGTAATTATTTTCATTCAGAAGGGGAGACAGGAAAAATTATTAAAATTAAAATTGTCTCAATGTGTCTTTTATAGTCAGATTGGAGTTTTCATAATGACTACTACAATTTAAACCATTCAGGTAATCAAACTTCGGGCATTTGGCAGCTCTTTAGACAGTTTGAACAATAAAAACATATGAGAAAAATAGGGATTTAGGGGAAACAACTTCTGATTCTGACAGCAATGTAATGGTCTCGAAGAACAGTTGGCAAAATCTCCTCAAGTAGAAGATGACTGATTATGAGATTATATTCAGCTGCAATGGAATCTAGGCCTAAATTATACAAACTGCATTCATTTTTTAGAGATAAAAAATGTACATCTACAGTGAAGTAGGATACCATCTATGAGATACAAAGAAATACATTTTGTATAATAAAACATTAAATAAAACACTTTGATAATGATAACAATTGTTTTATCAAATCTCCTAAAATAATATAAATTATTGAAATAGTAAAAAGCATAATAATAGTTTAAAAGCAGTTTAAAACACAAAACGTACTAGCAGTGATATATTATAGAAAGTAAGTAAATGATGATGCTCCAGTAGTTATTGAGCTCTGAAATACAGAGTGTGAGTATATCAAAGCAATTAATGTATTTTAGTTCTGTGACTTAATATGCATAATGATTAGAATATTTTGCAGTGATGTATAGCATCCTGCTGTGCATAAGATTAATATGTTTCATACCATGTCTCCATGCATCCACATCTGCACATATAAAGAAAGAAATATGGGCTTAACTGCTGGATACTAGAAGATAATCGGTCCACCACTGCTACAAGAGTATTAAAGGAACTTATGTCATTAAATGGAATGAGCTGGGATTAGTGTGAATAACAAAAAGAAAATAAAGATAGTAAAATCCCTATTCAGCACCATTCCCACCTTTATTCCTTGTCGGAAATGGCATATTCTATAGGTAGAGGTGATCAAAGGGAAATATTTCTTAAAAATAAAGAGATTAATACGTAACTTTTATTCTTCAATATTAAAACAAACTGGCGAATTAAAAACATAAACACTTGCCGTATGATAGAAAGAATCTGAGTAGAATGAGAATTCTGGTAATCAGGATACCATAAACACGAGGCGTTACTAAACACTAATCAATACTCCTCCCTATTATAAATGAGAGACGAGCCTGCACTTATAGAGAGAAAAATGTTGTCTCCATAAAGATAATAGGTATAAATTCTCTTCATTAAGTATCCTTCTATATAACAGTTCCTATCGTTATGTCATAATGCATTTTATGGAGACGACATTGTACAGGCTCTTCTCTTATTTATAATAGGGAGTAGTATTGATTAGCGTTCAGTAACGCCTCGTGTTTATGGCGTCCTGATTACTGGAACTCTCATTCTAATCAGATTGTTTCTATTGGATGGCAAGTGTTTTTAAGTCACCAGTTTGTTTTAATAAGTAGGAATAAAAGATAGGTTTTAATCTCTTTATTTTTAACATATATTTCCCTTTGATCACCCCCTCTACTTTAGTGTATGCCATTATTCAGTAATGGGTGTGGGAATAAGGGTGGGAATGGTGCTGAATACTTTATTTTCTTTTTTTTTGTTAACTGATTGATCCTGCTTATGTCTTACAACGTCTATGGTTCTCTTCCAACCTTGCTAATGTTAACATTTTGCACTGATCGTCACCAAAGACTGCTGTCCAGACAGATGACTTGGCTCCCTTTTTTACTCTAGACTTCCCCTTACAATATTATACTTCAATGAATCCAACATTCCAGACCTTTATCCGCTTACAAGTGTTTGACATTGATTTCTGCTTACCCTTCCCTATCTGTATTACTGATCTCAGCATTACCTTGACTTTCCTTTCCTAATATGAACTTGGCTTGTGTACCTGGCTTCACCTGTCATCTATGCTGCCCCCATGACTTAGATACTGGAGTTGCTGATATTGTTGGCACTACTGACTCCCAACCTTGACTAAAAATGCTGCCTGATCCCCAATCCCAGTCATGGTACTCAGACTATTAGCTGGCTACAAGAAACTTTGGCGGCATTGCTTTATGCCAGAGGGCATGTTACTAAGTACTGACTGAGAGGGTGCCCAAACTTTTGCACATGCCATATTTTCTGTTTTATCTATTTAATCTGTTAAATTCAGCAAATAAGTAATAACTGTGCATTAAACTTTGCAGAAATATATCAAGTTTAAGTTTGTTCACTGCAGTTGTTGTGTTAAGTTATTTTCACTTACAAAATCAACAAGACACGCAACTTGGCCAGGGGTGCCTAAACTTTTGCATTCAAATGTATGTGTAGATTTAAGGTATATTTGACAGTTGTATTGTTGCATTTACAAGGTGCACTTTATAAATACACTGCAAATGTACTTTTTTCTATTTGTGAACTTTATTTTTATGAAAGGTAAAAGGCTATCTGTAACATATTTTTCCATCACTCAGGAATAATACTCCCATCACTTTAAATGTGCACCCCATGTCTACTTCACAAGGTTCATATTTGGGTCAGTCCAGTGAGATTCTTACTGCTGAGCACCATAAATGCCTGGAGACTCTGGCTGTTAAATACAAACTACCTGATTATGGACTGGGAGCTTTTGTCACTGCTGGCAACTTTCCCAATCCATTTTTAATGGCTGCCACTGTTCATAAACTTTACCCTGTATGAATATGCCAAAAGGGTACCATTTATAAATAGGAGCATCATCCTTAACAGTTTAATATGCCCGCTTTAACTTGATGAAAACTTGCTATGTTTCATATTTTTTTTCTATAAAAGTAAAAATAGCCAATGAAAATAGATCTTAAAAAGAAACATGAAAACAATGAATTATTGTATTGTATATATACATTTTTATAAAAAATGGCAAGGTCCATATTTAGCATATAGGTAAACTGTCTTTGTTTTATATCATTTTTTTATATCATTTTCTATGCAAGATACTTGCTTTCCTAAAAATGTGGTATATTTTATTGTAACTACCTAGCAAACGATATTTGCTATATATAATACAGATAAGGTGAAAAGGTTTTAGAATGTATCATCTAGGCAGGGAATTCCTATTTCCAGCAGTCATAATTAGGGGTTCTTCTCCAGTGCTAGTCCTATAACTGTAAAATGGAGATGTATAACTTTTGATTTGTTTGGGATTCCACACTAAGTATCGTATTATCTAGAAAGTGAATAATGTCGAGAAATCTCGAGACCAATTAGAAAAGAGTTAGACAGTAAGGAAAGCAGGTGTGATAGTGTGCATGTGTGTGTGGATTTTAATATAAGACAGAAATTCATGGCCAATTTGCCATCTTTGTGACTATCCAAAAAACCAGTAGTCACAATGAATTGATGTATGCACTGTTACCAAGGTTACATCTAAAAATAGTCTGTGTGAAATCACTGATTTGTGCGTGTTTTTTATGTGCACTGTGACTTGCTCAATCAATGATGAAAGCAACATTGTGCTCCAGGCTGTTTTTCAGCCCTAGCAATTACATCTTCAAAAGCAATTGCTTATGGTAAAAATCAGACAAATACCTGGTAATCATACAACAGTACAGCAGAACCAGTACAGTTCATCCTCTTTATCACAATGGAGCAAGGTTAAGATGCTAATAATGATAACAATCATCATATATAGTCCTTATATAAAATTATACAAAAATGTATATAATATAGCAAACACTGAGCAAGCATCCTATATAATAATTAGCTAAGTGTGTGTTTGTCAGAAGCCGTCATGCACGGTAGAGATGGCTGCGCTCGCTACAGTCATGTTCAGTACAGACTGCCCATGCCGCGGCTGATATGGAGCGGGGCACTCTGAATTCAGACCGTAGTCCTTCCTGCGCACAAGGTGAGGACTACTGTCTGAATTTGGAGTGCCCCTCTCCGTATCAGCCACGGAGTGGGCAGTCTCTACTGTGCATGACTTCACCTCGGTTGTTGCTGGGTGGCACCGTGGTCAGTGTTCACGGGCTCTTCAACTAGTACAGAATAAAGTATTTATTTAATTTTAGATCCCAAAATCCAAACAGGAACTGTCTGATTACTTCTGTTTCTGCAGCTTGCACTGAGTGGCAAACTCTAAGATGTTTAATATACTGATATTATTACTAGTGATGAGCGAGCACCCCAATGCTCGGATGTTCGGGTGCTCTGACCGAGCACCCCCTGAGGCTCGAGTGCTCGGCCGAGCACCCGAGCCCCATTGAAGTCAATGGGAGGACTCGAGCATTACACCAGGCACCCCCTGCTCTGATGAGGGGAGGGTGCCTGGTCCATAGGAAAAGGGCAGAAAAAGATGGAAACACTACAGAAATGGTTCAGGGACAGCATAGGGAGGATGTCTGGATGCACCTTGGACTCCAACATCGCTGCTGGGAACGATCTTTCGCCCGTAGTACGCCATTTTTACAGACTGACCGTAAAACACACAAAAAGGAAAATAAAAACGACTTTAGGCGAAAAATTGTTACCAAACAGTATTTGCTGTATATTTACTTGTATATCATCTGCAAATTCTCCCAAAAATTTCATCGATTTTCTGAAGTGAGGCCATGATTAAGAGGGAAACGTGCGCAGAGGCAAATTATCCCAAAAATTTCCTTGATTTTCAGAACTGAGGCCATGATTAAGAGGGAAACGTGCGCAGAGGCAAATTCTCCCAAAAATTTCCTTGATTTTCAGAACTGAGGCCATGATTAAGAGGGAAACGTGCGCTGAGCTGACCATCTAAAACATTATGGGTGAGGGTCTGCTGCAGAGCTGACCATCCTAAACATTATATGCGAAGGCCCGCTAGTGAGCTGACGCTATAAAACATTATATGAGAGGGCCCGCTAGAGAGCTGACCCAATAAAACATTATATGAGA
Organism: Rhinophrynus dorsalis; assembly: GCA_037306005.1. NCBI lineage: Eukaryota > Metazoa > Chordata > Amphibia > Anura > Rhinophrynidae > Rhinophrynus > Rhinophrynus dorsalis. The sequence continues at coordinate 135,344,225 of CM074723.1, read as the reverse complement.
AGGCCCGCTGGTGAGCTGACCTATATAAAAATTGGCAAACAGGGCCCGCTGGTGAGCTGGCCCTATATAAAAATTATATCACAGGGCCCGCTGGTGAGCTGGCCCTATATAAAAATTATATCCCAGGGCACGCTGGTGAGCTGGCCCTATATAAAAATTATATCCCAGGGCATATGGAAGAGGAGGAGGAGGATGAGAACATTAAGAGTCAACCATATACCCGTTTTTTGGGTGGAAGGGGTGAATGGGAATACAGAGTATTCCCATCATTGTAAATAACATATATAAAGTGAGTTTATGTTCCCCCGGGGCTTTCCTCCAGTGGAGTGGAGAAGTCAGGGGAAATCCAGGCCTTGTTCATTTTTATAAGTGTCAACCTATCAGCATTGTCGGTGGAAAGGCGGATACGCTTATCTGTTATGATGCCACCAGCAGCACTAAATACCCGCTCAGACAGAACGCTGGCGGCAGGGCAGGCCAGCACCTCCAAGGCGTAGAGTGCCAGTTCATACCACGTGTCCAGCTTGGACACCCAGTAGTTGTAAGGCACAGAGGGATCATTGAGGACGCTGACACGGTCTGCTACGTACTCCTTCACCATCTTCCAAAACTTTTCCCTCCTTGTGACACTAGGCTGCGCATCAGGGTGAGGGTGCTGGCGGGGTGTCATGAAGGTGTCCCACGCCTTGGAGAGTGTTGCCCTGCCTTTGTCGGAACTGCTGTGTGCTCCCCTTTTCTCCCCTTCTCGGTTGGCCAAGGTAGCACGTACTCTGCCGCCAGCGTTGTCAGATGGAAAATTTTGGAGCAATTTTTCAACAAGAACCTTCTGGTATTGCACCATTTTGCTTGTCCTCTCCACCGGAGGAATGAGAGATGAGAAATTCTCTTTGTAGCGGGGGTCCAGAAGGGTGAACACCCAGTAATCCGTGTTGTCTAAAATGCGTACAACGCGTGGGTCACGGGAAAGGCAGCCTAACATAAAGTCAGCCATGTGTGCCAGAGTACCAACAGTCAAGATTTCGCTGTCCTCACCAGGAGGCTGACTCTCAATATCCTCATCCTCTTCCTCCTCTTCTGCCCACCCACGCTGAAGAGATGGAACTAAAGTTCCATGGCTACCCTCTGTAGCGGAGGCAACCGTGTCTTCCTCCTCCTCCTCCTCCTCCTCCTCCTCCTCCGCCTCCTCCAATTGTCGCTGAGAAGACGAAGTGAGGGTGCTCTGGCTATCACCTTGTGTAAGCTCTTCCTCCCCCATTTCCACCTCTTCCACATGCAAAGCGTCGGTTTTAATTGTGAGCAGCGAGCGTTTCAGTAGACACAGAAGTGGGATGGTTACACTGATAATAGCGTTATCGCCGCTCACCATCTGTGTCGATTCCTCAAAATTGCGTAAAACCTCGCAGAGGTCTGACATCCATTCCCACTCCTCACTTCTGATTACAGGAAGTTGAACGGAGAGGCGACGACCGTGTAACAGCTGGTACTCCACTACTGCCCTCTGCTGCTCACAAAGCCGGGCCAACATGTGGAAGGTGGAGTTCCAGCGCGTGCTCACGTCACACAGCAGCCGGTGAGCTGGCAATTGTAAGCGCTGCTGCAGCTTCAACAGGCCGGCCGAAGCTGTAGATGACTTACGGAAATGTGCACACACGCGGCGCACCTTGGTCAAGAGATCATGCACATTGGGGTAGGTTTTTAGAAATCGCTGCACCACTAAATTAAATACATGCGCTAGGCATGGTACGTGTGTGAGCTTGCCGAGCTCCAAAGCCGCCACCAAGTTACGCCCATTATCACACACAACCATGCCTGCTTGCAGGTTGAGTGGCGAGAGCCACTGCTCGGTCTGGTGACTAATCCCCTGCAACAGCTCTGAGGCCGTGTGCTGTTTGTCCCCAAGGCAGATCAGCTTCAGCACGGCCTGTTGACGCTTCCCCACTGCAGTGCTACACTGCTTCCAGCTACTGGCTGATGGGGGAGTGGCGGTGTGTGTAGAGAATTCGGAGGTGGAAACGGAGGAGGAGGAGCCAATAACGTAGGTGCTGGTGGAAACCCTGATGGAGGTAGGGCCCGCAATCCTCGGCGTGGGTAGCACCCGTGCCATCCCAGGGTCCGAGTCGCTCCCAGCCTCCACGACATTCACCCAGTGTGCCGTCAGGGAAATGTAGCGTCCCTGGCCACAAGCACTTGTCCATGTGTCAGTCGTTAAGTGGACCTTCCCAGTAACTGCGTTGGTCAGGGCACGGGTGATGTTACGGGACACATGGTGGTGTAATGCGGGGATGGCACACCGGGAAAAGTAGTGGCGGCTGGGGACCGCGTACCGAGGGACAGCTGCTGCCATCAGGCTGCGGAAGGACTCAGTGTCCACAAGCCTAAATGGCAGCATTTCGATGGCCAGTAATTTTGAAAGGTGTGAGGTTAGTGCTATGGCCTGTGGGTGGGTGGCTGGGTATTTTCTCTTGCGCTCAAATGCCTGGGGTAACGACATTTGGACGCTGTGCTGGGACAGGGAAGTGGATGTGGTCGCTGATGGTGCTTCAGATGCTACAGGTGCAGGGCGGGAGGTATGCGGGCCTGCGCCTTCGACAGGCGATTGGCCGGCACCGAAAACAGGGGAAGAGGAGGCAGTGGTGTGGCCTGCAGACACAGATGGGCGATCCAGGCGTTCCTCCCACTTACTACGGTGCTTGGATGCCATGTGTCGGATCATGCTGGTGGTGGTGAGGTTTCTAGTGTTCATGCCTCGGCTCATTCTGGTGTGGCACAGGTTGCAAACTACAAATCTTTTGTCGTCCGCACTTTCCTTAAAAAAACGCCATACCGCGGAACACCTACCCCTTGGCAAGGTAGATTTACGCAAGGGGGTGCTCCGTGGAACATTTGCGGGCCGGTTTGGTGCGGTCCGCCTTCTTTCTGTAGCCACACCACTGCCTCTTCCAGCCTGTTGCGGTGCTGCAGATGGCTCACCCTCAGGACTGCTGTCATCGCTCGGCTCTACACCTTCCCAGGTGGGGTCAGTCACCTCATCGTCCACCAAGTCCTCCTCCACTTCCTCACTCTGATCATCCTCCTCAAGTCTTGATCCCACCACATACTCGGTCATTGACAACTGTATAACATTCTCCTCAACAAGGTCTTGAGAAGGAAATAGTGGTTGATTTAATGGCAACTGTGTCTCATCATCATCATCATCATCCACTACTTCCTTTGACCTTAAATGCCGTTCACATCTGTCATCTTCTTGTGATTGGGTAGCCTCTAGAGGTTGTGAATCAGGGCACAAGATGTCATGTTCCTCTGCAAGCGTGCTTGGAGAGAGGGTCAAATGAAGGATTGGTGATGAGACGAGCTCATCACTATATCCCAGTGTGGGATCACTTCTTTGACCAGACCGTGTATGGTGGGAGGAAGGATGATCAGAGTGAGGATTATGTTGACCAGACTCTTGGCTACTGAGAGTGGACTTGGTGGAAGACAGGGTGGTGCTTAACCGACTGGAAGCAGTATCAGCTGTCATCCAACCGACCACCTGTTCGCACTGGTCGGACCTCGAGAGTGATGTCCTGCGACGCCCTGTGAAATCAGACATGAAGCTAGGTATGGTGGATGTCTTTCTTTCTTGTGCTCTGGCACCAGGCACAGTTTCTCCGCGTCCTGACCCGCGCCCTGAACTTTCAGGATCACGTCCACTTCCCCGTCCCTTTTTACCCGCCTTCTTCATCTTACACGATATATATGACTTTAATATATATGAGTTTGAAAACTTAACAGTATTTCTTATAATTCTGCAACTCTGCAGAGTACACAAAATAGGCTGTTAAACGGCGGTGAAAGACACTGAATGGAATATGTGACTTTGATATTTGAGTTTGAAAAATTAACAGTATTTCTTACTATTCTGCAACTCTGCAGAGTACACAGAATAGGCTGTTAAACGGCGTTGAAACACACTGAATGGAATATGTGACTTTAATATTTGAGTTTGAAAACTTAACAGTATTTCTTATAATTCTGCAACTGTACAGAGTACACAGAATAGGCTGTTAAACGGCGGTGAAAGACACTGAATGGAATATGTGACTTTAATATTTGAGTTTGAAAACTTAACAGTATTTCTTATAATTCTGGAACTGTACAGAGTACACAGAATAGGCTGTTAAACGGCGGTGAAAGACACTGAATGGAATATGTGACTTTGATATTTGAGTTTGAAAAATTAACAGTATTTCTTACTATTCTGCAACTCTGCAGAGTACACAGAATAGGCTGTTAAACGGCGTTGAAACACACTGAATGGAATATGTGACTTTAATATTTGAGTTTGAAAACTTAACAGTATTTCTTATAATTCTGGAACTGTACAGAGTACACAGAATAGGCTGTTAAACGGCGGTGAAAGACACTGAATGGAATATGTGACTTTAATATTTGAGTTTGAAAACTTAACAGTATTTCTTATAATTCTGCAACTGTACAGAGTACACAGAATAGGCTGTTAAACGGCGGTGAAAGACACTGAATGGAATATGTGACTTTAATATTTGAGTTTGAAAACTTAACAGTATTTCTTATAATTCTGCAACTCTGCAGAGTACACAAAATAGGCTGTTAAACGGCGGTGAAAGACACTGAATGGAATATGTGACTTTGATATTTTAGTTTGAAGACTTAACAGTATTTCTTCCTATTCTGCAACTCTGCACAGTACACAGAATGTGCTGCTACACTGCGGCGAAGCACACTGAATGGAATATGTGACTTTGATATTTTAGTTTGAAGACTTAACAGTATTTCTTCCTATTCTGCAACTCTGCACAGTACACAGAATGTGCTGCTAAACTGCGGCGAAGCACACTGAATGGAATATGTGACTTTGATATTTGAGTTTGAAGACTTAACAGTATTTCTTCCTATTCTGCAACTCTGCACAGTACACAGAATGTGCTGCTACACTGCGGCGAAGCACACTGAATGGAATATGTGACTTTGATATTTTAGTTTGAAGACTTAACAGTATTTCTTCCTATTCTGCAACTCTGCACAGTACACAGAATGTGCTGCTAAACTGCGGCGAAGCACACTGAATGGAATATGTGACTTTGATATTTGAGTTTGAAGACTTAACAGTATTTCTTCCTATTCTGCAACTCTGCACAGTACACAGAATGTGCTGCTAAACTGCGGCGAAGCACACTGAATGGAATATGTGACTTTGATATTTTAGTTTGAAGACTTAACAGTATTTCTTCCTATTCTGCAACTCTGCACAGTACTCAGAATGTGCTGCTAAACTGCGGCGACGCACACTGAATGGAATACGTGACTTTGATATTTTAGTTTGAAGACTTAACAGAATGTGCTCTAATCTGCAACTTTGCACACTAAACAGAATGTGCTCTAATCTGCAACTTTGCACACTAAACAGAATGTGCTCTAATCTGCAACTTTGCACACTAAACAGAATGTGCTCTAATCTGCAACTGTGCACACTAAACAGAATGTGCTCTAATCTGCAACTTTGCACACTAAACAGAATATATATATTTTTTTTTTTTTTTTTTTTTTTTCCCCCCACACCAAATAACCTGCTGCCCCCACACACAGTAGTCCTAAAAAGGACTTTTGGTTCTTTTTTTTTCACAATTTTTGTTTTTTTCCTCCCTACACTGCCTTTCCCTTCCTATCCTCAGCTCTCCCTGGCTCAGACTGAGCCGAACTCGCTGGTCAGGTGCTATACAGCACCTGACCACGGGTTCTGGCCAGCCAATCAGTGTAATGCCAGCAGCCAACATGGCTGCTGGCATTACACCGATGTCAGAGCCTCCCTGCACGTTTATTGGCTGCGCAGCAGCCGCAAAACGTGCGGGGAGGAGACCCGAACATGGCGGGCGAGCACATGCGGTACTCGTACGAGTACCGCCATGCGCCGAGCAGAGCGATGCTCGAGCCGATCCGAGCATCGGCCGAGCATGCTCGCTCAACACTAATTATTACCTACCACTCCACTTTATTATCTTTTTCTTTGAATTATTACTGAACTTTCCAAGTTACAACAATAAACCAAAGAGCTACAACATAAAGAAAATAGAATAAAAAGAAAAACCCCAAGAGGGGGACAAAATAAAATATGCATAATAGACTTGTGCATGGCAAAAAAATTCATTAAAATTCCTTTTTGGACAATTTTTTTTTTTTAATTCGATGTATCCGAAATTCTGAACAGTACCGTTCAATTCGGACGAAATTTGTGTAAAAAACAAATTACTCGTCCGAATTTGCCATGCTTTTAAAAATGCAATAAAAGTCAAAATTAGCTAAATAAAAATAAATGTAACCATTTCTAGGGTCTAAATGAAGATGGTGGAATAGGGTAAGGTGGAGCTTTAGCCTTATGGTACTATGGATGAAAAATGGCTATAGCTATTAGAAGGAACACTGAGGGTGACTGGTGCAGGCGGACTCAGGATGACAGCAACAGTGCAGATGTAGCCAGCAGCAAACTGCAGAACTCTGGAGCAGGACTCAGTAGATGGATACAGCAACAGAGGATGACTGGTGCGAGGCAGACTCAGGATGACAGCAACACTGCAGATGTAGCCAGCAGCACACTGCAGAACACTGGAGCAGGACTCAGTAGATGGATACAGCAATGGAGGATGACTGGTGCGAGGCAGACTCAGGATGACAGCAACACTGCAGATGTAGCCAGCAGCACACTGCAGAACACTGGAGCAGGACTCAGATAGATACAGTAGACTTTTTTTTAGAAGAGATGAAAAACAATAGAGCAGACTGAACAACCTGTATAGAAGGACAACAATGTAGACTTTAAATTCCCCCCTGTGTCCCACCAAGTCAGGGGCGGTCCCCTGCCCAACCAACCACTGTTCTAAACCTGGGTAAACTGGAGAGCTCAGTGTATTATGGTACTATGGATGATTCTAGATTAAGACCTTTTTGTTTTTCTAATCTGCATCGAACCTGAGAGCAGGGTAACCCAGCTTTGGCAGGTTGACTTTTAAAAAAAGTAATTTGCTCCATGAGCTGGGGGGCCAAGTGAGAGCGCTGGGACTAAGTATATTTCCTCTTACGGAAAATACCCTCTCACAGTGGTTGGGGGGCAAGAAAGCAGCTCCTGGGCTACCAGGACAAAGTAGGCCACACAGCCCTCTTGTAATCCCAGAAAGTCAAGGGATCTATACTTGGGGGCAAATTAGGTTCTGCAAGGTAAGCCTTAACCGCAAACTCAGCACATTTTCTATTTATGGGGAGCTGTTTGTATTGTCTGAAGCATAATCTGTCCATTGCCTCAGCATAAAAACCAGCAGCTGCTCCACCGGCTGGATGCCTGCCTAGCCTACACAAAACGCACACTAGCTGTGTCACTCTGGAACTTAGTTAACCAAATCCCTAATATTTTAAAACTGGAACAAAGATGGTTTGCTGTGGCAAAAGGACACTTTTACTGGATGCCTGCCTACGCAAAACGCACACTGGCTGTGTCACTCTGGAACTTATTTAAACAAATGCTTTATATTTTTGAACTGGAACAAAGATGGTTTGCTGTGGCAATAAGGCACTTTTGCTGGATGCCTGCCTGCTTGCCTACACAAAACGCAGACTTGGCTGTGTCACTCTGGAACTTATTTAAACAAATGCTTTATATTTTTGAACTGGAACAAAGATGGCTTGCTGTGGCAATAAGGCAGTTTTGCTGGATGCCTGCCTACACAAAACGCACACTGGCTGTGTCACTCTGGAACTTATTTAAACAAATGCTTTATATTTTTGAACTGGAACAAAGATGGTTTGCTGTGGCAATAAGGCAGTTTTGCTGGATGCCTGCCTAGCCTACAAAAATGGCACACTGCCTGTGTCGCCCTGGAAAGTCATTAACCAAATCCCTAATATTTTTAAGCAGGAACAAAGATGACTTGCTGTGGCAGTAAGGCAGTTTTGCTGGATGCCTGCCTACAACTGTCAGATTGGCTGTGTAACTTAAAATAAATCAGCTCCTGACACTGGCAATAAGGCACTAGACTGGCTAATAAATGACTTTATTGGACACTTTCTCTCTGCTTCTTCTCTCTCTGAGCTCAAACAACTGATTAACAGGAAATGCAGGCTGTCTGGGTGTCTGTGTTATTAGTCCAACCACAATCATGAAACAAAGAAGCTCATTGGACTACAGAAGGAACCCACCATGTAAGGAAGAAGCTAATTGGACTAGAGAGGGAGGAAAGTAGAGCGCGCACAGGAAGACCATTGTCCGAATTTCTGAATTTTTTAATGAAATTCTGACCCAGGACTGTTCGTATTTGGAGTTTTTTCAAATTTGAACCTTGCCATTTGATTTGGTCTGAATGACCTGAATGACCCCCTATTCATCCGAATTCAGAATTTTAATGAACCGATTTACACAAGTCTAATGCATATAGGAGTAAAAGCATGAGAAAGAAAGGGGAAGGGAAAGGAACAGAGAATGAGAACCTGTTAACAAAACCTCCAGAGACTAAAAAGGAATCAAGAAGTGGCCCAGGACAGCAAGCTAGTGATGAATACATTTACGTGAGTAATAGTGAATTGTTGCCAGAAGGGGGGTATATCCTAAGTTATCCATGGCTTTCAGACATCAAAGAGTTTAGCGAGTTTTTCATTAATGAGGATTTTGTTAATATTATCCATAATTGTAGACTTTTTCCTATACATGGCTATCATGTGTTTATCTGACCAAAAGTTAAATGAAGACTTACTTCCTAGCAGGACAAAAACCTTCTGATCCTAAGATATTTCCACGATATATGAAATACATTGTCCTCAGAAGCATGTATAGTTTATCCCTGAGTAGATATGAGCTAGCTAAGCAGGGACTAGATATCCCAAAATATTACTGTATAGGAAATGTCTAAAATATTCACTTGCCTAGAGGAAACCATGAAACCATATATAATTATATTCTGTGGCATTGGAAGGAGATGGAATATACTCAGTCAATTTGGGCTTGAGAAGTAGCTAACAGATAATAGGGCTTAATCTATAGATATTATACTATTTGTAAAAAATACTATGCTTTTGAAAATATAAGCCATATTGAGTGTGCTTCTTTTTAAAGGGATAGTAGCACTTAAAGGGATAGTAACACTTCGTTTTAACTTTATTTTATTTTGTAGGCATTAAAAAAACATGAAGAATGATATACATCTTATCTCTCAAACCTTTATGGTTTATGAGATATTCACATGCAAAGTTTCCCCCTCCCGCCCCTTTTACCTAGTGTAAGCCATCTCTTCTCAGATGTGAGTCTGGTTGTAAGACCAGACAGATAACAGAAAGGGACACTCTTCTTTGTATGAAAACAATGAAAGCCCTTCCCCCCCTTGACAAGTTTTTCAGGGTTTTCCCTTATCTTAATTGAAGATTGTCCCTCTCTGCAGTCTACCTGGGCACCTCCCTTCTGATCTAGCTGAACGAGGGGGGGATACTTTGCTTGTGAATATCTCTTAAACCATAAAGGTTTGAGAGCTAAGACTTATATCGTTCTTCATGTTTTTTTAATGCCTACAAAATAAAATAAAGATAAAACTAAGTATTACTATCCCTTTAAGATGTAAAACAATATATTTTGCAGGGTTTATCCTCCTGAGTAAAGCAAGGGTGCTTCCACTGCTAACAGGTGTTTTATTCAAAAGTTATTGCAGCTCAAACTTGAATTTTTTTTAGGCGTAACATCTCAATGGCCTGAAATTTTACAGTGGCGTTGCTGATACACCATCCTATGAACGGCTCTGGTCAGTTGACCATAAACCACCATAGCATGCTGTAGCAACAGCACCACTGTAAAATGTCTCACCATTGAGATACTGCACCTAAAAAATTATAAGTTTGAGCTGTTTTAACTTGAATAAAACATCTGTCAACAGTGAGAGTACCTTCATTTTCTCAGGAGGATAAAACCTACAATATATGTATTATATACATTTTAAGTATATTACTATTCCTTTAAACACAGTAACAGTTGAGAGAATCTGAACCATTATAAAGGATTTTACGAGACTGTTGGAGAGAGTCAAAGTAAAAAACGGCTTTCTAGTGTAGCAGCTGAGGGATAGCTAAATCCACTTGTTTTTCTTGATAGATAGATAGATAGATAGATAGATAGATAGATAGATAGACTGTCTTTTACACTCACTTCCTCTCCTATTGACACCCCTCCCTGCCTCTGGCCTATGCATGTTCTTAGTGTTTATTCCTGAGTGTTTCCAGTACAGTGTTTATTCCTGTATTTGACAAGGTTAGCCTATACTCTTTTGATTTCTCTTGCTCTGACTCAGACATCCCTCGACTATTCTTCAGCCTAAGCAGTGTCTGCTTCCTGGCAGCTGTCTCTCCTTCTATCTGCCTACATCTGGTGACTCCCCACTGGCTATGCACTCTCTTCCCCTCTTGGCCTTTCTCCTTGCACTCTGTGGCCATTTCCCTTGTGCCACAGGGTGATGTTTCCTTTGACAGCTCACCATCACCCTTGTGTCCTTGTTCCTCATTGCTCCTCCTTCCCTCCCTGTTGGTCTGAAGCTGTGCTATGTGCCAGTTCCCTTTCCCTCCTGTTATCTAGCTCCTCCACTTCTTTCTCTTGTGGCTTTCTCTACTCATATCCTTTTCTCTGCTCTCTTTGCTTTTCTTCTGTTGCTTTGTCCTTCTCTCTGCTCCCCCTTCCTCACATTTTTTCCCTGCTCTCCCTCTCTCTCTCTCTCTCTCTCTCTCTCTTTTCTTTTACCTATCTGTCCTTAAGAACTAGGACACTATTCCTTGTTTCTCTACTGCTGGCCATTCCTCTTTTCCTCCTACTGCTTGATCCTGCTCCCCATTCGGTGGCCATTTGTCTTTATTGTAGCCTTTCTTCCATCTCTCTGAATAGATCTTTTCTCCCTCCTATGGCCATTGGTTGTTACTGCAACCATTCTTTTCCTTTTGCTTTCCTCTGCTGGTTATCTGTTGTATTGCACTCCTTTTACTGTATGTATGTATATCTTTATTTATGTGGCGCCACACAGTGTACTCAGTGCCTTAAAATAGAAGTAACTTAAATTAAATAAGAGGGGATAAAATAAGTGTCACATTCATAGGAACATTAGGAGAGAGGTCCCTGCCCCAAGGAACTTACAGTTTAAATGGGTAATAGGAGACAGACAACAGGGTAAGAGGGTGTCAAGTGCTGAGGTTACAAGTGCTGGCTTTGGCGAAAGGTAGTGCATGGTCCTAGTGCTCCAGAAGATAAGATTTCAGGGTAGACTTAAAGACAGAGGGGGATTGTTCTAGACGTAGGCAAATGGGTATGGAGCTCCAGACGTAGGGAGTAGAAAGCGAGAAAGGTTTGAGGTGGGATAGGGCAGAGGGTGTGGATGGAGTAACAAGAAGGGTGTTGTGTGTTGAGTGAAGAAGGAGGCCAGGAACATAAGAGGAAATGAGGGAAGAGATGTAAGGAGGGGTAGCAGTGTGGAGAGCATTAAAGGTGAGAAGAAGGACTTTGTAATTGATGTGTTGCTGAATAGGGAGCCATGACAGATGTCTAAGAATTATGTGAGCGGGTTCAGTTTCTGGGGAGAGTGTGGTTATTCGTGCAGCAGAGTTTAAAACAGATTGCAAAGGTGAAAGATGAGTAGCAGGGGGGCCAGTTAGTAGAATATTGCAATAGTCTAAGCGGGACAGAATGAGGGCATGTACAAGAGTTTTAGTAGTTTGTTGGGAGAGGAATGGGCAGATTTTAGCAATGTTGCAAAGAAAGAAGTGAGATGTTCTAGCAACAGAGTTAATGTGGGGGTAGAAGGAAAGATAGGAATCAAATATGGCCCCAAGGCAGCGTGCTGAGCTGACCGGATCAATGTCAATTCCATCAACTGTAATGGTGAAGCTAGGTGTTGGGCAAGGTTTTGGAGGGAAAATGAGCAGTTCAGTTTTGGACATGTTTATCTTCTTATTAACTAGTCATTAGATTCACATTGGCTGTCCACCTTTTGGGATCCTGGCTACCTGATCCAAATTCTGGCTCATCTGGTATTTCATATTCAACACTGTGGCTGACACCTTTAACCCCAACATTTGCTGCAGCACTGTATTGTTCCCAGTGGCCACGCTCCTCAGCCATGCTCACTAGTGTCGCACCCCTGCTATGCATACTTTACAACTGTCCCTCTTTAGGAGAGGTAGTCCCTCTTTGAAACCCAAATTCCCACTGTCCCTCTTTCCCACCCTGGGGTCCCTATTTTTAGGATATCTGACTGTGTGGTATGTATAAATCTATCACATTGCTCCACAGCAAAAAAATTCACATAAATTAAAGGCTATTGGTTAGCCTGCAATTGTGGGAGGGTGTCACGGTTCTGTTAAGAACACTCAGACAGTTAGGTAAGGTTAAAAGCTTTGTTGAAAATAAATAACGATAACCCCACTCAGGTCCAGATGAGGTCCGTACCAAGTACTTTACAAATCTGACTTGGGTCAGGGTGAGAACACACACAGTAATAAAAATGTGAGGTAACTGTGATGATCTTGGACTGCAGGCAGGATTCGTAGATAGTTCAGGAAAAAGAATATCCTCAACAGCTCCACACTAAAATAGGTGACACAAGCGATGGGTAACTGCAGGGCAATCCCCTAGTGGACCAGGGATATCGGAGGCAGCAAAGACAGTATACAGGTAGACACCTGACCCTAGAATTCTAGGGTTAATGGAGGCAACACAGGCAAGACTCTGGCATAGAACTGACCCTAGGAGTTTAGGGTCAACGGAGGCAACACGGCCAGGACTCTGGTAGTGACTGGACCCTAGAACGCTAGGGTTAACGGAAGCAACACAGACAGGACTCTGGCAGCAGCTTGACCCTAGAACCCTAGGGTTAACGGAGGCAACACAGACAGGACTCTGGCAGCGACTTGGCCCTAGCACGCTAGGGTTAATGGAGGCAACAGACACCAGACACTGGCAGTATACTGACACTAGACCACTAGGGTTAGCGTAGGCAACACGGGCAGAAGTCTGGCTCAGACTGGACCCTAATACTATAGGGGTACTGGAGGCAACACAGAAACTGGTGAGTGATTGGGCTCCCACAAGCCCCAGGAGGCTACTGGAGTGGGTAGGCCTAACAGGCACTATGTGGTAAGAGAGTGGGAGAGAGCAAGGTATGTAACGTAGCCAGTCAGTAACCGGTGTCGCCCTTATCGGTACATGGAGGTAGTCAGTCAGTCCCACTAGCAACGGAACTAGAAGCTCAACCAGGTCGGTACACACGGAATATACAGCCAGTCTAGATGGACAACCAGACACTAGCCCAGCCAGGTCGGTGCACACAGAGTAGTCAGCCAGTCCTTAGTCGGCAACGGAATTGGATACTCAGCCAAGCCAGGTCGGTACACACAAAGTTAGTCAGCCAGTCCTTAGTCGGTAACAGAATCGGGTACTCAGCCAGGCCAGGTCAGACACACAGAGTCGGTCATCCAGTCCTTAGTCGGTAACGGAATCAGATACTCAGCCAAGCTGGTTTGGTACACAAGGAGTTAGTCAGCCAGTCCAAGGTCAGCAACGGAATTGGATCACTGGAGCGTCAGGAACTAAACATAGTCAAGCGAGCCGAGTCATACACGGAAACAGGAACAAGAACTTCTAATCGCTAGTTACAGGTACACCACGAAAGGGCACCGATATAATGACAGGAGGGCGTATTTAAAGGCAAACCCTGGGAGGAGTCACCAACACAGAGCCAATAAGAATAAGGCCAGGGTAAACCCGGAAAGAACAATGTCGCTCAGTACAGAATCACTTGCACCGTCATAGTGGGCTGGTAAGCATATATACAGACCCTCTCCATTTGGATAGCGATGTCTGTGTTCGCGGTTACTTGGTACCCACCTCACTTACCCTCTTTGTAAATACTCTAGAACATCATTATCGAGACATCCATCACACAGTAGGCCCACTCTTAGACCTATTACTTGGTCAGAAAGGGCACTATACTCTGACTTATTTCTCTCATATGTATAGGCACGACCACAAATGTTTGTTTAAACTTCAGTCTATGTGTATTTTTAAATTAGTATGTGTAAATAAAATACTTGGGCTTTGCTCTAAATCATTTATTCAGCTACCCAATTAGGTTTCAGTAGGTCATGCAATAACACAATTCTCCCCCAGCATCACCACCTGAAACAAAAGTGTCCATCTTTTGCCATTTGAAACACTGGGAGGTATGGCAATGTAACCTAGTGAATCTTAGAATTCTACCTTCATTATTATTATTCATGCCAGTTATTAATATTTTGGCTTAAGGTTCCTTCAAGTTCTACCCGTCTGGGTCTATTATTTGTTAATTTTAACACTTGAATGAATCTTTCATTATATACAAGATTGGAGACTCCAAGACCACTACCACACTATGCTTCAATATAAATGTTTTTTTTTCTGGGTATATTATTAACCCATATAAACTTTCACACCTCTGTTCTTATCAGAGGCTAACCTCTGTCTGTTTACAGACAATACTGCACTATCATATCTGAGACACCTATTACTCTAGTGCAAATAAAGGATGAGGGGGGAGGTGTGTGGCTGTATTAAATAATAATGGACCCCTCCACAGTGCAAAATGAAGACTACATAACCCACTTCATTTGTATACTTTAATATTCCTATAAAACTGAAGTGATCTGCATAGGAGCTTTATCTTTAAACTCGATCGAATGCATGCTGAATCTACGCGTGTCAAGCTGTGTACACAATGAAACGTGAGATAATTCTGTTTAGAAATATTTTGTAATACATTACCATTATAATTATGTTGTTTTCATTTTTGGTGCATGTGCTTAATTAATAAAAAATTGAGACTAGTGTGTGCCAATATGGCCTTCACTGGAGATTATGCAAAAGACAGTGGGGGGAATGAGCAACACATTTTTGCAATGGAACACTGGCTCCATACTCATGTCTGCACTTCAGGGTATGCTCGAAAGCATACTTCTCCAATGAGACTGATACTGGAGTAAACCATGTGAACGATGGGGGTGTAGGGGGGACAAATAAATATTCCCCTAACTGCCATTGATTTAAAGGGGGTCTTTTACTACCTTGAATCCGAGAGATGCCCCGCCCCAATGATTTGCAAAGCAATGAACTGGAGATCTTGCTAGATTTCAAAGCCCCATTTAAATCAGTGGGATGTTTTATTATCTTCCTCTTTGTACATCATCCTCAACAATTACCTCAGAAACCATGGTGCTGGATAAAGGAGTCATTTTGAGGTCTGTTAAATTCATTTGGGAAATACAATTTTTCTTTTATATCAGAGAACAAAACAGATAATACGTTTACAAACTCATAAAAACAGATTGAGTGATACTCACCAAATATTATATAAATCATTCCAAAAATATTATCAGCAGTTTTAGGGATCCTTGAATGAAATGAAGCATTTCTCAGTCCCATCTGAAAAAAATAAAATCTTTATTTAATTCTCTATTTCTAAAATCCAAAGCTAAACTTGCTTTCACTGTAGACTGTTGTGTGTAATCACTGATTGAATAATTTGTTTGAGCTTGTAATGAGTGACACAACTAATGCAGTTCATGGACCTTATGTATAAAAGCAAAAGCTAAACGACAAATCAACTGCAGCATATGGGAACAGATAAACATTCCCAACATTCCCATTGATTTAAATAAGACTCCTTGGTTGCTAGAAAGTTATACAGGTCATTACTTTGCATTGCATTGCATTGCTATGTGTGGTTCTGTGCTGCTTTGGTGGGTTATGTGAAGCCCTCTATCATTAACCCTTTGACTGGCAGAGTGGTGTCCAACATATTGCAGTGCAATGTGTTGTATATCTCTCTGACGCTCAAAGGGTTTATCTAACACACTGCTAGTTATGAATAAATATTTATTTATTTTTTGATTGGACACTATCTAGAGTTGGAGACCTCCAGGATTCACATATTTTTGTACATTTTGCAGGCACAAATTGAAGTGCATTGGGGTGAATACAATGTCCTCTACACCAGGAGCTGGAATCAATTTGCAAGTACTACGTCTGCCTATCACTAATTTCCTACTTTTGCTAAAACGTCTCTCTTTATTGCTGCTTGCCCTAAGGGGAGAGAGATGGGGCAGTCTATGGCTGTTTCTCTGTGTTTCTTTCCTCTACTCCTTGTTTAATGTTATGTTCTAAACAAGGTGCAGAGGAAATAGTGTAACCTCACAGTATTTTCCTATGCATGCTATGGGACAGCTGTAAGGTACTTGCTGGCATTAAAGAAGCAGTACTTTGCCTGCTTGTATATACAAGTATATTCCCACTGTTGGAAGTAGGATATTTCCAGATATATTCAGTTCAGATTATTATTATTTTTTTTACATTAGCAATGCCTTATAATGGACAGATCTCAAAGAGTCATTCTGTTGCATCCTATGGGAGAGAAGCGATGAGTCACTGACAACAGTTCTCCTTAGAATGCTATAGTAACAGCTTGTCTGACAGTTTGTACTTTTATTTTGCTCAGCAGGAAATCCCTATAACATATAGGTTTTAAAAAAACAACTTATTGTTATAACCACTCCAGAGTGTCCGACAGTATGCACTGCATCATTCATAAGCACATAGTGCATACACTGAAGTACAGCCACTGACTTTGAAGGTTAATGCCACTGCAGGTGTGATGAGAGATTTGTGCATTCACCCCATTAAACTTATTTTCATATCTGGGGAATAGTTTTATTGAGAAGAGATTCTGTCACTCTTCTTGGCTATAATGACCTATAGGAGTCTAATTAGAACTGCCAAAATATGCTAGGATCCGGTGCTACAGTGCAGTGCTTGAGAAGGTAGACAGACCACTGCAGTCTTTCTGTGGCCTAAGCCAACAGCAAAGTTTGATAGCACAGAACAATTTAGCTGGACTATTCTTAGGCTGACTGGGGAGGCACAGCAGAGATGGTCACTAGTGGAGATCTAGAACCAATTTCCTGGCAGTGACAAACTGAACTAGGCAAAGATTCAAGAGTGCTAACTAGTCTGGGCACAAGGAAGTGATACTGAAAACTGTCTGCAGTAATAGAAACCAAACCCAAGGTGGGGTTACTAGGGACAGGCTGCAACACAGAGGTTGGACACAAGGTTGAGTCACTGTAGAACAGGCACAAAACATTGATTATGGTGAGATTTAACCAGCAAGAGAAGCACAGCTGGAAAGCCACCATAACAGGACTCCACTCCGCAAGTACTTAAAGGTACAGGGGACCACAACATCTAAATGTACAGCAGCAACTGAAAAGCAGGGGTAAATACACATGACTGGAACAAGTCCATGGGTACAGCACATCAGGAACAATAGTGTCTGGCTAGAACAAGCAAGGAAGTATCACAAACTGAGTCAAAAACTAAAGGACTGAAACAGATCCAGTTTAGCAGCCGCAGGTAATACTGCAACAAGCACAAAGTGGCAGTGAAGACAGGAACAGGTCCAGTTCAGTAGCTGCAGATCAGAGCAGGAACAGACATACAATAGCAGTGTTGTTAGAAACAGCACTGGTTCAGCAACAGAGGATCAAGGCAGAAACTTGCAGAAAACAATAGAGTGTTCAAGAATAGTACTAGTTCAGCAACAGCAGATCAACGCCAGAATAAGCAGCGAAGCCAAACAGTAACTGGAGAGCAGTCCATACATCATACACAGGACAGGGCAAGACAGGAAGTTTTGCATAAGCACCATTTCAAGGTAGAGGTGCTCTATAAAGAAGACCAGGTGATCACAGTGGATCAGGCCACACATAAGGTAAACTCATGACAGAACTTTGACGGTCTCTCAAGGGTCTCAGTGTAACTGAAATTTCTTAATTATGAATTATTTTACCTTTATCCATATAACTCTGAGAATCATAGGGTGGATGTACAAATACAATTCCATGATAACGAAGCACTGGACTTTCTAGCCCATTGTCTGCCTATTGCCAGTTTACTAAGCTTCACTTAACACCACTTGTGCCAAGTAAAGGGCATTGTGACAGTCTGTGTATTGGGGCATTCCTTTCCTCTATGACATTTAACACTATGTACTAGTGTACTTGATCGAGACACAGATCCTGTTGGACTATTTGGATCACGTTGGGGCTTGGAACAGGACTTGGATTCCATTTCTTCTGATATAACCACTATTTTGAATTTTCTTTCCAGCAAGATAAAGTTTATATAATGATTGTTACAGGGATTCTATTGCATGAGATCATGGGCATATAGAGAATCATATGATGGATCAGGATCCCATTTCTTCTGATATAACCGCTATTTTTAATTTTCTTTCCTCTTGTTTCCATCAAGGGAAAGTTTATACAATGAATAATTGTTACAGGTCTTTATCTCAGCAGATCATAGGAATATAGAGAATCTTACGACAGGTCAGTATCCCTTAGTTTGCAGACTGATGAAAGAGATTCAATTGGTTAGACCACCCACTTCTAAATACAACAGTCTTTGGGATGTTCTTCAACTTCTAGAATCTTGGGCCAATCATGATAAGTTCTAAATGATAATGAAATGCGCCTTACTCCTCTCTAAACACTGTAACAAAATAGCCCTGTAGTACAAAAAAGAAAAAAATGTATTTTCAACCTCTGATAATCACTTGAATAATTTGACCAAGATGATATACAACCTGTTATAATACTAAACCCCGAATGATTCTATACACAATAAAGATACAGTCCAGCTGAATAATGATAGATTGAGAGATTAATGTAACGGAGAAGTCACTTATCTATCTCCTTATAGATGGCTCAGTTCAGTCAGTCATACAGACACCAACAAATGAAATGAATAGATGAAAATGAGATGATGAGAAATGAAAGGATGGGTAAATGAAGATGAAGATAATATCCATTTGTCTGTCCTCTTATCAGACCTCCTCCACACACATAAACAATATCTATAAATTAAGGGTGCAAAAGAGAGAATCCATCTAAAAGCAAAGCACTTTAATTCTTAAAACATACTGCGCATGTATCCATAAACACGTACAGAATTATAATTGATAAATCGCTTATCTGTCTCCCAGCGTTTTATTCCTCGTTTGCTGTGTCCACTCCTCCGTCCAATGCAGTCTCTGTTTAATCCGCTACAGTCAATCAACTGGCCTCATGGTCGTCTTTCTGGATACTATGTTAGGTACCAGTTCGGAGAATGCTGCGGGGTTGGAATTCTCACAGGGGGACTAGCTGGGAGATACTGATTTAAAAAGTTCAATTGTTTTAAAGTTTTGGCTTTCCTCATGCATATCACAAGCTTCACTGCCTGTTTTTTCAAGCTGTGAGTGGGATAACAGAGACAGCAATGACTGGATAAGAACAGATACAAGAGAGGTCCTCTGCAGATGTCAATCTACTAACAAAATAGTTACATAAATCAGTTTAGGAAAAGGTTAGATGTTGGGATTGGTCAGGGCTGGTCCAAGGTTTTTTGGTGCAGTAGGTGTGCAATCTTCCAGTGTGCCCCCCCCTTCAGTTACACCATTTTCTTAGTACATCAGCCCCATCAAGTAAATATAGAGATGGCTAGATGTGAGGAATGATTTCCTTGGGCAGCCAGAGATCGGCAACCTGAGGTCTTTCAGCTGTTATGCGTTATACCTCCCATCATGGGAATCAAATCCATCAGCAGCTGGAGGGCCCCAGGCTGACCATCTCTGGCTGTCTAATCATCTCTACATTTATGTGATGGGCTGGTGAAGTTAGAAACATGGAACAATTCTGGAGCAAACCACCTGAGCTATAGGGAACACATAAGAATTCCCCAATTGTCCAATGATATAAATGAGGCTTTTAATCAAATGAATGCTAGATAGGTCCCCCAGTGCAGTTACAGACCTCTCTAGTATTCAGGGGGTTAAAATCCCTATTCACTGCTTTTACTGTACTTCAGCCTCCACGTACTTATAAACCAATATCTAACCTTTACTGGCAGTGAGCAGGAAAACCAGTATAATTCAGAGTTAACCCCTTGAGGACCACAGAGGTACTGTATACAATACATTGCTTTGCAATATGTTGTGAATCCCTCTAGTCCTTGAATATTTGATATGTTTTACAGTAAAAACAGAATGTTAATAATGCATTATTTAAAACTACTACTACATTTCAGTGTTTGGTGGGGTGGGAGGGAGACCAGGAGCGAGCAAGAGGCTGTAGGATGAGTGAAGAGGTCTAAGTGGTGACAGTGGCGAGGACTGGGCAGGGTCAGGCTGTCACAGGCTTCCAGCAGTCAGTGACACATCTAACATGTGACATTGAGCAGCATTTGGCTTCTGTGCATATGCTATACCTTGCTGGTATTGCCATAATTGCTGCATTGAAATATGTATCTGAGTCTGTGTGTGTGAGATCATCTTAGCCTGTGCACATACAATCTGTTGCCAAGCTTCTTTCTGACAGGCAGCCTTAACTGACCAGGAAAGAGGGCAGCTTTCTGTTGTACACAGAAGATACTATACTGCACACACTGTGTTTGGGGCTATATATTACATTAATTGCTGGGTCACCATCAGCCACATAAAGTGGGTGGAAATCACAGAGGTAAAAAGTTAGACTTCACCAACATTTATGCACTGTTTTTGCAATGCATTAGATATGTTGTTAGTATACAGTAGGGGAAACCTATATCATTCATCATGTCAGATTGACAGACAGAATAAATTTGAGGTTCAACACCAGGTGGGCAGCCAGCTGATCACCAGACCACCTCCTGTTCTATGGTACCCTAGGTGACCTTCTAGTTCTCTTGTATGGTAGAGCTGGCCCTGGGAATGTGGGAAGAAGAAATTAATTTGCATTAGAGGCTACATCACATATTACATAGCCTCTCATACATTATTTACATAAAAACATGGGAAAGTTGAAAGTCAAGTAAAAAAAACACCGCTCCTATTGATTACCCTTGTTTTTATCAGTGATCCGAGCATTATGTCAGTTCCCAGTGAAAAAAAACGTTAGTAATTGAATTGCTTCTCATTTCACAGGTTAAAGAACATATCATCCCTAAGTAAATCTCTCTGACAGTGGATATATACAGAGAATCAAAATAAATAGCAAGCTGAAGTTTGTTACAAATGTGTATCCTTATGGTGTGAAGAAATGCAGGCTCAGTCTGAGATTTCTTTTACACAGGGATGCTCACTTATTAAGAAAACCTGATGCAAATCTGGGGCATCACAGGAACCATATAAAATTTCCCATTGATTTAAATATAAGCCCCATTTAAATGATGGCAATGTTGTGGATTTTTATTTATTTCCAAATTGTCTACTGTGTGCTGATCAGTATACAGTATATTTGTAATGTGTTATTACCAGGATTTTAGCAAAGGTTAGCCTGGGGTAGACATAATAGGAGGAGGACAGTTGTAACATTTTTCATGGAGTCCAGCAAGTTCTAGTTGTGCTTTGAAGCCTCATTAATGTCAATAAGGAAACAAATACAAACATACATGCAAAACAGCTTTTTCACTTGTATTTCTCTATTTATTGTAGCTATCTAATTGATTTGCTGTGCATGCTTACTCATATGAAGAATGTTTTATTCATATTATAACATTCTTAGAGCCATGAAATCATTACCCAGTTGATTTTGGGACAGTTCATAGCAGCTATTTTATATGATCCAGTTAGGTTTAGCATAATAATAATAATAATAATAATAATTTACTTATAATTAAGGGGTTAACTCTTTGAATACAGTCCCCCATTACTCTGTGCATCCCACTTCTTCTCTATAGTATCAGAGGTTAAGTTACATTGAAGTCATTTTCTCAGATGCTGTCCACAGAGATTATATTTACAAAGCCAATTTACTATCTGAATAGATTTGTTTTGTTCCTCTTCAATATATACAATACCTGCTATTACTTTCTGATTGAAAATGAAAATGTCACTTCACAAAAGCAGTTATATATTAATGCACTTTAAAAGTATGGCTACTTCTAGGATGATTAGTACAATGAAAATAACATCAATCATCTGTAAATGAGGGGAAAATATTGTACTGTGTCCTTAAATGTATGTCAGATTTTCCTTTCAAAAGGCGCACAGTGGATACAAGTTTGAATTATGGTGCATTCAGAGCTGCACATATATGTTTCAATTCTCTTGAATGCATTCATTGAGTCTGAGGTAAGGGTTGTAATTACAGGGAGTACAGAAGGTGCAATTGTGTCTTGGCCTGGTATCCAAGGGGACCCATTTGCTCAAAGTCCCATTAGGTTTATGCATGCCCCTGGAGGAATATATTTGAATTAGGTTACCAACAAAAAATGTTGCATCAGAGTCCTCAAATTCTTAGTTATACCATTGGCACGGGTAGTAACAAGAACTGGGGGGTACGGGTGTCATGCACTAATGTAAGTTAAAGTTTCCATTTCCTGTATTAGTTGATGGAGCCCTTCACTATGCTGCACCATAGGGTGCAAATAAAAATCTATTAGATTTTAATTGCGCTTTTAAAACCTAGAATGTTACAAACGTATCTAATGTATTGCAAAGCAATGCATTCAAGAACTCTCTAGCATTTGAAGAACTAAAGCCCCATAAAAATGAATACAAATTTTGGAAATGTATATTTATCCCCTATGGTGCAGTTGATTTTCCCTCAAATTGCCCATTTCTTCTTAGTAGACCAGCCTCAGTGTGTAGTCTGTGATCAGACAGCCAGACCTAATTCTAATATAGCTGTACCAGGGATGTTCAAAATGTTTATCTCAGGTGTCAGATTGGGAAAAGATCAGTATTTTCAGTATGGATGGGCAAAAGTTTTCACCACAAAAGTGAAATGTGAAAAAGGTTCTCCCTGCCTTCTGTGAGAATTCCCATGAAAAGTGCAATTTTTCTATTTTTTTCCCCATTTTTTTTTGTTGCATTAAAATCAATGTCCTGAACAGAAACAACAACAAGCTCCAAATCCAACACTGTTCAGCCCACCCCTTCACCAGAGAAGAAAACATCTATGTCCTTTCCCATTACTAGTATCACCAACTGACAACGATTTTGCAGATGTGAGACTGTGGCAGTATGTCTCTACACATTGCACATCGTGTGTTGCATTGACCACAAATTTTGCTTTTCATTAATTTTATCTTTATAGTGTGTTGACCGTTCAAATTCCATAGAGGTGCACAGTCATATGGCAGTCAAAGTCAAACCAGCTGTATACCAGAGAGGACAAATGCAAATTCCCATTGATTTAAATGTAAATTTAACCTCTCACAATGCATTGGAGACCTCTCTAGCACACAAGGGGTTAAAACCCCATATTAACTCAATGCGAATATTTTTTTCTCCCCTATGGTGTAAATGGTTTGCCTCAGATTTGCTCCAGTTCTTCCTAGTAGACCAGCCTCAAAGACCTCTAATTAATAAATCTATGTTTTAAAACGCAGAACAAAACAAATAATGATTATTATTGCATTAGTCACATTTACTACTATTTAGTTTAATAGACCATAATTTCTAAAAAAAAAATCACATTTCTTATAATAAAATTTGCATAGCTTGTATAAAAATGGACTGCTAATAAATTGGAATTGCTCCTACAAGATTAGCAATGCTAAGAAAAATGTGCATTGTCTGTTAGGAAAGTTAGCAATGCTAATAAAAATGTGCATTGTCTGTAAGGAAAGTTAGCAATGCTAAGAAAAACGTGCATTGTCTGTAAGGAAAGTTAGCAATGCTAAGAAAAACGTGCATTGTCTGTAAGGAAAGTTAGCAATGTTAATAAAAAAAGAAATTAGCAGGGCAATAGAAATATACATTACTGCTAATACAAATGTGAATGGCTTCTAAAAGTTAGCAATGCTAATAAAATGTTTCAGGCATCTAAATATGCATGTATGTCTAATGGATTTAACCCTTTAAAGACCATAGGGGGTGAGTAACACTTTGCTTTGCAATGAGTTGCATAACCCTCTGGTCCTTAATGGGTTAAACTGTAAAAAGTATTACTCCTATTTGGTATACACTCTGTACTACCGTTATCTTGCTACCCTGCAGCAACTTCTTATGAAATCAAGTTACTACGGTGCAAAGTGATGCCAGCATTTTCTGTGATTTTCCCTCCCCACTGTCACATTAGTTTCCATAGACTTCAAATTTACCACCCAGTTATATCATTGTTTAAACACATTTATGAATGTCTTAATATATATATATATATTGAAGCAAACGTGTGGTTTCAAAGCAATTGCATCTTACCTTGAATTAAATCTTCAAATGAAGCTGACATCACAAGTGAATCCTCATCGTGGGAGCACAGTAAAATGTGAGAAAGTGAATGTGGTGTCCAGTCTTATGTAGAGAATACTAAACCTAGTATATGCACTTTGCTCTGTGCCAGAGACATCAGGTCAAGTAGATTACAGATGAGGATGTCTGGCTACAGGAAAATGATTCTCTGACTGACAGTGATTTGTTACTGTCTTCTGTATAGTGCACAAACTGAGAGCAAGAATCTTCACTTCCTTCTTGCATAGCTTATTAAATGACCAAGTAACATTACTATTCCATCTCAGCCTCTTATAGAAACGTGAGGAATTGATTTGATCTCAGGAGGGTCCTTGGTTCCGGTTTCCTCCCACTGATCCTCCTTCTCACAGACTGTATCAGAATTCTCTATTATCCTAATCCACCAAGTATGGTTAGTAATGTATTCAGGATAAAAATGTGTAGTAGAATGGATTCTGAAAGATGCTATTTTATTTATTTTGCAATATTTTATTAACTTTATTTATATATGGAGTTATTTTTAATTATTATTGCCCACACTCTCCCACCTGTTCATGATAAATAAGGTTGCCATCTGACTGGTAGTTTAACTGGCAGGCTAGAAAAAATGTAGCTTGCACCCATTGAAAGATATATGGAAACAATATAGTGGCCAAATGTTTTTTACTCTCAGATAATATAGCACATTTTAAGTAAACACTTAAAATCAAAGTATTGTTCCACTAGAGCAGGGCGACTGGAGTTTGCTTCCAATGCCATTGGCCGTGCTTTAGGGTATTCAGCACAGCGCATGCTTGCTTTAGTGCACACCAGTGCACACGTTCTGCTAGCTCCTTACACCTAACGTGCGGACAACTCTTCTGCATCATCACTGCATTCTTCATGGAATGCAGTAAAGATGCAACATACTGTGTTGGGGCTGTAACATGTAAGGCAATATTCACCAGTGTGAATAATCTAATAGGCAGCAAGTTAATCTAATTCTGGGCACTTAACATTAGATACTCTGTGATAATGTTGCCAATGGGAACCTAGCCTGAGGCAGAATTTGGAGATTAAGCCATTTTGCAGGAGTAACATAATTCACAACAGTAATGGATGATGTTGTTATATGTTTAAAGGGAAACTGACACCAAATAATTAATGTAAATATGTTTTCCAACATTCTAATATATCCTAAAAACATATTTCAATATATTAAAAAGGAGTGTATGCTTATTTTTAATTTCAGGCATTGCTATCATAAACTCCTTTCCATATGTTACTTGAACCTTTTGGTAATTTCTTTCCTTTAGAGATGAACCAACACACTCTGTACACAAGTCTCTGAGGCTGATATAGTAAGTAAACTGGAGCAATGTGTTGGAGACCTGTCTGTCACTAGGGGATAGATTTCCCATTTAAATTATCAAACATTTTTATTTGTTCGCTGTAGCGAAGATGTTTTATCCCCAAATTGCCCCAGTTATTCTTATTACATAGGCCTCTCCATGTTGGTACTGAGTCCGTAAGGGGAAGGTAAGAACCATCCAATAGCATGTGCTGCTCTTACATAAATAGTTCATCTAATGGAGCAACTGCATCTATGCTTATATACAGAGACCTTTGGTACACAACTCTGCTTTAATATGAACAAATCCTTAACACCACCACTAAATCAGTATTAAAAGAAAGAGAATAATTTAGTTCCTCTGATTTCATAAGAAGAGCTATGCGGCCTCCTGAAACACCCACACACTCCAACATTGTGCACCCTTTGACATAAGCTGTGCAAAAAAGCCACTTTTTCTTGTATAAAGCTTTGTACATATGGCATTAGCCAGGAAAATAGCACAAAAGCGGGCCATTACTGTTGTATAGTAGGGTAAGTAGTAATTTAGACAAGATTTGCTTTGGATGTATTTATTGCTGATTTTGCAAAAGCCTTTGATGTAGTGCCTCAAAAAAGGTTACTGAATGAGTTAAAAGGTTTGGTTTGAGAATTGCATGAATAGAAAACTGCCAAAATAGTAGCTGTCAGGGAGTTGCAAATAGAAGCTTTTCATGTTGATCTAAGGTATCTTAGAGCTCAGTCCTGGGTCCGATGCTTTTAAATTTGTTTATTAATGATTTTGAAGTGGGTTTTAAAGTTGAGTCTCAGCCTTTGATGATTACACAAAACTATGGAAATACACACGGAGAAGAGTGTTCTTCATTGCAGAAAGATATGAATAAACTGAATGAATGTTTAGATTAGTATCAGATGAGATTTAAATGTAAGGTTATGCAGAATCAAGCACGTGTAGTCAAGCATGCTATATATATATATATATATATATATATATATATATACATTAAATGAGGGACAGTTCTGATTTGGGGGCCCAAACCCTCTGTCCCACCACATTAGCACTATGTCCCACTTCACAGTTATGCAGGGCTGGTTTAGGCAGCCTTCAGTTTATTCCCCCTCTTGGCCGCAATTGTACTGAGCGGCAAGAGGGGAAAATGGCACTGCTCATGCACGAAGCTGTTAGTGTAAGAAGCCTGAAAACTAAATTGTACAACAAGGAGAGTACAGTTGACAGCAGGTTGGTAAATAATTTGAATATGTAGGAAGAAGCCAGTGAGCCCAACAAACACCTAGAAAACCAGAGACGGTAAAAACAAAAGTGCGGTACCGAAGAAGGGGTGAGACGGAAGATGAGTCAAGGACAAGCGGAAGGTCAGGGCCGGCGGCGGAGGTGTGAGACGGTAAGACGGGTCGAGGGTCAGGGTTGGCTGAAACAATGCAGAAAACGGAAGACAAGCCAAGGTCTGGGCTGACAGAAATGGTTCAAAATGAGGGGACAAGCCTGGGTCAAAATCCGTAGAAAAACTGGAGGAAAGAGCAAAAAAAAAAAAAAAAAAAAAAAGCGCTTTAGAAGAAGGAAGATACTCTAATACTAGAGCACTCAAGGCCCGCCCGACTAGGCCTCAAGTGCATCTGCCATAAGTGCCCAGAAACCCTCTTGCACGTCTGTGCAAAGCGTCAGGATGAGTGACACACCTGTGCGAAGAGGCACCCGTCGGAGGTGAGAGCAGCCGACATGACAGTTTTGCTTCATATATGCACATGCACGCAGAAAACGCCATACTTCACCCATGGCTATGTCAGAAATTGCCTGCGCATCATCAGACCTCAGGTAATGGCTGAGTGAGTTGCAAGGAGTGGGGAGGGCTGACCAGTGTGTGGGGGATGTGCCACTTTGGCAATTTCAAATGTTGGGAGGTATGTCCTTGTTAGAGACGGATTTAGGAGTACTTGTAGACAACAGACTTCACATCAGCGTATCAAATCAGCCCCTGCAAGAGTCAATAGTGTTATATAATTCTAAATATAATGTACTTCAGGCTAGCATCTGTAAAATGTACTTTTTTTATTTCACATCCCTAAAATCTAATCCTAAACTTGCACTCTGGCACTCAAAGGGTTAGTATATTGTGATTAGTTCCCACTGCTCTTCTATTCAGGAAGACAGACATCTTATATCAGGCCCATTAACAGAAAATAAATTATCAATTTTAATATACCTGTCAGTATTGCTATTGTACTGGAAGCTGTGGAAAAGGTAAGAATGGGAGCCCCCAGAGAGCATATGAAAAAGTAGATTTTAAGCCTCAAAAACAAATAGAGAATTTTTAGAAAGATTAGCATGGAGTACATGGTATTTAAGTGTCTATAACCCCGATTTTAGGTGTTAATGTTCCTTTAGGACAACAACGAAACTATTTTTCTAATAGAAATCAGGCAAGAACTACTTTTACAGCATACAGCTGACGGGTTGGAATCCACTGCAGGTGATACATTTACTA
This sequence comes from Rhinophrynus dorsalis, assembly GCA_037306005.1. Lineage (NCBI taxonomy): Eukaryota > Metazoa > Chordata > Amphibia > Anura > Rhinophrynidae > Rhinophrynus > Rhinophrynus dorsalis. The sequence goes on along the minus strand of CM074723.1, from coordinate 135,316,086 downwards.
GTCATTTCATTTTACAATTTCTCCAGAGTACAAAATGAATTTTAATGAATTCAGCCCTGTGTGTGATAGTGTGAACCTCTCACCACCAACCACGATCATTTAAAGGAAATCTATAATTACATTTTTATAACCCCACTTATCTTTAAACATAGAGGCTGATAAACTAAAACGATGTGGAGCTATTCTCGAACAAACCATCTGCACCATAGGGGATTAATGCAAAATTTCACTGATTCAAGTTCAGCTTTTAATTTCTTGAATACTGTAGAGGTCTCTAATACATGTCAAAGCTATGATGTGGAGATCTCGCTTTCATTCAAGGAGTTAAAAGCCTCATTTAAATCAATAGGAACTAGGGAAACATGTATTTGTCCAGTTTGTGCAGTTGGTTTGCCCTAGAGTTGATCCTATTCTTCTTTATGCAGTCTTAAATGGTATCCTATAAAAATGTGGCCATCAGTTTGGAGACCAGCCCTGGGCATTAAATATGTCGCCAGGTTGAAAAAAGGTTGAAAAAGTCGACATAAGAATCTCACATTTTTATCTCACCTGCTTCGTATAGCAGTGCCATTACATCCATTAACCCTTTGAGTGCCACATCACAACCCTTGCAATCGTGCCAATGGGATATCACAGTCACGACTGCTGCTCTGCAAACTGCATGTTAAGCTCATTCGCCCCATCAGCTTTTCCCTGAGTTGTTAGGCATGTCTCCCTTTTCTTGCAGGTGAAATAAAGACATGCAAGATTCTTATGTCGAAAAAAGAAAAAGAAAGGGGCGCTTCCTAGTGCAATATCCTCTATCTTGATTCAACACCTCACCACCACCACCACCACCATATGAAATGGTACTCACAAGCAGAGGTGCTGGTAGTACGCTTATATGTCAACCAGCAATGGATCTCAGGGATTTTATCAGCTGTCCCTTATCCAGCTATCACCGCACTTGGTATCTTGCTGCTCTCTCTTCACCTCCACTCACAAAGGAGAGGAACCAAAAAAGAAAACAAATAGGCGGCGCCAATAATGCCTTTTCGAACATAATTGAACAATGTCTAAAAAAACAATAGCACTCACATTTATAAAATGCCATGTAGAGGCATATGCACAAAACACGGCAAATATCACAAGCAAAGATATCTTACTGACCTTGATCTATACGCAAGCGATCAGATCATCCAGGTGTTTCACCTATGGATCTCCTCCAAACAATCCCTGTCACGAATTGATATCTTCCTCCCAAAAAAACTACAGCTGCTCAAACATTTGAATTTGGTACAAAAAGAATACATTTATTAAAAAGAAATAATCTTTTAACAGACCATATGTTAGTATAAGTAAATTAAAATTTCCAGTAAAAAACGCATTTTGCAGTGATTACCGCTGCTTCTACAGTAATGCAGGTAATAAATGCTTGTTCACAAAAAACTCATGTAGCCTCATGATTGGACAGAAGGATAAGAATTATCCCATCTGGGACAAAAGTTTAACACTTTAGCCTTAGTTCATCCTTCATCGCCTGACTAATACAATAATGCTATCCATGAGCATAACAGAGGACTAGATCTGCACCATAAAATCAAAATAAATTATAATCTTATCCGGCTGTCCAACCATATGGATACATGAGTTTTTAAATAGCCGCTCTAATTTGTGAACAAGCTTTTATTAATTACTGAAGAAGCAGAGGTAATTGCTGCGAAATGCATTTTTTTGTGGGATTTTTAATTTACTTGTACCTACATATGGTCTGTTAAAAGATTTTTTCTTTTTAATAAATCAATACTTTTTGTACCAAATTTAATTTAGTTTTTTTTTTGGGGAGGAAGATATCAATTTGTGACGGGGATTGTTTGAAGGAGATCCATAGGAGAAGCACCCAGAGGATCTGATCACTTGTGTACCGAGAAAGGGAGGTAAGATACCCTTGCAAGTGATATTTGCTGTGTTTTGTGCATATATGCATCTACACAGCATTTTATATGTGTGAGCTATTTTTTTTATACATTGTTCAATTATCTGTTTGATAAGGCACTATTGGAGCACCCTATTTAAGATTCTTATGTTGCATTTTTCAACCATCTTAAATACTTTAGTGTAGTTTTCAATTTCCTAACTATATCAGTTAGTAGGTAATTCTAGGAGCTTGGTTCAGTCAACTGTTATAAATCAGAAACTAAATTTCTGGCACACTCACATCCAGGGACAGTAGTAAGGGGGAGGTATTTAAAATCTCCTCCATACTGCCTGACCAGAAGATAGAGGGGGGGCGTGATTTTGACAGGAGCGGCCCCCTGGCCACTTTTGTCAAAATCTCTGGAAGGACTTTTCCTGCCCTTACTATCCACTGCTACAACAACAAAAAAACATGGTTGGCTCTCACCGCATACACTGCACCATCACTCAACAATCCTCTCATCCACTGACCAGCCTTCAGGAAAAGGCTATCTCCTACACCACTGTTCACCTCACACTCTCCCCAACTAAACCTCTCTTCTCTGCACCCATCTCGAGCACAGTCTGGGTCAGAGGCTACCCTCCCCCATCACCCTCTGGCTCACCCTCTCCCAAAGGATACATTCACCCACAGTAGCTCACGGGGTTGACTGGTAGTCACATCAGTATACTGGTCACTTCTCTTGCACTCAAGGGGTTAATCCAATGACCTCTGAAGATTTTTGCTCATCAAACACTGATCAGCCATGGGAGAGCCACAGCATAACAGTATCCTGTCACTGCTCATGCACTCTAGCAGTTAATACAATGTCCAGCTTGGTTTTCCATGTTCTGCAGAGGACATTGTATTAACCCCTTGAGTGCATGAGCAGTAACAGTGTACTTGAATGCTGCAGCTGTCCCCCAGCTCATGTATGTTTGATGAGCTGCTGCAAAGATCTTCGGAGGACATTGTATTAACCCTTTGAGTACAAAATCAGTGACCGCTTATGTGACTTACACAATAAACTGAGCTATTTCCAGAGAAGAGGGAGTAAGTAGCTCAGAAAAAAGAAGAACAAGAGCTCAAAAAATCTGAGAGCAGCAACATATGAAGATGAAATTCACGCAATATAATTGCACTTTCTGGATACTTTTTTTTCAAATTGCCCCAATCATGTAACTTTGTAAGAAGCCACAAAGTGATAGATATCTCCTTAGTGTTGAATCTCAGCCAGTCACAGGAATCCCGTCACTGTTTTTCACTTGGTAACATGCACTGCGTATCCAGATTAAAAAATGGCATAAACAGGACAGCAAACATAGTGGACCTTAATGGAGGCAGAAAGAGACACACTTCTGTATACTCCCAACGTGTTTCGCGAATACTCTCGCTTCGTCAGGGGATAATGTTAAGGATTTTACATACAATTTATACAATTTGTATGGCTTCTATCCATACAAATTGTATAAATTGGATGTAAAATCATTAACATTATCCCCTGACGAAGCGAGAGTACTCGCAAAACGCGTAGGGAGTTATTTGATTGTATATTTTATTTGTGGAATGATCCACTGTTGATTGCAATAAATCTTATTATTTTTATTTACATCCGATTCCATCATACATTGTATTCAACAGTATCATAGAGAATCAATTGCTGTTATCCTGTGAGTACACTCTAGTAGGGGTCGAGGTGGGGAGTTCTTTGAAGACAGTATACACTTAGAAAAAGTGTGTCTCTTTCTGCCTCCATTAAGGTCTGCTATGTTTGCTGTCCCGCTTATGCCGTTTTTTAATCTGGATATGCAGTGCATGCTACCAAGTGAAAAACAGTAACATCATTGGGGCAATTTGAAAAGAAAGTATCCAGTAAGTGCAATTATATTGCGTGAATTTCATCTTCATATATTGCTGCTCTCAGATTTTTTGCACTCTTGATCTTCTTTTTTCGTTATACACAGACACATGTGAAGGTGCCACTGCAGACACCATTAGAAGAAGCTGCAATCCGTGAGTGTTATTTGACTGTTGATATTACATATGTTAAATAGTGTACTTGGTTTTGGAGCGCTATTATACCTATTGTCCTTTTTGGAGTAAGTAGCTCAGTTTGCTTTGACACTCCATTCCAAACACTCTCTGCCTGCTGCAGATAAGCCGTGGTTAGGGACAATTTTCTTTAATATAAATAGATATAATCAACCAATGAAGAAGACTGAAAATTACTGTTTTTTCCATTCAATGTAAATAAATCATAATCCCTACAAATTAAGTAAATCAAATCACAAAATTCTAGCCAACAAGATGGATATGAAATTAAAAATGTGGTTAGGGGAATAGCCGATGCTAAATGAACAGGGTACAAGCTCATTATACCCTTTACTCCCACACATCACGACATATAAAAGCACAATAATGTGAACATCTACAGATGTAATCTAAGACATACGACAAATGGGTATATACAGCCATACACTACATCTAAAACATGTCAGTAAATGGAAGACTGGACATACCCGGTACTAGCTTATATAGCAACGCTCTGAGACACAACACAAATTCATGTATTTCATAACTCTGGGGACAACATACTCCTGGGCATGTGTATTACACACTGCTCACAATTGGCACATATAGCAAAAGAGAGCTGATAAAGCATTACAATTTATAAAATGTAGGGGATTCTGGCCGCAGTGGGGCTATTGGCATGAATGAGGACATGGGCGCCTATCCAGCAGGTCCGGCTGGTATAATATGATTTAACTACATTACAAAACAGTGGAACCAACCACTATGAATAAGACAATACAATCACTGTTATGAGGACCTACTAGGTTACAATAGAGCAATATCAAGTGCTCAAAGTCTATTGGTACTACACATATACTCAGAAGTAGTGTAGTGGCTATAAGATTAATAATGTGATGCCTGTGTCTGCTACATCCTTATGAATACCTAAATATATATATATATACACACATAAAATGTTCCTATTTCATATAATGGGAAAAAAACAGAGAGAAACACCCAGGAATCCACCTCCACTCATGTCACCCCTTTATAGCTCACTCGTGTGTGTGTGTCTGTGTGTATCCATATGTGTGTGTATCACTGTGTGTATGTGTGTGCTGCATTTGTGTATCACACCCTATGTATGTGTCTGCATGTTGTGCGTGTGTGTGTCTCAGTCTTTATGTATGAAACACAACAAGGGGGCACCAATAGTGCCTTGTCAAATTTATAACAATATAAAATAGTATATAAATATAAAAAAAATCTCTGCTTGCAATGTTGCAATGGACTGTTTGTGTCCTTGTGAATCCTGTGACCCAACATGAAAAAAAAAGAAACCGCTCCAATATGATCTCTTGATAAATCTAAATTTATTACAATTATTAAAACAATAAAAACATAATAGATGTATAATTCCTACAATTCTACATGTTTCTCAACAAAAAATTTAGCTTTCTCAAGATTTGTAGGTCAATCATGTATATCAGTGCATGTGTCTGTGTCTCTGTTCACTTTTTAAAGTCGCCCTCTATTGGACGACCATAAAAATGCAGAATTAAATATGTTGCATGAATCCTATGGACAATATAAGAATGTCCAACAGTTGAACAGAGCGCTTTGATAATGTTGCATGCTTAAAGGTTGAGATTTCATTAAATAATAAAGCACTTGACACTTCCACTCTTGTCTTAAGATGCTGTGGCTCTACAGTCAGCCATGTGAGTCCAGAAACATATGCAGAAGTTATAATGAGGGTCCATGTACCGGGTACATGTTTTGTGCTTCTCTCAATCTCCCTCCCACACACCACTGCGGACCGTATGTACTATTTACCATATGTACAGTATGCATGTATGTATGAATAGCTGCCTATACATCCATTATGTTCACCACAGATTTTTAACTCTTATTATAAACTGAAATAAATTTGCTTGTCTGCATTTGTACCATACCTATTTATTAAACTCTGCCAGCTATAACCAATATAATGCTCTTGACTCAACTACAAAATCCTTGCAGCATTCATGTCATGGGCTGCAGACCATTCGCACTTGCCTTTCTGGAAGCTGCACGATGCACTGTGACACATTGGCACCATAATTATATTGTTTATAGCTAGCAGAGTGTGATAAATAACCTGCTGGTAGGACCACATTACCTCAATCTCACTGCACATAGTAATATTAACCTTTTAACCCTTTGAGTGCCAGAGGGATACGCAATGCATTGTGACCATTTTGTCTGTGTTTCAGAACAGTTTGTTCTTTGCTATCCATCTTTCAACTTCAGATGTAATATGGCCTCAAGTTGTGATACATTTGAGTTTTTAGCATACATTATGGTGTCACATGCATACACGTGCACAGAAGATGCTTTGCAAACCATGGGCAGATCATTTATAAAATGAGAAAAAAGAAGAGGGCCAAGAATAGAGCATTGGGGTGCCCCACTTGTTACTTTGAGTGGAAGGGAGTTATTGTCAGCAACTGATACATACTGCGTTCTGTCTGATAAATAGGATTGGAACTAGTTTAGAGAATGATTACCCAATCCAGAGCTTTGGAGTTTGCTTATAAGAATATTATGGTCTACTCTATCAAAGGCCTTTGCAAAATCTAGGAAAAATTCTCCAATGAGTTCACCATTTTCCATACCAGTCTGGATATCATTGGTTCCTTTTAGGAGGGCTGTGACTGTTGAGTGATGTGGACGAAAGGCTGATTGATGAGGGGGTGAAAAAACTGGTCTGTCAATAATGCTTATATAATTGCACCGTACACATTTCTCTAGAATTTTAGATAATGTGGGGAGTAGGGAAATTGGTCTGTAATTTGATACTACATTTTTATCCCCTCTTTTGTGGATAGGCACAACTCTAGCCACCCTCCAGGCTTTGGGCATATACCTGGATGACAAAGAGGCATTATTTAAAAATGCAATAGGTTGGGCCGTGACCATGTTACTGAGCTTTAATAACATTTCATAAACCTTAGAGTGTGTTCTGTCTAAAGCCAGGTTTTGAGAGATGTTAAAACAATCTGCCAAAATCACAGGGCTTTTGTTTATTGTCATTTACAGTTTTTAATACATTTCTGAAGAAAAACCTTTTGTGGACCATAAATATTTACCAGCGTGAGCATGACTCCTGAAATGCTCAAGATCAAATATCAGCCTTCCTCATCTTCCAAGACCAAGTGTTCAACAAAAGGAACATTATTTTTGACTAGAATCGTAAAACTTCTTATATTGTAGCTTAGAAATAATATTTTATATCACCTGTTCATAAAGTTTTTGAAACTTTATTTCTTGAAGAAAGATAAATTGGAGTTAAACTTTTTAAAACTTAAAAACTTTCCTTCTTTTATTAGGAGCTGGAGAGATGGCTCAGTTGGTTAAGGCACCAGCTGCAGAATCTGTTCAAACCACAAGGTTGCAGATTCTAGTTCTGGCAAGGTCAGCTCAGGCTTTCACCCCCTCTGAAGTTGATAAAATGAGTCCAGAACATACTTGAAATTGAGATATAATCTCAATGTATTCTTCCTGGTAAAATAGTTAAAAAAAAAAAAAAAAAAAAGAAATCTCTAACATTTACAGAAGTAAAGACCAATTTCTTCATCCTTCAGCTTTGTGCATAGCAGTTTGATTGTAATAAAGCTGATTAAGTTATTTCTAAGTCATCTCCCCTACTAAAATTCTTACTGATTTCTTCTGCCCACACATTTTAATTCCAAATTATTCTCTCACATTCGTCATTCGAACCTGAGCAAACCAACAAATACCCCAATATGTCAGATAACAAATTGGAAAACAGTAAGCAAGTCAGCACCCACATTAATCAGTCCACCAAAGCTTGGCAAAAGCAAGACACATATACTCACCACCAACTCTCACACCTATTCTATGTACTTATTCCCCGTACATACCTTGCATACTACAGAAAATGTATACAGATATTAGGTAAGCATCTTGATAAAGGCTCTGGATAGAGCCGAAACGTTGATGGAATAAACTTCACCGTTATTCACTGAAAAGAAGAAGTCCTGTGAGTGCATTCTTTGTTCTTTCTATTTGGATACAAATTAATTCTTTGGAATTGGCACCCAGGCATGTGAATCGTTACAAGGAGAGTGCACAAACTTGGAAGTTTTTATTATATATATATATATATATATATATATGCAAACCATTGTATGGAACAACTGTGTTATCCATTAGCAAAGTTTCTTATACCTCTTCCCAATCACCCCCCACCTATATAGTCACTCATACCCTCTCAGTCAAAGACAAGGCAGGCTGGCAATTGTTGGCAAACTGCACAATGGCAGGTTATGAAGGAAACAACCGACTCCACACAAGGCAAAGCAAATCGACCTTCAACCTGTAAAAGCAGGCTTCCGTTCTGCCTAGTCACTCACCAGCATACACACAACTGCAGCATATCACACCTCACATCATATCACAACTCAGAGATACACATTTATAAAATATAACAAATATAAGAATAAAGAGAACAAAAAAAGTCCCAGAAAAGAAAATGTGGATTAGAGTCTTAAACATTTAAAAGTCCTAATTACTCGGGCCCTGACACCAATCACAACTGTGTGATTCCTCCAAGTCTTCTCCAGCCTTAAATTCTTATTACTCTGCAGTTGGAGGATCTTCCCCAGGACTCCTCCCCTCTGGAGAACTTATTTTAGCCATTGCAGTTTCATTTCTTGCCTCATCTCGAGGAATCCTTGAAAGAGGGTATGCGCCAGAATAATTTCTCTGAAGTTGGGACAATAAATCTTGGCCTTCCACACCGCTCTTTAAGAGGTACCTTTTATTGCCAGTGTAAAAATTTTAAGCCAGATGTATGTAATACCCTTCAGGGGTAGCCACGTATTATCAGGTTTTAAATCTTGTTTTTTCTGTAGCGAGGTGGAAGCAATATCAGGAAAGACTTGTTGTCATGCCCCTCTAGCCCTTACCTCTGAGCTCCAGCCATCCACCACTTCTGCGGGCCTCCCAGATGCGCCGAATCCACGACCTAAAGTAGCTCTGTCTACCCGCGATCACTGTAACGCGGTAGGCCAAAACCACGGCCTAAAGTTAAGGGAGCCCCCAGGGAAGACATCCAGAGACCAGCAGTTAGTGTTATACACCTGTAGGAAGGAAGTAGAGCCTGCCCTTCTCATCTGCTGCCCACCAATAAAGTGTCTCCAAGGCAGTAGTGAGGCAGGTGCTGTAGTGACACTCCCCTCTGGTGGCCAATCCAGTGAGAGGTTTGTCCAGCAGAGGGGAGGGGTTAAGACCTGCAGCACAATAAGAAACCCTCAGGCTGTGTCCACTTTGTTCCAGTGTTCTAGAGCTTTGGTTCCTGTGTGCTCTAAGCCTCTAGTTCTCAGTAACTCTTTTGCTTGCCTTGCTGCAGACCCTTTGCTTGATTATTCGGTACCTGACCTTTGGCTTCCCTGCTGGACTACCTTGTCTGCCTGTTTCCTGACCTTTGCCTGATCTGCCGATTTTGCCTTATTGCTGCCTGCCCTGATCTTTTGGACTGTTTCTGACTTCGCTTCTGTTTAACCCTTGCACTCCCGTGCTGCCATTCCTACCAAGGTGTTCTGCTTGTCTACTTCTGTGGACCACCTGGTAAGGGTGTCTGGCAAGAGATAGCATTCCCTGCTTCTACGCTCCAACCAACCAATCCTGACACTTGTAAGGACATATCTTTAAAATTATTCACGTTTTCAAATCTTGCAAAACTGAAGGATATTAGGATATCCCAAAAGTTTGCACCAGCAGTTCTTTGTTTTTTCTACCAATTCTATGGAGATTAGAGAACCACTTCTCTGGAAGAGGGCAATCAGTAAAGATATTTTAACCCCTTAACGACTCATGAAGGTGGGGACCGTCATGGCTTAAATGATAGCAGCGTGTCTCCGTGCACGCTGCTATCATTCATTCCAGGCTGAGACTGAGTGTTCCGAGACCGGGGCATTCAGTCTCAGCCCTTCTTGCTTCTGCCGGTTCATGCGATCGCTGTATCAGCGATCACATGTACCGGCATTCTGAGACAGAGGTAAGCACACAACACATGCTTACCTCCGTGTGTCACACAACACATGCTTACTTGCTATCAAAGTAAGGAAGAGAGAAGTAGAGAGGAGACACCTAGTGGTCAAATAAAATCCAGCAGCTGGGGGTTTTAACCCCTTCACTGCTAGTGTTGGAGGCTGGCTAAATGCAGGTCAATTTCTGACCTGCAATAATACACTTTTTTTTTTTTTTTTTTTTTTAAACAGAAAACACACTTTTTTTTTTCAAAAAAATATTTTATTTAAAAAAAATCTATCTTAATAAACAAAACTGGGAGTGTGATTGTTGTGGAGCCATGTAACACACTTATACACACCGCCGAATGTCAGGGATAAAAAAGTGACAAAATAGGGTGGGAAAAAGGGACAAGGGGATTTTCACCCAGGGGGGACAGTGGCCACTTTAAACATCGCATTTTGTAGGTATGACTGACCGGTCATACCTTTCATGCAGTCTCCATAAAAATTGAACCCTTTGTGGCCAATTGATCCCAAGAGAAAAAACAAAAATTGTGTTTTTTTTACATTTTTGTAACATTTTTTTTAATTTTAATAAAGTAAACGGTGGGTTATCCATATAAGTGGGGTATCAAAAGAGAGCCCTATTTGTGCTTAAAAAACAGTATATAATTTATGGGGGTGGAATAAAAGACTTACAGGGAAAACGCTGTTTAACAAAGACATAGTCAAAAAGGTCAGAACTGCTCCGGTCCTTAAGGGAAAACGACCTCCGATTTTCCCGGTCCTTAAGGGGTTAAAAGATCACAGCAGAGAGTGCTTATATCTGTACAAGTCTCACTTATTCCCTTAATTCATACATTTTTACTTTTCTGTATGTTAATCACACTTTCAATCTCAGATGAGAGATTTAGACAAGTAAAGTAATTATAGTCAATATTGCGCTTATTTCCGTTAATGAATTTGGGGTTTTTAGATATATCCAAAATATCAAGAGTTTTCTGATGTATAGCATTTATGCTCAATGTAATGGTATTTATAGTGCTGAACAACTCCTAAAATAATCAATCACCAAGTCGAAATTTACTTAGTATCTTAGATGACATTGTATCCACAGCTAAACTTAGATGAGCCGCTAAAATTGATCCCAACTCCCTCTCATCTGAGAAAGTGACTGAGGCATGTAAATTAGACATACATTCATCTTATTATTACTGGCTGAAGGAAAGGGAGACCAGGGTTTTCTCTGCGGTAGCCTTTATCCTGTTATGAGCAGTTGCCTCTGATTGTGACAAAGCACACTTAGGGCCAGATCTGCTTCACTTTACCTTTTTATATTTCTCCTTAGAGATCGGCATGTTGAAAAGCCTAAAATAAATCCAGGACTAATCAGGTGCAGACTAGTCTTACTGATAGCCCGAAATAGGGTAAAGCATGGGGACAAAAATAAAATAAAGTAGGAGAGATAACCGAGAAAAACAAAAGATACATACTTGTCCAGTGCACTGTTAAAGTGGACCTAGCACCTTGACTTTTCTTTACATATTTGAAAACGAAAACCAAAACTTCCCATGTGTCATGTTAACCAAATCTCCAGCAGATGTTTAGTTTAGGAAATATTCACACTTTTATTTCTGGGGAAAGTGAAGGTGAAAATGTCTTGGTACTGCACAGAGCATCATTAGCATGTGAGACATCACTGAAAGCCTTCATTAGCATATGATATATTACTGAAAAGGCTTAATTAGCATCACTGGTACCACACAGGTACCACAATTAGCATACATTAGCATATGGTAAAAAAGTATGAATATTTCCTTTACTATAGCTTTGCTGGCCAGCATGATACATAGTCAGGTTTTAATGCAGTTTTCAAATAAGCATTGAAGTGAAAGGTCTGCTTTAAGCCTTTGAATGCCAATGCATTGCAATATTATTTATTGCTATTTACCTCTCTGGCACTAAAAGCATTATGCATGTCAAGAAATTCCTGACTACCAAGAAACTTGCAACAAAGTCATGTCCTGCACCAAAAAATATCATATGTGTGAATGACATGTAATAACCAATGAGCAACTGGCCTCACTCCATCTCTCAAACAACATACCAACTGTCACTTAGCTGGATGAGCATTGTGTTTCAGTTGGGTTGCTCTGTCTTATTGACTCACCTCTGTGATTAATCCCCCATCACAGGACAAGACTAAGTTCACATAAGGACAAGGAATGTAATTGGATGCACCTTTGACCTTCTGAGAACCATATTCAGGAATCTGGATTAATTTAGTGGAACCCTACAGTACAACCCCCTAAAGTGTGTGACATCATCCTTACATTTGCAATATTACACATCATTAAGGTGGACATGTTTATGAGGAAATTATTGGTCCTGACACTTTTGTGATGGTTCCTGTGTTGCAGGCAGTGACTGATGAGACTCAGGGAGGTGCGGAGATATAGGGCTGAGTCTGGGACTTCTTTGCTTGTATGGAACCACCACAATTCAGTCAACACCATGAGATCCTCATTCTGTTTCAGAAATTGGAGAAAGCACCTACTCACAATACATTGTGATATGTTTATCTTTACCAGATGCTGAACACAACACATAGCAAATATTATTTTATTTCCCAAAGGCATAGTATAAAAGGGGCATGAGGGTGACTTTGTTGGTGGGGTATGGGGAAAGAATGAGTTGAACAGGGGATGATTTTTTGGGGGGTTGTTTACTGGGATTGGGGGTCAGTTAATAAAAAATAAATCCTAAATAAAATAAAAACCATAAGACGTGGTATAAAAGGGGTTTGAGGAGGGTGCCTGTGTTGGTGAATTAATGAATCGCTTGAACAGGGAATTTGTTTTGGGGGGGCTCTTGACTGCTATTGGGGCGGCAGTTAATAAGAAAAATAAATCAATAAAATAAGACAATTGTATGTAAAGTGATAGAGACAGGAACCCCCTGACATAAGCTGCCACTGGGGTGGACTGATACTTGACTTGATAGAGTATTTTGTAGAGGATTATTTGTTTGATTTGTTGTTAGAGGCCTTTGTAGGACTTAGACTTATTAGAGGCCCAAGCCCTGAAGAAACATTGATTTGTAGGGCTTAGGCTTGTTAGAAACAAACCCCCCCAAAATTGTTTATTTTTTTGTAAAAATGCTCTACTGGCCTAATGCTAGCAGGTCATATTGGCCAGTGGCCACTGTTAAATGTCCTCCTGAGTACTGAGTTGCAACTGTTGTTTGTACTGCTGCTGCTGAGTTGTTTAAGCAGCAGAATGATTAGGCAACTGAAAGGGAATGGGATCAATAGGAGCAACACGGAAGATGGATGATGAAGGTTCCACTTGCCATGATTGGCTCCAGTGATGCGCCTGAGGCAGTAGCACCACAATAAGTAGCCCCCAGTTTATGTGGAGAAAAGAAGAAGTTGGCCAATAATTCTTCTCCACCTGCCCCCCTCCTCCAAAATCATGGGTGTGTTGTTATTAGAATATACATTTTTCCCTTGAGAACAGAAACTGTGGCTTCCATCAGCAACTGCAATGTGCACAGTGTGTATGTGGTAAATAACATCTGGGGGCACAACTGTATCCAAACACCATGACACCTGAAACCAAGTACTGCCGCTGACACTATACCCCTTGTCCAGACCCTGCTAAGGACACATGACAACTTGCTGACAGTTTAATACTAATGATGAACCCTCCCTGCCAGCATCTTAGCATATTCTGTGGGATGGAATCTCCTCAGATGCCGCTTGATGCACTGCTTGTGATTCTCCTGAATCAGACTGGCATGCATGGTCATTTCACCACATATTGGTCAATGGGTAGAGACGAGCTGCCACATCCAAACATCCACAGAGTGATTATCATTTGCCGGGGGAGGTAACGACAAACGAGGTAGATTGGCAGAAGACCCTAGAAGGTGATGGCGAGCTAGTTGTTTCACTCGTCATGGAACTTACAGTCTCTGCCTGGGTTGTTCTATTCCTCCACCTCTTTGATCTCCGCCTCACCTCTTGTTGCCTTTTTGGAGAGTCAGGGACAGAAAAAGTGGTGCTTGATTTCTGTGGAGGGTGTTTGTCTTTAACATGTTTGGAGTAAATGTCATGGTGTCTGTTTCATATGTGATATCAGGGCACTTGTGCCAAGGTATGTTCCCTCCTTTCCTCTTTTCACTTACTTGTCACAAATTGTGCACAGTGCCTTTGCTGATGACGACACTGTGCCTGCCCCAAGAGAAAAATAGTCCCACACCAATGATGACTTCAGGGGAAAGAGAATAGATGGATAAGAATGGCCTCTTTCTTCTTCTTCTCCTCCACATTCCCCTTCATTGTCTGTGGCAGTGGAAAATGTTGCTGCTGTAGCTCCTACTGCCTCAGAATCAACACTGCAACTAGGACCAGGAGTATTGCTGCCGCTGGCAAGTGGAACCTGTCCTAGTCCTGCATCACTTGTTGACCCCAGTCCACGGTGGTCTGTGGCACACTAGCTTGCTCCTCAGCATCCTGCTGCCCTTGCAATTCAGCATCAGAAGGAATTGGAGCAGTTGCAAATTCCTCTAATTCAAAAATCTCACTGCTAGTGGTGGTGGTGATGCCCATCCTGATCCCTGTCTCTCATTCCTTCTCAGTTTCTGCTAAAAAGGCCATCAATGTCTCTTCCACACCAGCTTGTCCAGCATCATTATCACCACCCCCACTAGTCCCTACGTGCTGCTGCTCTATTACAGACATCTCACTGCTGCTTGGAGGAGGTGACGAGCAATGTGACAGAGGGTCCCCTAATGTCACACTTGCCATTTCCTTTTAACCTGAAGAAGAAGGCAGACTAGCAGCAGTAGCAGCAGGCACATGCACCTGATCTGTGGTCCTGCTGGTGGTGGTGGTATTAATTCTGAGCCTGCTCTCCTCCCCCAACACCAGTTCTGGCCTCTTTAGGATCATGTTCCACCTGGACACTGTAGTGAAGGGAAGGTGAGGAGGACTCCCAGAGCCAGAGGAATGGTGTGGGCTCCCTTGATCTCTAGTCTGCAGTTGGACGCTCTCAAATGTTTCCCCTACTAGGCCGGCTGCTTCAACATTACTGCTATTACTACTAACACCAACCACATCAAGTTCAGACGCAGAGTCTTCCTCCTCAGTCTCACAGTCACTAGTAATATGAGGATATTGTTGATTACCCCCTCCTTCACTCCTAATGCTAACAAGCTGCTGGACCTTAGTAGCAGTAGTACTAGCACTGGCAGGACTGCTTGGGAATGGCAAGTGTGATTTAGGGTCCCTTGCTGTCACACTTGGCATCATTTTCTCCTCCCCCGAGTACTACAAAAAACACTAGCAGCAGGCAAAGTATTGGTGGTAGCAGGTTCAGCACTGGCAGCAGGTACAGCACTGGTTGCAGCATGGGCAGCACATCTGGCATCAGGTACAACACTAGTGACTGCAGGTACAGCAATGGTGGCACTGGCAGCAGGGGCAGCACGTCTGGCAGCAGGTACAACACTAGTGGCTGAAGGTACAGAAATGGTAGCAATGGCAGCAGGGGCAGCACTTCTGGCAGCAGGTACAACACTAGTGGCTGCAGGTACAGCAATGGTGGCACTGGCAGCAGGGGCAGCACTTCTGGCAGCAGGTACAACACTAGTGGCTGCAGGTACAGCAATGGTGGCACTGGCAGCAGGGGCAGCATGTCTTTCAGCAGGCACAGGCAGCTGACCTGTCCTGCTCTCACTAGTACAACCCTTTTCTCCCACCCTTCCCATTCCTTTTTCTCCCTTCCTTCCCATTCCCTTTTCTCCCTCCCTTCCCATTAAATTCCCCAAGATCCCTTGGGGTGATTTAGGGGGACTGGACAGCATTGGTTCAGTACTGCTTGTCACTTCCTCCTCCTCCTCAGACTCAGTGGACTTACAATAAGGGTCCTTCCAGTTACTCATTTTATTAGTTTTAAACCTGCTATGATCCTCTCCTGCCTCAATTTTGCCAAAATATCACAGCAGAACAGCACAGCACATCTATCTCTCTCTGTAGCTGCTTCTATTGTGTCTGCCTTCCGCAAATATGTCACATTTTTATAGCGGAAATGCAAAAACAACGTAAATCAATGGGCGGAAACTTTCTAGCCATTGCAAAAAATGGTGAAAGGTTTTGGCCAGTGGGTGAAAGATGCAAACATTTTAAGCTCTAGTTTTAAAGCAGATTTTCCCATGAAAAAGCGGATAACAACGTGGTTTTGGCAAAATTTCTTGTGAGAACTCAGCGACAACTTTCGCCCATCCCTGCTCTAGTTCCTGTGTCTCTACATGGCTACTGAAGGCTTCACTGTGGTTTTGTTTTTTTCAGCGCACATTAGTTCTGCTCCTTATTCTCCACTGACATCTAGTGGCCAGATCTGGTATTGCAACAGGTACTGGCTATTTGACCTTTCAGTCACATCTTTACAAATGGCTTCGGCTGCAGCAAGGTTATCTCATAGCCGTCTCAAGCTATGCACCCCAGTGACATTCCCCAACCTCTACTGATGGACTTGGGTGTTTTCTCTGCCTTTGGATCAATGTTCCTGTATCATTACAATAGGAATTTACCAGATAGCCACTGACCGTGCGGAAATTGCTAAGGCAGTGCTGCAGTAGTGGGCCATGTTGGGACAACATTTTATTCAGATCCAGAAATTAGATCAGAAAATGGACTCTATTACGGGCCTCCTACAACTGCCAACTGCAGCCCCTAGTTTTACTGCTGTGGTAGCAACCCTTCATATTGAAAACCAGCTGGAGAAGTTTGCAACTCATCAGCCACTGATAACCTTTATTATTACTTTGCTCAAAGGGCAGGCCTTAGCGTGGGTTTCTCCTTTGCTGTTCTTTCAAACTCTGATTCATTAATCACAGTTTTCCCCACTGTTTTTGATTCTCATGGGAGATGAGCCACTGCAGAAGCAACCCTCTTGGATCTCCAGCTAGGCCTTTAGCGTAATATGACGTAGAGTTCAGAAAACTGGCTTGTGACACTTATTGGGGGGACAGCCCCTAAAGGTTACCTTTAGGAAGGGAATGTGAGAAGATTAAAGGATGAACATGATACCCATGAGATTTCTGGCACCTTGGAGGTTCTCATTTCCCTGTGCCAGATCTTGGACAGATGTCTGTTAGAATGCCACCAAGAACAAGAAGACTGTGCTGATCGTACCCCCATATACAGTCAAGTGAGTCTTGCTATCACGGTGCCCGTGCTGTTTTCTGTCAGTCTACTCTGTGCTTTGCTCCCGTTGGCTACTCTGTGTTTGTCCCGCCAAGTTGGGCTCTGGCACCCCTCCGGAGCCCTTTCTTGGTGTTCCTGTACCAGTGTTTGTTTCTGCTCAGTGATTCCCAGTGTACCGACTTGGCCTGCCTGACTACTCTGCATCTTGTCTCCTGCTCCTGTGTACCGACCCGGATTGCCTGACTATTCTTCTGCTCCTGCTCCTGTGTACCGACCCAGCTTGGCTGACGTTCCTGCTCCTGTGTACCGACCCGGCCCGGCTGACATTCCTGCTCCTGTGTACTGACCCAGCTCGGCTGACGTTCCTGCTCCGTGATTCGACCCGGCTTGGTTGGCGTTCCTGCTCTGGCTGTCTCTGTGTCGCCTTGGCAACATTCTGATCCATCAGGCAATTGTATCTCCGTTACTGCTCCTGCAGAGTACAAGTGGACAAGTCTCCGTTACTGCTACGGCAGTGTGCCATTGGCCAGTCTCCGTTACTGCTCCTGCAGATTGCAAGTGTCTGCCTCCGTTACTGCTAGGGCAGTGTGCCATTGGCCTAGTATCCGTTACTGCTCCTGCAGAGTGCGAGTGTCTGCCTCCGTTACTGCTACAGCAGTGTGCCATTGGCCTAGTCTCCGTTACTGCGCCTGCAGAGTGCAAGTGTCTGTCTCCATTCCTGCTATGGCAGTGTGCCATTGGTCTTGTCTCCGTTACTGCTCCTGCAGATTGCAAGTGTCTGCCTCCGTTACTGCTACGGCAGTGTGCCATTGGTCTTGTCTCCGTTACTGCTTCTGCAGAGTGCAAGTGTCCTGTCTTTGTTACTGCTATGGCAGTGTGCCATTGGTCTTGTCTCCGTTACTGCTCCGGCAGAGTGTGAGTGGTCTGGTCTCCGTAACTTCTATGGCAGTGTCCTATGTTGCTCAATTCCTGATATTACTCTGGCCGTTCACTTTTGTTCTGCTAACCTGTTTCTGGGCGTTACGCATCCTTAAGCTCTCTATATGGAGAGAGCTCCATCACAGACCTCTCTGCACATGGGACTGTTTACACTCATTGAAGACCATTAACCCATGCAGTACCTTTCTCCTGGGAATTCAACATATTCCGCCTGACCTGTGTCAGTGTAGACTGTTATGGACTTTATGGTTATACTGGACCTGTGTAGGCCTATGTATATGTAACCTGTTGTGTGTCTGTATTATTCTGCTTAAATACTACAGGACCTGTGAGTGTTATTATATTACTATGATTTCAATAAAACTGTGTTTTATCCTACTGTGTCTGTGTGTCGAACAAACCATTACAGTAAGAAAGGGCCATGACCTCAGACAGTAAAGGTGAGGGAAATACACAGAAAATCCACTGGAGGATGTATGTACATGAGCAGCGTTTGGACCAGTTGGCACTGGCCATACAAAGTATTCTTGAGCGCACGATGCATCTCAATAAACCAGTTCAGTTTCCCCAGTTTCGACACCGGAGAGTCACTCCTTGACAGCTGTTGCCTCAGTTAAAGGGTTATCTGCTTCTGCTCCGCTACCACTCAGATACGATAGCGAGCCAACCCTGTGCAGAGGGTTTATTAATCAATTGGAGATATTTCTGTAACTAACCCCTCACGCCTTTCCTAATGACCGCAGTAAGGTCGGGTTCATGGTATCACTTTTGACGGGCATAGCCTTGGCGTGGGCCAATCCCTTGTGGGAGAATGCTAAACCTTGCACCAGGGACTTCAGGGAGTTTGTACGGGCGTTCCGGAGAGTATTTGAAGTTCCTGGTAGAGCCGCCTCTGCTGCCAAATAATTGATGGAGATACAACAGGGCAATCGTACTGTGGGCGATTATGCCATAGAATTCCATACATTGGCAGCAGAGGTAGGTTGGAACAACGAGGCGCTGGTGGCAGCCTTTGCTCAAGGACTTGCTGACCGTATTAAGGATGAAACGGCAGCTAGAGAAGTACCTAGTGATCTGGACGAATACATTGATTACGCCATTCTAATTGATTCTCGTATTCGTGAGAGAATTATGGCTAAAGACCGTAGGCTACGGCCTAGAAACAGTGGGCAAAACAGTTTTTTGATCCCACCCATGCCTCCCTCACCTCCTGATCATAAACAGGAGTCCTGTGAACCAATGCAACTTGGGTTCACCAAACTAAGGATGAACGGGCACACCGCAGGAGGCAGGGGTTATGTCTGTACTGTGGCAAAGCTGGGCACCTATTACGTACCTGTCCTGTATGTCCGGGAAACAAATGCATCTAGGGTACCTTGGGGAACAGGCCCTAGGTGGTGTTCAGCAGTCCCTAGACCCGATTATGCAGAAACCCACGATCCAGGTGGTGTTTTCATGGGCAGAACACTCAGTGGAGGTTCTGGCCCTGGTTGATTCCGGCGTGGCCGGTTACTTCATGGATAGTTCATTTGCTGCATTACATAAGATTCCGTTGGTCAAGAGGGAATCTCCCTTAGCCATTGATGGCAGACCGTTAGAACCAGCTCAGATAACTATGGAAACTATTTCGATTTCTATTACTATTTGGGCCCTCCACACGGAGGAACAGCGATTTCAGATAATCCATTCTCCTCATCATGCGGTCATTCTGGGATTCCCATGGTTACATCTGCACAATCCCCAGTTTGACTGGCAGAGTTGTGAGATCACGTCTTGGCCCGAGTACTGTATGGAGCATTGTGTGACTCATCCAGTTAAGATTTTGTGTACCTCTCCCTCCGTGCCAGCCGAATACCACCAATTCAGTGACGTTTTTAGTAAGGGAGAGGCTAGCACATTGCTGCAGCATAGGGCGTACGATTGCGCCATTGATTTGCCCCCTGGGGTTGTGCCCCCTAGGGGCCGCACGTATCCGCTGTCGTGCAAGGAGAATCGGGCCATGGAAGAATACATTAATGATACCCTTAAAAGAGGGATTATTTTTCGGAAATCTACCTCACCTGCTGGTGCTGGTTTCTTTTTTGTGAAAAAGAAGAATGGCGAGTTAAGGCCTTGTATTGATTACCGATTAAATAAACTTATGTCCAAGAATGCCTACCCCATACCACTCATTACTGAACTATTTGACAGATTAAAAGGTTCTTCCATTTTTACGAAATTAGATCTACGAGCTGCCTATAACCTGATCAGAATAAGAGCTGGGGATGAGTGGAAAACAGCATTTAATACCAGATCTGGGCATTATGAATACCTAGTCATGCCATTTGGCCTCTGTAACGCACCCGCTGTATTTCAAGAATTTATTAACGATATCCTCCATGATATGCTACAGTCCTGTGTAGTAGTCTACCTTGATGACATACTCATACACTCAGCTAATCTGTACCAACACATCAAGAATGTGTCCGAGGTCTTCTTTTATGCAAGAATAAACTATTCTGTAAAATGGAGAAGTGCGAGTTTCACAGGTCCAAAGTGTCTTTTTTGGGTTTCGTGATATCTAATGACAGTATTGCTATGGACCAGGAGAAACTCGCAGCAGTCTTGCAATGGCCACGACCCAAAGGGTTAAAAGCAATTCAGCGTTTTCTTGGGTTTGCCAATTAGTACAGGAAGTTTATCCAAAACTTTTCCAATATTGTTAAACCTCTGTCTGACCTTACGCACAAGGGTGCTAATCCATCCCAATGGTCTGATGCTGCTGATCATGCTTTTGAGACATTAAAATCTACTTTCGCATCTGCCCTTGTACTGTCCCACCCCAACCCTTCCATTCACGTTGGAGGTTGATGCTGCTGAAATTGGGGTAGGGGCAGTACTGTCACAACGCCCAGTGGCTGGGGGTACTCTGAGACCATGTGGGTTCTTCTCAAAAAACTGTGCAGTGCCCAGAGTCACTATGAAATTGGTGACAGAGAACACCTGGCTATCATTCTCGCTCTGAAAGAATGGCGCCACCTGCTGGAAGGTACCAGAACTCCTGTATTAATTCTTACTGACCACAAAAATCTGACTTATATCTCAGAAGCTAAAAGATTGTCCTCTAGTCAGGCCAGTTGGGCCCTGTTTCTATCTCGTTTTAACTTTGTAGTATCCTACTTGCCAGGCGCCAAGAATGTTAGGGCCGATGCCCTGTCTAGACAATTTGGGCCAGAGATGGAGACGGATGAGGTCCAGTACCCATCATTCAGCCTGATCGCATTCTGGCCACCCAACGTACTAGTATCACTTCACCACTGGGGGAGGAGATTCTGGCTACCCAGGCTACGGCACCCTCAGAAACCCCAGTGGGCAAGTGTTTTGTGGATGAGCCATTTCGTACCCGTTTGCTCAAAACATACCACTCTTCTAAGGCTGCTGTGCATATTGGAAGGGATCAACTAATATGGTCTCTCTCACAAGTCTTTTGGTGGCCTTCCCTACGGGCCGACTGCTCCACATTTACTGCAGCCTGTACCTCCTGTGCTCGTGCCAGGACACCTGGACACCTCCCAGTGGGCTTACTCCAACAAGTACCTAATGGCGAACGTCCTTGGTCCCACGTATGCATTGATTTCCTGGGAGAACTGCCAGTGTCTAGGGGTTACTCGTTCATTCTTATGGTGGTCGATAGATTCTCTAAAATGGCTAATTTCGTGCCCCTTTCTGGCCTTCCCTCTGCCCAGGAGTTGGCAGTTGTCTTTGCTAAAGAGGTGTTCCGGTTGCATGGGGTACCTAGAGTTCTGGTGTCCAACCGTGGGAGCCAATTTGTATCCAGATTTTAGAGAGCATTCTGTAACCAGATGGGCATTCAACTGTCCTTTTCTTCGGCCTACCATCCACAAACCTGAAATGGAGCTGCTGAGCATGCCAATCAAGGATTGGAACAGGTCCTGCGCTGTTTTGTTAACGATCATTATGATAACTGGGCAGACCTGTTGCCTTGGGCAGAGTTCGCCAGGAATTGTGCGGTTAATTCATCGTCCGGGAGTTCCCCGTTTCTCATCAACTACGGGTTCCAGCCATGTTTGCTCCCAGACTCATTCCAGTCGCAACAATTTCCAGCTCTGGACGAGCACATCGAGCAACTCCGCTCCACTTGAGCACAGGTTCTGAGGGCCCTCAGTCAGTCGTTCCAGTGTCATCAGTGCCATGCTAACTGTAGATGGCTGCCAGCGGTCTCCTTTCAGGTTGGGGACAGGGCATGGCTCTCCTCCAGAAACCTTAATTTGCATGTTTCGTCTAAGTTGGCTCCTCGGTTCATTGGTCCCTTCAGGGTGATCCGTAAAATTAACCCTGTTTCATATGCCTTGGAGCTCCCAGCATCTATGCGCATTCACAATGTGTTCCATGTATCCTTGCTGAAACCTCTGGTATGCAACCGCTACACTACTGCTCCTGTGGTTCCCGGTCTGGTAGAGGTTCAGGGCCAAGAGGAGTACGAGGTCCAAAGCATAATTGATTCACGCAGATTTAGAGGAAAATTGCAATATTTGGCCCATTGGAAGGGATATGGCCCTGAGGAACGTTCCTGGGTTGATCAGAATGACCTTCATGCCCCTAGATTACTGCGCAATTTCCACTCTAAATATCCTCAGAAACCAGGTCCCTCTTCCAGGAGAGGGGGTCTTTGAGAGGGGGGTACAATCACGGTGCCCGTGCTCCCCTTGCTGTTTTCTGTCAGTCTACTCTGTGCTTTGCTCCCATTGGCTACTCTGTGTTTGTCCCTCCCAGTATGGCCTTTATATACTGGGCTCTGGCGCCCCTCCGGTGCCCTTTCGTGGTGTTCCTTTACCAATGCTTGTTTCTGCTCAGTGATTCCCAGTGTACCGACTTGGCCTGCCTGACTACTCTGCATCTTGTCTCCTGCTCCTGTGTACCGACCAGGATTGCCTGACTATTCTTCTGAGCCTGCTCCTGTGTACCAACCCGGCTTGGCTGACGTTCCTGCTCCTGTGTACCCACCCGGCCCGGCTGATGTTCCTGCTCCTGTGTAACAACCCGGCTCGGCTGACGTTCCTGCTCCGTGATTCGACCCCGCTTGGCTGACGTTCCTGCTCCATGATTCAACCTGGCTTGGTTGGCGTTCCTACTCTGGCTGTCTCTGTGTCACCTTGGCGACATTCTGATCCATCAGGCAATTTTGTCTCCGTTACTGCTCCTGTAGAGTACAAGTGGCCTAGTCTCTGTTACTGCTACGGCAGTGTGCCATTGGCCTAGTCTCCATTACTGCTCCTGCAGATTGCAAGTGTCTGCCTCCGTTACTGCTACGGAAGTGTGCCATTGGCCAAGTCTCCATTACTGCTCCTGCAGATTGCAAGTGTCTGCCTCCGTTACTGCTACGGCAGTGTGCCATTGGTCTTGTCTCCGTTACTGCTCCTGCAGAGTGCAAGGGGCCTAGTCTCTGTTACTGCTACAGCAGTGTACCTTTGGCCTTGTCTCCGTTACTGCTCCGGCAGAGTGCGAATGGTCTGGTCTCCATTACTGCTACGGCAGTGTCCTATGTTGCTCAATTCCTGATATTACTCTGGCAGTTCATGTTTATTCTGCTAACCTGTTTCTGGGTGTTGCACATCCTTAAGCTCTCTATATGGAGAGAGCGCCATCACAGACCTCTCTGCACATGGGACTGTTTACACTCATTGAAGACTATTAACCCATGCAGTACATTTCTCCTAGGAATTCAACATATTCTGCCTGATCTGTGTCAGTATAGACTGCTATGGACTTTATGGTTGTACTGGACCTGTGTAGGCCTATGTATATGTAACCTGTTGTGTGTCTGTATTATTCTGCTTAAATACTACAGGACCTGTGAGGGTTATTATATTACTGTGATTTCAATAAAACTGTGTTTTATCCTAAACCACTGTGTCTGTGTGTCGAACAAACCTTTACACTTGCCCCCTTCTATCAGAATCCTACACCTCCATCAGATCCCATGGAGCTTGGGTGGGTAACTCATCTTTCTGAAGAAGAGAAGTCCCATAGAAGACACCTCTCCTCTGCCTCTGTTTTTCCAGTCATATGGTATGTAAATGTCCCCAGAAGAAAGGAAATGCGAATGCTTACAGGGTCAGAGGGGATCCACCCTAAACATATCATCCATTCCTAGTAGTCCTCGATCCTGTCTCCTAATTTTAGTTACTCTGTCCTGGCATCGCAAAAGTCATCTGTCTCTGCTCATCTGGATTCTGGCCATACTCGGCTATTCTATACTCATTAAATCTAGTCTTGGGCATATGGAAGAAGTATCCTTTGAAGTTATTGTATAGCCCTCATGTTGATTTGACCACTGGACGAATTTGTGCATGGACTCTTACTAGCAAGGGACTTCAAGCTATGGTAGTTTCTGTAATAAGTTCCTCCTCGTGTAGTATAGCAGGACCTCCTGAATATTATCAGGAATTTTCAAATGTATTTTTGAAAAATGAAGCTGAAATCCCTTGCCTTCAACTTACTGCCCAGTACTATGCCTCATAAGGGACGTATATATCCAGTCTCTGTTCAAGAAAGTTATGCAATGGAGACTTACAAGCTTGAACATTTTCAGAGTGGATTTATCCATCTATCCTCCTCCACAGCTGAAGAAGGATTTTTTTTGTTGAGAAAAAAAATATCTCTCTGACCCTTTATTGATTACAGGGATCTAAATAAGGTCGCAAAGAACAGCTGCCCACTTCCTCTTATTTCCAAGCTGTTCGATCCTCTCAGAGGTGTCACTGTTATTTCTAAGTTAGACCACCAAGGGGCATTCAGTCTTATCGAGAGCCAGATGACCAGCCTTTAATACCCTTACTGGGCATTATGAATACTAGTAATGCTATCTGGGGTTTGTAATGTTCTGGTTGTCTTTCAGCCCCTCATTAACATGTTTAGATACAATGGATACATTTAAGAGATGATTAGATACATTTCTTTCAAGAAGGAACATACAGGGTTATACTGTGTATAAGTTGGCAAAACAGGAAGTTCAGATAAAGCCTAACTTATTTGGCAGCAGGAAAGCTTATATAATTCTCATTTCTCTGGGTTATGAGGCAAAGGTTGAACCTGATGGACTTTATTCAATCTAATTTACGATATTACTATGCAGAGATTTCCTTGTCCTGTCTATTCATGTTCACTTATTCACTTCACGGAGTATAGAACCCACGGACGATACTGGCAAGCATGTGATTAGGTCTTGTGCACTAGTTAATTTTGTATAAAAATATATATATTTTTTAATCTCAGACTGGCCACATTTGACCCACAGACCTCACTTTGGGTCACAGTTAGGTGATGATTCTCATTTTTTATCATGCTTCAGTACATCTGTTCCTATGACAATCGTGAATATAGCACGTCTATTGAGAACGCATACGTTTCCCATGATCCTCTCGGTCAGCTTCGGTACACAAGACTTTGAAGCATGTTAAATACACAGTTTCTTTTTTTAACCATGCATGTATACGAGTTCATACCACTTAATTGATACATTTCTGTTGGATGTGCATTCTGATTTTTTTCGATATGTAGCTTATTTGTACTTTTAACTTCACTGTCTTTATTCACTTTTTATTACCGCATGCTGAGATGGGATTCGCCCAACCGGGTGATGACATCACTGTAGGCTTTCCATACACCGGTTTTGGCGCTATTTGCTCTCACTTAGGGTTTATTAGGGTGGTTTGTTCACTGTTTCATTTGTCTTGAGGAAGACCAGTGTAAGTGGCCAAAACATTGACAATAAATTTATCTATTTGATAAGTCCTGCGTGTGCTGCTGTTATTTTGACTCATATACTATCCAGCTATACTGACTGCACCCAGGCCATCATCTCCTGTACTGAGAGTGCTTCTTAACCAGTTTGTTATATATATATATATATATATGTATATATATATATGAGCAAACTTAGAGCTAAAATCAATGATAAACTTAGGACATGCAAAATATTAATTTAGTAATCATAATGGAAAAATGTTAGCTACATTTCTAGCAACATTACTGGTTTGTGTGCAGCCCTCTTGAGCATCAGTTTAGGGTTATGATTCATTATCCTGTTATTTACTTATATTGAGAATGTTATGGTAAATGGGCAGACTAGATCGGCCAACTGATTCCTATGTGCTGTAAAATGTAAATGTTTATGCGCATGTACTTATATATTCAAATTATATCCAAACATTTATGTTAGCACAATTATCATCTATAGAGTTCCGGGAAACAACTGTGCACTCTGTAGTAAATTGAGCCCATTTGTACGCCTGTTGACCCACACAATATGGTTTACAAATTAAAGAAATTGTAAGTATGCAAATTCCTCTACTGAAGAATAAATCAGAGACTTTGACTTTACATTACTTCATTAAAATGGTACTGTGGAAAACCATAACTTTTACGAAAATTTGTAGTTTACAAACTTAATAAAACAAGAAAAAAATGTTATTTTTGTTTTAGCATCCAATGTTAGAATTGCATGCAATACTGGATTCTCAGTAGGAAAAACATCTTAATATACAGTATGATATACACATTATGACTAATATATTAAATAAGCTATGTTAAGCCACATTGCATAAATAATCAAATAAATGAGGAAAAATATCAGATTTTTTAATTTTACACACCTGTGGCTGTTTCATTATAAAATCAATAATAATACAGACAAGAAATATGGTAATCATATTAAAAAATATGTAGAAACTACCATCTGTAATGTATTATTTTTGAATAAAAAATAATTTTACACATAAATTCAAATATGTGGAAAGTTACAAGAGAAGGAATTTGATAATACGTGCAAGTTAAATGTGTAATTCAGCTCATACATTTCTGTATTGGTCTAAAACTAGTGATAATCTGGAATGAGAAATAGTTTTGTACATCAACTTCCTTCTAA
This sequence comes from Rhinophrynus dorsalis, assembly GCA_037306005.1. Taxonomy (NCBI): domain Eukaryota; kingdom Metazoa; phylum Chordata; class Amphibia; order Anura; family Rhinophrynidae; genus Rhinophrynus; species Rhinophrynus dorsalis. The sequence goes on along the minus strand of CM074723.1, from coordinate 135,289,024 downwards.
AGACACCATTGACAAGCGAAAATGTTATTAGGCTGTTTTTCTTGAAATTTTGATTTGAAACCTTGAAAAAATATAAAGCTTCAGCTTGTATGTGTTGTCCATCAAAGAAAAAGATAACAAGGATTTGTCAGTGACATGAAAGACACAATGGGAAGCTCAACGGAAGCTTGGCTTAATCATCCACCACCAAAGAAGTAGGTCAATGGGAATGTTGGGAATTACAGACTAATAAAAACTGTTGACCAGAGGATTAGAAGATCACTGGCTATGAGTGGGTCATAAAGTAAAGAAGGCCTACCACTTCCTGCTGCCTCTGAGTAGGTCTCTTAGAAAGTGCTACTTTTCAGTGAAAATGGGTTAGTTCATCCCCACCCCCCACAAACCTGCATAAGGACCCTAGTTTCATTGCCTCCAATGGCGTAGATAGAGGGGTGCAAAAGTGCAGTTGTGATAGTGCTCTGCATCAAAGGGGGCCCATCAGCTCAACGGCCCCATTGGTTCTTGTTATTCCCCTGGGAGAATTTTTTGCATTGGAGTCCAAAATATGTTAGCAGGGCCCTCGAATGATGAGTTGCACTACTGACTGCATCATAGAACCTAGGATGTATATTATCCAGCCTTTTGGCACAAAAATGCACAGTAACTCTGGTTATATCAGTAATATACACAAATAAAATTTTCACTTTTGCTGATTTTAATATTGGTTTTATTTGAAAAGTAACCCACTAGTCTATGGGATAATTCTGAAGCAACCCAAGCTCATTGAGGACATATAAAAAGCCATAAAATTCAAGTAGACCTTGCTAGCATTCAAGGTGTTAAAAGCCCCATTTAGATCAATGGGCATTTCACATTCTCCCCTATGGTGTAGTTGATTTAGCTCAGAATTACCCACTTTTGTTTTGAAAATATGGCATTGTGTAAAGAATATTTGAGATAAATTCCAATTCTCTTTTCACAATAGAATCCAATCCATAACAGGATGAACAAAGTCACACATACAAGTTTCAATGAAACCTGGAGCACGGCAACTTGAGAAACCAGGAAAGTAAAGGAATGGAGGAGTTGAAGTATGAAGAACATCTAGCCAAACTTGGTTTATTGACTCTAGAGAAAGATGCTTTAGAGGGAATAATGTTACATTGAGTAAGTATATGTGAGGACAGTGTAAGGATTTCTCTAGTGAGTTTTTCATTTCAAGGCCTGGTCATTTAACTAGTGGCTACTCCTTATGACTAGAGGAAATGAGGTTTCAACTTCAGCAAAGGAAGGGTTTTTTTTACTGTAAGGTCTATTAAATTGTGCAATTCTTTGACCAAGGATGAGTTAGTGGCAGATACAAAAGAAGATTAGATACATTTCTAGGGGCATACAGGGTTATACTATGTAAAAGAGGTAATTCTGGTAAATATACAAATACCCATTTTGGATTCAAGAAGACTTGTTCATATTTTTCTGGGTTATAATGAGGCAAATATTGAACTTCAGAGATGTGTGTCATTTTCAACCTAATTTACTATGTAAATCTGAAAGAAACAAACACACACAAACTCTTGGCTATCTAAAAAAACAACAAAAAAACCATGTCTGTGCTGCATCCAAATTCAGCCATATGTTAGGGCCATAAATGGAGTGGAAAAAACACAAAACAAAGGAACACGGCACACACATGCATATCATAGGAGGCAAGAAATGTGGATGGGAATCATTGATGGGATGAGGATCATAGGCTCTTTATTTGATTTCTAGGCTTGGGTAAATCCATAGAGAACCTATGATCCATTTGTAGTTTCCATCCATCTTGTTTCCCTGCTCTGTTTATGTGTTTGTTTTCAATATTTGAAACGAGATATTTGGAGCATCATTGCTTCTTTTAACCCAGGTTGAAATACCTCTCATGGCTCATACCTTGCAGCATTGCCTCTCTCTTAAGATATCACCATTTCCATACCAGTATCCTAAACAGCACACAGATAAAGGCATGTCTTGCATTTATTAAAGTTAAAAGCTAACAAAGCCTAATAATAAGACCCCTTTTATCTTAACGTGGGCAGGAAATTCTAATGGGCACTATAAAGCAATTATGTATGCATTGGTTCCACATAATTAACCTTCAATTAGTAGTGGATATAATGTCCACTGAGGCAGACATGATTCTTTATTGCAGGTCACCTTGATCCCAAATGCCCCCTGAAGACCTCCTAAGCATAACTCAGTGGGGGCTGCACGCAATCTAGAAGTCCTGCAGAAAGAATCATGTCTGCCTTGATTAATATGATATTCGGTATTAATTTAATATTTATCTTGGGGAACTAATCCACGAAAATTGATTCATACTGTTCATTAGGATTTTCCACCAGATTAAGGTAGTAGGGGTTTATTACTAGGTGTTGTTAGGGTTCCTTTAAAGGGATAGTAATACTTAAAATGTAAAAAAAATATATGTTGTAGGGTTTATCCCCCTGAGTAAAACAAGAGTACTCCCACTGCTGAAAGGTGTTTCATTCAAAAGTTATTAATTTTCAAAGTTACATTTTTTAGGTGCAATATCACAGTGGCCTGAAATTGTACAGTGGCGCTGTTGCTACACGATCCTAAGGACAGCTCTGGTCCGGGACCATAAATCTCCATAGGATGGTATAGCAACAGCGCCACTGTACAATTTCAGGCCACTGTGATATTGCACCTAAAAAATTCAACTTTGAAAATTAATAACTTTTGAATGAAACACCTCAGCAGTGGGAGTACCCTTGTTTTACTCAGGGGGATAAACCCTACAACATATTTTTTTTTACATTTTAAGTATTACTATCCCTTTAAGTGGGATCTGCAGTGCCTCTTCACACAACATTTAGCAATAACAACCATTCTTCATGAGTTCTATATACCAAATCTAAGTTACATTTAAATAACTCAGAATGGATGTTGGATTTAATTAACCTCCATGTATCACAGCATCACCAGGAAATGACTATACCTGTTAAAATAGCCATCAGCTGTGCTTGAGGCATCCAGGTTTTACCAGTCAAAGAAAACATTAGGATTAAACTTCACTCTGGGTCTTACACAGTTATACAACAGAAATAGCGCTGAATGCACAAAGGATCAACTAACTGCACTATAGGGGACAAAATCTGCATTGATTTCAGTGGTGTAGATCAGAGTTATTTTATTGTAACTTACATCTGTGCACACTCTGTGACGCCATACAAATAAAGATATACATACATACATACCTACGTTCTAAGGCAGCAAAAGTTTAAAAGTTACAACATAATGTAATAATCAGGGGATGTATGAATGTGATTCCTCTGTAACACAGGCCCAGGAAATGATACTTGTATGCTGCTACTGCTTAACACCTATTTTTAAGCAAATGTATAAACTCTGTGACCTGCTCTGACAGATTCATATATTCACCACATTAACTGCATTTTTACAGAAAGTAAAACATGAAATTATAATAGGCTACATATAAATATACCTTCAATAAAGGATTAACAAATGGTGCTAGCTGTTCCCACAGTATTGTTTCATCCCTTCTAGACCCAGGCAATGGATTTAATAAAGGAAAATTTACAAATAAGTAGCCATTAATTGTTTAACATACAGTTTTAACTAGCCAGGTGTCCTTCACAGAACAGTCCATTATATATAATGGGGGGGGGGTTGCACTGTATCTGCAGTTGTTTGTAGTTCCACTGATGTCCTCACTTAGGACACACCTTCTCCCAGTAGGCAGTAGACAGAATATGTCCCATGATTGTCATGTAAACCTGTTTTAAGAGGATCAGACTGTGAAATAAAAGTGACAACAGTTTTAATAAAGTAGTACATTCAAATTGTACACATAGGTGAATGTGTGTGTATGGGGGGGAGGTCACCACTTTCTCATTCTGTGAGCCAAATTCTGAATGAAAGTAGATGTCAAATATTTATATGTCAAACAGTTACTATTATTCTTTATTTATATAGCACCAGCTTATTCCACAGCACTGTACAATAGGTAATAGACATACAGAAGTATTAGAGAGCACAGATCAAATGTGGAAAACAGAAGGAAGGATCAGAGGCCCCTGCATGTGAGACCTTACAGTCTAGAGGAAGGTAGGTTGGCCTGTTGCCACATGAACTGCCGGTCAGTGGGTGGGAGAGAAAAGTGCTGTTGAGTGCAGTGGTCCAGGGAAGGGGTGGTTCTTGGTGATAATGTTTATGGAGGTAGTTGATAGGCTTCCCTGATGAGGGGAATTTTCAGGGAGCGTCTGAAGACTGAGGGAGAGTCTGATGGGATGGGGAGGGAATTCCAGAGCTCAGGTGCAGAACAGGAGAAGTCCTGTAGGCAAGAGTGTAAGGATGTAATCAGAGCTGTAAAGAGGAGAAGGTCGTGTGCAGAGTGAAGATTGCGAGTGGGAGTGTATTTGGAAATGAGAGATGAAATATAGGGAGTTGCAGTGTTAGTAAGGGCTCTGTAAGTTAGCACCAGAATTTTTAATTTCATTCCACATGCTAATGGGAGCCAGTGTAGAGATTGGCAGTGGGGACTGGTGTTAGAAAAGCGATGAGTTAGGCAGATTAGTTTTGCAGCAGAGATGGGTTAGCCGGGTGAGAGGAAGGCCAATTAGTAGTGAGTTACAGTAGTCAAAATGGGACATGATGAGTGTTTGGATTAGAATTTTAGTAGTGTCGTGGGTGAGAAAGGGTCGGATTCTAGAGATGTTGTGGCAGTGGAGGTGGCATGAGTTGGAAATTGACTGGATGTGGGCAATGAAGGGTAGGGCAGAGTCAAATAAGACCCTCAGGCTGTGTGATGTAGGGGTTGATACACTGGTTGTGCTGTTAACAGTGAGGGCAATATCTGGGGTAAGGCTGGTTGGAGAGGGAGACAAAATAATGAGTTCGGTTTTGCTAAGGTTAAGTTTGAGTTGATGGGAGGACATCCAGGAAGACACAGCAGACAGACAATCAGATACCTGGGACAGGAGGGAAGGACGAGGTCTGGGGAGGAAAGAAGTTTTGTGTGTCGTCAACATAGAGATGATGGTGAAACCCAAAGGAGTTTATTAGTTTGCCAAGGGACAAGGTGTAAATTGAGGGCAGTGTCACAGAGACCTAGGGAGTGGAGGGCTTTGAGGAGGAGTGGGTGATCCACTGTGTCAAAGGCAGCTGACAGGTCCAGGAGAATGAGTAGGGAGTAGTGGCCTTTTGACTTTGTGGAGAGCAAGACGTTGGCCACTTTAGTGTGGGCAGACTCAGTAGAGTGATGAGTGTGGAATCCAAACTGCAAGGGATCTAGCAGGTAATGGGAGCAGGGGAAATAATTGAGCTGGTTATATGTGAGACGTTCAAGGAGCTTGGAAGCGAACGGGAGTAGAGAAATGGGACAGTATTTTGAGAGTGAGTTTGGGTCCAGGGAGGATTTCTTTAGGATGGGTGTGATTAGCGCATGTTTGAAAGAAGTTGAGACGGTGCTGGTTGACAGAGAGGTTGAATAAGTAAGGGTTGGAGTTAGTAGAGGAAAAAGTTCTTGAGTGAGCTGAGATGGGATTTACAGCAGGATTGGCAATGTGTGGCTTTCCACGTTTTGTAGTACTGGGGCTTCCATCAAATTAGTTTCTAGGTTCCCAAAGTCTTGGGGCTTGGGTCAACCTAATATATGGTTAGTGCACCATGCAGTATAGGTGCATCATTACTAGTATGGTAATTAACACCAGTAAAGGCTCTAAACTAGCATAAAGACAAGGGCTTTGACCATGTGAGTGACAGACAAATCCAGAGACCTTTTTGGCACTCAAAGGGTTAAAAAATAAACTTAGCGCTTTAGCTGCCACTGCCTAGCAATGCTTCTGACTCCAATCAAACTCAGCTTACCAATGGAACGTAAACAGATGGAAATAAGTAACAGAAGCTTGGGCACTCAGTAGATGCATTTAGTGAACAGGGGAACATAACATGTTTCAGGCAGATGCCCTTTCACCAGGTATAATGGGAAGTGAAGGACGCTCCAAGCATGGTCATAGTTATGCAATGATTTTATTAAATCACTCAACTTCTATTTACTTAGGATATGGTAACTATGGATAATGAAATATGAATGGCAAAATACTAGCATAGTGCATTCTCTCCAGGATATATACTTCTATACTATAGCTACAGTAGCAGTTACCATGGTTACCTTATTTATTAATGTTAAAATACAATTACCATCTGAGAAGCTTCTAGAATACATTTTGATTGATCAAGTCACTTACTGGGTAAGAGCTGTGATCCTTTGTTAGCTGATGAAATCCTAGCTCAAAACATGTTTTTTTCTCATGTTGCATAAAGATGACTATATCAAGGAGATCTCAGGGCATTGATCACATTGCAGAAGATTTGCCAACATTTACTTCATGAATATGCAGATAAAAGGATGTTTAGTCCCATGAGGACCAGACGGTGTGTGTATCAACTTGGCGGAGATGCACTAACAAGTGAGAAAGTGGAGTTCTCTAATTCCTATGTTATTGCATTGAGCCAATGCACTATGGTTTCTCCATATTTGGAGGTCTTAGTGTATAGGCACTTTAGAATAACATACGGTCTGGAGAAGTGATATCACTGGAGAAGTCATCTGTATGTTATAGCCTCTTTATCACTCCGTAGTGCATAACTCCCATTGTGTCGCAATGCACTGTGCACGCCTCTGGCCCTCAGGAGGGGTTATGCACTAAGGCATGATAAAGTGGAGATGACTTCTCCAGTGATATCACTTCTCCATTTCCTATGTTATTCTATGGAGCCAATGAATTAAGTTTTCTCCAGCTTTGGAGGTAATAGTGCATAGGCTCCATAGTAAAACATAGAGACTGGAGATGTTATATAACTGGAGAAGTCATCTCCTTTTATCACCTCTTTACCATGACTAAGTGCATAACCCCCAAGGTGTTACTATTTCTCTTACAAATAAATATGGGTATGTAGCCTCTTCTACTTGATCTGTGTAATTATCTTATGTTTTCTGTCTGCAAAGTTAATCAAATAAGTGTAGCCAACAATACACTTTCCCATCATGAACCTTAAGGTACATCTGGGAGGAAAATATACTCTGTGTAATGATTCTTCAAGTATTTAATAAATCACAGTCCCTTGTGATATATAGCTGTAAAGTGTTCAGGAATATTGTGGATATCACTTTATCACTGATATCATTGTGTTTAATGATTGATGCACAAATTGAGTTTGCACTATTGAGAAAACCATCACTAGTGCTATTCACATCAGTCCTCAAGAGTGGACTCAGAAACAGATATTATGGATATCTCTGTGGTCAGTACATAAAAATGGTTGAGCAAAATATTGAGCCATTTGTACTTAAAGAGGATCTGTCACTTACCAGCTGTTAATGTCACTAAAGGTATCTATTTAAAGGCACACTAACACATAAAAAATGATCTGAGGTTATATCCACAAATATCTCATACTTCATGCTAGAATCTGTAAAAAAATCTCTATTTGTGTTCAGAGGCGTAAAATCAAATCTTACATATGCTGTCTGAAGTCTCCCATTCCTGCCTTTTCCAGGGCTCCCATTACAGTAGCAATCTTGATAGGTGTCTCAAAAGTGATAGTGCTTTAGTGTTTGTTAATGGACCTGATATAAAACATTAGTATTTCTGGATAGAAGAGCAGTGGGTCCTACTTTTGATACATTAACAGAATTAGCTGTGCACATTACTTCACCAAAATGTATTTATATGGGCTGTCTACACATCCACTGAAAATGCAAGTTTGGGATTAGATTTTAGGAATGGAACATAAAAGAACTGTATTTTACAGATAATAGTGTAATCAGTGTAATGGTTTTAGGTAGTTTTTGTTTACTAGTACTTTTCAACTTCAGTAGGGCTGAGTTCCATAACCTGTGTTGGTACAGTCTGTATAATTAATTACTCACCTGAATTTGCTGAAATTATATAGCTTCTCCTCACTTCTTGTTCTGAGGTTTCCAAATTGTATCAGTTTCCACCAACGGGGTGTAGTAAATCAAGAGGAGAGGAGATATCATGTAAATCCCATCAAAATAGACACGGCCACTGAGGTGAGAATTTGGTCAGATGACAATTCCTCTTCACACAAAGGACATACTATTAACCTATTTTATTGATTTTGCTTATAAAAATTAGAATATTAAAACAGTATGCAACAAAAAAGAATGGTGACAAAACAGACTAGATGTAAGTTATAGTTAATTAGCTTTGAATTTGTTCTGTTCGTTACTTGATATTTGCAATGGAAAAGTGCACTTCAATAAGTTAATTATGGAGAATACCATCTGCACTACAGGGAGCAAACTAAAATTCCCCAAATTACCTTTGAATTAAGTTAGATTTTCATTCCTTGGGGATTATGTACTAAGATGTAAATTTGTGTGATTCGGTTTGGCAACATTTGTAATTCGACGAAAAAGGGGTTATTCTACGACATTCTGTCATAGTGTGACCGTGGCGGCTGCTCGAGCCGGGCGCATCGTTACCTTAGGCGGCTCAAACACATTTCTCCCCCTTGCGGCTCAGCTGCGTTCTTCCTTCCTCGCGGCTTCAGCCGCGGCTGTGTGTTCGGAGGCCCGGCCGCAGCTGGGTGATGTCATTTTCGGGAGCACGTCCAAAGGCATGGACGTGAGCACCATTTAAAGGAGACCTGCCAATTTGGTGCTCCTCCTTCCCTGTGGACAACCTTTATAAGCTGCCTGGACACAGGGCTCATTCACCCTTTCATTGGTGTCCAGTGCAGTTCATTTGCTTGCGTTTTCTGTGTATTACCTGGTTTTGTCTGACTACCCGTTCTGGTGCTGACCTGTGTCTCTGTCTGACTACCCACTCCGTGTATGACCTTGGCTTAGTTGGACAACCAATCTGGTACGGACCTGCAGCTCTGGCTGACTACCTACTCCGTGTATGAACCCTGGCTTGTCTGACTATCTGTTCTGATGCTGACCTGTGGCTCTGTCTGACTACCCTCTCCGTGTATGACCTTGGCTTAGTTTGACAACCAGTCTGGTGCAGACCTGTTGCTCTGGCTGACTACCGGTTGCGTTTTGACCTTTGGCTCGTCTGACCACCCATTCTGGTGCTGACCTGTTGCGCTGTCTGACTATTTCTCCGTGTGGTCTTTTGTAGAGTCAGATAACCAATCTGGTGCAGACCTGTGGCTCTGGTAGACTCTAGCTTTACTGACTGCAGGCTTGAGTCAGTAGTCTCCTTATTGCCATCCTTTGGAGTGACGGCCTCTCTAGTACGGATGGCAGGCGTGAGTCAGTCTACTTCCGTATTATCCTTGGAGAGATCATTTTGATTCTTCGTGGGGCTTATCTGGCATTGAGACTACCAGTGGCTTCGGCCTAGTCTCTGCAGATTGGGAACTTGAGGCGGCCTCCTATTTCTGATAGAGGCTTGGCTTCCTTGTCTACCCGCTGCTCCTTCCTCTGACTTGCTGGGATATTTGCCGTGTATTACTGCTTCTAATAAAGGTCATTACTGTACTGTCTGACTCCTGTTTTGCTTACCTACCGTGACAGTACAAAAAGGTCGTGTCTAGAGACGGTACTGATAACCCTTCCTTGTAGAGTATCCTGGACAGGGTGGATGCTCAGGATCAACGTATTGATCATTTTTCGATGGCCTTGCACACTCTGTTGAACAGAACTGCACACCTAGACTGCCGTGGTCTGCAACCGGTGGCCTCTGCCGATTCTATCTCTGCACCGGTTGCTCCCAAAGCCCCTGAATCAGGCATGATCAGGGGTTTTTCCAATAGTGCTCCGCTTCCGCAGCGGTATGAGGGGGACTCAGTGCTGTGTCATGGGTTCTTAAACCAAGTGGGAATACATATGGAGATGGTACCGCAACTTTTCCTCAACGAGTGCGGTAATTCCGGATTTTTGGTTTCGCTCCTATCCGGCAAGGCCTTGGCATGGGCCAATCTGTTGTGGGAGACGGACAAACCTATTATATATAACTTAATGGAATTTGTGGCTGCATTTCTTAGAGTATTTGATATGCCGGGTCGACAGGCCTCTGCCTCCAAACACCTGTTGACCATCCGCGAAGGCGCTTGAACTGTGGCTGAGTACATGATTGAATTTCGTACTTTGGCAGCGGAGGTGGGTTTGAATAATGAGGCCTTGGTGGCAGCCTTCTTCCAAGGCTTGTGCAATACCATGAAGGATGAAATTGCGGCCCGCGACTTACCTAAAAATCTGGATGAACATATCTCATTCACCACCTTGATTGACATGAGGATCAGAGAGAGACCCTCCTTCAGGAAACGCCTGCGGAGGCTTCTGCCTCATTTAGCACCCAATTTTACGCACCCACCCAGTCCTCCTTCGCCTCTCATGCCTCCTAGGGCTGACTCTACTGGTAGTGAACCCATGCAGCAGGGGGTCACTCACCTGTCAGTGGAGGAGAGGGCCTTCCGGTGGAGAGAGGGACTCTGTTTATATTGTGGGAGACCCGGACACCTCTTTAGGTCATGCCTGGTACGTCCGGGAAACACCCGCACCTAGGATCCTGTCAGGGACAGATCTTAGGTGGGATTTTTCAGTCCCCCGTGTCACTGTCACGGTTTTTAAAGACTCTCAGACCAGTATGTAAAATAAAACACAGTTTTATTTAGCAATAATAACACATAAGGTCGCCCTCTAGTGGCGGTTGGGTGTACATAGATGATAGTGACTGGAAAATACAAAGTTAATGCACAAACGGAAAGCAAGTACACATTTACCATCAAGGAAGGGGTATAACCCCGGAGGGTTAAGTCCTTTATAAATATTAGTTTCAAAGGAACTGTTTGGCACGCCCTGGGTATGAGTAGATTACGCTTAAGGTAACCACAAAGGGTTAAGTCCTTGATTATGATCAGTCTCTTAAGTGGATGCTTGGCACGCCCAAGGTGTAGATAAGCTGTGCTGAAGAAGTGTTCACCAACAAGTGGATAGGGACTGTCTCGCCACGGTGTGTAGTATAGCAGAGCCCAATAGCCCCCCACGGGCGTACCTACAGGAATGGCTACTGCTGGTGCAAGTGATCTTAGCCCCACGGGCGTGTATCGGACCGGCCTGCAGTGCAAGAGCTCCCAAGCCTCTTCAGACTCTACCGGACTGAGTATAATGAGACAGGGCCCAAAGCCCAACAGAAGTAGTACCGGAATGCTAGTGCTAAAGCCTGTGCCCTTCACCACTCGGTATAACGGAATCGCCCAGTGTATACAACGAGAGAGATAGAGAGCCAAAGCGCCCAACCGGCCTAATAGGAAGTGAACACTCTACTGGGATGGTATCGAGTTGCCGACGGAGAGCGGCCAACTCAGCAAGAGTTTCACTATGAACGAGGCTCACACTGGAGTAGGGAGAGTGGGACCGAGACAGCACTGGTAGGGTTAAAAGGCACGTTTACACAAGGCTTTTCTGCGGTAGCACAGCACTGCGGTCTGAGGTAGGCGCACACAGCTCTGCACGATAGTAACACTGCACTGCACGAAGTAACACCAGGCAAGACAGCCACACAAGTACTGGAACAGTGGATGATAATGTTGTGACGGCGACAACCCGGAACGTGGGTCTTCTGGAACACGCTGGAGGTGATCTTGCGGGAGGAAGTCAGCAAGGCCGGATCGGAGCACGTAGGAGGTAGTCGTACCAGCCGGGTCATACACAAGCAGGAACGTCAGCCAAGCAGAGTCGAGATCCGGAGGAGATAGTCAGACGAGCCGGGTCATACACAAGCAGGAATGTCAGCCAAGCAGAGTCGAGATCCGGAGGAGATAGTCAGACGAGCCGGGTCATACACAAGCAGGAACACTGGAGAATGGTCAGGGCTAGCCAAATCGGTACACAGGAATCAGAAACGTAGCAACAGAACAACTGGCTCAGAAACACCACGAAAGGGCGCCTGACAGATGGAATTGCCAGGTATAAAAAGGAAACCAAGGGGCGGGCCAAACTAAGTGAACAAATCACCCTTGCACATAGCAGAGAGTGACAGCTAGATCACAGGCACTGTGATAGTACCCCCCCCCCCTCAAAGACCCCCTCTCCCAGCTGGAGGCTTCGGTTTCTGAGGGTATTTGGAGTGGAAATTGCGCACAAGTCTGGGCGCACGGAGGTCCTTCTGGTCAATCCAAGAGCGCTCCTCCGGGCCATAGCCCTTCCAGTGGACCAAGTATTGCAACTTCCCTCTAAGTCGCCTAGAATCAATAATGCTCTGGACCTCATATTCCTCTTGCCCCTGGACGTCCACCGGCCCAGGAACCACCGGAGTGGTCGTGTAACGATTGCAAACCAAGGGTTTCAATAACGACACATGGAACACATTGTGAATGTGCATAGACGGTGGAAGTTCCAACGCATAGGAGACCGGATTAATTTTGCGAATAATCTTAAATGGGCCAATAAACCGGGGAGCCAACTTATTCGAAGGGACTTGCAGGTTGAGGTTTCTGGAGGAAAGCCATACCCTATCCCCAACCTGGAAAGAGACTGCTGGCAGCCGTCTGCGATTGGCATACCTCTGATGTCGCTGGAAGGACTGACTGAGGGTCCTTTGTACCTGTGCCCATGTGGAACGGAGCTGCTCCATATGCTCATCCAAAGCCGGAATCTGCTGAGACTGAAATGAATCCGGGAGCAAACCTGGCTGAAACCCATAATTGATTAAGAACGGGGAGCTCCCGGATGATGAGTTAACCGCACAGTTCCTGGCAAACTCCGCCCATGGCAACAGGTCGGCCCAATTGTCATGATGATCAGAGATGAAACAGCGCAGGAACTGTTCCAATCCCTGGTTGGCACGCTCAGCGGCTCCGTTGGTCTGGGGATGGTAGGCGGAAGAGAAGGACAATTGAATGCCCATCATGCCACAGAATGCCCTCCAGAACCTGGACACGAATTGACTCCCACGGTCAGAGACCACCACTCTGGGTACCCAGTGCAAACGAAACACCTCACTAGCAAACACTTTAGCTAGTTCCTGAGCCGATGGAAGCCCTCTGAGTGGCACAAAATGAGCCATTTTGGAGAACCGATCAACCACCATAAGTATAAACGTAAACCCCCTCGAGTTAGGCAATTCTCCCATAAAATCAATAGAAATGTGGGACCAGGGTCGTTCCCCATTAGGCACAGGTTGGAGCAAGCCCACTGGAAGATGCCTGGGGGTCTTGGCACGGGCACATGTGGCACAGGCGGCAGTAAAGGCGAAACAATCGGCTCTGAGCGTCGGCCACCAGAATAATTGCGAAAGAGACCATGCCAGTTGATCCCTGCCAATGTGCCCGGCAGCTCTAGAGGAATGATAGGTCTCCAAAAGGCGAGTACGGAAAGGCTCCTCCACAAAGCATTTGCCAACTGGAGTCTCAGGTGGAGCCCTAGCTTGAGACCCCAGAATCTCCTCTCCCAGAGGTGAGGTTATACTAGTGCGGATGGTAGCCAAAATACGGTCAGGCTGAATGATGGGTACCGGCTCCTCCTCCCTGTCAGTGTCCGATGCAAACTGACGAGACAATGCGTCTGCCCTGATATTCTTAGACCCTGGAAGGTATGATACCACGAAGTTAAATCGGGACAGAAAGAGTGCCCACCTGGCCTCACGAGAAGATAACCTCTTAGCTTCAGAGAGATATGTCAAGTTCTTGTGATCGGTCAGGATCAATACTGGGTTCTTAGTACCCTCCAACAGGTGGCGCCACTCCTTCAATGCCAGAATAATAGCCAATAACTCTCTGTCGCCAATCTCATAGTGACTTTGTGCGGTAGACAACTTTTTAGAAAAAAACCCACAAGGTTTCAAGCTACCACCTCCCACAGGACGCTGGGAGAGTACTGCCCCAACCCCAACTTCGGAGGCGTCGACCTCCAACGTAAAAGGCAGGGAGGGTTTGGGATGGGACAGTACTGGAGCAGACGCAAAGGCAGATTTTAAGGTCTCAAACGCATTATCAGCGGCCTCGGACCACTGAGAGGGAGAAGTGCCCTTATGAGTTAAGTCAGACAAGGGTTTCACAATAGTGGAAAAGTTGCGTATGAATTTCCTATAATAGTTGGAAAACCCTAAAAAGCGGTGAATCGCTTTTAACCCTTTAGGGCGAGGCCACTGCAATACCGCTGCCAACTTCTCTTGGTCCATAGCGATTCCATCCTTCGAGATTATGAACCCCAAGAATGGTACTTGTGACACATGGAATTCGCATTTTTCCAACTTGCAAAACAGCTTATTAGCCCTGAGTAGTGACAAAACTTGCGTGACATCTTTAATATGCTGGGCTAGCATAGAGGAGTGAATCAATATATCGTCCAGATATACCACCACACAGGACTGAAGCATGTCACGCAAGATGTCATTAATCAGCTCCTGAAATACCGCAGGTGCATTACATAAGCCAAATGGCATTACCAGATATTCGTAGTGTCCCGTTCTGGTATTAAATGCCGTTTTCCACTCATCACCTTCTCTGATTCTTACTAGATTGTAAGCAGCCCGTAAATCAAGTTTGGTGAAGAGAGAAGAGCCCTTCAATCTGTCAAATAACTCAGTGATGAGTGGAATAGGGTATGCATTCTTGGGCATCAGCTTGTTAAGCCCCCGGTAATCTATACAAGGCCTAAGTTCGCCATTTTTCTTCTTAACAAAGAAGAATCCGGCACCAGCCGGGGAGTTAGACTTGCGGATAATTCCTCTACTAAGGGCATCCTCAATGTACTCCTCCATAGCCCTGTTCTCTTCGCAAGACAGTGGGTAAGTACGACCCCTTGGAGGAAACACGCCAGGAGGCAGATCAATAGCGCAATCGTAGGGTCTGTGCTCGGGCAATGCGCTAGCCTCCCCCTTGCTGAATACATCACTGAATTCACCATATTCAACTGGTATAGCAGGGGAGGTACACATAATTTTCACAGGGATAGACAGGCAGTTTTCTTTACAGTAATTGGACCAGGCACTGACTTTGCATGTTTGCCAATCAAATTGAGGATTATGCCGAAGCAACCATGGAAACCCCAATATGACTGCATGGTGAGGAGAGTGGATAATCTGAAACTGAACCTCCTCTTTGTGGAGAGCCCCAACTGACATAGAGATAGGAATAGTTTCCATAGTAATAAAGGCTGGCTCCAATGGTCTGCCATCAATGGCCTCTACTGCCAACGGACACTCCTTCTTGCATAGAGGAATGTTGTGCAAGTCTGCGAAAGATTGGTCCATAAAGTATCCGGCTGCACCAGAGTCCACTAGTGCCAAGGTGTCTGCGCCCTTATTTGCCCAAAAGAACGTCACCTGGATGGTGGGTTTAGCAATGTTAGGATCTGGGGACTGTTGTACACCACCTAGGGCCTGTCCCCCAAGGTACCCTAGGTGCGTGCGTTTCCCGGCCTTACCGGACAATTGCGCAAAAAGTGCCCCTGTTTGCCACAATAAAGACAGAGACCATGCTTTTTACGAAAAGACCTCTCCTCGTTGGAGAGTCTCGTGAAACCCAGTTGCATTGGCTCTGCTGCCTCTCCCTTGCGTTCAGGAGAAAAGGGTGGAGAGGGTGGGTCAAAGAAGCAGTTCACCCCATGCTTCCCGGAGGTTGCCTTTCGTGCCAACCTTCTCTCCCTGATAGGGAGTCAATGATCATTACATAGTCAATGAATTCATCTAGGTTACCGGGTACATCCCGGGCAGCAATTTCATCTTTAATTGTCTCGGAGAGCCCCTTAGCGAAGGCTGCCAATAATGCCTCATCGTTCCAGCCCACCTCCGCAGCCAGGGTCCGAAATTCTATCGCATAACTGCCCAAGGAACGTTCGCCCTGCTGTATCTCCATTAGCTTTTTGGCAGCGGAGGCCACTCTACCAGGCACCTCAAACACACGGCGGAACTTCCTTACAAATTCGTTAAAGTTCAGCGTGCAAGGTCTGGCACCTTCCCACAAGGGGTTCGCCCAAGCCAAAGCCTTGCCAGTTAGTAGCGATATCATGAAACCGACCCTGCTTCGGTCATTAGGAAAAGCCTGAAGCGTTAATTCCAGATAGATCTCTAACTGGTTAATGAATCCCCTGCATAGGGAAGGCTCGCCATCATATCTCAACGGTAACGGCGCCGTAGCCGTTAGGCCCCTGAAGCCCGTAGGAGGAGCTATAGGCGGATTGTCCGGTGTCAAGACTGAGGAAACCACCAGACTCGGATTAGGCTTGTCTAGGTGTATCGTACGCTCCAGCAGGGTTTGTAGAGCCAGTGCCAATTGATCTAAGCGCTGCTCTTGGGCATCCATTCTCCAGTGGATGTTTTGAGTGTTACCTTCGCCCTTACTGTCTGAGGTCATTGGCCCTTTCGTACTGTCACTGTCACGGTTTTTAAAGACTCTCAGACCAGTATGTAAAATAAAACACAGTTTTATTTAGCAATAATAACACATAAGGTCGCCCTCTAGTGGCGGTTGGGTGTACATAGATGATAGTGACTGGAAAATACAAAGTTAATGCACAAACGGAAAGCAAGTACACATTTACCATCAAGGAAGGGGTATAACCCCGGAGGGTTAAGTCCTTTATAAATATTAGTTTCAAAGGAACTGTTTGGCACGCCCTGGGTATGAGTAGGTTACGCTTAAGGTAACCACAAAGGGTTAAGTCCTTGATTATGATCAGTCTCTTAAGTGGATGCTTGGCACGCCCAAGATGTAGATAAGCTGTGCTGAAGAAATGTTCACCAACAAGTGGATAGGGACTGTCTCGCCACGGTGTGTAGTATAGCAGAGCCCAATAGCCCCCCACGGGCGTACCTACAGGAATGGCTACTGCTGGTGCAAGTGATCTTAGCCCCACGGGCGTGTATCGGACCGGCCTGCAGTGCAAGAGCTCCCAAGCCTCTTCAGACTCTACCGGACTGAGTATAATGAGACAGGGCCCAAAGCCCAACAGAAGTAGTACCGGAATGCTAGTGCTAAAGCCTGTGCCCGTCACCACTCGGTATAACGGAATCGCCCAGTGTATACAACGAGAGAGATAGAGAGCCAAAGCGCCCAACCGGCCTAATAGGAAGTGAACACTCTACTGGGATGGTATCGAGTTGCCGACGGAGAGCGGCCAACTCAGCAAGAGTTTCACTATGAACGAGGCTCACACTGGAGTAGGGAGAGTGGGACCGAGACAGCACTGGTAGGGTTAAAAGGCACGTTTACACAAGGCTTTTCTGCGGTAGCACAGCACTGCGGTCTGAGGTAGGCGCACACAGCTCTGCACGATAGTAACACTGCACTGCACGAAGTAACACCAGGCAAGACAGCCACACAAGTACTGGAACAGTGGATGATAATGTTGCGATGGCGACAACCCGGAACGTGGGTCTTCTGGAACACGCTGGAGGTGATCTTGCGGGAGGAAGTCAGCAAGGCCGGATCGGAGCACGTAGGAGGTAGTCGTACCAGCCGGGTCATACACAAGCAGGAACGTCAGCCAAGCAGAGTCGAGATCCGGAGGAGATAGTCAGACGAGCCGGGTCATACACAAGCAGGAATGTCAGCCAAGCAGAGTCGAGATCCGGAGGAGACAGTCAGACGAGCCGGGTCATACACAAGCAGGAACACTGGAGAATGGTCAGGGCTAGCCAAATCGGTACACAGGAATCAGAAACGTAGCAACAGAACAACTGGCTCAGAAACACCACGAAAGGGCGCCTGACAGATGGAATTGCCAGGTATAAAAAGGAAACCAAGGGGCGGGCCAAACTAAGTGAACAAATCACCCTTGGACATAGCAGAGAGTGACAGCTAGATCACAGGCACTGTGATACCCCGAGATGATAAATGGTAAACCTATCCTGGAGGTTATCCTGTCTTGGTTCAAATCGTCAGTAACTGTGTCTGCGTTACTGGATTCTGGAGCTGCAGGATACTTCATAGATGCAGAATTTGCTAGCAGACATGCAATTCCTTTGCAGTCCCGTTCCTTTCCCTTGGCCATTGAAGCCATTGATGGAAGGCCCCTACAATCCTCTCACATCACTCAGGAGATGCTTCCTATAACTATGAGAATAGGGGCCCTTCACACAGAGCGGAGACCCTGCAGTTCCAGGTGATTAACTCCCCTCGTATGCCATTATCCTGGCAATCCCAGGATTGATTGGCACAATTGTGACATTGTGTCTCACACATCCTACGAGACTATTGTCTACCTCCTTCCTGCCGGAGGAATATATGACCTTCAGTGATGTATTTAATAAAGTACAGGCCGGTGCATTGTCTCCACATAGGCCTTATGATTGTCGTGACCTGATTCCGGGAGCGACTCCTCCTAAAGGTCGCGTATATCCTCTATTCCAGAGGCATTATCCTCAAATCCATTTCACCAGCTGGTGCAGGGTTCTTTTTTGTCAAGAAAAAAAGATGGAGAGCTGCACCCACGCATTGACTTTCGTGGACTGAACAAGTTAATGATTAAGAACGCCTACACCATACCCTTAATTACGAATCATTCGATTAATTAAATGGTTCTAAGGTGTTCACTAAGCTGGATTTGAGGGCAGCATATAATCTTGTGAGAATTTGCGAAAGACATGAATGGAAGACAGCTTTCAACACCCGGAGAAGGCACTACGAATATCTAGTTATGCCCTTTGGTCTGGACAATGCTCCGGCTGTCTTCCAAGAATTTATTAATGATGTCCTAAGGGATTTGTTGCAAAGCTTGGTAGTTGTATACTTGGACAACATACTTATCCACTCACCCACGCTGGAGACTCATTGCACAGATGTGTCTAGGGTCTTACAGTTGCTGAGTGAGAATGGCCTATTGTCACGGTTCCCAGGAAGAAACCAGGAGTCAGTATGGTAAAGTAAAATAATATTTTATTACAATAATAACAGTAATGCATGTAAATAGATAACACACAGAGGGTGATCAAAGAGGCAAGCACTGTATCAGAAATAGAAATAGCAGTCTGCCAAGAGAGCCACCACACTGACCGAGACTAGGCCTCAGCCCACTGGAGCCTTGAGGTAATTCAGAACGTCCAAAAGACTAGAACTGACTCAGCCTTCAGTAAGTCTAGGAGTCTGATAGAGCCCCAGGTCCGCTCTAGGATGGGTGTCTGTTGAGCGGGGACCAACACACGGAGGAAACAGACAAAGCCCCCTAGCCAGCACCAGAAATGATAGTCAGATAAGCTGGGTCATACACGGAACAGGTAGTCAGCCAGAGCCACAGTTTGCACCAGATAGGGTGTCTAAGCCAAATCAGAACGCACAAGGAGAATGTTCAGACAGAGCCACAGGTCAACACCAGAATGGATGGACAGACAGGCCGGGTCATACACAGTTCAGGTAGTCAGCCAGAGCCACAGGTCCGCACCACATTGTGTGTCCACTACACAATGGGAGCAGGCAAAAGAGTAGTCAGACAGAGCCATAGGTCAGCACCAGAATGGATGGTCAGACAAGACAGGTATCACGGTGCCTGTGCTCCTGGCTGCAGGCGGCGACATTCTGGTTCTTCTATTTCCATATCTCATTTCCAATTGGCCAGTATCTTTGTCACCGCCCAGTGATAGCCTTTATAACCTCTGTCATGTCTACACTATGGTGCCCTTTCATGGTGTACTAGTTCCTGACTTTTGCTCCGTTATTACTGATCGTGTATGAACTGGCCTGTCTGACAACGTTCCTGAGTTTGCTGTACTTCTGCTATGTGTCTATTCCGTTACCATACGTGTCTAGCGTATTGACACTCTGTTGCCATCCGTATTGAGCCTACCACTTGGTTGCCTCCGTTTGCTATAGCTAGACTTGCTGTGGCTTTACCGCCTGGCGCTTTTACTCTGTAGACTGTTAGCTAAGCATTCATGCTGTAGCTACTCTCATTACCGCCGTTGGCGGTGTGCACACGTGAAGTACTGGTACAATGTTCATTGCACTGACTGTGTTACTCTGATCTCTCTGTGTCCACCTCCCTTACTGCACTGGGCTCACTACCTTTGGGAGTTGCAGTATATCACAGGGCGTTACCTATTGACCCTTTGCGTGCCTGGACAGTCCAGGTAGGGTTGTGCATATTCCACTCTGCAGTAGCCTAGGGCTCAAGAGCCAGCGTTGCGTTATTACCATCCTCAGTGAGAGGGGACACTGGTTGCCTACATATATGTATGTCATATATATATTTACACTGTGTTACGATCCACCCCTAGCGTTCTAGGGCTTGCCTATTGAGAGTTGTCTCGGTCTATTGGCATCCAGTTCCAGGGTCAGTGTTGCCTCGCTCCTTTGGGTTCTGTGCCTCCCAGGCGTCTGGGTTCTGCCAGTAGTGTTGCCTTGCTCCTTCGGGTTCTGTACCTCCCAGGCATCTGGGTTGTGCCAGTCATCTCCTCCTGGACCATCTGTCACCAAGGTCCTGTGGTCAGTTCTCGGACTGTGTTGCCTGCTGCCTGTCCATTTCAAGCCAAAAACCTCTGTTGCCAGTGATTGTTATCATTCATACATACATTTCTATTACTGGCTTGCTAATCCTGTATATACCTGCATATATTTATGTTCTGTTTGTGTGGGCCCGAAGGCCTAACTAAGTGTGTGATCTTTGTCTCAATAAAGTCTTTTTAACCTTACCAATCTGGTCTGAGTGTTCATCAAAAAACTGTGACACCAGGTCATACACAGAGCCCAAGGGAAACAGAAGTGTATTATACAACAACTCAAGGGCAACTGAGTCAGGACTCAGTCTGCCCTTTAAACCCCTCCTCAGGAAGTAGGTAGGAGGAGCAGCTAAGAAGGAGGAAGTAGGTAGGAGGAGGAGACTACAGGAAGCAAACACATAAAACAGAGGCCTGCTGCATGCTTGAAGCCTCGCTCCTGCAGATGACGCTGAAACCAAGGTAAGCTGTAACAGTACCCCCCCTAAAGGCCCCCCCTCTGCGGAGCCGAGGAGGGTTTGTCAGGGAATCGAGCATGAAACCTGTGTACCAATATAGGAGAGTGTACAATGAATAAAATATTGTAAGCGCCCTCTACTCACACGGGAGTCCAAAATGTCCTGTACCTCATATTCCTCGTGATCTGCAACTCTCACGGGAGCTGGACGAACAGGAGCAGAGGTATACCGGTTGCAGACCAAGGGCTTCAAAAATGACACGTGAAATACATTCTGGATACGCATATTGGCAGGAAGATCAAGACCATAAACCACAGGGTTAATTTTGCGTATCACTCGGAACTGATCAACAAACCAAGGAGCCAACTTATTGCATGGAACCTGGAGGTGCAAGTTTCGGGAAGACAGCCACCCTCTATCTCCCACCTGGAAGGAAGGTGCCGGCAGTCGCCTATGGTCCTCCTGCCTTTTCTGCCGCTGTGCAGAACCACGTAGCGTATGCTGTACCCGTGCCTATGAGGAACGGAGTGCCC
Source organism: Rhinophrynus dorsalis (assembly GCA_037306005.1). Taxonomy (NCBI): domain Eukaryota; kingdom Metazoa; phylum Chordata; class Amphibia; order Anura; family Rhinophrynidae; genus Rhinophrynus; species Rhinophrynus dorsalis. Next base: position 135,267,622 of record CM074723.1, on the reverse strand, counting down.
TTAAATGCTCATCCAGAGCCAGAATCTCTTGTGCTTGGAAGGCCTCTGGTAGCGCAGAGGGTTGAAACACATAATTGATTAGGAATGGCGCAATCCGGTCTGAAAGTTGGCCACCAAAAGACTCTAGACAATGACCAGATCAATTGGTCCCGACCAATGTGACCTGCTATTTTGGACGCATGGTACATCTCCAACAGTTTAATACGTAACTGAGCTGGGACAAAACACTTCTCGTCCAGCTTTTAGGCCAGAGCCGAGGCCTGGGCAGCCATGATCACTTCTCCTAAGGGAGAATTGATGCAAGTCTGTATGGTCGCAAGGATCCGATCAGATGGAATAATCGGGGTCGGTGGAACCTCCTCTCTGGAAAAACTGCAGAACTGGCAGGACAACGCATCTGCCTTCACATTTTTGGAACCCGGGAGGTAGGAGACCACAAAACTAAATCGGGACAGGAATAGGGCCCATCTGGCTTACCTGGAAGACAAGCGTTTCGCCTCTGATAAATAAATCAAATTTTTATGATCCGTTAAGATCAGGATCGGGGAGGTAGTGCCCTCTAGGAGATGCTGCCACTCCTGCAGAGCCAAAATAACAGCCAACAATTCTCTGTCCCCGATCTGGTACACCATCTCAGCTTTGGACAGCTTTTTCGATAAATAGCCACATAGGTGTAAAGCTTCACCAGGAGCTGAGCACTGAGACAATAGAGCACCCACTCCAATCACTGAAGCATCCACCTCCAGGGTAAAGGGCAGGGAAGGATTTGGGACAGGATCTTGGGTGCGAGCGTTCTCCCAGGCGTACTGGGCAGGACCTCAGACTATGTCCTGGTTTGCTGCAGTATAGACATAGTCCTTCCCTCCTCCTGAATGCCTCCTCCTCCTTTGAAAGTCGGGTAGCACCCACCTGCATAGGTTCTTCCCCCTCAGAGACAAGTCCAGGAGGCATGGGAGGTGAGGGAGGATAGGGTAGACCAGTATTATGAGGGGAAAGTCTGCCCGGAGCCCTCAGCAGACGTTCCTTAAACAAGGGTCATTCTCCGAGTCTGGTATCTATAAGGATACAGAACGAAATTAACTCATGCAGTACGTTAGGTAAATCAGAGGCCAGAATTTCATCCTTCATGGAATCATTAAGCCCCTGGAAGAAGGCGGCTACCAGGCCCTCATTATTCCAGCCTACCTCAGCTTCCTGAGTGAGAAACTCAATGGCATACTCTGCCATATTATGAGAGCCCTGCTGAATGGTCAATATGTTCTTCGAAGCCAAGACCACATGGCCTGGCATGTCAAACACACTTTTGAACGACGTCACAAACGTTCAGGAGTAGTACGGTATAGTTAAATACAAAATTTATTAATAATAGAAAAGTAGAGCACACTATATACACAAGTAGCAAGCAGAGGGTTACAAGCCAGCTAGCACTGCTATCAGGAATAGTAGGCTGCCAATCTTGACCACTCTGCTGGAGGCCTCAGCCACTGGTAGTCTCTACAGGAACCAGGAGCAGGAACACTGGATCTTGATCCAACGAATCGAGTATACTGACTCACGCCTGCAGTCAGTATAAGGAAAGGGATTCCTGACTCACGCCTGCAGTCAGTATCGGAGCTAGTCTACCAGGACCCCAAGTCCTTATACTGACTCACACCTGCAGTCAGTATAAGGAAAGGGATACCTGACTCACGTCTGCAGTCAGTATCGGAGCTAGTCTACCAGAACCCCAGGTCCGCACTAGATTGGGTGTCTGCTAGGTACAAGGAACAAATGTAAGAATGGTCAGACAGAACCACAAGTCAGCACCAGAGGGGGTAGTCAGACAAGCCAGGTCATACACAGGTTCAGGTAGTCAGTCACAGCCACAGGTCTGCACCAGGTTGGGTGTCCACTACAGGGATAGACAAAAGAATAGTCAGACAGAGCCATGGGTCAGCACCAGGATGGATGGAAGACTAGCCAGGTCATGCACAGAGCCCAAGGTAATAGAACTGCTATGAACAACAATGCAAGGGCAACTGAGTCAGGACTCAGACTGCCCTTTAAACCCCTCCTCAGGAAGTAGGTAGCAGGAGCAGCTCAGAGAAAGGAAGTAGGTAGGAGGGTATTACAGGAAGCATGGCACATAAAACAGAGGCCTGTTGCATGCTTGAAGCCTTGCGCCTGCAGATGACGCTGAAAACACGGTAAGCTGTAACAGTACCCCCCTCAAAGGCCCCCCTCCAATGAGCAGGCCGAGGTTTGTCAGGGAATCGAGTATGAAACCTGCGTACCAATACAGAAGCGTGGACATCACTGGCAGGTATCCAGGAGCACTCCTCAGGACCATAGCCCTTCCAATGAATAAGGTACTATAGGCGCCCTCAAACCAAACGGGAGTCCAGAATATTTTGTACTTCATAGCCCTCGTGATCTGCAACTCTCACAGGAGCAGGACGGATGGGAGCTGAGGTATACTGGTTGTAGACCAAGGGCTTTAAACAGGGAAACATGGAAGACATTATGAATGCGCATATTGGCAGGAAGCTCGAAGGCATAGGCCACTGGGTTAATTTTGCGCAACACACGTAAAGGACCAATGAATCGAGGAGCCAATTAGTTACAAGGGACCTGGAGGTGCAAGTTGCAGGAAGACAACCACACTCTGTCTCCTACTTGGAGGGTAGGTACCGGCAGATGCCTACGGTCAGCCTCCCTTTTCTGTCGCTGCACAGAATAACGTAGGGTATGCTGTACCTGTACCCACGAGGAACGGAGCACCCTTAAATGTTCATCCAGTGCCAGAATTTCTTGTGCTTGGAAGGTCTCAGGGAGAGCCGAAGGGTTGGAACCCATAATTGACCAAGAACGGGGAACTCTTAGTGGAAGAGTTAACAGCACTATTCTGGGCAAACTCTGTCCAAGGTAACAAAGTAGCCCAGTTATCGTGATGGTCAGAGATACAGCAGCGGAGAAACTGTTCCATGGCTTTATTAGACCTCTCTGCTGCACCGTTGGACTGAGGATGATACAAGGAGGAGAATGACAATTGAATACCCATTTCCGTACAGAAGCACCTCCAGAAATGGAATACAAACTGGCTTCCTCTATCGGACACAATTACTTTAGGAATGCCATGGAGACGGAAGACCTCTCTAGCAAATACCACCACCAAATCCTGTGTAGATGGTAACCCTTTGTCACAGTTTTATTGAACACTCAGACAATTTGGTAGGATAAAATAGAAAAGCTTTATTAGGCAAGATAAAGCGAAACAAGGCCCTACACGGGTCCAAACTCTACAAGAATACAGTAAGATAGTATGACACAGGTCAGGGCGTACAAATGGCAATAATAATAATAATAAGGCTCTACCGACCTTACCGAATACCGGGTAAGGCAGTCTGGTAACTGATGCAACAAGGAATAGTGGAGGCTCTACCGGCCTTACTGAATACCGGGTAAGGCAGCCTGGTAACTGGTGCAACCAGGAAAGAGGAGACTCTACCGGCCTTACCGAATACCAGGTAAGGCAGCCTGGTAACTGGTGCAACAAGGAATAGAGGAGGCTCTACCAGCCTTACCGAATACCAGGAAAGGCAGCCTGGTAACTGGTTGTAACGGTTTTCTGACACTCAGACCAGGGTGTAAAGTAAAAACACAGTTTATTGAATCAAGGAGTAATACAATGCCCCTAGGGGCCAGCACAGGAATAACAGTAATAGCAAACACGAACAGAGTGAATGCAATACAGTAAATATAATGGGCAATGAATAGATGGGAAATAACCCCAAAGGGTTAACAAGTGCAAGAGGAGAAACTCAGTCCTAGTTTGGCCAACGCCCAGGATATATAGCAGTCTTTGGAACACAGTTCTTGAGTAACAAAGCTGGAGCAAAGTAGCAGTCTCTGGAACACAGTTCTTGAGTAAAAAAGCTGGAGCAAAGTGTCTGCACTGAATTCACTCTTAAATAGGATAGGAAGGCACAAGTGCCAGAGCTGAGCTAATACCACCTCCATGGGTTATGGAGAAGTGCTATTGCCAAGCTGAAGTACAAGAACCGAATCACCCTTAACTGAGAATGGAAGTTAACCCTGCGTGTGCCCAATGGATAGTGCCCGGACACCCCTTGGATGTCAATAATGATAGCGACTGCACAAGCACTGAGAGGCAAGCACTGGATAGTGCAAATGGATAGTGTAACCTCTGAACGTATGTAGGCCGGAGCCAGGACACCCCTCCGGTGCCGTACGGAACTTTCCCAGCAAGAGCGAACGGATACCAGTGCCAACAGGCGCGGTCACGGTGCACACCGAACACCGGACAGGCAATGCTCTGCAGAAGGTAGTGAGGCGTATCAGAGGTACTAAAGAGCGGCTCTTAACGGATATTTGTATGCTTGGCAAGATAACTGAGGCACAAGACTGAAGACTACAAGGCACAGCAGGAGTTAACAGGTTCTGTACAGAGAGACAGCAACAAGCAACATATGGCAAAGCAACCTCTATCTCAGCTAGAGCGGTGAGAGGAACAGCGAGTCCCCAAGTGATCAGAATGTCGCGGACGCGACCGAGACCATGCAGGTACACCGGAACAGCAGACTGGAACTGGGCGATAACCGGAACCGGAGCACAGCAGGAACAGCAGCCGAAGAACAGGATCAATCACGGAGCAGGGTCGTCTACCAGAGCCGGGTCATACACGGAGCAGGATCATCAGCCAGAACCGGATCAATCACGGAGCAGGGTCGTCAGCCAGAGCCGGGTCATACAAGGAGCAGGATCATCAGCCAGAACTGGATCAATTACGAAGCAGGGTCGTCAGCCAGAGCCGGGTCATACACGGAGCAGGATCAGCAGAAGAGTCAGACAGGCCGGGTCGGTACACAGGAGAACTGGAACACAGCAACAAAGCGCAGATACTGGAACACCACGAAAGGGCAAATCACAAGTGCCCAAGCCCCAGTGTATAAAGGCACATCCTGGGCGGGCCAATCAGCATCCTCCAATGCACAGGTAGTACAGTCAAGATTGACAGCATAGCACGGGGACCGTGATACTGGTGCAACAAGGAATAGAGGAGGCGCTACCGGCCTTACCGAATACTGGGTAAGGCAGCCTGGTAACTGGTGCAACAAGGAAAGAGGAGGCTCTACCGGCCTTACCGAATACCGGGTAAGGCAGTCTGGAAACTGGGGCAACAGTAGTGAATGAACTGACAAGTTGTAACACCGCTAGTGACCAGAGAGCACAGGCTGGAAAGCATGTAACGGAGGCCACACTGAATTACAGGCTGAGAGTAGCGCAACCGGAGGCAACAGTAGTGAATGGACTGAGAAGTGGTAACACCGCTAGTGACCGGAGAGCACAGGCTGGGAAGCATGTAACGGAGGCCACACTGAATCACAGGCTGTGAGTAGCGCAACCAGATGCAACAGTAGTGAATGGACTGACAAGTTGTAACACCGCTAGTGACCGGAGAGCACAGGATGGGTAGCATGTAATGGAGGCCACGCTGAATCACAGGCTGAGAGTAGCGCAACCGGAGGTAACAATAGTGAATGGACTGACAACGATATCGAGGGCAGCACAAAGAGCGTTAGTCAGCCAAAGCCTGGATCGGTACACAGAGAGTGTTAGTCAGCCAAAGCCTGGGTCGGTACACAGAGAGCGATAGTCAGCCAAGCCTGGATTGTTACACAGAGAGCGGTAGTCAGCCAAAGCCTGGGTCCGTACACAGAGAGCGTTAGTCAGCCAAACCTGGATCGGTACACAGAGCGCGGTAGTCAGCCAAGCCTGGATCGATACACAGAGAGCTGTAGTCAGCCAAGCCTGGATCGGTACACAGAGAGCGGAACAGGAACAAGGTCAGACGAAACCAGATCATACACGGAACAGGAGCACAGAATGAACGTAAAGTCAGGAACACCACGAAAGGGCACCGGCCTAGTGACAGGAGGGCGTATATAAAGGCAAGCCCTGGGAGGGGCTAGCCAGCTAGAACCAATAAGAGGCCGTCAAGACAAACCCGGAAGTGGCACAAAGTGGGCCATCTTAGAAAACTTGTCTACAATCATTAGAATGACTGTATAACCCATGGAAGTTGGAAGTTCGACCATAAAGTCAATGGATAGATGTGACCAGGGGCGTTCCCCATTGGCTACTGGCTGAAGCAAGCCCATTGGCAGGTGTCTAGGAGACTTGGTTTGAGCACAAGTCGTACATGCAACTGTGAAAGCAGTACAGTCGGCACGAAGACTAGGCTATCAAAATACTCGTGAAATGGACCATATCAATTGATCTCGACCAATGTGACCCGCGACTTTAGAGGCATGACATGTCTCCAACAACTTGATGCGCAACTGTGCAGGAACAAAGCAATGACCATCAGGTTTATCAGGAGGAACAGAGTCTTGGGCTGCTCGAATCTCTTGTCCAAGAGGAGAAGTAATACAGGTACGAATCATAGCGAGAATACCATCAGCCAGAATGATTGGAGAAGGTGGATCCTCTTCTCTGGATGGGCTACAAAACTGGAGGAATAATGCGTCTTGAAGGCCTTTCATCCGGGTCATCATATGCTTCCACCTCCAAATTTATCAACTCATTAACAATGCTTTTTGTTTTACTGATATCACCAGGTTTGGCATTTGTTCTTTTACACTTATTAATTTCCACACTCGGTGCTCCTGGAAGGGAACCATTTCTCCCGTTGATCTTCCCAGGACTCACTGTAACTGTTTTCTCACTTCGAATAAAATTTCCTTTTCTATGGGAATATAATTCACTTTGATTTCCCCCTCTACTTTTTTGAGAATATTGTCTATTTACATCATATCTAATTTATGTTGTTTATGTTGTTTATACCAAATTCTTATTTGGTTATTTTTATAATCAGATTCATCTTGAGCTAGTTTTTTCTGTTTCCTTTCCAAAATATCCTCCTGAAACTTCGCGACATTTCGATTCGTTTGCTCCTCCAGTTTGCTGAAGGCACCAACAGACTTGAATTTTTCAATATCTTTGTTCTTACTTTCTATATTATGATTTGTGGTCGGATCTATACAGCGTTAATGATAGTAATAGACAGACCAGTAGTGATATGTGCCTTAAAAACCCCGGCCTGAACGATCAGGAGGGGCGTGAAGAAGTAAACCTGAATAGAGGGTCTACTAAAATTGAAATGAAAAAGAACAGGGGGGGAATATGGGTGGGGAAAGCCCCGTGACAAAAGAGGAGTAAGAGAGGGAGCTGAGGGATTAAGTAGTCCTCCAGCTACTCCCACAATTACAGGCACAGCCTTATCACTTGTGGTCGGATCTATACAGCGTTAATGATAATAATAGACAGACCAGTAGTGATAGGTGCCTTAAAAACCCCGGCCTGAACGATATTTTGCCTCTATTCAGGTTTACTTAAAGGGATAGTAACACTTCGTTTTAACTTTATTTTATTTTGTAGGCATTAAAAAAACATGAAGAATGATATAAGTCTTATCTCTCAAACCTTTATGGTTTATGAGATATTCACAAGCAAAGTTCCCCTCCCCGCCCCTTTTACCTAGTGTAAGCCATCTCTTCTCAGATGTGAGTCTGGTTGTATGACAGTACAGATAACAGAAGGGGACAATTTTCTTTGTATGAAAACAATGAAAGCCCTTCCCCCCATGACAAGTTTTTCAGCTTTTTCCATTATCTTAATTGAAGATTGTCCCTCTCTGCAGTCTACCTGGGCATCTCCCTTCTGATCTGGTTAAACAGGGGGGGGGGGATACTTTGTGAATATCTCTTAAACCATAAAGGTTTCAGAGATAAGACTTACATCATTCTTCATGTTTTTTTAATGCCTACAAAATAAAATAAAGTTAAAATGAAGTATTACTATCCCTTTAACCTGAATAGAGGCAAAATATCCAGAATAATGTTTTAATTAGACAATGACTGAAAGGAGTACATGGTTATTTTAACATCGCTTGTTGTGCTCTCTTGATTTCTAACACAGGATTGTGAACATAGCGGGTAAAACAGTTTGATTTCCACCGACCTAGCCTTTGAATAATGTGTGGAGGAACTTGCTGACGGGAAGCTGTGGTGGCTGCACCTATGCGAAATGAATGGCCTGAATATAAAGAATCATTTAAACCTAATAGTGACAGGAGAAAACGGACATGCTGAATAAACGTGGAGGTGGATAACGGGGCCCCGTTGATTGGCAAAAGCGGGAAACTAGCGGGTTTATCATGCAAAAGTGAAATTAGTGATTTAACAGCAGATACTGGACACTAAGCATCATCAGTCGCATGATAAGTGATGTGGGTACCTACCGCTAATTGATCTGTTTTGGAACGTGGAAGAAATAAAGTGAAGGAATCTTTATAGAGTGATAGATGACCCAAGTTAAGAAATGCTGAATGAGAATTTGAGATAGTAAACTCGCTAGGTGTCAGGAAGCCAAAGAAGGCCAAGTGAATAGCGGCTAACATTACATGATTCGTCATTATATCAAAAGGTTGAGAATGTAAGAGGATGACCAATTTCCTAAAAAGTTTACCATCTATCGGTAAGCGGTGAGAAAGTGAATTAGACTGTGTTTTATCCAAACCCTTGAGAAACAGTTTAGTTTTATAGGAAGAAAAAATAGATATCCGGTTGGGAGAGTTAAGGTTGATGTTGGATCCCAGCCAAATATACTTTAATCATAAGTGGTGAGAGTTGTAGGTCAGAGGCACAGGGAGCAGCAAAGGTTAGAATACTGGTGATGTTAAATGATTCTGGAGGTTTGAATTTGGTGATGAATTTATTGAAATATTGCCATGCTCTATTATAATTCCTTAGCGTGTTTGGTGCGAGAGCCCGACTGATGATACCTTCTGATTTGCTAACATAGTGGTTTAAATCATAACGAGTTCTTTGAAAGGTGGAGGTGAGAGTCGCTGTAGAGTTGTTTGCTGATGTGGCCGGAAAAACTGTTGAAATTTGAAACGGGATAAAAGGTCAGCTGCTTTGTTAAAATAACCTGGTAAAAAGGTACATGTAAAGTGAAAGTTGTATGTGAGTGCCAAAAAGACTAATTTCCTGAGGAACTTCATAATATGGCTATTTTTAGATCTGCCTTTCATAATGGTGTTCGATAGAGCTTGTCCGTGTGGAAAACAATATGTTGGTCTGACCATGCGTGACCCCACAATGCTGCCGCTGCCACTATTGGGTAAATTTCAATGTAGATGTAGTGAAGAAATTTGGAATGTGGAAAACTTTTACTGGTCAGGATTCGGCAAACCATTGTGAATCAGAAATGGCAGCGAAAACCCTTCCCAGCCGAAGCATCTGAGTATACAAGAGTTGCGTCATTGTATTTTGAGGGAAAAAACAAAGAACGTCCATTCCAATTCTTAAGGAATTCATCCCACATAGCGATATCTGATCTGGCCTCATCGTCTAATATCACATACGGAATGTTGCTAGATAGTAACTTGATCAGATGGGAGGTAAAGGACCTACCTTGGGGCATGATTTTTGTGGCATAATTTAAGTGACCTAGAAGAGATTGTAGTTCTGAAATATGACATGCTTTTTTAAGTGTAAATTCATGTAAAAGGGTCCTAATCCTAACTAGTTTGTCTGAAGGTAGTCTTGCTTCCATAAGAATGGTATCTAGCGTGATCCCTAAAAATTCGATAATGTGTGATGGACCGACTGTTACCTACCGCATATCTAAGTCGCTAAATAAGTCAAGAACTTTAGACAAACTAATAGGTTTTGAATTAGGTGGTTCAATCAAAAGGAAGTCATCCAGATAATGGATTGCTACTGGACATTTGGATATGTTGAGGATTAACCATGCCAGAGTGTCAGCGAAAAATTCAAAAAGTTTTGGGCTGCTCTTTAACCCCTTAAGGACCGGACGTTATGGGACATTTCCGTCCCATAACGACCGCATAGATAGGGGCACTTTGAGGCGCCGGTACACGTGACCTGTCACGTGTATCGGCGCGTCACTATGGGGCTTGAAACAGATCGCTCCGATCTTGGAGCGGTCTATTTCATGCCCTATTTTTACTTACAGCGCTCCCGGTAGAGCGCTGTAAGTAAAAAGTACGTGACGTACCAGGACCGTCAAGGGTCTTTCAAGCAAATTTACCCTTGACGGTCCTGGTACGTCAAGGGTCCCTAAGGGGTTAAACCGAACACCAATCTTGTGGCAAAATAATATTTTTGTTCCCAACGAATACCATGGAGATGCCATAGGGAATGTTCGATTGGTAATAATTTGAATGCGTCTGATATATCAGTTTTTGATAACCAGCAATTTTTGCCACATTGTAGAATATGAGTGATAGCATCATCTAATCTAACATATTCCATAGACATATCTTCCGAAGGTATCAGGGAGTTTATACTGGGTTGAGTAGAACCATGAGGGGCAGAGGGATCTATGATCAGTCTCTTTTTATCAGGTTGAAATTTCTTGATAGCTATCCCCAGTGGGTTAACTCTCCAGATGGGAAATAGAGGAGACAAGAAGGGGCCTATGATAAACCCTTTATCTAGCTCTTTTTGGATGAGTTTAAGTACGGTGTCTGGGTCAGTAGTAGCTGATAGTAAATTAGGGTATTCAATAGAAGTAGCAGGACAACGATTGATACCCGTATGGAAACCTGACGTGAATCCAGAGATGAGATAATTAGAAAGAGTGGTGTTCGGGTGTAGAAGAAGAAGAGACTGCAACTTTGACAGGTTAATGGATCTCGGTCCTTTATTAACGGAGAGATTCTTGGGGCAAATTACCCTAGAGTGAGAATTATGGCAAAGAGAACATTGGTGTAGCATCCTACATGCGCTGAAAAAGCACCCTTTGCTGTTAAAATTATTACATATAGGTGAGTTACCTATGTAGTGAATAGCCCTACCCAGGTTGTCTTTGGTAGGGCGAGAAGTTTGTTCGTATGAGAAATTCAAGTCCTGAGGTCTACTTGTGGATGGGAGCTCTAATTGGATGGATATAATGGAAGATGGACATAATTGGGCAGAATGAGTATTTGCTTGGCATATTCGGCAGGCAGGTAACTTGAGACCTGCAAAATGTCTGCAAAAAAGTTTGTTGTCCAGGAAGCTCCAGTCTGTGTGGTAATTGAATTGAGACAAAGCAGCGGCAGCCTTAGCAGCAAATGATTTATGATAATCATAGTAGGCAAAACCACCATATCTGTGACCCAAGTCAACCAGAGTATACATGTATGTATCTAATTCCTGACGTCTATGAGGAGAGGTAGAGCAGATAATGTCTCTGTAGACACTAAAGGCTAAAACAAATTCAGGAATAGTTAATTTCCGAGCTAGTCTAGGATCTTTAGTTTTAAGAGTGACTGACACTTCGCCACAATTCACGGTTTTATTTTCCATAAGATCTTGTGAAGCTAAAAGAATAGCTGCTAGGTTGACTTCTTTACCTTCCAAAATATCCCTACGTAAGTTTTGAGGAACCATGTGGGCAGGTGTAATACGTGGGGGCATGTTTGCATTACCTGATTGCTCCAATGTGTTGGAAGGCATGATGGATGAGGTTATGTGAGGGTTATTGGTTTCCAGGTTAGATAACCTTGTCTGTATGTTGGATACAGTAGAAGTAAGTTCAGTAAGCATTTGGATAATTTTTTGTGACTGATCTGTTTGTGGTAAAGATACGCTAGGAGAATGAGGCAGGGAAAGAGTGGGTGAACCGCCCGAATTTATGACTGAGGAAAGAGGAATGGGAGTCTATAAAGTTCATTTTTTCTAGCGGATGCTGAGTAATGAATTCCTCTTCTATTAAGTTCTGCCGTCAGTTTAGCGATAGTCCATGATCTGTACGATGAACCAGTAGTTGTAGATGAACGTTTACGTGGGGTGTTTTGCATAGATCTTGGAGGCTCAGAACCTGAGGTCCCTGGAGTACTGGAATCTTCCATGACCGGTGTTTCTAAAACAAGATTCATAAGTATTAGGAAAAGGAAATAGAATCTACCCCGATAATAGTAACCTGATGTATTGACCCGGAGGACGTGACTGAAAATTCTTCTAGACCTCCTAAATGGAGTGAAAGATGGAGTAATTGGTGAAGGTGAATTACCTCGTCGTGATCTAGGTTTTTTTTTTTTTTATCGGAAAGTAGAACTCGCCAGGAAATTAAGATGAGTGTGTCGTACTTACGATATCCGGAAAAGTTGCGTTTGTACTATAGGAGAGGTTAAGATTAACTGAAAACAGAACCTAACACACCAGTCTCTCCTCCTGGATGACGTGATCTACTTGTCCTGTAATAAGTATGTGCCTTGTCAGATTCCAAAAGCGTAAAATCCCTCATAACATAAGCTCATGTGTACATGGTTGCACAACGAGCCCGACCTGTAGAGGATAACGTTGATGAGCATTAAGTAAGGCATACTAAAAGAGTAAGCCATATTTATAACACAGCGAGGTAAGTAAGAGAAACTACAAAAAGCTGAGGTGAAAGTGAACCTTGGAAGCGTAAGGCAGTGATAGTGAACCTATTTGTAAGGAGGTAAGGTAATGGTTAACCTTCGGCCTCCCGGAGGTAAGATAACAGTGACCCTCAGCCTCCCAATGAGGTAAGGTGACGGTGACCTTCGGCCTCCAAAACGAGAGTAAGAAAGTGATAGAGATCCTATTTAAAACAGGAGGTAAGGTGACGTTTAACCTTCGGCCTCCTAAGAGGTAAGGAGATTGTGACCTTCGGCCTCTGTGAAGTGGTAAGGAGACGGTGACCTTCGGCCTCTGTGAAGAGGTAAGGAGACGGTGACCTTCGGCCTCTGTGAAGAGGTAAGGAGACGGTGACCTTCGGCCTCTGTGAATAGGTAAGGAGACAGTGACCTTCAGACTTGAGAAAGAGGTAAGGTGACAGTAACCTTTGGCCTCTGAAAGAGGTAAGGAGAATGTGACCTTTGGCCTCCGAAAGAAAGGTAAGGTGGAAGTGACCTTCGGCCTCATGATTAGAGGTAAGGTGACCTTGACCTTCGGCCTCTGTGATGAGGTATGTGAAATTGACCTACTGAAACTCTATAGAGTGCCGATAGTCTGTATAGAGTGATTATTACCTTACTGGAGATGAGCGTCTAACACCAGATAAGTTTATCTGGAGAGCTGCAATGTGTAAAAAAAGACGTAAGATAAATGATTTTTTTTTTTTTTTATAATATTGATCTTATTCAGAATAGTTGTTATCAAGGACAGAGATGCAAGTGTAGTGGAAGAAAGTACACACTCTCCCTAAAACCTGCTAGTACAGAACCAGAGACAGAAGGGGATAGTGGTCCACCATGGCTGGATATAGAGTAACAAACTACCTCATGCTAAGTGCAAATGCTTCACAGACCAGTGCATAGATCATAGTTATAACGGTTATATCATTTGTGCATCTCCCCATATGTATAAGCAGGGATATTCAAGCATCTCATAACTTATAATACAAGGAGATATTTAAACCTTAGCAATTAACCCCTTCTGCCCTCCACAAACACAATCTTTAGTAAAAATAGTGCACTTGAATTATATACTGACACAAAATATGTTGCAGATTAGGAATATCCCTGCTAATTAAAATTGATAATAGTAAGCATCATCATAAACATAATGGAAAATATAGTGTATGTGAGAACCTATGGGGAGTTACAGCCTTGTATCTGAAATTGTAAAAACTTTTATTAACAGTATAAGATGTGATACACAATGGGCACTAACTTGACTAGCAGGAAAAATACGAGTTGAGCAGAATTAGTACGTTCCTGTGTAAGAGGGTTTGTAATCTTTTTAATTACAGCACTGATTGTAAAATAGGACATATGCAATAAAGCCATACTAATATCTATTGGGAGAATGAATCCTTAATGTGACCTTGCTTCCTTCAAGTCACCTGTGTTTTCTCTGAAAACATTAATTGACTGGCGACACCAAGAGAAGGACAGTTGTGATTAATGGAGATTTGATATAGCGTACCTGCCAGATTCGTGATCGAGGAAGAGGTAACACTACAGTGAGTAGTAGTTGGACGTGTCGCAAGAAAGTGGCGTCACTTCCTGGAACGGGTGCCGAGATCTATGGGGATGCATGTGAGACAGAAGTATCGTCGGTTTAATGAAGGGGGAATCAAGCGTATGTATGAGTGGCTGGTGAAATATGAATAAGGCACTTACTTTTTGAAGACAGCTATCGGGCTGGATAACTCACGTGACTGCGTTGGCGGCGTGATGAACCGAAAGCCCCGTGACGAAAGAGGAGTAAGAGAGGGAGCTGGGGGATTAAGTAGTCCTCCAGCTCCTCCCACAATTACAGGCACAGCCTTATCACTAATCTCACTAATCTTCTCTTCTCTAAAATCGATTAGTATCTACATCAGATTGTAGAAGCATGCGTCTAACGAATTATTCCATTTATCCACAAATTTCTCCTCAGGGAATGTAGGTTGTGAACCAAACTGTAGACTCTCTGAATCTCCATATATTTTTTGGAGAAAAAGAGAATCCCACCAGTGCCTACATTCATCCTTGAGCAGTGTCTCCAACTCAAGAAACAGGCAATTCACATCTCACTCCCTAGAGTCAGAGCTACTACCCTTGAACTTATCTTTATTATCAATACCAGAAAACAATTTAGCCGTTAACACATGTCTAACGTTCACCCTCTGTATATCAAAAAATAATAAATAAATTAAAAAAAAAAAAAGGGAAAGAGAAATTTTTTTTTATAGGCAAGGGATTAAAAACAAATGTCCAGAATAGCAGAACAAATAGGTCTAGCACAGTGTCCTTGGAGACCGCTCTTCTTTAAACAGGAAACTTCCAGCCAATCACTTTAGAAAGAAAAAGAAAAAAGACGACGCTCCTAGTGTAATAACATTTAGGTCATACACAATCCCTCCCTTCGCCACTTTAAGAACCTATTTTTATTAATTAAATATAGTTTTTGAGACTATAGCAGCTTTTTTGAGATCCTTACAAGAATTTGTAATTTGAATGCTGAGATTATTGGATTGAAGCACCATCTCTATTCCAAGGACCTGAGCAGGGACAGGTTTAACATTCCTTGCATGCCTGATTTGTTATGACTGTACACAAGCCCATTCACAACCACCACTCTTGTGAGTATTATAATTATCATTTTAAGAAATAAGTGTCAATAAAGATAATAGGCACTACTGGGCACCCTTTTCTTTTCTTTGTATATGTACTACTACCGAGTGGTTGTATAAGGAGCGGCCCAAAGGAAATCTAGGACCACCTGGAGAAGTGTTACTGTTTGAGGGACAGTTGCAAAGAAACCCTCTGGCACATATTTCAGTGAACATATATGTGTGTTACACTGAACATCTTCATTGTGAGTGAATTTCTTAAAGTGGCGAAGGGAGGGATTGTGTAAGACTTAAACGTTTTTACACTAGAAGAGCTTTCTTTTTTCTTTTTCTTTCTAAAAGTAATATTAGAGCTTTGTTTGAATAATTTTTAGAGTGACACTTCAGTCAGTCTCACAGTTCTGCAGGCAGGCCTAGTACCTTATTACCACCGCAAGGGAAAATCATCTTTGTTTCTGTGTTAAATATTAAAATTAATATTAGGGCTTTGTTTGAATAATTTTCAGAGTGACACAGCCAGTCTCACAGTTGTCGTGTGGCCGGGTTTTTAAATTTTAAAACTATTATAGTTCACCACCTACCTATCTGTCATGGATTTGAGTCCTAGTGAACAACTTGATGTTTGTCATCCTGGTACCAACTGCAATGACCCAGCAACCACCAACACCACCACAGTGATGTTGCTTTCAAGCAGAGTTAGCAGTAGCAGGAGGTACTAGTCAGACTCAGCAGCAGCATTCCAAATCAAAAACTAGAAAGAAGAAGGGAACTGCAGGTCATTCTGCATCTACTTGCAGGGTAGAGAGGTCCAGGTCCTCCTCTGAGACCACAAAGTAGCCGTCACCTGTGTCTTGTCAGCTGTGTGGTGTTGATCCCCCCAGAACCACCTGCACAATGACTAGTGCCACTGCCAGTTTAGTCACCACCTCCACTACAGTCAATTCTGTAAACCTGGGGACCCCTAGTGTGCGTAACACTACTGGTCAGACACTGCGGGCAGTATCAACACGGGATTTTTATAGCGAACGTCCGTGTAAGCAGCCCAAATGAAAATTATTTCAGTATTTGGAGAAAATTTCTGCCACCACTGTCACTGCCACTGCCACTGAAAGCACATCGTCTCCAGAAAAGATTATTGAGGGAGATAGTTTACCATTTACCGGTAGCCACCAGGCAGAAGAGGGAATTGAGTAGGGCTCCCCAAAATCTGCTGCTGCTGCTGATTTTACTTCCTGTGAAAAACCTACAAGAGGTAGAAGAAGAATCTAAGGGATCAAGGCCTCCTAAGCTTGATTTGTCCCCTGAACTTGATTTTTCCAGTGACCTTGATTATTCCCCTGAGCTTAATTTTTCCCCTGCTTCCCATAGTACTCCTCCTGTTTCTCCAGTTACACTTGTGTCTTCTATTGACGACTCAAGACCTGCCTCTCCAGTTCCATTTGAGCGTCCCAGACAGGTAATAGCTGCTAGTGTCTCCGCCACCAGTACCACTGTTACTCCAGTATCCTCCTCCAATCCCAGTCCCAACATCCCTGCTGCCATCTTTAGTTCTACTGGTACCCCTGTAACGGTACGTAGAAAGAAAAAGCAAAGTGAGGTTGCTCCAGCATGTGAAGATGAAGAAAGTGTCACCTCAGTTTCTTCTTCTCCACCACCTTCCAGAGTCATCCGTCGCTCCAAAGCGTGGGACCATTTTGTGGCACTTGGCAATGGCCAGCTAGCGAAATGCAAATTGTGTGGCAGGGAAGTCAGCCATGGGAGAGTGTTGGGTCATCTAACCACCTCTGAGATGAACCAACACCTGAACAACTACCACAAGTCAATGCTGATTAGTGCAGAAAGTGGCACTACTGCATATACCAGTGTCACACTCACCACCAGTCAGCAGGAGAAAGGGCAGGGGGATCATTCCACATCTGGTCCTAAGAGCAGACATTCACAGCCCATCCCAAAATCAATACAGGCCACACTGGAAGATTTTGGTGGGTTTTCAAAGGGGATGTGCAGACAGCAGTCCTGAAAAATCACATGCCTCATTGCACAGCTCATAGCCATTGGGGGTGCTACTTTTAATTTGGTGGACGGGGAGCCCTTCCAGCAACTTCTGGAGGCTGTCGCACCCCGAAAAAAAATTCCATCCCGCACCGCATTTAATAGATCTATAGTGCCCTCACTGTACCAGTCATGAGTTTGGCTTTTGAAGGACCTGCTAGGAAAGGCTGGTGGCCAGACAGTGCACTTTACCACTAACTTATGGAGTGCTTCGAGTGGCCAGCATGGCTTCCTGTCCTTGACGGCACATTGGTGGCAGCCCAGTGTGTTGCAAGACACATCATTACCGACAACAAGTTCAGGTGCAGTAGATAAGAAGGCAGGGCACTGCTCTTTCCTCTTCCAACCTGAGGTAAAGGATCAGCAGCACACCTCAGATAACATTCGCAAAGCACTGCAGAACATGGTGGCGCAGTGGCTAGGGGAGCAGGCAGGCTCACAGGAACAAATGGGGTTTGTGGTTATTGACAGTGCAGCTAACATGATAAAGGCTCTCTGGGATGGCAGATTTGTGGGTGTGTTCGCTGCTCAGCGCATGTCCTGCATCTGGTAGTGAAGGCTGCTCGTGAGGATGGCAGTAACACTGGAAGGTTGCCAGCACTTCTGGAGTCATGCCGACAAATTGCTGGCCACTTCCATTGGAATGTCAAAGACAGCCAGCTCCTCAGGGAGGAACAGAAAAAGGCAGACCTCCCAGAGCACTGCCTGAAACAAGATGTTGGGACCAGGTGGAACTCCACCTTAGATATGCTAGAGAGTATCCTGGAGCAGAAAAATTCACGCAATGTCATGTCACCATTTCATTGGTAGTAACAGAACACTAGGCAGGGCTGACTGGGCCCTGATGGAACAGGTAGTGACAGTCCTCACTCCTTCCCATGCTTTGGCAGAAATTTTAAGCAAAGAGAACGCTAGCTTGGCAAAAGTCAATCCCCTCTTCTCATACCTCTCCTTAAAAATTGACAATTTCCTTGCCCATAGGGAACGCTTGCCTGGTGCTGAGGGTAATATAGTTCCCGATGTTGCTGCCCTTCTAACAAAGCTGAAGAAGGAACTGACTTGGAGCATGGAAGAGCACATGGACGATTGTCCCGAGTTAATTCTTGCCACAATCTTGCGATCCTCGAATCAAAGGCAATATGGCACTTAGTTCCAATTCACTCACTGCCTGGAGAGAACAATTGATAGCGAGGGTGCGTAAGAGGCAAAGAAAAAACAGGATGTAGTCACAGGAGGCGGGAGAAGATTACGCAGATGAGCTGGAGGAGTGTGGTGGTCTTCCAGGACCTATCAGTAGCAGCACCAGTAGCACGTCATCTCCTTCCGGTGGAGCAGCTGCTGCTTTTTATGCTGAGGCAATGGACAGATTATGCTTCAGACAAAACAAACAGCTCCCCATCAATAGAAAAAGTGCTGAGTTTGAGGTTAAGGCTTACCTTGTGGAACCTTCTTTGCCCCCAAGTACAGATCCCTTAACTTTCTGGGATAACAAGAGGGCTGTGTGGCCTAGTTTATCACTGGTAGCCCAAGAGTTGCTTTCTTGCCCCCCAACCACTGTCCAGAGTGAGCAGGTATTTTCCGTAACTGGAAATATACTTAGCCCCCAGTGCTCTCAATTGGCTCCCCAGCTCATGGAGCACATGACGTTTTTAAAAGTCAACCTGCCAAAGCTGGGTTACCCTGCTCTCAGATTCGATGGCGATTAGAAAAAAAAAGTCCCATAGTACCATAATATGCTGAGTGCTCCAGCTTACCCAGCTCTAGGACCGTGGCAGGTTGGGCAGAGGACACCCCCCTGACTTGGTGGGACACAGGGGGAATGTAAAGTCTACATTGTCGTCCCACTATACAGGCTGTTCAGTCTGGCTCTATTGTTTTTCATCTCTTGTAAAAAAAAAAAAAAAAAAAGTCTGCGGTTTCTATCTACTGAGTCCTGGCTGCTCCAGTGCTCTGCAGTTTGCTGCTGGCTACATCTCCAGTATTGCTGTGTCATCCTAAGTATGCCTCGTACCAGTCATCCTCAGTTGCTGTATCTCTACTGAGTCCTGGCTTCTCCAGTGTTCTGCAGTTTGCTGCTGGTTACATCTCCAGTCTTGCTGTCATCCTGAGTCTACCTCGCACCAGTCATCGTCAGTTTTGTAGTCTCTTGTAAAAAAAAAAAGTCTGCTGTATCTCTATTGAGTTGTGCCTGATCCAGTGTTCTGCAGTTTGCTGCTGGCTACAACTCCAGTGTTTCAGTCATCCTGAGTCTTCTTTTTCCTTCAAATTTAGCTTCATCCATACTTCATCTACTTCATCCACAGTACCATAAGGCTAAATGCCCACCTTACCAACCTCTTCATTTAGACCCTGGAAATGGTTTAATTCGTTTAATTTTCATTTTTTATTGTATTTATAAAGGTATTTTAAAGTCACCGAATAATTTGGATTGTCGCCGACTTTCGTCCTAGTTGAACAGGTCGGATCCGAATTGCAGAGTTGACAAATGGAAAAAAAAATTGTCCGACATCGAATTTTACCGAAACATTTTTGTAGTGCACAAGTCTATTAAGATGTGATAAAGCAGAGATGACTTCTCCAGTGATATCACTTCTCCAGTTCCTATGTAATTCTATGGAGCCAATTCGCTAAGTTGAAGAAATTCTGGTGCATTGGCAACATAGAATAAACTGGAGAAGTCATCTCCACTTTATCACCCCTTTATCACACCTTAGTGCATCTTCCCCTTGAGTGTTAGAAATGCCTTCAGTGCACTGATTTGAAGTGAGTTGGAGACCTGTAGCATTCTTGAGGTTAAAAGCCCCATCTGCTTTCAGTGGGAATTTTAATTTTGTATCTATGGTGCACTTAGTTTGCCACAGGATTGCACTTCTTTAGCTCATTGATTGTGCCTTAAATGTAAGTAAATTAACAGTATATCATTGTATAGACCTGAAGAATGCAAATTTGTCTCTCCAGCTGTTGATGACTATAACTCCCATCACCTCCCACCATTTCCAAAAAATAGTATATACTAGAGAGGAGAAATATCATAAAAAGAGTTTTTGACTTTTTACTAAAAGTTGGGGAGAGTATAGCTGGAAGGAGCTATAAGATTTAACCCTTTAGATGCTCAATGCCTTGCACCCCCCCTTCCCGTCCACAAATCAGAATTAATCAGGCCCAGGAAACGAATAACTAGCCTGACTCCAATTTTTTTCAAGGTCACTCTTTGGCCCCACTTAGTATTGGCCCTCAATTTCTTGTAACAGCAATACAACCATATACTCTGCACATGCAATACTTTAGAACTTTTTTTATTATTTAATAGGTAAGCACCCATTTAAATCAATAGAAATTTGGAGATTATTTTGGTTTTGTTTCCTCCTGTGCTGTGAATGTATGAGAGTATATATCAGGTTAGGGCTGATGTTTCTTGGATTTCCTAAGAAATCCCTCTCATCTGATATGTTCTTTCCCTGGACAGATCCTTCAAACACTATTAAAGCACAATGTTAAGATTTCCCACTACTGTTCTTTCACACACACTTTTACATTGTAACTATTTCATATAACTTTTTACAGTAAAAGTTAGTCACATGTTCTCTTGCCCTCACATACATACCCAAATATACACTCATACACACATGCACACACATTTGCTCTGAGTGATCACTTTCTTTTCTATTATGCCTCATAACTGATGCTGAAATGAATGCCTATTTGGAGGGGGGTTATTCACCTATGTCCTTCCTTCCTTCTCTACATGGACCTGGTTTCTGTGAGGTGGAAGTCCCAAATAATCTTGCTAGTTATTTGCTGGGTTTCTCAGGGGTTTCCTTGATATTCAGTCACATATGCTAATGGGGACAGGGAACAGTTGGTGAAAAGTCCTTCTGTGACTGTACATTTGCCAGGATGCTGCCTTTTGTACTCCACACACTCCCTGTGAAGCCAGTGTTAAATATACACAAGCTCACAGCTGTACTGTAGGCAGTTCCACACACACACACACATTGTCGTGCCTGGGATATCAGTCGCCCTGCTCCTTCCTCAATGGTGGCCCTGGTCACACCCTCTGGCTTTCAAAGCATTACGAACAGGGAACACTAAGATTTGGGAGTTTACTGCGGCACTCTATAATAAAAACAGACAGAAATGTTAACAAGAATAGATTAGACCTTGACACTTTTAGGTTAACTTCAACCTATGCTGTTATTTTGTCGGTCATCAAACTCCGTATGATATGGAGTGCCATTAGTTTCTTTTAACAATGTAGTCACCACTATACATTGGGGATAGCGAAATAAGGATATATAGCTGAAGATCTTCCCTGTTACATTGGGATATAATATTAGCTTGCAACTAGCTTCTATTTCATTAAATTTTTGTCATTGCAGCAAGTTAGACTACTATCTTAAACTTATACATTTAGAGGCATACGTGACTCATTTGGGCTGTGTTTTTTCAGAGCTCCTTTCTGTATTACTATTCTGAAGAAACAGGGGTTAATAAAGACATCCCTTTATCTATTCATTTGGTGTTACTAAGGAGAGAAATGTGGTAAACAGGGGTTATTAAACACATTCCTTTATCTATTTCTTTGGTGTTTTTAAAGATAGAGAGGTGGTAAACACATTGCTATGTTTATATATGGTTTCCCCAATTCATTGTGGCACTCATTTTGGTTTTTAATTTGATTTTTAGTGAGTAGTGATATTAATAAAAGTTATGTTTTAGTACTTTCACCACAAGTGATAAAAGTCTTTAAAACTTTTTTTGTGACCTTATCACTATTTGTGCCCTATTCAAGTATCTATAAAATTCCCTTTTTTTCTTTTTTTTGTGGTTGTTGTATACTAATATTTAGATACAGGAGCACGGCATCCAAAAATAACTTTGTATATAAGGGGCTGTCTTTAGTGAAATTACACATTCAGTGCTCTAGCTCCTATTTTTTGTTGTGACGATTTAAAGATATATTTGGGAGTTACATTCTGATTGTTTCCAGAAAACTATAACCATTGTAGTTAGCCCCATAAGTTTGTCTGGTTTCAAAACCTTTCCGTTTTAGTGAAAACAATCAAAAATGTCTAGTTCCAAATTCCTTATATTATCCATAATCCATTCAAATGTTTTCAGTCAGCCCAACTGCAACAAAAAGCATTGTGGATGTGCTTTATACATAAGACCCAGCATAAGCTGAAGAGATGTGAATTTTACTATTGAAAAACTGGGTACAATCAGTACTTCCAAATTAAGGGTGTTGTGCTCTCTGTTGGATTTCTATAAGAGACAGCACTTATGTTGTTCATTTGGATTATAATGGACATGTCCTTGGTGTTGGAAGGTAGGATAGCTGATAGTATTTCATGATTCAGAATTCCAACAGGTTTAAATGTCAGGGAAATTCTATTTCTTCCAATAAAATGTTTAAAGCATTTCAATCAGTTCCATTCTCACCCTGAAGACAAAAACATCTCAATGATAATAGTTACAGTTAATGGAAATAACTTGGCAAGGGTTAATGGAGGCCATTGTTGACCTGGGGAAGCGTGCTGGTTTATATCCTTTGAAAAGGGAATTTGATTATTTCAGTGGGATGCAGTTTTGAACAAGGACACTATACATAAAGGAACCTGTGGGAGAATACAACACACATTCTGACGATGGCAGACAGAACCACAAAAGAAATATTTGTAGGTACTAAGTGAAGAATTCAGTAAAGCTAAAAATGTGCAATTGTGGTGCAAACTAATTGCATCTCCCAGTGATGCATTCCCAGTGACTTAAACATGATTTTAACCCAATGCATGCTAGAAAGGTCTCCAAAGCATTGCTTCACAATGTATTGGGCACCTATATCGCATTCAAGGGGTTAAAAGTTATAATTATTTGCCTTGATGGTGCAGATGGTTTGATCCAAATTTGTCCTTGTTTTATTTTTGTGTATAAGGCCCTATGATTCTGCAAATTCATTTCTATACCAACAGGAATCTGAGAGTTGAACTTATTATCAGTGACAATATAGGAACTACCTGAGAAATGTCTACATAGAGGAAGGAAGAATGAATAAACCTATCTATTTGACATCCTGGAGAGGTAATTGATCCTACATATTGTGAAGATATTCATTGGAGACCAATCCAGGTGTTAAAATATTTTGTTCAAACCCCTGGCAATTTTCTTAATTTGTTTTTTTTCACTAAAATACAATTTACTTGCCCTAAAATTACTCCACTTTGTCTTTATACAGTACTGTGAAGAAGTCTTAGGGAGGCGTCAAAAAATGCTGTAAAGTAAGAATGCTTTCAAAAATAGACATGTTAATAGTTTATTTTTATCAATTAAAAACTTATAGCAAGTGAAGAGAAGAAAAATCTAAATCAAATCAATATTTGGTGTGACCAAAACAGCATCAATTCTTCTATGTACACTTGCACAGTCAGGGATTTAGATGAAAGACACATCTTGCTTACTTCCCTTCACAACTGGAAGATGTACAGCAGTGCCATCAGCTCAGAATTGGCAGAAAACAGTGGGATCCTGGTACACCCATCTACTGTCCCGAGAAGTCTGGTTAGAAGTAGTCTTCATGGAAAACTTGTGACCAAAAAGCCACACCTCCAACATGGAAACAAGGCCAAGCGATGTAACTATGCACGAAAACACAGACCTGTGGTACAGAATTATGGCAGCAGGTACTCTGGACTGCCGATTCAAAATTTTAAATATTTGGCTGTAGCAGGTCAGTTTGTTCGCCAATGGGCTGGAGAGAGCAGTACACGAATGAAACAGTGAAGCATGATGGAGGTTACTTGCAAGTTTGGGGTTGCATTTATGCAAATGGAGTTGGGGATTTAGTCAGAATTAATGTTATCGTCAATGCTGAGTATAGGCATATACTAATCCATCATGCAATACCATTAAGGAGGCATCGGATTGCATGATAATAACCCCAGACATATAGCCAAAGTCATTAAGAACCATCTTCAGAGTAAAAAAGAACAAGGAGTACTGGTAGTGATGGCATGGCCCCACAAAGCCCTGATCAACATCATTGAGTCTGTCTGGGATTACATGAAGAGAGAGAAGCAACTGAGGCTGCCTAAATCCACAGAAGAACTATGGTTAGTTCTCCAAGATGTTTGGAATAATCTACCTGCCAAGTTCCTCAAACTGTTTGTAAGTGTACCTTGAAAAATTGATGCTGTTTTGAAGGAAACGGGTGGTCATATCAAATATCGATTTCTATATTGAGGGGAAGCATGAGGAACATCACTGTTTTGTTAGCCACACATACACTATAATGGGCTGTCTTTAGTGAAATTACACATTCAGTGCTCTAGCTCCTATTTTTTGTTGTGACGATTTAAAGATATATTTGGGAGTTACATTCTGATTGTTTCCAGAAAACTATAACCATTGTAGTTAGCCCCATAAGTTTGTCTGGTTTCAAAAATTTTCAGTTTTAGTGAAAACAATGAAAAATGTCTAGTTCCAAATTCCTTATATTATCCATAATCCATTCAAATGTTTTCAGTCAGCCCAACTGCAACAAAAAGCATTGTGGATTCATTGGACCTTATATAGAGGCAAACGGGAGCAGTTCTGGGGCAAGCCGACTGCACCATAATGGACAAAAAAAATAAAAAAAATCCCCAAATCCCCATTGATTTAAATGAAGCTTTTAACCCCTTGGCTGTAAAGTAATGCTTTGGAGACCTCTCTACCATGCAAGGGGTTAAATGTCCCATTTCAATTAATTCTCATACAGTGCCAGTTCGTTTGGTCAGTAATTGCCTCGATGTGCTTTATACAAAAGACCCAGCATAAGCTGAAGAGATGTGAATTTTACTATTGAAAAACTGGGTACAATCAGTACTTCCAAATTAAGGGTATTGTGCTGTCTGTTGGATTTCTATAAGAGACAGCACTTATGTTGTTCATTTGGAATATAATGGACATGTCCTTGGTGTTGGAAGGTAGGATAGCTGATAGTATTTCATGATTCAGAATTCCAACAGGTTTAAATGTCAGGGAAATTCTATTTCTTCCAATAAAATGTTTAAAGCATTTCAATCAGTTCCATTCTCACCCTGAAGACAAAAACATCTCAATGATAATAGTTACAGTTAATGGAAATAACTTGGCAAGGGTTAATGGAGGCCATTGTTGACCTGGGGAAGCGTGCTGGTTTATGTCCTTTGAAAAGGGAATTTGATTATTTCAGTGGGATGCAGTTTTGAACAAGGACACTATACATAAAGGAACCCGTGGGAGAATACAACACACATTCTGACGATGGCAGACAGAACCACAAAAGAAATATTTGTAGGTACTAAGGGAAGAATTCAGTAAAGCTAAAAATGTGCAATTGCGGTGAAAACTAATTGCATCTCCCAGTGATGCATTCCCAGTGACATAAACACTATTTTAACACATTGTATGCTAGAAAGGTCTCCAAAGCATTGCTTCACAATGTATTGGAGACCTATCTAGCAATCAAGGGGTTAAAAGTTATAATTATTTGCCTTGATGGTGCAGATGGTTTGATCCAAATTTGTCATTGTTTTGTTTTTGTGCATAAGGCCCTATGATTCTGCAAATTCATTTCTATACCAATAGGAATCAGAGTTGAGCTTATTGTCAGTGACAATATAGGAACTACCTGAGAAATGGCTACATAGAGGAAGGAAGAATGAATAAACCTATCTATTTGACATCCGGGAGAGGTAATTGATCCTATATACTGTGAAGACATGCATTGGAGACCAATCCAGGTGTTAAAATTTTGTTCAAACCTCTCAAACCTAATGATCATCAATGGATGTGGGTTGAAACACAATCATTAAATGAAACAGAAACAGTTGTGTAGGAGGAATAAAACTGTGCAAGGGACAAGCAAACTCAGCTAACATGATGAGGTTGCTGAAGACAGTTTAATGTCAAAAGTCATAAACCATTGCAAGACTGAGCACAGCAACAAGACACAAGGTAGTAATACTGCATCAGCAAGGTCTCCCCCAGGCAGACGTTTCGAAGCAGACAGGCATTTCCAGATGTACTGTCCAAGGTCTTTTGAAGAAGCACAAAGAAACAGGTAACTTTGAGGACCGTAGATGCAGTGGTCAGCCAAGGAAAACAGATGAAAGACACATCGTGCTTACTTCCCTTCACAACTGGAAGATGTACAGCAGTGCAGTCAGCTCAGAATTGGCAGAAAACAGTGGGATCCTGGTACACCCATCTACTGTCCGGAGAAGTCTGATCAGAAGTAGTCTTCATGGAAAACTTGTGACCAAAAAGCCATACCTCCGACATGGAAACAAGGCCAAGCGACACAACTATGCACGAAAACTCAGACCTGTGGTACAGAAATATGGCAGCAGGTGCTCTGGACTGATTCAAAATTTTAAATATTTGGCTGTAACAGGTCAGTTTGTTCGCCAATGGGCTGGAGAGAGCAGTACAAAAATGAAACAGTGAAGCATGATTGAGGTTCCTTGCAAGTTTGGGGTTGCATTTATGCAAATTGAGTTGGGGATTTGGTCAGAATTAATGTTATCGTCAATGCTGAGTACAGGCAGATATTTATCCATCATGCAATACCATTAAGGAGGCATCTGATTGCATGACAATGACCCCAGACATATAGCCAAAGTAATTAAGAACTATCTTCAGAGTAAAGAAGAACAAGGAGTCCTGGTAGTGATGGTACAGCCCCACAAAGCCCTGATCTCAACATCATTGAGTCTGTCTGGGATTACATGAAGAGAGAGAAGCAACTGAGGCTTCCTAAATCCACAGAAGAACTGTGGTTAGTTCTCCAAGACGTTTGGAGCAACCTACCTGCCAAGTTCCTTAAACCGTTTGCAAGTGTACCTTGAAAAATTGATGCTGTTTTGTAGGAAAAGGGTGGTCACATCAAATATCGATTTCTATATTGTGAGGCAGCATGGGGAACATCACGATACATACACTGCCTGACACCCCCCAGCTTTGTCCCCTTGCCCAGGCTGTGCCACTGGGGATTTATGGCTACCATAGGCAAGGGAACAAGGCGGGTGGGGTATAAAACAGTATACATGGGTATCTGTGGCTACCAGTGATAAGTGGAACAAGTCTGGGGGCCAGGCAGTGTACATGGGGTTCTGTGGCTACAAGTTGGCAAGGGACCAAGGCTAGATGGCTACTGGTAAGCCACAAATCCTCATGGATGCTGCCTGACCCCCAGCATTGTTCCCTTGGGATTGCACAGCATGTATACAATATTATACAGAGCTGAAGGGATGATTATGTACTGCTTTGTGTACTTTAACACTTTGAGGACCACAGGGGTGTGCAGTGCACATCCGTATTGCATGCTATGGGTTCGTGATGCTGAAAGGATCCTTTCCACTCTCCTACTGAGCAGAGAGAATGATCTCAGACTTCAGGGTTGTCTACTGCTGGTGTGTTAGGGAGAGCACCCCTTCCACATCAACAGCAGTTCACAACCCTCCCTGCTTCTGATTGATTGAGGGCTGTTACCGCACAGGAATCTACAGGAAGATCCCAACGTCACCAGCTTCAGGTAGGCAAAATTGAGACTGTGAACTCTGATGCATGTGGTGAAGTGCCGCATTAACATATACACAAACCCCCTTGAATACGATAATTGCTTATTATGCTACATTTCAATATGGAAAGGAGTCATGTTGCATTTCCATACAGAAAAAGGCTATTGTTGATGTGATGAGTGAAAATTTGTAAACCTGTCAAGGGCATGTCGGAAAGATGTCTATGTGGGTAGATTTTTGTCTGACTGATGGGGATATGATGTCAAAGACACTTTAGTGAATACTGCCGATGTGCCTTTGACACTGCTCGGACAGGACATAGACATTATGAGCCCTCTTCGACATTTAGTGCATCCCCCACCAGTGTAGTCTTGGGCTTCCCCACATACACAACCCTCAAAGAAGAGACCGAAAGGATCAGAAAAAAACAGATTAAAAAAAAAATGATCACTGATGGGGGATTGGTAGTTTTGGTCTCTGAGGAGAGAGCCTGCTGCAAGTGATGTTTCCTTGGGGAACCTGCCCAGACCCTTCTATTTTCTAAAGACCTGGAAACCAAGGCAGTACTGAACAAAATAGATGAAAGGCATAATGGCGCTCCAGCCACTGGTGCAAACACCACAGCAGGGGACCCCATCCAAGGAGTCCCCTTGTAGAGGACGGAAGGACAACCATATGCCAATACCATTGCCCACTCAGTTTGACATGAAGACAGACAATGAGCTGAAGCTCCATATGCAAGATGACGACTGCAGGTGCCATGGTTCAAATATCCTTAAAGTTTCCCAATCACTTAAAACATTTGTTCCTCAACGGAAAGACAAATAAGAAATTAAATAAAATAAGATAGCTCAGTTGGTTAATGCACCAGCTGTAGAATCTGTTCAAAACCTCAGGATCACAGATTCTAGTCCTGGCAAGGTCAACTCAGACTTTCAACGTTCTGAGGTACATAAAATGAGTACCCAGGATGGACTTGAGAGACAATATCAATGTACCCTTCCTGGAAAAATACTTTCCTTAAAATAAATAAATAAATAAAATTAAGTAGATTAGAGTAGAGTAGAGGACCGAGCCATGCAGCAGAAAAGACCACTGATTGTGGCTGGCATAGACAGACTGACAGGGACAAGACATAATCACATTTTTTCACTGAATTTGTGGAACAGTTCTATTGATCCTGTGCATATCACAAGAATGTCTTCTACGAACCACAGCCATAGAAAAGATGAGCTGTGTGTATTCTTCCATCACTTCTGCAAAAACATATTCATGTTCCCACTAGCCCAGGTATAGATTTGCATATGTAGGGGCACACATACTCCCAAGTGCTGTGCCCCTAAGCTGGTGGTAGTATTTGTTTTCAAACACAAAATCATTGTGCATTAACAGAAAATGCAAAATATCTAGTTCAAATGTTTGTGGTATGGTATTCCTTTGTTTTGCAGAAAGAACCGGACAGCTGTAAGTCCATTTTCATGAATTATGCTGGTGCATAAGGATTCAAAGTCTAATGTTGATAGGAAATCTCCCTCATTGATTGTGATTCATTTATTCTCTTGATGGCATCTAGGGAGTCTCTAGTGTAAGACGGTAGACCATATACAAATTCCCTAAATAACTGAATATGTTATTTATATATATATATATATATATATACACACACACACACACACACATATTACTGTTTTCTGTGAGCCCTCCCTTTCCCTGAATCTATGGGGTATCCTGGACAGGCACGTTCTTATCAGCTCACCACTGATGGAATAAGGACAAGAATCTATGGTATGTCTTAGTGGAGACAGGTTTCCTGGTTTGGATTATGGTGGAGATTACTTCATTTGAGAACACCTTTCTTGTCTGAATGGTAGCCTCAAGAGCCTTGCCATACTGGCAAGTTTCTCCACATCATCATACCATATGGGACTCTGTTCATTGTGGTAGGCGGAGTGGCTCTTGGATGGACAGGTTGAGAAGATCTACAAACCAGGCCCAGAGAAGAGCGATTAAAATGACTAGAGCTTTCTCTATCCTAATTTTCCAGATCACGCTGTGGATGAGAGGAATCCGAGGACACACAAGACAGGTGGAAGTTCAATAGGATGGACATCTTTGTAAAGGCCAGGGGATCCCTGCTCAGTGCACAGAACACAAGAACCTTCCTGTACTCTCTGGATGCCATCAGGTCTATCAATGGGATATCTTTTAGAGCACTGCTGGATGCAGATCCTTGTCTTGATGGCTAAGGAGGTCTGCAATTATGAGGTCCTCTCCTGGAATATGGACTACAGAGATGGCTGGCACATGGGCCTCTTCCCATAGAAAAAGATCCTTCACTTCTTTTCAGTCATGAAACACAGGAAGGGGGGGGGTTCAACAGCTGGGGAGAGGCCCACTGTGCTAGTGCCTCAGCAGTGAAAGGGTACAACTTAAAGCCACGTTTATTCAGGAAGAGTTTATGTGGAGTATATTAATGGTGGTAAAGACTGGGCAGTCTTTCTTGTGCCTCTGGAAAATATGCAGAGAAGCAGTGTCACACACCCCCATCAGAAGAATCAGAGACCCGAAGGCAGGCCCGGATTTAAATCTCAAGTGCCCAGAGGCACAGCATTTTATGTTATTTGTTCTCCTTGTTTGTGGAGTCAAAGGAGAATATTATTAAAAAATACTGCAAAGACTACAAGACCACTGCAGGCATTACATTTAAAACGTATTAGTAATAAAGGGATCTGTTACCACCAAAAATGCTCATTGTGTATAATTTTCTAAAAGCCCTTGATATGAGACAAAGCCTTGAATAGGTAATTAAGTGTATTAGACACCCAGACAGAATTTCTTTTAAATAGATTAATTTAAAAAATATTTTACATGTTCTATGTGCATCGTCCTTGACTCTGTGTGGAGACTAACGATCACGATATCAAAGTACAACCCAGGCTGGGGTAATCAAATCTGTAAGACAATTAGATTTTTAATAAATATTTGATTTCTTTGTTTTGAGATCCAAAAAGAGTGGGTAATTTTTCAGATGTAGAGAAAGGAAGAGCAGTGAGGTATCCGATTTAACCCCTACATTGTCCTACCCTTTTCACCTCTGCTGTTAACTGCTTCCTTCAGGGCTAATAAGGGAATCAAATTATTTAACCCCTTAAAGACTCTTGACGGTCATAGTACGTCATTGGTAAATCTGACTCAAAGACCCATGACGTACTATGATCGTCATGGAATTCCGGGCTCCCCCTGCAGCTGCACGCCGTTCGGGGAGTCCGGAATCCAAATCAGGAAAAAAAAAAAAAATGCTCCGTGGTCCTTTAGTGACCGCCGCGTGCCTGCGCGGCCAGTCGTTAAGGGGTTAAAATCTGTTTCACCAAGTTGATTACCTCAACCCAGCTTGTAATTGGATATCCTGATCATTAACTCACGCATGGAACTAAGGAAGGTGCATAGGCACTGCTTTACCAAAGTACTTACATGTTATATATAAAACAAATTTTGTCTGGGTCTCTAATACATTTACTTTGTCTCATATCAAGAATTTTAGAAAATTATGCAAAATGAGCCTTTTTGGTGGTTTCAGAACAGTTTACTACAAATGAGTTTTAAATGCAGTTGGCTTGTACTCAGAGCATTTTTCTCCTTTGACACCATAAACAAGGACAACAAATAAAGGTTATTTTTTCAAACTAATAAAAGTTGAGTTTTAACGCTCTTTGCAATTAAATTGTATATAAAGCTAAATCAAAAAACAATGATACAGCTCTGTACAGGTTTAGGGCTGGCTATGTTTTGGTAGGCATAAGCTAACCAACCTCTCCGCTCTTAGCAGTCTGTTTGATTTAATGTATGTGGGAAGCTGCACAATGTGATTACATTACACTAGCAGGGACCAGCTAGCAACAGAGCTTCAGTTGTTAATGGCTCTTCACTTTGCACTAAGTCTAATACACTCTCAGCTTGCTCACATGATCTGATGTCACACTCAGAAGTTCAGGAAGCTGGGTAGGTTTGGGACAGACTAGTTTGGTCTGAGACGTGATTAATGAGACAAAGTGGCTCATTTTAATGAGCACATTACAGGGTTGTGAATTTGTCAGGCAACACTGCCAACTGGATGGTTGGGTCAGTGGGAGGGCTGGTGGGCTTGACAGACCACTGACAGACGCCTCTAAAAATCTGGCACTAAGGCCAGTGCTTAGTCTGCACATTGTAAATCCGGCCCTGCTTGAAGGGTCTTCAACACTGTACTGATAAGCAAGATTCAAGCCTCTGTGTAGGATAAGTAAAGGAGATGTAATATGGCCACCAGAAAAGGTGCCAGACAATTGGAAGAAAGCGGAGGAACCAGGGAACTATGCATTTTACAGAGTAGTTTAGGTTGAAAAAAGACTTGCGTCCATCAAGTGCGAGCCTTTTCCGCTGTTGATCCAATACAATACAGCAATTTAAAAATCTGCTTTTATAACACCACCTCCTGAGGCAGTGAATTCCATACCTTATTGACCTTACTGTAAAGAATCCCTTACGCTGTCAGATGAAATCTCCTTTCATCAAATCTAAGTGGGTGATCCCTTGTCCTTTGTACTATTCTGTTAATGAACAGGTCTTTGGAGAGCCCTTTCTGTGGGCCGTGAATATATTTATATATTGTATTTTTCCCTAACATGTGGCTCTCCAGCCATGGTAACAGTGCACACTCACAAATGTATAATGATAAAGAGCATGATAAGAGAAAAACAAAGAACCCCCTCTGACTGCTCTAGCTTAAACAGTTGAAGAGATATGTCCCAAAGAAGTTGTTCCCCTTCAAGCCTATGCAGTAAAGATGTCCATGCTGTGGGCTCACGTTCTTAAAGGGGTCATACACTAAAACAAAACAAAACCTTTTAAATAAAATTGTAGACAAATCCCAAGAACCCTTTGGGCACCAGGGGGAGGCAAATAATAATGATTAAAATTAAGTGGGGCATCTGGAAGCCCCTAAAGAACTCCACAACCCATAAGTTAATTAGAATAGCAGTATATAACCAAAAACAGCAAATAAAGGGTTAAGACCAAAAACTACTGCAGCCATCTATGTCACAAGCCTAAAAGGGAGACCAAGAGCTAGAAATAAGCGCATAAACTACACAGTACTGAAGACTCAGAATGGGACTGTTACAGCTTACTTTGACTTCAGCATCATCTGCAGGCGCAAGGCTTCAAGCATGCAGCAGGCCTCTGTTTTATCTGTTTGCTTCCTGTAGTCTCCTCCTACCTACTTCCTCCCTCTGAGCTGCTCCTCCTACTTCCTGTGGAGGGGTTTAAAGGGCAGACTGAGGCCTGACTCGGTTGCCCTTGCATTGTTGTTCATATCAGTTGCAGGGTTTATAATTTTAAGTCCTTTGCTACTAGCCAGACCTGAAAAGTTACTCGCCACTGCAAGCCAAAATATACTCGCCAGGGCTGAATTTTCACTCGCCACTGGCTAGTGGCAAGTGGCAACTTTGAGCCCTGGCAGTTCTGTTACCTTGGGCTCCATGTATGACCTGGTTAGTCTTCCATCCATTCTAGTGCTGACCTGTGGCTCTGTCTGACTATTCTTTTGCCTAATCCCTAATAGTGGACATCCAGTCTGGTGAAGACTTGTGGCTCTGGCTGACTACCTGAACTGTGTATAACCCTGCTTGTCTGACTATTCTTTTGTCTTTTCCCCTGGTGATCAGACACCCAATATAGTGCGGGCCTGGGGCTCTGGTCGACTTGCATAGCTGACTGCAGGCGTGAGTCAGTTTTCACCTTACTTCTACTGACTGCAGGCGTGAGTCAGTATTCGCTCCTACTGACTGCAGGCGTGAGTCAGTATTCACCCTTACTGGCTCCAGCTGTGAGTGATATTTCCTTCTGACTGCAGGCTGAGTCAGACCTCGTACCTCATTGGATCAAGATCCTGGGTTCCAGTTCCTGTTCGTGGTTCCAGCTGAGACTTCCAGTGGCTAAGGCCTAGTCTCCAGCACAGTGGTTTATTCCTATTGTATATGTTGTATATATCCTCTTTATGTCATTTGTTAATAAACTGCATTAACTAAACCGTACTGACTCCTGAACTTCTCTGGGTAACCGTGACTGGGACATACAATGGACCATGGCACTGAAAAGCTTACTCCGCAATCTTCTGTCTTCAGGCTCCCATCTCAATAGGACAGAATCTCTAGGAGATTCAGCAATGAGGAACAGACATGTCAAAAAGTCAGCCTCCATAGGAGAAAAGGTCCAAAAGCACCTGTGGACTGAATTATTCAATTCTGGGGAAGCCAGTGGACGGAGCCCCTCTAATAGGGAATAATACAGTCCCATAGCTAAGAAAAAATAATAAAAGCCTGGAAAAAAGCACTACTGCACACTATATCATGGTCGATCTGGAGGAAGAGGGTTAGGAAGAGAGCCCAGCCACTGAGTAGCATGTATAATGGGAAAGAAAGATGTCTGCCACCTCTGTACAGTCCTGAAAGCCAAGGAAATGTGGGATTCTGGGAAACGTAGTTTCAAAATATACTTGTTACAGCAACCAGGGTCTCTCATGCCAACCAAACATGTTATTTTTGTGCTCTGAACAATGTTCCCTTGGGGACCATGTGATAGTGCAAGTCATCATTCATTTTGAGCACTCTCTGACCCCTGTGTGATAAACAGGGCCTAGTTATATCATTGAGAACAATTGCATGCAAAAGTTGGCTGCTGTGGGGGCACTCTTGCCATGCAAAATAAAGTATTAATAAAAGAAATAATAGTACTGGAAATTGTATATACAGGGAATGATATAGCAATACAAAAGAACAGAGTGAAGACTCAAAAGAGAGAAGCTCAATTACAAGTGTAAAAATTGCCTAGGTACAGAAAGGGTTTAAGATTCATACAGTAGAAGGAGCCATCTTTAAGTCCCAAATAACAATAAAGAGGTTTAAAGGGATAGTAATACTTTGTTTTAACTTTATTTTATTTCGTAGGCATTAAAAAAACATGAAGAACGATATAAGTCTCATCTCTCAAACCTTTATGGTTTAAGAGATATTCATAAGCAAAGTGTCCCCCTCCCGCCCCTTTTACTGATGTAACACTTCTCAGCCAGGGCAGAAGGGAGCTGCCCAGGTAGACTGCAGAGAGGGACAATCTTCAATTAAGATAAGGGAAAAACCTGAAAAGCTTGTCAAGGGGGGCAGGGATTTCATTGTTTTCATAGGAATAAGAGTGTCCCCTTCTGTTATCTGTCCAGTCTATGGACTGCATTCCACATTTGAGAAGCGATTGTTTACACTAGGTAAAAGGGGCGGGAGGGGGAAACTTTGCTTGTGAATATCTCAAACCATAAAGGTTTGAGAGATAAGACTTATATCGTTCTTCATGTTTTTTTAATGCCTACAAAATAAAATAAAGTTAAAATGAAGTATTACTATCCCTTTAATATCTAGTGCATAACAGGCAAGAAACGCTATATAATAGTTGAGGCCAGAGAAAGAGTGATACAGAAAGTAGAACCATAGCAATCAATTAGTTAACTTACCATTCTTCGGACTCAGATTTAAATAAATAAATTTGAAGAATATCAGATGTGAGGCACAGAGTTACACAGGCCCAAATCCTTGAAGGAAAACAAAAAAAGTCTAAGAGCAGTGCCAAAAACTCCCATTCATGAGGCCAGGTCAACTGAAACCAGTGTTCCACACGTACTAAGAGAAAAGCATTTAACAATAAGTACACTAAAATCCTATTTCTTCTGTCATGCAAAATGAAACACAAACCATGGAGATATAGCCAAGCATCCACTACGATTCCTGGGAGGGAAAAACCCCACCAATGGAGATCAGTATTCCACAGCACTAAGCTGGTACAACATGAACCTCAAGTGTTAACGGACACCTAAGTTAGACATCTGAAAACTGAACAAGAACAGGAACCAACAGGGTTCAGAAAAAAATTACTAGAAAAATCCATATGCAAACACCACAGCCTGAAGGACCCTCTGGCCAAGGACAGGACATTAACACAGTAATGTTTGGTAAAAGTGTGCAAAGAAAACCATGCCACTTACACAGCTGCTCAGTAGTGGCCTGATTCTTGTAGGCTCCAGAGACACCCACTAAATTCCTCTTTTCTCTTTCTTCCAGCGTGTATCATAGGAACCATGGGGAGATACCAAAGCATCCACCAGGATTCCCGTGAGGCGAAAACGAGAAAAAAAAGTCTCCATTGTTCATCAGTAATCAACAGGACTAACTGGCACAACATAAACCTCAGTTGTCAACAGATACCAAATTGGATCACTAAACAAATGAACAAGAACCAACAGGGTTCAGAGGTCAATGAGAATAAAACAGATTAGAAAGATCCCTCAACAGGCAGCGCAGCCTGAAATACCATCTGGCAAAAAATGGCCTCAGGTGAGGCCAGGACATTCCCCCAGTAGTGTTGGTGAAAGTATACAGCGACGACCATGTTGCGGCCTTGCACAACTGCTCATCAGGAGCATGATGGAAAGTGCAGTCACTAGAAAAGGCACAGGTTTCTTCCTGAGGACATACACCTGCCAGATGATCGCCTTGATCCAGGAAGAAATGGAAAAATCTTAGAAGCAGCCTCAGGGATGTCAAAAATAGAATCAGATTTCTGAAATGGCTGAGTGCAATGAGAGTAGTACTTCAAGCAACATACCACATCCAGCAGATGAAGGTATTGCTGCTGTCCATTGGAAGGAAGAATAGACACAATAGTGAGAAGGAAGGCCATATTGTGTGTCAGTTGATGCAAGGAAGCAGCTGAGTTTCAAATGAAGGGTCCCGAAGAACACCTAATACAAATTCAAGCCCCACAGAAAAGTGGGATCTCTTTAGACAGGATAGGCATGAGCCATCCCCCCTGAACAGAACAAAGGTCTTCACACCAGGGAACAAAGCAATGCACCACTGGAAAAAGAACAGGGAGGTGAAATCATAATCTTGAGAGCCAAAGCTGAAATCTTTGTTGACACCATCTTCAAGAAAGGCCAGAAACACCAGGAGACTGAAAGTCCATGTAAGAACAACACAATCAGCACACCAGTGATAGAATAGGGACCAGACCCTATGACAGGACTTGGAGGAGAGACCAGCTTTCATCATAGTAGAAATGAATGCATCCGAAAAACCCTTCTTCAAGATGTTGGCTTGAAGAAGCAGGTAGTCACAGACAATCATTCCACTTGAAGATGACAAACCAGGCCTTGAGTCAGAAGATCTGGTCTCAGGGGAAGGCAAAAGGGCTCTGACGGTTTGAGAAGATCCGAGAACCAGTCCTGATGGGGTCAGAGGGAGCAATCAAGATGATGTGAGTCCTCTCCACCCTGACCTCTCTCTACACCCTGGCAATCAGGGATATTTGAGGAAACACATACATATGGTGAAAATTCCACTTAATGGACATTGCTCCCATCACATTAGAGGGTCCATTGTTCTGGTACAGAACAGACGGACTTTTTGTTTCTCTCTCTAAGCCATGAGATCCACTCATGGTAATCCCCAGTGGCAGATAATCAGGTGGAATATTATCAGGCAGAATTTCCAGCTTCCAGGAGTTGTAAACAAAGTCTGCAACCAGGTTTTCCACATCAGGGATGTGAAGTGCTGAGATGGCAGAAAATTATTCTCGGCCCACTTTAGAATCTCTCAAACCTCTGTCCAAGCTTACTTTCTTCCTCCATGGCAATGGATGTATTTAACCACTGCAGCGTTTTCTTATTGTACTCTAAAAGGTTTCACTATAAGGGACCAAAGATGAAGAGGTAGATGAATAGCACATATCGCCAGAACATTGGTTGGAAGAAGACGTATCTGGTTCACGTACCCTAAGCCATCAGGGGGCCCAGGGTAACCTCCAGCCTATCAAGCTGGCATCTGTGGTAATTCCCACCCACTCCGGGGGATATATATACACACACACATATATATATATATATATTATATATATATATATATTAAAAAAAAAAAAAAAAAAAAAAAAGGGACGTCCCAGTGTCAGATGAGCAATAAAGCAACATGCTGTACACTCCTCTGGCCCTTAAATTGTTAAGGGTTATAAGTGTGGTCAATGGAACACTGTTTCGATACGTGAAAATTCTTACAGTTAAAAGCCTGTGATGCAAAAGCCACCAACTGAAACAGATTTTGACGGAAGACAAGAACCATCTGGCTAATCCAGTCTGCCCAGTTTCCTGTCTGATTAAAATACAAATAAAGTACTTCTCAGAACAGACTTATGTCTACCGCAGGCTGAAAGGCTGTTACGAGATTATATCACCCTTTATGTTTAGTACTTACACGCATTACTTTTAAAAATATTAGGAGCCCAAAAAACACGGTATGAAAGTGAGCAAGGATTACTTCTCTCACCTCCAGTATATTGGGTAATGAGGCATCTAGCCAATTAGCAATTTTAAGCCACTGTTTGAACTCAAACCTGAGCTTTTGTCAAGATCTTGGCAGGCAGAATGAAAATAAGAGGGGATAAACAAGGGCGTTAAAGCAGATTATTAAAAGGAAAAGTTGTGGAGGAAAGAAAACATGTAAAATCATGTACAGAAAGAGAGAGAGAAACGGGTAAAGAGGAAGGAACAGATAAGAACAAAGGACAAACACTTTCTCTCTGAGGCAGAGACTCCTTGCTTCCCTTCAGCTTTACTCAACCTACTCTTAGTTTCAATGTATAGAAAAGTGAAAAGAAAGAAGAAGAGAGGGGAAAGAAAGAAATCCCCTGAACAGAGAAGCCAAGAGGACCCCTCTGCCTAGTAACTTAAAACACTTGTTTTTTTCACCAGGTGAAACATCTTGTTACTTGAAACCTGTCTTCCCAATGGATCGTAGTGATCACCAAGCACTCCTGTCTCCCTTCATCTGTGGAGACATGGAGAGTTCTCATGTACTCCCTAACTGCTGAACATAGCCAAAGAAAAGAAGGGACAGAAAATCTCATGCCTAAGAACTGCAGAACCTGGGAAGGCATTAGAGAAGACCATGAAATTGAGTATCCAACTGTGTCACACCAGAGTGTGGACACAATCCAAAGAAAACTTGAGTAAAAGGAAAGGACCTTTGTGAAAATCCTTGGAGCAGATGTCAGACCAAAAGGGAGGGCAGTGAACTGAAAGTGACTGCTCTGGAAGGCAAAGAGCAGAAAACATGGATAACTGGATGAATAAGAAAGAGTAGGGACTCATCTTGGAGGTCTAGAGAGGAAGAAATTGCCCTGGACGCATAGCTGCAATGGCAGAGCACAGGGACTCAGTTTTGAACTGCATTGTGCAGAATAGGATGGCAGCCATTGTTTTGTTTGGGAATGATGAACAGATTTGAGTAGAAGCTGATGAAGCACTCCTGTGCTGGAACAGGGAACAGAACCCGATTTTCTAATAGAGGAGATACTATGAACAGATGCTGCTGAACAGGGTCACAAGGAATTCTAGACAAAATTAATTTGTGAGGAGGAAAGGTTATGAAGTCTATAAGAAGTCCTTCCGAGATTACTCATAAAATGCACTGATCCTTCACTGATGTCTGCCACTCATCTCGAAAAAGACGGAAGCAACCTCCAGTGGGCAGAGACGGACCAGGATCCCATGAGTCATGTGGAGGATGACTTTTCAATCTTAAGACTTCTGAGTAAAGGCAAGTTTTGGAGGGTTTTGAGGCAACAGGATACTTTTGCCTCTGGCAGCATGACTATGAACCTTTTAGATCAGAGCCAAAAAGGTATTTCCCAGCAAAGGGAACAGACACCAAGAACATTTTGTAATATTTGTCAACTGACCAAATCTTAAGCAACAATGCGCTATAAGCAGATACCAAGAGAGCAGAGGTTTTTACAGAAAATCTGTAAGCACCAAATGTCACTTCAATAAGATATGATTTTGCCACCAGAATTTTGCAAAACAATAACAATTCCTCCTTGGGATCTTTCCCTTGGATGGCACCTGACAGACGTTTGCCCCAGACAGCCATAGCTCTAGTGACCCCAGCAGTATCAAAAATAAGTTGCAGTGAGGCTCCAGTGGCTGGAAAATTAGCTTTTAGTAAGGAATCACCATCAGTCTGGTCTTACTCTTGATGAATCCCCAACCAATAATGAATGCCCTTCAAATATAGGGCTTCTGAGTCTAGAGGGCCTAGACAAAGTGTTAAGGACCAACTGAATCGATGTGGGGATAGAAGAAACTGAAGAAATCTGAGTCTTAACCCAAATTTATTCCTGTTCTTCAGTGAATGGCCCTGGAGTTGGAGTGGGGGCTACAGTGCAAGAAGGACATAAGGTACCAGAGTGCTCACTAGGAAACACAGTCTGGCATGAGAAGAAGTGGGTTAAAGGGGTTAAGAACACCCTAAAATCTATAGCTTTGAATTTACCAATGTGTTATATAGGATCTGATATTTCCAGAGGAATCCCCCAGAATAGTCCAAATGAGTAGGAAATTAATAAAAATAGAAATCAAACAGTATTTAACTCACTGCATGGGGTTAATAACAAGAGCAGAGACCATCCTCTGAGTAGCACATTTAATAGGAAATTCAAAATGGCTTCAAATCCAAAAGAATAGGTCACCAATTCAATAAGTCCACTGAACCCCAGGAAGCAAGTGGGGTCAGAGATATATCCCTGTGAAGTACTGGGTGAAACAAAGATGGTCACCTCACTGGAACTCCATTATTAAAGGGGCCACTTCAAATTTTAAGTATTACAATAAATTAAGTTGAAACATAATAGGTATTGAATGAAACAGTAGAAAAAGGGGAAAGGATCAAAGACATCTACTCACAAAAGAGTAGACAAGTACAAGAGAGGTAGAAACAGAATAAAAAACAGAAAAGGTTAAAAAACCCATACAGTGGATGCAACCACCTTTGATACATACAATGATAAAAGAGAAATAAAACAGAGGTATACAGGCAGAAACACCACATAACAGTGGGTGCCAGAAAAACAGGGACATAACAATAGGATCATGGCATTCAAAAGCTTAATTTACCCAACTTCACTGTTTTTACTCACAGCTGTATGGGTGAAAATGGTGTAATATGCGATATCTTTCTCAAGATGAATATGAACCGCAAATAAGAAAAAGAAATATACAAAACATAGCGTGATCTCTGTAAACTAGTACATAGAATGACAGATACTAACAAAGACCATCAGCAGATATAAATCTTTAAAAGTCTGACAAATAACCAATGTTATAATGATTTTGATAGTAGTTCCCAAATATTCTTAAAGTTCTTGTTGTATAAGATGATAAACTGATTGGAACTATAAAGTAGAATTCCAGTGAAACTCATTTGATAGGGAGCATGCTTGACTGAACATAAGATCAAGTGAAGCTCATATATCGTGTGGGGTGATTAATAAGCTGCCCCCATTCAGCTGCAACACGGATACTTCTAGGATAAAGGCACAGGATTGCGTACAGGCACTTCAAAGGTTAAACCAGCAATCAAAGGTACTCACGTTTGAATGATCGCCTGGGAAGCTCTCTGTTTTGTGGGGAATTTGAAACCCGCCCTCACTCAGTATACAGATCTCTGGCCAGTTGTATATTAGTATCCAGGATAAATAAATGTTCAGAATATGACAAATATATATGTATTCATACGGACAGTATGTTTCTTATAATGTATAACTGTTTAATAGACAATATAAAATGCAGTATAATAATCCAGATATTACTGGTAAAATATTCAATATTAAATTGAATAACCGATGCAACGGTTATGAATAAAAAATGGAAATAAAAACAAAACAATGGGCTCAAGGCGTTTCAAAACGTACAAGTTTTTTCTTCAGGAGAACATCTTTGATGTGCCAATGCTTCTTCTCCAAGGTACCGTTTCTTCCAGGTTACAAATTCACAAGAAGGCAATAAATGGAAATAAAAACAAAACAATGGGCTCAAGGCGTTTCAAAACGTACAAGTTTTTTCTTCAGGAGAACATCTTTGATGTGCCAATGCTTCTTCTCCAAGGTACCGTTTCTTCCAGGTTACAAATTCACAAGAAGGCAGTGGGGCACAAGGATAATGTAGGATAACCTCCAGACCCTCTACACCAAGGCGCTTAATGGTTCACGGCCTTCCTGTGTACTGGATGACTTCAAGGTGCATTCCATGAACACCAAAGGAGTATGCAGGGGGAGTGACAAGAGAGATTTACCTGTTATCGAAACATGGACTTTCTCCCAAAGCATATTGCGGACAACATTGTCCGCATCTTCAGAGGTCTCTCCCATTCACGCCCTATACATGCTCTTTTGGCATTTATGGAATGCATTTTGCAGCCATCCAGTACTACGGTAGAGAAATTTGCTCTTAATAAACAAGAACACTAAGTTGTATTCTGTATTTTTGCATGTGAAGCTTTGTCAGTAAATACTGCTTTTATATAGTTTTCTCTTTTGGGTTTCCTTTTTTGATTTTAGATTCTTATATTGTTATGGAGAAAATCCATACTGGTAGTAGTATAAGAACTGTGAGTGTGATTGAGTGGATCCATTCCATGTTCATCCATTTCCATCTGATCCTTATCCATTTATAACTCATTGTACTAGACTTTCATCTTCATCTTGTTCATTTCACTGTGGACACTTGTTTCAGTTGACAATACAGAGACAGATATGTGTTCCATTAGTCCTGATATCTGTGCAAGTTTTGAAATAAGTGTTACTATTGTTTGGTTTTTACATATTCAATACCCATTATCCTGTATTTTTTATATATATTCTATACCCATTAGTCTGGTGTTTGGTTATAGTATATTTGTTACTGTAATTTTTGTAGTGCTTTTATATCTCTGTTGTTGGTTACGTATAAGTGTTCTGAGTAGGCAGGGCGCCATCTATAGGCGAGTTAGGTGCTGGACTAGGGCACACTTCTACTGGGGGCGTGGCGCAGAGCTGCACGCACCTCAGCCGCTGGGCACTTCCGATCTCACAGCACAGCGACACGTATTGTATAGGTATTACATGCATGGGCACTAGTCTGGAGTCAGCGCGTGAGTGGTGTGGGTCTGATGAGTGGTTGATTGTTTGGGGACTGCAGGGAGGGAGCGGAGCTGGAAAAGGCCAAGTCCCAGGGAGGAGCAGGATGTCCAAGAGAGCTGGCTTTCTAGCTCTGTAGGGGTTAAAAACACCATATAACCCTTTAATTGCCATAGAGGTATCCAACACAGTGTTGCAATGTGCTGGATACCTCTTTGGCACTTATGAATGTTATTTTATTTATTTATTTTTTAAAATAAAGAGAGAATACAGATAGCCCTGTTATATCAGCACTCAATACTGTACCAATACTCAGTTCCCAATTTAACCCTCTGAGTGCCAGAGGGTACACTGGGTACCTCCTGCCTTTTAATGGACTGATTTTTTTTTAATCTATTTTAGAAGTGCGTGCATATGCGTACTGAAATAATAATCACTTTTAGAATGCAAAATTAGAGCTCTGTATTACTCAACTCTGCTGACACTGATACACATAGAGATAAGTACACACACTGATACACA
Organism: Rhinophrynus dorsalis; assembly: GCA_037306005.1. Taxonomy (NCBI): domain Eukaryota; kingdom Metazoa; phylum Chordata; class Amphibia; order Anura; family Rhinophrynidae; genus Rhinophrynus; species Rhinophrynus dorsalis. The sequence goes on along the minus strand of CM074723.1, from coordinate 135,224,381 downwards.
TACATACAAGTATACAAACTGACACACTTATACACATATAGAGATTACACATTGACACACATACACATATAAGGAACACACACACTGACACTTATACACATATAGGGAACACACACACACACACACTTATACACATATAGGGAACATACAAACTGACACTTATATACATATAAGGAATACACAGGTGGGGCAAAAAGGGCGGGGCACAAGGGGCGGCAAAATGAAGTTTTGCCTATGGTGGCAGAAATCCTTGCACCAGCCCTGGTTCTGAGGTCCCACTTTTGCTTGAGCGTGACTAGAATACTTACATTGCTATATTGTGATTGTTGACATATCGCAGGTGCCATTTTGACATTCGCAACATTGTGAGTGCATTTCAGCAGGATACCAAAAAAGATGCAGGAGGAAGGGATACACATGAGGATCGAGAGTTACTGCCTCATAAATACATTCTTTCAGCACAGAATGAATCATACTTGCTTAACTAACACCCCCATACCCCCCAATCTAAAGAACTATTTTGACAAACTACATGCACCAGTAGGAACAAGTGATTTAAATGTATTATTATCCTAACCCATACCAAAACCTTTGTATTGAAATAATATTTCTGACAAGGTAACATTTCTCCATATACATCAATTTAAAATCAGATATGCAGGCATTGTAAGAAAAAAGTTAAGACAATAGTAAAAAAATATTACATTTGTTTACTCACAGACTGTTAAAACTTTTAATGTTGTATATACATTAATTCTCATAGTTAACAATTAAGCAACAAATAGTATATATTACTACCTATTATATGCAAGAAAAGTCTTTAAACAGCAAATATGGCATATGTTTTATTCTATTTACATTTGTTATAAATATAATACATCATTTATTGAAAAGCATATTTTAATTATATTGAGGTGATCGACTCAATTGGTAGTTACATATTAAAGTGAATAACTCAATTTTAATAATAATGTCATGGTTGTGAAATAGTGCATTCAGTACTGAGATGAATTAAACTGGTAACAAATGGGATGCAAAATATTAATAAGATTAAGCTTATTTTGTCTAGACACAAATGAGCATTTCAAACATTCAATACTCTCAACTGAACTTGTAGCTAGTTTTCAAAGTACTGAGAAATGTAAAAGTGCAGATGACAGTAACACCTTACAGAAATGTGGGATACATAATAACACATGATTTTAAACTGTAAATGAAGGGGAGGAAGGGTGATTCTCAAACACTTCTTATACATCCAGAATGAATGGATCCACTACAGGATTTCAAAAGGGAGTACAGTTTCTGTTGAAGGAGGGTAAATGTGTAGGAAGTCACCTAAAAGCTATGGGAATTATTTTCCCAATTTAAGAATCTGTAGTACTCCCCCAGTTCTTCCTGGAGATTGCCTTGATCTGCAGGGATGGATGATATCTGTGATTTATTCAGCACTTCTTGGAGGTTTCTAGTCTTTCTGCCAAAACTCATTTTTGTTAAACTGGCCTACCATGGAATTAAATGGACAGGACAGCAATATTGCTACTGCTCCAAAATATGCCAAGTGCTGACATCACCCAGGCCCTGCAGATCTCAGAGATCTGCAGGTAAAAGGAGGAGAATACTGCCAACTATAAAGCTATGGAAACTTGACTGCCATAGCTTTCAGCCAACTTTCAATATTTTTAAAGCCTCCTTTTCAGATGCTGCATCACCCTTAACGTTTCTAATTAAGTATGCAGGAGATTTTACTTCATTTGCAAGGTTAAAAATTAGTTGTCTGTGCAGAGGGCACACAAAGGTAGATGCATGGTCAGTCATAAGTGTCTTGATAAAGAAAATATGAATGGCTAAACAGACAGAGCCACTAACTTTGAATATTATGAAACAGAGGTGGATAACCTGAGGCCATTGAAGATGTTAAGGACTATAACTTCCCATTAGCCCCAGCTAGCCCTATGCTGGCTGGTGATGTGAGCTGTATTCCACAGCAGGTGCCAGCACCTCAGGTTGTCCACACCTGAATGGAAAATCCTGCATATTGGTTATTGAGGCTTGTGTATTTTATTTTCCTGTTATTCCAACACACAGCAAGCCTGATATTAAAACAATGTATTTGATCTGTTCCAATAACTTACAGATTGCGCTAAAAGCAGTCAAACATTTTTAATAACAATCAGTGCTGGCATAGAACTCTGTTGACTTGTTTCAAATAGAGTGACTTGATTTGCCAGCTTTGCAAACACTCTAGGAGTTCCCAGGTTGTAAATTCCTGTATGGACAAAGCAAGCTTTGAGCTGCAGGCTGGACACTTCATGGCTTTTGAGCTGAAGTTTGTACTGGGTTTGACCAAGCCACGTAAAAGAACCATGGATTTCTAGTGCTTCAGGACTTCAAAGAAAAAAAAAAAGAGAAAATAAAAAGGTTAATAGCACAAAATAATTTGCCTAATTGTTACTGCTGTTCTGACTCTGAGTAAAACAGGGAAGTAATCTGAGAATGGTAAAGGGCTGTGCTTAGGAGAAAGATGAAAGGTTAATAATATATCCATTTTACAACTTTTATTCCTTTGAGTGCCAGAGAAGTGTGTGTGCCCTTTTTTTATAACACATTAGTATTATTTATTTATATGTTTCCAACAAATTCCACAACTCTGTTCAACATGTTGAAAAGACAATAGAGCACCATAAAAGTAGGGAATGACATGCTTGAGGTTGCCAACTGTTTAAGCTACAAGGTATGACAAAGGAGCATGTAGAAACTGGAAAATGCAATAAAGAATTGTGTTAGGAACATTCAGATGCTAGCAGCACAAAGAAATTCTGAGGAGTAAGAGAAGATGAGTGTGATTGATGTGCAATAGAAGCTTGTCCCACTGTATGAGTAAGTATGGGTGAAAGGAGATTCCGCCACAAAGCAATATGGAGCCATTTCATTGGCAATTTGCTGCACACAGGTGATTCTGAAATTAGGAAAGGTATAAATGTATCCTTTAGCCCCCTCACTAGGGTTTTACTCACAGCAGAGATAAGACTGTATCGCTGTTTTAAATTGCATAATACAAAATAAATGTTCACTCCAGATTTAAGGCAGACAGGGACTTGCCCAATATGAAACGCTTGTGGTCATAAACATGTTTCTAAACCTCACAGTTTATTATCTGTAATAAGTCACCGGTTATTTACCATTGAAAGTTGGGATCTAATGTGTAGACATTTTTGTTTACCCCTATGATATGCCAGCTCTTACCAATGGTATGTTATTTCTCCCAGCAGACAAGCTACTAATTTATACAGTAAGCAGGGGCAGAAAGGCACGTGGCCTCTCATTTGATTAATGGGTTGTCTTGTTTCAAGATGACATGCCGTGTCTACTTTTTTTTCTTATACTAACAACTGGGGTGCGTTACAAGTATTCACAAAGTCAAGATAACCACAGATATTAAAAATGTATATAGTGCCCTATATGTCTAACCTTTCTGCTACATGCTAAGCAGTCTTCCTTGGGGACTACCCCTGTGCAAAACTAGAGTCGGTCAAACCCTCACCCCTGGATGATCTTCTCGGACTTGCCCCATCTTGGCACCGGTGTGATGCACCTTTTTTATTCTTTAACTTAAATTTTACTGATACTTACAGTGTACTGTTTTTCTATTGTTTCAATTATTAGAGGGCTGTTTATCCTTTTAAGCACTATAGGGGCGCCTAATCCTTCCCTGATGCTGTGGGGTCATGTGGAGGTTTCCTAGCCCAGCCTTTTCCATGCCTAATGAACCCTCCAGTGGGTTCATTATTTCCCCAGGGGGGTTTCTGGTTGAACGCTGTGGGGTCATGTGGAGGTTTCCTAGCCCAGCCTTTTCCATGCCTAATGAACCCTCCAGTGGGTTCATTATTTCCCCAGGGGGGTTTCTGGTTGAACCTCGGGATTACTGACCCTGCGCTGCTGTGGCAGATTGGTCTGCGATTCTAATATTGAGAGGGGTCACGCTAACACACTTCTTCCCTTCCACAAGGGAGTCCTGTGGACGAGACCTCTAGGTCTTAATCTGTAGCTGGAGTAGTCTTCCCCTTTAGGGCTCTCTCCTCTAAACTATAACATCTCTTTATTTACGACCTTTCCCCTTCCCTGGATGCTGTTTACACCCACCTCGCTACCCTTCTAGCTCTGGGGGTGTGTGGCGGGGGTCATCCATTTCAACTTTTGGGGGTTGCCCTGCAATTGGGTGCGGTGGACCCCGAAGCTTGGTCACCCTGGGAGGGATGCGTGTATGGTGTCCCCCCCGGGTGCCCGGTCTCCACGGTTCGTCAGTTTGGTTCCTGTAGTTTAGGTGTGGTGGGTCAGGGTCGTTCAGGCGCTCCGGTGCTCCTATTCACTGGCTATGCCCTTTAATGCGTGGGGGTATGTTATGCTAACCGCCAGACTCTTAGGGTGTAAGCCGAATGGGTGCACATGGACCTCCCCCTGGAACTCCGGGAGGCGCCTCCTTGGGGGGGAATGGGACTGTTTGTAGATGTGTCAGTTCTTCCCCGGTGGTGCGCCTCATCCCTGTCTTCATTGGGGGTTAACAGCTTCGGACGCCTCTTTATATGGAGCAAACTACACACCTCTACTTCGTTCTCTTCACTCGGACCTGGACAGGTGGCAATCCTACCATATTTCTTGGTTTGGTAGAATCTATGCAGTTAAGATGACCTTATTGCCTCGCTTATTGTATTTGTTCCGGGCTCTGTCTGTTCCTCCTAGTTCCTGAGATATTTGTTTGCTCCAACAACATATTATGCTCTTTATCTGGGACTCTCTGAGACCTAGGCTCGGGTCAGGATTACTGCACAAACACCGTTCAGCAAGGGGCCTGTTGGTTCCACATCTCTGGACCTATTATAAAGTGGCTCAGTTCGCTAAGGCGGCCAGGCTACATTCTGACCGGGGGGGTGACGAGATGGGTCATCTTGGAGACCTCTCTTTGCAACTCACCTCCAGCAGAGGATGTCTTGTGGCTTCCTTCCTTGCCTCATAGATCCCTATCTCGTGGCTTCACGCTCCCTTTCCTCCTGTCCCTTTGGCACGATCATAAGTATAAGGATGGCCTCACTCTGACCATGTATCAATGTATCAACAAAACAGACGCTAATACTGAGCGTGGGTAACAGTATACTACTTGCCTGTAGTTATTAGTTGTTTCCTATGGGCTTTTTTTGACTGGCAGTGTGTATAATTACCACTGATTTTGTTTCCACAAGTTGGGTAATAGGATGCCAAAACCTGACTTAAAAAAAAAAACACAGCGCCTGGTCTTTTTTGTTAGCGCTGGTAATAGAATTGAGCCCTGGGAGAGATATACATTGGAATCATGAGCACATCACTATTTGATATACATTTTTATATACTTTATTTCAATGATATCACTGCTTTTTGATAGAATTATGTGGTACCTTTTTTTCTACAGCACTAGTTTACAGCTGCAGATTATATATGACTACAGTTTGAGAATACATTTGTCTGGCTGAGTTTATGTGTTTGCTATAGCATTTTATTACCCCATCTCATCGAGATGAAGCAGTTTGGAGGACCATTCTAGATTTTCAGCTCAATGTGGTGTTTGCTTTGACATTATTCAAGAATGAGGCTTACCTTCTCTAGACCCCAATTCGAACAAGAAGGTGAAATTACATACATTAACCTTTTGCGTGCCAGAGCTATTCACAAAGCATTGCATGTCCCTCTGGCATTCAAACAGTTAAATGCTCAGGTTACTAAATCGTTTAATAATGAGATGTCCTTTAAAGCATGCTTGAGGATCTATGAATGGCATCCCCATATCCACTGCAACCATAGCTTCATTAATTAAATGGGCTATACAACAAACCAATAGTATAATACCTGGACTAGTAACTTTCAAGCTTACACCACTCTGTTTTCTTCATGTGTATTTCTAAGGTACTTCTGTAAAAAGAGTCAGCATATCAACTTTCCAAAAACCTCTACCTGCTTTTCTTTGTATACTTTTTCAAAGTTCTACAGTACTTTATGTACTTGTTCCTGCAAAAGCCAATTTTCAGATGCGTAATACCCACAATCTGACATTGTTTAAAAGATGATTTTAGTCTTACCTGTTAAATCCTTTTCTCTTAGTCCATTCAGATTACTGGTAACTTTGGTTAGGTGATCCGTCCCTTTAAGTAGGCAGGAACAATTCTAGAAGTGAATGCAGGGTGTGGAGCCTACCTTCCCTCCTTGGCTGCAGCTAGCCAATCAGCTCCAGTAAGATCTGAGACACTAACTAATGGCTAGATAGTAGAAGGGAAAGAAGACTCCTGTGAGCATGACCCCGAAGGATCCCCACGGTCTGCCACAGGAGAGCCAAGCATGGTCCCTTGACAGGGTGGGATACCAGTAACCTGTATGGACTAAGACAAAAGGATTTAACAGGTAAGACTAAAATCTTCTTTTCTCTGTCATCCAATACAGTTTACTGGTAACTTTGGGATGTCCAACCATTGAGTTTCCCAGAAGCGGGAAGTAAGGCAAGGACCTGGCGCAAGGCCCCCCAAAGTCACCAGAGTAGATATGCACCATCAGATCAGAGATAGCCCAACAAAACAAATGAAGTGTCAACGGACACTGAACAGGGGTAACAACACCCCAAAACTGTTACACAGCACACTAAACTAGAGCTAACAGGGCTCAAAAGTGAAGGAAGCACCAAATAACCAAAGATGATCCTAGACAGGTAAGACTGCCTCCAGGATCTTTCTCCCAAAACTGGCGTCAGCTGATGCCAGCACATCAACACGGTAGTGCTTCAAAAATGTGTGCACAGATGACCAAGTGGCAGCCTTGCACAACTGATCAGCGGAGGCCTGATTCTTGTAAGCCCAAGAAGCCCCAATAGATCTAGTAGAATGAGCTGTGAACCGAAAGGGAACAGGCTTCTTCCTTAGCTCGTAAGCCTTACGAATAGTGGACTTGATCCAAGACACAATAGTCACTATGGATGTAGGTCTCCCTGCCCTGGGGCCAGCAGGAATGAAGAACAGCGCGTCAGACTGTCTAATGGACTCAGTGCAATGTACATAAAACGTGAGACAAAGCACCACATCTAACAAGTAGAGATCCCTCTCCTTGTCAGAGGTAGGGTCACGGCAGAAAGAAGGCACCACAATCTCCTGACTGATGTGGAACTCAAAGACCACCTTCGGGAGAAACTCCTGAGAAGTGTGAAGCACTGCCTTGTCTTCGTGAAACACCAAAAAGGGTGGTCTACAAGACAGAGCATGTAACTCCATGACATGGCGAACAGGAATGATCGCCAGGAGAAAGGCCATTTTCCACGTCAGCAGGCATACAGGAATAGTAGCCAAGGACTCAAATAGCAATGCACCTCTGAAAGAAAACAGAGAGAGCAGAAGTCTGAACCTTAAGGGAACTCAAACTGAGGACCTTGTCCACACCGTCCTGCAAGAAAGCCAGGGCAGTAGGCACATCGAAATCCTGAGAAAGGTCGACCAGACACGATGGTAGGCCTTAGAAGAAACAGGTTTGTGGGCACTAAGCATAGTAGCCACCACACCAGAAGAAAAACCTTTCTTCTTCAATATTGAGGATTCAATTTCCAAGCCGTCAAAGCTAGACGATGAACATCATCCTTCCACAGGTAACCCTGTAGCAGAAAATCCGGACGGCAAGGGAGCCGGAATGGCTCTGCCACTGACATATCCAGAAGCTCTGGAAACCAAGTCTGTCCAGGCCAGCACGGAACAATCAGAATGACTGGACAGCGCTCCAGTCTCAATTTCCACAACACCATGTGCAACATGGGGAGGGGAGGAAAGATGTAAGCCAGAGGAAATAACCAAGGAATGGACATGGCATCCACAGCTAGAGTTAGAGGATCCCTCCAGCGAGAGCAGAACATCGGAACCTTCTGGTTGTGTCTTGAAGCCATCAAGTCGATGCAAGGAAGACCCCACTTCTGAACAAGAGGGTGAATACCTCTGGGTGCAGTTCCCACTCTCTGCTGACCACCGTGTGTCGACTGAGGAAGTCTGCCATGATGCTGTCTACGCCAGGAATGTGCACTGCGGATATAGCAGGAACATGTTCTTCTGCCCAGGACAAAGTAGCCTTGACCTCTAACCAAGCAGCAAGACTTCTTGTTCCGCCCTGCTTATTGATGTAAGCTATGGCTGTGGTGTTGTCGGACTGGGCATTCTTCCAGCTGGGGTGTCCAATGGTGAAGGGCATGAAATATTGCCTGAAGCTCCAACATGTCAATGGGAAGGAGAGATTCCTCCGGAGACCACCGACCCTAGTCACCCAGGCAACCCAGGACTGCTCCCGAGCCTGAGAGGCTGGCGTCCGTCGTCACAGTGGTCCAGAACGATACCAGTAAGGACTTGCCCTTTAGCTGATTGGAGAGGTCGAGACACCACGACAAACTCAGTTCCACATGAAGAGGGAGGGATACTGACATCTTCAGAAGGTCCAGCTGACCCCTGCACATCTGGATCACAAACCTCTGGAGTTCCCTGGTGTGAGCCATGGCAAATGGGACCACTTCTATGGTGGAGATGAATAACCCCACTAATAAGGACAGCTTCTTGGCTGCAACTGGATCGTGAGCCAGAACAGCAGAAACCCTGTGGGCGATCTGGTGAGCCACCTCGTTTGTGAGAAACGCCATGCTCTGCCGAGTGTAAAAGAGAAGGCCCAGGAAGACTAGACGCTGGGATGGAACAAGATCTGACTTGTCATTGTTGATGATCCACCTGTGATGGGTGAGAGTATGAATGCAGTCCTGAACCTGCTGATGAAGAACTTCTGCAGAAGGGGCTTTCAGAAACAGGTCGTCCATGTATGGAGTAATTCTGATGCCGTCCCAATGGAGGTCGGATACTAAAACTCCCAGGACACGGTTGAAGACTTGAGGAGCTGTAGTCAGACCAAAGGGAAGAGCTGAAAACTGAAAGTGCCCTTGGTCACAGGCAAATCTGAGATACTACCGGCTCTCTGGATGAATGGCGATGTGTAGATACATGCCCTGAAGATCCAGAGAGGCAAGGAATTCCCCCGGGGACATATCAGCAATCACCTGGTGATAATGAGTCTTGATCACAAAGGAATTGAGATCCTTCAAATCCAAAATGGGACGACAGCCACTGTCCTTCTTGGAGACCACAAAGAGGTTTGAGTAAAACCCCATACCTCTGTCCCGAATTGGAACAGGTTCCAGAACATCCTTGTCCAGAAGGGCCTGGATAGCGCCACTGAACAGACAAAAAAACAAAAGGGAGGAAGAGAGGCAAAAGGGATCCTGTACCCTTCCGCCACCACCTGTAAAACCCACGGGTCTGCCACTGAATCCCCACAGACACTGTGGTAGTGACGCAGACAGCCACCCACAGCTGAGTGGGGACCTGGGTTTGGCGAGTCATGCCGAAGAAGGTTTGGAAGCCTTAGGCTTGGATGAGACCTTGGGCTTCCATTTCTGTTTGGGCTTGGAGTGGAGCTGAGGGAACCATCTGGTTTGCCGGACATGTCTCAGTCTGGAAGGAACGAAAAAGCCGATTACGCTTGAGAGGAGTCTTCTTCCTGGGGACCATAGGCAGAAGGGTACTCTTGCCCCCTGTGGCCTCACTAATCAGATCCTTAAGATCTGACCCAAACATAGAGGTGCCTTGAAAAGGCAATGAGAGCAAAGCTTTCTTGGAAGCAGTGTCAGCAGACCAGATCTCAAGCCAAGGAGCTCGTCTGGCAACCACAGACATGGTGGAAACCCTTGCCACCAAACGGATGGCATCAAATAAGGCAGCAGAAACAGTGCTGGGCCTCAGAAATGTTGGCAAGAAGCCACAACATATCCAAAGTAGGAGCACCCTGAAGGACAGCCAGGGTGAGCTGTTCAGTCTAGACCGCAATGTCCTGGTTCACCCATGCCGCAGCAAACACTGGATGCATGGAAGTACCAACAGTGGCAAAAATGGACTTGAGGGAGACCTCAAGTTTCTTGTCAGTCCAGTCTTTCAGAGCGGACGCATCAGCAACTGGCAAGGCAGTGGACTTAGCCTGGAGACAGGAGCATCCACTTTGGGGAAATGAGCAGACTGAGCAAGTGCCACCTTAGAGAAGGAGTAAAGCATGGCAAATTTCTTGGAAACGGAAGGTTTCCTGTCTGGAGATTTCCACTCATCAGACACAAGGCGGTCAAGAGTGGGGTTAGCTGGAAAACAAGTATAGGGCCTTTTAGGCTCCTGAAATACATCAGAGGGATCCGTAGAAACCTCCTGAACTAAGGGAATGTTTAGGGTAGTTAAGACGGCTCTGATCAAACCCTCAGCCAAGGGATCAGGATCACCCTCAAAGGGGTCCCCAAAAAACTGAGAGAAGCCCACAGCAGAACATGCCTCAACATACGAATCCACCAACAGTTCCTCCTCAGAGGAATTTGATACTTCAGATACTCCCTGCGGTTTCAGCAGGGAACATGTGACTGAAGAAGGGGTCTGCCAGGAGTGGAAGACCCCCTGTAACTTGGTTGGAAAGAGTTGCAATGTAGACCAGAGGTCTCCAGTAGCAGCCTTGAACTCTTGCACCCAAACTGGCTCTAATGCATGGCTGGAGGTGCCTGGAAGAGACACAAGGACATCAGAACATGCTGGGCATAAAAGACCTGAGAATTCGCAACAAGGGAGGCCTGGCCCCAAGCTCCAACGGATTAGACATTCTCACAGTGTCAAAACATTTAAAGTGTAAGGAATCACCCAAATACCGTGTGTAAGATTAAAATTTCACCCCAGAAATCGCTAAAATACACTTATCTGGCAGGCGAAGGGTTAATCTGCAGAGGAGAGAAGAAGAGTCCAAGCCCTGTGTAGGATACTCATTCAGGAAAAGGCACAAAATGGCTGCTGTGGCAGGAGCCAATCAGAAATGAGCGAGCGAAACAAGTGCTCATGGGAAATGTAGTTTTCCCAGAAAAAGTACCCCAACAGTGCCCGAAGCCCCCTGAGCCCCTCAACACACATAAAACATTGACCGGATGACAGAGCAAGGGCAGACAATTAAAATGAGCCATCTCTGAAGTCGCTACGTTGAGCGGTTGCAGAGATATGTCCCAAACTGTACAGTCCCATAGAAGTGAATGGAACAATGGCGTCTATGCGGAAAAAGCGCGCCTTGGAACACAATTTTTGCAAAGTTGAAACTGTGAATTAAAATTACATGAAACGTTACTAAAACATGTGACCAAAAAAACACTGAACCCAGTAGGGAAAATGCCAATAAACCCCCAAAAGATGCAAAACCAGCAGCTAAAGGGTTAAGGTAACACAGAACTTGCTCCAAAACACCCAACAGACATACAGATAAACCCAAAGAGTGCAGGAGTGTGCAATAGGAACTCCAAAGTAAAAACCCCTGTGCAGAGGGGCACTGTGGGACATGTGGACCTGCAGCACTCAAAGGGTGGTTCACCTTTCCTGCAGATCTTCTGTCTTCAGATTACCATGAAGAAGCCTCAGTGGGCAATACCTGAGGAAAGAACTTGAACCCAAGATTTTCCCTGCAGGGCTTAAGGTCCACAAAAAGTACCTGGATACTAAGCTAGCCACATCAAAAGACATTGTAAGTTATGGTAATCCGCCTAATGGTGATATTCCATGTCTAACAGAAAAATAAAAGATTATCTAAAACTATAGCAGAACTGTTTTCTTGCCTGTGTCTTCACCAAGGAACAAATCTTACTGGAGCTGACTGGCTAGCTGCAGCCAAGGAGGGAAGGTAGGCTCCACCCCTGCATTCACTTCTATAACTGTTCCTGCCTACTTAAAGGGGCGGTTCACCTACCAAAAGTTACCAATAACCTGTATTGGACGACAGAGAAAAACATTTTCCTTCCCTCCATGAAATTCTAGGACTGCTTTGGGACATTCCTGTGGTCTTTGTGTCTCCTACTAGGCATAAGAGAGAATGGGGATTTTTTTTATTTACTTACAAATCCTCTCTTCTTAGTCCACTGGAGGACACAGAGCAACTCACCTAAGAAAGAGAACATTAATCTTTGTGGGGGTTTAGGATGCACTGCTATCTACTGGCTTCTTTGTCCTGGTAACTTTACTGTGTGTAAACTTTCGAGTAGATGGAGCCTCTGGAGTAAAGTAAAGTAGGCAGGGGAGTGAGAGGAGTATAGTCTTTTCTTTTTATTTAACTGTTTAAGTACCTCATCTTCTTTTTTTGTACCAGGGAAAAAAATGGAGGCTGCATGTGGCCCCAGGGACATCTGCTGCCCACCACTGTTGTTAACACATTGCAAACAGACAAGTGGCATAGGGCTGACAGCAGGAATAAAGTAACTTGCTCCTGCCATAAATCTTCTTCTGTACTACCGCTGTCTAAATGTCTGTACTTGAATCACAGAGCAACTGGACAGCCTTACATGTAATCTTTTATAATGGTACCGTTTTAACACAAATGCACTTTCATATAACATAACCTGTTTAATATTAATGAGAAACAGAAAGGCACATGCTGAACACAATGCAGCAAGGATGGCAATGCTCTGAAATGCACACACTCACCAATCTGGTAATCAAAAGGATTCCACTACACTGGGCTGGGCTCCACTGCAGGTAATAAACGTTATCACTGATTTTATCTGACAGACTGAAGTCCGTGGGAACATTTGTAGATAAAACCATGGGATAAAGTTCTTACCTGCAATGGAACGCAGTCTTATGTTTCCTTACAACTGAACTGTAAACAATCAATAGACAAACAATTAAATACTAACCTTGTTGTCTTATGCCTGAGATCAATGATGACGTCAACTTCTGCCTGAGAACTGTTAGCCAGCACCAGTGTGACTGGAACTAAACAAAGGCTAAGAAAAAGGGGAAACAAATAAAGAGGTTGGCACAATATCAAATATTCTGGTAAAAGTTTCAATAGAAAAGGGTATTCTAATGTTTGCAGCCTCTAATTGTTTTAGTTCTGATAAGGAGGTGGGTCTCAAATTATAGTATGTGGAACTACAGTGTTCCAGGGACTAAAGTGACCATCTTTAGTTATTTATTTTTTTACTTTACATATGATGTAAGTGCATGGTATGTAAAGTCAAATTGCCTACACTTTTTATTATTTTTGTGTATTTGCTTTTTTCCCCCATAGTAACATAGTTAATGAGGCTGACAGAAGTCATGCATCCATCAAGTCCAGCACATGGCTAATCACCCCTGTTCCAATTAAGACCCTACATGGTAAAATTCTTGGAAAGAATGTAGGGTGGAGCCTTCCTCTCCTCCTTAGCTGGCCACTAGCTATTCCCCTCCAGTTGGATTTGAGACAATCAACCTAGCTAGCTAGATAGCAAGAAGGAAAAGAGAAAACTCCTGTGAGCATGAACCTGAAAGGACTCCCACAACCAACCACAGGAGAACCAAGCATGGTCCGCTGACAGGGTAGGAGACCTGCAAGCTATATGAACTAAGGGAAAAGGATTTAAAAGAGAAGACTAAAATCCTCTTTTCTCTGTTGTCCAATACAGATTACAGGTAACTTTGGGATGTACCAATATTTAGTTCCCAGTGGTGGGAAAGAAGGCAAGGGCCAAGCTCTGGTCCCAGTGATACCAGAGCTCTCATGTACTAGTCAGATCATGAAATGGTAGCCAAGGACTCAAAGGGAGGCTCCCAGAATCAGATTAAGGTCCCTCTGAGGAGTGGGATGCTTAAAGGCAGGGAAAGAGTGAGCGGCAACACACCTCTGAAAAAAGACAGAGACTGCCATTGTCTGAACCTTCAAAGAACTCAGGCTAAGGCCTTTGTTCACACCATCCTATAAAAAGGACAGGCCAGTCGACAGATCAAACTCTTGTGAGGACAGATCCCTGGAAGATAGACCAAATCCTGTGGTAAGCTTTAGAGGAAACGGGTTTCAGAGCCTGAATCATGGTGGTGATCACCTCAGGAGAAAATCCTTTCTTCCTCAGGATAGAGGATTCAATCGCCAAGCCGTCAAACCCAGACGCTCTACATCCTCCTTCCACAGGTAACCCTGAAGTAGGAGATCCAAACTGTGTGGTGCCGAAATGGTTTAGCACACAGACAGGTCCAGAAGCTCCGGAAACCACAACCAGCCAAGGAGAACCAAGCATGGTCCCTTGACAGGGTAGGAGAGCTGTAAGCTATATGGACTAAGGGAAAAAGATATAACAGGTAAGACTAAAATCCTCTTTTCTCTGTTGTCCAATATAGCTTACAGGTAACTCTGGGATGTTCCAACATTTAGTTCCCAGTGGTGGGAAAGAAGACAATGACCAAGCTCTAGTTCCCATGATACCAGAACTCTCACGGACTAGTCAGATCATGAAATAGCCAAATTAAAGTGTCAATGGGACACGAAACAGTAACACAACACACTGAACAACAGCCAACAGGGCTCAACAGTTAAAGATCTCTAGACACAGGAAAGAAAGTCCTAGACAGGTAGAACTGGCTAATTTGCACAACTCATCAGCAGAAGCCTGATTCTTATAGGCCCAGGAAGCCCCAATAGACCTAGAGGCATGAGCTGTGATTCGAAAGGGAGCAGGTTTCTTCCCGAGTTCATAAACCTTGCGAATGGTAGACTTGATCCAAGATGCGATAGTCACCTTGGACACAGCCTTACCAGCCCTAGGACCCTCAAGGATGACAAAAAGCACATCAGTCTGACGGACAGACTCAGTGTGGTGCATGTAGAACATAAGGCAGCGCACCACATCCAACAAGTGGAGATCCCTCTCCTTCTCAGATTTAGAGTCAGGATAAAAGGAAGGCACAACAATCTCCTGACTGATGTGAAACTCAGAGACCACCTTATGAAGAAGTTCCTGGGAGGTACGAATAACCGCCTTACCAGTCTGCAGTTCAGTGACGCTGCGAACAGAGATGATTGCCAAGAGAAAAGCCATCTTTCAAGTCAGAAGACGTAGTGGAATGGTAGCCAAGCACTCAAAGGGAGGCAGCTGCAAGACTCCCAGAACCAGATTAAGGTCCCACTGGGGAGTGGGATGCTTAAAGGCAGGGAAAGTGTGAGTGGCAATACACCTCTGAAAAAAGAGCGCGGATGTCTGAACCTTCAAAGAACTCAGGCTAAGGCCTTTGTTCATACCATCATGTAAAAAAGGGCAGGACAGTCGACAGATCAAACTCTTGAGAGGACAGATCCCGGTCCGCACAAAAGAGTGGAAGATAGACCAAATCCTGTGGTAAGCTTTAGAGGAAACAGGTTTCCCAGCCTGAATCATGGTGGCGACCAGCTCCAGAGAAAATCCTTTCTTCCTCAGGTTAGAGGATTCAATTGCCAAGCCATCAATCCACATCCTCCTTCCACAGGTAACCCTGCAGTAGGAGATCTGATTTGTGTGGAAGCCAAAACTGTTCGCACACAGACAGGTCCAGCAGCTACAGAAACCAAGGTTGCCAGGGCAAGTATGGAGGAACTAGGATGATTGGAGTCTTCTCCATCCTTAGCATCCTCAGAACCCTGGGGAGCAGGGGAGGAGGAGGAAAAATGTAGGCTAGATTAAACTGCCAGTGAATTGACACAGCATCCACTGCAAAAGCCAGAGAGTCCATCCAGGGGGAACAAAATATCGGAAACTTCCTGTTGTGTCTGGTGGCCATCAGGTCAATCCAGGGAAGTCCTTATTACTAAACAATGATGTCGAACACCTCTTGATGAAGCTACCACTCTCCATTATTGTGCATGGTGGCTAAGACGTTTTCTAAGCTAATTTGAACTGCGGAGATGGCAGGCACATTTTCTTCCTCCCAGGTTAAAATAGCCTTGACCTCCAATCAAGCAGCAAGACTTCTGGTGCCGCCTTACTTGTTGATGTAAGCCATGGCCATGGCATTGTCCGACTGGACACGAACTGGACAGCCCTTGAGATGAGACCACCAATACCTCAGAGCATGGAATATATATATATATATATATATATATATATATATATATCTATATATCTATATATATATATATATATATATATATATATATAGGAACTCCAAAAGGAGACCTCTGTGTGGAGGGTCAACAGTGGGACAAGTGGATCATGGTACTCCAAGGGTTGCTCACCTTTTTTTTTGCAGGTCTTCAGCCTTCAGATTACCATTGAGAAAGGGAGCAGCCTCTGTGAGACTCCTCCAGGGGAAAAGACATAGCATGCAAAAGAAAATAATAAAAGAAACTAAAAACTAAGCAGAACTGTTCTCTGTTGCCGCTCTCTACAAGGAGCAAATCTAACTGGAGGGGAATAGCTAGTGGCCAGCTAAGGAAGAGAAGAAGGCTCCACACGCTGCATTCTTTCCAAGAATTGTTCCTGCCTACTTAAAGAGGCTGTCACCCTCCCAGAGTTACCTGGAAGCTATATTGAACGACAGAGAAAAACTTTACATATATCCGCTTGTAGACTATGTCAAGCCAAAAAGTAGGGTTCCATGGACCAAATCTCAGTACTGACAGACGGGAACAAGATTAGAATATCAGACAATACAGCTGAGGTTCTGTGACTGCCGGCGTAGTGCGCATGTGTGGTTGTATTTTGAAGCATCTCATCTGATACAATTACCTGGTAACACTTACCTGGTAGTACTTAGCTGATAAATTTTCCCTAAAAATGTAATCTTAAATTACCAATATCAAACAGCATTCAAGTAATTACAATGCATTGGTAACCTCTAAAATTCAAGAAGTTAAAGTGTTTGTTTGTTAGGGCATTTCTGAACAGCATAGCCGTGGGTCCCAAACACAAACCAGCTAGTTTAGATTATATCACTTAATATATGCTTGCTCAAAAAGAGAATTTTAGTCTTACCTGTTAAATCCTTTTCTCTTAGTCCATACAGGTTACTGGTAACTCTGGGTAGGCGATCCACCCCTTTAAAGCGGAACTAACACCGCTAACAAACGTTGTCTGTATTAATTCCCTATCTGGTGACTAGCTGCTTAGTAGCGCTAGTCGCCAGAATTATTACCTCTCCGTGAAGAAATTTGAAGTGACGGAACGCGGACATCTTGCCCTAGTGACGTCCGCGCGCCTGCTCTGTCAGTCCCTTCCGGAGCCGAATGGCTCCAAGCAACGCCTCCTGCAGCCTTCTGAGACTGACAGCACAGGCGTGCAGACGTCACTAGGGCAAGATGTCCTCGCTCCGCCCTGCCTGTCAGCCGAGGATCACTTCAAATTTCTTCAGAGGTAATAATTCTGGCAACTAGCGCTACTATAGGGAATTAATTCAGACAACTTTTGTTAGCGGTGTTAGTTCCGATTTAAGTAGGCAGGAACAATTCTAGAATTGTATGCAGGGGGTGGAGCCTACCTTCCCTCCTTGGCTGCAGCTAGACAACCAGCTCCAGTAAGATTTGAGACACTAACTATTGACTAGATAGTAAAAAAAGAAGACTCCTGTGAGCATAAACCTGAAGGAACCCCACGGTCTGCCACAGGAGAGCCAAGCATGGTCCCTTGACAGGGTGGGAGACCATTAACCTGTATGGACTAAGTGAAAAGGATTTAACAGGTAAGACTAAAATCCTCTTTCCTCTGTCGTCCAATACAGGTTACTGGTAACTCTGGGATGTCCAACTATTGAATTTCCCAGAGGCGGGAAGTAAGGCAAGGACCAGGCGCAAGGCCCCCAAAGTTACCAGAGCAGATATGATCAGATCAGAGATAGCCCAATAAAACAAATGAAGTGTCAACGGACACTGAACAGGGGTAACAACACCCCAAAACTGTTACAAAGCACACTGAACTTGAGCCAAAAGGGCTCAAAAGTGAAGGAAGCACTAAGAACCGAAGAAGATCCTAGACAGGCAAAACTGCCTCCAGGATTTTCCTCCCAAAGCTGGCGCCAGCCGATGCCAGCACATAAACACGTTAGTGCTTCGGAAAGGTGTTCACAGATGACCAAGTGGCCGCCTTGCACAACGGATCAGTGGAGGCCTGATTCTTGTAAGCCCAAGGGGCCCCAATAGATCTTGTAGAATGAGCGGGGATCCCGAAAGGGAACAGGCCTCTTCATGAGCTTGTAAGCCTTACGAATAGTGGACTTGATCCAAGAAGCAATAGTCACCTTGGATGCAGGTCTTCCTGCCCTGGGACCCTCAGGAATGATGAACAGAGAGTCAGACTGCCTGACAGACTCAGTGCGATGGACATAAAACTTGAGACAACTCATCACATCTAACAAATGGAGATCCCTCTCCTTGTCAGAGGTAGGGTCAGAGCAGAAAGAAGGCACCACAATCTTCTGAGTGATGTGGAACTCCGAAACCACCTTCGGAAGAAACTCCTGAGAAGTGAGAAGCACCGCCCTGTCCTTGTGAAACAACAAAAATGGTGGTTTACAGGACAGAGCATGTAACAACACAGCGAACGGACACGATTGCCAGGAGAAAGGCCATTTTCCATGTCAGTAGGCGTAGAGGAATAGTAGCCAAGGACTCAAAGGGAGGGAGCTGAAGAACACCCAAAACCAAGTTAAGATCCACGGAGAAGCGTGATTCAGGGCGGGTATGAGCAATGCCCTGAAAGAAAACCTTGACATCAGGAAGAATGGCAATGTGCCTCTGAAAGAAAACAGAGACAGCAGAAGTCTGAACCGTAAGGGAACTGAAACTGAGGCCCTTGTCCACGCCGTCCTGCAAAAAGGCCGGCTGACCCCTGCACACCTGGATCACAAACCTCTGGAGTTCCCTGGTGTGAGCCATGACCGCTTCTATGGTGGAGATGAATTTCCCCACCAGAGATGACAGCTTCTTGGCTGGAACTGGATCCTGAGCCAGAACAGCAGAAACTCTGTAGCCGATCTGGTGGGCCACCTCATCCGTGAGAAACACTATGCTCTGCTGAGTGTCGAAGAGAAGGCCCAGGAAGACCAGACACTGGGATGGGACAAGATCCGACTTGTCCATGTTGATGATCCACCTGTGATGGATCCACATGCTGTTGAAGAAGGTCCAAAGAAGGTGCCTTCAGAAGCAGGTCGCCCATGTATGGAGTGACTCTGATGCCGTTCCGATGGAGGACGGACACTAAGGCTCCCAGGACACAATTGAAGACTTGAAGAGCTGTAGTCAGACCAAAGGGAAGAGCTGAAAACTGAAAGTGCCCTTGGTTACAGGCAAATCTGAGATACTGCCGGCTCTCTGGATGAATGGCGATGTGTAGGTACGAGTCCTGAAGATCCAGAGAGGCAATGATTTCCCCGGGGACATATCAGCAATCACTGTCCTTAGGGACTCCTGGTGATAATGAGTCCTGATCACTAAGGAATTGAGATCCTTCAAATCCAAACTGGGACGACAACTGCCGTCCTTCTTGGAGACCACAAAGAGGTTTGAGTAAAAACCCATACCTCTGTCCTGAACTGGAACCAGCTCTAGAACATCCTTGTCCAGAAGGTGTTCTCTGCGCCCTGGGGCATATGAGAAGGAAAAAAAACGAAAAGGAGAAAGAGAGACGAAAGGGATCCTGTATACTTCCGCTACCACCTGTAAAACACATGGGTCCGCCACTGAATCCTCCCAGACGCTGTGGTAGTGACGCAGGTGGCCACACACAGCAGAGTGGGGACCTGGGTTCGGTGAGTCATGCCGAAGGAGGTTTGGAAGCCTTAGGCTTGGAGGAGACCTTGGGCTTCCATTGCTGTTTGGGCTTGGAGGAAGCACACGGAGCTGAGGGAACTGCCTGGTTCACCGGACGTGTCTCAGTCTGAAAGGAACTAAAAAAATGATTATGCTTGAGAGGCGTTTTCTTCCTGGGGACCAAAGGCAGAAGTGTACTTTTACCCCCTGTGGCCAACTAATCAGATCCTTAAGATCTGGCCCAAACAATGACGTGCCTTGAAAATTCAAGGAGAGCAAGGCTTTCTAGGAAGCGGCGTCAGCAGACCAGATCTTGAGCCAAAGAGCTTGTCTGGCAACCACAGACATGGTGGAAACCCTAGCCAACAAACGGATGGCATCAAATAAGGCAGATGAAACATAGTGCTGGGTCTCAGAAATGTTGGCAAGAAGGCGCAAAATATCCGAAGTAGGCGCACCCTGAAGGACAGCCAGGGTGAGCTGTTCAGTCCAGACCACAATGGCCCAGTTAACCCATGCCACAGCAAACGCTAGACGCATGGCGGTACCAGCAGTGGCAAAAATGGACTTGAGGGAAACCTTAAGTTTCTTGTCAGTCCAGTCTTTCAGAGTGGAGGAGTCAGAAACTGGGAAGGCAGCAGACTTAGATAGCCTGGAAATAGGAGCATCCACTTTGGTGGGGGATGAACCCAATGAGCAAGCGCCACCTCAGCTTGGCATATTTCTTGGAAACAGAAGGCTTCCTGTCTGGGGATTTCCACTCATCAGACACAAGGCGATCAAGAGTGGGGTTAGGTGGAAAACAAGTAAGGGGCTTTTTAGGCTCTTGAAACACATCAGAGGGATCTGAAGAAACCTCCTGAACTAAGGGAATGTTTAGGGTAGTGAAGACAGCTCTGATCAGGCCCTCAGCCGAGGGCTCAGGATCGGCCTCAAAGGGGTCCCCAAAAAACTGAGAGGAGCCACAGCAGAGCATACCTCAACATCTGAATCCACTAATAGTTCCTCCTCAGAGGAATCTGATAAGTCAGGTACTCCCTGCTGTTTTGGCAGGGAAGATTTGACTGAAGAGGGGGTCTGCCATGAATGGAAGACCCCCTGTAACTGGGATGGAAAGAGCTGCAATGTAGACCGAAGTTCCCTAGTAGGAGCCTTGAACTATTTCACCCAAACTGGCTCTAATACATGGCTGGAGGTTCCTGGAAGAGTCTCAGGGACATCAGAACATGCTGGGCATAAATGACCTGAGAATTCTCTAGGCAACCCTGAATGACATGAGGAGCAATGTGCAATAGGGGACACAGAGACCCCAGCATCCTTAGTCTTAGGCCTGGCCCCAAGCTCCAACGTATTAGACATTCTCACAGTGTCAAAAATGTTATAGTATAAAGAATCACCCAATTACAGTGTGTAAGATTAAAGTTTCACCCCAGAAATCGCTAAAATACACTTATCTGGCAGGCGAAGGGTTAATCTGCGGAGGAGAGCCTAAGCCCTGCATAGAAAAAGCACAAAATGGCTGCTGCGGCGGGAGCCAATCAGAAACGAGCATGCAAAGCATCGCTCATGGAAAATGTAGTTTGCCTAGAAAAAGTACCCCAACAGTGCCCAAAGCCCCCTGAGCTCCCCAACACACTTGAAACGTGAACCGGATGTAAGAGCAAGGGCAGACAAGTAAAATGAGCCATCTCTGAAGTCGTTGAGTGGTTGCAGAGATATGTCCCAGACTGTGCAGTCCCATAGACGTGAATGGAGAAGTGGTGTCTATGCGGTAAAGTGCACCAAACTTAAATTATGCAAAGTTGAAAAGTAAAAAATAAAAGTACATGAAACATCACAGGAACATGTTAGGAGACCCAGAACACTGAATCCAGTAGGGAAAGTGTCACTAACCCCCCCAAAGATGCAAAACCAGCAGCTAAAAGGTTAAGTTACCACATAAACCTGCTCCAAAACACCCAACAGACATACAGATAAACCCAATGAGTGCAGGAGTGTGCAATAAGAACTCCAAGGAAAAACCCCTGCGCAGAGGGGCACTGTGGGATATGTGGACCTGCAGCACTCAAAGGGTTGCTCACCTTTCCTGCAGATCTTCTGTCTTCAGATTACCATGAAGAAGCCTCAGTGGGCAACTCCTGAGGAAGGAACTTGAACCCAACCCCCCCCCAGGGCTTAAGGTCCACAAAAAGCACCTGGTTACTGAGCTAGCCACATCTAAGGGCAATCCACCTAATGGCGGTATTCCATTTCTATCAGAAAAATAAAAACATTTCTAAACTATAGCAGAACTGTTTTCTTGCCTGTGTCTTCACCAAGGAGCAAATCTTACTGGATGTGGTTGGCTAGCTGCAGCCAAGGAGGGAAGGTAGGCTCCACCCCCTGCATACAATTCTAGAATTGTTTCTGCCTACTTAAAGAGCCGATCACCTACCCCAGAGTTACCAGTAACCTGTATTGTACGGCAGAGAAAAAGTTCTCCTGTTCGATTGCGCCACTGATTCTATATATGCATTTGAAAAAACAGTTAAGGATCAAATTTCAGGGATCTAGAGTTATTTATTTATTTTTTTACAGATACCAGTCTTAAGTATGGTTATATAGCATGCTACTTTATTAGTTAACATTTGCTATCATACAACACAACAAATGTGTTGTCTGTCAGCTATCCCCGGTGCCTTCTGTTATTCACTTTGACACCCGAAATGTTTTCTTTGGATTGGAGTGGCACTAAGGGTTTTAAACCTTTAAGGACCAGATGGATGTGCACAACCCTCTGGTCCTTAAAGGTTACAAGAGAAAACACAAACAAGCTGCAAAGAACAAAACAAGTTATATAGATAGAAATTAGTGATATTGTAACACACAATTTAGTTATACCAACCTTTTCAGATGGAAAGGGTGATTGAAAGATTCTGGGTAGTGAAGACTTGTCTTTATTAAATTTGAGAGCTGTTCTGTTGACGGCCTCACAGGCTCAGCTGTATTTTCGGATCGGATGAATCTTAATAGAACCATTTCTGGTTGATCCTACAATGACAGGTGAAAAGAGGGAACGATTAAATCTGTAGAATTATTTTTTTTTTAATCCTTCAGAGGCTTGGGAGCATGGACAGAGGTGGGACTGCACTTTTTTAGCTATAAAACTGGTCTGGTAAGGAGAAGTATTTGTTGAGATTATATATATATATATATATATATATATGAGCCTTTCCTCGAAACAAAATTGTTAAAAAAATGTTGTATTCCAGTTACCAAGTACTACTGTTCCTATAATTTACTATAGAGTGCTGCGAATTACAAAAGAAAATGCCTTTTGGATATCAGATAGGCACTGCTGCCAAAAGTTTAATAAATATATTTTAGCTGTAATAACTTTTGGTTGAAAAGCAAATCTCCCAGAAAATGGACTTTCCTCATTTTAGTAGGAAATGCCCCATAATATGTATTTTTAATACTTCTTTAAGTTAGGAAGCATTTCCTTTAATAATATTAGGTTATTGGTAAAGACACACAATTATTTGTTATAGATGTGAGAAGAGTGAGAAAATGACCAATTTTGGCAGCAGCCAAGCACATGGCCACAATAAGAAATAACAGACCTTCTCAAAACCATTTTTACTTTAAATATATAATTACACAAGGAAAGCAGGTTTAGTTCATGAACCCTAGAAAAGGGGTGTCCATTTTTTTTCCATTGTGGGCCACAAGATCTTAATACCATGTGTGTGAGGGCCACATTTTTGTATTGATAAAAATGGTGAATTGAGTGAATTGTTGGCTGCTCAAAAGAGGATTTTAGTCTTACCTGTTAAATAATTTTCTCTTAGTCCATACAGGTTACTGGTAACTCTGGGAGGCGATCCAACCCTTTAAGTAGGCAGGAACATTTCTCTAAATCTATGCAGGGGGTGCAGCCTCCCTTCCCTCCTCAGCTGCATCCTAGCCAGCTAGATCCAGAATGATTTGAGACACTAATAACTGACTAGAAAATAGAAGAGAAGAAGACTTCTGTGAGCATGCCCCGAAGGACTCCCACGTATTGCCACAGGAGAGCGAAGTATGGTCCCTTGACAGGGTGGGAGACCAGTAACCTGTATGGATTAAGAGAAAAGGATTTAACAGGTAAGACTAAAATCCTCTTTTCTCTGTCGTCCAATACAGGTTGGTTACTGGTAACTCTGAGATGTCCAACCATTGAGTTCCCCAGAGGCGGGAAGAAGGCAAGGTCCAGGCGCAAGGCCCCCAAAGTCACCAGAACCCCTATGAACCAACTGGTGAAAGAAGCCCAACAAAACTAAAGTGTCAACGAACACTGAACAGGGGAAAAACACCCCAGGAACTGTTACACACCACAATGAACTAGAGTCAACGGGGCTCAACAGCAAGGAAGCACTAAGAACCTGAGAAGAAGATCCTAGACAGGCAAGACTGCCTCCAGGACCTTCCTCCCAAAGCTGGCATCAGCCGAAGCCAGCACATCCACATGGTAATGCTTCGAAAAGGTGTGCACAGAGGACCAAGTGGCCGCCCTGCACAGATGATCAGCAGAAGCTTGATTCTTATAGGCCCAAGAGGCCCCAATAGACCTGGTGGAATGAGCCGTGACCCGAAAGGGAACATGCTTATTCCTCAACTCGTAGGCCCTACGAATAGTAGACTTAATCCATGATGCAATAGTCACTGTGAATGCAGGTCTTATTGCCCTAGGACACTCAGGAATGACGAACAGAGCGTCAGACTTCCTGACAGATTCAGTGCGATGGACATAAAACTTAAGACAATGCACCACATCCAACAAGTGAAGATCTCTTTCCTTGTCAGAGCTGGGGTTAGGGCAGAAAGAAGGCACCACAATCTCCTGATTGATGTGAAACTTGGAGACCACCTTAGGTAAGAACTCTGTAGGAGGTGTGAAAAAGGCTCCGCCACTGATAGGGCCAGAAGCTCCGGATACCAAGACTGACAAGGCCAATTCGGAGCAATCAGATTTACTGGACAATGTTTCACTTTCAATTTCTGTAACACCCTTATCAACATTGGGAGAGGAGGAAAAATGTAGGCCAGAGAGAATGTCCAGGGAATGGACATTGCGTCGGCAGCCAGAGCAAAATGCCGGAACCTTCCCGTTGTGTCTTGTTGCCATCAGATCCACTAGGGGCATCCCCCATCTGAGTTAGGAGTTGAAACACCTTGGGATGTAGCTCCCATTCTCCACTGTCGACTGTGTGACGACTGAGGAAGTCTGCCATGACGTTGTCTACGCCTGGAATGTGCACTGCGGAAATGACAGGAACATGAACCTCTGCCCAGGACAGAATGGCCTTGACCACTAACCAAGCGGAAGAGAAAAGAAAGGGATCTTGTATCCCTCTGAAACTACCTGTAAAACCCATGGGTCCGATACTGAATCCTTCCAAATCCCGCAAAAGAGGCGGAGACGACCACCCACAGCGGGATTCGGACCCTGGTTCGGCGAGTCATGCCGAAGCAGTCTTGGGAGCCTTGGGCTTTGATGCGGCCCTAGGCTTTCATTGCTGCTTGTGCTTGGAGGAGGGATGCGGAGCTGATGGAAATGCCTGGTTCGTCAAACGTGTCTCAGTTTGAAAGGAACAAAAGGACCGGTTACGTTTAAACGGCAACTTCTTAAAGAACAAGTGTACAAGTGTACTCTTACCCCCTGTGGCCTCGCTAATTAGTTCCTTAAGTTCAGACCCAAACAAGGAAGTACCCTGAAAAGGCAAAGAAAGCAAGACTTTCTTGGAAGCAGTTTCAGCAGACCAAATCTTAAGCCAAAGCTCACACCTGGCCACCACAGAGGTAGTAGAGGCCCTTGCCATCATGCGGACGGCATCAAAAGCAGCAGCAGAGACATAGTGTTGCACTTCAGAGAGATTAGCAAGACGACGCAATTTCTCCGAAGTAGGCGTATCCTGACGGACAGCTCTAGTGAGTTGTTCAGTCCAGACTGCAATAGCCCGGTTAACCCACTCAACAAACAGAAGCTGGACACATAGCGGTGCCAATAGAAGCGAAAATGGACTTGATGGAAACGTCAAGTTTCTTGTCAGTCTGATCTTGCAGAGCAGAAGCATCAGAAACAGGTAAGGCAGTAGCTTTAGACAGTCTAGATATGGATGCGTCCACCTTAGGGGGATGAACCCATTTAGCCAGTTCTGTTTCAGAAAAGGGATAAAGTTTAGCAAATTTCATGGACACAGAAGCAGACTTGTCCGGATTTTTCCATGCGTCAGAAACCAAACTGTCAAGAGTTGGATTAGGAGGAAAATAATTAAGGGGCTTTGCAGGCTCCTGAAAAACATCAGAGGGATCAGAAGGGACCTCTCGAACCAAGGGAATGTTGAGTGTGGTCAATACAGCCCTGATCAGGACCTCAGCAGAGGGTTCAGGATCAGCTTCAAAAGGGTCCCCAAGGGACCTAGAAGACTCTAAAATAGTACCATCCTCAACATCTGAATCTTGCAACAATTCTTCCTCAGAAGAATCTGACACATCAGGTGCCCCCTGTGGTTTAAGCAGGGAAGATCTGATAGTAGTGGGGGTCTGCCATAATTGAAGAGCCCCCTGTATCTGGGATGGAAAGAGTTGTAGAGTGGACCTAAGGTCCCTAGTCACAGCCTTAAACTCTTGCACCCAAGCTGGTTCAATAGAATGGCTGGAAGGCCCTGGGTTGCTGTCAGGAACTTCAGAACATGCTGATAAATGACCAGAGAGCTCTCTAGGTAGCCCTGTGTGACAGGAAGAGCAATGCGCAATGGGGGATACGGATACCCCAGCCTCCTTAGTCTTAGGTCTAGCCCCAAGCTCCAGCGGTATAGACATTCTCACAGTGTCAAAATAACCAACTGTACAATAAATAACCCAACTGTAGTGTGTTAGATTAATATTTCACCCCAGAAACGCTAAATATAGACTTATCTGGCACGCAAAGGGTTAATCTGCAGAGGAGAGAAGGAGAGTCCAAGCCCTGCGTAGGATACTCGCTGAGAAAAACTCACAAAATGGCTGCCGCAACGGGAGCCAATCAGAAAAAAGGTGCGAAACAAGCGCTCATGGGAAATGTAGTTTTTCCCAAATAGTACCCCAAAGGAGTACCTGAAGCCCCTCAAGCCCCCCAACACACGAACTATAAACCAGATGACAGAGCAAGGATAGACAAATAAAATGAGCCCACATTGAAGTTGCTGTGTGAAACGGTTGCAGAGATATGTCCCAAACAGTGTTGACCCGTAGAAAGTAAATGGAGCAATTGCGTCTATGCTGTAAAGTGTGCCTTAAAGGCACGGTACACAATTTTAAATAAAAGTTAAAATATGAGTTAAAACCATGAAAAACATACAGGGAACATGTGTGCATACTAAGAAAACACTAACCCATTAGGGAAAGTATCAGAAAACCCCACAAAACAAGTACCCAAGATTTCCCCCCTCAGGGCTTAAGGTCCACCAAAAAGCACCTGGATACTGAGCTAGCCACATTGAAGGGCATTTGTCAGTCATGGTAACCCGCCTAATGATGGTATTCCATATCTGACAGAAAAATAAAAAAGAAACTAAAACTAACAACAAATGTTCTCCACCTGGTGTTGTCACACCCAGGAACAAATCATTCTAGAGCTAGCTGGCTAGGATGCAGCCGAGGAGGGAAGGGAGGCTCCACCCCCTGCATACATTTAGAGAAATGTTCCTGCCTACTTAAAAGGAAGGATCGCCTCCCAGAGTTACCAGTAACCTGTATTGGACGACAGAGAAAGTGGATTTCTCCGGCATCCTTTGGGGAACTCAGGAACCATGGGGATATGCCAAAAACACTCACCAAGATTCCAGGAAGGGAAAGAGAAAAATACCTCAGAGCACAGACCAGGTTCAATGATAAAGAACTAGTACAACATGAAACTCATTTGTAAACCAAAGAAACACGGAACTTGTCCAACAGAAATCAGGAACACCACCTATCATCTTCAGCTAGAAGTCAGCACATTATCATGGTAGTGCTTGAAATATGTGTGATGGGAGGACCACATCATCACCTTACACAAATGCTCTGCAAAGACCCAAGATGTGTGCATCGACCCGGTGGAATGCACAGTAACCCGATAAAGACAGTCTTCTCTCTGAGAAAGTACACCTGATGAATGGTTAACTTCATTCAAGAGGCCCACTGTTACCTTAGACACAGCCAGGCCTACATGCAGACACTCACGGATGACAAACAGGGAGTCAATATCCAGAAGGGCAGTGAGTGTTAAACATAGTACTTCAAGCACCTAAACACATTCAAGAGGTGAAGTTCCTGTTCCCGTCTATTAGATGGAGCTGGACAGTGAGAAACAAGAACAGTTTCCTGGTTGATGGGAATATCAGAAAACAACAGGGGTCCTCAGCATCACCCTGTCAGCATGAAATGCCAAAAGAGTGATATTTACAAAACAAAGCATGCAGTTAAGCAAACAGCTAAAATGAGGAGACAGCAAAAACAAAAATGTGGCCTTGAGCATCAGGAGATGCAGGGAAAACAAAGACAAAGGCTCAAAAACTTGCTTTCTGAAACAATCCTAGCCCCAGGTTCAAATCCCAAGGATGACTGAGATCCCGAACTGGGCATGAACTACCCCATGGATGAAAGTTTACACATCAGGCAATATGCCTCTGGAAAATGACAAAAAAAAACACTAAAATCTGCACCTTAACCCTTATGAGTGCCAGCAGGGTAAACAATGCATTGTTTTGTGCTGCATACCCTCCTGGCACTCAAAAGGTTAACAGAACTAAGACCAAATCCTTTCTGAAAAAAAGCCCTGAAGAAAGCCCAAGAAAACCATAAGATGAAAAGGTCACGGCTGCAATATCTGTTCCTCACACCACTAGTAGAACAGTGACCATACTCTGTAATATGCCC
This sequence comes from Rhinophrynus dorsalis, assembly GCA_037306005.1. Lineage (NCBI taxonomy): Eukaryota > Metazoa > Chordata > Amphibia > Anura > Rhinophrynidae > Rhinophrynus > Rhinophrynus dorsalis. Next base: position 135,195,842 of record CM074723.1, on the reverse strand, counting down.
TGGAGGAAAGCAATGAAAATCATAAAACCTATTTCCTCAAGATGCTGGCCTCAAGATCCAGGTAATCAAAACCAATTTCTTCACAAGTGGATCGTAGAGCAGATACTGAGATAAGAGGTCCAGACTCAAAGGGAGACAAAATGGCTCCACCACAGGCACATTGTGAACATCTGTAAACCAGGCCAGAAAGTGCCAGAATGGTGCAACTAGAATGAGGAGGGAGCACTCCATTCTGATTTTCTTAAAAACTCTGGGAATCTATGGAACACATACACAAGAGGAAAGCACCATAGAATGACCATGTCATAGACCTAAGTAACCTTGCAGATTAACCTGGAAGCCACTAGGTCCACTACAAAGATGAACTATGGAATGCTCTGATTTACCTCCCAGTTGCCAGGATCCAGATGATGGTGACTGAGGAAAGTCTGTCACAATGTTGACTACTACCAGAATGTGAACAGTGGAGAAAGCTGGAACATGAGCCCCTGCTCATGTGAAAACCATTCAAACCTCGGACTATGTGGCCGCACTTCTGGTCCCTTCCGGGTGTTTGAGGCTAGACACCACTGTCCCATTGTCGGACCTGATCTGCCCCGGGGATCCCTAAAGGGACTGAGTCCAATGAGCTAGGAGGATCACCCAGAACACTGATTAAAGAAGAGCACTCTGCCTCGGTCTAAGGACCCTCTGGGGTCAGGTGACCCAGTGTTGCACCTTAGCCTGTCAGGCTGGTGTCCATCTTAATTATGATCCAAAGATGATGGTGCTGAAGCCACCAAGGAATATCCGCTTTGGTGCTGATGGACAGAGACATGACGCGAGAAAGGCATAGTATTACTATGAGGCGTCTTTGGGTTTCAGAAGGCAAATCATCTGAGGCATTGCTTGTGTTCTCTACTGCTTTCATATTACATCGCTGGATACCTGAGAGGATACCCATGAAGGGATGAGATCGGTGTGGAGAAGTGTGTCTATGCGAAGAAGTAGAGGCGAGTGGGAAAGGACTTTGATGTGTATCGACGGCTACAAGTCTGGACTCGATCTACAGGGATAGTGCAGGGGAAGATGTCCTGTTGTTTCTATGTTTTATATTTGGCTATACTTGTGAGTGCATTTCTAAATAATATATAATCTTTTAGGAGATGATACTGTCCCATGTGTGTTTTTATTTTTTATCTTTTTGAGGAAATATATCATTGGGGAAATATTGTTTGAAGGCACATATTCAAGAGGAGTAATAAGTGAGTGGCCAATTGGCACACATTTGGAATATATTACGGATTGAATTGATATATTACAGTATGTATTGTTTTTCTTCTTTATTTTTCATGTTTATATGGATGATCTTCACTAAATTTCAAGTCTAAGTATCGAGCCATACTTAAATTGTTTTTTGTTTTATTCAAATGGACATAAGGATGCAATGACAGCACACAAGGACCCCATCTTGAATCACTTGAGCAGGCAAGAAATGGTTGAAGCCCTTCAAGTCCAAAGTCCAGAATAGAATGACATCCTATGTCTTTCTTGGGGAATAAAAAAAATTGGAGTAGTAGAAACCTGTGAATCTTTTCAGACGAGGAACTGGTATTAACACCTTTATGTCCTGCAGTGATCATGTCACCCCATCTAAAAACTGGCAGCTTCGCTCAGGATTGAGAGGCAATGGACAAGAAGAAACAATTTGGAGGAAAATTACCCACAAAACTCAACAGCCCTCCATGGAAAAAGCCCATGCTCCGTGGAAAAAATGAGTTCCTTGCCTTCCCAAGCCTGCTTGGGCTTTAGGGTGGGAAATGCTTGGGTCACGGAGGAAAGGGTGTGGTAACGAAAATCATATGTCTTCTGAGGGGAAGAGGAATGTTTAGCAGTAACCTGAGAAAACTCTTGCCTCCAGTGACATGACTGATAACCTTGTCCAATTACAGGCCAAACAACTGTTTGCTCACATCGGGAAGAGAAACCAAGGATTTCTTGGGTGACTGGTCAGCTGACCAAGTCACAAAGTGTGACACAGCCATTGAGAAAGCTTAGCAATGTCAAAGGCCTCTTCAGTAAGGTAAGAATTAGATTCAAGGATCATAGATAAAAGGACCACCAGGACCTCTTTGGGTGTGTCTTAGTGGATGGCATCCAAAAGCTGATACCTTCAGATGGCCATAGGCACAGTGAACAATGAAATAGTGAAAGTAGGGCACATGGCAGCACCCCTAAGCAACAAAATTTGGGGTAGTTGCACATGACTACCTGACTGTAGTAAAAGTAAAGAAAAAAAGGGATAAAAGTACTTGAATAATTAAAAAATGTACTTTTCTTAGTACAAGGGGTTAAAGTGGAAAGCAAGATGAAGTAATCCACTTGAACACAGAGAAGAAAGGGCTGCTAGAAAACTTAGGTTCCTAGTAACAAATATGATGTGGTGCTGCTTAATCTACCAAATGGCCTCCCCAGAGAACTGGGAGGGGGACTCCTCGGAGAATCAGAACTAATTGGAGTTGGTTACAAGGCCCATAAACCACTTTTTCGGACTCTGAAAATAGAGAGGCAAGAAAAGTCCCACAGTACAATTCTAATGCTCCAAGCAATATGGCTGCACGTGCTTGTTCTTAAAGACACTGACACACAAAATAAAGGACCACAAAAAAGTTAATTTGGTTGATGCAAATCATTAAAGTGTCAAATGATCACTGCCATCAAGAAACAGCACCTGAAAAACAGCTTGTTTATCCTTCGTAATCACTATTGTACCTTTCTATCTTTGGCCATAGCGAGTATACAAAAAGATTATAGTAACAAGGGCATCAATACATTAGCTCTTAATTTATACAAGTATAATGAGTCAACTCTGTGATAAAGAAAACATGACAACTTACACGAGACCAGCAGTAGCATTTTGATGAGTCATGAAATTTATTTTTAAAGATACTCTGCTAGAATGATTTGCATTGCAATGGGTCATGAACACTATTAACTTCCCAAGATTAAAAACAAACAAACAGGAAATTTAATATCTACCTGGTTTTGAGGAAAAGAGAGAGCTTCTGTTCCAACTGTCTGAAGGGACACATGATGCTGGCCTTCCAGAATAAGCTGCTTATTATCTTCAATAACATAAGCCTACAAAGTGCAAATATGATGTAATTAAACTATTAATTGCATAGTTATGCAATAAAAATCAACGGAAAAATGAAGGATTTTTGTTACACATGGTGAAGCTGGTTAGTCCAGAATTACCCCCACTATTTGCATAGGGCCCTATGATTATCTAGGATTACCATCCGTAAGTGAAATATGTTCAAAATGTCAGTTGTACATAAGACAAGACTAAAATTAAACATGGATAATGAGTTACCAGTGGTATTAACCCTTTAAGGACAACAGGTGCACAATGTATTACAAAGCAATGCGGTGCATACCTCTCTGGTCCAAAAGGGTTAAACTACATAGAAACATTTCACTTACCTTCCATAGTATGATCATATTTAGATTCACTTCACTGCACTTCTGTACCAATCTGACAGCCTCATCAGGTGTTGTCTTTCCAGAACCATCATTATTCAGCATCTGATTTTTCTTAAGCTGGGGAATTAAGCAGGTTCGGAAAAAAAAGTCTGCGCATGGTGTGGTAGAACTTACAATCTTAAAATGGGGGGAGAGAAAGACACATTAGAGAAAGTTTACAGATCATGTTCAAGCACTTTTAATTAAAACTTGCTTTGCAAATAAATAATCCTATATTATAATTTGGTAAGGATGTTTGTCAGAAGCTGTCATGCGCAGTAGAGACGGCTGCACGTATTGCAGTCATGTGCAGTACAGACTGCCTGCGCCACGGCTGATACAGAGCGGGGCACTCCGAATTCAGACCGGAGACCTCTCCGCTGGTCCCAGGAAGGTGTGCGGAGAGGACTCTGGTCTGATTTCGGAGCCACCCGCTCCGTATCAGCTGCGGAGCAGGCATTCTGTACTGCGTCTGACTGCAGCGTCGCCAGTGTTGGCCCGTGTATACAGGCTTTAAAACTAGTAATTAATAATGAGACAATTTGCGTACCTGTTCACCTCCAAAAACAATGTCACCAAATATATATCTTTCTGTTGATGATGAAGCATCTGAAGCTATACAAAAAACATGAAAATAAGAGCAGATCAGTGAGAGGCTAATAGATTCATCTTGATGGCCACGTATCTGGCACTCAAGCACCTTATAATGGCTGCGAATCATAGTTAAAATTTTAAATAAGAGTTAAAAAGGTACATTAACTCTACAGATGCTAGAGTCCTCAAAATCACCTCTTCACAATGGAGGCCTTTCAAGCACAGAAGGAATTAAGGGGTAACAGTACTTGTAAAGGGGATATGATTTGGTGCAAAAGAAAGAGGTTGTGTGCTTTTAGTGGTGACAATAGGGTGTGTGTGATGTAATAGAGGGAAATTATCTACTCCTAGACTACTACAGAAGACTGGGGACTGTAGAAAAAACCTCAGAGGGCCACATGAGGTCCCCATATTACCTACCACTGGTTTAGATATACAAGTTTAAAACTTGAACAATCTACATGTTGAACACAAGTTGCATGGGTTTGCAATACATTGGGTACCTCTCTAACATTTACATAAAAGTATGCAATTATTATACATCACATAAACAGAAATATGGAACATGTTAGCTTTAAAAAAAAATACAAAATATTTACTGGGAATTACACCAAATGAAAACAGATACAGAACACGTTAGCTTTATAAACTATTAAAATTATGTATAAACATATATAAACCTTACCTATGGAGGATTTGCATCTTACAGCCTTGAAACACATTTTGGCCCTCTCTCTGCTGGTTAGTTTAGTATCTAAAAGGAAGATACACACAGATTACAACAAATTAAAAAGTCTTGTAAATTAATTCAGATAGGAAAGAAACAACCAGAAGTGAGTAACATTAAATTGTATTGCACAAGCTGGATTAATACATAATATTTAGCTGATAAACAGATGTTTCATTTTGAAAAATGTTTTCCTGTTAAAAAATGGAAAGTATATTCTGAGATGCACCATTTTCTTTGCAACATTGAAACTAATCCTTATCAATTTATTCCTCCCATCTGGTGGAAAGTGATAGGTTTGAGCAACCTAAGAAGCTGGACAGAGATAATTTTCTCACCAAGTCAGAACATGGCTCCGCTGATGTAAACTTCTCCAACTACTAAATCAATAAATACTAAACTATTAACCTGTTTTTGAAAACAAAAATCACAATGTCTAGGGAGTTTACATGGATACATTTAATAAGACTAAAACTTACTTAGGAAACAGGTTAATTTTAAGCCATCTCACTTCTAGAAAATATCGCAATTTGCCTAAAGTGATATTAGCTAGCGAGAATGGTCTATGAACAACACACAATTTGTTGTCACAGTAAGGATCTTGAATATATCCCTCTGAGTGCCAGAGGGGTATCCAACACATTCCTCTTCAATGCATGTGGTACCTCCCTGGCACTCAATGGTAGGACAATAATTATTTTTAGTTGCAGATGCAATAGAGAATTTGTATACCAATGACAGCCAGGATTAAAAACGAGAATCACCTTAAAGGGGATGTATAACCCACATTTTGTTTACCATTTTTTTCTTTATAAGCACTTTCAAAGATATAATATATTCTGTGCTGTGCACTTCCGCATAATGTGCGCAGCACAGCTCTTCTTCTCCTCTCACCTCCCTCCCAGCTGCCCCAGTTGCAACCTCAGTATAACGCTAACCGGAACCTGATAGAACGACAGAAGCTATTCACAGTGCACTGAAGGGAAATGTGAACACACTCCCTGTGGCAGCTGGGACGGAGGTGGGAGGAGATTAGGCAGTCAAGAAGAGCTTTGACGAAGAATCAGCATGTTACATTATGCTGATAAGCAAAGCTTCAACAAGCAATATCTTATATATAGTAATACTTACATTAAAAAAAAAACAAAAAAATAAACTCTTTCCTATTACTACATTATTAACAAAAGCTATGGTAAAAAAAGTTATAAGGTAATAATCCCCTTTAAAACAAGCATTTTTTAAAACATGTCCCAAGAGACATTGAAAGTATAATGCAGCATGCCACAAGGAAGGTGCCTTTCTCAGATAGTACCAACTGTGCATATGTCTCCTCCCCTTCCCTTACTTCATGGATTCAGTCTGAATAAGCTCTTAGCATACATCTTTTAAGTTTTCTTTCTATGCTTGTGATAACTGGAAGTGCGAGAGACACACAAACACATCGACAAGGTGCTCTCCAGCAGCACCGTGATCACGCTAGTTAGGCAGAAATACTTCATTTGAACGGTCTACAATGTATGCCTGGTTTACAAGCACACGTTGTAGACCAGTCAAATGAAGTTTTTCTGCCTAACTAGCGTGATCACGGTGCTGCTGAAGAGCGCAGGACAATCTGCTGAACGGGATCTCCTTCGCTAACTCGGAAAGCTGACGTACGTGCAAGGGGAGGGAAAGGGGAACTCTGACAGCTTCTATCTCTCAAACCATAGAGGTTTGAGAAATAGAACTTGGTGCAAGTCATTTAGTTTTTTAATACCTATATAATTAAATATACTTGTTTCGAAGTATTACTATCCCTTTAAAGTCTTGGATTTGCCATTCCTTGGATTTGCCATGCCTTGCCATTCCAAGACATTTAAATGTTTCCCCTTAAACCACTTGATTGTTGCTTTAGCAGTATGCTTAGGGTCATTGTCCTGACCTGTTTGGAATGCTCCGTTTTCTTCATGGTGCCGCTTGCTTGGTGGTGTTGCAGACTCTGGGGCCTTTCAGAACAGGTGTGTATATATATATATATATATATATATATATATATATATATATATACTGAGATCATGTGGACTATTTAACAAATTATGTGACTTTTGAAGGTAATCGGTTGCACCAGAGCTTATTTAGCGGCTTTACAGAAAAGGGGGTGAATACATATACATGTACCACTTTTCCATTTTTTATTTAGAATTTTTTAAAACAAGTTATTTTCTTCATTTCACCAATTTGGACTATTTTGTGTATGTCCATTACATGAAATACAAGTTAAAATCCATTTTAATTCCAGGTTGTAATGCATCAAAATACGAAAAATGCCAAGGGGGTGAATACTTTTGAAAGGCACTGTATATGTCACTATTAAAGATTCAATTGAAAAAACAATCGACCAACCAACAAAACACTAAAGGATTTCTGGGCATATTTTCTCTGCCATGTATGTTTCTCATGATGTATCACTATTAAAACAACAGAGTAAAAATATGTAAAGCAATCAAACAGAGCAAAATATATAAAGCAATGAAGCATGGGGAGGGTGTTGGGGGTTCATAATGCAGCAGCAAAGATGTTAAGAAAGAAACTGCATAAGCATACTGGATGCTCTCTCATACTACACTAAAGATCCAAGGGGATGAGAAATAAGGACCATTCCTACTATGCTGCTCCTAGTGCAGCATACCTAGCTGAAATCCCGGCTATCTGGGGAAGAAACTGGGATTTTTGTGTATTTACCAATACATACTTTTCTCTTACTCCTTGTAGAACACAGGGGTCCTGGGGTTAAGTAGCTATCACTAGGTGGCAGGGCATATGCAAACTAGAGCTCTCTGGAAGAGAACCCCACTCACTTCCACTTAACATCACCCAGTGGCGACCTTCAGTGTTACCTATAGCAAAGATGCATGAAAACAGAAGTATGGCAGGGAGTCTGTCACTGCGCCAGAGAATCCAAAGGACACCCCTGGCCGAAGGGATGCTCTATGTTCCACAAGGACTAAGAGAAAAGGACTCATCAGTAAGTACACAAAAATCCCATTTTCTCTTTTGCCCATTGTGGAACACAGGAACCATGGGGATATATTAAAGCTATATCAACCATAATTCAAGGAGTGGGAGAAAAGAGGCAAACCAGATGCAACCATGAACCTCATGTATTAAAAGACACTGCTAGACAAAAACTAAGTAACAGCAGAGAAGTTACTAGAAATGAAGGAATAAAGGCACCTACACAGGCATTACTGCCTGAAGAACCTTTGTTCCAAGATTGGCCTCAGCCAACACCAGCACACTGATACTGAAATATTTAGCGAATAGGTGATGGAACGACCGCTTCCTTGTCCAAGTGCTCCACAATAAGGACACAGGTCTGCCGAATGGTCACTGTGACCAGAGAGGCCACTGTCACCTTAGATAGCATTTGGCCAGCATACGGGCCATCGGGAATAAAAAAAAATAATAAAAAAAAAAGTCTCAGAAATGTAAAAAAAAGTTCAGTATGACGAATGTAGTATTTAGGATACCTAACTAGATCCAGACAACGAAGGTTCTGTTCTAACTATTAGATGGAGCAGAACAAAGAAAAGGATGTACAAATCTGATTAATATGAGAACAAGAAACCATCATGGGAAGAAACCCAAAACATGTAAGCAGAACCAACTTACTTGTGTGAAAATCAGAAGCAGGGCTCTACAAGGCAAAACCTGTAGTTCGGCCACTTGCTGGACAGTATTTCTAGAAGGATGCCTCTGTAGCACTCCAAAGACCAGATTTAGAATCCATGAAGGTGTAGGATTTCTTAAGATGGGGTAGTCATGTGCCACCCCTTGCACAAAAGTCTGAACAACCGGCAACACAGCTAAACTCTTTTGAAAAAGAAATGAAAAGGCCGAGATCTGGACCATGATAATACTAAGACTAAGTCCCTATTGAAGGTAGTCCTGGAGAAAGGCCTAAACTAACAGAAGATATAAAGGATGCAGTAGAGAGTCATGTTCCTTAGACCATTTGAAGAATAATTATGAAAAGCCTTGGAAGAAACCAGCTTTCAGGCATTCAGCATGGTCGTGATGAATGACTCAGAGAAAACCTTCCTCCCCAGGATATTTGTTTCAAAAGCCATGCCATCAAAGTCAGCCTCTCTACGTCTGGATGACCCAGTGAGTCCTAAGACAAGAGGTCCAGAAAAAAAAGCCACACTCGGGGAATAAGAGGAGGAGAAAACACCTATGAGAAGAATAGTACCCCATAACCACAATACAACAGTTGAAAAAAGGTAAAGAAAGGCATACACCTGGATAGAACAAATCTCCTATCTGATGACATCCATTCCTCTAAGATACCCTTATCAAGAGAGAGAGAAGAGGGGAAGAAAATAGTAACCCCTTCTACACTATTTAAAGATGTACAGTATGCAAATTCTAAAGGGGGTTTCAGATCTGGATAATCTCTGCTACCACACAAATCAAACACCTTCATGACTCCCGGGATCCTCCTCAAGGGGATCCTCTGGGAAGACAGAAGAATCAGCCAAGGTTTCCTCACCTGACTCATCTTCCTTTAGTGGGGAATCCTCCTCAGAAAGCATATTATCCCATCCCACCAGAGGACAGAGCCTCTTTCTGGCAGGGAACAGTTGAAATCTGATAACTTATAGAAATTGGAATGGCAGTACAGAGTAGAGGCCACTGCAGAAAAATGTGAGCTAGTTCTGGTGGTCTGGAGCTTCGCTATATCCCCTCTTGATGCTCACATGGTACATAACCCACCCAAAAGACTGACCCAGATAGAGAGGGAAGGCAGAAAAGTAAAGGGAACTCTTATATGCCAACTGAGATGGCTAATGGTCCCCATGAGACAATCTGGCCATCTTTGGAGAAAGCTTGTTAAGAGGGACCTCCTAGTGTGCTCTATGAAGGATACGATCTGTAAGACATCAGATATCCTTCATTAAATTAATTTAAGTTTACCTCTACATGAATGGAAAGGAGAGGAAATTTGCTTCTTTCCTTTCTTCAAAGCCTGAGATACAGTAGTCTAAAAACAGAGCTGGCATTGTGGCTTTCCAGCCACTTGTGCTGCATGCTGCTAATCTTGGGGTTTCCATTGAAGAAAAGGAAGCCTTGCACAAAATTATGCCAGTTCTGTGGTCTGTGGCCCTGTGGCCCAACCGGAGAGCCAAGATATTAGTTACTAGCAGCCAGAGCTGCACAGTAATGCTAGCAGAAGCGAACGCCAAGCCTTAAAAACCACAGAGGCTTAATAACTCTTGATATGCCCATTGTCCTAAAACTTGTCCCTCAAGTATAAAAGGACAAACAGTAGGTGTGAAAAGTCAGAAAAATAAAGAAAATAAATTTAAGAAAATGACAGAATAAAAAAGACCTCTGATTGTGGCCAACAAAGAAACTGACAGGGACAGGGCACACTCAAAAATCCTGGTGCTTTCGTACCTTCTGACTCATTTGGAAATTGGGCAAGAGATTGACCTCCCAAGGGATTGGCCATCTACTTTGCAGACAGAACAGAATACAGGTCAAAGTAAAATAGTCTGCATCCAGTTCTGCTCTGCATGAAAGAGGTAATACAGGAATATAGAACCAGCCACACGGGAAGGGTGGGGGGGGGGGGGAAGGAAACATCCCATGAGTGAGAAAAGAAATATAAAATAAAAAAAATATCTTTAAGTGAAGACTCAGCCCTGCAGCACTCCTGAAAGGCAGGACAATAAAACTAAAGGCTGATGCTGGGTGGAGGTTAAATGTAGATGGAAGAAAGTATCCTCCAGAGAGCTCTAGTTTGGAAGTGCCCTACCTCTTAGTGGTAGGTACTTATCATCATTGGTCCTGTTTTCCACAAAGGAAGAAAGACAAACTTAATATAATACTGTTTTAAAAGACCCTTCGGATACCTCTGAGAACATTCACTCATTCAGCACAAACAGAATTACTAAAAATCTTCAAGTACCTATAGTCTTTGAACCCATCCTACTGATGGCACACAATTACTGAAGCGTGCCATTAGTTGTGGTCAACAGGAAACCAAATCAAATAAATAGAAAGAAGGGCTGATCAATAACAGGTTTTAGTACTTACACTCAAATGCATAGGTTGGTGGTAAGTCTTCAGATTTACCTCACATAAACAGAGGTGGATTAATCAGGGGCTTTGCCATTCTAAAGGATCTATCACACAAACAGAACCACATTCAAGTAGTCTGGACAATCCCATGGAACCTCCATGGTGTCTTAGCATTGTTGTACAAGAGATGGTTGTAACAAAGGATATCAGTCCTAGCTTTTATACTTTTTCCTGGGATCTAGAGAAATCCACATGATCCGCTCTCCAGTGCTCAATTAAGTCATAGCTTATTAAAAATACATAGTCAAAAAGAAAATAGTCAAGATTTTACCAATGATCATAAAAGGAACAGTTTATTCAGCATTAACACATACCAGTGTTAAACTTGCAAAAAAATAAAAAAATAATAGTATCAGGAATTTTTTTTTTTCAGCTGACAGCTGTTTTCTATTGTCTTTATACACTTTTGTCAAGGCAATAATGAAGAGACAGAAGCATTGCTTCAGGTTATTCCTAGACCACAAAAAACAGCTGTTGGCTAAACGACTTTTCCTGTTATTAGTCTGTTTTTTTTGCAAGTCGAACCCTGGTATGTGTTAACGCTCAATAAATAACAACTCTACAGCATGCTGGGGAGCACCAGATATGTCTTAATTAAATTTTAATTGTGTTTAAATGAAGATATCCAGAAATCCTGAACTGCTGGAGGATGGGGGGAGAAGATGATTTAAGTTAATCATCTCTAATAGAGGGGTCTTGAACTGAATCCCTACAACTTGCAGAGATAGTACATGTATTAAGGATGGATAATTTTACACAGGTGCTGCACATACTAGCCTATCACCTGCTGCACAAAGTCAGGGATGTCTCAATATATCTGAACTGTACTTGCCCTTTAGGTATACAGTTTGAGAGCCCTGTTGTAACATATGAGAAGTCAAATGAAGGGGTAGTCAGATGCTGGACCTCCGACTACTGCAGACTACAACTCCCATTATCCCCAATTCTGGCTGGTTGGAGACAACGGGAATTGTAGACCAACAGCTCAAAGGAAAAAAAATTGACTATCCCTGTTTCAACGCATCCGCTCCACAGAACAAAGGAACTTGGAAAGCTCTTTCTGAACCCATGCCTCTTTCCTCAGTGCACATTCCAAGGAGGTTGACAAGACCGAAATAAGCCACATACCTTTGTCTTCTGTAGGATTCACAGATTTTTGGAGTTTCCAGTTCTTACTGCTACTTGATACTTGCACTATATGGAATTCTTTTATACCCGTTTCATTCTAAAATTAAATGAAGCTTCATTAATTCACATCTGAAAATATCATTCACGCAAAAAGAAATGAACAAACATAAATCCACAACTGCGTGTAAAAATTTAGCCAAAAGTGAAGCAAAACTTTTTTTTTTAAACAGAATTAAACCCTGAGATCAAGGGTGGTCAACATGAAGCCCTCCAGCTAATGCCAGACAATTACTCCCATCATCCCAATGGATGGTGGGGGATGATAGGCGCTGCAGTCTAGCAACAGCTGGAGGGCTTTACATTGCCAATCTCTGACTTGGAAGAGAGAAGGATAATAAAAAAATAAATAATAGTTATAATAATTGTTTTGAAATACTGTTGAAGACACATCCAAGAAGTTAAAATTGACTTGGACATTACAATATAATATATTATATAGCAATGTTTTGTCCAGAACTTCTCCGCTCATGTCTTTATACATATGCCTCAAAGATGGCTAGCATGGTCACAGGAGAGCTTCCTTAATTTGTGACAGTGGAACTTTGTCTTGCTGCTGTGAAGCGAGGGAGATCTAGTTTGAGATAATGATAAATCCCCCACTCACTAATATCATCTTGCTTACAATAAGTGTCTTTGAATTGAGTAAGAATACACAAACTGACACATTAAAGTCATGGGACAAATTGTAGATAAAATCTATCGCATGTACCAGGTCGTAGTTTATGCTACTTATTTTCAATGTAATGTTACCATATGCCAGTTTTCTATTTATAGATGATCTGGGCACTTTAGCTTCTGGAGTCCTATAAGTGAATAGTCACCAGCAAAATGAGGAGTGGTTGTAAACATCCCGTACCTCTGCAGTACTAGTCACGAGTTTGGAGATATTCCATTTCAGTTAAAGGTCAGTAACAATTGATTTTTTGTCTGTCTGCTGATAAATAATTTCTCTTAGTCCATGTGTAACACTGGAACCATCAGGTAAAGTAAACTCCTGCAGGAGGGCAGGGTACTTGCCTTAAAAAGGCGCTCAGAGGTGGAGACCTCTTCCCTGTTCATTTTATTCACACCAGTCTAATTTGGTCTAATCCAGTTTTAACGTATAGCAAAGATCAAAGGAAATGGACGTGAAGCAGGAAAGGTAATCCGTAAACTAGAGAACCCAAGAGGACCCCCTTGCCCGGGACTTAAATCAGCTGTTTTTACTCTGGAAGGAAAGTCCTGTGTTTCAGAAATGACACAAAAAGAAAAAAGGAGGTGCTCCTGGTGTAATAAATCCTTAATCTTGATGATAACTATCATCAACAGTACAGGAATATTACCCACAAGAAAGGTGGCTAGAAAACGCTTGTTAAACAGCTATTAAGGCTTCTTAGATCTCAGGAAGATCGCAATAAATAGTTAATTTGCATAATAAAAGATCTCATTGGCTGTAAATCTGCTACTCTCCATACATTTAAATCAATGAAGAAAACCAGATATAAAAGAGAAACAAACAGGTGACCGCCTTTATGTGTTTAGCCATTGCTTGATAAAGCGCTTGAGATGCTGTGAAACACATAGCAATGCTTTAAAATTATTTATTGTAACAGTTTCATAAAATACTTTATATCCAGTTCACACTGGGAGAACATCACCATTCATTTATTGTACCAGATAACAAGTGCGTTATCTGAGCAGAGATGTTGGTGAGGTATAAACCCACTTCAACCACCAGACCACGTAAGTTCAATCCTAATATATTTTTAGATTGATATTGTTTTATAACGCATTATCGGGCCCCTCATTTTTGCGTTTCTCTTTTATATTTGTGTTCCAGTAAACAAATATCCCCTTCATTCTCTTTCGTTCTGTGTGTAACATATGAACCATGGGATATAACAATGTATTCACCAAGATTCCAGGGAGTGAAAGAGGAAAAAACTCTCAAAATACAAACCAATTTTAACATATATGAACTGAACAGGAACCTTAGGTTTCACCTGTCACCTACGCAGCTAATTAGGGAACAGAAACTAAAAGCTTACTGAGAAAGAAAAATAAGGAGGACAGCTAAACAGACTCAACAACCTGTAGGACTTTCTGACCAAAACTAGCTTCAGTCAAAGCCAGCATACAGATATAGTAGTGTTTGACAAATGTGTGAAAAAGTTGATGCCTTACACAGCTGTTCCACAGAGGCCTGGTTCTTGTAATTCTAACAGGCATTCACCAACTTGAAATGAACTGCAACCCAAAAGGGCCCTGGCTTCTTGAGAAAATAAGCCTGGAGAATAATAGCCATAACCCAAGAAGCTACCATCTTAGATGCAGCATGGCCTGCACGAGGGCCCTCATGAACAACAAAAAGCAAATCAAGCCTTGAAAGCCAGTTTCTCCACCTCTGGATGACACAGTGGACTCAGAGTCATGAACTCTGACATGTATACAGTGAAAAGAACTGAAAACCAGGCCCGGTATATGGAACAGAACTGAGGAACCTTGCGGTTCAACCAAGAGGTCATTAGGTCCCTTATAGGAAAACCCTAGAGACAAATTATTGAATCAAAAACCATCTGGTTGAGCTCCCAATTCCTAGGATCCAGTAGCTGACAACTTAGAAAGTCTGCCTCAAAATTGTCTACCTCTGTGATATGAACAGAGGAGACAACCATGTTGTGAGCCTTTGCTTTTGCAAGGATCAGCCTAACTTCAGACCACAAAACCGCACTTCTGGTCTCTCCCTGGCTGTTGATGTAGTTTACAGCAGTATCCTATCAAAATGTCACCCTCAATTTGCCAGCCAACCCTGGGGCAAATTAAATATTTTGCCAGGTTGAAAATGGTGACATAAGAATCTCGCAGGTCTTTATTTTGCTAGCATGACAAGGGCGACATGCCAAAAAAAGCAGGGAAAAGTCGATGGGGCGAATGAGCTTAACATGCAGTTTGCAGAACAGCAAGTGTGATTGTGATGCTCCATCGACGTGATTGCAGGGGCTGTGATGCGGCACTCAAAGGATTAATTGATTGAATGGCACTATATGTAGCAAAAGTTACTATTTGGTGATAGTAACTCTCACCACGCATCATGGTTTCTTTTTGTATCTTTAAGCCCTAACTGGAGGTTGTGGCGATCGGGAGGTTGGCTCTCCAGGTATCTGTGTGGAGGCAGAGTTAATATACTCCACAGGCATTATTGGTCAGCATGTACTATTGATGACAATTTTAATATGTGAATATATCTCCAGTTAAATATTCATCAAGAACGCAAACATACGATACCATGACTCTCTCCCCTCTCTTTTGTCTTCTGGTCTAAGGAATGGTAATGGTAAAGTGGAAAAATGGGACAGCCTCCTTTTGGTGCCTTTTTTTGAATATTAAGAGAATAAGAACTGAAATCTGAGACCTCAGATACATTCACAGTTTTCAGGACAACTTGGATGAGACCCTCAGCAGGAGAACAAGGGTTTTCCTTAAAAGGCTCTCCAATACCAAATGACTAAACAAAATTGTTCCCATCATAGTCCCCTTCCACAACTGAGGGGTCCTGTACCATGGGGAAATTTCACTCTATGAAATAGCTGTAATGCCTTTTGGAGGGGGTTGGCCTTGAAACAAAGCGCTTGAAGTATCTTGAATAGAGAAAGGTATGAAAAACGTATAGAATAAATTAGGACCTTAACCCAGGAAGGCTCCTGTTAATTTGAAGAGGCCCCTTGCATCGATGAGGGGCCACAGAGCAATAGGAACATAAAAAAAGAGCAATCCCTAGTAGGACCAATCTGGAATGAGGAGCAATGAAGTAAATCATGTCTGACTTAGGTGCAGACATATCCAGGAGACATCTTACATTTTAATACAGGACAGTAGAAGTTAGATAAATGTACTTATATAAAATTAAAAGTACTTATTTGATGGAATGTGTTAAAGTAACATTCAAGGAAGTGGAGACCAGTCTGAGGCGTTCCACATTGAAGTGAAAAAGGAAGAGGATCAGAATAGAACCTCCTCTTCCCATGCCTTATAACCCAGGAAAACAGGCTTATGAGTAATGTACTAACTAGCCAATACTCTTTTCAAAATGAGGTGGAGGATTTCCATCCACCAAGCAATAGCACCCACTAATATGGGGGGTAGGAGTGGGGGCCACACCACTATGCTGTTCAAAGACAGAGAAGCCCAAAAAGCACACTTAAATGCACCGGAGTGTAACCAGTGGAACAGAGTGCCTAATGCAGTTTGTGTACCAATCCAATATGGCCCAATCTTAAAGACACCATAGCCCCAAAACCTAAAATTGCATTTAACACAACTTAGAAGAGAGAAAATAAATGTAGAATAAGGTAAAAAAAATAAAACATCATTAAATAAAACTGAATAAAATGAAAGAAAGTGAATGTACAGGTGTTCAACTGGATTACCAGTGTGGCTGCTACACAAACAGAAAGGGATGTACTCACAGGGCCTGTGCACTATGAATGAATGAAAGCTTGTTATCTTCAGTCTTCAGGCTCATATATACAATACAAATGTTTGCCAAAGACAACCATACAAATGTCTGCTCAAGCTCAAGATAATCTAAGCAGAAACTGCCAGGACTGATAATGCAAGCTATCCCCTCAGACCCAGATCCCTTAAGTCTGTGCTCTGGTTCAAATCAACAATGGAGGCCATAAATAGGAGCCTTCCTAAAGGGGGATTACATAGAACCTTGTCTACTTAAAGAAAAAAAAACAAAAACACACAAATAAAACAAAATAAATGGCTAACAGAGAATATTTGCCCATGCAGGCTCCGTGACGGTCACTTTAAAAACTGGGTTAGTCTGGTGGACGTAATATGAACAAGGAAAAAAGTCTCTACCTCTGCCATCTTTTTACTGCAAATGTCCTGTCTTCCTGAAGATACTTTACCCAATTGTTTCTGTGTTCCACATAGGATGTAAGATAAATGTTTTGTACAAAAAACACCAATGTTGTAGAGCTTTTCCAGGGTTGCAGAAGTTGTTTAGTTCTAGGCTTATTACAGCTCAAATGTTGTTTTAAAAGACTAACCTGTAAAAGCCTTTAAATACTCAAATATCACAGTAATGGCAATATCTTGTTTTATTCGGCAGGAAAAGCCCAGCACATTTATTAATTTCATATGGTTGCATGACATTATATACACTGTAGAAGAACACAATGTGTAAGGAATGCTTACAGTATTCATGTTTTCAACATCCACAAATACCAACATGTTGCCTCCTTTGCTTTCATCATCCTCGAGTGCATTGCTTCTGGATATGGAGGCTCTCACATTCAGAGACTTACTGGTGCATATAACTGCAGTGTGCCTCAAGACTCTATGACTAAAAAAAATAAATAAAATGAAATATATATATCACATTATCTATAATTTATAAAAATACACAACATAGCTTATCATAAATTACTGTTGCTTGTGTTTTGTAGAAAAAAATCCTTTAAGTCAGTGTTTCTCAGTTAGTACTTGGGGCACACCAACAAGTCAGCATTTCAAGATATTCATATTTAACCATAGATGAGTAATAAGTGTATTAGTTATTGCAATTGATCTGCCTGTGTTTAAGTAAGGATAGCCTGAAAACCTCATCTGTATGGTCTGGGCACTGGAACTGAGTATCACTTATTTAAGTACTGGGGGGGTGCAACACATTGAGAAGTACTGCACTGCATACACCTCTGTTCCTTAAAGGGATAGTAATACTTAATATGTAAATATATATATATATATATATATTGTAGTGTTTATCTCCCTGAGTAAAAAAAAAAAAGGTACTCTCACTGCTGAAACGTGTTTTATTCAAAAGTTATTACATACATACAGAGGTAAAATAAAGATAAAACGAAGTATTACTATCCTTTTAAGTATTACTATCCCTTTAAAGGGGACACCTCTTGAATACCAAAGAATTTGTGAAATGCTGGAGATGTCCAGCATTTAAAGGGTAACTTATTTCCTTCATATAAACGGTTACTGTATCAAACACTGTTAAAAGTCAAGAAAATTCTACTGCTGCATAGGAAAATGTAGAATAATTAAAATGTACTCAACAGATCGGATATGAAACAAGCAATAAGTGACCTCTTGTTGAACGTTAGGCATAATAAACAAAACAAGAAGGTTTTACTACTAGATAAAGCTGTTTGTGCTGAAGGTGTGCTGAGCTGCTGTAACCTTAATCAATTCCAAATCACACTTGACAACTTCATTAATGCAACAGAAAAGCAAGGCCACATACCAAGCGCAAAATAATAGAACAACATTTTCAAGTGTCTACATTATAAAGAACAGAAAGATCTTAAGCTCTATTTTATGAAGAAAGTTTACATCATCATATGAAAATCAGTAACTCTTGAGGACCACAGGTATGTGCAATGCATTGTGAAGCAATGCTTTGTACAGCCAGTTGGTCCTCAAGGAGTTTATTCAACAAGTTAAAGAGGTTTAATTCTGTATCCTATATAATAATTCGCTAAATCGTGTGTAACGCCGCGACATGCGCAGTACACACTGCTGCGCGTGCTGCAGTTATGCGCAGTAGAGGCTGCCCGCGCCGCGGCTGATACAGAGCTGGGTGCTCCGAAGGAGCATCCAGCTCTGTATCAGCCGCGGCGCGGGCAGTCTCTACTGCGTGTGACCGCCCCGCGACCGGGTGGCAGTGGCACTGCGGCCCGTGTAACGGGCTGTTCAACTAGTATTTGTATAATAGAGGACAAAAACATTTCCAAAATTACCAGTGATTTAAATGGAGCTTTTAACCAACGGAATGCTAGAGTGGTATCAAAAGCATTGCTTTCAAGGGGTTAAAAGACTCATTTAAGGGGAAATGCATCTGGGTGCAGGAAATGCACAGCATGAAATATGTTGCTCTTTACTAGGACTTCACATATCACTGATGGATGCCTTTGGGTTTTCATCGATGCTCCATCATAATTCCATGTCTTGTGTAAAAGAAACGGAAATACAATGAAAAACTAGCAAAAATGCCAAAATGTTAGCAACACACACATACGAATACATAATGATGTCTGCTAGGTATCACTCGTTGAGGAATAAGATGTCCAGATATGAAATGGCATATGAAATATAGATGAGCATAAACATTGCCTCCAGCTCTGAGACTATCATTGCCAACATCTTGATTAAGTCCAACATCTGCTCCAAAAGATGGGAGAGGGACTGAAATACAAAAAAGGGGCAAAGTGCAGACCTCGTCCTCTGGAAGAATGACCCATCATTCCAGAAGCATGTTGAATCTCAAGGTGAGGAAGACTAGAGATTGCAAGGGGACCAGGAAGAACTTCTGAGGAAGAAGACAACAATCGCCAACTGCCCAGATAGGATGGAAGAGATCCCCTGTGTCCTGATATGTCCTGTCAAGGCTGCAACATGTTTGGTGAATACCATCAATGTAGACCAAATAGCACAGTCGTAGGTTGTAAAGGGTGATATTGACATGCAAAGGAGAGGAACCTCTTAAGCCTGGCATGAATGGGAATGTGACGATACATAACCTCCCCTGGACACATGACCAATATTACTGAATGCAGAGTTCCATCTATAAAACCTTAGCGTATGAGTGAAATGGTAAAGATTTTTCACGTCTAGAACCACTTCTCAGTCCCCATCTATATTGGGAAATATAAATAGGCTGGAATAAAACTCCAGAAATCTTTGAGGGTAGGGAGGAATGGCATCAAGACCTCCTTATCCACTAAGGCTTGAAACTCTTCCTGCAACTGGAGAGCCAGCAGCCAGCCATAAAGTACCCTACACCACGTTGGTTCTTTAAGTCTATCAAAGATCCCTCTGAAACAACCCACAGATCTGCAACAGAAAAGGCCTATGTGCCTTGGAACCTCTGCTGGAGTTCCCTATTGCCTTGGGCAGACCCACATGCAAATAGTCAGGCTGAGGGAGGATTGTCAGTGGAAGGTTTCTGGATGGGTAGTGTCTTCTTCCTCCAGTTCAACTTCCTGCCTACTCCAGCTTAATGTGTGACAAGAGACAGAGAAAAAAAAGAAACTAAGCGGGTAAAAAAAAAAGGAAGCTACTAAGACCTTAAGAGGACTGCACTTCCCAGGGAAGGAATATCAGGTTTTTCTTTGGGTGGGAGTCCTGTGTTCCATATGACTAAAGAGAAAAGGATTACACTGTAAATTCACTAAAACCCTATCTTCTCTTACATCCAATATGGAACACAGAAATCTTGGGGATATATCATAGCATCTCTAAGATTCCGTGGAGGGAAAGTAGAAAACTCATTCTTCCCCAAAGATACTAGAATTCCATAGGACTAAACTGGATATGTATAACCTTAGGTGTCAACGGACACTGAACTAGTAAACCAAGTGGGGCTCAAATTACTAAAAAAAAGTAGCAGCAGATAAAAAGGGTAAAAAAAAAAGTTTTCAAACAGGCAAAATTACCTAAAGGACCTCCCAGCCGAAGCTGGCCTCAGCCAAGGCCAGGACATTGACATGGTAGTGCTTGGTAAACGTGTGCAAGGAGGACCATGTCATAGCCTTGTACAGCTGAGCAAATGAATCCTGGTTTTGTAGTCCCAGGAAGCACCCACCTGAAGAAGTGCACACCCTGGGAGTATAATAACCGGGGTAACGAAAGCCACAAATCTTCCATGTGAAGGAGGAAAGCTTGGAGCTATCCAGATGCAGCAGAGCACTCTTGCCCTGAAGCAGCATGGCTGGTAACGTTCTCCAATTCTGGGCCAAACAACTGCTTGCCTGAATATGGGACAGAGACCTAGGACTTCTTGTAGGACTGGCCTGCTGACCACATTTTTAGCCAAAGGGTACATTGTGCCTCAACAGAGAGAGTTAAGGGCATCCTAATGAGTGACTCTGAATTAAATGTAGCCTCAGTAAGATATGCATTAGCCTCAAAGATCTTAGAAAAAGCAACAATAATGCCCTCTTCAGGAGTATCTGCATGGACTGCTCCTAAGTGCATCTACCACCAAACAGCCATCACCCTAATAACCGAAGAAAAAGTGAAGATCAGGTGTACAGCAGTCCCAGAGGCAGCAAAACTTACCATAAGAAGGAAATCTACGCTGTTATCCTCCGTTCCTTAAGCGCTGCTGCATCGGTCAAAGGTGTGAACTTAAAAAGGAGAGAAAAGAGAGGGTCGGCTATTGGGGGGAGGGGTAGCCCACTACTGTAGTGAAGCAGGAGAGAAGGGTATAGGAGAAAATTGCCTGGGAATAAATAGTTTCTCATCAGACAGTTTCCATTCCCGAAGAACCACTTGCCTCAGGTAATGATGGAGAGGAAAAAGTGTAGCATCCATCCTGCATCTCTTAAAAATATCTGTAGATGAAGAAGCTTCAAAGGTATCCAAGACTGTCCAAATAAGACCCATCACAGGTGGTCCAGAGTCATCCCCAAATGTGGAATCAATATAGTCATCAGCAGTTTCCCCTTCCTCAACAGAAAAATCCACCCACCCCAAATGACCAGATGGTCTTTTGATGGGGAACGGGGCAGTCCTGGATCTCGGACTCAAGGACCCCCTTAATAGAGGAAGGAATATTATTCATAAATAAGGGATTTAAACCATGCATGAGGTGGTTCAGGACAAGAGGGGCCTGGAAACTGCTGTTAAAGAACATACCCCGGAAGCCCATGGCTTTAGATTTTGCCATGTCTCCCTTGTGCTGAGACATAGACAAGAGATCCCCAAAGAAGAATACAGGATAGGAAATAAGGAACAATACTTATCTGCCTGTTATGGGTTAAAGACAGAATACAAAAACCTGTAAAAAGGCTATTAAATTAGCTAGACTGGAGAATGAAAAAATATTGCTAAGGAGAGCAAAAGCAACCCAAAAAAATTCTTTAAATACATTAATGGCAAAAAAGGAAAGTCTGATAATGTTGGGTCCTTGTTATCTGAAACGGGTGAGATGGTCAAAGGGGACAGAGAGAAGGCAGATATTTTAAATAATTTCTTTTCTTCTGTTTTTACCAAGGAAGACCCATTGGACAAGAATCTGCAAACTACTGTTACAGAACAGTCACAGCAAGCATGGGACTGGCTAACACAAGAAAAAGTGTTAAAACAATTGAATGGTGTCAAGGTAGACAAAGCTCCGGGGCCAGATGGTATACACCCACGGGTACTTAAAGAGCTAAGCCAGACCCTGGCCAGACCGATATATCTGATTTTCAGGGATTCTTTTATTTCTGGTATGGTGCCCATGGATTGGCGTAAAGCAGATGTGGTGCCCATATTTAAAAAAGGATCAAAGTCCCAGCCAGGAAATTACAGACCCGTAAGCTTGACATCTGTGGTAGGGAAGCTGTTTGAAAGGTTGCTAAGGGAATATATTCAAGAATTCTGCTGGAACAGGAATATCATTAGCAATAGCCAACATGGGTTTGTGAAAGATAGGTCTTGTCAAACAAACTTGATCGCATTTTATGAAAAAGTAAGTAATATTATAGATGAGGGAGCGGCGGTTGACGTGATCTATTTAGACTTTGCAAAGGCATTTGATACAGTTCCGCACAAGAGGTTACTGTACAAATTGAATGAAATAGGACTAGGGGAAAATGTTTGTGTGTGGATTGGAAATTGGCTGAAAGATAGAATGCAAAGAGTGGTAGTAAATGGCAAGTTCTCCAGTTGGATAAACGTGATAAGTGGAGTGCCTCAGGGATCTGTCCTGGGTCCTCTTCTTTTTAATTTGTTTATTAATGACCTCCCAGAGGGCATAGGAAGCCATGTATCAGTGTTTGCCGATGACACAAAATTAAGTAAGGTAATAAAGTCTGAACTGGATGTGTCTTCATTACAAGAGGATTTGGACAAATTGAGTAACTGGGCAGGCAAATGGCAAATGAGATTCAATATAGACAAGTGTAAAGTTATGCATTTTGGGTATAATAATAAAAATGCAACATATAGTTTAAATGGTGTTTCTCTGGGGAAATCTACTAATGAAAAGGATTTGGGAGTAATGGTAGACAATAGACTTAACAGTAGCATGCAGTGCCAGCTGGCAGCTGCAAAGGCCAATAAGATATTGGCATGTATTAAAAGGGGTATTGACTCAAGGGAGGAAGATATAATTACGCCTCTTTACAGGTCCATGGTAAGACCCCACCTAGAATATGCTGTTCAATTCTGGGCGCCCTTTCTGAAGAAGGACATTATGGAACTAGAGAAAGTGCAGAGGAGGGCTACAAAACTAGTAAGGGGAATGGAAAGTTTTAGTTATGAAGAGAGGCTAGAAAAGTTAAACTTGTACACACTAGAGAAACGGCGTCTTAGAGGGGATATGATAACACTATATAAATATGTTCAAGGCCCATATAAAGGGCTTTCAAAAGACCTGTTCATTAACAGAACAGTACACAGGACAAGGGGCCACCCGCTTAGACTTGAGGAAAGGAGATTTAATCTACAACAGCGGAAGGGTTTCTTTACAGTAAGGACAATAAAGGTATGGAATGCACTTCCGGAGGAGGTGGTGCTATCAAATACATTAGATGCCTTTAAAAGGGGCCTGGATACTTATTTAAAAGAGCATAATATAGAGGGCTATGTACGTTAGTATTGGGATTAATATTTAGTTAGGGCTTGTTGATCCAGGGAGAAATCTGATTGCCATTTGGAGTCAGATGCCTTCTTTTGGGTCAGCGATGGTAAACAGGAATAGGAAAAGGGTTGAACTGGATGGACGCAAGTCTTTTTTCAACCTAAATTACTATGTAACCACAAATATAAGGTGAGGTCACTTTTTCAGGGCAAAATGCTTGAAAACATTTTTTTTTATATTTAAACAAATACTGTAAAACATAATGTTATTTCCTTAAGGCAGGGCTGTCCAAGTTCAGTCCTCAAGGGCTACCAACAGGCCAAGATTTAAGGATTTCCCAGATTAAGCACATGTAAGTTAATCAATGGCTCATTCGTTTTGACTGACTCACCTGCACTTAAGTAGGGAAATCCTTAACCCTTTGAATGCCAGAGGGGCAATGCGTTACATACCACTCTGGCACTCAAATGGTAACATCCTGGCCTGTTGGAGGCCCTTGAAGACTAAACTTGGACAGCCATTCCTTAAGGGAAAACCAATCTGATACTTCTGAGGACACTCAAAAAACTGAACTAGCTGGCTATGGGCAGAGGTATATACAGAAAAATGTGAAAAAAGTAGTTTCATCATTGATTGACCTGCATCTTGGGGGAGGGTCTTGACTCCACACTGGACACTGCATCCCTCAATTGATGCTAGAAAAATAAAAAGGACTGCTAAGCACACACTCTCCTGCTGTAACAAGGTACTTGACAGCACTTAGTGTTTGAAGTCACAAGTTAATCTTCAGTCTGTCTTCTATGGCTGGCATGGCAACTTTTAAATTATTTAGTTTTAATTTACTGTTACAATTCTACGTTTAATAGGCAGATAAGAAAAAAAAAGTGCGTTCACATTTGTACAGCATTCATTGTGTAGCCCGCGGGTGACAACTTGAGGCCCTTAAGCTGATGAGACCTACAGTTCCAATCATTCCCCACCAGACAACAGCTGTCAGGAGATGCCAGGAATTACAGGCCTTATCAGCTGGAGGGCCTTTGCTTGTTCACCTATGTTGCGGACATACCCAAATTCTACTTCACTATTTGAATAAAATGTATAGACATTTTGAATCATTACAAAGACAACCCTGTCAGGATTTTTATGGTCAAATCAAAAACCTACCACATTCTTGAATGCTTTTCTGTGCTTTCATAGTAGAACAAAAAGTTTATCTCATGAACACCTTCTTCATCGGGTCCTCGTAACCACATAGGCAGTTGGACTGATGCGCCAGGGGCAAGGACTGAGTCTGTAAGGGGGATATCTACAACTTCTGGCTGGTTTCCACCACCAATTCCAAAGTCTACTGGTGCAACAGACAAAGTCAGAACTGAACACCCAGAGGTAGAATCGGTGACAACAGTTTTATAAGCACTGCAGTTTATTGAGGCTGCTGGACTAAGTGGTGTCAATGCTGCTGTATTGCTACCAAATGTAAAAAATTCAGGTCGTTTGGAAACAACCCTTAGCCCAGTGAGAGGACAGCTGCTCACGTTCACAAATTCCACATGCGCTTTTCTGATTTCTCCACAGAGCAATCCAGTCGGAAAGTTTATGAAGAACACCTATAAAAATACATATGTATATTTAAATGAGTTGAGGGGAAATTCCAAATATCTGAATCACATTCATTTTGGTTCTAGTATTTAAAATAGGGGCCTTACAATTTGGCTGTTGACCTGCAACATTATCAGCCAGTCAGTAGTCGAAGAACAGCTAGTGAGTCAAAAGATTATCTATGCATTCTACATCATATTAACCTTCAGAGCACAAGTGTGCTGCCTAATTTATTGCTCAATTGTTCTGCAAAGCATTAGTACTTAGTAAAAATCCTTCACCAAGAATATAGTAAAATTACACAGCTGAAAGATGTATTGCACACAGCAATTCCAGCCCTAACCAACTATACCATATGTAAAAAATAAAATTCCACAAATCCCGTTTTATTTAACACCTTAAGGACCCATGACATGCCAGGATCGCCATGCCAGTCCTGGCACTTAACCCCTTAAGGACAAACCACGCATGCACCCGGCCATCACTTAAGGACCACGGAACATTTTTTTTTTTCTCATCCGATTCCGGACTCCCCGAACAGCGTGTAGCCGCACGGGGAGCCTGGAATTCCATGACGTACTTGTACATCCTTGGTCCTTTAGGGACATCCACCTCCTGATGTACATATACGTCATGGGTCGTAAAAAGGGTTAAGGACTGGTGACAGTCCTGGTACGTCATGGAATTCTGGGTTGACAAAACGGCTGTACACCGGTCTGTTATCCCAGAATTCAATGAGCAGAAACAACCTTAACAGCCACCCATGCTCTAGATCAGCAGTCATGAACACTTTGAGTAAGAGAGGAGTACCAAATGCATTGCTTTGCAATGCATTCCATACCCCTCTGGCACTCAAAGAGTTAATTTTTTTTTTTTAACCCCCAGTGCTAGGGGGGCCTCCAAGTCATAGACATCTCTATAAGATTCAAGGGGTTAAAAAACCCCAATTGACGTTGAAGGGAATTTTCATTTGTCTAGTACTGCAGCTCCTTAGCTTACGGAATACAGTACATAGTGTTCAAAGTAATGAAACTGGAGCATTAGCACAAGCAAAACCCAAGGCAAGTTACCTCCAGCAAAGGCATTTGTGGTGCAATTATTGGATCCAAGCGACGATCAGGTCCATACTGAATAGATGTTTTCTCCTCTTTTGTACTATTTAATCGAGGACCTTGTATTTCTAATTCCTGACGTCCCCGGACTGACATTCCATTAGAAATAAACTTGCCTAATACAGATTAAAAACACATAGTTATAAAGAATACAAACAGAACATTTATACATTTCAAAACCAACTAAACCATTCATACAGGACTATGCATCAAAATGTTATTAGAAGTAAAAGGTTGTAAAGGAAAACCACTTGAATATAGGAACAACAGAGACAGAGTCAGAATAATATAGGCAAGTGTAACGGAAGCAAGAAGGGACCGCGTCGCCTTCCGCCGTTGTGCCCGGGTTTCTCCCTCTCAATGCCAGACTGGTGCTGTCGGACGCACCAGTCAAGCAAATGGACAGACTGATCGAACACCATGGTGTCGCAAACTCAGTGTCGAAGTCAACAAAGTGGTAGCGGCGTCAACTTTGTGTCGGAGTCAGAGGAAAGCCAGGCGAACAAGGAAAGAGTCGAAGGGATGCACAGTCAGAGGTTGGTCGCAAACTGGTACCACGGGCCGTAGAGAGTGAGGCCTCTACTCCCGGTTGAACGGATAACAGGAAAATGTAGCAGGAACCGAGGAAGGTCGAACGGCTTCGACCTGACTGTAGCTCGCAGTCACAGGATCTCTGGAACACAGGAAAGAGAAGATGGAGTCCACATCGCCACCTGACAGCATACAAAGTCGGGTCTCAGGAAGCTGGCAGCAGGAAGTCGACGATTCAGGATACTTGGCCCAGATGGGTATCAGAGTGGACACTTTAGAACAAAAGCATTACAAGACTCCAGGACTCGTTGTTCACTCAGAATAAGACTGACTTTATTCAACCAAACCACACATATTTATACACAGAAACCACATTGCAGTACATGAGCGGACAGGAAATAATAGGTGAGTCACAAGGATAATATAATCACACCATATAAGACAAAGGACCAACAGCAAATGGTCCAAGCAATTACAATGGCACAGACATGATTACATTACTAATACAAAAGGGTTGATGAACTCAGGCAATGGACACAAAGACTTGAGGGGCGTGAATGAATTAACACACGGCAGGGGGTCTCAGAACACATCACAATACACTGGCTTGAGTGGCTAGAATACATATTGGAAGTAACTTTGCCCAAACTCAAATAACTAACTCTTACTGCCCATTTCCTTGGAAGCAATCCAGCAGTCCATGGTTGTCAGTCTCTTTGGGCCCAGAAATGTCCACAGTCTCTGGGGTACTTGGGGTGACAGTGCCAGGCCCAGACAAGGGCTCCAGTAATGGACTATGCTCCGTTACAGCAAGTACACAAGGATAAGGCGGGGGTGGGGTGGGGGCGCAAGCACATAATTATGTCTGACAAATGACAAGCAGAACAGAAAACAGTACAGTCCAGACCAAACTATCATTAAACATTTTAGTGAATACAGAAAAAAGTAAAATAAGAGTAGACAAGCAAACCATCAAAATAAAACATTCCGATTGGTTTTTGCAGCAGACTGAGGAAAGGGAACCTACAGCAAGTGAAATAACTATTAACCTTCTGAGTGAGAGAGTGATATCCAATGCATTGCAATGCAATGTGTTCAATACTGCTCTGGCACTCAAAGGGTTAATGGTAAGGTAAATGCATAAAACAGTTTACAGAGAATGAGGTTCTATTGATCAAAATTAAAGGAGTATTAAGAGAGCTTAGATTTTTGCTTGCAGCATCCATATCCAAGATTTTAACCATTCACTACTGACACAAGTGGCCCGCATGTCTGAAGAATTGCCATGTAGTGAAACTTCTCAAAAAAGGAAGCAGGGAAAAAGGTCAACTAAAAGCCTGAGTCTGATATCGCTTTCCGGAAAAATAATGGAAGTTCTAAAGAAAGAATTGTCTAATGCCTTGCAAGATCCACAGCAGCAAGACTTTAGAAGGGTATTTTTGTGTACTTACTGATACATCCTTTCCTTATAGTCCATATAGAACACAGGAACCATGGGGCAAAGTCTCCATCTCCAGTAAGGCAGGGCACTTGACTAAAAAGGTTCTCAGAGGAAGAGACCCATCCTGCTTCACTTTACCACCACATGGATATGCTCAGTTTTAATGTATAGCAAATATGAAAAACAAAGCCAGAGAAAGAATGGAAATCCTCAGAATCTGAGAACCCAAGAAAACGCTCGTACCAGGGATTCAAATAGTTGTTTTTTTTAGCTGGGAGGGAAGTACTGTGTTCCTTAACAACTAAAATAAAACGATTTATGAGTAATTAAACGAAAATCCCTTTTTCTCTTATGTCCAACATGGAAAATAGGAGCCATGGGAATATAACAAAGCATCCACTAGGATTCCAGGGAGGGTGATAAAAAACCCTCAAAACACAAACCAGTGCCAACCAAGACAAACTGGGGCAACAGGAAATTGTGGTGTCAACAGACACCAACACTGAAACCCAAAAGAACAGAAACAGGTTACTGGCCAAAATTTAAATGCACGGCTGCCTGTAGGACCTTCTGGACCAAATTAGATTCTCTCATCGAGTTGTCTGACTGTACATGGACTGGAGTTCCTTTTTGTACTTGAGGCCACTGAAGTACCAGATCGATGGCACTGTTCTCCATGTGGGTCTTACTGTGTCAGGCCACCACCAAGCAAGAGGAGTTAATGCAGTATGGTCAGCGCTTACAGCCTTGTGCATCATATGCAGGACACAGCATATGCAAGGCTATTGTGAAAGCACTTGTAGGAGTGTGTCCCCGGTGCTTCCCTGTGTTGTGGGGGCAACATATGGTCAGCATATCCTTGCATATCATGCGCCACACACATGGTATGCAAGTGTATACTGGGAGCAGTTGTAGGACATTCCCCCCCGGTGATGAAGTCTGTTGTGGGGTGATGAATGCTTGGGGGACAGTACTCCCCTGTGGTGTACGATAGATTTCAATGTTTCTCCTCTGAGCAAAGCAGACATAGTACCAGTGGGCAGGCACATAATCAGCATGGAAAGGATCATACAGGCAGCGAGTGCAAGTTATTGTTGTAGTATACAGCGTTAGAGTCAGTGCGTGTGATTGTTAGTGCGTGAGGATTGTGGGATTTTGAGTGCAGCAGGATGATGTGAGTTTGAGGCATCATTGGTGTAGTGTTACAGTGAGTGAGTGTAATTGTTACTGTGTGAGAATCATGGGAGTTTGAGCCTAGCTCTAGGTATATATGTCACAGTACCTTGTAGTGCCGCCACTTCTGGCGATGTTCACTATGATGCTCCGGCGTCATTTCCACGAGCAGCTGGACTCATCAATGCCAGATGCGTCATCTGCAGGTGCGAGACTTCAAGTATGCTGCAGGCCTCTGTTTTATGTGTGTTTGTTTCCTGTAGTCTCCTCCTACCTACTTCCTCCCTCTAAGCTGCTCATCCTACCTACTTCCTGTGGAGGGGTTTAAAGGGCAGACTGAGTCCTGACTTATATTGTTGTTCTGAGCAGTTCATTTTCTAGTATTCCTGATTCCTGTGTATGATCCGGCTTGTCTGTCCATCCATTCTGGTGTTGACCTGTGGCTGTGTCTGACTATTCTCCTTGTGAGTTCTGATTTGGCTCAGATATCCTTTCTAGTGCAAACTTGTGGCTCTGGCTGACTAACTGCTCCGTGTATGACCTAGGCTTGTCCAACTACCCTCTCTGGTGTTGACCTGGGGCTCTATCCACTGTGCATCCAGCATACATATGTTCCAGTGGATATCCTATCTGGTGCAAACCTGCGGCTCTGGCTGACTACCCACTCCGTGTATGACCTAGGCTTGTCTGACTACCCTCTCTTGTGTTGACCTGGGGCTCTATTCACTGCGAATCCAGCATTCCATCGCTTCAGTGGATAGCCCTTCTGGTGCAAACCTGTGGCTCTGGCCGACTACCCGCTCTGTGTATGACTTTGGCTTGTCTGACTATCCTATCTGGTGCTTACTAGTAGGCTCTGTCTGTTTGCTCAGCTTGTTGGTTCTGTTATTCAGACATCCTTCCTAGTACTGACCTGGGGCTCTAGCAGACTCCTAGCTACTGACTGCAGGCTTGGGTCAGCACCTTCCTTGGTTACGTACGATTGAGACTCTGCTCCTAGACTGACTGCAGGCTGAGTCAGTATCTCTTGGGCGTTACCTTACCATGAGACTCCAGTGGGCTGAGGACTTTTATTATATAATATATATATTGCATTATTGCCATTATTCTCATAATAAAGGTTCTGTTAACTATACAGTCTGACTCCTGGTTTTGCTTGCCAACCGTAACAATATATAATGGAATGGTCAGGCTGATGTGAGTTTGAGGCATTATTGGTGTGTTGAGCTGTGTGGAGATGATGCATGCGGCGAGTGCAGATCTTTGGTGTAGGCTTCTGTGTCCGACAGTTGTGCGGGTGGTTGTAATTGTGGTGAGTATGTTGATGTATGTAGTGTGAGTGGTGCATACATATAGAGGTGAAGGTTGCATTTTTTTGTGTGTAACGTGTGGGTGATGTGTATTTGTGTTTAGCGTGTATGGGGCCATTTTTTTTGTTTTTGTTTCAAACGGATGTTGAAGAGGGACAAGTCCTTGCAGAGACTTTGACAGGATACCAGAGTTCCCCAGGACTATTCAGGATCTGTATAACCCAGAACAAACAAGGGTCAATGAACAATGTACTAGCAGAGCACAATAAACAAGAGCCAGCAGGGCTCAGAAAACTACTGAACAACTACTGGCAATAAGAAAAGGGAAGCTACAGGTCCCTAAACAGGCAATACTGTCTGAAGGGCCTTTCTTGTCTAAAGTAAGCAAGAAGGACCAAGTCACAGCCTTGCAAAGCTGCTCAGTCGATACCTGGTTCTTGTATGCCCAGTAAGCACCCACGTATCTGGTAGAATTCAATGTGATCTTAAAGGGAACAGGCTTCTTCCTACTCATATACGCTTGGCATATGGTAGCCTTGATCCAAGAGACAATGGTTACCCTGGATGCAGCTTGTGCTTCCCTACACCCCTTAAGGGATGACAAAAAGAGTCAAGCCTTAAGAAAGGGGTGAGTGAGGTGCACATAAAACTTAACTCAATGCTCAATATCTAACAGATGGAGATCCCTCTCATGAGTGGACGAAGGGTCAGGACAAAAAAGAAGGCACAACTATCTTCTGACTGATAATAAACTCAGATCACTTCAGCTACCCTCTGTACAGAAACAATTGCTAATAGGACAACAGTCTTGAGTGTTAACTGGCACGCTTGAGGCTCAAAGACCAAATTGAGGTCCAGTGGAAGTGTGAGATCCTTGAAGGAAGGGAAGGCATAAGCCACCCCTTGTAGAAAAAACCTTGACATCTGGAATGAAAGCAATCCTTTCCTAGAAGAGAACGGAGAGAGCTGAAATCTGAAACCTAAGGGGACATATTCTTGTCCGCACACAAATGGTGAATAATTTACCCAGCCCTATGGTATGCAATGGAAGACACCGACTTATGTACCTGAATTATGGTGGAAATGATATCAGCAGAGAACACATTCCTCTTCAAGAAAGTGGCTTCAAAAGTCATGCTGTCAAAGCAATCTTTCCACATCCTTGTACTAAAGGTGACTGTAGACTAACAGATCTGGTCTGGGAGGCAATTGCATTGGGTCTTGATTGGACAAACTAACCAGGTTTGCAAACCACGCTCTTCTAGGCCAATAAGGAAAAATCAGAATGACCAATGCCCCCTGAAAAAGGGATTTGTGCCACTGAAGAGAGCAGAGTTTTAACCCATGCATGCTCTTGTTCAGTGCTAGAGGGGTCCAGCGGTGTAGTAGGGGGCAAAGCACAAGGGACATAGACCCGAATATTCACTTGATAGCCCTGTGTGGCATGAAGAACACATACCCCTCATACACCTTAGTGTCTGACACTGCCTGTGAGAAAAGTGTGGAGATAGCACACTTAAATACCCATAAATGCACTTATCTGGTATGTGAAGGGTTAATCGGGAGAGTCAGTTGCTGTGTAGGATAAGCTAGAGGGAAGTCGGATGGCCACCAGAAAAGAGACAGCCAGTCAGAAGAAAGCCTGGGAAATGGGTATTCTGGGTACTGTAAACTTCTCTGTTGCCTGCTGAACAGCAAACAACTCTTGCCACAGGCTGCAGCATGCTGCCTGGACACTTAGAAAGTGAACCGCTTAATAGGACATGACGAGACAAGAAAATAGAGCCCTCTGTGACAGTTGCATCCCAAATGTTTGCAGAGATATATCCCAGAGAAGTCAATAGAGAAAAGATGGCTGCACGTGTACTTCAGTTCTTAAAAGGACCGCTAAACCAAAATCGATCTACATTGCAAACAATTAAAAATTCCCAGGGAACACCTGAGGGAGCATAAAAAAAAAATAGGATTCCAGAAGTGGGAGAGCAAAAATAAACCCCCTCTACCAAAGCACTCAACACACAAAAATAGGCACTACAGAAAAGAAATGGCTAACTCAACAAAGTAATAGTAAAAAAATAGCAGCCATCCTTTCTTCAAAGAGAGACCCATATGCCAGAGCACAGTCATGTTCATATCAGCCTCTGTAGAGAGAGGCAACTCCAACTTGGACAGACAGTGCTCCAAGGCACTCAAAAGGTTACTTACCAATCTTCTGTCTTCAGGTTACCATCATGAAGAGCAACATAATCTCAAGAGACTCAGCCATGATGGAAGACTTGTCATAAAACCACCCTCCACAGGGCAAGGTAGGTCCACAAAGAACCTGTGAACTGGGCAGCCAAATCCAGGGAAGCACAGTGATGGTAACCCATCTAATGAGGGACTATACATCACTATATCTAATGAAAAACTAAGAGGATGGCCACTGCACTTCAGCTGCTTTTCAGGACAAATGAATTCTGGAAGATTGAAGGCATGAGGTGGAGCTGGAGGAGGAAGAGGGAGTCTCCACCCCAAAAATCCTGTCTTTTGTAAAGTGTCCTGCCCTCCATGAGGAGGGACACAACCCTAGCACACCTGTGTTCAATAATGACAGTAAGAGAAATTAGTATTTTCTGACACAAAGAAAATCAGCCATGTCTCTATAAAAAGTGATGAAAAAATATATACATTGTGGACACATTTAATCATATCGCAATGATTTCAGGTAATCAAGTATTCTGCTATGATTACTTACTTAAAAATGCTCATCAATTGTAAAGGTGTTAGTGAATGGGAAAATACATAAATAGATAGCTATTCTAGGCCTCAAAATTAGAACAACAAAAGCAAACATACTGTGTAATAAATATGGATCTGAAACTTAAGGTTCACATTTTTATCACAGACTTTATTGACTCTGCAGTGGACTGGTCACCTTGATTCAAGTTTGCATATTTGGAAAGTTAATTAAAAACCACCTATGTATCATGTTAGCCAATAGACCAGTAATTATACAGACAAATATTCATACTTGGTACAATATGCGAATTGCTGTACCAGTGACATTTTATATGCTAATTAAACTTTTCAATGACATTTCATATGCCTATGAAGACTTATGAGCAACATTTCATATGTTAATTAAGGTGTTCAGTGATATTTCTTATGCTAATGAGGAACTGTGCTGCCCCAGGAGAGTTCCACTTTTCCCAGTAATATATTTTTTCCCCTAAACTATATATCTGTAAGACATTTGGGTAACATGGCATTTCTGCTACTGTAACCCCTTGTAGTCCAAAGAGGGGTCAACACATTGCTTTCAAGTGATTTTTTGGACTAGCAGGAGGGTACAATGGGTCATATGAAAAAACTAAACGGGAGTAATTCTGCAGCTGCATTATGGCAAATATTCACATCCATTCATGTGGGGCTTTAAACCACCAGAATGTAATCAAAGCAATGTATTGGAAATTAATAGTATTCAATCAATTAAATCCCTATTTAAATCAAAGAAAATATAAGGTTCTCTTAACATCCCCTATAGGCCTGCTCCAGAATTGGTCAACATTTGCCTTTATATGATTACAGTATGGCCTTAAAACAAAGTTGTTTTACATAAAACTTATTAAAACATTATACATTTACCAAGAATAATGAGGCTACCTATGCCTTATTCTTACCTATTGGTACACTGTTGCCAGGTGCTACTCCATCCAAGCTGCTGGAACTCTGAACAGTGCTAAGATTGTAGACAACACCAAGAATATGCAACTCTCCAGTCTGATGAGGAAACAGCTTTAACCTTGCCTGTGGAAATGGCCAAGCAATGAGAACAGTTAAATAGAACTCAATCATTTAAAGGTGCAGTTCTACTAAGAAAAAATGAGTTCCTCTAGAAGGTTAAGGACAAAAATAAACCGAAGTGTTTCTACCTTTGTCTTAAAGGGATAGTAATGTTTCACAATAAAAGCAGCTTCAATTAATATTCATAGTATTTGCGCCAAGGAGAGTGTTATTTCACTACTATCAGTCAAGAGTAATTGAATGAAAGTATCCCCCTCCCACTCCTTTTACTGATGCAACACTGCTCACCTCAGAGCAGCAGGGTGGCATCCAGGTGGATCGCAGAGAGAGAAAATCTTCAATTATCATAGGGGAAAAACCTGTCAAAGGGGCAGGGTTTTCCTCAGGCTCACAGTAAGAAGATTGTCCCTTGCTGTGAACTGTCTGGTCTTAAGACCAGATTCCACATCTGAGGGGAGGTGGCTTACACTAGGTAAAAGGGGCTGGAGGGGGATACTTTATTAGTTAATTCCTCTTGAACTATAACTATAATAACCATAAATGATTCTCATTAGTAAGAAGGGATCCTGGTTGATCCAGACAACATGGGTCCACACAAGGGCATGTGCAGATACAAGCTGTCAGTATTGACAAATAACCCCACTCCCCTGCAATATGCTAGATCACAGTTATTTAAATCAAAAGCAAAAGTAACAGGAGACTATCAAATCTGTTATCTTCACTGACACCTGTCAAAGACAACTGATCTGAGTAGTGACTAGGAGAATTGTCACTGCTGACAGCAGTCCTAGTACATTTAAAGGTCTGCCACCAGTCATATAAGGTGAACAATCCCAAAAGAGCATCACTTATAAATGCTGGCATGATCCTTAATTACTTTAGGAGGCTAATTCAGGAAGGAAGTCTCAAGACTTTATTTGAAATCTCTCTCCATGCAAAAAACTTGAAAACTTTGGTTAATTCAAACTTTTAATTATGTGTACTTGAAAATAAAGAACGTTTGTTTACTTACAATTTTTGTTTCTTCATTGTTAATTAAAAATTCACTTATTTCTTCTGTTCCAATTACGTCATTGTTACATTTTCCCTGAATGAGAAAACATTTTGTTTAAAATGAAAATAACGGTGATAGCTACAGTGATAATGTAAGCAAAAGTTGACATTAGTGGTCTAAGTTGGTGCAAATATATTGCAATAATGATGAAATAAAAAATATACAGACTGATTAAGAACATAAAAATTAACTATAGCAAAAGGTGATCATTGTTAGAATATTTTTAGTGGCACTTTGATACATATACTCCTGTACATTTTCACAGTCACAAACTAGTCAAAATTGCTAATAATTCCACGTTTATGAGAATGATGCACATGATTTTTGTAGGTCCAATAAGCACCCGCTGCACTTCTGGTCCCCCCTGGCAGTTGATGCAGGCCACATCTGTAGTGTTGTTGGACTGGATCCACAACGAGTATCCCTGAAAGGACTGAGGCCAATGAAGCAGGGCAAGGCAAATCATCCAAAGCTCAAGAACACTGATGGGCAGAAGACTCTCCTCCCTGTTCCAAAGACATCAAGCTGGGTGAGGAACTGACATAGGGCCCCAACCTGTCAAGCTGGCATCTGTTGGGACATTGACATAATTTGGGAAAAGAAATCACTGTTCCAATGACCGAAGGGAACTCTGAAGCCACAAGAGAAAGTCCTCCATCAGATCTGACAGGGACATGATTTGTAAAAAATGGCACCAATGTCTGGGCCAAATTTTAAGAATTTCAAACTGCAGCTCCTGCATATGGAATTGAGAGAACAGGAATGCCTCCAGAGCAGAAACTAGATAGACCAGCACCTTCGAGAGTAATCGCTAACAGTTGATGTGAGGTCTAAGACACCGGGTGAGAAACACCGTCCCCAGAAGAGTGCTGAATTTCAGACTGAGAAAGTGAAGGACCTGTGATGGAACCAGTTATCTTGAAATTGAGAACCCAAATGTGTTGCTCCAAAACAGTCATCCAAGTCTGAATCTGAAGGCGAAAAGTCTCTCCCGAGACACCCTTCAACAAAAGGTCACCCCAGTAGTGAGTCAGAGAAATCCCTAGTGAGCAGATATGAGGCTCCAGAGCTGTCATGACCTTTGTAAATACTGGTGGAGGAGAAGCCAGCCCAAAGGGAAGTGTGGTGACATGAGAATGGCGGTCTTAACCCTTTGAGTGCCAGATGGGTACATAACACATTGCTTTGTAATGCATTGCATACCCCTCTGGCACTCAAAGGGTTAAAAGGCAAACTGCAGGAAACGATGATCTCTGTGGATGTGAAAATGCAGATAAGACACCCATTATGTCTAGGGAAGCCAAAAATCCAGAATAGGACAGCTTCTGTCTTCTATTTTGGGTACTATGAAAAAGCTGGAACAGAATCCCATGAATCTTTCCTGCGAATGAACCAGTACCAAAATCAGCATATTTAGCAGTGAAGAGACTGCATCTAAAAAGAGGATATTAGTCTTACCTGTTAAATCCTTTTCTATTAGTCCATATAGCTTATAGGTTCCACAGGGAGGCGACAGTTCCTCCCAGTAGGCTGGAACAATTCTTCAAAGAAGTGTAGGGTGGAGCCTTCCTTTTCTCCATAGCAGGCTACCTAGCCACTCCCCTCCAGATAGATTTGTGACACTAAACCTACTGAGCTAGATAGTAAGAATAGGAAAAAAAACCTCCTGTCAGCACAGACCCAATAGGACTCCCACGTCCAGCCACAGGAACCAAGCATGGTCTCTTTCACTGGGTGGGAGACCTGTAAGCTATATGGATTAAGGGAAAAAGATTTAACAGGCAAGACTAAAATCCCCTTTTCTAAGTTGTCCAATATAGCTTACAAGTACCATTGAGCTCCCAGGGTGGGAAATGAAGGAAAGGACCAAGTGCCGGTCCCCAAGATACCAGAGTTCACAAAGGACTATCCAGGACATAGAACAGCTCAAACTAACAAAGTGTCAATGGACACTGAAAAACTGTAACACAGCACATTAGAACAAGAGCAAACAGGGCTCAAACAGTTAAAGAGCTATAACGCACAGTAAATTAAAGTCCTAGACAGGCAAAACTGCCAAAGCTGGCTTCAGCCAAAGCCAGAACATCCACAGGGTAATACATGACAAACGTGTGCACAGAAGACCAAGTGGCCACCTTGCACAGCTGTTCAGCAGAGGCCGGATTCTTATAGGCCCAGGATGCCCCAACAGACCTGATGGAAAGTGCTGTAATGTGGAAGGGAACAGGGTTCCCTCTGAGCTCAAAGCCTTGCGGATGGCAGACTTAATCCAAGATGCAATAGTCACCTTGGACGCAGCCAAACCAGCCCTAGACCCTCTGGGATGACAAATAGGGCATCCGTCTTACGGGTGGGCTCTGTACGAAGCATATAGAACTTGAGGCAACACACCACATCCAACACGTGGAGATCCCTCTCCGTGTCAGATCTAGGGTCAGGACACAAGGAAGGCACAACAATCTCCTGATTTATGTGGAATTAAGAGTCCACCTTAGGAAGAAATTCCTGGGAGGTAAGGAGAACAGCCTTATCCTTGTAGAACACCAAGAAAGGTGGTTTGCAGGACAAGGCCTGCAACCCAGCAACTCTGCGGACAGAGACCACAGCCAAAAGACAAGCCATCTTCCATGTAAAAACACTTAAAGGAATGGTAGCCAAAGAAGCCGCTGCAAAACTCCCAAGACAAGATTAAAGTCCCACTAAGGAGTGGGAGCCTTGTAAGCAGGGAAGGCATCAACTACTCCCTAGAAGAAGACCTTGACATCTGGCACCATGACAATGCTTCTCTGAAAAAAGACCAAAAGAGCTGAGGTCTGGGCCTTCAAGGAACTAAAGCTACACCATCCTGCAAAAAAGACAGGATGAATGAAAGGTCAAACTCTTGCAATGACAGATCCCTGTCCACACACCAAGAACTAAATAAGAAAAAACCCTGTGGTATGCCTTAGAGGACACAGGTTTCTTGGCCTGGATCATGGTGGCAACCACCTCAGGAGAAAAGCCTTTCCTCCTTAAGATGCAGGCTACAATAGCCATGCCATTAAAGCCAGGCTATCCACGTCCTCTCTCCAGTGGTAATCCTGGAGGAGGTGATCCGGTCTGCGTGGCAGATGAAACTGATCCAGATCAGCCAGTTCCAGAAATTCTGGAACCAGGCTGTCTGGGTCCAATAAGGTGAGATCAGAATGACTGATGCACCTTCCATCCGAATCTTCCTCAGCAGCCTGGGGATGAGAGGAAGTAGAGGAAGGATGTAGGCCAGATGAAATCACCACGGGATTAACAGAGCATCCACCGTGAAAGCCAGAGGATCCCTCCAGCAGGAGCAAAGGAACTGTACCTTTCGGATGTCCCTAGTGGCCATCAGGTCTATCGAAGGAAAACCCCACTCCTGCACTAACAGGTCAAAAACCTCTGGATGGGGTTCCTACTCCCCAGGATCCACTGTTTGGAGACTCAGAAAACCTGCCAAGACATTTTCTACACCTGGAATGTGCATGGTGTAGAAGGCAGGAATGTACACCTCTGCCCAGGCTAAGATAGCCTGTACCTCTAACCAAGCAGTGGAGCTTCTAATGTCTCCATGTTGGTTGATGTAGGCAACAGCAGTTGCATTGTCTGACTGGATGAGGACTGGGCAAACCTTCAGTTGAGCGGTCCAATGATTTAGAGCATGGAGAATTGCCCTGAGCTCCAAGATGTTGATGGTAAGGAGGGTTTCCTCCATCGACCAACAACCCTGAACACCAGGACGACCCAGAACAGCTCCCAAGCCGAACAGCCTGGAATCTGTCATGAGTATGGTCGAATACAGAATCATAAATGGCCTCCCTTTCTCAGGTTGGAGCCATCAGTGGAGAGCTAGTCTCTCGTTGTGAGGAAGATAGACAGGATGATCCAGAAGGGCCAGATCCTATGGTACACACGGGTCACAAATCTCTGAAACTCTCTGGCATGAGCCATGGAGAACAGAACCACCTCCATAGTAGATATCATCTTGCTCACTAGAGATGAGAACTTCCTTGCCAGAGCAGAAGTCCACTCTAGAACTTGAGATAATTTGGACATAATCTACTGCAGAGTCCTCTGTCAAATGCCCTGACAAATGTCGAAACAGAGACCAAGAAGACCAGGTCCTGAGAAGGAGCCGGAGCAGACTTGTCCATATGCAGGTTCAACCTGTGTAGGAGGAAAACATGAGCACATTCCCTGGAAAGAGCATTCAGCAGAAGTTCGTCCATACAAGGAGTTACCTGAATCCCTTTGGTGTGCAGGAAGGCAATAAATACCCCTAAGATCCATGCAAACACCTGATGAGCTGTGGTAAGCCCAAAGGGCAGGGAAGTGAACTGGAAGTGCCCTAGACTACAAGAGAACCTGAGGTACATCTGACTGTCCTGATGAACTGGATTGTGCAGGTATGCATCCTGCAGATCCAAAGAAGCCAGATATTCCCCTGGACACATCACTGCAAGGACAGAGCGCAAAGACTCCATCTTATAAACAGTACGGACCACAAACGAGTTGAGATCCTTGAGATCCAGGATAGGACTGCATCTGCCATCCTTCTTGGAAACAAAGAAGAATTTAGAACAAACACTTACCTCTGTCTGAGGTACTGGAGCTAGGACTCCCTTGTCCAAGAGAGCCTGAACCGCCCCATTGAAAAGACTGCTCTTTTCCTGTCCCTGAGGGAAGCAAGAAGGGAAGAATATGAAGGGAGGTAGGGATGTGAAGGGAATCCTGTAACATCCCGAAACCACCTGTAATACCCACTGATCCGCAACAGAGCCTGTCCGAGGACTCAAAAAATTACGCAGGTGACCCACAGTTGTATACAGACCAGGGTTCGGTGATGGGTTTGGGGGAGGTGTGTTTTGACCTCCACTGCTGCCTGGACTTGGGGGTGGAGCACAGGGGGCTGGCCTGAAGAGGCACCCGTTTCGGCCTTTGCATTTTGCTTTTTTTGCATGAGAAGTGCGCTTAGGAACTTGAGGCAACAAGGTGATTTATCCCCAGTGGCTACACTGATAATGTTCTTCAGTTCAGGGCCAAAGATGGATGTACCCTGAAAGGGAAGAAAAATCAGGTCAGCAGACCAAATCTTCAGCCACAGCGTAAGTCTGGCAGCCACAGAGAATGCAGAGGTCTTAGCCTCAAGTCTAATGGCATCAACCAGGACATCAGTAATATAGTGCTGAGCCTCAGAAATGTCTCCAAAATGGGCAAAAGGTTCTCCTTAGGGGTACAGAGTCAGTCAGCTGTTCAGTCCAAACAGCAATGGCTCTATTAAGCCATGCAGAAACCAAGATAGGTCTTAAGGACACACCTATGGCAGTAAAGATAGCCTGAAGGATAGCCTACAGCTTCCTCTGTCAGATCTTTGAATGCTGAAGCATCTGCAACAGGCAAGTCAGTAGATGTTGTGAGCCTAGAGATAGGAGAATCCACCTGAGGAGATGTAGCCCACCGAGCCAAAGCTATATCAGCAAAAGGGTACAGCTTAGAGAATCTCTTAGAGATGCTTGTCAGGGGTCTTCTACTCCTCCAGGATAATTTGATCCAGAGTGGGATTAGGCAGAAAAACAGCATCATAAAAAGACATAATAAGCAGACAGAGACTCTATAGGGTTAACAGGATTGTTAAGCGTAGATAAAACCACCTTAATGAGACCCTCATCAGAGGGTTCAGGTTCAGCCTCAAAGGGGTCACCATTACACTGGAAAGAAGCCCCTTCTGAACACACACCATCCTCAGACTCAAGTGATTCCTGCTCATAGGAGATAAATCATGAATGTCAGGGGTCTTAGGGGCCACAAACCTGAAGGAAGTGGGGGGTTTCCAGGATTGGAGGGCACTGGCGGAGAGGCAGGGGCTACAGCACGAGGCGCATAAATGTCCTGAATACTCTCTCTGGCATGAGGAACAATAATCAATGGGGGTCCCCCAGAATCATTAGCCCCAGATCTAACCCCATGCCCCTTTTTATTTCCCATCCTAACAGGAGAAAAGTGTCTTACATTAAGAGGGAACCCAAATACTGTCACCCAGATTAATAAAATCACCCCAGAAAACTGAAAAAGTACTTATCTGGCAGGCAAAGGGTTAAGCTGAAGAGGAAAGTAAAGGAGTCCAAGCCCTGCATGTGATAATCATGTAAAGAGAAAGAAAACGGCAACTGAATTTAAAAGCCAATCAGCAAATAGCCCGCTAAAATGGGCAACTATGGGAAATGTAGTTTTCCCCATAACAGTATCAAAAGCAGAACTCAGACCCCCAAGACACCAAGGATGGTAACCAGAATGTAGAGCAAGGGCAGATAAGAAGAATGAGCAGTCCCTAAACTCGATACATGGAGCGGTTTCAGAGATATGTCCTGAACCAGCCTGTTCCTTAGAGATCAATGGAGCATTGCGAATACAGAGTGAAAAATAAAAAGTGCCTGAAAAGTGTCAAGACACATACAGAACACATAAGCTAAACAAACACATTAATCCAAAGGAAAAGTTAAATAAAAGGACCCCAGCTCAGAATAACATGGCAAGGAAGAGGTTAAATATTACCACACAGCACAAAATGCTTCAAAGACCCCAGTAAACAGAATAATGAAACACCCAACATGAGTGCAGGAGTTATGAGTAACTTCAGAAAGGCCCCTGTGCGGAGGTGATCAGTGGGGCATGTGGAACATGGCACTCAAAGGGTTGCTCACCTTCTTGCAGATCTTCTTTTCT
The DNA here is from genome assembly GCA_037306005.1 of Rhinophrynus dorsalis. Lineage (NCBI taxonomy): Eukaryota > Metazoa > Chordata > Amphibia > Anura > Rhinophrynidae > Rhinophrynus > Rhinophrynus dorsalis. The sequence continues at coordinate 135,153,390 of CM074723.1, read as the reverse complement.
TCAGATTACCATTATAATGGAAGAAGCCTCAGAGAGACTCCTTCTGGAGATAGAGACGTGGGTTGCATGGTTCTCTCCCAGGGCTGCAAGGGTACATAGACAGCGCCTGTTAACTGAGCAATTGGTCCAGGGGAAGTCAGTAATGGTAAGCCACTTAATGGAGAAATTTTGACACCCCATATATCTAATAGAAAATGATAAAATAACTAAAAAACTAAGCAGATCTGTTCTCAGCCTCTTACTAGATAAAGGAACAAATCTTATCTGGAAGGGAGTGGCTAGGTAGCCTGCTTTGGAGGAGAGGGAGGCTCCACCCTTGCACTTCTTTGAAGAACCGTTCCAGCCTACTGGGAGGAGCTGTCAACTCCCCATGGTACCTGTAAGCTATATTGGAGGGTAGAGAAATTGGGATTGTGAGGGACTCTGGACTTGAAAAATCAACATGGCAAAAGAGATTTGAAGATTATGGGGCACCTTTCTGAAATTACTCTTATAACACACGGGACCCCCATGGAAACGGTCCATACAACATGGAAAAATCTGAGACAACCTCCTAGTGCATGCGGTGGTTCAGACCCCTACAAATTATGTGGCAGTAGGCTTGTCAGCTTTAGGTTTTTGCGCAGGCTTCACACCTGACCAAGCCTGCTTGGGTTTTGGGATGGAATGCACCTTAGTTGCTGTGGGAATTGGCCCCCTCGGCATGTAACCATAATGGCAGGAGTAAGGAAAACAAGAGATCGTCAGCAGAAGTAAATAACATTTACGGGTAACCCAAAGCAACAAGGTGCTCTTGCCTTCAGAGGTGTGACCAATAACCTTCTCCAATTCTGAGCCAAGAGATGCCTTAAAGTATGAAGTAATATAGTAAAAGTAGAATAAAAGTATTTATATGGCTTTAAAAGTATATATCTGCCTGTAAGGGTTAACATAGCAAGCAAAGAGGGACAGTCCAGCCTCTGCTTAGAAGGAAGAGTCCAAAAATGGAAGAGGGTCTGCAAATCCACCTCTCCTCCTGCCAAAAAAACTCCTGGAAGAATGGATTTATGGGAACTATTTTCCCAGTATTAAAAATGGTGCTATATGGGGGGGGGGGGTCAACTGGGCTCCAGTATACAGTAGAGTACCATTACAAGCACCACTTGACCCTTCACAGACAACAAATTGTAAATGGAGGCAAAGGAAGTCCCTTATCTGTTTTTTATGCTCCACTCAATATGGATACAGCATGTGCCAGTTCTTAAAGGAACAATGACCTAATAAAAGCAAAAAGTTAGTTTGTAAAGGTACCAAAAGTTAATAAAGAGTTATGAAAAGTCCCTACCACAAGAGAACTGTGTCCAAATTAAAGTACCGAAAAGTTAATAAAGAGGTATGAAGTGTCACAACCACAAGAGGACTATTTTCAAATTATAGCAAATGTTCATGTAAACCAACTTGCAAAGGCAGAATAAACAAAAGGTAAGGAATGCCTTGCCAAAAAAGGTTGTGCAAGAGTTAAATGAAAATTCTACTGTGCAGCAACAGGGGAAGAAATAAAGCTTGGAACATTGTAATATATATTTTCTTCAGTAGCAGTGTGCGCTAGTCAGGCACCAACATGAAAGAGAAATGTGGCTGCCAGACAAAGAAACAGGGACATACTCACAGCACGAGAGAGATAGAGCATGCCCAGGTGAGGGTAAAGTGGTTCAGGAGGGAATCTCGGGCTCTCAGAGACATTTTAGCCAAGTGCCCTGCCCACCTGCTGGAGCATACTTTACCCTGTGGGCCCTGTGTTCCAGAAAGAAGTATAGTAGTTTCCTTTCACAACAGACATATAGAACATCGAACATGCCAAATTGATTGTAGGGTTGAAGAAATATTTGATATTTAATAATAATAATTTATTGGAATAAGACTGAAATAAAAAGTCACAGATTATTAACGGACTAAAAATAAAGATTTGACATGTAAGTTTTAATAATCTTGAAAATGTCAGATAATTTTAAAAAGTGTGCATGGCCTACAGCAGTTTGCTTTTTGACCCTTTCAATTCTAGAGGTCTTCACTGCATTGTAAAGAGTTGAAAAGTTTTCTGATATCCAGGGGGTTTAACATAAATGTCTAAATAGTGTAAATAGAAGTAAAAAGTGGCAGAAGATTGAGATGTATAGCATATAGGAAATTCACACATGTATGGTTATTAAAAATAAACTAATGTTAAAGAAATTAGTATCACCTTTGGGATCAAATCCTTTTCATTACTAATTGGTTCTTTCACTTCTCCGTTATGCTTCTCACAGTATGCTTTCGGTTGAAATTTCCATAGCAAAGATAAATCCGTTAACAAAATTGGGACCTTCAGTGGATTCTTGAAAGACACCTCTACTGTAATTGGCTCTGGGTAAAATAAAGGAACAGGTCTTAATTTATATATAACAGAAAAAACATACAATCATGCTAGTCATGCAGTAGAAAAATGTTTCTTCCTTATGAAGCAGAAATAAAGTACAATATACATTTTATTAACAAGGTATACCATTTGATTACAGCATTAATGCCTTTTTAAACGGTTAAATGATGTCGTAATCTCAGGTCTATATATTCTAATCTCATCTTTATAATTTATAAAATATTTTACCAGTGAACTAAAAATATCTTTAAAATGTTACCTTCTACTACAGCAAGAGGAAATTTGGAGTTATTGGAATTGCTACTTAAGCAGTATTGTGTAGGCTGGAAATTCAGAGGCAGGACACCTCTATTCACTACTGAAACAACTTGCTCCTCCAACTCCTTCCACTGTTGGGATGATTCCCCATCATACTCTTGATCAAGACTTACATGAGTTGCGGCCTGCTTTTCACCTAGAAAATATAATAATATTATGATTTCTAGGGCTGCAACTAACGATTATTTTGATAATCGATTAGTTGGCCGATTATTTTTTCGATTAATCAGATAAAAAAAATATATGCTGATTTTTCATTATTTAAACTGATTTAATGAACAGTGTTAAAATCAAACAGCAGAATAAAAAACTTTACACATTAACATGTGTCATTGTTATTATTTTACTATGGGGTCTATGCACCTCTTTCTCCCCCTTGCACCTCTATTTCTCCCCCCTTGTACTTCTCTCTCCCCCTGGTGCCTCTCTCTCTCCCACCTTGTACTTCTCTCTCTCCCCCCTTGTACCTCTATTTCTCCCCCCTTGTACTTCTCTCTCTCCCCCCTTGTGCCTCTATTTCTCCCCCCTTGTACTTCTCTCTCTCCCCCTTGTGCCTCTATTTCTCCCCCCTTGCACTTCTCTCTTCCCCCCTTGTGCCTCTATTTCTCCCCCTTGTACTTCTCTCTCCCCCCCGTGCCTCTATTTCTCCCCCTTGTACTTCTCTCTCTCCCCCCTTGTGCCTCTATTTCTCCCCCCTTGTACTTCTCTCTCCCCCCTTGTGCCTCTATTTCTCCCTCCTTGTACTTCTCTCTCTCCCCCCTTGTGCCTCTTTCTCCCCCATGTACTTCTCTCCCCCCCTTGTGCCTCTTTCACCCCATGTACTTCTCTCTCTCTCTCCCCCTTGTGCCTCTTTCACCCCCATGTACATCTCTCTCTCCCCCTTGTGCCTCTTTCTCCACCATGCACTTCTCTCTCTCTCTCCCCCTGTGCCTCTTTCACCCCATGTACTTCTCTCTCTCTCTCCCCCTTGTGCCTCTTTCACCCCCATGTACATCTCTCTCTCCCCCTTGTGCCTCTTTCTCCACCATGCACTTCTCTCTCTCTCTCCCCCTGTGCCTCTTTCACCCCATGTACTTCTCTCTCTCTCTCCCCCTTGTGCCTCTTTCACCCCCATGTACATCTCTCTCTCCCCCTTGTGCCTCTTTCTCCACCATGCACTTCTCTCTCTCTCTCCCCCTGTGCCTCTTTCACCCCATGTACTTCTCTCTCTCTCTCCCCCTTGTGCCTCTTTCACCTCCATGTACATCTCTCTCTCCCCCTTGTGCCTCTTTCACCCCCATATACTTCTCTCTCTCTCTCTCCCCCTGTGCCTCTTTCACCCCATGTACTTCTCTCTCTCTCTCCCCCTTGTGCCTCTTTCACCCCCATGTACATCTATCTCTCCCCCTTGTGCCTCTTTCACCCCCATATACTTCTCTCTCTCTCCCTTGTGCCTCTTTCACCCCCATGTACTTCTCTCTCTCCCCCTTGTGCCTCTTTCTCCTCCATGTACTTCTCTCTCTCCCCCTTGTGCCTCTTTCTCCTCCATGTACTTCTCTCTCTCCCCCTTGTACCTCTTTCTCCCCCATGTACTTCTCTCTCTCTCCCCCCCTTGTGCCTCTTTCACCCATGTACTTCTCTCTCTCTCCCCCTTGTGCCTCTTTCACCCATGTACTCCTCTCTCTCTCCCCCTTGTGCCTCTTTCACCCATGTACTCCTCTCTCTCTCCCCCTTGTGCCTCTTTCACCCATGTACTCCTCTCTCTTTCTCCCCTTGTGCCTCTTTCTCCCCCATGTACTTCTCTCTTTCTCTACCCCTTGTGCCTCTCTCTCTCTCTCTCCCCATACCTCTTTTTCATACTTTTCCGCACTGATGACATCCGGGGCGCAACCACTCCAAACGCGGACACTCCGCGTTGAGAGTGCAGGGGTTTTCTTCCTCAGTCTGGGCGCCAGTTTTAAACTGGCCTCAGAACAGAGGAAGAAATTACCTGCACGCTCCACGCGGCGTCTCTGCGTTTGGAGTGGTTGCGCCCCGGATGTAATCAATGCGGGAAGACAGCAGTATCCGGCGGCGGTGGGGCTGCTGGGCAGCACAACTAATCGCTGCACAACGATCGATAATGAGAATCGTTGGCAACGATTCTCATTATCGATTTTTATCGATTTCATCGATTAGTTGTTGCAGCCCTAATGATTTCTTCTATACCAATTAGGAAATGTTTATCAAATTATATGATTAATAAATAAGAATAAAATATTTTCATTAAAATTAATATGTGGATCCCCTTTCCTCAAAATATTCATGCATCTACTAACAGAGATGTAGACAGGGAGATCTCCAGTAAGAAAGAGGGAACCCCCAGATAAAAAAAGGGCTAATAAAAGTATAGTGGTGATAAAAAACAGATAAAAAAACAGCTAATTTGATTTGAAGTGACAGGGTCAAGTTATTGATCCTACTGTGAAACTGCTGCATCTTTACACCACATTATTTTAGGACCTTCTAGTACAGTGGTTCTCATACCCAAAATCCCCAAAACCAAAGTGCACTCAAAGTAATTTTAACATTTTTTAAATAAAACTCTTAAGCACCTGTCCAATAATGTATATTTCTGTAAAAGGTGAATTAACCTATTAATTGGTACAGATCTCTCCAAAGACCAAATTGATTGACATTGAATGTAAACCTTTACCTTCATAATATAAAAAACAGTTACATTTACATATTAACAATGGATCAGAAAAGACACACTACAAAGATCACATTTCTACTTGTTTGGTGTAACATTTCTAAGTGTGTTTTATTATTTATTTTATTAAGTTAATGACTATAGTAATAAAATTACACATCTACATTTGCATTTAAACAGAAATAACAAGAATTAATCTCTCTATCCTTGACATCCATTAAAAATATAGAGCAGGCGATGGAATGCTTTCTAGGAAGTGATGATTCCATTATGTCACTAAAGTGGTCATTATGTAAGCTATAACATTTCACTTCTAATACATGAAAAAGGATGGTTTCAGCTCAGATCTTAAAGGGATAGTAATGTAAGCAATAAAGTAGATCACCAAGTTTTCTTTATAGTAAATGTAACACATTGTGCTATGTTTAGGAACTTACTTTTTTCTGTGGTTCAAAAGGTATTAAATGTATAAAGTTCTCCCTCCCACCGCTTCTAGCCATGTCATGCTGCATCTGTCTGGTCTGGACGGATGTAGTGAGGGACAAACTTCAGTAAGCAAAGGAAAATCCTATCCTCCTCCGTCAAGGGTAGCAGGGTTTTTCTCATTCTTACTCACTGAAGTTTGTCCCTCGCTGCGTCCGTAAGGTCCCGAGACCAGATTGCAGATTCAATGGGAGGCAGCCAGAAGGGGTGGGAGGGGATCTTTCTACATTAAATACCTTTTGAACTACAGAAAAGTAAGTTGCTAAACACAGAGCAATATGTTACATTTACTATAAAGAAGACTCAGTGATCTACTTTATTGCTAACATTACAATCCCTTTAAATTTGGAAAAACTGACACTTACAAACAATGCAATTTACTCAGAAATCTAATTTACAAATAAACCAAGTTGGAAAACTGTATATTACTCTTTGTAATTTTGTGTTAGTAATCCTGGCAGCATTAGGATTAATATGCAAGTTTCTCCTCTTACAGCTGATATAATGGAAAACAAAAGTGAAGACATAGGTAGGCACACTTCCTTCACACCAGTTCTGATCCTAAATTGGCAATTGATTTAGCTGGGATGGGAACCTATAATACTACCACGGAATAGCAACAGGAAAAGGAGTCAGTGCAGACACACACTTCTTCACAATAGGTATAAACCTTACACTGTGTGCACAATTATTAGGCAAGTTGTATTTTTGAGGATTAAATGTTATTATTGAACAATTACAGTGCTCTCCATCAATCCAAAATATTAAGAAACCATAAACCTGAATATTTAAAGGGATAGTAATGTTTCATAATAAAAGCAACTCTAATTAATCATAATAGTATTTGGACTTTGGAGAGTGTTATTTCAGTTATGTCAGTTGTAGTTCAAGAGTAATTCAATAACAAAGTATCCCCCTCCAGCCCCTTTTACTGATGTAACACTGCTCAGCCAGAGTAGAAGGGAGGTGCCCAGGTAGACTGCAGAGAGGGACAATCTTCAGTTAAGATAAGGGAAAAACCTGAAAAACTTGTCAAGGGGGTCAGGGCTTTCTTTGTTCTCATAGGAAGAAGATTGTCCCCTTCTGTTATCTGTCTGGTCTTATAACCAAATTCCACATCTGAGAAGAGATGGCTTTCACTAGGTAAAAGGGACGGGAAGGGAAACTTTGCTTGTGAATATCTCTCAAACCATAAAGGTTTGGGAGATAAGACTTATATCGTTCTTCATGTTTTTTAATGCCTACAAAATAAAAGAGAGATAAAAAAGTATTACTATCCCTTTAAGAAAGTAAAAGTGAGGTTTTGGCTTTCTTAGGAGAAAATTTGTGTGCACAATTATTGGGCAACTATTGGTGTGCAACTAAATGGAAAAACGATAATTTTCCCATCTTACGTGCTTATTTTCATCTATTAAAGTGAGAATACTAAACAAACAACTCAAAATTTACAAATAAACATTTGTGACATTTAAAAAAAAAAAAAAAAAAAAAAAAAAAAAAAAAAAAAAAAAAATCAGTGACCAGTATAGCCACCCATCTTTTCAATAAAAATCATAAGACTTCCATTCATGGAGTCTGTCGGTTTCTTGATCTGTTGACGATCAACTTTTTGTGCAGAAGCAACCACAACCTCCCAGACACTGTTCAGAGAGGTGTACTGTTTTCATTCAGCATAAATATGCCATTTAAGAAGTGCCTATAAGTTCTCAACAGGGTTTAGGTCAGGTAAGGAAGGGGGCCATGTCATCATTTTATCATCTTTAAGACATTTACTGGCTAACCATGCAGTGGAGTACTTCGATGCATGCGACGGAGCATTGTCCTGCATACAAACCATGGTCTTCTTGAAAGATGCAGACTTTTTCCTGTACCACTGCTTGAAGAAAGTGTCTTCTAAAAACTGACAGTAGGTTTGGGAGTTGAGTTTGAGTCCATCTTCAACCTGAAAAGGTCCAACTAGCTCATCTTTGACAATACCAGCCCATACCAGTAGCCCTCCTCCGCCTTGCTGGCATCTGAGTCGAAGTGGAGCTCTGTGCCTGTTACTGATCTAGCCACAAGCCCATCCATCTGGACCAAGAAGAGTCACTCATCTCATCAGTCCATAAAACCTTTGAAAAATCTGTCTTCAGATATTTCTTGGCCCAGTCTTGATGTTTCAACTTTTGTGTCTTGTTTAGTGGTGGTCGGGTTTCAGCCTCCCTTACCATGGGTATGTCTCTGACACTGAACACCTAGTACTTCTGGTCACTCCAGGTAGGTTGCAGTTCTGAAATATGACAGCACTGGAGGATAATGGGTTCCTGGTAGCTTCATGTTTGATTCTTCTCAAATCTCCGGCAGTTAATTTGCGTCATTTTTTCTCAACACGTTCCTTGCGACCTTTTTGACTATTTGCAACAAAACGTTTGATGGTTCTGTGATCACGCTCCAATATCTTAGCAATTTCAAGACTGCTGCATGCCTCTGAAAGACTTTTTACAATTTTTGACTTTTCAGAGTCAGTTATATCTCTTTTTTTGACCATTTTCCTGAGGAAATGAAGCTGTGTATAATAATTATGCATACCATGACATAGGGTATTCATCTCCTTAAGCCACACCCTCTCTCATTACACAAATACACATCACTTGACATGCTTAAAGGGGAACTTTCACCCCGCAATAACTAAAACTCCCCTTGCTGCTCACCTGGCGACTAGCTGCTTAGTAGCGCTAGTCGCCAGAAATCTTACCCCGTTCTCAAGATTTCGGCGTTTTAAAGGAGCAGGAAGCACGGACGTCTCTTCACAGTGACGTCCGTGCGCCTGCGCTGTCAGTCCCTTGTCAGTCCCTTGTGCACCGTACGGTGCACAAGGGACTGACAAGGGACTGACAGCGCAGGCGCACGGACGTCACTGTGAAGAGACGTCCGTGCTTCCTGCTCCTTTAAAACGCATATATTTGAAGAACCGGGTAAGGTTTCTGGCGACTAGCGCTACTAAGCAGCTAGTCGCCAGGTGAGCAGCAAGGGGAGATTTAGTTATTGCGGGGTGAAAGTTCCCCTTTAAATCCAATAAGCATTCAAGTTTATACAGCTCGGAAAATATGCATAAAAATGATGATATGGTCAAAATACTCACTTGCCTAATAATTGTGCACACAATGTATATAACTTATTATTATATGCTCCAGTCTGGGCCAATGGAAATGCTACTGGCTCCCACTTGTACAAGTGACAGCCAGTAGCATTTCCATTAGCCCACACTGAAGCATATAAGAGGAAGTCATATAAGGCTTATAACTATTGGAAAGAATCGTATGTCAGTGACGACTCCATCATACAATATATGTTCATCTTTGGTCATTAAAGGGGTTGTCAAGTCCCTTGAGGAGGCAGCAGTATATATATATTACCAAATACCTGCCAGGTCAACAGACTATTTGGAAAGAATATATAAGTCTAACTCCAAGTGCCTCAAAAGATTTTGTATTGAAAATCCCTTTCTCTTATTCATTGTGGAATAAAGGACATCACTCCCAGGCAAAAACCATGTTTGAGTTCCTGATAGGGGCATCCTCATTTTACAGTGTGTTGATGCTCTTCCACATGAGCTTCTGCACAGGAGAGAACCAGGTGAACCTTGGACCAAGTGTCTGCATTTCTATTCCCCTGTTGGTAGTTGACATAAGCCACTATTTTTGCTTTGTTATACTGAATCCAAACTAGGAGACCACAAAACCACTGGGGCCAATGCTGAAGCACTGCAAAAAGTTCCAGAACACAGAATGAAAGGTGGCTCTTGTGGCTTAACCAGAGGCCCTGTGCCAACAGAGAAATAGTCTGGCTCTCTGAAACAGAGTAGCTACCCAAGGGTGTGGCCATTAACATTGCAGATATATAAAATATGGGTACAGGCGTGGTTTATGTATATTTGTAATATCAGACAGCATGGGATGTTTTATGTGTTAAAAGCTCTTGTCCTGCAGAGAGCAAATTGGTGATATTCAAGTACTGTAGATACTGACCTTCAGCTGGTCTTCTATCATGCCCAAAGAAAACTCGAGTAGCTGAACTATTGATGTATGGCAAAGGAAGTTGGGGTAATGGGCTTTCAGGAGACTGTTGACATACATTCTGAAGAAATAAAAAGACAAGGTAGATTAAACAAACTAACCTAAAAAGTTACCTTATAACACAAAGTTTTTAAACAGAAATAGAAGAATTCAAAATGTAAGCAGGTGTGAAAAGATACATATGAATATTATGGGCTGACGTACGATTGAATGCTATAAAAAGCCTGAATTATATTGGAGTCCATTGTTGTTTTCAATGGTTTTATCTAACAAATTCCCACTGAATTTGATTGAGAAATGTATTGGTAAAACCACGTGGTAAAGTCATAACTTGCAATGGAGACTAACAATTTGAATAATTTAATATGAGTGCCAAGCCTTCAGTTATTACTATCCCTCCCTTTGACGCATTCAGGTTGAAATGCTATGAAATAATTCTCAGCTCTGAGACCCTAGAATAATTCCACCTTTACATTTGTGCATATGGCTCAACAGGCAGATATCAGGGATTTCATGCAAGTAAAACCTAAACACCCCCCACACACCCAAAACAAAAGTGGCAGTTACAAATGACTATAATTTTTACATTGAAAGGCACTATCATGCATGTTTATCTGCACAATAAATATATTTTTTGGTGTAAAGTAATCAATTTCTGAAGTATTTTTTTTAAACATATTCTAGTTTGTTTTTTAACCTTCTACCTTGCTGAAAAGCCCGTCAGTCAATCTCAGATTTACAGGGGTTACAAAAGTAAACAAAAGTGATTCAGCACTGCTGCTGAAGTAGTGTTACCTCTTACAACTGAAAGTCATGAGAGACACCCAGAAACTTGGTTCATTCTGGGGCTAAGAAGCTGGAAAGAGTGGAATGTTGCTGAAAAGATACCAGGAAGCAGGGTCCATTTAACCCCTTAATGATCGAGAAAATCTGAGGTGGATTTCACTTAAGGACGGGAGCAATTTTGACTATGTCTTGGTTCAACCATATTTTCTCTTTAATTCCTTTAATATACCCACACAAATTATATACTGTTTTTTAAGCACAAGTAGAGCTTTCTTTCGATACCACAATTATATGAATGAATACCTCATAGTTTAATTTGATTAAAATAGAAAAAAAGAGGAGGGGGAAAAAAAAAAACCCAACAACATTTTGCTTACATTTTCCTGTCAGGATTTGTATACTATTAGTTCATTACAAAAAATACCCTTAAATATGTTTCTGAAAAGTAGACAACATAAGGTAAATAATCAGTAGAATTTTGGAGTTTTTTATGCAGCTATTTTTCCAGAAATATGTTCCAAAATTGTGGTAAGATTTTGTTTTTTGTTTATTTAAATTTTCACACTTACATTTCAATATTACTGTTGATATCATGCATAGGATAGGTTAACCCCTTAAGGAACAGCAAAATCTGAGGTCGATTTCACTTAAGGACCGGAGCAATTCTGACCTTTTTGACTATATCTTTGTTCAACAGTGTTTTCCCTCTAAGTACTTTATTTTACCCATGAAAATTATATACCCTATTTTACACACAAATAGGGCACTGAAAGGGTAAAAAAAAAACATTTTTAGCAGGTCAAACATGGATCTGCATTTAGCCAGCCTCCAGCACAGAAGTGAACTGGTTAATACCCACAGCTGCTGCATTTATTTGTCCTCTAGGTTTCTCCTCTCTGCTTATCTGTCCCTTACTTTGATAGCAAGGGACAGACAGCTGAGAAGAGACAATAGAGGCAGTGTAGAACACTGCCTCATTCTTTTACAATGCCGGTACATGGGATCGCTGCTGCAGCGATCCCATGACACGGCACTTGTAAAAGTGGCTGAGACTGAATGCTCCTGTCCCGGAGTACTCAGTCGGGAATTAATGATAGTAGCGTGCACAGAGGCACGCTGCTATCATTTACCCCATGACATACCAGGACCGTCATGGGTCCTTAAGTTAAATCTACCCATGACGGTCCTGGCACGTCATGGGTCATTAAGGGGTTAAAATGCATTGATTATTGATCAGGTCCTTCTTCTGCGTACGGCAATATCCCATATGCATAGACAATCATAAAAAACAAAAACATTTGGAGCGCCTCATAGTGTAAATCGTATGACTAAAATTCTAAAGAATAAGATCAATAGTACTCACAAACAAGTTTGTCAGATTGCACTGACATAAAGCCAAGAGGATATATTTTCCTGTCTCCACTCGGGTTCCTCCGGTAAAGCTGGATGCAAGCTACCTCCTCTCCTTAGCTTGCAGCTAGCCAATCCCCAACCAGTAAGATTTGCAGACTAACTATTGACTAAGAAGTAAGAAGGTAAAGGAAGAGGTGAGCATGAACCCGAAAGGACCCCCACGTTATGCCGCAGGAGCGCCAAGCATGGTCCCTTGAAAGGATAGGAGACCAGTAACCTGTATGGACTAATAGAAAAGGATTTAACAGGTAAGATTAAAATCCTCTTTTCTCTGTCATCCAATATAGGTTACTGGTAACTTTGGGATGTCCAACCATTAAGTTCCCCAGGATGGGAAGAAAGGCGTAGGCTCCCAAAGTCACCAGAGCACCAATGAACCTACAGATCATGAATAGCTCAACACTAACCTCAAAGTGTCAATGGACACTGAAAAAGGTTAAAAACAAACCCCATAACTGTTGCACAGCACACGAACTAGAGCCAACAGGGCTCAAAAGTGAAGGAGTACTGAGAAACTAAGGAGAACCTAGACAGGCAAGGCTGTCTCCAGGATCTTCCTCCCAAAACTGGCATCAGCCGATGCCAGCACATCCACACAACAGTGTTTAGAAAAGGTGTGCACAGATGACCAAGGGGCCACCTTGCACAACTGATCAGCTGAGGCCTGGTTCTTATAGGCACAAGAAGCCCCAGTAGATCTCGTAAAATGAGCCGTGACCCTAAAAGGAACAGGTTTATTCCGAAGTTCGTAAGCCTTACAAATTGTGGACTTGATCTAAGAAGCAATGGTTACCTTGGAAGCAGGTTTCCCTGCTCTAGGACCCTCAGAAATGACAAAAAGAGAGTTAGACTGCCTCAAGGACTCAGTGCGATGCACACAGAACTAGAGACAAGCACAACATCCAACAGATGCAGATCCCTCTCTTTGTCATAAGTAGGGTTAGGACAGAAGGAAGGAGCCACAATCTCCTGATTGATGTGGAATTTGGACACCACACCTTCGGGAGGAACTCTTGTGAGGTACGAAGCACCATCTTGTCCTTGTGGAAAAACAGAAAGGGTGGTTTACAAGACAAGGCATACAGCTCCGCAACTCGGCAAACAGAAACAATCGCCAGGAGAAAGGCCATCTTCCACGTCAGCAGATGAAGAGGAATGGTAGCCAAAGACTCAAAGGAAGGACGCTGGCGTACTCCCAAGACCAGGTTAAGATCCCACTGAGGAGTAGGGGACTTAAACACTGGGCAGGTATGAGCAACCCCCTGGAAGAAAACCTTGACATCAGGAATGATCGCAAGATGCCTCTGAAAAAGGACAGAGAGTGCAGAAGTCTGAACCTTGAGAGAACTCACACTGAGACCCTTATCCACACCATCCTGCAGGAAGGAAAGAACTGTAGGAAGGTCAAAATCCCGAGACAGGTCTCTGTCTGCGCACCAAGCCAGGAAGGTAGACCAAATAAGATGGTAGGCTTTAGATGAAATGGGCTTGCGGGCACTAAGCACAGTAGCCAGCTCCCCTGAAGAAAATCCTTTCTACTTCTAAATTGAGGATTCAATCTCCAAGCTGCCAAAGCCAGCCAATGAACGTCTTCTTTCCAGACGTAACCCTGTAGAAGAAGATCTGGACTGGGAGGAAGTGGAAGAGGTTCCGCCACAGAGAGGTCCAGAAGCTCCGGAAACCAAGCTTGTCGTGGCCAGTAACAAGCAATCAGAATTAATGGGCAGCTCTCCAGTTGCAGCTTCCGAAGAACTCTGGGCAACAGAGGAACAAGAGGGAAGATGTAAGCCAGAGGAAACATCCACTGGATCAATAAGGCATCCGCTGCCAGAGCCATGAGATCCGCCCAGCGAGAGCAGAAGGTTGGAACATTCCTGTTGTGTCTGGTTGCCATCAGGTCGATGCATGGCAGACCCCACTGCTGGATGAGGTTGAACACCACTGGATGCAGCTCCCACTCCCCGCTGTCCACTGTCTGTCGACTGAGGAAGTCTGCCAGAACTTTGTCTATGCCAGGAATATGAACTGTGGAAATGGCAGGGGCATGCTCCTCTGCCCATGATAAAATAGCCTTGACCTCTAACCAAGCTGCGAGACTTCTTGTGCCGCCCTGCTTGTTGATATAGGCTACTGCTGTGGCGTTGTCCGACTGCACCCTTACCGTGCAATCCTCCAGTGGCCGTGTCCAGTGATGTAGGGCATGAAATATCACCCGAAGGAGAGACTCTTCCTGAGACCACTTGCCCTGAACACTCAAGTGCCCCAGCACCGCTCCCCATCCGGAGAGGCTGGCATCCGTCGTCACCCTGGTCCAGAAGGGCACCAGGAAGGGTCTGCCTTTCAGGAGATTGTTCAGGCTGAGCCACCATGAGAGACTCTGATCCACGTGAAGAGAAAGAGACAGGGATCTTTCCAGTAGATCCTGACGGCCCTTGCAAGCCAGGATCAAAAACCTCTGAAGTTCCCGGGTGTGAGCCATGGCAAACAGAACTGCTTCTATGGTGGAAATGAACTTCCCCACCAAGTAGGACAACTTCTTGGCTGGAAATAGATCCTGAGACAGGATAGCTTGGACCTTCAGTGCTATCTGATGAGCCATCCACCTCTGAGTATTGAAGAGGAGGCCCAGAAAGACCATCTACTGAGAAGGAACAAGGTCTAACTTGTCCAAGTTGATGATCCACCCGTGATGGGACAGAGCATGGATGCAGTCCGGCAACTGCTGGTGAAGGAGATCTGGAGACTAGGCATTCAGGAGGAGGTCGTCCATATATTGAGTCACTCTGATGCTGTTCTGAGAACTGAAAGTGCCCTCAGTCGCAGGCAAAGCGGAGATACTGCTGACTCTCTGGATCAGTGGTTCTCGATCTTTTTTTGTTCAGGGCACCCCTAACCCATAATCTAGAACATTCGGGGCACCCCTAAAATATTTAATGTTTAATATTTAAGGGTACAATGCATAAATATACAGTTATTATTAGGTCTTACAAATCATAGTAACAAAACTAAACATATTGTGCTGAATAATTTCTATTAATCTTTATTTAAAAGTCAATTTTTGTTAGTCTTCATAGAAAATGTGGGGCACCCTAAGAGGATGTCCGTGGCACACCAAAGTGCCACGACACCCTGGTTGAGAATCACTGCTCTGGATGAATGGTGATGTGCAGATATGCATCTTGAAGGTCCCAAGAGGCCAGAAATTCCCCAGGAGACATGGCTGCTATCACTGTGCGCAGAGACTCCTGGCAGTACTGGGATCTGACCACAAAGGAGTTGGGGTCCTTCAGATCCAAAATGGGACGACAGCCCCCATCCTTTTTGGAAACCATGAAGAGGTTGGAGTAGAATCCCAAGCCCCTCTCCTGAGAGAAAACTGGCTCCAGGACCTCCTTGTCCAGAAGGGCCTGTATAGCTTCCTCGAAAAGGCATCTCTTTTCTGCTCCCAAGGGAGAACGAGAAACAAAGGTCCTTGGAGGAGGAAGGGAGGTGAAGGGAATCCTGTAACCTGAGGCCACCACCTGTAAAACCCATGGGTCCACCACAAAGGCTTGCCAAGCTGAGAGGTAGTGGCGCAGTCGGCCACCTACCTAAGGGTGGGGACCCGGGTTCGGTGAGTCATGCAGAAGGAGGTTTGGAAGCCTTGGGCTTCATGAAGGACTTGGCTCTCCATTGCTGCTTAGGCTTGAATGAGGAGCGTGGAGTGTGAGGGACCATCTGGGTCACTTGGCGCGAGTCTGCTTGAAAGGAACAAAAAAGCTGATTCCTTTTAACAGGTGCCTTCTTCCTTAGGACCACTGGCAGGTGAGAACTTTTCCCTCCAGTGGCCTCATTGATGATATCCTTAAGTTCAGGCCCGAACAGGGAAGAACCCTGAAAGGCAAAGACAGTAGAGCCTTCTTAGAGGCCATGTCAGATGACCAGATCTTAAGCCAGAGAGCCTGTCTGGCTACCACAGACATGGCAGATGCCCTGGCTACCATACGTACAGCATCAAACAAGGCAGCAGACATAATGCTGAGCCTCAGCAATGTTAGCGAGAAGATGCAACATGTCAGAAGTAGTGGCTCCCTGACGGACAGCAGAATTGAGCTGTTCAGTCCAAACAGCCACAGCCCTATTTACTCATGCAGCATCAAAGGTAGGGCGAAGGGCAGAGCCCACTGTCGCAAAAATAGCCTTGAGAGAAGTCTCAAGCTTCTTCTCAGTCCAGTCTTTAAGAGCAGAAGCGTCAGCTACTGGCAAGGCAGTTGATTTAGAAAGCCTGGACACTGGGGCATCAATTTTAGGGGAATGAACCCACTGAGTAAGGGCCGTTTCAGAAAATGGATAAAATTTAGAAAACTTTTTAGACGCAGATGGTTTCTTGTCTGGAAATTTACACTCCTCTGACACCAAGCGGTCAAGGGTTGGATTAGCTGGAAAACAGGCATGGGGCCTAACAGGCTCCTGGAGGATTTGTCCTCATACATGGTGGTAAGCATGAATACTTCTTTTCTGTCTTTAAACTTAAAGGGATAGTAATACTTCGTTTTATCTTTATTTTATTTTGTAGGCATTAAAAAAACATGAAGAACTATATAAGTCTTATCTCTCAAACCTTTATGGTTTAAGAGATATTCACAAGCAAAGTTTCCCCCTCCCGCCCCTTTTACCTAGTGTAAGCCATCTCTTCTCAGATGTGGAATGCAGTCCATATCTTCTTCATATATACTTAACTATATCTAACTTTCACCCCAAACGGTCACTATTCCTATGATACAAATTTTTTTGTAATTTTTTTTTTCCTACGCTACTCCTAAACCTAAATCTATCCCTAAAGCCTTACCTTAACCCACGTATTCCCTGAACCTATCTAACCTAATTCAACTACCTATCTAAACTATGATTTTCTTCTAAAAATATTCTTAAAAATCAATTTTTAAATAAAATAATTATTTCTTTCTACTTTACCCCTAAACCTAGTTCTAAAAAAATAAATAAAAAAATTTAAAAAAATACAAGGGGGATGGGGGAAGTACCACAGATCAGCAAAAGCTGATCTGCAGCAAACTGATCACTACTAGAGTGATCAGATGGGGGGAAATGTATTGATCACTGCAGCTACAGTGGTCAAAGGGTTAATTTGGATTTTTTTTACTTTTTTTTTTTTTAACACAGGAACACTGGCACAGGAGCGGGAACACAGGACAACGATGTATCTCTGTCTCTCTTCACCTCAGCAGTGTTTGAGATGGAGAGAGGCAGTGTTTGTAAATACTGTCCCTGTCATTCGGCTTTTGCATCATGTGATTCGCTAATCTAGCCAATCATGTTGCAACATTGTGTTCAATGGCTGAAACTAAGTGCTCCGGTATCGGAGCTCTTAGCAACAGCCAGCCCGCACTCTCCCATCACTCCGTGTATTGGCGATGGGAGATTTTAACCCATGATATGCCAGGACCATCATGGGTCCTTAACACAAAGCTACCCATGATGGTCCTGGCACATCATGGGTCGTTAAGGGGTTAAGAATGAGCAACTTTTAAAGCCCAAAAATACTGAACATAAAAAAATAAGTATTGTCAGAATACAAAGTCTATATAGTATTTTTTTTATTTTTATAATATAGTTGCTCTTAAATAAAACACAAATTAATCTCAGGCTCTAAAACTGTTTACGAAAAACAAAAAAGGATAGGGCACCCAATAGTGTAATATTGTTAGATATATGTAGGATAAATAAATGAAATATTACTTACAAAGAAGATGGTCAGAATGGAATCTGACAATATCAGCAGATGGAGATTTTCACCCATCTCCACTCAGGCAAACCAACGCTACAGCTGCACTGTATTGGATGACTGTCTCGCCAATGTCCTGTGATTTACTTACATCCCAAAGAGGTGCAAGAAATCCTCCAATGAAACCGAGAGAAAATCTCAATGAATCCTTGTTTGTAATACTTAATAAAAGCATTTTACAAGGAAGGATACACTGAGACTGTCTCTCAATTTCAGTGGAGACAGCGAAAACCTCCATCTGCTGATATAGTCAGATTCCATTCTGACCATCTGCTTTGTATTATTTCATTTATTTATCCTACTTATATTTGACAATATTACACTATTAGGCTACCTATAATTTTTTTGTTTTTCATAAGCTGTTTTATCACTGTACTATTGGAGAGAGCGTGTCTGATGAGGAGCAGCCCTGTTTCAAGTGCGTCAAGTGTCCATTGGGAGATAATCTCTCTGTAAGTCTTGTTAGCTGTGTTTTACATAAGTGGATTCACAGTCACTTTCATTGTGAGTACCCATTCACTGGGTTATTGGTGGTGGACTGTGTGAACTAATATACCACACAAGTAAGTGCCTCCTGATTTTCTCTCTGTCGGAGTTCTCAGTGCATAATAAAATAATGACATTAAGACCTAGAGAAGTGGTTCTCAACCCCTAACATGCAGTCTGGAATTTTCATAGCACCCCTAGCATGTTATAGATAATTTCTCAACGAGTTAATGAAAGGTGTAATAGATACATATATAGTTATTCTTAGGTCTTAAAGTCAACATGACAAAAAGAGCATATTTTGCATAAAAGTTCCCAAAAATACCCACTAGAAACTTAGCTTTATCATATTTGTCAGCTGTCAGAAAGTGGGACACATCAGTTTCCATGGCACACCAAAGTGCCACGGCATCCTGGTTGAGAATCACTGGCCTACAGTATGGAAGGGTTTATTTATAAAAAAAAAAATAACCCCCCCCCCCCCCGAGCATAACCCAATAATAATTACAAGTTATAAAATAAATGATTTACCTTATACACATACAGGTACTCTCTGAGAAAGGCTCCTTGCTGTGATGCAGGCTGTTTGCTGTCATTAATTAGTATGTGCCTAAAGGCAGACACCGCATTATCAAGCTGCCTGAGTGTGAAAGATTGGCGACCAATGGTGAAGTTAATGTGATCCTCTGCTAGAGACCAACCTTTCCCTTTGTACACCTGCATTGCCTGGCAGTAACAGCGCAGTGCATGCTTTTTCTGGAACATAAGAAAAACAAAGAATGTCCATAAATATCAAAAAACATTTATGAAACATTAGAACAAGAATGTCTTTAATAACCTGTAACAGATCAAGTGGCGACAAATTAATGTAGCAGTTGCAATCATTCTATGGAAAATGTAGGATGGGATTCAAATTTCACATAGATGACAACAGCAAAACGGTCTGAAAACCAAGTTGCACTGTGGCACATATTTATATAAAAAGAATACACTGCTTCTCAGTACACTAGAGTTGCAGTTCCTTTAACTCTCTCACTGTCAGAAGCAATGGAATAAACTCGTGCTGGCATTCTTAACCACCTTTAATGATATACAATACATGTTAGTGAAAACAGAACTTACCTGGCCTGCTTTACTAAAACGATGTCCAGCTAGAATCATGTGGAAAGCAAACTTCCTCACCATGGGGCTCTTCATGTTAATAAAGCAGTGAGCTGCTTGCTCTAAAAGAAGTGCACTTCGAAGATCTGAATCCTGCATGCCACAAAGAAAATTGGGTCACTTCTGAACCTTGTAATGAAAATCACACTCTGTTGGCACAATATGTTTATAAGTGGTTTCATTCTGGGAGAAACTAACTGCACTACTGGGGAGAACTGACACTTCCCCACCATTATAAAACAGGATTAAAAAAAACTCTGAAGGGAAGAGAGGGCTCTAGCACACAAGAGGTTAACATCACTATTTAAATCAATGGGAATTTAGGGAATCTATATTTGTCCCATTTAGTGCAGTTGGTTTGTCTCAGAAATAAAGGTGTTTTAACAGGGGGCCCTTTTGCAGTAAGATAAGCAATTCTAGAACAAAAACTGCAGTATAGAGGAGGAGGAGGAGATTCCAACCACATTTAATGGTTTCTATTGGTAGAGAGGACCTCTCCATCACATAAAAAATGTTAACCTTTTGAGTGCCAGAGGGGTACGGAACGCATTGCAGAGCAATGTTTTCTGTATCCATATGGGCAGACTAGATGGGCCGAATGGTTCTTATCTGCCATCAAATTCTATGTATCCCTCTAGCACCCAAAGGGTTAAAAGCACCATTTATATTAAGCAACATCTTATTTGTTCACTATGAAGTTGGTTCTCCAGTCTTTTCCTTTCTACATCAGGCCTTAGATAGTAAATATTTTCTACAATTGTGTCAAATGCTTCAATGGAAATGGACAGCAATACATACATTTAGGAGGGTTTCAAATGAATTGGTTAAATCAAGTAACTGAACAGTATTTTCAACCCACTCAAGAGAAAACCGGTCCAAGAATGATTTATTCTTATAACATGCTGCCAAAATAGGTGCTTGAAATTGTTTGTAATGTCCCCAAAAAGTTCTAATAGATTTGTAGAGGCTAAAATATAATCCTATTGCCACAAACCCCATCTCTCAAACCACTATGGCTTGAGAGATACTCAATCAAAGTTCCTCCCTCCCTCCCCTTCTCCTGAAGTAGCTGTAAAGCTGACAGAAGGAGATCCGTGTAAGCAGACACAATGAGGCTCATCAGCAGAGCCAAAACCCTGTTATTGCAAAAGAATTACTTCATTGGAAGGGACTACAAAGTGTGCTTGCAAACCAGGCACACTTTGTACACCTTTACAATGAAGTAATTCTTTTGCAATAACTGGATTTCAGCTCTGCTGCAGAGCCGCTGGCTGATCCCCGGACTAAGATCTCCTGCTGTCAGCTAGACGCTGACGTCAGGAGAAGGGGAGGGAGAGGGGAACTCTGATTGCGAATATCTCTGAAACTGTAAAGGTTTGAGAGATGGGGTTGGTGGCAAATCTATTATAATTTTTTTGGGGACATTACTAACACTTTACCCCTTTGAATGGTAGACGTTTGGGGAATTTTTGTCCATCGAGGAGGCCAGTCACTTATCAACATTGTTTAGACATCGGTTAAGGTATGATTCCTGGGAGGTAACTTTTTAGTTACATATGGAAAACTATATTGTTTTTTGTTTTCTTCAGAACAAATTCAGCTTTTTCATGGAGCCTCACATGAAATAAATCATATAGTATACGACAAGCTATGACGCCATAAGTACCAGAAATGTTAAAAAATGAATTACTTATTTTGTTACTATCATACACTATAAATGAAAAATGTTTAAGTTAATTAATTTTAAAAGCCCTGAACCCCCCCCTAAGTAGAAAAATTAATTAACAGGAGCTCACAAGGGTATTTTCAACTTTATGAAATAAAAATCCATGTATCATTGCTTACAGGGTTAAACTACCATAAAACAACTCAATAAATAAAAGTATATATTCCTGGAAAGAACCCTAACATATGAATTACAAAAGTTTCTTCCTACATGAAGTGGTGAAGCAATTACATTATGTGAAAAATAAAGTCTCTCTGAAAACTTTCAGAAATTTACACTAATTGCTGAAATCATCTCAAGTAAGCTTAGAATAACAAACAAAAAAGTATGAAATACAAGTGCCATATTTCTCCTGAGTACACAGATAACCAATATGTGTGTGGGTACAAATGTATGGCCTTCCCATGGGCCCCAAATTGGCAACAGCATATAACAGAATTTCTATTGACATTTTTCATGCAGAAAACTAAAATAACCCCTTAAACGCATACATTTCCTGGAATCAGAAGTCCAACTGCATCAAATAAGGGGTTACTTGCCTTTCTAACCCTAGCTTCATGTGCA
Organism: Rhinophrynus dorsalis; assembly: GCA_037306005.1. Classification (NCBI taxonomy): domain Eukaryota; kingdom Metazoa; phylum Chordata; class Amphibia; order Anura; family Rhinophrynidae; genus Rhinophrynus; species Rhinophrynus dorsalis. The sequence goes on along the minus strand of CM074723.1, from coordinate 135,131,550 downwards.
CAAATGTTTCCAGAAGTTGTCACTAAAGGAAAAAATAGGCATTATTTTACATTTCTACCCCTTGAAAGGTACACAATTCAATGCTAACTATGGAATTTACTACTGTATTCATTAGCAACTGCTCTTTCAAGAAAAATGGCACCCCATTGGTAATGACCTGAACTGCTGTAGAGGGTGCAAGAAGCACAAAACTACACCATCTGAAATCTCTACATTTGAAAAATTTGAAGAAAAATTAATCTGCCTTCTAAAGTGGTTGTAACAACTACATAAATTAAAGCAGAACTACCACCCCTTACAAACTTGGCCCCAAATAATTACCCATCTGGCGACTAGCTGCTCAGTAGCGCTAGTCGCCAGAATTATTACTGAGTTAATGAGAATTATACTCTGTTCCCGGACTGACAGGCAGGAAACAGCGCAGACATCTTTCCATAGTGACGGATGCACACCTGCGCTGTCAGTCCCTTTTGGAGCCGAACGGCTCCTAGCATCGCCTCCTACAGCAGGCTGGGACTGACAGTGCAGGTGCGCAGACGTCACTATAGAAAGAGGTGTGAGCTGTTTCCTGCCTGTCAGTCCGGAAGTAGTGTATAATTCTCATTAATGCTGTAATAATTCTGGTGACTAGCGCTACTGAGTAGCTAGTCGCCAGATAGGTAATTATTTGGGGCCACAAACCATATAATTTTGGAAAGAAGACAACACACTGCATAAAGTGAGGTTGCTATCCTGCGTGATGCTGTAGTGTGGCATGTGCCTTGTTCGCCTCCCTTGCTGCTGGAGATCATGCCCGCGACTCGTGAACAGGCACCGAAGCCTGTAATTCTGCTTTCCACTGGCGAGCTCATGGAAGACCATGTGGATTATAAAGTGGTGCATGCTGGAAAAAGCTGGAAGAATACCTACAGTGCTAGCAGTTTGCCTCCGTATGTTGTAGCATTACATTTGAAGGTCACTCTTGAGGAATCACACTGTGCGAATATGCAGCGGCTGAAGATGCCTGCCTTGCTGCTCTTTCCTTTAGAGGTTTTCATGATTGGAAAGTTTGACTTTCCTTGGGATCCTGGAATTTTTGGCCTGTTGGATGACCGGAGGCCCCTTATGGTCTCCCACTGCTCCATCTTCTCGTTCTGGATTCAGGACAGTGCCGAGAACCAGTGGTGTCTTCTTCTGTTTGCTGCAGCAGAACCGTTGTAGTGGACCTCTCCTGCTCTGTATGGCTCTGGTGCCTAGGACTTTTGCCTGATCTTAGGACTTTCCCCTCCGAATTTAGAATTGGACTCTCCCCTGGACGATTTGTATTACTGGGCGGTCATAAGATGTCCCCCTACGGCCTGGGGGGTTGGCCTGCGAATTCCGCCGTTTTTCATATAAGTAACTGGTAATTTTGATTTCATGTTTGGGGCTTGATCTGGGGAGTGAGCTATATTGCAGGGCTGGGGATGGTTAGTTGCTATTACAGCGGTCGGATGAAGTTGTTCATTTTGCAAATGTTAAACCTACTATTTAATATCCACCCAGGGCCTGATGTTATTTCTGCACCTATCCTAACCATTATTGTGTGCATTTCTACTCCACCTATGATAGATTTATGTTATATTTCAGGTATACCTGGAGATCTGGTTCATCTGGTCCAATTATATTTGTTCCTACTTCATTATCCCCCCCCCCCGGGACCCCTTAGAGGTCCACTGCATGCTAGTCCACCTGGGTGCTGGGTTAAGACCTGTGTCACTCAATTCACGTTATGCTATTCTTTATCATCTTTCCCTTTTTCCTCCTATCTCTCTATGAGGACTTTGTCCGGTAACTTCATTAGTTTCTCTTTGATTTCTTTTTTTTTTAAATATATTTTATTATCAGATTGCTCCATACAAATCTTAAATACCAAAAAAAGTACATGTAGAATCATTCAAGTACAGCAAAAGTATGTAGACATTAGTAACAATGAAAAGAACATATGCATATCAGTAGGGTGTACAAAGTCAACCTGAGGTTTTTATTATTTCAACCTCCAATAACCAAAACTCCTAAAATCTAACCTAACTTAAATTTTTACTATAACCCCCGACCCCGCAGCACCCCCCCCCCCCCATCCGCCCACCAGCCAGCAGGTTCATGAGATCCCGGTATGTACAGGGTTCATATACACAATGTCACGCATCAATTATACATCACAGCCATCCACGCAACAAGCAGGTGTGACCTCAATCAACCATCACCAGTAAGCTGCACATAATCAGGTGCCACAGTATTACCTGCTCTATTCGTCCACCAGTTCTGCCATCTTCCCCAGATCTTGTCAAACTTATTTGGATTATCCCGGTGTAAGTAAACCAATTTATAGTGTGGAATGCATTGTAAAACTAGGTTTATCCACGCCCTACAATTGGGAAGTCTATTTGACATCCAGTTCAAGGCCACCACCTTTCTCGCCATCACCAAGAGCTCACTCAGTAGAAATCTGTCAGTTGCATCCTCAATCTCATCGGGAAAAACAGACAATAAACAAATCTTTGGAGTCACAGGAACAGGTCTCCCCAACACCAGGACCACAATATGCATTATTTCTTTCAAGAACTTCCTGACCCCACAACACTCCCAGATCATATGTAAGTATGTGCCCTGAACATTATCACACCGAAGACAACAGTCGGTACTAGAATTCCCCATTCTATACAGTCTGACCAACATATAATAAATTCTATGTAGGATATTCAACTGTATCATCTGGGGTCTAGTCGATGTCTCCACCAGTGCTGGTCCCGTCTTAGGCAAATCCCATTCCCAATTCTCTAATGGACCCACGTCCATTTCTCATTTGTTCCGTGAAGGGAACTACTGATACCCCATGTGAGATTCCAGTCACTGGTAAATGAAAGAAAGAGGTCTCGAAGGTTCAAGAATCATCAATCTAGTAAGAAGCAGGAACGTAGAAACCATCGGGGCTCGATCGTCCCACTGAGCTCGAAGAGCATGCCTAATACATAAATATGAGTAAAAGAGATTATGCGGTATATGGTACTCGTCATGTAATTGTGAGAAGGATTTCAGCCGACGGTCCTGGTATAACTGTCCAAGGGTAGTAATCCCAAATCTAGCCCACAAGGGACCAAAATCGCTGCCAAATAGATGGTGTAGCCCCGCGGCACCCCATAAGGGGGTATCCGGATCCATGGCAATGTATCCCAGTAGCTTTTTCAACTCCACCCAAGCCTCATGTAGGGTTCTCTTTGATTTCTTACCTGGCACTCCTCTTTTCTATCTTGGGCTGTCTCTGATTTTCTATGTTTTAAACAGCTGGTTTTTGCTACGCAAATTATTTCAATACCTTCTATTTTAGCACTATCTGGCTGAAGATTCAGCATGTCTACAGTTATATTATTTAATGATGCTGTTTTAGCTATATTATTGCCTGTGCAGTTTGGTACTTAATGCTTCATTAATATACATTGTATGTTACAACAGAAGTTAATCTGTGTATCTTACACATCTGTCCACTTTTCCTTTCCTCCTGCAATCCTTCCAGCTTCTCTCTGCTCCTCTTATGTGATACTTCTTTCTCCATGGTTTTGAAGCTGCCTCTATTTTCTTCTTACTTATTATGCTGTTCTCTTCTATTCCTTTCTTTTCGACTTGACTGAAATTTTAGTACTATATGGCTTATTTAGCGTGCCTCGATACAGACAGCTTATCTGATGATATTTTTGTTTGCTTCATGTCTGTATATTATGGTAATTAATCTTACATTCATCATTTCCTGTGCTGAAGCTTGTATATCTTATGCATCAAACCGGTTTGTGTTTAATATGTTAAGCTTCAATAAAGCATTGAAAACTTAAAAAAAAAAAAAAATCATAGAGAACTTGATTGGATTGTCGGATGTGGAGAGAGCTCAGGAGGGTGACCCTAGGTGAATCATCAAAATGTGTTGCTTTCATTCTTTGCTCATAGCATATGTGTTGACCCTTGACACTCCAAATATATGTAATGATTTTTGCAAGCAGATTCTCGGTTCAGGATACCAACGGAGTGGTTTGCTTTACCACAAAGGCCATGGAAACTTACATACTCTGCATTAATTAACATTGGTGAGAGTTTTCGTGTTTGTACCTACTCAGTTGTGCAACTAGTTTATTACATCACATTATGTTTTTGATGACTAGTGCTGGTTATCATTCTATTTGCTGAAACACTGATCAAGTTGTATTAGAAGTAATCACTATATAATTGTCTCCATACATATTATGTTAATCTTACTACATTTCTAAGTGCCTCTGTGATCTTTATGGGGAATTGGGCTGTCAAGAGTGATAAAATAATAGCATGGAAGACCCCTGGACGGTCCTGCTTTTCAGGGATTTACCCTTGTCCCTCTTCACCAAAAATTTTTCTTTTGGCCATGTTGAACGCCGCGAAGGCTCTGACTCCCTTGCATTGGAAAGACACATCGCCTCCCACGACTGAATCCTGGGCGAACGGTGTAGAAGAACAACTTCTATTTGGTAAATTGGCTTGGCTCCACAGGGGTCGAGACTTTTACATGATTGGTCCGCGATTGGGAAGACATTAGCTGTCTAGCAATGACATCCCCCTGCTACAAAGCATAACAGTCAGTTTTACAGTCCAAACACCCATGACCCTTCTCCCCTCTGGCTCTTTCCCGCCTTCCCTTTTCACTCTTATTTGCTTCCCCCTCATCTCTCTTTTTCTTTATTCTTAACTAAGGTTGGTCCTCTGACTGACAGGTGACTAGATATTGGTGTTAGTATTATTCTGTTGGTACTCTTCCATATTTTTGTCAACTTCTCACATATGTTCTGTATGATTATGCCAAGTGTAAGCATCTTATCATATTCTGACCGTATATATGCTGTATTTGATGATTTCCAACCTCTTAATAAAGATTATCCTATATAATAATTCGTTAAAACATGTGTAACGGCGCAGTGGGGGCTGCCCGTGATGGGGCTGGTGCAGGGCAGGGTGCTCCGAAGGAGTGTGCAGCTCAGTGTCGGGTGCGGCGCGGGCGGTCTGTGCTATGCATTACTGCCCCGCGACCGGCTGGCAGTGGCACTGTGGCCTGTGTAACGGGCTCTTCAACTAGTTTCTCATAAAATAATAGCATGGCAAACTGGATAAGCCGTTACCGGTTCAACACCATCAGTCAAATTCAGTCTAATTAGACATATTATTACTACACTTTGATCAACGATATTTTTAGGTGCTTCATAGTGCTATTGAGTGCCTTTTTGATTAGTGTGGGGATTGTTTTATTAAGGAGTTCTAAAACTATAGTGTTGTGAGGCAGATACCCGAGTAAGCCGGTAACCGGTTTAACTCCAAGGCTTATGTAAATTCAATTAGACACATTATCAAACGTTGGCCTACAATATTTTTAGGCACTCTTATAATGTATATTGGGGACATTAACCATGTTTTGAAAGTGATTTAAATGCTGCCTCTAACTTGGAGTGTTGGAAGTTGGTGCGTGTGATGTGGGTGGAGAGTGAAAGTGGCACATATACTTAAAGACCTATGGGAGCAATTTTGACGGTTCGCTTGCGGTTGCTGTCCTGCTTTTTTACCACTTTGGAGGATTCACTCCAGTTTTCTATATTCTTTATTTTAATACTTTATTTTATGTATATAATAAAGGTTACATTTTATGTATTACAAAAAATTGATCCTATTACGATAGTGAGTAACCCTGAACATCAGCCTATACGGTAGCTGGATAAATAAATACATAGATCAATAGATAGGATACATATTGTATGCATTTATGTAGCTATGTTACAAGTACAGCATAAAAGGAAAGAATAAAACCACAGTGGTAAAACTAGTTAATCGATTAGATTGGTATTTACAACAACCCAGATGGAAGTATAAAAATATTAAAATATAGAAATAATTTTAGTAAAAAATAATAATTATAAAAAACATAAAAAATGACTACAAAAGTACTTATGGATTATATAAAAATATATAATGTAATATGGAAAAGGATGAAAAAATATAATGATAAAGATGATAAAATAAAACTGTAACATTGTTGTAAAAACCAAATTACTAATGAGGAGATATCTAAAATGCAGATCCTTAAAACACTTCATAGATAAAACACACATATATAAAAAAAAAAAAAAAAAAAGCTGTAAAATCTAAGTCTACATTCAAGCCTATCGGATCTAAAGTTTTTAATGTAAAGATCCAGAAAGACTCTCTTTGTCTTAATTTAGTCATGCGATCTCCTCCCCTATGATTTAATGAAACCTGTTCGATTCCTGTTATTTTTAAACCATTATGTTGACAATTGTGTTGGGTTTTACAGTGTTTAGAAAAGTTGTGAGTTTCTAAGCTATTTTTTTTTTTTATATTTTTCAAATGTTCGGGAAATCTAGTTTTTAAACCTTTTTGTTCTTCCAACATGCTGTAAATTACATTTGCAGGTAATTAGATAGACTACATATGTTGAATGACAATAACATTTTTTATTGTGTATATACATTCCTTTCAAGGTTGGAAGGATTTTATTGGGGTTGCTTCTTTGTGAATGTAATGTTATAGTAATATCACTGGGCGACACTTGATTTCCAATGTTAGTGTTTTTACGAAATCCTACTTTTGGTGTTTCACCCAATTCTAGTTTTAGAATGGGATCCTGCATGAGTATATGCCAGTGTTTTTTAATAATATGTTTAATCTGAGGTGCTTTTTGATTCTATGTGGTAATAAAAAGAGTAGAGAATTTTGGCTCTTTCTTTTTATCTTTATATTGAATAAGGTCTTTTCTATATGTGTTGGAAGATTTGGCTAATGTTCATCTACAATTTTTATATCCTATTCTTTTCTAAGAATTTTTCTTTTAATATGCTTGCTTCATTCTGAAAGTCTTCATCTGTACTACAATCTTTTCTAATTCTCTGAAATGGACTATATGGAATGTTATTTATCCAGTTCTTGTAATGACCACTTTTGGCATGTAAATAATTATTGCTATCTACGTTTTTACGAAAGGTAGTAGTAAAAATAGATGAAATTGCGTGATATAACATTACATCTAAAAACTCTATAATGTCATCTTGTATATTGCTAGTAAAACTGATATTAAAATGGTTAGTATTCATATACCTTACAAACTCTAAAAATTCTTCCATGGCTCCCCCCAAATAAAAATCAGGTCATCTATGAACCTTTTATAAAATTTAATACAATTTTTAAAAGGGTTGGAATCAGCTAAGTTATATTTTGATTACCAATGGTTCATAAAAAGATTGGCGTAGGATGGGGCAAAAGTAGAGCCCATTGCTATGCCTGAAGTCTGTAAATAAAATGTATCGTCAAATAGGAAGTAATTGTGATGTAAAATAAAATCAATACACTGTACTAAAAATGAAATTTGCTTATAAGATAAAATATTTTCCATAGTTAGGATATCATGGATGGCATGTAAACAAGTAGAGTGAGATATATTAGTGTAAAGACTATTTACATCACAAGTAGCCCACTTATAACTTGGGTCCAACTAAAACCTTGAAAACTCAGATTAAACATATTATTAAACATTGGCATATACTCATGCAGGATCCAATTCTAAAACTAGAATTCGGTGAAACACCAAAAATAGTATTTAGTAAAAACACAAAAATTGGAAATCAAGTGTCGTCCAGTGACATTACTATAACATTACATTCACATAGAAACAACCCCAATAAATTATTTCCAACCTTGAAAGGAATGTATAAATGTGAAATTAAAGATTGCAGCACCTGCACACATTTAGAAAAATCCAAACAGACAAAACTTAAGAGTACAGTCACAGGCAGGGAGTACACAATAATATTTTTTAATTGTCATTCAACATATGTAGTCTAACTAATTATCTGCGAATGTAATTTTCAATATGTTTTAGAACAAAAAGGAAATTAAAAACTAGATTTTCCAAACATTTGAAAAATATAAAAAAAATAGCTTAGAAACGCACAACTTGTCTAAACACTGTAAAACCCAACACAACTGTCAATATAATGGTTTAAAAATAACAGGAATCAAACAGGTTTCATTAAATCATAGGGGAGGAGATCGCATGACTAAATTAAGACAAAGAGAGTCTTTCTGGATCTTTACATTAAAAACTTTAGAGCCAGTAGGCTTGAATTTAGACATATTTTACAGCTTTTTTTTTTTTTTTTTTTTTTTTAAATAAAAGTGTGTTTTATCTATGAAGTGTTTTAAGGATCTGTATTTTAGATATCTCCTCATTAGTAATTTGGCTTTTACAACAACATTACAGTTTTATTTTATCATCTTTATCATTATAGTTTGTCATCCTTTTCCATATTATATTATACATATTGTTATATATTTTTACATAATCCATAAGTACTTATGTAGTTTTTTTATAATTATTATTTTTTACTAATATTATTTCTATATATATATATTTTTTTTTTATACTACCATCTGGTTTGTTGTAAATACCAATCTAATTGGTTACCTAGTTTTACCACTGTGGTTTTAAAGGGGAACTACCACCCCGTAAAAACTTAACCTGGATTGATTCTTCATCTGGCGACTAGCTGCTTAGTAGCGCTAGTCGCCAGAAATATTACCCAGTTCTGAAGATTTCGGCCTTTTTCTGACGGTCACTGGAACAGTAAGCACGGACGTCTCTTCACAGTGACGTCCGTGCACCTGCGCTTTCAGTCCCTTTTGAGACATCCACAACACACGTAGGGTATTCTCTTCTCCCTCTATTGCATAGCTAGTGCTGGGTCCCTCCGTACCTCCTTTGAGACATCCCGGTTCTGGTCTTTGGCTACTAGTCTCACTTAGTACAGCACAGGGTGCCTTCCATAGTGTCCTGTAGGCTCCAAGTGGACTCTGCACATCTGGACTTGAACTGTCTTAATCATCAGCGCAGAAGGCTGCCTGTACGTCAGCTCTCCATACACTGAGTCACTAAAGAGACAGAGACGTAACCCTTGAACTATTGGAGCATTTCCAGGATCAACAATTGGAAAAAAAGACCCACCACCCAGACAAAGCGACACAGTATTGTGGCAGATAAGGGGTTGGGACCTCTGAGAGGCTTAAAGCCCAAGATGGGCGTTTTGTAAGTGCAATGGGAGCGGGGGGTTTGTTTGGATTCAAATTCATTTTATTCAAACATTACGTTTATGTGATTTTTTATTAGTTTTTATCAATAAATACTATACTTAGAAGATTCCATAGTTCCTCTGTCTTTATGTGCTCTACTCGTACAGATTTGTCATGGTTGCTTCCATTCCCATGGGAGAGACTGAGAGATATAACTACCCCAGCTGTGTAGGGAATCTTCTTTCCTACATGCAGGGCAAGTCTGAAACTTCTTCCTGCACCAGGAGTGCAGGTAGAAGCCTCTAAGTGGAACTTGGCAATTTTCACAAGGTTGGCCATGCAAGCCCAGTTTTCTGACCACATGAAAATTATGAGGTTGGCACTTAAAGGGTTCAACCTCAATTTGTAGTCCAGATTTTTTTTTTTTTTTTTTTTTTTTTAGGTAGATGGTTTAAAAGTGTCGCAAAAATAAGCGTCATTACATTTTCTAAGGTATTAAAGAAAAATATATATTATTGGTATTTTTTTTTCTTTTGCAGGTTGCAAATAGTAGTTTGTTACTTCTTTGAACAGGTTTCTCAGCTTTAATACTTTGAGTGTCAGAGGGGCACACAGTGAATTGCTTTGCAATGTGTTATGTAACTCCTTTGGCACTCAAAGGATTTAGGTGCCAGCAAAGCGTGCAATGAATTGTTTTTCTGTTACATAACCTCTGCCACTCAATGGGTTACACAAACCTCTGCAATCTGTAAAGGGAAATTAAAATGATACCAAGAATTAGATTTACTGTATGTACAACAATACAGACAAATGTACTCTGGCAGACATCCGGCAATTTGGATTTCTCCCAAAAAAATAAATCTAAATATTTAGACTTTAAAAATAGAAAATTAGCAAAGATGATTCATTAAAATCTGCACTATTCATACACACTGAACATTTAGCAATATATTGTAAATGCACCTACCTCACTTGTTAGACGTATCAAAAGTGCAGCAGCTTCTGAATATTTGGCTTGGCTTTTTAAAATTTCAGCACTCAGCAAAACACATCTTTCAGCCAAAACCATATTTCTAAAATGAAGAGAAAAGGGGATTTTTTTTGTGTACTTACAGCTAGATAATTTTCTGGTTTGGAACAAAGGACCCAATTGGTAAAGTCCCCTCCTCCAGAAGGGAAGAGCAAAAAAGTGGGGAGGGGTCTCTGAGGCAGACACTCCATCATATAACAAGAAAGCATGGGTGCATAATAATATAATACGCACTCGCCTTCCTGATGGCTTTTATGGTAACAAAAAACTCCTTAAACAAATCCGCAAAAAATAGAACTAAAACATGGTGTGTGCTACCTGAAGCCCCCCCCCCCCCCACTGGCTCCATAAGTAACAGTACCTCAAGGTCAGATAACGAACAAATGGAGACAGTGTACAAGTGGGTAAATTTCAGCTGAACTTGACACAAACTATGATCAACGTGTTTCGTGTATCCAACGCTTACTCATGATCAAAGAGCACCCCTCTCTCCTGTCCACTTTACACCCACAATGCATGCTAAGATTTAGTGTACAGCAAAGCCAAAGAAAAGAAAAAGTAGTGAGACAAGAAAGGGAATCGCCTGAACCAGAGAACCCAGGAGGAACCCCCTGCCTAGAACGCAAACCATTTTTTTTCCCCACGAGGGAAGTTCTGTATTCCACGTGGATAAAGAGAAAAGGATATATCTGTAAGTGACCTAAAATCCCCTTTTCTTTTGCATCCTATGTGGAACACAGAAACCATGCTGATATGCCAAAACATCAACACGATTCAAGGAAAAGAAAGATAAAAAAAAAATACAAACAGGCTAGTTCAGAACTAAATTAACTGATGCAATAAAATCTCAGGTATCAACAGACACCAACGGTGCAACAAACCAGTTACTGGCCTAAATTATATCAGAAAGGACACCTACACAGGCACAGTGGCCTGTAGGAACTTCTGGCAAAAATGGTCTTCAGTTTTTAATACAAAAGTGCTTGATAAAATTAAGATAGATTGGGAAAGTCTGAAAACCAGGCCAGACAGGGCAGGAATAGGGCAATCTGAATTATGTGAGACCACTACATCTTTGAAACATGTACACCAGAGGGAAAACGCCATGGAATGACCACTGTATCTACCACGAGAGCAAGGAGGAACTTGGGACCTTGCAGAGAACTGAGGAAACTTGTGGTTTAGCTGAGAGTTCATCAAATCTATGGACAGAAGACCACAAAGACTAATTACGAAGTTCTGATTGAGCTCCCAATTTCCGTGATCCAGGAGCACACAAGTGAGAAAACCTACCCCTGGTATTTGAACCACAGAAGTTGATGAAAACATCTGCTATTACATTGTTGGCCTTGAACCGCACCAGGGACCCCCGGAGGGAATGAGACCAATGCCACAGAGTTAGGAAAATTGACAGAAGTTCCAGAAAATTGATGGGTAGAATGCTCTCTGCCCTGGTCCAATGACCATTGGAAATCTGAGGGCCCAGAGTAGCACCGCAGCCTTTCAGGATGGTATCTGTGGTGGCTATAACCCAGGTGGGGAAAACAAGTGACAATCACAAAGATAGATGGGACCTGTGAAGCCACTAAGATCCTCCTTTGTCCAGTTGAGTAGATACATCATAGGAGAGGTGGGACTGAGGTTTGGACCAAATCTGGGGAATATCCAGCTACAGCTCCAGTTTATGGAACTGAGCAAACAGGGCTGCCCTCAGAGCAGAAACTCTGTAGCCTAGTAGCTTCAGGTACTCCCACTCCTTTGCAGATGGCAGAGATATCATCTGATATCCCTGAAGAGACACTGACAGAATCTTGTAATCTGGAAGAAAACCCTTCCCCAGAAAAGTGTTGAATTTAGTACCAAAAAAGAGGAGAACCTGGTACAGTACCAGAGAATATTTCTTAAAATCGAGAACCCAAGAATGGACACACAATACTGAATCTGAGTGTACAAGTTTTCCTCTGAGGGACCCTTAAGTCAGAGGCTGTCCATTAAGGGATCCAAGGGGATCCTTTGTGAGTGGATGTGAGCCTCCATGGTGGATATAACCTTTGTAAAGCTCCAAGGAGAGAACATCAGCCAAAAAGAAAGGGCCACAAAGTGAAAGTAACTGACCTGGAATGCAAACAGTAGAAAACACTACAGAAGCCAAGAACTACCCTGATACATGGCAGAGATGATAAGGACTCCATCTCGAAACATGGTACGAGTACAAAATGGTTCAGGTGTTTCAGGTCCAGAGTAGGATGACTTCCGTCTTCTTTTTTGGGAACTATGTATAGAGGGGAATACAGTGAATCTTTCCTGAGAAGGAACTGGTATCAACGCCTGCATATCTAACAGGGAGGAGACTGAGTCTAAAAAGGTTTTCCCTCTGGATCATGAGGAACACTTGTCATAAGGATATGGCGTTAAGGAAGGGACTTGAAATCTATGATATACCACTTTGATACTACCTGCAAAACCAGCTGGTCTGGCACAGAAAAAGCCCACGATCCACGTGTCAAAATCAGAGCTGAACTCCTATAGCCATAGGCAGACCAGATCTCCACTAGTCATGCAGAGGCGAGGCTTCTGCTCAGGATTCATGCCTGACCAGGCTTGCTTGGGATTTAGGGGTGGATGTGCCTGGGTAGCTGAGGGAACTAGGTCCATGGCCGAGTACCTGTACTGGCAGAGCTAATGAAAACCAAGCGTCTTTTGCAGAAAAAAAGGAATGCTTAAAGGGATAGTAATACCTAAAATGTAAAAAAAAATATGTTGTAGGGTTTATCCCCCTGAGTAAAACAAGAGTACTCCCACTGCTGAAAGATGTTTCATTCAAAAGTTATTGATTTTCAAAGTTGAATTTTTAGGTGCAATATCACAGTGGCCTGAAATTTTACAGTGGCGCTGTTGCTACACCATCCTATGGAGATTTATGGTCCTGAGACCAGAGCTGTCCATAGGATCGTGTAGCAACAGCGCCACTGTACAATTTCAGGCCACTGTGATATTGCACCTAAAAAATTCAACTTTGAAAATTAATAACTTTTGAATGAAACATCTTTCAGCAGTGGGAGTACTCTTGTTTTACTCAGGGGGATAAACCCTACAACATATTTTTTTTTACATTTTAGGTATTACTATCCCTTTAAGAGTAACATGAGGCAACCCTTGCCTTTAGTGACATGACTGATCACCTTCTCCAATTCTGCGCCAAACAACTATGTGCCCAAAAAAAGAAGAGAAACCAAAGACTTCTTTAAGATTGGTCAACCGACCAGATCTTAAATCACAAAATATGACGAGCAGCCACTAAGAGAACAGAGGCCTTACCAATAAACCTAGCAAAATCAAAAGCTGCTTTCATAAGATATGCTTTAGCTTCACGGGTCTTGAATATCGTAACCACCAGACACTATTTGGCAGCATCTGCTTGGATAGCATCCAAAAGCTAATCCCCCTAACAACCACAGCACTAGAAACCTAAGGTAGGGCACAGAACAAAACCAGAAGCTACAAAGTTCTCCTTTAAGAAGGAATTCAGGTGCTTATCTGGCTGCTCCTTATGAGCTGCAGCATACACCAGAAATACATACACCCCCAAAAAAAGGATACAAGAGAAGAAATGTTTATTAAGGTATAACCTCCTGTCTAGCAATCTCCACTCTTCCAGGAGTATCTGGTCCAAGGAATGGTGAGGAGGAAAAATGTCAGCCGCCTTCTTGTATCACTTAACCCTTTGAGTGCCAGAGTGGTACGGAATGGAATGCATTGCAAAGCAATGCATTCTGTACCACTCTGGCACTCAAAGGGTTAAAAATAACAGGGGAAGAGAGAGTAGGATGTGATGAAACTGTAAAGCAAAACCCTCAGTGGAACAACTGAGGACTTCCTCAAAAGAGTCCCCAACAGAGAAAGACAAATCTAAGTTGTCCACATCAGTTTCACCTACCTCCACAGAGGAATCCCCAGTAAGGGGCGAAATCCCCTTCCCCACATACATGGCTCAAGTGCCTTTTGGGGGGTGCAGGATAGACCACAGACCAAGAATCCAACAGCCCTTGAATAGATAGTGGAATAGAACTAACTGAGGAAATTAGATCCCTAACCCATGCAAGTTCCTGTTCAACAAATGAAGGCCCTGGTGTTTATGTATAAAGCAAGAGGGACACATAGTGCCTGAAAATTCCCTACAAAGCCCAGACTTGGAGAAATGTGTTAAAGGTGTTAAGCTGACCCCTAATGCTTGGAGCCTTAAGCTTCTGCTTAGGATTGGACATAGTCAGAAAACTAAAAAAAAATTTAAGTAGTAAAAAGTAGAATATAAGTACATGTAAAGCTAGAAAAGTACTTATCTGACTGCAAAAGGTTAATTTGGAAAGCAGGAGAGCGATACCAGCCTCTGTGTAATATGCAGAATCCAAAAAGAAAGCAGATCAGCTCAGAACCACCTCTTCCTTTTCCAAAAAGCCCAGGAAAAACTGGCTGCTGGGAAATGTAGTTTCCCAAATTAAAAAAAAAATGGCACAGTGACTCTCCAACTATTGATAAATAGCCACACCCCAGATGTTGGGGGGGTCCGAAGGGGGTTAGGTAACCAGTGTGCAAAGGCAGAAGAACTACCAACCATATAACAGGATCCTATATGGAAGCAAACGCTACCCAATATGGCTACCACATGTGCACATTCTTAAGGCAACCACAAACCAAAAAAGTCAAAAGTGAATGAAACTAATAAAAGTTAGCAAACGTTGCTACAAAGAAATAAGTGTGGAAACACCACTGCCACGAAAGGACTGATCCCAAATGAAAGGAAAAGTTCCATACAACAAGTAAAAGGCAGATATTGACCAGACAGGAAGTATAGGGGTTAAATCCCCACCAATACAGCCAAAGATAGGACACAGAAGTATAAGCTAACATGGATGTAATAATCCAACACTCCCATCTAGAAGAAAAAAAGCAAAGGACCTAAACCACAAAGCAAGCAACATACTCACAGGACACCGTGAATTTATGGAAAGGGTTAATCTAGTCTACTTCATTATTCAAGCTTCGATGCACGCAAGTGACCAAGCTTCATAAAAAGCTATGAGGAAAATGCTGATCAAGCAAGATATCATCAACAGGCTTAGATCCTGAAAGCCTGTGCAGTGGTCAAGGAGTTGAGGAATTGGAACCCGCCTAATGGGAGATTATACAGCCCCATAATCTAACTGCAGAAAATAAATTAAAAAACTAAAATAGGCTACATAAGAGAACTTTGCCATAACAAGGTCAGTTTTAAAACTGAGCATGCTCTCTGGAGGACATTTGTTTAAGTACCCTGACCTCCTCGAGGATGGGACTTTTTCCCGTAGTTCCTGTGCTCCACATAGGACGTAAGAAAAAAGTGCTGTTTCAAGATGTAAAAAAAAAAAAAAAAAAAAAAAAAATACATGAATACATGAATTAAATAAATCAAAAGACCTACTAACATGCACAGTTATTCACTGCCTTGGTACTGCAGAATTCTCTGTTCACATACAATTAAAATATCACCCAACAAAAGTTCACTTCCTCTAAAAGACTTGCAAAACATTTTAATTACCACCATCCCACAGGCATGATTCTTCCATTGTCATCCCTGTCTTGCAACAACACTTGCTACTATAGGCTGCAAAAAAATTGGACATTTAGTTTGATATGTGCCTGTGTACATGCATGCATACACGTGGATAGCTGTGTCAGTTTTATAATCTCTGACATTCTTGCCAGTTAGGTATGAAAGGATTTTCATTCAACTGAAACTCTTTTGCAAACTTACTTTTCCAGTGCTATAGGTGTGATATGGACTTAAACAAAATTGCAGAACTCAAATTGCCAAAGCAAGACAAGGAGCAAGTAAGAACGCTTAAAGGGACTGGAGCACCCCACCTGTAAGAATCTATTCAAGGTGCCTGCCACTGAATATGAAAAATACCCTTAACTCTGAGTGCCAGAGGGCTACACAACACATTGCTAAGCAATGCTTTGTGCACCACTGTGGCATTCAAAGGATTAAAGCAGACATGGAGGACAATGGAGAGAAGGGGAATGGTATTGCTGCTACCTTTTCCTATGATGTAATTTTATAGCTGTTGTAGACATGTGGCAAGAGATTACTTGGATTTTCCACACTATCAATTGTGGCTTAGTGCAACTCCAAGTGTGAGTGTGTGAGTGAGAGAGAGAGAGATAGATACACCTGTCTGGAACAAGACTATGGGGAAACCATTTCTTTATGTATTTCAGTCATGATTGTGACTAATGACTGCAACAGGTCTGTTGAAAATGAGACAGTGGGGAGCCATCTTTTTTGTGATCATAGTCTACTTCTTATTATGAGAAATGTGTAGTAGGGGTGTGTGGCTCATAACTGCTTAGGATCAGTGTTCATAAGGGTGCTAGAGAAATGTATTATTTCCCTTTTCCTATGTACCTGATGAAAAACTATAGACAGCCAATGAGGGGAAGCATCATGCAAGAATTATACATTCAAAATTAAAGATTAAACATTATTTTCATACTTGCATATATCCCTGTACGTCTGAATTGCAGTGTCCATATAATGAGCAGGGTATGGCCTTGGAGCACCAGGCTGAAGAAAAGCAGCTACTGCAGCCATTTCCTGGAACAAATACAAATTAGTACATATTTATTGACAAGGACCAATCTTGCTATCCTTTAATACCACCTTCATGTTTCCAGTCTTACTCAAAATAACAAATGTAGAAAATTGATCCCCTCCACATATTTTAGCCTTCCCCATACTCTTCCTCTAGTGCACTGTTACATCCGAGCTTGTCTATCTAACTGCATTCCCTTATGCCACACTCAAGTGTTTCCCTCAGCCTACCATATTTACATAGTCAAATTCTTCCACAGGACACTTTACCCCCACAACCAGGTACTTCTTCAGCACACTTTACTCCTATAAACAGGTTAATCCCCAACACACTTAGCCCCACAACCAAATTATTTCCCTATCACACTTTATCTCACAAAACAACTTCCTCCAGCACACTTTATTCCCACAACCAAGTTCTTCTGCAAGCATATTTACCCTCACAGTTCTTCCCTAGCATGCATTACCCCTATAACAAAGTGTTTCACCCAGCATAATTGCCACCAAAACAAAGTTCTTAGCCTAGCATACTTTACTCCTGCAACAGACTAATCCCCCAATACACTTTAATCCTACAATCCAGTTCCACCAGCACATTTACCCCCACAACTTTACAGTTTACTCCAGTCAAGTACTTCCCCCAGCACACTTTAACCCCACAACCAAGTTAATGCCCCAGAACATTGTTATAATTTATAATTACTTTCATCTGTACGCTCTGGGACATTTGTACAAATAAAATGTTAGGTAAAAGAGTTTAAGACCTCTACAAATTCAAGGGGATTAAAGCGGATTCTTTATTTCTTCCATGTGCAGCACTTGGTTTGCCTCAGAATTGTCCGTATTTTCCTTTTAGTACATAGCTGTTAATACTTTGCCTTGTTTTTAACTCTGCACAATTTACCCACTATAAAGTTCTACAACCTGCACATTTTACCCCTTGCAAGTGTTCTTTAATCTGTACTCTTTGCCCCTTGCCATGTGCCTCCCGGAAGGGTAGGAGGAGGTAAGAGATATAATGTAGGAAATGGAAAACTGATTTAACTGGAAAAGTTGTCTCTTATTTATCACCTCTTTATTACATGTGGTGCATCTTCCCCTGTTCTTCCTTCTGGAAAAAAAGTCCAGCCATTTATCGAGCTCTTGTTACTAAATATGGGAAGTTCTAATTTTACAGTAAATGTGTGTTTTTGAATAATTAGAAAGTAACAACTTCAAAAATGAAGCAGAAATTAAATAAGCACTTTACATACAGCAAAAATATGGCCCAATCAAACATGCGGCTCTATAACTTCAGCAGATTTTCTGATTGCAAACAATATTTTACATGTTTACCTTTATTTGCTATCACAGAATAGAAAAGTAAAAAAATCTAAAAATGTAACAAAATATTTTCTACACGTTCCACAAATGCCAGGTCCTCCATTACTTTGATTCATTTTGTTGCTTTTCATTGTACTCCAGTTCAAGAATATCTATTTTCAAAACTGGTGCTCAACACTGCACAACATATTAGAGGTGAGGTCTTACAGTACAGTGGCAAAATTATTGTATCCACTCTTGCTTCAGTACCCCAAAGACTGTACTGAATGCTGCTGAGGTTTTATACTTTCTCACATTAAACTTCATATTTCTTTTGTTTGCCCAATCTGCCATGTTATGTAAATCCCTCTGTACACAAAAAATATCCTGTCCTGAACACTAGATAATTTAGTGTAATCTGCAAATTTTGAAATATTACATTAAACATGTTAAAAAGCAGTGGACCAAGTATTGAACCAGGGGTACTTCACTCAACTTTAACTGTATTGGAGAATTTTCCATTAACAACAACACACTTTGCCTATCCTTCAACCAGTTTTCTATCCAGTTGCAAAGGTTATCCCCTAGCCCTGATTTTCTTATTTTATACACCAGCCTCCTGTGCTGCACTGTATCAAATGCAGTTACTTCTTCAGAGATTAATTTGGCTACATCTATTCCTCATAAAACCAAGTTGATACCTGCTAAACTAATTTTCCACTATGTAACACTGATTATAATATCTTACTATCCCTCCTAGCAGTTTTCCCATTACAGAGGTCAAACTCACCTGTCTATAATTCCCATGTTCGGTTTTAGTTCCCTTCTTAAATACAGGCGTTACATTTGCTTTGTGCCAGTCTTGTAGCATTAAGCTTATGGTGATAGTGTCTTTATTAAAGAGTGAAAAGAGTGGCCTTGCTAACACTGCAAAACATGAAAAACCCTTGGAGGTATAACATCAGGACAAAGTTCTTTGTCAGTCTTAATTTTATACATTTTTCCCTTGACCTCTTCTGTTTTAACCCAATATCTGATAATGGCATGATTTTATTTGTTACTTGTTGAGGCTTTCTACTATTTCTTGTTCCCTGGTATTTACAGATGCAAAGAAAGTTTTTTTTAGAACATCAGACATTTCTTCATCCTCCTGCCTAATCAACTCATCCATCTAAGTTTTTTAAAGGTCCAGTGTGCTCCCTTTTGAGTTTTATTTGAGTTTTATTGCTATTTATGTATTTGAAAAACATTTTTGGATTAGTCTTGATCGCCTCTGCAATCAGAATTTCATTATCTATTTTTGCCAACTTAATTGCCTTTTTTGTTAATTTTGTTGCACTCCCTGTATTTCAAGAAAGCATTTTCTGTTCCTTCAGACTTAAACAGTTTAAATGCCTCTCTTTTCATTGTTATTTTTTTCTTTACATTTGCATTTATCCACAATGGTTGTGATCTACTTCTGCTGAATATATTTCTTCAACATACATTTTAATTCAGACCATTTACCATCAGTATTGTTTCCTTTACATACTTTATCTCAGTCTGTGTGTTGAGTCATACAGTTAATATTTTGAAGTTAGATTTTTTAAAATGAAGAGTTTTTGTTGAACCTATAGTTTTGCTTCATCAAACAAATCTCAAATGAACCCTTGTTGTCATCACGGTTGCCCAAATAGTTACCTGATTTAATATTGGACATCTTGGTCTAGATTCTATTGCAAGAGGTAATCTACCGTTTTATCAAATATTTTCCTACTGAAGTCTATGGGGAAAACTGGAGATAAACACAGTGATAAAATTAGCACCTGCAATAGAATCCAGCCCCTTGTCTGTTATCACTATGTCCAATACATTGCTGTTTCTTGTCGTCAGTTCCACTATTTGTGACATGTAGCTATCCCTAGCATGCTCACAAACCTGAGTCCCTTAGCACTCTAATAGGTCTCATGTATCCAATTTACATCTGGATAGCTAATATCTCCCATAGTATGCACAAGATGCGCAGCTTCAGAAACTACTACCCTGTAGCTTGCATCCTAAATCACTGATATATTTTTTTAGGGAACTCCATCTTCCTTTGTCATTGGTACCAATATGTACCAAGGCAGATGGATCCTTTCTAACTCCCTCCCATTAATCTGTCTACCTTGTGTGAAATAGAACAAATCCAAGCACCTGGGAGACAACAATGTTCGGTATTTACATTCTTGGCAACAGATTACCCTATCCACCTACCTAATAACAAAGTCCCCTTTTACTACCCCGTTTTGGTTTCTGCCTACTCTGCATCCCATTTAACCTAAAAGAAGGACTGTTCCCCTGGCTGCTAGAGGAATCAGCCTTCTCCATTAGTGTCAAATCTGAGCTATAAACATCTTCACACAATCTTGCAAATCTGTTGGATTGACTCAACACAGAATGGACTTTCCTCTTCCTCTGTCCACTACCTCCTCTCCTGTTACCCAGCTGCCTACCTACCACTCCTCATCTACAACTCAACCCTCTTCACCACTAACCCCCACATTCTACCTGCTCAGCGAGCTCCAGGATTCCAAAATCACACAGTGTAAGTTTTCTATTAGAATTCAACTAGTATAACATTGTGCTCAAACTCACACTTTTAGGTATAGTATACAAGATTTAAATATGTGGATCTAAAAAAAGTTTGATTATTTTTTTGTCTGCAATTTAAACCTGAACCACAGAGATCTGTTGATGTCCTGCTTCTGTTCTAACTCTCGATTATGTTTATAGTTTTATCAGTGTCTTATTTATTTTTCAACAAACTTTATAACTAGCCACTTTTAAACTTTATTTTGAAAGATGTCAGACATGTCAAACAAAACATATATACAATCCTTTTTTTTTTCTTGGTGATAATGCTTTTTAATGTTCTCAAAAACCCAATATGCTAGCAGTTTTTGAGCAAGCTAACTGCACCACAGGGGACATATGGTATAGTTCGCTTGCGCCACATTCATACCTCTTTAGCTTTCTGTATAATGCCCTTAATTTTCCAATTTTAAACCATAGAAATGTAATAATTAATGCAGCTGTGAAAAACTAAATGAAAAAGAATATTTTGTTCTAGGAAAAATCAGTTTAAACTCCTAAACACATCTTGTCTGCAAAGACAGGTTTGTAAATAGTTCATTTAAGGATAAAAAGCCATTTCAAAAGAAATGGTAAGCAGAAGACGAGGTTAAAGATGCTTACCAAGGCCCCTGCTGCATAAAGCATTGCTTGATCACTCAGGAAATCCTTCTTTGCTGTGTGGTAACAACTGTATGCCAATTCATAGTGCTGTACTAAAAAACACAAGTCTGCCATTTTCCTAATCTGAAGCTCTGGCGCCTCTGGTGGATATCTGAAAAGAAAAAAACACATAAAATGTATTACTGGTGAGCCATTCTATTTTGCAGCAATATACTATGGAGAACAAATTGTCAAAGGTACTGTGACTGGCAGTACACAAATGATAGCAATTTACAGAAGCTCTTACAATCTAAAGTGGGGTGAGAAACGTACGGCCCTGCAGCTACTGCAATATAGTCAGCTGAGGATGTTGTCAGTTGCATTCTGGAGGTGAAACTATTACCCACCCATGATCTAAAGGACAAAAACTCAAAATAACCTTAACCCACTGTCAGAGGGGTGTGTGATGCACTGCACAATCAACTGGGAAGCAAATAGTTCAAAAGAAAAATAACGCTAATATTTATGTTTCTCCTAGACATTAAAACAGATACATATACATTTCCATAACACTGCAGAATTAGTATATTTGAAATTTTATGTTTCTCAATATGCTAAGGGAAGGCAATTTTCCTTTGTACTCCTAGCTTACTGTTAACATGTCAATACTTGCTATGTAAAAAACAAAGTAGAATGTAAGGGGTAGAAGGAAAATTGCTTCTGCCAGCCTGCTGAAAACACATACGCAATTTCAAATATAATACGTGAGGAAACAAACACATAGAAGGAGACTGGTACAGTGAAAGTGGCTCTAGAGGTATCACTTTTTTCTACCAATCTCCTGCTTTTTCTATGAATATAACACTACCACCTTTTACCTACATTACAAATATATAGGTCTATGTATTTTACATGCCATACCAGAGCAAGCTGTATTTTAGAAAGTGTTCCTATCAAAATCTACATTACAGCTACAATCATGGGGTGTAGCCGGGACATGGTCAAAAAAGTAATCTTTGTAAATTCTATTAAATAAAACTGTAAAATGCTGCAAAAAACTTTTTCTCTTGGTCCATGTGGAACACAGGAAACATGGGGTAAATTATCCTCCTCAAGAGGGCAAAGCACTTAAAAAAAGGCAAGGTATTTGATGCTGAGACTTCCCTCCAGCTTTACCTCCCACCCCTCAGTTTCAATGTATGATTAAAAAAATAAAACAAACAAAAGTGAGGGGGTAAAGTAAATCCCCTGAATAACCCCAAGAGGACCCCTGTGACCCACAGACTTAAACCGCATTTTTTTTTTCCTCTGGATGCGTTGCAATGCGTTGCATACCCCTCTGACACTCAAAGGGTTAATATACCATCACAGGGTAGTTATATATATCCAAATATTCCCTTCAGCTTCCACGGTGAATACTCACGGGAGCCGGTATAGCAAGAGTGAATGTATGGGCAATGGCTAATACTGAGAAGTGTCAGACTCAGGACAAATAGTTCTTAAGCACATGGAGGCCAAAATGGTGTTAAAAACACTTAAATAAAATGATATATAATCAAATAAAATACAGAAATATAAGCCCTTTTCTCTTTCAGCCTGTGTGGAACACAGGAGCCATGGGGATATACCAAAGCATCCACCAAAATTCCTGGGAGAGAAAAAGAGAAAAAACCCTCCACTGTAGACTAGTATTCCACAGGGTTAAGTGGCCAGATATAAACTCAAGAAACAGAATGGGGTAAAAAGCCCCTAAACAAGTTAACACTGCCTGTAGGACCATACAGCCAAAACTGACCTCAGGAAATGCCAGGATATTGACACGATAAGAGTTTGATCAAGGTGTGCAGAGATTACCACTTTGCCACCTTACAGTTTATGAGCAGAGGTGCATTTCCCCATGGGTCTTTTGGGTGAAGACGTCCGCCTCTTCCAGTTCAAACCCCTTAATTCCCAGATTCATATGTACAAAGTAGCACAGAAAATAACAAAAAGCTGGAAGAGAAGAAAACTCCCTGAACAAAGACCATAGGACTCCTCTGGCCGGGTAATGAATCACAGCTAATTTTTTTTCTCGGGGTGGGGGGTCCTGTGTTCCATATGGATTAAGAGAAAATAGGATTTTAGTGTTCTTGCCTATTAAATTCTTTTCTCTTTAGATCCACGGGGTTGAGTAACTCCTCCAAGTGCTCAAACTAAGTTAGATCTGTCTTTTTAATTAAAAAATAGATATATATCCATTTGCTGTAATTCTATCCTCCTGCTGCCACAGTTAGTACATAAGTAGATTAAGATCTCCTCCAACAGGGCCTCATGTTAAGGTTCCATTACAATTGTTCTTAGATATTTATATAGCATGACACATGATTTCTGTAGATAATTCTAGTTATTACATATGCATGACTTGCTGTGGCTCCAAGCTGTACAAGTCCATTTTAAGTTATATGCTTTGTACAACTGCGATATTCAGGACAGGTTCAACTGTATATAAGCCAGCCACAGGCTTTGTAAGAGTTACGTTCAAGACAGCTTTTTACATTCAAAGATGCAAAATCCTTGAAGCCATCATGCTTCCTGTAAACTTGCCATCATGCTGATTTAAAGAAAATATCTTCAGCCAAAAACCTGAGTTGTTCCATCTATACAACAAAGGATTCACTATAACCTGATGTATTTCTAACAAACTAATGAAATAACAAACTGGCAGAAGAAAAGGCAAAAAAAAAAAAACAACAGTGGTCCTTCAACAGGCAAAGTTGGCCTCACCTGAGCCCAAGACACTGACGAGCTAGTGTTTGGTGAATGTGTGCAAGAGGACCATGTTGCATCCTTGCACAGCTGTTATGCCAAACCCTGGTTCTTGCAGACCCAAAAATCACCCAGAGACTGGTGGAATGTGCTGTGATCTTCTTCCTGATCTCGCCCTTGTACCACAAGGGCCCCTGACAAATTAATGAACCACACCCACCTGGCCCGAATAAGGTGATCAAGATGACAGGTTCCTTCTTCATCTTGATTTTCCAAATCACCCTGGAGATTAGCTGAATCGGGAGAAACACAAAGGACAAGTGAAAGTTCCATGGAATGGCCATGGCCTCCATCAAGGTGGTCAGGGGCCCTTTTCCTTGCACAGAATGCAGGCACGTTCCGATTCTCCATGGTTCTTATCAGACCTATTGCTGGGACCCCTTAGTGTTGCATTAACAGGTAGAACACATCCGAATGAAGTTGCCAGTTTCCTGGATCCACACCTTGATGACTGAGGAAGTCTGCAAGCATGTTTTCCACTCCTGGAATATGTACAGCTGAGATGGCTGGAATGTAGGCCTCAGCCCACGTGAGGAGTTCCTTTACATTTCTCCACACTACTGTACTGCGTATTCGACCTTGACGATTGATACATGCCACTGAAGTGGAGTTGTTGGATTTAACCCTCACAGGGGACCTGTGAACACCAGGGACTAGTGCAAGAGAGACAGATGAACCACTTGTAGCTCCAGGATGTTGGACAGTAGACTCTCTTCCCCTGTTCACCTGCTCTGGGGGCCAGGTGACTCAGGGTCGCACCACAGCCACTTAGGCTGGTGTCTGTCGTCACCGGATTCCATTCTGGAATCACAAAGAGTCTTCTGAGACAGAATGATTAAGCCACCACTAAAGATCACCCTGGTCTGCTGAGGTAGGATCATGTGATGGAAGAGATGCTCTGGGCTCCTGGACCTCGTCCTGAGGATGTCCTCCTTTGAAGTTCCCTGATATGGAAATGGGAGTAGGGGACTGCCTCCAGAGCAGAAACCAACCAATCCAGGACTCTCATGTAGTCTCTGTTCATGGCTGAAGGCCACACCAGCACCTGAGTGATGTTGAGGAATAAGAGCTGGATCTTCTCCTCCATGACAAATACCTTCCCCCGGAGGGTGTCAAAAGCAAGGCTTTTAACTCAGCAAACCTTCGTACAGAGACAATGGCTAAAAGGACAGCCATTTTTGTAGTGTCAAAAAATGCACAGAAACCGATCAAAATGTTTCAAAGGAATGTATTTGGAGGAAGCCCAGGACCAAGTTAACTTCACGCAGGGGTGAGGGATCCTTGAAGGAGGGGAAGATATAAGCTACCCCTTGAACAAAAGTATTAAGATCTGGAAGAACAGCAAAACATCTCTGAAAGAAGACCGAAAGGGATGAGATCTGTACCTTGATAGAGCTCAAACTGAAACCCTTGTTCATACCATCCTGCAAAAAAGCCAAGATCATAGGGAGATCAGAGGTCTGAGCAGACACATCTTTATCAGCACACCACTGACAAAAAGGTGCATCAGATCCTATAGGACCCTATGAAAGACAGATAGATAGATAGATAGATAGATAGATAGATAATCCTTCTGTGTCCAACCTTCCTTCCTCTAGACTGTAACCTTTCACGAGCAGGGCCCTCTGATCCTTCTGTTCTTCACATTTGATTTGTACTATTTAATATCTCTGTATATCCATTCCCTATTGTACAGTGCTGCGGAATTAGTTGGCACTATATAAAGAATAATATTAATAGGTAAAAAGCTAGACAATCAGACAGACAGATAGAAATTGTGAGTAGGGAACAGCTTTCAAAGCCAAGACCAAGTGACCTAGTACTCTCATACATTCCCTTACTGTCCCTGACAGCCAGGATATTGCTTGAATCACGCTTTCAGACACGGCCTGGATCTTGTCCTCAGGTAGAAACACTCTCCTTTGGAGGAAAACAAATTGCAAGCTTAAGCAGTACAGAACACGAGAAGGCACCAGAGAGGATTTCTTGAGATTGAGTACCCAAATCATGTTTCTCCAGCATGTGAACACACAGAGCAGCCTCTGAACAAGCCTTGAATAAATGGTTGTATAAATAAGGAGTCAAGCATATTCCTTGAGCGTCATGACTTTCTAAAAGATCCTTTGAGTAGTCTCTTGGCCTAAGGGAAGAGCAGTGAATTGGTATTGATTGCTCTCAAAGGCAAAATGGAGGAAGAGCTATGGTCTGGATGAATTGGGACATGATAGTAGGCATCCTGGAGATCCAAGGAGGAAAGAAATTCCCTCGGAAAGATGGCAGAGATGACAGATCACAGAGATCTCATCATGAAGTGTGGAGCTAGCACGTAACGGATGAGAGACTTCAAGTCCAAAATCGGATGACAATTGTCTTCCATCCTGGGAACAACAAAGATTGGAGTAAAATCCGGTGAATCGTTTCGGGGCTTGAACAGGAACCAACAACTGGTTAAGCCAAAAACTGCAACTCATGGCTGCAGAGTGGGCTGAGGCTTACTACAAAAACCAAGGCGTTGAAGGCTGCCTTAGTAAGATGTACAATGGCCTCGACAATATTAGCAAATGTAATAAACACTTCTTCTTTATAACATCTCCCAGAATAGCACCTTATAGCTGTTCACCTCAAAAAGCCCTAGTGACCCAAGCCATAGCGAAAACGAGTCACAGAGCAGCTCCAATGGCCACAAAATTCTCCCTTCAATAAGGAATCTAAGCATTTATCAAACTGATTCTTAAGAGTCACAACATCTGCCAAAGGCAGGGAAGTGTTTGTAACAAGGTAAAATATTGGAATCAACCACCAGCCGAGAAGCCCAATGCGAAAAACACTTTGCCAAAAAAGTATAGAGGTTGGAAATGCATTTGTTAAGAAAGAGTCTCTTCACTAGGCTTATTCCACGCTTCCAGGATAACCTGGTCCAGGAAAACGAACGATTCATTTTTGCTTCCTTGGAAGATGTCTAGTGAAGACCCTGCATCAGAGACTTTAGAAATGTGCAATCTCTCTAATACCACTCTGATGAGCCCCTCAGCTGAGTGGCAAGGGTCTTCCTCATAGGCATCCTCAAATAACAATGAAGAATTCATATCCTTCCCATCAGTGTCAGCCTCCTCCGCAGAGGAGTCTCCAACCAATTGAGAATAGCCCCAAAAGGCAGGATCAGTGTGTCTGAAAGAGCATATAGTTCACAAGTAATGGACATCCTATTTAATAGATGAAGGGATAGAAGAAACTGAAGAAAACAGGAGGACATAGGGTGCCTGAATATTGCTGTGGAAGTCCAATGTGGCATAAGAAAAAGTGTACAACTTTAAAGGGACCCATGAATCCTTAGGTTTGGATTTCCCCATAAGTTAGTTGGGATCTGGAATGTTCTGACAACCCCCACCCCTCCCAGTAGTCCAAAGTAGTAGAAAAGGTACTTCTCTGACTGCAAGGGCTAGACTGGTAAGATAAAGAAGACAGGCTAGCCTCTACATAGCCTATGCAATGAGAACACTAAAATGGCTGCCAAAACACTACCCTGTCCAATCCAAAAAGCCCAGGAAATTCATTGCAAGTCCTCTATCACCCTTGTAAGTGTAATGGGTGCATAGATAGTCTTAATATTTTCCATGTACTACTACTTCACCCGTTCTGAAAGGGGTCATGTTCAATTAAACCAAATGTAAAAAAAAAAAGAAATAAGGCTGAAATAGTGTGTGTGTGTGTGTGTGTGTGTGTGTGTGTGTGTGTGTGTGTGTGTGTGTGTGTGTGTGTGTGTATATATCCATATACACTATCTGCTCTAAAAGAAGAAAGCCCAGTTATAACAATGCAATAAAAGCCAGAGTAGTGAATGGGTTAAAAAACCCAGAGGGGTGGTGATGTATTGCAAAGAGGTGTTGTTGAGCACCCCTATGGCAATCGGTAGGTTAACACATGTGTTATCTATACCTAGCCATCTTTGGCTGCAAGTCACTAACTCCTTACCAACCAGATTTACTGGAGAAAGTCACAAATCAAAAGGGAAATAACTCTTGTACAACTTGGCCAGCTCATAAAGATGCCTAAACTGAAGTCTAAAGAATAATTTACGCAGACACTGGTGATGAGAGTTTTGCCTTTCACGGAATTCAAATTAACCAGGATTTGGCATGAATGTACAACCTATGCCATGTATTTTGTAAACATCCCTGACGAAGAGACCGAAATCCAAGTTGTCTTGAAAGCTTGCATCCTCGAGCTGCTCAGCCAATCAAGATATCAATTTTACTCCACCACTCTGCTGTTTTTCTCTGCAGTACCACCTTTTTACTTAACTTACAGAACATAATCTTCAAGTAAGAGGATTTATAAAGAGAGTATGTCAATCAGTATGGTAAGCTTTTATTCTAATTCATGGATTTGTGAACCTAGAGTCATGACTGGAACAAAATAAATATGATGACTTACAGCAAACCTGAGGTATTCTTTAGTTCATTGATGCTTTTCTCTGGTACCTTACTACCACTGAACCATTTTTTCGTGGCAGAAAATAAAGACCGGCTCAATCCTTTTCTAGATATTAACTGAAAAAGAAACAAAGGAATTATTTTAAGTTACTTAGGGCTGTATTCAATAAAAAGGAGAAATTCTTTGGCAAACAAACTACACCTTAGGGGACAAACAGAAATTCTAACAGAGTAAAATGGGGTTTTTAATTCCTTAAATGCTACAGGTCTCCATTGCTCTGGAAAACACTCTAACATTAATGGGATTAAAAGCCCTATGGGAATTCCAATGGGAATGTTAGCGATTTTGTATTTTTTTCCCCTACAGTGCAGTTGGTTTACCCCAGAACTGCTCCACATTTCTTTAAAATATGATTTTAAAGTGAAATTTCCGTACCTATGATAAATTCACAGAGAAGTGATCATAGGAAGCACCTTAACATACAAAGAGAATTTTAAAACTATGCAAGCCAAGTTAATAATGGAGTAATGCTGGAGTAAACCAACTTCACAATGGAACATATAAAAATTCACAATGATCGAAATGGAGCTTTAACATCTTTGAAATCAAAATAGGTACTTGCAATGAGTTGGAGACCTCTAATATTAGCAGAGTTAAAAACTACACTTAAATCAAGGGGAAGGGAATTTTTAGGTTTCATATAGTGCAGTTGGTCTGCTCCACTTTTATTATGTTCATGGGTAACACTAATGCATAAGAGGTAAAGGTAATTGGAATTTAAGTACAGGATCCTAATGTTTTGGATCTGTGATAGCCACACTCCTAAGCTGGCAAAGGGAGGAGAAATACATGTGGTGGCAGAGCTCTGCATGTATTATACTACGCCCTGCCAAAGAGACTTAATTCCAAAACTTATACCCAGGCAGCAGATAATGGTGCTGACTTCTCATTGAAGCATGAGAGGCTAAGAACCCGCTCTCTCTTTCAAGTCCCCTGGAGCTATATTTAGTAGGAAGAGCCTCCATCATGCAGTATCTATGCCTGCATATGACCCCTGTACTCAGAGACTGGGAGCCTCCTGGTCAAGGTGTTGTGGACACAGGTAAAGTCACAGCAATTTTGTGAAAAAACTGTGTCCATTACATGGTTATGTCCACATGCCCTAGATAACATTAGGGTTTTAGAACCATTTTTTTTTTTTTTTTTTTTTTTAACAGGACTTCTCCCTCTTTTTTTTTGTCTGTTTTGGTGGGAAAAGGACAAAGAGAGGACAGCTTTCTTTGTTTCTTTTGCTGCTAGGGGGGGAAGGCAGGAGGGGACGTAAAGTGGGCTGGTGATGGGCGGGGCTTGCAAACAATAAAAGAGGTGTGCAGTGACAGCTAGTCAGAACTGTTCCAGAATCCAGAGCCTGAGCCTGACCTCCAGTGGAAGCAGCCCAATACATTGCGTGAATGTATCCATTTCTCCTGACCTGCCTCTTTTCCTGCTGCCCTGCCCTTGTAAGAGTGTCCCAGGATTTATATAAGTATAAACTGTATCACGCTGTCACGGTTTGTTTTGACTCTCAGATACAGAGTTAAGATAAAAACACAACTCCCGGGTTCTGACATACACGTATATATAATGACACACAACTTGTACAAAGTAGTAGAGAACAATGGTACAGGGAATATGAATAGGCTCTACCGGCCTTGCCAATAACCGGGTAAGGCAGCCTAACGACTGGCACAACAATGGAATAGGCTCTACCGGCCTTACCAGTATACCGGGAAAGGCAGCCTGAAAGACTGGTAACAGGAGATGGAGAAGGCTCTACCGGCCTTGCCAATATACCAGGCAAGGCAGCCTAAGACTGGCACAACAAGAGAGTAGGCTCTACAGGCCTTGCCACAATACCAGGCAAGGCAGCCTTAAGACTGGCACAACAATGGAATAGGCTCTACCGGCCTTACCAGTATACCGGGCAAGGCAGCCTGAAGACTGGTAACAGGAGATGGAGAAGGCTCTACCAGCCTTGCCAATATACCGGGCAAGGCAGCCTAAGACTGGCACAACAAGAGAGTAGGCTCTACAGGCCTTGCCACAATACCGGGCAAGGCAGCCTTAAGACTGGCACAACGAGTGAGTAGGCTCTACCAGCCTTAACAATATACCAGACAAGGCAGCCTATTTACTGATACCCAGGAATAGTTGGCTCTACCTGCCTTGCCAAAATACCGGGCAAGGCAGCCTAACTGGGACACAGAGTAGGCAAGTACTGGTGCTGTAACTAAGGTGGCCTCAGGGACTGGTGATAGTGGTAGAGCAAACCCGTCGCAAGTGCTGAACAACAAGGAGGCCTACCGCTGCTGTATAGGAGTAAGCAAGCAACCGGTGAATAGAAGCAAACCAGTACCCGCGTACTGGACTACAGGGAAACACAACCGGTGCATTAAAGGAGCAAACCAGTACCCACGTACTGGACTACATGGAGACGCTACCGGTGCTGTATAGGTGGCAGTAAGCAACCGGAGAATATAGGAGCGAACCAGTACCCGCGTACTGGACTAGACTGAAACGCTACCGGTGCTGTATAGGTGGCAGTAAGCAACCGGAGAATATTGGAGCGAACCAGTACCAGAGTACTGGACACAAGAAAACACAGCCGGTGCTGTAAAGGAGCAAACCAGTACCCACGTACTGGGCTACACGGAGACACTACCGTGCTGTATAGGTGGCAATCAGCAACATGAGTATATTGGAGCAAACCAGTACCCTCGTACTGGACTACACAACCGGTGCAGTAAATGAGCAAACCAGGTGCAGTAAATGAGCAAACCAGTACCCGCGTACTGGACTACACGGAGACGCTACCATGGTGTACAGGTGGCAGTAAGCAACCGGAGTATATAGTATACCCGCGTACTGAACTACAGGGATACACATCCGGTGCTGTAACGGAGCAAGCCAGAACCCGCGTACTGGGTTACACGGAGACGCTACCGGTGCTGAGAGATGGCAGTAAGCAACTGGAGAACATTGGAGCGAACCAGTACCCGCATACTGGATTTCAGGAATACACAACCAGTGCTGTAAAGGAGCAAACCAGTACCTGCGTACTGGACTATACGGAATACGCCCAGAGATCAGAATATTGCCCAAGTGACCATGATAACAGAGAGAATCCAAACACGATCCAGGAGCAGGAGAGACAGCCAGGCCGGGACAGGAAGCTGGAACAGTAACGGCAGTCAACCAGATCAGGAACGGAAGCAGGAACGTCAGCCCAAACTGGATCAGGAATGGAGGCAGGAACCACTTCAGCAGAGGCGGCTGTCAGTCAGGTAGGCAGACAGACACTGGAGAGTAGAAGATTCAACCAAGGCCCAGGGAACACAGGAATACAAATGCAGGTGGCTACTGACATAGAGACACCACGAAAGGGCAACCAAAGGGTACCAGAACCCAGACTATATAGGCAATACTGGGCGGACTAAAGACAGACTGCCAATTGGGAATCCTCACAGATAACTGACAGGAAAAGGCAGCAATCACGGGCACCGTGATACACGCTCTCTCTCTGCTTTAAACTTGTGTGCCCCTTAAATAAAAGATCAACCTGTTTGAAAGTTTCCAAGAATGGAGAAACCCCTGAACTAAAGAAGGGATTTGTGCTAATGAAGAGTAGTGTTTTAACCCATGCAGGCTCTTGTTCAGTGTTGGAAGAGCCCGTAAGAGTGGTAGGGGCCACAGTACAGATCCAGAGTATTCTCCTGGAAGCCCTGTATGGCATAAGGAACAGTGGGTGAGGGAGCCCCTGCATCCTTAGCCTTGGATTTCCCCATTTGCCCCTTCGTGTCAGACATTTCCCAGAAAGTGTTTGAAGAAATTGAATAAAACTAGATTAATGTCCAGAGAATAAAGATAAAACCCAGAAATACAAAAAAGGGTATGCCAAGGATTAAACTCGGGGAGAGCAAGGAGAGTCAGCCTCTGCATAGGATAAGCAAGAGAGAGAAGTAAGATGGCCACTAGGAGAGTGACAAACAGGAGAAAGCCAGGGGAACAGGCATTATGGAAACTGTAATCTTTTCTTTTGCTTGTTGCCTAGCAATCCATTATTCCGTCCATGGGCCGCAGCATGTCTCCGGATCAGATAATAGGGTACGAGGAGGCAAGAACAGAGCCCTCTCTGACTGTTGTAGCCCTAAAGGTTGCAGGGATATATCCCAGAGAAGTTCTCCCCAAAGAAGTCAATGGAGCAAAGATGGCCGCAGGTGTGCTCTGGTTCTTAAAGTAGCTGCTACACTAAAAATCAATGCCAATAAAAGAATAAATGAAAATACTTCAAACCCCCAGGGAAAACCTGGGGGAATTAAAAAAAAAAAAAAATAAAGACCTAATAGTGGAGGAGCAGAAATAAGCCCCCCAAAACACCCTTATAGTAACAACAGTAGTGAAAAGTTTAACTAACAGAAAAAAAGACAGCAGCCATTTGTACTACCAAAGCCCTTAGAGAAAGAAAAGACCATAATGAGTGCCAAAGCTCAGCATAGGTACACAGAGTGTAAGAGGTAGCTCTGAATGGGACATAGTGGACCAAGACACTCAAAGGGTTACTTTATCAATCTTCTTTCTTCAGGCTACCATCATAGGAGAGGGCAGAATCTTAGAGAGACTCAGACATGAGGAACAGTCAAAGTCAACTTCCAGTGGGCAAGAAAGGTCCACAAAGCACTTGTGAACTAGGCAGTCCAACTCCAGGGAAACCCAGTGATGGTAGCCCACCTAATGGGGGACGATACAGCCCCAGATCTAAAGAAAAAATAATAAAAACCTAATAAAAATAAACAGGATGTCCACTTCCACTGGAGGAAACATCTTCCACGTACACTGACACCCCAGCCTGGTTCCACTAACCACTGGTAGTCACCGATCTCCACATACCCTGTCTGCCCCCCCCTTTTTTTTTTTTTTTACTCCCACCGGTAGTCACAGACCCTATATACACATTTGCAGGCTTGTTCCACTTTTATCCATAGAACCACACATACACTGCTTGAGTCACCTTTTTTCACAGCCCTTGATGAAGTCGGCAGAACGGCCATGAAAACGCATTCGGCTCTCATTCTCAGTGCACACCCATTGAGTTCCAGTCCCATCCCCGGTCCCCCAATAGTATAGTCCCAACTAGCATATCTCCAGTTCTTCCCTTTCACGTATCCCTCGTCTTAAACCACCTGGTGTGGTCCAGCTCTTTTCCTTTGTAGTATCTATGGACATTTAAGCAATAACATACTCGAAGTTACAGGACAAGGGTAAAGTGCAGCATCTAACATGAAGGATCCCAGTGCAGAAAAAGACTGGATGAGAGGAGGTGGCATTGTGACCAGTAAGGGGGTCTAGGCCCCCATGCTTTTTGTCAATCTGACTTTTGATAGTGTGCATTTGTTACATTTTTTTTTTCTTTCTTCTCTTTGATATATGCTATGGATGATTGGAGTCTTTGAGCACATTCCAAACTTTTGGATTTGACATTAGAAGAGAGGCCAACAAGACCACCGACAGAGAATTGCTACACAAGACATCCTTTGATTATTTAAAACACTGAGATGACAATTCATCTTCATTCCATTACCATTTCATCTATATCATCATCTTCCCATCTTCATTTATCCATTTTGACTGTGGACTTTTTAATATATAATACATTCATCTTTCACTATGTGTGACTGTTGTAGTCCTTGGATTCCTGATTTTTGCCTATTTTTTTTTATCATTTTTTGCCTTTTTTATTTGATTATCTCTGATATAGAGGTCTAGTTTAGTGTTTTTGCGCTGACTCGTTTGCTTTTTCTGTATTTGATTCCCCAGATTTGTTCCACTGGTAGCCATGGGGCCCGACATGGTCAACCCACTGCATTTAAAAAAGTGAACCCTCATTTGATTAGACTGGCTGTCGACTTTCTAAAATGGTATGCTTTGTCTACCTTTTCTTCATTTCTGTAGTTGCTATAACCACTTTAGTATTAGCATATTTGAAAAAGTTGTACAAAATTATAGTTTGTAGATGGCATAATTTTATGCTTCTGGCACCTCCTACTGTATATAGACTCATACAAATGGGGTGCCATTGTTCTTGGAAGAATAGTAGTTAATGATTACAGCACAAAATTCCATGTTTTTCAAAGCTATAGGTATCTTTGCCTAAAGTGCTGCCTTTGGGAAATATTTCAGCACTCCAGTCTAGGAGTAGAAAGGAAAACAAACCCTGATTTCATGAGTGTGAATATCTAATTTCCAAAACGGTATGCTCTGTATACACCAACATTAAATACCTAATAGTTATGACAATTTAGTGCAAGCAGCCAATTTAAAAAAGAAACAGGTAGGCGTAGTTTTGGGTTTCCCGAACCCCCTACGTTATGTCAGCTCATACCAACAGAGTGCTATTTTTCTCGTAAGAGATGTAGCAAATACATACAGTAGTGAAATCCAAAGTTTTCAGCCATTTTAGTATATATGAAGGGATAGAAAGTTAAAAAGAAAATATATATTTCTGGAATCACTTATGCAAAAAGGGCTAGGGTGGAAAGGCAAGTGGCCCCTTCATTTGGTGTGGTAGGTTATTTTCTTTATAAAATGGTATGTTTTGTGAAGCTTTTCTTCATTTCTGTAGTTACAACCATTTTGGTACAGGTAAGTCACATCTGAAAAAAGTTAAGAAAAATTTAATTTAAAAAAGAAAGCAAGCAGGTAGATGTATAGTTTTGTGCTACTGGAAGCCCCAAACGCATGTCATCTTATACCAGTGGGGTACCATTTTTCTTGGATGAGCAGGAGTAGATACTGAATACAGAAGTACATTCCATAGCTTTCAACAATTTTAGTAAATGTTAAGGGGTTGAAACGGAAAGAAATGCCTACTTTTTTCTTTTAGCACCATCTTCTGGAAAACTTTGTGCACACTAGACTAGGGATAGAAATGCAAGTGACCCCTCATTTGATAGAGTGAAATATCTACTTTCAGGTAATGTATGCTTTATGGGGCAGTTTTGATTTTATGAGATAATTATGCCTCCAAACTGTAATGCACTCTGTTCTTCAGTAAATGCAGACTTTATTATATATTTTTTTTAAGGCTTTCTTAGAAACACTATTTTTAACAAACTTCCATTGCGTTTTTTTGTGTAGGAAGAAGCCAGCCAATTTCTGATTCATAAGACAGTCTACACTCAGGAAATCTATGTTTTTATAGTTATTGTTATATTTAATAGCTATTGAACGGTTTAGGACCATTTTAACATGAAACTAATGGAATGTGCATTTCTAGTTCCGAAAGCTGAAAATACCCTTTTGTGCTCCTAGCCCATGGCTCTGAAAGGGTTAAACAAATGTTATTTTGGCTAAAAACAGTAAACATACAGAAGTAGGGAAGGTGCAACATAGCGCATCTTGGGCTACCTCTGTTTCAAATTAACTTCTATAGTAACTGCATGAGCGAATGAAAATTATAAGAAAATCTTAGATCCTCGTCTAGGAACAAAGGTTATCAATACTCAAAACTTTTAGCTGGAAATAAATGAACTATACTTAATAAAACGCAGTCACCTCCAACACAACAATAGGAGACAGACATCTAGAAATGCTTAACAAACTTATGCAAAGAGAAAGTGCAAGGAGAACAAGAGAGTCAGAAGCTGATTAAATAAGAACTATAGCAATTCTAGGGTAAACCAACAGCACCATGGGGAAATTTAAAAATGGGAAATGGGAAGTTTAAATTCTTGAATGATAAATAGGTCTCCAACTGACTGCTTCACAATGCACTGGAGAACTCTCTAGCATCCAAAGGGTTAAAAATGCCATTTAAATGAACGGGTACTTTTTAATATTTTATTTGTCTCCTATGGTGCAGTTGCTTTGCTCATTGTTCATATTAAATCAGCTCCATAGTATATTAAAGAGAATGCATTTCACTAACCTGATCATTCAGTTGTCGGATTGTTTTCTCTATATGTGGTATGAGTCCTCTGAATGTAAACTCCTGTATAAACTGCCTAATACGATCATGATCGGTAAGAGTCAAGCATATGCCATGAGGGGTTCCAGACATAAACTTCTTTGTCTCATTGATTGAGCCAAGACTTCTCACATTATCTAGACCATCAAGACTACCACTGGGGTCACCAAGCTGATCAAGCTGAAGAGGGTGTACTTTAAAATTATTCGATAATGCATCTGTTCAGAGAAATGATAAACAAATCCTTATTTTAAGCTATAATCATACCCATTTGGCATAATAATACAGCATTATTGTAATTCTACATTGCATTACATTTGAAAAATGAAATTAAAGGAACACACTAACACCAACATGGCCAATTTATCAATAGAGCTAAG
Organism: Rhinophrynus dorsalis; assembly: GCA_037306005.1. Classification (NCBI taxonomy): domain Eukaryota; kingdom Metazoa; phylum Chordata; class Amphibia; order Anura; family Rhinophrynidae; genus Rhinophrynus; species Rhinophrynus dorsalis. The sequence continues at coordinate 135,094,666 of CM074723.1, read as the reverse complement.
AAGACAGCTGCTCAGGACCTACTAGTGGAAGGGGCAGTCCTACAGCCAAAAAGAAATTCAACAGTTTGTTTCTTCTGGATCTCACTATCCTTGATGTTAGGGGGCACACAATATGATTAACTTTTAAAAGATCTCAAGCAAAAGAGCGTGCGACCACATAACCTATTAACCATATCGCCAGGATAAAAATGGCAACATGAGAATCTTGCACTGCATGACAGTGCGAGATTCTCATGTTACATAGTGAATGGTTGCATAGCTTTAATCAGTCCTCCCCTCCTAAATAATTATAGAGCTGGTAGTCGGTTTGTGCCAGAACCAGTCCTTGCCCCTACTATCCACACATAGGCTTGTACCCCACTAATCCAGTGAGGTAATGATAAATGCAATGTATAAGTTATACACAGTGCAGTCTAAAACACCGGGAATGTTTCCCCCATCTGTGATGCTTGTTCCCTGCTAATTAGAGCGCCTCCTCTTCCCGCAGTGAACTGCCAGTGGTCTGATTGGTCTCCATGCACAGTGACCTGCGGTAACAGATTTCTGGATCTTCCGTCCGCCAGAGGCCATGTGTGGATAGCAGATGCAACGACGAGTTCTGGCACAAACTAGCTACCAACGCTATAATTATTCCGGAGGAGAGGACTGATTAAACCTATACAACCATTCACTATGCGACATGAGAATCTCGTGCTGTCATGCAGTGTGAGATTCTCATGTCACCATTTTTAGCCTGGCGACATGGTTAAAAGGTCGCTCTTTTGCGTGCAACCTTTTAAAACGATACCCACAATACAGTCTACCTGAAGCCAGGTATGAAAAATCAGTATTGTATGATAAAAGGTGTGAAAACCCCACTACTGGCTCAACCTATTATAAGTGCAAGCATTTAGCATTGTGTGTTCCCTGGTGTGAGTACTCAATAGTCTATGGTGTTAATTTTACGTACAGTCACAGCTGTGTGAAGCTCCTGTGCTATAGACTGACGTACTCTTTTTTTTTTTTTTTTTTTTAGCAGAAAAGGAAACAGATATTATTTAAACTCCTTGGATGCTAGAAAGGTCTCACATACTGCACATCTATGTGTTATACTCATTTATATCAGCCAAGGGGTTCAAAATGCCCACTACATTATCCTTTACAAAGGGCACGGCATTGCATTAAATTGGCCCTAAACACCACCCCACCCCTTACCTGAAATTTTGGCTCTAAATCCTAATGGGCCCTATGAATTGTTTCTATATGCATCGTCCTCCCAAAATTACAAGATCATTAAAGGACAATACATTTGCGTATCGCAGGTTCTCAAGCTCTATTGCAATACTTAACACAAAAAATTAAGAAGATAGAACAGATTTGAATTGGCTTCCGCCAATCCCTAGAGCAAAAAAATCCTGTTTGATACTGTGCAGGATGAACCTACAAGAGGTCCCATTACTTTAAAATTGCAACCCTTGAAACATTCAATTTTATAAGTGACATTTTACAATAGTCAAAACATAATAATGCTCTGCATGTATTTCAAGCATCAGTTTTAAAAATATCTCCCGACTGGGAAGGAAAAGGGGATGGTGTCAAATCTTACTAGTGTATACTGTAACAAAAAAAAAAAAGAGGATTTTAGTCTTACCTGTTAAATCATTTTCTCTTAGTCCATACAGGTTACTGGTAACTCTGGGTAGGCGATCCGCCTCTTTAAGTAGGCAGGAACAATTCTAGAATTGATTACAGGGAGTGCAGCCTACCTTCCCCCCTTGGCTGCAGCTAACCAACCAGCTCCAGAAAGATTTGAGACACTAACTATTGACTAGATAGTGAAGGGAAAGAAGACTCCTATAAGCATGACCCCGAAGGACCCCCACAGTCTGCCACAGGAGAGCCAAGTATGGTCCCTTGACAGGGTGGGAGACCAGTAACCTGTATGGACTAAGAGAAAAGGATTTAACAGGCAAGACTAAAATCCTCTTTTCTCTGTTGTCCAATACAGGTTACTGGTAACTCTGGGATGTCCAACCATTGAGTTTCCCAGAGCCGGGAAGTAAGGAAAGGAACAGGCACAAGGCCCCCAAAGTCACCAGTGCAGATATGAACCACCAGACAAAACAACTGAAGTGTCAACACACACTGAACAGGGGTAGCAACACCCCAGGAACTGTTACACAGCACACTGAACTAGAGCCAACAGGGCTCAAAAGCGAAGGAAGCACCAAGAACCGAAGGAAATCCTAGACAGGCAAGACTGCCTCCAGGATTTTCCTCCCAAAGCTGGCGTCAGCCGATGACAGCACATCAACACGGTAGTGCTTCGAAAAGGTGTGCACAGATGACCAAGTGGCCTCCTTGCATAGGCCTGATTTTTGTAAGCCCAAGAGGGCCCAATAGATCGTGTAGAATGTTCCGTGACCCTGACAGGGACAGGCTTCTTCCTCAGCTCATAAGCCTTACGAATAGTGGACTTGATCAAAGAAGCAATAGTCACCTTGGATGCAGCTCTTCCTGCCCTAGGACCCTCAGGAATGATGAACAGCGCGTCAGATTGCCTGATAGACTCAGTGCGATGTACATAAACTTGAGACATCGCACCACATCTAACAAGTGGAGATCCCTCTCCTTGTCAGAGGTGGGGTCAGGGCAGAAAGAGGGCACCACAATCTCCTGATTGGTGTGGAACTCAGAGACCACCTTCGGGAGAAACTCCTGAGAAGTGTGAAGCACCGCCTTGCCTTTGAAAAACACCAAATACTTTTACTGATGTAACACTGCTCAGCTTAGAGCAGCAGGGAGTGTCCAGGTAGATTGCAGAGAGGGACAATCTTCAATTAAGATAAGGGGAAAAAGTTGAAAAACCTGTCAAGGGGGGCAGGGTTTTCATTGTTCTCACAGTAAGAATATTGACCCTTGATGTGAGCTGTCTGGTCTATGGACTGGATTCCACATCTGAGGAGTGGGGGCTTACAGTAGGTAAAAGGGGTGGGAGGGGGAAACTATCAATTACTCTTGAACTACAACACTCACAGAAAAGTAATAACACTCTATGGCCCAAATAGTATGAAGATTAATTGGAGCTGCTGTTCTTGTGAAACATCACTGTCACTGTAATCAATCAAGGAATTTAAACATTAAAAATAAAAAAATTAATTTGAAATGAGACAGAAGTCGATCAAGATCAACAGTTGCCTTTGAAAATTTGAATTTTATGTAAATCCCTCTATAGAGAACAAACATCCTGCTCTGAATTTATTACCGTGAATAATTCAGTGCCATTTACAAATACTGAAATTTTGCTTTCTATACCGATTTCCAGGTAATTAATAACCTGTTAAAGAGTAGAGGGCCAACTACTGAACCCTGAGGCACTCCACACTCAACTTTAACTGTAATGGAGGATTTTTCATTTACAACACACTGTTCCCTCTCCTTCAACCAATTTTCTATCCAGTTGCAAAGGTTATCCCCTAGACTCAATTTCCTCATTTTATATACCAGCCTCCTCTGTGTGCCCTATATCAAAGGCCTTTGCAAAAGCAAGATATATTACAGCCACTGCTTTGCCATTATATACCTCTTCATAGAAGCACAAAATATTTGTTTGGCAATTACTATTCTTCATTAAAACATGCTGATTTCTGTTAAAAATGTTGTTTTTCTCAGTGTAATCCTGAATATAATCCCTTATTGTTACTTCAAGCCGTTTTTCCACAACTGAAGTCAAACTCACAGGTCTCTAAATTCTCAGGCTCTGTTTTAATTCCCTTTTTAAATAAAGGCGCTACGGAACTTCATACCAATCGTGTGGCACTGAGTCTGTGGAAAGTGTGTCTTTATGTACTTTATTTCATTTTATGGTTGACATTTTCTAATATTTTGATATTAGAAATACTGTACACTTTGGATGGTAACTATATTGCCACTCTCACTATTAAATGGATAGCAATACTTAATATGTATAAACAAATATGTTGCTGGGTTTATCCCCCCCTCTCACCGAGTAAAACAAGGGTACTCCCACTGATAAAAGGTGTTTTATTCAAAAGTTATACAGCTCAAACTAGAAATTGTTAGGCAAGTATCAAAGTGGCCTGAAATTGTACAGTGGTGCTGTTGATACACCATTCCATAGATAGCTCTGGTTAGTTTACCACAAATTTCCATACATGGTGTAGCAACAGAACTATTTTAACATTTCAGGCCACTGATACTGACCCTAAAAAATTCACGTTTGAGCTGTAATAAGATTTAGATAAAATACCTTTCAGCTGTGGGAGTATATTCTGGAGGATAAACCCTATAACATATTTTAAGTACTACTATCCCTTTAAAATGGAACTCTCACCTTAATTCAATGTTTGAAATCTGCATTAAAAACTGCCTATGTGTCATGTTAGCCAAAAGACAAATGTACCATTAAGGGGATATTCATACTTATTACCATATGCTAATGTATACTATCTGCGGTACCAGTGATGTTTCATATGCTAATTAAGCTCATCAGGGACATTTACTATGCTAATTAAGCCTTTTTATTGACATGTCACATGCTAATGAAGGTTTTCAGTGACTAGTTATATGGCAGTGAAGCTCTGTGCAGTATTAGAAGCACTTTTTAATTAGGAAATTGGTATAATACTTTACTATCTACATCCCCAAAACAGGTAGCAGAATAGAGGAGGGGAATGCCCTTGTTACTTCAGGTTGGGTAGCAACTATGTAGTCACTGGCCTACTATACATAAAAGTTCAACATTTATGCTTATTTGAGATATATGGACAGTACTGTGAGTGCCATCTATTTCTGTTTTTGGAAATTCATTTAAATGTCTTAACCCCATGAATGCTAGATGTTTCAAACACATTGGTATGCCCAGATATCCCTTGCTTTAGCTTTGTACACAAGGTCCATAATGTGCAGGGACAGTAATTCATCCCTACTATACCTTTTGCAGGTGACAGTATAGCAATAAAGCGGGGGGCAGAAATAAAAGGAGAAATGATACAGTTTAAGGAAACAGAAGAATAATGTAACATTATGTATAAAAGAAAAGTGGAGCAATTCTGAGACAAACCAAATTCACCACAGGGAACAAACATTCATATTGTTTAAAAGGGGCTTTCAATCCTTTCACTGCTAGAATGTTATCCATCAAATTGTGAAGCAATGCTTTGGAGACCTTTCTAACATTCAAAAAGGTTAAATCAATGGCCATTTGGTGAATGTTTATTTGCCCCATGGTATGATTGGTTTGTCTCAGAATTACTCCATTATACATAAGAAAGAGAAGCAAAAAGGAGGCAAGCAACTACACCAAAGCAGAGAAAGAGGATTTTAGTCTTGGCTGTTAAAGCCTTTTCTCTTAGTCCATATGACATAAAGATACCACGGGGAGGAGACATCTCCTCCCTGTAGGCTGGAACATTTCTAGAAAGAAGATGTAGGTGGAGCCTCCCCTCCTACTTATCAGGCTATCCCACTAGCCCCGCCCTAGTTAGACTTGAGACAAGACTACTAATTAGGACAGCAAGAAAGAAGAAAGGAAACTCCTTTGAGCAACAGATCTAAGAGGACTCCCACATCAAGCTAAGCGAGACCAAGCTTGGTCCCTTTCACAGGGTGGGAGTCCTGTAAGTCACATGGTCTAAGAGAAAAGGATTTAACAGGTAAGACTAATATCCTCTTTTCTCTGTCGTCCAATATATGCATTATCTCCTGATGAAGTGAGCTTAGTCTCACAAAACACGTTGAGCAATAAAATCGTGTTATTCTATACCGAGTGTGACTATATGCCAATGATTGATACTCCGCAGCATTTAATGCATGATTATAAGCTTATTGTATTGGAACATCTGGTGAGTTACTATCTTTAGGGGGGCCCTTTGAGGGGGTTATCTTCCTTATGGTTTACCCTTAGAGGAGTGTCTCTTTGTTTTTATTCAAGTGTCCCTATGAATTGGATGATTTAGTAGGAGTGATCATTGATACATTCATTGGAAGTATACCTTGACATCAGAATACATCTTGTGGCATTTTATTCTGGGCCTTCTTTCAAGATTGGTCTTGTAAGTATCCATCTGTATATGCGCTTTTATTATTTACAGGTGCTGCTCACAGTTTGTTTTTGCGCTCTTCTCTTCTCCTTTCCCTTCTTGTTTTGTATTGCACAAGAGTGCAAAGGCGCCTGCTGAGGACGCTGATGAAGAAGCTGCAGTGTGGTGAAGTTTGCTACCTGTGAATTATAAGTACTATTATCATTGTGTCTTGTCTTCAGGGAGTAATTTTTTCGATAGGAGAGCACCATGTTTCCTATTCACACCTTGTAGACCTTTCCAATGTAGTATTTATTTCTAAATAGTGAGATTTCGGCTCTGCTGAAGAGCCGCCGTCTGGTGCCAGGACTGGAATCTCCTGCTGTCAGCTACAGCGTTGACTTCTCTGAAACGGCCTGGAAGGGAAGGGGACTTTAGCCAGTTATACCTCTCAAGCCGTAAAGGTTTGAGAGACAGGACTAGCATCAATGTAATTCTTTTTTTAATGCCTACAATATTAAAGAATCTTCAAATTAAACATTACTATCCATTTAAAGAATGGTACGGCATATGAATGCAAAAGGTCCTAAACAGGCAGAACTGCCTCCAGAACCTTCCAGCCAAAGCTGCCTTCAGCCGAAGCCAGAACATCCACACAATAGTGTTTAGCAAAGGTGTGTACAGAAGACAAAGTGGCCACCTTGCACAGTTGCTCAGCAGAAGCTTGATTCTTGTAGGCCCAGGAGGCCTCAATGGACCTGGTGGAGTGTGCTGTAATGCAGAAAGAAACAGGTTTCTTTTTGAGCTCGTAAGCCTTGAGAATGGTAGACTTAATCCAAGACGCAATAGTTACCGTGTATGCAGCCATACCTGCCCTGGGACCATCAGGGATGACAAAATAAGGCATTGGCCTTACGGAAAGACTCAGTACGGTGCACATTGAAATTGAGGCAGTGTAACACAAGTGGAGATCCCTCTCCTTGTCAGATCTGAGGTCAGGAAAGCACAATTTCCTGATTGATGAAGAACTCAGGGACCACCTTAGAAAGGAATTCCTGGGATGTATGAAGAACAGCCTTGCCCTTGTGAAACACCAGAAAAGGAGGTTTGCTTGCAATTTAGCAACTCTGCAGACAGAGACCAAGGCCAGAAGAAAAGCCATTTTCCACGTCAGAAGGAGCAGAGGAATGGTAGCCAAGGACTCAAATGGAGGCTGCTTCTGAACTTTCAAGGAGCTAAGACTGAGCCCTTTGTTCACACAATCCTGTAAAAATGACAGGCTCGCCGGAAGATCAAAATCCTGTGAGCACAGGTCCCTGTCCACACACCAAAACTGAAAAATAGACCAGACCCTGTGGTAAAGCCTTGGAAGAGACCGATTTCCTAGCCTAGATCATAGTGGAGACCACCTCAGGGGAAAATCCCTTCCTCCTTAAAATGGAGGCTGTCAAAGCCATACACTTCCTGTCCTCCTTCCACAGTTAACCCTGAAGGAGGAGATCCGATCTGAGAGGCAAGGAAAACAAGGCCTCCTGGTCCAGTATGGAGAGGGCCACTAATTCTGGGAAGCAAGGCCTCCTAGGTCCAGTATGGAGCAATCATAATGACAACTGGACCGTCCATCCAAACCTTCCTCAGCACCCTGGGGATGAGAGGGATTGGAGGTAAGATGTAAGCTAGATGAGAGAGACACAAAATCGTCAGAGCATCCACAGCAAACACCAGAGGATCCGTCCAACTGAGCTCCCACTCTCCTAGGTCCACCTGTTGGCAACTGAAGAAGTCTGCCAGGATGTTGTCTTCAGCTGGAATGTGCACAGCGAAAATGGCCAGAACATGATCTTCTGCCCAGGTCAAAATAGACCTAACCTCAGACTAAGAGGAAATGCTTCTTGTGCCTCCTTGCTTGTTGGTGTACGCCACTGCTGTGGCGTTGTCTGAATGGACGTGGACATCTTCTCAGTGGAGAAGACCAGTACTCCAGATCATGTCGAATCGCCCAGAGTTCCAGAAAACTGATGGACTGTAGAGTCTCTTCTGCAGTCCATCTGCCCTGAACCCCCAGGTGATCCAGGACAGCTCCCCAGCCTCGTAGGTTGGCGTCCATCATCACAAAGGTCCAGTGCTGAATTACAAAGGGTTTCTCCTTCTCTAGGTTGGACCTGTCCATCCACCAGAGCAGGTCCTGCCTGACCTCCGGATGGAGAGACACTGAGATCCAAGAGGCCCGGATTCCCATGCCAAGCACAGACAGTGAATCTCTGGAGCTCCCTGGTGTGAGCCATGGAGTAAGGAACCGCCTCCATGATGGACACCATGCGGTCTGTAAGGGTCAAGAACTTGCGGACCAGAGCTGAGGGCCTCTCCAGAGCTCGGGATACGAGGTGCATGGTTTTCTGCATGGAATCCTCTGTCAGAAAAACCTTCCCTTGGCAGGTGTCAAACCTGAGGCCAAGGAAGACCAGGACCTGAGAGGGGACTGGAGCAGATTTCTCCATGTTTAGAATTCACCCATGATGGAGGAGAATCTGAGCACAGTCGCGGATGTGTTGGTCCAGGAGTTCCCTGGACGGAGCCTTCAGAAGAGGGTCATCCATATAGGAGGTCACCTGCATCCCATGGGTGTGCAGGAAAGCAATTAAGGCTCCAAAGACCCTGGCAAAAACCCAGGAGCAGAGGTAAGCCCAAAGGGCAGAGCAGTGAACTCGAAGTGCCCCAAGTCACAGGCAAAACAGAGGTACTTCTGACTTTCCTGAAGAACCGGGACATGCAAGTAAGCATCCTAAAGATTCACAGAGGTCAAAAATTCTCCTGGACACATACCTGTAACAACAGAGCGAAAAGACTACATCTTGAAGCCTGCAGTTTCCACAGAAGAATCCTGAACCGCCTCAATGAAAAGACGCAGCTTTTCCATGCCCAGAGGGGTCCTGGATTGGAAGAATCTGTACGGAGGAAGGGATTTGAAGGGAATTCTGTACCCTTCTGTGACCATCTACAGAACCCACTGATCTGCAACTGACGCTGCCCAGGCATTTGCAAAATGGTGCAGACACCCACCCACAGGCAGATGCGGACCAGGATTCTGCTAGTCACACGGAGGCAGACTTGGGCTTGGTGGTGGCATTCTTTGAGTGCCACTGCTGCCTGGGCTTGGGGCCAGACAGGAGGTCCTGGCCTGAGGCACATTCAGATTCGGTCTTTGCCCTTTGCTTTGGCAGGGACGAAAGAGACGCTGTTTTAGTGCCATGTTAGGGTGCCTGGAGACCTGGGGCAACAACGTCCTCTTGCCTCCAGTGGCCTCACTGATCATCTGTTTCAGTTCAGGTCCAAAAAGAGAGACTAGCCCTGAAAAGCGAGAGAAACTAGTGACCTCTTAGATGAGAGGTCTGTAGACCAAATCTTGAGCCACAGTGTGCATCTAGCAGAACAGAGAAGGCAGAAGCCTTAGCTGCGAGCTTGACAGCATCAAAAAGAGCATCAGTGCCATATGTCTGAGTCTCAGAGATGTTGGCTAAGAGGGCTAAAAGGTCCTCCTTAGCAGCATAATTCCTGACAGCTTCGGTGAGCTGTTCACACCAGATGGCAGTAGCCCTGGAAACCTGTACAGAAGCCAAGGTATGCTGCAAGGCAGCACCAATGGAGGCAAAATTAGACTTCTGGATAGCCTCCAGCTTCCTATCAGTCATATCCTTGAGCTCCATAGCACCAACCAAAGGCAGAACAGTAGTAGTGGAAAGTCTGGAGATTAGGGGGTCAACTTGAGGAGGTGAAGACCACCGAGCCAAAGCAGCTTCAGAAAAAGGATACAGCTTTGAAAATCTTCAGGCATCTTCCACTCATCCAGAATAACCTGGTCCAGATTGGGAGGAAACACGGTGTATGATCTCTTACGCCTCTGAAAGACGTCAGAAGACTGGCCCTCATCAAGGGAAAGAAGGAACTGTGCCATAGAGGACTTTAAATCCTTATTCCAGAGTGGCTCTTGTTCAAGGGTGGAGGGCCCAGGTGGTGTAGTATAGGCCACAGCACATGAGGAGCATGAATGTCCTGAATATTCTCTAGGATGCCCCATTTGGCATGAGGAACAGTAACCGGGGGGGGGGGGGGGTCAACGACACCCCTGAGTCCTTTGCCTTAGGTCTAGCCTCATGTCCATTTGGATCCCCCATCCAAACAGGAGAAGTGTCTAAACAGTATAAGAAAACCCAAATACTGTAACCCAGATTAAACTATCACCTCAGAAAGCCCAAGACAGTACTTATCTGGCAGGTGAATGGCTCCTGAGAAGAAGAGTAAGGAGAGACAAGCCTCTGCATAGGATACTTTAGCAAAGATAAAATGGCATCTGCAAAACTAGCAGCCAATCGGAAGAAAACCCACAAATCAGGCATTACGTGGGTTGTAGATTTAGCTCTTTGTTCGGACCTAAACTCCCGGGGCCCACATGACACTGGGGATGTGAACTGGATTGTAGGACATGAGGAGAAAAGGAGAATGAGCCCTCTCTCAACTTGACATGTCAAGCAGTTGCAGAGATACATTCCAAATGGTTTGTCCCATAGAAACCATAAAGGTTTGGAATTCAAAAATTACAGTTTTACCAGAAGTGAATACATTTACCCAAATATCCAAGGAAACATGTAGGGATAAATAAAAACAGATATTTCTTAAAAGAAAAGTCCAAGCAAGCCCCATAACCCAGGAAAAACTAGAAGGGAATGGGTTAAATACATAAATGCAGCAATCCAAGCTCGAAAAACCCGATCAAACCAAATAAGATACTCAACATAAATGCAGGGGTACCATACAGTGGACCATGGCACTCACAGTGTTACTCACCATTTAACTTGACTTCTTTCTTCAGATTATCATTTGAAAGAAAGAGCCTCAGAGAGACTTAGTCAGGAGAGAGAAACATGGATTGCACGATTCTCTCCACAGGGCTGCAAGGGTCCACAACAGCACCTGTCGGCTGGACAATCCTCCAGGGAAGCCAGGAATGTAATCCAACTAATGGGGGAATTGTGACACCCCATATCTAACATAGAAAATAAGAGGATTTTAGTCTTACCTGTTAAATCCTTTTCTCTTAGTTCATACAGGTTACTGGTAACTTTGGGTAGGCGATCAGCCCCTTTAACTGTAGGCAGGAACAATTCTAGAATTGTATGCAGGGGGTGGAGCCTACCTTCTCTCCTTGGCTGCAGCTAGACAACCAGCTCCAGAAAGATTTGAGACATTATTGACTAGATAGTGGAAGGGAAAGAAGACTCCTGTGAGCATGACCCTGAAGGACCCCTACAGTCTGCCACAGGAGAGCCAAGCATGGTCCCTTGACAGGGTGGGAGACCAGTAACCTGTATGGACTAAGAGAAAAGGATTTAACAGGCAAGTCTAAAATCCTCTTTTCTCTGTCATCCAATACAGGTTTACTGGTAACTTTGGGATGTCCAACCATTGAGTTTCCCAGAGGCGGGAAGTAAGGCAAGGACCAGGTGCAAGGCCCCCAAAGTCACCAGAGCAGATATGAACCATCAGATCAGAGATAGCCCAACAAACAAAGAACACTGAACAGGGGTAACAACACCCAACTGTGACACAGCAAACTGAACTACAGCCAACGGGGCTCAAAAGTGAAGGAAGCACCAAGAATCAAAGAAAATCCTAGACAGGCAAAACTGCCTCCAGGATTTTCATCCCAAAGCCGCCATCAGCCGATGCCAACACATCAACAAGGTAGTGCTTCGAAAAGGTGTGCACAGACGACCAGGTGGCAGCCTGATTCTTGTAAGCCCAAGAGGCCCCAATAGATCATGTAGAATGAGCCGTGACCCTGAAAGGGATAGGCTTCTTCCTCAGCTTATAAGCCTTACGAATAGTGGACTTGATCCAAAAAGAAATAGTCACCTTGGATGCAGGTCTTCCTGCCCTAGGACCCTCAGGAATGATGAACAGCACGTCAAATTGCACGATAGACTCAGTGCGATGTACATAAACTTGAGACAACGCACCACACCTAACAAGTGGAGATCAGAAGAGGGGCCAGGGCAGAAAGAGGGCACCACAATCACCTGATTGATGTGGAACTCCGAAACCACCTTGGGGAGGAACTCCTGAGAAGTGCGAAGCACCACCTTGTCCTTGTGAAACACTAAATAGGGTGGTTTACAGGACAGAGCATTTAACTCCGCAACGCAGCAGACAGACACATTTGCCAGGAGAAAGGCCATTTTCCACGTCAACAGGCGTAGAGGAATAGTAGCCAAAGACTCAAATGAAGGGTGCTGAAGAACGCCCAAAACCAAGTTAAGATCCCACGGAGGAGGAGGATTCTTGAAGACAGGACGAGAATGAGCAACTCCCTGGAAGAAAACCTTGACATCAGGAAGGATGGCACTGCGCTTCTGAAAGAAAACAGAAAGGGCAGACGTCTGAACCTTAAAGGGATAGTAATGTTTCATAATAAAAGCGGCTCTAATTAATCATTATAGTATTTGGACTTTGGAGAGTTATATCAATACTGTCAGACTTGTAGTTCAAGAGTAATTCAATGACAAAGTATCCCCCTCCCGCCCCTTTTACAGATGTAACACTGTTCAGCCAGAGCAGAAGGGAAGTGCCCAGGTAGATTGCAGAGAGGGACAATCTTCTATTAAGATAAGGGAAAAACCTGAAAAACTTGTCAAGGGGGGGCAGGGCTTTCATTGTTCTCATAGGAAGAAGATTGTCCCCTTCTGTTATCTGTCTGATCTTACAACCAGATTCCATATCTGAGAAGAGATGGCTTACACTTGGTAAAAGGGGCGGGAGGGAGAAATTTTGCTTGTGAATATCTCTCAAACCATAAAGGTTTGAGAGATAAGACTTATATCGTTCTTCGTGTTTTTTTATGCCTACAAAATAAAATAAAGATAAAACGAAGTATTACTATCCATTTAAGGGAACTCAAACTGAGGCCCTTATCCACAACGTCCTGAAAAAAGACCAGGACTGTAGGCAGATCAAACTCCTGAGACAGGTCCTTACTGGCACACCAAGATAGGAAGGTCGACCAGACACAATGGTAGATCTTGGAAGAAACAGGCTTGCGGGCACTGAGCATAGTAGCCACCACGCCAGAAGAAAACCCTTTCTTCCTCAATATTGAGGATTCAATTTCCAAGCTGTCAAAGCTAGCCGATGAACATTCTCCTTCCACAGGTAACCCTGTAGAAGAAGAAGATCCGGACGGCAAGGGAGCCAGAATGGCTCCGCCACTGACAGATCCAGAAGCTCCAGAAACCAAGCTTGGCAAGGCCAGTACGGAGCAATCAGAATGACTGGACAATGCTCCAGTCGAAATTTCCGTAACACCCTGTGCAACATGGGGAGGGGAGGAAAGATACAGGCCAGAGGAAACAACCAAGGAATGGACATTGCATCCACCGCCAGAGCTAGAGGGTCCCTCCACTGACAGCGGAACCTCGGGAACCTTCCTGTTGTGTCTTGTCAACATCAGGTCGATGTAAGGAAGACCTCACTTCTGAACAGTGAGGGTGAACACCTCTGGGTGCAGTTCCCACTCTCCGCTGTCCACTGTGTGCCGAATGAGGAAGTCCGCCATGATGTTGTCTAAGTCAGGAATGCGTGCTGCAGATATGGCAGAACGTGTTCTTCTGCTCAGGACAAAATAGCCTTGACCTCTAACCAAGCGGCGTGACTTCTTGTTACGCCCTGCTTGTTGATGTAAGCCACGGCCATGGCGTTGTCAGACTCTACCCGGACCAGACAGTCTTCCAACTCAGATGTTCAAGCTCGAATGGCTTGAATCTCTCCTCCCGAAGCTCCAAAATGTTGATCGGAAGGAGAGATTCCTCCAGAGACCACTGACTCAGGTGACCCAGGACCGTTCCCCACCTGGAGAGGCTGGCATCCGTCATCGTGGTCCAGAAGGATACCAGGAAGGACCTGCCCTTCAGCAGGTTGGAAAGGTAGAGCCACCATGACAAACTCAGTTCCACATGAAGAGGAAGAGACACTGATGTCTTCAGAAGGTCCGGTTGACCCTTGCACACCTGAATCACGAACCTCTGGAGCTCCCTGGTGTGCGCCATGGCAAACGGGACCAATTCTATGGTGGAGATGAATTTCCCCAATAGAGAGAACAGCTTCTTAACTGGAACCGGATTTTGAGCCAGAACTACAGAAACCCTGTTGGCGATCTGATGATCCACCTCGTCCAAGTGAAACACCATGCTCTTCTGAGTGTCGAAGAGGAGGCCCAGGAAGACCAGACGCTGGGATGGAACAATATCTGATTTTTCCAAGTCGATGATCCACCAGTGATGGGTGACAGCATGAATGCATTGCTGAACCTGCTGATGAAGAAGTTCCGCAGATGGGGCCTTCAGAAGCAGGTCGTCCATGTATGGAGTAACTCTGATGCTGTCCCGGTGGAGGACTGACACCAAGGCTCCCAGGACACAGTTGAAGACTTGAGGAGCTGTCGTCAGACCAAATGGAAGAGCTGAAAACGAAAATGCCCCCGGTCGCAGGTAAATCGGAGATACTGCCGGCTCTCTGGATGAATGGCGATGTGTAAATATGCGTCCTGAAGATCCAGAGAAGCAAGGAATTCCCCCAGGGACATGGCAGCAATCACCGTACGTAGAGACTCCTGGTGATAATGAGTCCGGATAACAAAGGAATTGAGATCCTTCAAGTTTAAAATGGGACAACAATCGCCATCCTTCTTGGAGAACACAAAAAGGTTTGAGTAAAAACCCATACCTCTATCCTGAACTGGAACCGGCTCTAGAACATAGCTGTCCAGAAGAGCCTGAATAGCGCTGAACAGACAGCGTTTCTCTGCGCCCTGAGGCGTATGAGAAGGAAAGAAGCGAAAGGGAGGAAGAGAGATGAAAGGGATCCTGTACCCTTCCGTCACCACCTGTAAAACCCATGGGTCCATCACTGAATCCTCCCAAATGCTGTGATAGCGGCGCAGACGACCACCCACAGCAGAGTGCGGACCCGGGTTCAGTGACCTTGGGCTTCCATTGCTGTTTGGGCCTGGAGGAGGTACGCGGAGCTGAAGGAACAGTATGGTTCACTGGACGTGTCTCATTCTGAAATGAACAAAAATACTGGTTACGCTTAAAGGGGAACTACCACCCCGCAATACCTTAAGCTTGATTGATTGCTCATCTGGCGACTAGCTGCTTAGTAGCGCTAGTCGCCAGAAATATTACCCGGTTCTGCAGATATCGGCGTTTTACCGATCGGCTCAAAAGGGACTGACAGCGCAGGTGCACGGATGTCACTGTGAAGAGACGTCCGTGCTTCCTGCTCCTGTCACCATCGGTAAAACGCCGATATCTGCAGAACTGGGTAATATTTCTGGCGACTAGCGCTACTAAGCAGCTAGTCGCCAGATGAGCAATCAATCAAGCTTAAGTTATTGCGGGGTGGTAGTTCCCCTTTAAACGGCGTTTTCTTCCTAGGGACCAAGGTTAGAAGGGTACTCACCCCCTGTGGCCTCACTAATCAGATCCTTAAGATCTGGCCGAAACAATGAAGTACCTTGAAAAGGTAAGGAGAGCAATTCTTTCTTGGAAGCAGTGTCAGCAGACCAGATCCTGAGCCAAAGAGCCCGTCTGGCAACCACAGACATGGTGGAAATTCTAGCCAACAAACGGATGGCATCAAATAAGGCAGCAGAAACATAGTGCTGAGCCTCAGAAATGTTGGCAAGGAGGTGCAACATATCCGAAGTAGGAACACCCTGACGAACAGCGAGGGTGAGCTGTTCAGTCCAGACCGCAACAGCCCGGTTCACCCATGCTGCAGCAAATGCTGGACACATGGCAGTACCAGCAGTGGCAAAGATGGACTTGAGGGAGACCTCAAGTTTCTTGTCAGGCCAGTCCTTTAGAGCAGACGCATCAGACACTGGCAAGGTAGTAGACTTAGATAGCCTGGAGATAGGTGAATTCACTTTGGGGGGGATGAACCCACTTAGCAAGCGCAGCCTCAGAGAAGGGATAAAGCTTGGCAAATTTCTGGTAAACAGACGGTTTTCTGTCTGGAGACTTCCACTCTTCAGACACAAGGTGGTCAAGAGAGGGGTTAGATGGAAAGCAAGTAAAGGGGCTTTTTAGGCTCATGAAATACATCAGAAGGGTCAGAAGGAACCTACTGCACTACGGGAATGTTTAGGGTATTTAAAACAGCCCTGATCAGACCCTCAGCCGAGGGCTCAGGATCAGCCTCAAAAGGATCCCCAAAAAACGGAGAGAAGCCCACCGCAGAACATTCCGAAACATCTGAATCCACCAGCAGTTCCTCCTCAGAGGAATCTGACACGTCAGGTACACCCTAAGGTTTTGGCAGGGAAGACTTGACGGAGGAGGGGGTCTGCCAAGAATGGAAAAACACCTGTAACTGGGATGAAAAGAGTTGCAAGGTGGACGTAAGGTCCCTAGTAGCAGCCTTGAACTCTTGCACCCAAACTGGCTCTAATGCATGGCTGGAGGTCCCTGGAAGACTCTCGGGGACATCAGAACATGCTGGGCTAAATAATCTGAGAATTCTGTAGGTACTCCTGAACGACAGGAAGAGCAATGCACAATAGGGGATACAGAGACCCCAGCATCCTTAGTCTTAGGTCTGGCCCTAAGCGCCAACGGATTAGACATTCTCACAGTGTCAAAAACATTACAGTATAAGAAATCAACAAATTACAGTGTGTAAGATTAAATTTTCACCCCAGAAAGACTTATCTGGCAGGCAAAGGGTTAATCAGCCGAGGAGAGGAGATTCCAAGACCTGCATAGGATACTCATTCTGGAAATGGCACAAAATGGCTGCCGCAGCGGGAGCCAATCAGAAACAAGCGCGCAATGCAAGAGCTCATGGGAAATGTAGATTTCCCAGAAAAAGTACCCCAACAGTGCCCGAAGCCCCCTGAGCCAACACACAAGAAATATGAACCGGATGATAGAGCAAGGGCAGACAAGAAGAATGAGCCATCTCTGAAGTCGCTTGGTTAAACGGTTGCAGAGATATGTCCTAAACTGTACAGTCCCTTAGGAGTGAATGGTGCAATGGCGCCTATGCGGTAAAGTACAAAATTGAAGGTGTAATATTAAAAGACATGAAACATCACTAGAACATGTTAGGATAACCAAAAAACAATGAACCAGTAGCAAAAGATCCAGAAACCCCCCCCCCCCATGAATGCCAAACTAGCAGCTAAAGGGTTAAGTACCACATAAACCTCCTCCAAAACACCCAACAGACATACAGATAGACCCAATGAGAGCAGGAGTGTGCAATAAGAACTCCAAAGGAAAACCCCTGTGAGGAGGGGCACTGTGGGACATTTGGACCTGAAGCACTCAAAGGGTTGGTCACCTTTCCTGCAGATCGTCTGTCTTCAGATTACCATGTATTAAGAAGAAGCCGCGGTGGGCAACTCCTGATGAAAGAACTTGTAGCCAAGATTTCCCCCCCAGGGCTTAAGGTCCACAAAAAGAATCTGGTCAGTGAGCTAGCCACATCTAAGGGCATTGTCAGTTATGGTAATCCGCCTAATGGTGGTATTCCATTTCTAACAGATAAATAAAAAAACTTCTAAAGCTATAGCAGAACTGTTCTCTTGCCTGTGTTATCTTCACCAAGGAACAAATCTTTCTGGAGCTGGTTGGCTAGCTGCAGCCAATGAGGGAAGGTAAGCTCCACCCCTTGCATACAATTCTAGAATTGTCCCTGCCTACAATTAAAGGGGCGGATCGCCTAACCAAAGTTACCAGTAACCTGTATTGGACGACAGAGAAAATAAAATTCTAAAAACGAAGGAGAAACGTTCTCAGCCTTGATCCAGGTTATGCAGCAAGTCTAACTTGGGGCAGGGCTAGTGGAATAGCCTGATAAGGAGGAGGGCAGGCTCCACCCACATCTTCTCTCTCGAAATGTTCCAGCCTACAGGGAGGAGCTGTCACCTCCCTGTGGTACCTGTATGTCATATTGGAGGATAATGAAAATTATCTAGTGAACTTACCATTAAACCCTTTTCTCTTAGTTCATGAGGCATGCAGGAACCACGACGTAAAATCCCCTCATCCAGGAGGGCAGAGCACGTCTAAAAATAAGTTCTCTGAGGCAGAGACTCCTTCCTCTCTTCCCTCCACTTTAGAACTGCCAACTACATTCAGTTTTAATGTATAGCAAAGCCAAGATAAAGCAGAGAGAAGTGTAAGGAAAGAAGGGAATTCTGGGTATTGTCTATTCTTGAAAGAAGAAAAGAAGTCTCTCTCCAGCCATTTCAAAATAGCACTCCCCCCCCCAAAGGTTGCAAAGGGTCCTATGGGTAAAAGCTGTTTAGAGTAGGTCACCCGGAGCAATATGAGCCCACTCTGAACCTGCTGTGATCAGCTGGAGGTGAGATATGCCCCATGCATGCTAGATGTGAGACTCAATAACGGCCACCACACAGGCACCTAAACTTAAAGGGACCATGTCATAATTTCAGTAAAAGAATAGAATGTATGTAAAAAGGTAATAAAATAAATAGTGAGTGACTCATCAGAAAAGCCCACTAAAGTAAAGACATGGTCCCCCAATGGGTGGAAGGCACCCAACTACTTAATACCATAGATGGAAGGGGTTAATAACCCTTACACCATGCAGCTCAGCTAGACACAATCTAAAAAAAATAATTGAATAGAGTGAAAATCAGGCAGAATGCCATACTGTGATGGATGCCAATAAAGTAAGGACACAAGACAGGACTATACCATAGAACTCAAGAGGTTAAATCACCTGTAGCTTCAGTCTTCCGGCTCATATTTTAATATATTAAAGCACTTTGAAGAAGGTCACTAATGATGTAAAGGCCAGAAAATCAAGTCAACCTCCACAGCTTTAAGAACCTGAAAATAAACCTTGTAAACTGGGCAAACCAAGAGAGAAAGCCAATGAACAGGAGCCCATCTACTGGGGAAATAAACTGCCTCATATGCAAAGATAAAAATAAAAAAGATGACTAAGAGCAGTGCCCATATACCTTTCTTCAGTGGTAGGTTACTTAAAACTGACGGGAGGAAAGTGGAGGTAAGGAGGGTACCTCCTTCTCAGTGACCTTGTTCTTAGAAGTGCCCTACACTCCTGGAGGTGGGGACTTTACCTCTTGGTTCCTGTGTTCCACACTGGGAGACAGAGAAAAAAAAAACATACATTGCATTAATTTGCATAGGGATTTTAACCCCTTGAGCACAACAGGGGTTCCCAAAGCATATGCTGTAGATCTCTCTAGCCTTCTATGGATTAAAACACCATTTAAATCAATGGATATTTGAGGAATGTTTATGTGTCCCTTATGGTGCAGCTGTTTTGTCCCAGAATTTTTCAGCTATTATTGTGTGTGTGCGTATATAGCCAATGGCAAGTCAAAATTTAGCCCTGGCGAGTAGAAATTCAGCCCTGGTGGGTATGTTATGGCTTGCAGTGACGAGTAACTTTTCAGGTCTGGATAGTAGCAAAGGACTTCAAATTTTAAGCCCTGATTTTTTTTTTTTTTAATATATATATATATATATATATATATATATATATATATATATATATATATATATCCCTTTGAATGCAAGAGCAATGCATGGTGTACCCCTCTGGCATTCAAAGGATTAAATATATAAGGTTCACACACACAATAAATGATTAGATATGGTCCAGAAGTGGTAAGACATGCCAACCTTTCACAGAGTGCTCCAGTCCATCCAAAGAAATGACATGGTCCGAATTCTTATTTGATACTGTTGTATAAGAACCATCTTCATAGGAATCCTAAGAAAAGGAAAAAAAAAAAAAAAAAAAAAGTATATTCTGCCTGCTTAGTGACAAATCATAAACCCTAAAGCAGGTTTGTCAATCCTGAGACCCTCTCCCTCTAAAATTACTTCACACACTTTATGTTAAGAAGTTAATTATTTCAAAATATATTGCAGCCTGGTATCTGCCTGTCAGCATTCTAGCCTATTGGATTGTGCCTTCTCCCGACTGGACACAGAGGCTTAGCTATAGCATAAGGATTACTGATTGTTTGAACATACGAACTGGTCAGCGACGCTAGATCTACTTCCCTACTCCCCCTCTATTTTGTCAAAAATAACTATAGGATGTATGCTATGGCTTTTCTTACTATCCCAAAAGCAGGAACTGATAATAAACATTGTGTGTCTATCACCAAAGATGCATGTAGAATCTATGCACACTGATAACAGACTGCTAACAGACAGCAGTAAGCCATATCATGCACCTGACAAGACCATGATCTGCCCCCTGCTATTGTCAGAGTTTGCAAAGTAGCAGTATGATTTGGAAAGTAAAACTAGATGGACAGGGGGGAATTCTGTGCTGGACACAGACCACAAGGGGGTGTGACATACCTAAGTCACGAGAGAAGCTGGCGATGTGGGTACACTTTTTTGTAATATAGGAGCAATGCAAAACCTATAAACTATTTTGTTTACATTGCTCCTGTATTTTCTGAAAAGAAAATGTTTCAGTCTGTTCCTTCTGAATGCTAAAATGTTACCAACTTCCGGTGTGCTACTTCCCACAAAGCACAGTGGTCACACAATTCGAAAGGTAGTTGTTTATTTTTCCACATATTCTTCTAGGACACATTCTAGAATCACTGTGTAGTAAAGTATAAAATACCATATTTAGCAAATACATTGCAGCATATGTATAAACAAAAAAGTGGATCAATTCGGAGGTAAACCAACTTTGCCACAGAAAACAAAGTCAGTTGGTTTACATATGGCTTTTAAACACTTTGTATGCTAGTGAGGTTTTAAATGGTGAATTGAAAGAGCAATTATATTCTGTCAAGACTGTCCCTACAGGGGCAGATGTGGAAAAAAGCCCAGGACTCTATGGTGTAGCCTTAAACTGCTTCTGTCAGTCATTGGAAACTCAATGGGTTGGCAGTGAGTTTGGCTCACAGACACCAATTTTGGTCAGTTGTGCATGCAAAACCAAAGGAATAATTGTTTCATATCCGAAGGGTGGGACAATAGATGTAGCACATTTCAGTAAAGGTTTTCATACTGTTCCACAAAGGAAACAAATTCACAAGTTAGTTTGTGACTTGGCTCAAAGGTAGTTGATAGGATAAATAATTGGCTGAATGCGTTATAATCAATGGCATTTATTTAGAGGAAGGATAGGTTACTAGGGGTCAGTGCTAGAACCTGTTCTCTTCAGTGTCTTCACTAGTCACATTACTGATGGTATGCAAGGTAAAGTGTGTATTTTTACAGATGATACAAAAATCTGCAACAGGGTTGATTAGCCAGAAGGGATAAACCAAACTCATGAGGATGTAGGAAAACTGTAGTAATGGGCAAAAGGTATGAGATCAAAAACGTAACACTAAAAATTGCAAAATAATGCATTTAGGACACAGAATACCAAAGGGCAAATACAGGCTTAACAGTAATGTGCTGTCAAAAACATCAGCGGAAAGGGTCTTCTTGGGTGTTATTTCAGATGACTTGAAGGTAGGTAAACAATAGAGTAAATCAGGGAGTAAAGTACACTGGGTTCTTGGCTGTATAGGAGGAGGCATTAGCAGCAAGGAGAGAGAGAAAGGTACAAAGGCTTGTAATGCCTCACTTGGAGTACGGTGTGCAGTGGGGAGAGGTTGCGTGAAAGAAAAGCTCTCTAAAAAAAAAGGCCTCTTTTAGGGGAGTTAATCTTTGTTTTTGAATTTTTTTTCTTACTTTGTTTCTAAAGTTTTTACTTTACTCTTTTATTTTGTCTTTTGGGAATCTGGGTCAATTTTAAGTTGTTTTTTCACATATTAAGTTGAGTACCAGGAAGCTTGCGCTTGTTGCCCAAGAGGGCTCACTTGTTGTGGGTTTCTTTTCTCAGCTCACTCCCCTGACCCATCCTCCACTCCCAGATCTTTTTCTTGTTTGATTTAATATGTTTATTTTCATTATTTGAACATATTTTTGTTTTCTGAGTTCTGAAAAGGTTTTATTTTATGTTAGTTTAATTATGATTAAGCCAACATAAAGAAGATCTGCCTTCTTCAGAGCTCCAAAAGTCTGGAACAATCTGCCTGAAATAATCAGATCTGCTCCTAGTCTAAAAGCCTTAAAAGTAAATGCTTCTTTATAGCTAAAAACAGTGTGTAATATAATTTTATATGTATGTATATTTGTGTGTATGTAAATATAATAATATGTAATATCTAATGTTCCTCAATTTGTGTAAATATGCAACCCTTTACTGAAAGCCAGGGCCGGCGCTACCATAAGGCAGCTTAGGCAGCCGCCTTAGGGCGCCCTGCAACGGAGGGGCGCCGAAACGGGAATCCTTGAGAGGTGAAAGAGGCTGAGCGCTCGCGATCACAACCCGGGTTATCCGGGACCCAGTGGCACGCATTGAGCAGTGACGTCGCGCATGCTGGTAGTTTTCTTCATCTTTCTGGGCGCTACTTTCAAACTTGTCCTGAATCAGAGCAAGTTTGAAAGTAGCGCCCAGAAAGATGAAGAAAACTACCTGTATCACGTCTGCATCGCTAGCTCGCTGCGTGTGTCACATGGTCAAGTCCTGGCTGGCAGCGGCTGGCTTCAGAGGCTGCAGTGCAGAGAAGAGGAAACAGGGCTTCACCTGCTGCACCAGCACAGCTCCGGGCTCCCTCAGAATTAAGTAAAGGCAAGGGGGAACTTGAGACAAAGGGGGGGGATCAAGAGAGGGGATAAAGAGGCAAAATGGGGGATCAAGTGTCAAGGGGTGAAAGGCAAAAAAGGGGGGTCAAGAGGTGAGGGGGAGAAATGCAAAAAGGGGGGATCAAAAGGTGAGTGGGAGAGAGTCAAACTGGGTGCATCAGGAGGTGAGGAAGAGAAAGAGGCAAAATGGGGGGGGATCAGGAGGTGAGGTTGAGAGAGGCAAAATGGGGGGGGATCAGGAGGTGAGGGGGAGAGAGGCAAAATGGGGGGGGATCAGGAGGTGAGGGGGAGAGAGGCAAAATGGGGGGGGATCAGGAGGTGAGGGGGAGAGAGGCAAAACGGAGGGTCAGGAGGTGAGGGGGAGAAAGAGGCAAAATGGGGGGGTCAGAAGACAAGAGGGGGAGTCAAGAGGCAAAATGGGGGATAAAGATGGAATAGGAGGATCAAGAGGCAAGGGGGCAAAAGGGGGAGAAAGATGCTAGAGCAGGGATCAAGAGGGGGAGAAAGACTCTTTTCTCTCCCTTACTTTTTTCTCTTTATTCCATTCTTAACTCTTTCTCCCTCTTGCCTCTCTTTCTCCATCACTTTTCTCTCCATTCTGCCTCTCTCTCTTTAGTCCAGTCTTGTCTCGTTCTCCCTCTTGCCCTTCTTTATCCCCCTCTTGCCCCTCTTTCTCTCCCCTTTCCTCTTTCTCTTTATCCCTTTTTGTCTCTCTCACTTTTGCCACTCACTCCCCATCTTGTCTGTTTATCCCCTCTTGCCTCTTTATCCCCTCTTGCCTACCCCTCTTGCTTCTTTATCCCACCTCGTGTCTCAGTGGTAAGCTCTGTAATATCTGTGTAGCTTCATTTAAAATATAAGATATGTGGTATCATAGTGTAGCACAATTACACTTTTTTTTAATGAACAACATGGAGGCAAGAGCCATCTAATGGAGACTTCTCTAAAATCCAAGGGGTTAATACAGAGAAGTGTAATATTTTTGGTTTACCTCTTGAGGACCAAAAGTGGGTATAATGCATTGATTGACAATCGTACGGAGCAGTGGAAAGGGTGGGAATGGCTGCTCCCTCAGAGCATATGTAGGACAGTATTTTAGATTGCAGAGAAAAAAATGGAGAAATGTTTCAGTCTAGCATGACGTCCAGGATACTTAATTGTATATGACCCCAGACATGTTCATTTATAAAAAGAGTGCCAGGGCCATTTTTAGGGTAGGGCACAAGGGGCAGGGGATTGTGGCAAAGTCAAGGGAAGGGGGATTGTGGCCGGGTCAGAGGGAGGTGGGTGGATTGGCGGGGGGGGGGGGGCATCAAAATGCACCTACGCCTGTGTAGACAAAAATTCTTGCACCGGCCCTGCTGAAAGCTATCCAGGACATACTTGAAAACAAGAGAAATCTCAATGTATTCTTCCCGGTAAAACATTTTCTAAATACATTTTCTGAGGGCGAGAAGAAAGCAGCTGGGAGGCACAGAATTTAAAATAGGATTTCAGTGTTCTTACCTGTTAAACCCCTTTCTCTAGAGTCCATATGGAACACAGGTACCACTGGACTGATTCCCTCTTGTGGAGGGCAGGACACATCTCAAAAAGACAGTCTTGTAGGTGGAGACACCCAGCCAGTCCTCCAGCCCTCTTGCATTGCATGCCAAGTATGAGGTGACCAAAGCCACACTAAGTAGTAAATCTAATGTGAGACAGGGTAAGAACACGAAAGTTCTATTTTCTCTTACATCCACTAAGGAACACATGTACCATGGGGAGACTGTACCACTAATCTCCCGGAGGTGAGGATAAAATGTAGAAAGGACCCTACGTCTCTTCCCATAATACAAGAGTTCCCTAGGACTATTCAGAACCTGAACAGCCGAAACAGAACAGAAAGTATCAACGGACTCTGAACTACACAGCACACATGAACAAGAGCCAACGGACTCAAACAGCTGAACAACAGTATGGTAGGAACGTGTGCTGGTCCTTAGACAGGCAAGGCTGCCTGCAGGACCTCCCAGCCCAAGCTAGCTTCAGCCAGATCCAGAATATCAACAAGATAGCTTAGGAAAGGTATGTAGAGAGGACCAAGTCACTGCTTTGCACAACTTCTGAGCCATGGCTTGATTCTTGTAGGCCCAGAAGGCTCCCACAAACATGCTGATACTTTGAAAGGAACAGATTTCTTTCTGAGCTCATATGCCTGGCATATGGTAGACTTAATTCAAGAGTCCACAGTGACCACGGAAGCAGCCTGGCCTGCCCTGGGACCCTCAGGAAAAACAAACAGAGTCAGCCTTGTGTAAAGGCATGGTGCGATACACATCAAATTTAAGGTAATGCACCACATCCAACAGATGGAAATCATTCTCCTTGTCAGACCGAGAAAACCAACAGATCCTCATCAGCACGAAAAGCTTCCATGAGCTGTTAACCCCACATGGCTACAGCCCGGTTAACCCAGGCCGAGGCTTAAGTAGTGTTCCAAATATGAGTGATTAC
The DNA here is from genome assembly GCA_037306005.1 of Rhinophrynus dorsalis. Lineage (NCBI taxonomy): Eukaryota > Metazoa > Chordata > Amphibia > Anura > Rhinophrynidae > Rhinophrynus > Rhinophrynus dorsalis. The sequence goes on along the minus strand of CM074723.1, from coordinate 135,069,423 downwards.
TGTATTAAACTTAAGTCAGTTCTGATATTGCTGTTTTACTAATCTGACAGGTTATTATTCTAAATATGACTTCTTCACCTGGTTTCAAATATTGATGGTTTTAACTACCAGCAAGAATGAGTTTTTGCATTAAAAAAATCATGATTTAAATCGAGTCTTACTGACTAGTGATTTAAATCAAACCCACCCTGCTAGCAACACCTACAAGTCAGTCTGTGGAATCCCCATGGACCCCCAAGAAACTCAGGACGTGAAGCGGATAAAAGGGCATGGAGACAAAAAGAAAGAGCTCCCTCTGACTTCTGTATGTCAAACAGTTGCAGAGATATGTCCCAATGAACTTTGCCCATAGAAGTGAATGGATCAAAGACAGCGACAACGCGGGAACCCATTTTTAAAGACGCCGCAGCACAAAAACAGACAAGTGCACAAGTAACCGTCCAGAAAAATATGAAGCCCAGGAACATGTGGGAGACACTCAAAAGACAGCCCACTACAAAGAAAAACCCAGGAAATCCCCAACCCGGAGAGACCAACAGGGATGGGGTTAACAACGCCAAATGCAGCCACCCTTCCTCCTAAACTCAGTGAATGAACAGTGACACAGTAATAATAAAATACCCAAAATGAGTGTAAGAGCCCAAGGGCTCAGAGAAAACCTCTTTATGGAAAGGCACAAGGTAGGGACAAAGTGTCCCAAGGCACTCAAAGGGTTTCTCACAGACTTCTTTCTTCAGGTTACCACTGAGCAGAAAGCAGAGCCCCAAGGGACTCTGCTGGGAGGGAAATTTGGGTTGCAAGACTCTCTCCACAGGGCTGAAAGGGTCCACACAGCACCTGTACACTAGTCAATCCACTCCAGGAAAAGCCCAGTAATGGTAACCAGCCTGATGGGGGAATATAAACAGCCCCATATCTATCAGAAAATAATAATCACCTCAGTAGGGCACATCATTCTGGGAATGCAAGGAAGGTGGGCTGGTTAAGCTGGAGGAGTGTCTGGGACTCCTCACCTACAAGACTCTGTCTTTTTGATATGTGTCCTGTCCTCCACAAGAGGGAATCAGCCCCACGGTACCAGTGTTCCATAAAGGATGTAAGATAAAACTTTTTTTTTAATTAAACTTAACTCTCCCAGCACCAGTGGACAGAACTGAATCACTCCCTCTATCTCTGGGAAGTTAAAGCACAGCCCAGCCTTCATAAGCAGATTTGCTCCCAGGGGAGATCAGCCAGTAGGGACTATCTAGTTAAGTGTTTCCCTTTACCCTCTGACTGTAAGAGGGATTTCCAAAGCATGGATCTGCTATGTGCTGCAAACTACTTTACAATTCAAGGTCTTAAAGGTCCTTCTCAAAACAACAAGATATTTTTCCCTATGGTGCTGTCGGTTTGCCCTGGAATCGCTATTTTAGCATTTATATACAAGACGCAATAATGCTCATTACAAATTCCAGCTAACCAGCTTTCAAGTTAGCTTAAATTCTGTTCTTATTGGTAACTTACCTGATTCTGAATGCTATTTTTCTGAATATACTGGCTCCAGGGATCGGGTATCTGTTCGTCTGCTCCTTTGTTGGATGTTCGAGAATTTATTTTGAGTAAGTAGCAGCCCTGAGTTCCATATCTTTGTATCATTTCCTCGTAAATGGAGTCAGCTCTAAGCAGAACAATGACATCAGGAAAAGATTATAATAAAAAAAAAAAAAAAAAAAAAAAAATCACAAATCCATTTCATTGACTACAAAATCCAAACTCACCCCTCAACAACCAACCAAATCTCACCCAGAAGTGGTTTATTAAAAGGAACATTTAAGCAGTATGCAAGAAAAAAAAAAACCCCTAAATAACACCCATGAATAACAACTACTCTGCATAAGGTAACGCTGCAACAGTTCAAGAAGCACAAAAAACTCCTTGCACATAATCCACATTTGGTGGACACATCAAGTGGAGAGCATGCAAAGATTTCATATACAAGATTGCATCGCATGGAGCAGTGAGGTAGCGGTACTGGCCTCTTAACATTACCCGGACTTTGGCCCGTGTACACTAGTTTATTATATTAAATAATTTATTAATATTTATATTCAAGAACACAGAAAGGATAACAGATATAGAAACCATTAGTGTTCTTTAATTTAACCCTACTTATATGTTCTTGCCTATTAGTAAAACACTACCTAAACTTATATATTCTTGCCAATCAGTAAAACTCTACCTAATAAAATAACCTATACCTAGTAGTTAAAGCGTAATGTCTAATGTATGTGTCACTTAAGGGTAGTTCACTAAACCCATTTAAAACTATTTTTAGATGAAAGTATGAAATTTAATTTCTCGTTATGTCCGTTAGGGAATAAAGTATTACATTTATAAATCCAAAATGTCTCTCGTTGGCATAATCTTTCAAATCTTTCCCCTTTCGGTAATTTATTTCTAATCTGTTCCAATGGTAGAGTGTTATCTTTCATGTTTTTATTCTGAATTTCATTATAATGTCTCGCTAAAGGATATTTAATATCGCCTGTTAAAATTGCCTGTCTGTGCACCAAAAAACTTTCCTTTAATTTCCTTTTAGTTCTACCTATATATGTTTTCTTACACCTACATATTATACTATATACTATATATGTGGAATCACAGTTTATATATTGATTAATGTGATGTGTTATATTATTATCATCTTTAAACATTTTAGTTTTATTAGCAATAAATGAACACGTAATGCATCGAGTAGTTCCACATTTATTTATTCCCCTATTACCTGAAATATACCTATTAATTCTTTCAGGTTTATTATGGGTTAAAATATTTTTTACATTTTTATTTTTAGTGTAACTAATAGTAGGTATAGTATCAATACATTCTTTCAACAACTGATCCGACAGCAATATTGGCCAGTGTCTATTAATAATCTTAATATCTCTAGATGACCTATTAAACTTTGTTACAAAATATATTTTATTACCTTTATTTTTTGTAATTTTATCCTTTTTATTAGTTAAAAGATCCAGTCTATCTACCCTCTCTACCTCTAAATAAGATTTCTCTATAATATCTACAAGGTAATTTCTCTCCCTGAAACTATTTTTTAAAACAGTAGCTTGCATTTCAAAATCAGTTTTATTTGTACAATTCCTTTTAAGTCTAGTGAACTGCCCTTTTGGAATATTGTTTTTCCATGTTGTATGATGACCACTAGTGTAATGTAAATAATTATTAACACTAGTAGGTTTGGTGTAAGCTTTTGTAACAATCTTATTCTTCTCATGCGATAAAACCAAATCCAAAAACGTCACCTCTGTATGATCAATAGTATGTGTAAAAGTTAAACCCTTATCATTATTTTCCAAATCCCTAATAAACGACCATAAGGATTCTTGACTGCCATTCCAAATTATTAATAAGTCATCTATAAATCTGCAATAGAAGACCAGGTCCGCCCCCAGCCCCCCACACATGGGTCATCTCCCAATGACTCATGTATTGGTTGGCATAGCTGGGGGCGAAGCTGGCCCCCATGGCAGCACCTCTAATTTGCTGATAATAATTACCTTCACTTGTAAAGTAATTATGATTTAATATAAAGGTTATAATGTCAAGTATGGCTTTTTTTTATTAATGGGCATATCTTTATCTTCATCTAAATAATACCTAACCGCTTCTCTACCCTTAGTATGTATTATGCTCGCATATAGGGCTGCAACATCTATTGTAGCTCAACAATATGAGTTCTCCCATGTAAGATCCTTAAAAATTTGAAGAACATGTTTGGTATCTTTAATATAGGAGGGCAGCATTGAGACATTTTTGCAAATAGTAATCTATATATTGTGATGAATTTGATGATAATCCCCCTATGCCTGTAATAACAGGACATTCAGGGGGTTTTTCCAAACTTTTGTGAATTTTGGGTAATTGGTAAAAATAAGGAATCTTTGGATTATGTACCAAAATTAATGATTTTTCTTGTAGACCAATTACACCATTATTATATGCATTAGTTACAATGTTTCCTAACTCCCTCACATATATTTCAGTCGGATCCCCCTTTATTTTCATATATGTATTCCTATCGGATAGTAATCTATTGATTTCATTCAAATAGTCTATATGGTTAAGAATTACTGTAGCTCCCCCTTTATCAGCGTATGTATTATGTAAATGCCTATTTTATTGTAAACTCTTTAGTGCCTCTTTTTCTGCTTTATTTAGATTATTGCTATAATACTTATTATTCTGATTTGTTAATCAGTTTAAATCTGCTAGTACTAAATTATAAAATATCTCAATAAAAGGACCTTTATCCTGATGGGGGTAGGAAATGGATCTAGGTTTAAAAGGCGTCCCTACTTCTGCTGTATCAATTTCCATCATGTCATTCAATTTGGATGAGGTTTTATTTTTAGAGAAAAATCTCTAAGAGTTAAATTTCTGGTGAACCTATTTAAGTTCAAAAAAAGTTGAAAATCAGTTGCCTCCTTAGTAGGTGCAAACTTTAAACCTTGATTAATAACCAAAACATCATCCCTTGAATGTATGCATGGTTAAAGTGTTATTAATGTCCAAAAAAAAGTTTTTTGCATTTAGAAGAGCTTAAAAAGCGGAGCTAAATGCAAAAAACCGTATCTCAGCTCCTACTGACAGCTGTAAAACTGTCAGCAGGAGATTTGTGTCGGTCGACACGGAGGCGCTTGTGAAGTGCCGAGATCTCGTTACTTACAAGGAATCCGTTCATTGGAATGGTCTAAAACATGTGCCTGAAACCCTTCATTGGAATGGTCTAAAACATGTGCCTGAACACCAGTCACAAGTTTTAGACCATTCCAATGAAGGGATTCCTTGTCAGTAATGAGATCTCAGCACTTCTCAAGCGCCTCCGTGTCGACCAACACGAATCTCCTGCTGACAGCTGTCAGTAGGAAACAGCGAACTTTAAACGCCTGTATCTCTTAAACCATAGCGGTTTGAGAGATACTTTTTTTGCATTTAGCTCAGCTTCTTAAGCTCTTCTAAATGAAAAAAAAAACTTTTTTTGGACATTACTAACACTTTAAATTGAATATACCCATTGTTTTAATACTATCATTATCGCACATCTCTACATTGTTTTCATAAATTTATTTTTATTTTTTAATACCTTTTTTCTTATACCAGCCCTCTTACGTCTATATTTTGTTGATCGGGTGAGCAAGTTCTTAGACGTTTTATTGGGTTTAGATCTTTGCTTTGATCCACCTCCAAAAAAAGTGTATTATGGGTATCATATTTACTTTTAACTATTTGTGCATAACTGAGCTTAGGAGCATGGTTCAATTCCTCCTCCAATTCAGTTAGAGGATGAATTGCACCCAGGCTATCAAACTCCAAGTCTCTCAAAACTTCATATCTATTTGTTTCAATACAATTTTCCCGATCTACTGGGGTGATGTCTTCACGTGTTAGTGAAGTGAATCTGTGCTTTGTGAGTGTCACAGCTTACCTTGGATCCACCGCCACCGATTCAGCGATGCTCGGCGTCATTCCACGCGTCATCTGCAGGCGCGATCTCCCTAAAGATGATATGGAAAGAGAGAAGTACTGACTCAAGCCTGCAGTCAGTAAGGAGATGGCAGTCTCCTTTCTCAGAGTAACCAGAGCGATCTAGATCTACCTGCTGACTGTAGGCGTGAGTCAGTTAGTCTCTTATTGGGATTCCTGCTGGGCCTTCATTATAGAGAGAATCCAGAGGCTTCTGCCGGTCTCTTTAAGAGCGTTCCAACTTTTGACAGACTCCTAATTCTGATAGAGTAATTGGCCACTAGAAGAACTTCTACTCATTGTTCTGTGATTTACTGTATTTATATTTATTCACTAAAGGCTGTTTTACTATACTGTACTGACTCCTGGTTTGTTCCTGGCAAACCGTGACAGTACACAAGGGCCATGAATACGGACGGTAATAGCAATTCAGCTTTTCAAAGCATCCTGGATAGGATGGAGACACAAGATCAACATATTGATCAATTGTCTTTTGCCTTACAGACCTTGTTGCAGAGCACTGCGAATCTTGAGCGAGCAAACCCACAAACTGTGGCCTACCACCCTCAGCACCGGTGGATCATACCTCTTCTGATGCAGGCACGATCAAGAGGTTGTCTGGTTCTGCTCAGCCCCCACAGTAGTATGGGGGAGACCCAGAGTCGTGTCTTGGGTTCCTCAACCACAATGGCATATATTTTGAGATGGTGCCGCATGCGTTTCCAACTGAGCGCAGTAAGGTCGGCCTCCTTATATATCTCCTCACAGGCAAGGCATTGGAATGGGGCAGCCCTTTATGGGAAACAGACAAACCTATTGTGCATAACTTCATGGCGTTTGTGAGGTCATTCAAAAGTGTGTTTGACATGCCAGGCCGCAGGGTCTTGGCTTCCAAAAACCTACTGACCATTCACCAGGGAGCTCATACTGTGGCAGGCTACGCCACTGAGTTTCACACTCAGGCAGCCGAAGTCTGGAAGGCTGGAAAAACGGGCCCTGGTAGCCACCTTCTTCCAGGGGCTTAACGATTGCATGAAGGATGAAATTGCAGCCCGTGATTTACCTACCGTACTGGATGACTTAATTTCATTTTGTATCTTAACAGATACCAGACTCAGAGAACTACCTTTGTTTAGGGAGTGCCTGCAGAGGGCTCCGGGCAGACTCTCTCTTCATAATACTGGCCCACCCTATCCTCCCTCGCCTCCCATGCCTCCTGGACTTGTCTCTGAAGGGAGCAAACCTATGCAGGTGGGTGCGACCCAGCTTTCTAAGGAGGAGAGGGCTTTCAGGAGGAGGAGAGGTCTGTGTCTGTACCATGGCAAACCAGGACATATGCTGAGGTCCTGCCCAGTACGTCCGGGAAACGCCCACACCTAAGATCTTACTGGGGACAGATCTTGAGTGGCATTTCTCAGTCCCCAGAAAATTTTTCAGATAAGCCCATGTTGAGGGTGTGCATCTCTTGGGCTGACCAGTCTGTCTAGGTCCCAGCACTACTTGATACGGGTGCTGCGGGTTGCTTTATTGATGCGGAATTTGCGGCCAGTAAAGAGGTTCCATTGCAGTCCCATTCTTTTCCATTGGCCATGGAGGCTATTGAAGGTAGACCCCTGCTACCATCTCACATTACGCATGAGACCACTCTGTTAACACTGAGGGTGGGAGCCCTTCACACCGAAACCCTGAAATTTCAGGTAATTAACTCACCACATTAAGCCATCGTGCTGGGGTTTCCATTGCTGCAGATGCATAACCCTAGGATGGATTGGCACACGTGCGATATCTTGGCCTGGTCTCCTCAGTGTTATAAATCATGTCTCTCCTGCCCTGTGAGACTAATGCGACCGCTCCAGCATTACGTGAGGAGTATTTACCATTCAAGGAGGTGTTTAGTGAAAGTCAGGCCGGGGCCTTAGCACCACACAGGCCATATGATTGCTCTCTGGAGCTTATGCCTGGAACATCACCTCCTAGGGGTCGTGTCTATCCCCCGTCGGTAGAGAAGAATAGAGTCAAGGAGGAATACGTTTCCGATGCGCTGGCCATAGGCATCATCCGTAAGTCCTCATCCCCAGCAGGGGCCGGGTTTTTCTTTGTTAAAAAGAAGGATGGAGAGCTACATCCATGTATTGATTTTTGCGGCTTAACAAAATATTGGATGAAAACTGTTATCCAATTCCCTTGATTACCGAACTCTTTGACCGTGTCAAAGGTTCCAAAATTTTAGGAAAGTCGATCTAAGAGCTGCTTATAATTTGGTTCGGACACAGCAGGGCCATGAGTGGATGACAGCTTTTAATGAGTTGGGAACTAAGAGTATTTTGTGATGCTGTTTGGACTCTGCAATGCCCCAGCTGTCTTTCAAGAGTTTATCAATGATGTGCTAAGAGAACTCTTACAGTGCCGTGTTGTGGTGTATTTGGATGACATCTTGAGTCATTCTCCCTCATTGGGGGCCCATCGGTTGGATGTATCCAAGGTACTGAAGCCTGTTAAGTAAGAACAACTTGTATTATAAATTCGAAAAGTGCGAGTTCCACAAACCTCAAGTAACCTTTCTGGGCTACATTATTTCTGCATCTGGGTTCACTATGGACCCCCAGAAATTGTCCGCTGTAGTGGAGTGGCCTTGTCCTGTGGGACTCAAAGCGATTCAGAGATTTCTGGGGTTCACAAATTATTACAGGAAATTTATTAGAGATTTATCCACTATTGTAAAACCTCTGATGGACATGACCTGTAAAGGTGCCAAGACCACTGAGTGGTCCCAGACGGACATAATGGAATTCGAAAGACTGAAGGCAGCATTTGCTTCAGTCCTGATTCTGGTACACCCGAATCCCTCCCTGTCCTTTACCCTGGAGGTGGACACATCCAAGACTGGAGTGGGCGCCCAACGCTCAACTCCTGGTGAAGCTCTATGCCCATGGGGCTATTTCTCAAGGAAATTGTCCAAAGCAGAGATGGTGTACAGCACGGGTACAGCATTACCCTACGTGGTTCCGAACAGCGGCAAAAAAGGCAGGCTGACCATAGGCGACTGCCGGCATCTACTATCCAGGTAGGTGACAGAGTGTGGCTATCTTCCCAAAACTTGCACCTCCAGGTTCCATGTAATAAGTTGACTCCTCGTTTCGTTGGTCCTTTCAGAGTGATACGTAAAATTAACCCTGTGGCATATGCACTTGAACTTCCTGCCAATATGTGTATCCATAATATATTTCATTGTTAAAGCCCTTGGTCGGCAATCGATGTACCTCTGCTCTTGTTCGCCCTGCTCCCGTGAGAGTTGCAGATCACGAGGAATATGAGGTATAGAACATTCTAGACTCCTGTATGAGTAGAGGGCACTTACAGTATTTCATTAATTGAAAGGGCTATGGCCGTGAGGAGCAAACATGGATACCTGTTAGTGATGTACACGCCTCTGTATTGGTACACAGGTTTCATGCTAGATTCCCTGACAAACCCTGTTTGGATCCTCGGAGGAGGGGCCTTTGAGGGGGGTACTGTTACAACTTACCTTGGTTCCAGCGCCGCCACTTCAGCAACGCTCGGCGTCATTCCACGTGTCATCTGCAGGCGCGAGGATTCAGAGTGAAGCAGGCCTCTGTTTTATGCCATGCTTCCTGTAGTCTCCTCCTACCTACTTCCTTCCTCTGAGCCTGCTCTTCCTACCTACTTCCTGAGGAGGGATTTAAAGGGCAGTCTGAGTTGCCATTGCGTTGTTGTACAAACAGCTCTGTTTAGTTTGGGCTCTGTGTACGACCTGGCTTGTCCGACCATCCAATCTGGTGCTGACCTGTGGCTCTGTCTGACTACTCTTTTGCCTGCTCCCATTGTGTAGTGGACACTCAGTCTGGTGCGGACCTGTGGCTCTGGCTGACTACCTGAACTGTGTATGACCCGGCTTGTCTGACTATCCAATCTGGTGCTGACCTGTGGCTCTGTCTGACTATTCTCCTGCCCGCTCCTTGTGTATAGTAGACACAGAATCTGGTGCAGACCTGTGGCTCTGGTTGACTACCCAATTTGTGTACGACCTGGCTTGTATGACTATCCGATCTGGTGCTGACCTGTGGCTCTGTCTGATTGTTCTCCTGCTTGCTTCCATTGTGTAGTAGACACCCAGTCTGGTGCAGACCTGCGGCTCTGGTTAAGACCATACTTCCTGACTGCAGGTGTGAGTGGGGCTCACTCTGGTGCCTCTGAGAAAGGAGACTGCCATCTCCTTACCGACTGCAGGCTTGAGTCAATACTTCTCCCTTACCGTATCATCTTTAGGGAGATCCCTAGATCTACCTGCTAACTGTAGGAGTGAGTCAGTTAGTCTCTTACTGGAATTCCTGCTGGGCCTTCATTATAGAGAGACTCAAGAGGCTTCTGCCGGTCTCTTTAAGAGCGTTCCAACTTTTCGCAGACTCCTATTTCTGATAGAGTCATTGGCCACTAGAAGTACCTCTACTCATTGTTCTGTGATTTACTGTATTTATATAATAAAGACTGTTTTAATATACCGTACTCCTGGGAAACCGTGACAGTGAGTTACAATATGTAGATTACCCATGGGTTTAACATTAGTCTTAGTACCTTGTGAATAGGAATTCCTAGATGAACTGTTTCTATGTGAATTTTTATACTGTGAAACTTGCATATGTGAAGCCCTATTGTTAGTGTTTTTAAATGGAACATGTGATTGTATAGTGTGTGTAGAACTATGAAACATGGATTACCTGTTCCTAACATTATCACTGGCATAATCTGTATGATCCCTATTGTATCTCTCATATTAAGAAATTTTGTTATTAACATTTTCATCAAGTGCTTGAAAGAGAGAAATATGTGCATATGGTTGCAAAAAATCTATTACAACTATTTTTAAAATAGTTTCCTTTAATTTATCCTATATTCAATCAATTTCTTCATGAGGATAAATGAACATTGGTTGATTGTGTTATCCCATATTTTCTAAAATTCTTGGTCCACGAACCCACAATGTTTATGGATTCGTAGACCCATGGGAATAATTTTATTTTCTACATATTTATTTAATAAAATTGAATCCAACAAATGATTCATTTCCTCCTTTAACAATCATTCTAGCTGATGGAAAGTTTTACGTACATCAAAACAATCTTCAGGTTCTTCTATACAATTATGACTAACTCAGATTCACTTCACTAACACACAGACTAATACACGTAAAGACACTACCCCAGTAGATAGGGCAAATTGCATTGAAACGAATCTCAGCTGACAAACACAATGTTCTACTCTTATCTAAGGCTGAGACACTCTCTTAGAGACCTATGGGGAGTGAGAGTTGGCTCAGTTTCCCTTACTTTCTCTTTTGACTCTTACTCATAGGCCAAAACAACTATCTTTCATATATAACTGGGCGGTGGGGAAGCTGGTGAATATGGATTGGAACATATGGACTAGATGGGAAACTGATGTAGGACCACTTGAGGATTGGGAATGGAATGAGGCTTGTAGGGCCCCTTCTCAGGTAGCAATTTCCAGGAAACATCAACTGATACAGCTTAAAATATTGCATTGTACATATACTCCGATGAGACTGCACTCGATGGCTAGCACTAAGAGCAAATTTTGTCATAGGTGTGACAGGGTAGAGGGAACGTTTCTACATATGATTTGAGATTGCCCCTTGGTGAATGACTTTTGGAAGATGGTTATTCAAACTGTGGAGAGGGTACTGGAAAGACCGATCCCACATACGCCTAAATTGTGTGTCGATCTTCCCTAACGAAATACAGGGTAGTTCGGTGAGGACACTTCTCAGAGAGCTCCTTGTCATGGTCAGGAATACGGTGGCCATGAACTGGATGGTGGACAGGGCTTCTACTCGTAAACTCTGGGTTGAACTGGTAAAACAAAATCTACCACACTACAAAATGGACTACTTGCACAGGGGTACTCCTCAAAAATATGATTAGATTTGGGGCTGTTGGCATTTGAGGTAGGAACACTTCTATACATACTCAAGTACATTATACTCTTTGTGCTGCTACAGATGGGGTGGATGGGAATTGTTCCCTTCTCAGGGGATGTGTGTGTGGGGGTTGGGGGGAGCAAGCTCAGGGAGGCAGGGTGTGGGTTCCTTGGTAGGGGCGGGAGTTTTAAACAAGGGGTAAAAGTTATGGGCTGTGCTGAGCTGATCATATTGCAATGTTCGTTGTACTTCATTTTCATGTATGTATTATTGTTCTGGCCACATGTACCTAATATGTATAGGTTTCATTTTGTATGTGGTTGGCTTGGTATGGCTTGTTAACAAAAACAGTTTATTTAAAAAACACGATACCCCTAATGCACATTTTTTTTGGAGGTGGATCGAAACAAAGATCTAAACCCAATAAAACGTCCAAGAACTTGCTCACCCGAACAACAAAAAATAGAAGTAAGAGCTGGTATAAGAAAAAAGGTATTAAAAAATAAAATTTATGAAAAAAATGTAGAGATGTGTGATAATGATAGTATTAAAACAATGGGTATATTCAATTTAAAGGGATAGTAATACTTAAAATGTAAAAACAAATATGTTGTAGGGTTTATCCCCCTGAGTAAAAACAAGAGTACTCCCACTGCTGAAAGGTGTTTCATTCAAAAGTTATTAATTTTCAAAGTTGAATTTTTTTAGGCGCAATATCACAGTGGCCTGAAATTGTACAGTGGCGCTGTTGCTACACGATCCTATGGACAGCTCTGGTCCCGGGACTGTTTATATAGAGAGTTATGGGAACAAATAGTCATTATCCCTGAGGAAGTATTCACAGTAATACGAAACACGTTGGAGTAAAGAAGCGATCTATCTATTTTATTATTATTATATCCACCATCAAAGTTTTCACTGTGAGACATTTTATTACCTACAAGAGACTGCAAAGGAATTAAGGGTGTGCAAGATTAAACACCTGTGAATAAGGAAGTGTGTGACATAAGGTGCTGGATCAAACAAACGGCTGGCTACATCGGTGTACCTCTCTCCGCCCGCAAAACATGAACAGGAGACAGGGGAGGAAAGAAAGTGGAGGTACGTGGCACAGCTATATGATTTCCAACATTGGTCAAAACGGATGAACTAACACTCTGCCTGCAAATAAACATCAAGAGACGGGAGAGTTCACACAACATTAACATTTACCTGTACTGGTTGGATTAAAGTGGAGCTTTGTATTTATCTGCACCTTGAGATGGACAGCTTACCCTTTAAGACGGATAACACAGTCATTTCATCTGAAACATTTATTGCAGTCATTTTGTACTATAGTCTTCTGAGTGATCTATTGATGAATCGTATTATACGTATTCTATATATTTTTTATGGCCATTTAACTGTATTCATTTTATATTATTGTACCATAACTATTTTATATTGTGTTTATATATTTGAAACTCAACTGATTATTTGTATTAAATATAGTAAATTTTTGTAATATCTGGGCACTCTCTGGGTTTTTTTTTCTATTTTTGCATTTTGTATTTATTGGACCTAAAGCACTATTGGGTCATTTGGACGTTAGCGGCCCTCATAACGGTTTATTATTATTGTTTTCAGTAAATCACCCTAGCTCCAAACAAACACTATATTAGTAGAGTTAGGGTATAACCTACTCATATGTGTCTCTGTTCTGCTTAATATAGCTTCCATGGCCCTCCACTTCACACTTACATAATAAAGATGCTGTAGGCTTTAAAACATGCTCTCCAATATATGGTGCAGTCCACTCCACACCACCGCAATGCTGCAATGAAGAACTTAATGGAGTGTCATACAGTTAACTCATAGTGGTCTCCCCATGTAGGGCATGTCCCAAGAACCTTTAATCTAACGTCATCATATTACACGTCAATAAGTGATATCCTGAACTCTAAACTGCACGTGATGTGACAGGAGTAGGACAGGAAGAGATTAAATGTGACAAGACACATGCTATTGTTTATTTATGCTTCACGATTTGGATGTATGATTGCTCCATATTGTCTTTTGTATACTAACTCTTGGAAAGCTTCTTATCTATATATGGACATTTTAATGCTGTCCACTTGATGTATCCACTAATGTGCATATTGTACATTATATAAAAGGAGTTTCTACTAACTATGCTGCTTTTTGAATTGCTGCTATAGCTATTTATAAACTGCTATTATGCATTTCATTCAGTGTGCATTTTGATATTTATTTTTGCCATTATATAGCTAAGTAGCTGATGATGCTGGAAAACAAACAAAAAAAAAAAAAAAAAAACGAAACGTCCATCAAGTTCAGCCCATGTCACATTACCCTGTTGTCCTAGAGGAATGAAAAACAAAATAAAAGAAATAAAATTATGCTTCGAGTGGGTAAAAAAATTCCTTCAAGACTCCATAGATCAACATCTATCTGTTTTGAAACGGTCATAATTCTCAATTGTAAAATATCCCTGCTTTTGTTTTAGTTGAAAGCACATTTCCTCTAGTCTTAATGGATGACATCTTGGGTTTTTTTTTTTGTTGCTGTTGGTTTTTTACTCAACTTTTTGAGCAAATAGTTCCTGACAGCTCTTTATATTACCCTTAAATATATTTCATAATGGTAAATCATACAACCCCTAATGTGAACAAAACCAGTTTGGCAAGTTTATCTTTATAACTCAGATTGTTGCAATCCTCTGCACTCTCTCTAGTTCAACAAGGTCTTTTTTAAGGACTAATGCACCAAATTCTACCCCATATTCTAGATAAAGCCTGACCAATGATTAATATAGAGGTAGAATTATATTCCATCCCATACTGCTATACTCTTTTTCATACATGCTCTATTGGCTCTCAAAGAGGCTGAATGACACTGCACACTGTTGTGAAGTTGATTGTCTATCAGTGTTCCCTTACATACCATCTCGGAATTATTTGAGACCGCTAAGTCAACAAGACCTCATTTCATGTTAATTTCTACACTAGCTGGGACATGAAATTGTCATCATTAAATATAACAAGAAAATGATTTCTCTATTTAGCAAAGAGAACTAATTTGCCTCTGGAAGATGTTGCAACTCTCAGAGATGATATGGATCATATAACAGACAGTGCCTACACAATGTTAATGTGGCTATCAGAACTAGATGAGAAGATTGAGTCATCTGTCTCTCATGCTAGTCCTATTCAGCTAGAGGGAGGAGACATAATCCATTATAGTGCCATTATAGTGCCTCAGAGGGCCATAGCAGAAAAATGAATAGAAGTAAATCACCCCCTTTCTTTGTTTAATTTCAGGGTAGTTGAAACCTCCTATTAATCATTTTCCTGTGTATGTTCTGTTACATTATGCAGAGTACATGTTATATATGGATATCGTTTAGGAGTCTTTTGCATGTAAATTACCAGTTTTTAATGCAGTGCAGTGGGGTCCCACAGTGGGTGGGGTTTTGTTTTTGCATTACACACAGAAGGATATCAGAAGCACTCACCCGTCTGTAGTGACAAACCACTCTGAAGATATAGAAATTGATGAGACCATATGGTGCAGGCTGATTACAAACAAGAAATTTTATTGTGTCAAGATAAAAACCAAATCGGTCAGACACTTCCAATGGTAGAGGGAGCGGAACACAAATGTATCAGCAGATGATCAAACAAAGCCTGTCTGACATGTTGTGCGCTAAAGAGCATTTAATCATAGACTGGATTGTCTGATTGGACATTCATAAAAACACACCTTGGTGGTCATCCTATCCAGAGGCTAGGAATAATACCTGCCTCAAGTTTGTAGTTCAGTCGCCGGAATCACGCAGACTGCATCCATACAAATATAACCAGCGGCCCAACCACAAATCAAACATCCAGAAAGGCCAAACATTATACATATCATAACAATGATAACGAATATACGAACTGATAATGTATGTAAGAAATATAGCAAAAGAAAACTCGAACAAAAAATGATAACTAAAGAATCATATTGAACCAAATATAATAAAGAAATAAAATAGATCAAAAATTGAAAAAAGAAAATAATGATAATGATGAAATAGGGAGATACCACCGCCCACATCTCTCTATCTACCCCTTCAGAGGCATTAGAAATCATTAATCTAACTAATTCCTGCTCAAAACAGGGTCCTGAGATTAGGGTTGAATTTTGTACCAGATTGCAAGTTCGATCTATTCCACACGATCATCAACCTTAATAGGTTTGTAAGGTCTCTCACTATAAAGAATTTTTTTCTGGATGAAAGTGCGGAGGAGCCTGCCTTGAATCTAGTACATCCTAGATCACTTATTGTTGCTTCTGGGCCAGAGCTCTCCAGGATATATGTGCTGTGATGGATTTAGAGTCCCTTATGGAGATTCCATTACGGACTAGGAAGGATGCCCAGATGCACAACATGAACTCTAGTCTACGTCCTAGGTGCACGTTTTTCCCAATGCACATTAAGGGTATCCACTTGGACTGCTTCCAGAAAACAGTGGAACGGAAGTTCATTGATTTGCATAGAACTATGGAGAAGCGTCCAGTCCGAAATAATTTGTCTTTTTCTGATAAAGAGGTTTTGACTCAATTGAAGTCTAACACCCAAATAGTAGTTTGCATGGCGGACAAGGGGGGTTGCTGTGGTGGTGTTGGATGCAGCCTTTTATCGCAAAGAAGCCATGTGCCAGTTGGAGGATCCCAACACCTACAAGGTCCTGGGGTTTAACCCCACGGACCAATGTACGAGGGAGTTGTCCAAGGCGGTATCCCTGGGTGTATCTTTCGGGGTACTGAGTGCGCGGGAGGCCTCAGTTTGATCCCTGAGGGTGCAGTCATACCTATTTTCCACCACCTGCTTAAAGTCCACAAATCATTGGTTTCGCCTCCTGGGAGACCAATTGTGTCCAGCATTGGTTCATTAAATGAGACTCTGTCGGACCTAGTGGATTTCTATCTTAGGCTGGTGGTGGAGGTGCTGCCCTGCACTCTCGGGGATACCACCCAGGTACTGATGGAGGTGTCCAGGGTGCACCGGGAGGATAGGTGTTCATGGTTATTGGCAGATGTTGCCGACCCTATATCCCTCTATACTGCATGCGCTTGCCCTGGTGTCCATGAGAGACCAGCTCATGCTGCTGACCACGTACTCAGAGAGTCTTATAGTTTTTTCGGTTCAGGAGGTGGAGTACCTCCTCTGTCACAATTATTTCACTTTCAATGGGGTTTTCTACCTGCAAAGATGTGGGGTCGCAATGGGGGCCAGTTTTGCCCCCCCTTTGGCCAACATCTTTAAGGAGTGGTGGGAGCGAACCCACGTCTTTGGAGCTCGGAACCCCCACCGGGAGCGAATATTGTGGTATGGGAGGTACATTGATGACCTTTTGTTTATATGGTCAGGTAGCCATGAAGAAGCTGTTTTGTTTATGGATAATCTGAATAATGATATGAATTTGAGCTTTCCCTTTGTACATAATCCAATAAGCATTTCATTTCTTGATCTCACTCTGACTGGGGACTGTCATACCCTGGAAGAGATTACATGTAACTACAGAAAACCTGTAGTGGGCAATGGCCTTCTGCATGCCCGCTCGGGCTCACCCCTGCTTCCAAATCAATAATATCCCCAAGGTGCAGTTCCTGTGGTTACATAGGAACTGCTTTATGGAGGAGGGTTTTGTAACAGCTTCCCAAGATCTGGAGCGAAGGTTTCGGGTGAGAGGGTATTCGGTGGGCCTTCTATCTAAGGCTTTTGATACTGTATCACAGAAGGAAGGATTTGCTGGTGAAACCGGTGAATGCTCCAAATGTGAAATCTAAGGATGAGGTGAGGTTTATTACTACCTATAGCACACAATATAAGTCGATTTGTAATATTATCAAGAAACATTTACCTATGCAGATGAGAAATTACGTGAGATTGTCCAGAATGGTTGTAGTTTTGTAGCCAAGAGAGGCAAAACAATTTGTAACATTGTGTCACCTAGCTTATGACACAGATGACCAAACTGACCTGATTACAGCACAAGGGATTCTACAAATGTGGAATAGGTAGATGCAAGACCTGCAGTTATGTTTCTCAGTCATTTAAAAGTTCCTCTATGGAAACAGAGTATAATATAGCCAGTTATATTAATTGTGGAACACATGGGGTGATATACCTTTTACTTTTCACCTGTACCCAATACTCTGTACCCAATGCTCTGTTCAATATGTGGGTTGTACGGCTCGTCCCTTATGTCAGAGGATTAGGGAACATGTGTACCGGTCTGAGAAACACATTCTGGATTTTGCTGTAGCTAGACACATCCATGATGTCCATGGGGGGGGGATTTGGCTTCCTTGCACTTTATAGGCATTGAGAGGGTACAGTTGCCCTGGAGGGGTGGTGATCCATTGAAACTTCTGGATGAATGGGAGGCTTTTTGGATACTGACCCTAGATACCAGGGCTCCAACCGGTCGCAATGCCCAGTGGGATATTGGACATATCTTTTGAAGATTGTATATATACTGTCTGTTTTTGCTACGGATGTATGATACAATAGGGTCTCAGGTTCCTCCCCATGTGTGTCCATGCTTGATTGGTCTAATTTAATTCATTCAATTCCATGATTTTGTGTATCATACATATACGGGTTTTGTTTTTTTTTTTTCCCCCCGATTTTTTTTTTCCCGATTTTTCATAGATTACTAACCAACTATGGGCCCATGGTGGTATGTATATGATCTTTTTTCCTTGGTAGAGACAAGTGTTGTTGCAGACATACACGCACAGGGACTTCTGTATATTGCAGCTTAGTCCTATACGTGCTTGTGTGTGTGCATATATACTTCTATATGTGCACCTGTTTGTATGTGTACACACATAAGTGTTGCCAGGTTGAAATATGTGGTATCTCCCTATTTCAGCATTATTATCATTATTTTCTTATTTTTGATCTATTTCATTTATTTCATTTCTTTATTATATTTGGTTTGATGCTGGCAGCTGAACTACAAACTTGAGGCAGGTATTATTCCTAGCCTCGGGATAGGATGACCACCAAGGTGCGTTTTTATGAGTGCCCAGTCAGAATATTTGAAGTGGTTTTCAATGGCCTTCCAACACCGATACACTCAGTCTAGGATTAAGCGCTCTTTAGCGCGAAACATGTCAGACAGGCTTTGTGTGATCTTCATCTGCTGATACATTTGTGTTCCGCTCCCTCTACCCCTGGAAGTGTCTGACCGATTGGTTTTTATCTTGACACATCTTCAGAGTGGTTTGTCATTACAGATGGGTGAGTGCTTCCGATATCCTTCTGTGTGTGATTCATTCCTGTTTTACAGTGTTGGAGCGCTGTCTTCAGTGAGCACCCCTTCTCTGCCGGTGAGTCATCCGAATAATTATGTTTACCATTGCAGTCAATTTCAATTCAATGCATAGCACCTAATTCGTTTGTCTTCTACATTTTGTTTTTGCATTGCTTGATATGGATTTTCCATGGATTTTTTTTACTTTCAACATTACATATTTGTTGCTGTATTTAGTTACTTAAATTATACTTACAGATTGTAGTTACTTTATATGCTATAAGTGGGTCTTTATGTGTTTCTTCTTTTATGATTTAAGTCTCAGATATATGACCCACAGCACCATATATTAATTAGTATGGCCAGGCCAAATAGTCTAATTGAGAGTAGCCCTACAGATGATTATATATATTTCATTTATGTTTGCCCTAACATTTTAGGCTTTTACACGTCATATCCAAGTCAGGCCATGCAAAATACCTAAATTACTCTTAAAGGTACATAATTAGCTGGAACAGATTTGCTTATGCTTTTAGGTCAGGGGTGGGTAACCCTCTCTCCACACTGCTGTTATACTACAACTCTCATCATTCTCAGATGGCCAACTTCAAGCTGATGATGGAGCTGTAGTCTTACAACAACCGAGAGTACTCTCACTGCTGAAAGGTGTTTCATTCAAAAGTTATTTTCAAATTTGAATTTTTTAGGTGCAATATCACAGTGGCCTGAAATTGTATAGTGGCGCTGTTGCTACATGATCCTATGGACAGCTCTGGTCCCGGGACCATAAATCTCCATAGGATGGTGTAGCAACAGTGCCACTGTACAATTTCAGGCCACTGTGATATTGCACCTAAAAAATTCAACTTTGAAAATTAATAACTTTTGAATGAAACACCTTTCAGCAGTGGGAGCACTCTTGTTTTACTCAGGGGGATAAACCCTACAACATATATTTTTTTACGTTTTAAGTATTCCTTTAAGTAAAATCATTTAGTGTACCTCTACTAAAGAAAAAAAAAATATCTATCCTGATTAAGTTCTTCTAGTTTTACCCAATCATTATGTATTGGATACAAAAACTTTAATAATTCCACATGCAAAAAATCCACTTTACTCACTTCTGCTCATCCCCGCTGCGGACATCATGCAAAAGGACATAATACTTGAGTGTATTGGGTGTAAACCATTTAGGGTAGGAATAATCACTACTGTGCTGAATTCGATGTTGCTCTTGTGACAACTTAAGAAACTGTTCCACAGGTTCAGGTTCATGTGAAGAAACTACCAGCATGCCTGAAGGTTGTTAAGGCAAATAATGCATGAAAAATAAATATGTGTCCTTAATAGGGAACAGAAACAATAACATTTTATGCGCTAAGACAAAGATTTTAAGCTTTCCAATGTATGGATACTTGCTTTAATCAAAAAGCATTAGGATGGTCATGCAATAATGGAGACAAACTTCACTTGTGTGTGTGTGTCGGGGGGGGGGAACAAATTGTTTTAAAAAGTATATGCCTTTCAATTTTTTCCCCAGTATTTAAAATAAACAGTATTTTCAGGGAACCAAAGCAAAAACTCAGCCCTTAAGACATTTTCCCCCTTTTTGGTGGTCTGTATTTATCAGAGAAAGCACAATGGACCACATGCAGAGAAAAAAAATCACAATTCTAGGGCAAGCCAACTACACCATCTGGAACAAAGGGTATTTTTGTGTACTTACCAATACATATTTTTCTTTTAATTCATGTGGGAAAGCAAACTTTGGAGGCGGGTTAAAGTAAAAACCCACAAGTAAGGACATTTCCATATCAAGAACTCTGGAGGTGGAGACTCCCTCCATACTCCATTTTATCCCCACCAGACATGCTCAGGTTTAACAAACGGCAATGATCGAAAAAAGAATTGGAGCAGCAAGGTGGTTTCTGAACCACAGAACCCAAAGCAACTCCCTGTCAAATATTCTGTTTGGTTTTTTTTGAAGATATTGAAATATCAGTGACAAAATGTATCTTTCTTCTGTCACACTCCACAGCAATTAGAATGGGATATGCCCAAGCAGTACACTAGAAGGGAGACACACACACACACACACACACACACACACACACACACACACACACACACACACCAATCACCAAAGAACCCAAAGGAGAGAGAACAGTATAAAGGCACAGCAAACACATGGAAGGACAGAAGGTTGAAGTCATGGTGGTAATGATACTACTGTAATACAGGTACCACTGTTTGCAGGACCTTTCTTCCAAAACTGGCTTCAGAAATGTAAAGATAGGTACCATGCTGCAGCCTTACAAATTGCTTCTGGGGAAGCTATGGCCTTGATCGCCCAAGATGTGGAAAGGGATCTTGTCAAGAGCACAACAGCCTTTAAAGGAGGTTGAGGAACTGCCTCTTGATCCAACTGGCCGAGGCGGCTTTGTGTTCCCAAAAATTTGTAGAAAGACTCCAAATCTTCTAAAATCCTTAGTGCTGTCGAGATAAGAGGAGGCTTATTACACCAGATCCAAATTATGATAAAGCTTTTACTTCTGGTTTCTGGGGTTAGGACAGAAGGAAGGCAAAAGTATGTCTTGATTTAAATGGAAGTCAGAGACCACTGCTTAAGGATGGCTTAATCCTAATGATTAACTTGTCCTACTCGAGCACCAGATAGGGAGATTCACATGAAAGGGCATGTAATTCACTTACTTTTCTGGCTGTTGTAATGGCCACCAGGAAGGTAGTTTTCAATTTCATATGCTTGAAAGATGACTGGCCTATGAGTTCAAACAATGATGATCGGGATAGTTGATCTAATAAAATGATGACATCCCATGGAGAAACCAGTATTCTAATCCTGGGTCTCACTTTGTCTACTGATTTGATAAATCTCTTAAGCAAGGTATCTTCTGTGATTTGTTGCCATTAGCGTATCCTTAATAGATGATTAAGGCCCAATTCAAAACCATGCTGAAAAAAATAGGATTTTAGTCTTACCTGTTAAATCCTTTTCTCTTAGTCCATATAGGTTACTGGTAACTTTGGGTAGGCGACCTGCCCCTTTAAGTAAGACAGGAAACTTTCTTGAATAAGAAGTGCTGGGTGGAGCCTACCTTCCCTCTCAGCCTGCAGTAGCCAATACTCTCCAGTTAGATCAATGATGCCAACTATTGACTAGATAGCCAAAGGAAAAAGAAGACTCCTGTGAGCGTGAACCCAGAAGTACTCTCACGTTCTGCCACAGGAGAGCCAAACATGGTCCCTTGACAGGGTGGGAGACCAGTAGCCTATATGGACTAAGAGAAAAGGATTTAACAGTTAAGACTAAAATCCTAGTTTCTCTGTAGTCCAATATAGGTTGCGGGTAACTTTGGGATGTCCAACCATTGAGTTCCCTGAGGTGGGAAGGGAAGGACCAGGCGCAGTGCCCCCAAAGTCACCAGAGCATACATGAGCTAAACAGATCATACACAGCCCTCTAAAAATAAAGTGTCAATGGACACAAAAACCGGTGTAACACAGCACACTGAACTAGAGCTAACAAGGCTCAACAGTTAAGGAGTACTAAAGGTACCTAGAAAGACCCTAGACAGGCAATACAGCCTCTAGGATATTCCTGCCAAAACTGGGATCAGCCGATGCCAGCACATCAACACGGTAGTGTTTGTAAAAGGTGTGCGTGGACGACCAGGCAGCCACATTGCACAACTGAACAGCCGAAGCCTGATTCTTGTAAGCCCAAGAGGCTCTGATAGAACTGGTAGAATGAACCGTAACCCGAAAGGGCACAGGCTTCTTCCTCAATTCGTAAGCCTTATGAATGGTGGACTTAATCCAGGCAGCAACGGTAACCTTAGAAGCCTGCTTACCAGCCCTAGGACCCTCAGGAATGACAAACAAAGTGTCAGACTGGTGCAAATGGCTTCCTTTTAGAAGCCTCATACTCCTTGGGTAATATGAAGCTCCACTGGAGTCTCCTACTTTGATGAGGGTGTCTTAGCAGTAGAAGAAAGGCCAGAGACTAATAATTAAATAAACCCTATGCTCCAGTTAAGTCAAGTAATTAATTGGAACACTCATGAACCTCAGGCATCAACAGACCCCAAACCAAGAAAAAATAAAAAGGTTACTGAAAGAAAAAACAAGAAGGACAACTACACCTGAACAAAATAAAAGTGAGACATTTGCTTACTGCTTTTTCTACTGTGTCCCTCCACAACAATGAAAATAGGTTTACTCCCCACCTTATAGCTGGTAGGACCAATCCGCTCACACATAGCCCATTTTCACTTGGTCTCCTCAGTTACCTGTTTGTTCAAGCTGTAAAAGAGCAAACAAAATCAAACGTTTGTGGGGGTGCTGTGGACAGACACAGAAGAAAAGAAAATATTGGTAAGCAAATATTCCCCTTTCTTCTATGTCCTGCTCCATGGCAAAGAAAATGGGATATACAGTATGACAGAAGGGAGAGAAAGGAAAGGCTAGGATAAGGCATACTACCGTCTAAACCAAAACCGATGCTTGCAGAACTTTTCTCCCAAACTTTTCTTCTGATGAAGCTTGAACATCCACATGGTAATTCCTAATAAAATGTTGAGGGATACTAAAGCATTACATGCCCAAGATGTATACACCGACCTCACTGGATGAGCTTTATATACTAGGAGAGGTTGCAGGTTTGCATCTTGAGAACTCATCCTAATACAGTGTCTTAACCACCTAGCTAAGGATGCCTTTGAGGGTGCTATACTCCTTGATCCCCTTTATTTCAATTTAATGAAACACTCATCTAACCAGATCTAGATTATGGAATCTCATTTCATGTCTCTTTCAGAGTCTGGACAGAAGGAGGACAACTATTTTCTGATTCACATAAGAATTGGACACCACTTCGCTTCAGAAAGTGGACTTGGTTCTGCAGCCAACTTTGTGCTGATGGAGCACCATATATGGAGATACATGATCAGGCTTGCAGCTCGCTTACCCTCCTTGGGGATGTGATAATCAGGAAGGGTGCCTTTAAAGTCAGATTCTTGATATAAATATATTTAATAGGTTCAAACATGGGTGATTTAGAGAACCGATCTAAAACAATGTTGAGATCCCATGTGGAACAATCACTCTTATTCTTGGACTCGCTTTTTCATATCAATCTATCAGATCAATCCCTTGACAAGGTCACTCTCAGAGACTCAAGAGGCCAAAACAGCAAGGCTGACAACTGCACCTTGATAGAAGCAGGTGTTAGACCTAAATCAAAGCCCTCCTATAGAAAATTCCAAATTTTATTTGGTGAAATTGCCGTTTTGTTTATTTCTAAGACACCACCTCCCAAAGGTAGACCATACTCGACAATAGATCCTGTAGGTTGAAGTTTTCCTACCAGAAGTAATAGCTTGAGCTACTTTCCTGAACAGTCCTCTTGAGAGCACAGACTGCCACTCAACCTACAGACCATTAATCTCAAGAATGTCGGGTTGGAGTGAAGGAACGGACTATGAATGAGACGGTTCTAAGATATAGTCAGAGTTCTTGGCTTTGTTAGAGAGAGTTGGACGAACTGGAAGAACCAATGTCTCCAATTTGGAGTTATCAGAAAAAACTTCTACCTTATATGAATTAATCTCCTTTAAAACCTGGGTCTGAGTGGAAAGAGGAGGGAAAACATGTCAAAGGAAAGTTCCATCTTTTTCTTAAGGCATACTGATCTGTGGGTTTGATGTCCTTGCATCTGGAAAAGTACATTTTGCATTTCCTGATGTTCTTGGATGCCATCAGGTCCACTACTTGCATTTCCCACCTGGCTAAATGTTGATTGAAGACTTTTTGACTCAGGGACTCTCTCCCTGATCTATTTGATTCCAACTCTCCCTGCAGATTCCTCACTCTGGATATATGAGAAGCTGGGTGAAGAATAACCTCAAAATGATCTCAGTCTATAACTTTGTCCTACTTTGTCCAAAAGGCTACTTCTTGTGCCCCCCTGGTTCCACAGGTACACTACAGCTATCATACTGTCTGACCTGACCAGCACTGGTTTTCCAGCTATGATTTTTTAAACTTTTTAGGCAATTTCCTATTGCCCTCATCTCCAGAATATTTATGTGGAGTAGGTCTCTCTAGGGGACCATAGGTCCTGGACTGTCAAGTTGTTACATGTTCCTCCCTACCCTTTTGGGCTGGCATCTATGGTGAAAACTTCCCAACACGGATCCTCCAATTAACAACCCTGCTGAAGTTTCACTTTGTTAAACCACCAGTTTAGATCCTTCCTGACTGTCGTTAAAAGAGGGAACTTCTGAGTTGTTGTATTAAGATTCATATTCAAAAACCTGAGAAAATTGTTCTAAGCCTTCTTCAGGTATGTCAGCTCCATGAAATTTAAAGGTGTATGACTCCATAATCTTCTGAATGCCTTTACCTCCTTTAATAGCCTGTACATCCTGTCATCTGACAGGAAAGCCATGTTCTTCTGGGAATTTATCCTTAAACCTAGAGAGACAATCCCTTTGGATGTAACAGGGATGCTTTTCTTGTGGCTTATTGGCCATCCCTGGTTTGTTAGGTGTTGCAGGCTTCTTCCTGTAAACCATATTGTTTGAGATCCTAGCTCTCTTACATTTAGCAGGTTGTACAGAGAAGGTATGATCAATATTACTTCCAGCCTGAGAAATTGTAGAAAAACTTCTTTTCCTAAACACACCAGGAGCTGAGGACAGACCAGAAGGTAGGGCCCAGAACTGAAAACGATGATTCTGTGAGTTGGTTTTACCATAATGTGATGATACACGTCTTGCAGATCTATCTTGGTCATAAAGTCCCAAAGAGGAATAGCCTTGATAACAGATGTCAGGATTTGCACCTTGAAATAAGTCGTACTAATAAATGTGTATGTATTTTAGGTTCAGTGCGGTCCTGTAGCTTTGGCTACAATAAACAGAATAAACACCCCACTGCTTATGAGAAGGCGGGACTGATTCTATTACGGTTTTCTGTTTTAACTCCTGAACTTCCTGCAACAGACACCTTGCACTGTGAGGATTTGAGGGTAGTCTGGGCATCCCAAAGATCCTAGGCCTTCCAGAAATGTAACCGTAGATGGGGCCTGCATTACTCCTTTGGAGTTCCTTTCTGAATTGCCCTCTCGGACAAGTCTCTATTAAACCCACCCCTCTGGGGCTGAGGAGTAGTTTCTCTTCTCTGGTTATAAGGTCTATCTGGATGCACTGCAATCTGTTGGAGACCTCTCTTGCATTCAAGGGGTTAAAAGTACCATTTAAATCAATGTGATTTTTTTGTATTGGTCCCTTATGGTGAAACTGGTTTACCACAGAGTTGTTCTATTATCTTTGTGCGTACGACCCAATATTTGGATTTATTGTGCTGTGGAGTGTACACTTCTAGATTGGTGATATGCTCACAAGAATGTGATTGAAATAGGCATATCTTACATCTGTGTTGTTTAACCCTTCAATCACCACAGAAGTGTGCAACACATTGCTTTGTAATGAGTTTCTCACCACTGGTCTTTAAAAGGTTAATTTGTGCCATAAGGTCACTAAGCTTCTGTTTTTGTCTTTTTTTTTTTTTTTTGCTACAACCTCTTCACACGGCAACGACAGGATACTTAAAGCAGCAGAAAAATACTTTTGGTTGGAGCTTTAGCATCCCTTAATTAGGTGGGCTGTTGAAGGGAGGGTTAATCCCTAGCTCAATGGATCTCAATCTTATTTTTCTCAAGGAACCCCTAACACGCAATGTGGAACATTCAGAGAACCCCTAAAAGTTTATCAAGGGCATAATAAAGGGTACATTTCATAAATATACATATTTTATTAGGTTTCACAATCATAGTAATATAAATAAACAATGTCCATAACAATTTCCATATGTTTACATTTAAAAGGACAATATTCACATTTTTGTCAGTCTTCCTAGAAAACATGGGGTGCCCTAATTTGATGTCCGCAGCACACCCCAGTTCCACAGTCCCCTGGCTGAAAATCGCTGCCCTAGCTAAAATGTTGTGGTTTTTTTTGTTTTGTTTTGTTTTTTTTAAGAGAACAACAAATGAGATCACCTTTAAAGTTTACCTATACAAGTGCCCTTTTCATTACTAGTGAACTCATGAAGTTAAAACTTAAAAAAGAGCTATCACCCATAAACAAGTTAGGATTAATAGTTAGAGTATATAGCAAGTAAGTGTAAAACTATATTCATTTAGTTTTTAAAATCTCTATTTGGGTGAAATTGAAGTAATAAATGCTGCCCTGCACCTACTTCCAAATTGAATGCAGTTACCTGCTCTGTACCACAGTCTGTCATGCTGTCTCGGCTCCCCTCCATCTAACCCAGCCTGCTCTGATGTCGGAGTCTTTCTGCCTGTAAGCTGGAGTGGTCTCATTGGCAGAGACTGATATCCAGCCAATGAGATCGCTCCAGCTTACAGGCAGAAAGCCTCCATTATCAGGAGGAGGCTGGATAGAAGGAGGGGAGCAGAGGCAGAGTGACACACTGCGGTACAAAGCAGGTAACCGCAGTCTGTCCAGAAGTAGGTGCAGGGGAGCATTTATTACGTCAGTTTTGGTCATACAGATTTTAAAAATGAAATGAATACAGTTTTACACTTATTCGCTATATACTCTAACTATTAAAGCTAACCTGTATAGGGGGTGAAAGATCCCCTTTAAGATATTTTAGGAGAGGAAGCACTTACAGCAGAAAACTTTAAAGAGATAGTAATACTTCCTTTGAGACGGCTATACTATTGTAGGTATTAATTAAATAAACCAATCCATCCTTGTTTTTTGTTATAACTTTTATAGTTTAAGAGCAATCACTATGTAAAGTTTACTCCTCCCAACGCTTTAAGATACGTCAGCACTCAATCTGTCAGACTTGGATTCTGGTCCATCTGGAGAGCCTAAATAGCAGTACATACAAAGGAAATCTTCATGATAACTGTCTACAAAGTGGGCACGGTTTGAGGAAGCAGTCCGTTATCATGAAGATTTCCTTTGTATGTACTGCTGTTTCAGCTCCCCAGCAAAGTAGTCTCAACTGCGGACCAGAATCCAAGTCTGACAGACTGAGCTCTGATGTAGCTTAAAGGGACGGGAGGGGTAAACTTTACATAGCGGTTACTCTTAAAGGGATAGTAATGTTTCACAAAATCAGCAGCTCCAATTAATCTTCATAGTATTTGAGCCATAGAGAGTGTTATTTCAATACTGTCAGGGCTGTAGTTGAAGAGTAATTGGATGATAAAGTATCCCCCTCCTGCCCCTTTTATCTAGATAAGCCACCTCCCCTCAGATGTGGTATCTACTCTTGAGACCAGACAGCTCACAGCAAGGGACAATCTTCTTACTGTGAGCATAATGAAAACCCTAACCCCCTTGACAGGTTTTTCAGGTTTTTACCTTATGCTAATTGAAGATTTTCCCTCTCTGTGATCCATTCAGACAGTCTTGCTGCTCTGAGGTAAAAGGGGAGGGAGGGGGACACTTTTTCAATTACTCTTGAACTACAACTCTGATAGTATTAAAATAACACTCTCCATGGCCCAGATTGTGAAACATTAATCCCTTTAAACTAAAAATGATAAATATTCGTAATACTCACTGTTATTTGTATTTCTTCTGTGTCCCTACACGGCATAAGAAATGGGTAATGTCTCCGCCCTCCAGCTGGGTAGGACTTCCTCTACTATTTAAAAGTGTGATTCCGGTAGAGGCTTCAGTTCTCTTTTGACCAAGCTATAAAACAAACAGAAATAGTGAAAACAAGATGGGTAGGGTATGCCGTGTAGGGACACAGAAGAAATACAAATAACAGTGAGTATTACGAATATTTATCATTTCTTCTGTGTCCCTCCCCGGCATAAAGAAATGGGTCTTAAAAAGCAGTACCCATATCCAAGGGAGGGAACAAGGCATCATAATGACAACAAGAAGAGATCCTACCCGATCAAGAAGGAATGACTGCCTCTAACACCTTCCTTCCAAACTTGGCATCTGCCGAGGATTGGACGTCCAGATGATAGTGTTTGGTAAAAGTAGATAATGAGGACCAGGTTGCTGCTTTACAGATCTCGGATGGAGAGGCATCTGCTTTCCTGGCCCAGGAGGTGGATAGAGCTCTAGTGGAGTGTGCTTTTAGGCTTCTAGGAGCCTGTTGACCCGCTTCTTTGTAGGCCAGCTGAATGCAAGAGATGATCCATCTTGATATAGAAGCTTTGGAGACTGACTTGCCTTTAAGTCTCCCTTGGAAGTATATGAACAGAGAGTCAGAATCCCTAAATTCTTGAGTCCTTTCCAGATAGATCGAAAGAGCCCTTACCAGATCCAGATTATGAAACTGGTGCTCCTTAGTATTCTGAGGATTGGAACAAAAAGATGGTAGAACAATCTCCCAATTTAAATGGAAATCCGAGATGACTTTACCTCTAAAGGATGGCTTGGGTTTCAAGACCACCTTATCTTGATGAAAAACCATATAAGGACTGTTGCAAGAAAGAGACTGTAATTCATTAATTCTGCGAGCAGACGTGATGGCTGTAAGAAAAAGGACTTTAAAAGACAAATATTTCAGTGGAATATCATTCAAAGGTTCAAATAAGTTTGATTTAGATAGCTGTTCCAGAACCAGATTAAGATTCCAGGGAGGGAAAATGTCCCGGATAGTCGGCTTAATTTTTGATATTGCCCTCAGGTATCTTTTAATGAGTTCATGATCAGCTGAGTAGCCAATATAGCTGATAAGGCAGAGACTTGGACCCTGATGGATGCTGGTCGCAATCCAGCTTGAAATCCGTCTTGCAGGAAATCCAAGATTTTAGGAATAGATATGCAAGTATCCTGGGAAAAATGAGATTTGAACCAGGATAAAAAGGTAGACCAGACTCTGTTGTAAACTGTTGAAGTGGATTTCTTCCGGCCGGCAATGATGGTGTTGGCAACCGGGTCTGACAATCCCTTGTTCCTCAGCATGAGCCTCTCAGCCTCCAAGCCGTCAGACGTAACATACTGATGTGTGGGTGAGATATTGGACCTTGAGTTAAGAGGTTGGGAACCAAGGGAAGTTGCCAAGGCGGTTGAACTGACATGGCAACCAGGAAGGAATACCATGGTCTTCTGGCCCAGTCCGGTGCAATTAGAATAACATTTGCCTGATCTCTCCTGATCTTCCTGACCACATCCATCAGGATTGGTACTGGAGGGAAAACATATGCCAGATTGTAAGTCCATGGGATTCTCAGTGCATCTTGTCCTTCTGCCATCCTCTCCTTCCACCTGGAAATATACCTCTGGCATTTCGTATTTTTCCTGGAAGCCATGAGGTCTATCTCCGGTTGACCCCATCTGAGGCAGATTTGATAGAAAACTGCTGGATTCAGGGACCACTCTCATGGGTCTAACGTTGCCCTGCTTAAGTAATCTGCAACTAGGTTGCGATTTCCTGACACGTGTGATGCCGAGATGCTTTCCAGATTCCTTTCTGCCCAGAGAAGAAGTCTTCTTGCTTCCTTGTAAAGGCTGAGACTTCTGGTTCCTCCTTGATTTTTTAAGTAAAATACTGTGGGCAGATTGTCTGAATACACCAGGACATTCTTTCCTCTTAGATTGTGTTTCAGTAACTGAAGACAGTTCCAGACTGCCCTCATTTCTAGGATGTTTATATGGAGACGTTTTTCTGAAGACTTCCATTTTCCTTGAAGAAGCGTTGATCTCCACTTTCCTCCCCAGCCTGAAAGGCTGGCGTCTGTGAACAGATTTTCTACATCCTGTTCCTTCAAGGACGCTCCTTTCCTGAGGTTTCTCCTTGACCACCATGCCAACTCCTTCTTTGTGGCTGCAAGGAGGGGTATCTTCTGGTAAGGATTCCCAGAATCTTTGTCCCAGAAGTTCAAGAAATTCCACTGGATGGGGCGAATGTGTAATCTTGCCCATGGAACTACCTGACTGGTTGATGAAAGATTGCCTAGAAGTTCCATGAAATCCTGAGCTGTGTGACTCCGATCCTTCTTGAAGAGAGCTATCCTCTTGAGTACTCTGGATATCCTGTCCTCTGTTAAGGTTATCAGGTTTTTCTTTGAATCCAAATTCATACCCAGGAAGGTGATCTTTCTGGAAGGGACAAGCTGGCTCTTCTCTTCTTTTATCAACCATCCTAATTGGTGAAGATGCTGTAGACACTTTTGGGTGTTCTGGATTGCTTGAGACTGGGATTCTGCCAGGATCAGAATGTCGTCTAAGTATGAGATGACATGGATTCCTTGTTTCCTTAGAGGTTGGATGGCTACTGCCAGAACTTTGGAGAATACTCTGGGTGCTGAAGCCAGTCCAAAAGGTAGGGCTGTGAACTGATAATGTTTTTCCTTCACAGCAAACCTCAGGAACCTCCTGTGTGATAATCTCACTGGAACATGATGGTATGCGTCCTTGAGGTCGATTGAAGACATGAATACTCCTGGAAAGATTGCCTTCATAATTGATGCTGTTGACTCCATTTTGAAATGTGAAACCTTGATTGAATGATTCAATTCCTTGAGGTCTAGAATCGACCGACATCCTCCAGAAGCCTTGGGAACCAAGAACAGAACTGAATAGATGCCAGAACCCCGCTGATGCAAAGGTACTGGCTCTATCACATTGTTGTGAAGTAAGTCTCTGACAGAATTCACCAAGGTTCTGGCTTTGTCTGGCTTGGAAGGGAGTTTTGATTGAATAAATCTGTGATGAACAGGGGTCTTGACAAATTCTAGCGGGTACCCCAGCTGTAAAATCTGCCGAACCCAGCGATCTGGAGTTGCTAGCTGATCCCAGATTGGCAGAAAAAAACTCAGTCTGCCCCCAACTGAGTCTATGGCCGGGGCCCGCGCCTCTTCATTGTGGTTCTTTCTTGGATTGAGATTTCTTGGAGAAGTCTCTTCTGAAACCTCCTCGAAAGTTCTGGTCAAATCCCTGTTTCCTGCGGTAAGTTCTTCCCTGAAACCTGGTAGAGTCACGAAATGAAGAATTCCGTCCTCTTGAACCAGAAGGCTTGGGAGAGGAGAATCTTTGACGCTTGTCTTGGGGTAAAAAGGAACTCTTACCCCCTGATGCTTTCTTGATAATCTCATCAAGGTGTTCACCAAACAAGGAGGAACCCGAAAAAGGAAGAGAGACCAGCTTACTTTTTGAAGATGTGTCTGCATTCCAGGATCTCAGCCATAAGGCTCTTCTGGCCGCAACCGACAGTGCAGATGATCTAGCAGTAAGGCGGATGATATCTGTAGAAGCATCGCAAGAGAAATTTGTAGCCTCTTTCATGACTGCGACTTCCTTCAGGAGCTTTGATCTGGAAATATTAGACTCAATTTTATCTTCAAGATTCGTTAGCCATATCCTCATGGTACGAGTCAGGCAGTCTAGTGCTGTATAGAAGTACACGAAGAAAGTCCGCACTCAGATGGATAATATATAAAATCGTTGCTATTCTTTATTCATTTAAAAGCTTGTGAGACATAAGTCATACAACATATATACCCTCCACAACTTCCTAACGCGTTTCGGACCTACGCGGTCCTTACTCATACTATGAGTAAGGACCGCGTAGGTCCGAAACGCGTTAGGAAGTTGTGGAGGGTATATATGTTGTATGACTTATGTCTCACAAGCTTTTAAATGAATAATGAATAGCAACGATTTTATATATTATCCATCTGAGTGCGGACTTTCTTCGTGTACT
Source organism: Rhinophrynus dorsalis (assembly GCA_037306005.1). Lineage (NCBI taxonomy): Eukaryota > Metazoa > Chordata > Amphibia > Anura > Rhinophrynidae > Rhinophrynus > Rhinophrynus dorsalis. The sequence goes on along the minus strand of CM074723.1, from coordinate 135,036,900 downwards.
TCTATATTCAAGTTTCAAGGTGTGGGGATCCTTGTCCAGCATCGATGGGGTTAACACTCAAGAATATTTGAAGTTTATATACATCTATAATTTAGGAGAATCGTGGTGAGGGATCATTCGTTTGGATCTACCAGGATTCCGTATGTATGGCTTGGAAGACCCATGGTGAGTGAATTTTTCCCGTGTAGCTGACACCTGTCTATATATATATATTTACAATTCAGTAATATTGGTGCCTTCATTTAGACATCTGAGCGGTTTCGTTCTTTTTCTTAGTCTAGTGCTGTAGCAGCTTTGAGGTTATGTCCCAAAACCGAAAATTTACGTTTTAATACTCCATCTAGCTTCCTTTCCATTGGATCTTTGAGAGACGTGCCGTCCTCTAACGGTAGTGTAGTGCGTTTAGCCAGTTGTGCAATTGAAGCATCCACCTTAGGAGGTAAAATCCAAGGATTAGTATCTTCTTCTTTAAAAGGATACAACCTTGAAAATCTTCTGGGTACAGTAGATCTTCTATCCCCCAATTTCCATTCTTCCTTTACCAAATTTGTAATGGACTGATGTAAGGGAAAAACAGGAACATCCTTTTTCTTCCCTAAGAAAGCCGCGTCCATAACATTCAGGTCTTGTGGCGCCTCTGACAGGCCCAATGATTTTCTGATAAGGCGAATCAAGCCATCAATTCTATCCATGTTGAATGAACCTTGGTCCTCACTGACCTCACCTTCCTCTTCAGAGGAGAAATCTGACTCAGGATCAAAGATACTGGATTCACGTATCTCTCCTTCTCTCATGGCGGACGTACCTTCCCCAGGATCCATCCGTTGGCGTTTTCTGGCAGGTTCTCCTTCTTGCATGGTTCTAAAGGTGTCTTGCATTGAGGACTTCATCCAGGTCAAAAAATTGGTAAATTGTGACGTCATATCTGAACCAGCAGCATTCTTAATACATTCTTGGCATAATTTTCCTGAGTCAGTAGAGCTTAATTTGGAATTGCAATTGAGACAACTCTTAGATTTGGAAACATTCTTATCTTCTTTAGATAATTCAGATTTTTCTTTCTCTTTTTCTCTGTCCTTCTCTTTATCCTTCTCTTTATCCTTCTCCTTCTCCTTATCTTTATCTTTGTCTTTTTCTCTGTCTTTATCCTTCTCTCTCTGTACCTTAGTAGCAGACATTTTAAATAAACTACCAGCAAGAAAACAACAAAAGATCTTACCTTATATACCCTTCATGACAGGAATAAGGGACTCTGGGCGCTTCACAGCCATTTCCACGAGCCTAGCATGGCTTCCGGTCGCGTGCGTTCCATTCATGGAACGCAAGGTATTAAAAGGGAACTTCCGGTTCCTATTTCCGCCGCCTGTAATGCCGCGCTGGGAAGTGCAGGAACGGCGAAATGGCTGTCTGCGCGTCCTGCTCGCCATCGAAGAGGGCAAGGAAGGAGGAAAATATATACCGGGCAAGATGCACTGGTGTCAGGCAGGTCATGTAGAGCCGCCGCACCTCTTGCCCGACGGACAGACTGAGCGGCCCAGGAGAGGAGAAGGAGCATGAGAAGGCAAGGTAAAATGTCCTTCCAGCTGGGTAGGACAAAAGAAACTGAAGCCTCTACCGGAATCACACTTTTAAATAGTAGAGGAAGTCCTACCCAGCTGGAGGGCGGAGACATTACCCATTTCTTATGCCGGGGAGGGACACAGAAGAAAAGGTATAACAAAAAGACAAAGATGGATTGATTTAATACCTACAATATTATAGCCACCTTAAAGGAAGTTTACTATCCCTTTAAGGCCCCTTTTACAAGGCCAACAGTGTTGCAGCAACAGAAAATCAAAGAAAATACATGAGATGGAAACCACTGGGTGCTACGGAGCACTTCACACCAGCTACATGCATTGATATTGTCACAAAGGAGCAGTTGTATTGATTATAACACCTTAAAAACCCATGACTTGCCAGAACCATCATGGGAAAACTTAAAGGGATAGTAATACTTCATTTTAACTTTATTTTATTTTGTAGGCATTAAAAAAACATGAAGAATGATATAAGTCTTATATCTGAAACCTTTATGGTTTAAGAGATATTCACAAACAAAGTATCCCCCCCCTGTTCAACCAGATCAGAAGGGAGATGCCCAGGTAGACTGCAGAGAGGGACAATCTTCAATTAAGATAACGGAAAAAGCTGAAAAACTTGTCAAGGGGGGAAGGGCTTTCATTGTTTTCATACAAAGAAAATTGTCCCCTTCTGTTATCTGTACTGTCATACAACCAGACTCACATCTGAGAAGAGATGGCTTACACTAGGTAAAAGGGGCGGGGAGGGGAACTTTGCTTGTGAATATCTCATAAACCATAAAGGTTTGAGAGATAAGACTTGTATCATTCTTCATGTTTTTTTAATGCCTACAAAATAAAATAAAGTTAAAACGAAGTGTTACTATCCCTTTAAGGACCCATGACAGTTCTGTACGGCATGGAATTCAGAGGTCCCCACTCAGCTGTACACCATTCGGGGACCCCTGAATCTATTGGAGCAAAAAAAATATATAAATAAATAAATGCTCTGTTAAGTGGTTAATAAAATTCCATTGAAATCACATTTACACTGCTACCCTCTAGCAATAAAGTGACGAGTGTGAAAGAGCCCTAAAAGTCAAGATTGTGCAGAAGCTTCCCAGTCCAACTTCCTTACCTTATTGCTTAGCTGTCCAGGACTACCACATATCATTAGTTTTTACTACTTCCACACAGCTGTGAGGAAAGCCAAACTCACAAATTTTATTGGTCTGTAGCTGCTTGTCACATTAATTGGATCCATTACCCCACATTTACATACCATAGCATTGCAAATACATTATACTCACAATTATTTCTATTTAAAGTATGTAATGGAAAGAAAAAAAACAAAAAACGTTTACTTTCCAAGGATACAGGCCAAATAGTGGTTTAAGAATTCATGATCTGAGGCCGGCATGCACTGAAAAAAGCTCTCCCGATACGACTCAAACCAGGATGTAGTTGCTGTTGTACAAAAAACAGTGCAACATAAAGTACACAATTCACAAACCAAATTTTTGCAGATTAGTACATTAAATAGTATATAGAATACAAATTCTTATTTACTCCTATCAGATGAGTGTTATGCTAAAAAAATGACTTGAGATACTAAAAGAGGTATTGTACCAGTTTGCAGTAAAAACATGCTCTGCCTTTTCTTTTTAACCAACAAGTTATGGTATAGATTTCATAGAAGTTGAGTGATAGCACTAGTTTTATTGACCAGATTATCACTGAACTATATGGGGAAATTTGCATATAAAACCATTTATAACATTATTATCTGCTTTTACAAATGTTCACGGATTTTATCATTTATTTATGGGAAGAGGCAAGAAAGTTAGTCATATTCAGGGCTGTGAAATTACTACTTAAGATTACCGATCAAGTTAATGGTCAGGAGATAAAAGGTTACTAGTCTACTCAATGTTATATTCATAAAGCAGTATAATGTTTCACTTTATTTTTTTAATTAATTAGTCACAAATAAGTTGAAATTTCCAGCCCCGACCATAGGCTATGTTCTGAAATTATTATTTACTTCAGATTCCCAAAGAGAAACTTTTTTGAATTTGTTCTTACAGTTAACATAAATGTTAGTTATTAAAACATAAATACTTCATTGTGGTAAATATGGTCATTTTGGTAGCCAAAGAGCACTCACTTTAAACAAAGAAGCCATAAACAAATGTACAGTGTAAGCAATACAATAACATTTAGTTTAAAACTTAATATAAAGAAATATATTTTGATGCATTTTGGAAAACAAATTATGCAAACTTTCAATAACAATTAAAGGTGAGCCATAATAATGAAAACACAAAGAAGAGTAAAATAAAAGTGATTTAATGATTTTGTTAAACCTCTTATTTTCTTGAAATGTATTTTATTAATTTTTTCACAAAGGACCAGTAAACAGTCTTCCATAATCTGTGGTTTCTGAGTGGTTTTACAGTCCTTTCAAACTCGGAGAATGGAAAACAACTGTCATGACTTGTTTTACTGGTTACCTTTAGGGTTCACCATTTTGTGTGTTTTTTTTTGTTTTTTTTGTATTAACAAAACCAATAAAAGAACTCTAAAGAAAACAAAAAAGTCAAGAAACATTTCCCCTGGGGGGTAAATATTAGTAGATTCAAGTAAAAAGAATCAGATCATAGATTACCATCACCAGCAACTGCTAGTTGAGGAAATACACAACTAAATTAAAGGGTTGCTAGAAAGTCTTAGGACAATGATGAGGAAAGAAGACTGGGTACATGAACAAGGGTTAGGTAGAGGGCAATTTGGCGGTTTAGCCCCAGCCACAGTAATACCTGAATAAAACTTGGACCTGTTGAGTTCCATCAATGTGTCTTTCCAATTATTGTACCAAGGAACACTAGCTTTAAGAGAACGATCTAACAGAGAAAACATGTTATTATTTAACTAAAAATAAAACATACACAAGTACTATACATTAAACAAAATGGTGTTGTACTGGTGTAAAAAAAAAAAAAAAAAACTCAGCCCTTCTCTACCACAGCATCCAAATGGTTTAAATGCTGTTCATGATAATAAAGGCTTGATAAGAATTGCATTTAGAGAAGTGAAAATTATGCATCCTTTTATGGAGATGCACTTTTTCTCTAAGAAATAAAAACAAAAATATGAAAAAAGTGCACCAAATCAACATATTTTATTTATTCTCTGTCCTGTCCTTTAATGTGATATTATGTTTAAAAGAATATATATATATCCACAAGTTAAAATTAAACTTTTCACTTGCAACAATGTGTCATGAATGCAGTTGTAGTTTACAGTTTTCAGTGTATGAAAAATAACAAGTAGATCAGCATTTCTTATAAATAAATACATGAAAATAGCTTCAGAAAGAAAGAAACCATCTCATAAAAATACTTGCAGCAATAACAAGAACATTTGACATTTGTGTGATAGCGTGAGTGTGAGGAAGAGCGAACATGAGAAAAATCTTGCGTAAGGGGGGGCGTTGAAAGTAGAAGTTTTTATTTATTTATTTTACTTCAGGGGTCTGTTTTTTCACTCAAGGCACCCTTAACATGCCATCAGGATTTTTCAGGGCACTCCCTCACAATTTGTAGGTTAATTTCTCAAGAGCTTTATAAAATGAACAATACATAGGTGTACATTTATTCTTAGGACACAGACAGAATGACCAGGAACATAATGTGCACAATATTTTCCATAAATATACATTAGAAATGAAACTTTGTCAAAATCTTGATTTAAAAATTAAGACACCCTAAGCTGGTGCCTACAGCACTCTGGATGAGAACCACTGTCCTACTTCTTCACAAAAGAAAAAGCTGAAGATTGCAATTTGCCAGACTAAAAAAAAATAAAATAAAAAGGTGGGTCAACAAGTTGTTTTTATTCAGAAAAAATGGTATATTTAAAATGGACCTGTCGTCTTTTGATACCCTTCAGTCAGAGAAAGCTTATATCCTGCAATTATTTGCATGAATATTACTACCACATTAATGTATTCCACTCCTCTGGTGGAAACAGATAAGTGTTCTAGAAGTCTAAGATTGTAGAGAGCTGATTTTCTAGACATGCAAGTAAGTAATTACACAGGATTTATTATACAAGTCAGAGAACAAACCTCTGCTCATACTGTATTCCCCAATTATTAAATCAAGGATCTAAGACTATTACAAAACAAAGAGCACAAGGTATAGGGGGAGCTTGAATACATACCTTTAAGAATATTTACTTTATTTATGTCCCCTATCTTAACCAGAACTCTGGCACTGTATTCAGCACTTGACCCTTATGTACTCTGTATGTTTCCCACTGCCACTTTAGATTGTAAGCTTTCGAGCAGGGACCTCACTTTCAGTGTTTCACTTTGGAAAGCACTTGTAACCCTGTTTTGTCTAAAGCCATAAACTGTAAAGCACTTGTAGCGCTATATAAATAACGCTATATAAACATATTAAGTCATTGATTCAATAATATCAACATTTTTTACCAGGAAGGATACATTGATATTGTCTCTCATTTTTAAGTATGTCCAGGGGTATAGGTGTTATTACCAAACTTATTGGTACTCGTTTTATCTACCTGGGAAGGATGAAAGGCCGAGTTGTCCCCACTGGGACTAGAAAGTGTGAATGTAGTACTCTCTCTAAAAATACTCAGATTCATACAATGCTACTAAAAATGTACAGCAGATACTTTAAAGTGAACCTAAACATTTGGGGAGAAAAGGAAAACAAAAACCTTTTGCCTGTTGACAAAAATATTCTATTTCCTAAGATGCACAGTTTTCTTCAACTTTAACCTTTAAAATGAGAAAACATTGACAGTTATTTTCTTAAGCTCCAATTTGGCATTACATATGAGCCAATGCTGCAAATCTGACTGTTGAAGAGAGCTGCAAATATATTGATTTATTTTTAAACACTGCTTTAGAATCATTACGGAGTTCTAGAAAATCTCAAAAAAAAAAAAAATTATTTCAAAACTAGGCCCAACTGAATGTTCCCTTGGGCAGGGTAAGAAAGGGCAATATGGAGAGAGGGGTAGGGCACTAGCCCCAACATTGTCATCTTCTGCTGTCAAGCACCAACAAACATTCAGTGATTCTGTTGCTCTGTTTACAAAAGGGGTTAAACCACAATTAAAAAGAAAGAAAAAAAAATGCACTAATCCCCAAACCAATGTTGATAATATTCTATCCCCTTCACTCCAGACCCCTTTCTTGGTCATATGAAGGCGAAGAGGTCTCCTAAAACTTACTTATGCATTTAATTATTATGGAATCTCCTGACATATCTTCCGTTCCTACAAGGGAGAACAGACAAATGGTTCTATCCCTTGGTCAAAAATATAGTATGTGGTGTCGGGAACTCTCCAACCATATCTTATCAGGATGGAGAGATGGGGTAATATATCCCTTAAACCAATGTATTTGAGGCCATAAGGAATCAGATGAGGGGTTGTATGTCCTTCTAAATCTAGGCTGGTGTAGACAAATATTTCCATAAGATGGCACTACATGAAAAGAAATCTATATTCTCACCAATTCAAAGATAATAAGATTTTTGAAAAGCAAGAAACTTACTATTGTATACCAGCCCCCCCCCTTTTTCAACTCTTCAGTCATTCAAAAATACTAAAATCTTTCAGCTCAATGGAACTTCCAAGTGCATTCACTCCCTAGAGTACTAAAATGGTTAGAGAAAAATGCATAAATGAAGAAATGTAGACAAAGGCATATCATATTGGAAAGTAGACAACCAGCCACATCAAATGAGGAATTCACTTGCCTTTCTACCCCTAGTGTGCACAAATGGTACCATCTGTAAATACCAACTTGCAGCAGTAAAAGGTTTTGGAAACATATAACATTTATTTGAGTGCAAAAAGGGTGTGTAACACATTGTAAAGCATCAGGAGTTGTTCTGATATTTTTTTACATTAACAATGCCCTCTAGTAGTCAAATTCCAATTAGGTACCCTGTTACATTCTAATGGAGAGGAATGTCAGTTAGAACTTTCCTGATTATTTGAACTGTTATACATTCTGAATAAAATGACAGAAAAAGCTCTATAACTTATAGGATTATATTACTGACCCTTTAAAATGTGGTAAGTACCTTTCTCTATCGTCACTGGGGGATAAAGGGACCATGGGTATATGAACATGCTTACAGGAGGCAGGGTACTCTGAATGAAACTCCTCCCTCTTCCTGGTGCCTACACCCCTCCTCCAACTGTCTATCAGTTTTTTCAGTGTCCCACAGGAGTTACAGGAAAGTTTTTATCCTGAGGGGAATACTACTAAATTTCAAATGTATTTTATTTCATTTTACTTATAATTATCACTGCAACCTCTTGGGACCCTCACTTTGCGATGAGAGTTCTCATTTATATGCCCTTAATTGTATAATGGTCACTTCCATTGGAACACTATTCATTGAGGAGATAATTTAAAGGGCTATTAACAATTCATTTGCAGCTGGTAGTGAATTAATTAGATTAGACTCCTTTATACCATTTATTCGGTTGGTAAGCAACAGACAGCGTTATTTCAATCCCATAAGCAAACCAATACAAGACAAAGTAAAGTACTGATAAGTACTTGCATTGTGATACTTGTGCTAACCCGACTCAAAATAGAACATATGGTGACTGTGATAAAACCGATGCACTGACCAAAGGGTAACACACTATATAAGGGGACTGGGTAGTCATAGCCACTCTGCAACATATTGGGACCTCATTTTACTTAGACATTACTGCAAATAATGTTTTGACAAAAATAACGGGACGAGACAGCACTAGAGTCACATTAATTCTAATAGCAGACAAATTTCAATTGACTTAATTATATAAATTCTCTGAATCAATATAATGTCAGAACCAAAAGAAATAGAGAGAAAAGGCAAGAGTAGAAAAATGCTACATCCCCTTGTTCTGTATGTGTTAATAAAACACACAGAAATAAGAATTCCAATTTTTCTGACTGCACTGGCATATCTGAACAGCCAGCATACTCCTCCAAAGAATGAACTTCAAATCTGGAACCTGAATGGGCCAAAGCCATACCAGGTAACATTTTCAATACTCTAGAGAAAGTTTTCAGCAAATGGCTAACTGATTCCACATAGATAGCTGCTAAAAGACCTCCTCCAACTAATTTTACAGATGATTTGTCTTCAAATATGCAAATTATTCAGATGAGGATGGAGAGGTTCTTAGCAATAATTCTTACTTAAATCGGTCACTGAATACTCAGCGAGAGATAATGAGGAAACAATCAGCTGAATCATTTATAAAAGCGATCTTACATGTTTTACAAATTTCAGATGACACCAATAATGACACTTCATCTAAATCTCTCTTTAAACGCAAAAATGGATGAAATACAGAGACCTCCGATTGTCCTTCACTAGGGTGAAGGATCTGACAATATGTCCTGCAGTGGAAGAACACCATTACAGATGAATGGGTATTACACATAATAGATATTATTCACCACTCTCCCGCCTCCCATGTTTTGTTTTTCTTAGTTATGTCCAGGGTACCCAAAGAGAAATGCCTTCAACAAGCATACTACCTGGTGGTTCAACAATTTAACAAAGGGGTGGTGACCCCAGTCCCAACAGAACAGAGATTCAAAGGGTTATATTCTAATCTCTTCATTGTAACCAAAAAAACCATGGAGGGTGCCGTCCAATTTTAGCTCTAATAGCCCTGAACCAGCTCCTCAAAGTACCCAAATACAAAATGGAATCAATCAGATTGATGATCACGATGATAAACGTAAAATAATGTACTTGGGACATAAAAATCCAAAGGAAAAATATACTATTAAAAGTACTGTCAGAGACAACAGAGGAAAGGGATTTGGGAGTAATTATCGCCAACAACTTAAAGGTAGGCAGGCAATGTAATAAAGCGGTGGGAAATGCAAACATTAGTAGCAGAAAAAGGGAAGTGGTCATGCCACTCTACAGATCTCTAGTTAGACCTCACCTAGAGTATTGTGTACAGTACTATATAGATACTCTAGCGAAAATTCAAAGAAGGGCTACTAAAATGGTGAGTTGTTTACAGGAAAAGAAATATCAGAATAGACTAAAGGATCTGAACATGTATAGCTTGGAGGAGAGAAGAGAGAGGGGATATGATTGAAACATTCAAATACATGAATAGATTCAACAAAGTGCAGGATGGAAGTATATTTCAAAGGGGTAAAACTGTTAGGACAAGAGACCATACTCTACAAATAGAGGGACACAGGTTTAGATGTAATGTGAGAAAGTTTTACTTCACTGAGAAGGTAGTAGATAAGTGGAATAGCCTACCAGCAGAAGTGGCAGAAGTTAACACAGTGACAAAATTTAAGCATGCATGGGGTAGGCATAAGGCTGTCCTTAACTTAAGAAAAGACCAAGGACCAAAAAAAGGTTTTTACTGTAGGGAAATGGGCAGACTAGATGGGCCGAAATGGTTCTTATCTGCCATCAAATTCTATGTTTCTATGTTCTATTGTAGAAATAAGCATAGTTATAGGAATACTATTGACAAAACAGAGTTCACAAAGTTTTTCTGCATCTCTTTGTATTTATTTTTGGATGTTTGGTTTCCTACTCCCTTCCTGTTTGTTAACTCCCTGTAGAACAGTGCTAGTTTCAGTTAGGGAAGGTTGAAATATCTCCTTTATTTCCTTCACAACAGTTTTGCTCACAAACAAAGATAAATCCAAACATTTACTTTAGATCTGAGGCTGATAGGGACTTGTCTAACCTGAAGTGCCTTCACATTGCAAGCGTCATATGGTTTTGGCCATTAAAACTCAGTTTATCTGTAGTAAGGCATGGTTTATTTATTCGTAAAATTGGTATACACAAACTTTTTTGTATATGTAGCCAAGATATAGTTCTTTGTGCTCTCCAAAACAGTCGCACATATATTTGAAAAGCGAACTACAGCTCACCAAGGTTTTGTGTATAATCAAAAACCTGGTAGAGAAACTAGGTTTTGTTACATTAGCTAGAGTAACTATATAACTAAATCCTCTATCCTAGCAAACAAGTTATCATCTAAGCAAACTTACCATCTCCAAAGGTATGCAACAAAAAACACACAAGTATTAACTTAATATTCAAAACAAATATAAATAAAAAAAGAACTGACAGTGTTGATATGAAAAACAATTTAGATTTTGAGGAGGAGTCAGATAAAGAGGAGCTATGGAAGATGGATTGGTTTGATTGTTACCCTAAAAGAAAAGGGTGTGGAAGTGGGAAGGTGCTCATATATAAAAAGACATGGGTGGCTTGAGAGGAACCGTTTTCAAAGAGTAAAGAAGTTTTGATGCGTAGGTAGAAAAAGGAGAGAAAAGAAGGATATTGGGTCTTCATGAATGAGTAATGAGGGAGAAAAGGTGAAGAAATGAGGCAAGAAGGTAGGCCAGAAAACAACAAGTGAGGGCGATTGAAAATGAGATTGAGAGTATGAGTTAAAGTACCATGGTAGTGTTCTGGATAAGAGATTGCAAGTGTAAATAAAAGTGGGGGAGCGAGTAGAACAGAAATAGAACTGAGATGAGAACGGAGAAAGGGGTAGGTGAAATGTGCATCAAGTAAGTCAGTGGTTCCCAAACATTGATGCGACAGTTCTACATGTGTTTTATATTATTATCCTTTTCTTTGCTTAAAAAATTTCTACAAAATCAACATAAACACAAGCCCTCACCAAACATAAACCTATAACTAGAACAAATACGACAGACTGTACTGCTAACCGTTCTTTGAACAACTTCTCAACTTCTGACCACATTTTCTATTATGACAGAATTCCTTCATGCCTCATTTCCCATCCATTTGGGAATCACTGAACTAAGTGACCATGTTGAGTGGTGAAGGGAATAGAGCTCAATATGGCAGGAAGAAGAGCAAAAAGCCACAGGAACAGAAAGTTAAAAGGAAGAGTGCTGAGAAAAAGAAAATTCAGGACAATATGAATAATAATTTTTTTTTTTGTTTGTTTTTTTGCATTGATTATCAGACTAGGCAGGGGTCATGTTGAAGTGGTCAGCTTCTTTTTACCGTTCAGAGCAGCTGGGGGTCTTTGCAAAATATACAGTGTATGAAACAGCTTTCCAAACCCATAAATGCTTCATAAGGTGTGAGAGAATGCCAAATGCATGCACAGTGGATTATCACATACACTAATGCAAGACACATTGGAGAGATGCACAACCTTCAGATTTGTGAGTCATAACAAGGTAGTAGGTGCACATCTCTTGCACATCAATGTTTCCAGCTGATCTGCAAATGTTGAAACAATCATGAGTGTCTCACAGTCAGTCATATCCCAGCAGAAGGGGTGGCAGATGTTAAGGCAGACACCAATAAAAGAGAAAATTAACCATAGCTAAAAATGAATCTTAATTTAATATAAGGACTTGCATAGATAGGTGTCCTTCAAATCAGCAGCTAAATCTATGTGCATTATTGTGTGCATATGTTCTCTGCTGTAGTCTATTGCTGCTTCCAGTTTACAATCTGATAAAGACAATTGACCTTTACAAGCCATTCAGGTTTATTCAAGTACACGATTTATTGTGTGAAGGTGTGGACTAAAAGAAAAATTCAAAAGCTATCACTATATACAGGAGACTGCAGATATAATGCAAAAATAGATACATTTATTGATTGCTGTGTGAAGGACACCTGCCTAGGCACGTAAATCTTTTAACATATTCTTAGGGAAAATTCTCCTTTAAAGTAGAAACATAACAGAACACAAAAGGATGGTAACGAATAATAGGGAAGGAACATATTTTGCAGAGTTTCTCCTACTAAATAAAACAAGAGTACTCAAATGTCTGAGATAGATTTCATTCACTATTTACTGCAGCTCAAATGTGTGCTTTTTTTGGGGCAGTACATTTGTGGCCTAAAAAATGATGTTGGCACTCTTTCTACAGCAGGTTATGGATAGCTATGGCCAGTAGACAATAACCCTCCATATAGGATGCTGTAACAACAGTCCAATGTGAATTTCAGGCCATGGTAGTACGGCATCCAAAACAACTGAAGGTTTGAGCTGCAGTAACTTTTAAATGTATGTATGTATCTTTATTTATATGGCGCCACACAGTGTACGCAGCGCCTTACAATAGACATATGTTACAATAAATAAGAGGGGATGAAATAAGTGCGACATTCATAGAAACAATGGGAGAGAGGTCCCTGCCCCAAGGAGCTTACAGTCTAAATGGATAAAGGGAGACATACAATGGGGTAAGAGGGTGTTAAGTGCTGAGATTACAAGTGCTGAGTTTGGCCAAAGGCAGTGCATGGTCCTAGTGCTCCAGAAGATAAGACTTCAGGGTAGACTTAAAGACAGAGGGGGATTTTTCTAGGCGTAAGGAGAGGGGTATGGAGTTCCATAGGTATGGAGCAGAAAGCGAGAAAGGTTTGAGACGGGAGAGGGCAGAGGGTGTGGATGGTGCAACAAGAAGTGCATTGTGTGCTGAGCGAAGGAAGCGGCCAGGAACATAATAGGAGATGAGGGAAGAGATGTAAGGAGGGGTAGCAGTATGGAGAGCGTTAAAGGTGAGAAGAAGGACTTTGTAATTGATGCGTTGCTGAATTGGGAGCCATGACAGATGTCTGAGAATTATGTGGGCAGGTTCAGTTTTTGGGGAGAGTGTGGTGATTCGTGCAGCTCAGTTTAAAACAGATTGTATAGGTGAAAGAAATAAAACATCTCTCTGTAGTGGTAGGACTCATTACGATAAACCCTGAAATATATTTTTCTAATCAAACATCTGTGATGAAACAACCCATGCCAGACTAGGGTGGATCCATCTTGGGTTCTTTGCCGCTATGAAGGATGGTACAGATCTGGCAGAAGGAAGATGAAAATTGGATTTTAGTGTTCTTACCTGTTAAATCTTTTTATCTCTAGTTTATATGTATCCCAGGTACTATGGGGTTGAGTCCCTCCTCCTGAAGGGCAGGCACATCACAAAAGACATGGTCTTTTGGGGAGGAGACTCCCTCCTTTTTCTTCAGCTCAATCTCTCGCCTACTACCCAGAATTCATGAGACAATAGCCACAGCAAAAAGAACTAAGTGGGTAAGAAGAAAAGAAAATCTTCCAGGTATAAGACTCCAAGAGGAGTCCTCTGCCCAGGGAAGCAAGGTAAAAAAAAAAAAAAAAAAAAGTTTTTTTCTATGGGTGGGAAACCTGTCCACATGGACAAAAGAGACAAGGATTTAAACAGGTAAGAACACTAAAATCCTATTTTCTCTTATGTACAATATGGAACACAGGTATCATGGGGATATACCCAAAGCATCCCAATATTCCGGGGACGGCAAGGAGAAAAGGCAGAGCACATGTCCCCATGATAGCAGGGTTCCCTAGGAATAATTTGGAGTTGAATAACTAAACTAGCACAGCAGACCAAACAATAAATGGCATAACGGCCTGAAGGACCTTCCATCCAAAGCTCACCTCAACTGAGGCCAAGACATTGACATGGTACTGTTTGATGAAGGTATGTAAAGAACACCAAGTTGCAGCCTTGCATAGCTGTTCAGATGAGGTTCCTATAGACCCAAGAAGCACTAACAGATGTGGAGGAATGCGCTGTGATCTTGAAAAAAATCCTCCTTCTTCCTACTCTAATACGCCTGGCATATGTTAGCCTTGATACAAGAGGCAATGGTTACCTCACATGCAGCCTGACCCAACATACGCCCCCCAGGAATGACAAAAAGACAGTCAAGCCTTACTGAAGGGCTGAGTGTGGTGCACATAAAACTTAAGGCAGTGCAAAACGTCCAACAGATGGAGAGCCTTCTTGTGAGTGGACAAAGGGTCAGGGCAAAAAAAAAAAAAAGAAAAAAGTACGACTATCTCGAATATCTCCTAACTAATGTGGAATTCAGAGGCAACCTTAGGAAGAAAGTCCTGGGAGGTACAAAGTACCTACTGCTTTATCCTGGTGAAAAAACAGAAATGGAGCTTACAACTCAGCCACCCTCAGGACAGAGACACTACCAAGAGAAAAGCCATATTCAGCATACTCAGTGGTATTTTAATTGTTTTAATTCATTATTAAAATATCTTGAATGAAGATAAAGCTTGCCATTTTCGGAGAGTTTTGTTCCTGGATTGAAAAGCAACTGCATCTATATTAAACTGAACAGAGACGGTAGGAATTTCTCTTTATGCAGGTATAGCTGTGTGTATGCATATGTTTATTACACAGCCATTCTCAAATGTGATTGTAAGTGTCACTTTAACTTCATACTGTGTATGTTGTGATAGGGCACTATTGGCGTCCCTTATTTTGTTTTTTTTTTCTGCACCCTCCGACAGATATACTGCCAAGGGAAAAGCCATATTCAGCATCAGCTGACACAAGGAGATAGTGCCAGAGGCACAAAAGAAGGCCTCTGTTGGCTGCCTAATGCTAAAGAAATCAGAGGAGTTGCGTCCCAAAAGGAGGGAAAGGTGTGAGCCACCCCCCCCCCCTCGTAGAAAGCTCTTCATGGCCTGGAAAATAGCCATTTGTCTCTGAAAAATAACTGAGTGGGCCGAGATATTAACCTTGAGGGAACTCAACCAAAGAAACTTTTTTACTCCATCCTGAAAGTAGGACATCACCATGGGAAGGTAAATTACCTGTAGAGACATATTACTGTCTACACCACCGCCTGTGGAAAATGGACCAGACCTTATGGTATGCCTTAGAGGACACAAGCTTCTGAGCCTGAATCATGGTAGAGATGATATCATCAGAGAATCCTTTCCTCTTCAGAATGGTGGCCTCAAGAGCCAGGCCATAAAGGCCAGTCTCTCCATGCCCTAATACCACAAGGGCCCCTGGAGAAACAGGTGGATTGGATTATAAACGGACAGACCAACTAGATGTGCAAACAATGCTCTCCTAGGCTAGAAATGAGCGATTAGGATAACCATCACCTTGTCCATCCTAATCTTCCTGATCAACCTGGGATGAGAGGAATCTGGGAAAACACACAGGATATGTGAAAACTCCATGGAATGGACATGGTATGCATTGCAAAGGCCAGAGTATACCTCTTTTGAGCACAGAATATTCCTGTTCTCAATGGCTGTCATCAGATCTATCACTGGGAGCCCCCAAGTGTTGAACTGTCAGGTAGAACTGGATGGAGCTCCCAGTTTCCTGGATTTATGTCTTCATGATTGAGAAAGTCTGCAGGTATGTTTTCCGCTCCTGGAATGGGTACAGTGGAGATGACTGGAACATAAGCTTCCACCCAAGTAAGGAGATCCTTTACTTCTCTCCACACTATCTCTATGTGGGTTACTCCTTGGTGGCTGATGTATGCCCCCGCTCTGTGGAGTTGTCTGGTACCTGGGATCAATGGAAGAGAGCCAGATGAACCACTCTGAGTTCCAGTATGTTCCCTAGGCACCCAAGTGGCCTAGGGCTGCACTCCAGCATATCAATCTCGCATCATCCTTTAAAAGGGTCCCCTCTGGAAGACTTGCCCCTCACGGGTGTTGAACCTCATCCCCAGGAACACCAGTTACTGGAAAGGCTCAGAAGAGGACTTGGGCATGTTCAAGATCCACCCATTGTGGCCCAGAAGTTGGGCACAGTCCTGAACATGATGAGAAAACAGCTCCACCAAGGGAGCCTTGAGCAACAGATTATCCAGGTAGCGAGTCATGAAAATGTCCCGGGAGTGGATGAAAGCCTTTAAGGGTCCCCTGGTGAACACAATTGGAGCAGAGGCCAGGTGGAATAGTGCTTGACAGTCTTAGCCCTTGTAGCTGTTCATTTGGGCAAAAAAAGACACAGTTTCCTCGCAATGGACAGGCTTTTGGTATGCATCTGAGGCAACAAAGTGCTCTTACCAGCAGTAGCATCACTGATAATCTGTTTCAGCCCAGGTCCAAAGAGGGACTTACCCTGAAACGGCAAAGAAATCAGTGATTTCTTAGAAGATTGGTCTAAGGACCAAATCTTAAGTCACAGAGTACATTGCACAGCAAAAGAACAAGGCGGTGGCCTATGCGGACAACCTGACTGCATCAAAAAGAGCCCCAGAAACATAGTTGTTGGCCATAAGAACCAACAAATCCTACTTGGAAATATCAGCACAGACAGCCTTCACCAGCTGTTAATCCCACATGGCAGCAGACCTGTTCATCCAGACAGAGGCAAAAAATTTCTTCTCCAGTGGGCACAAAAGCAGGTCTGAGGATAGAGTCCATCTTTTTGTCAGCTGGATCCTTCAAACCTGCTGCATCCACCAAAGGCAGAGCAGCAGACTTAGCCAACCAAGAAACAGGGGGGGCCAGGGTTGGGTGTGAGGCCCACTGCACCGAGGCTGCCTCAGAAAAAGGGTACTGCCTAGAGAACCTTTAGTTGATGAACAGCATTTTGTCTGGGGTCTTCCACTCATCCAAAACAATCTAGTCAAGAAGGGCATTGGTAGAAAAGAAGGGAGAAGCCTTCTTACGCCTCTGGAAGACATCCGTAGAAGAAGACCCCCTCATCAGAGGTGTCAGAGACCTGAAGGGTCTCCAAGACTGCTCTAAGGAGCCCCTCTGCAAAAGGGAGGGTGTCAGCCCAATAGGAATCCCCATAGGAGTAGGAAGAATCCATATCTTCATATTCCCAATCTCTTCCCCTTTAGATCATTCCTATACAGAGAAGACCCCTAGAATCTGATGAACTCTCTTAGAAATAGGGGCCTTTGAAGAGAGAAGGGGATTTGGGCCACTGATGACAGAATTGTTTGACCTAAGCTGACTATTAATCAGTACTGGAGGACCCCGGAGGAGTAGTGGGGGCCTCCACGCAAGAGGAGCAGAGAGATCCTGAATACTCTCAAGGCAGCCCCGTTTGGTATGAGGAACAGTAAGTGAGGGGGGGTAGCCTTAGATTTACCCCCATGTGCTTTAGAGTCCAAGATCCTGTCAATAAAGTGTCCCAACACTAGTATAAAATACTAGAAATAAGCCCAGAATAAAATACCACCCTTAAAAGCCCAGAAAATACATCTGGCAAGTGAAGGGTTAATCTGGAGAAAGAAAGCAGGGAGAGTCTGACTCTGCATAGGATAAGCAAGAGAGAAGTCAAAAGGCCACTGCAAAATCAACAGCTAATCGGAAGAAAGCCCGCAAAACGGACATTCTGGGAAACGTATTCTTCTCTGTTGCCTAGCAACGACTTCAACGCCATTGGTGGAATCGCCATGAGGTCCCTGGACACTCAGGACATGACCAGAAATTAGGGCATGAGGAGACAAGAAGATAGTGCCCTCTCTGGACTTTCGTATCTTAAAAGGAAGGCAACTTTCACATTGAATACACTTAGTCTCATGTGACCCATCAACATAAACTCTCTTCCTAGACCTGGTTACACATCCTCATCAGCACACAACTGATAAAATATGGACCAGATCTAAGCCAACTTCTCTACCTCAGGGTGACACAAAGAACCTTGAGACAGGAAGTCTGGAAGGAGACTAAGACTAAGTGGTTCTGGGGCAGACAGATTCAGAAGATCCAAGAACAACGTCCAGTGAGGCCAGTAGGAGCAATCAGGATTACATGCTCTCACCATACTGAGGAAACATTCTGCTACAGAATGTCCATCTTGTTCACTGTGAAAGCAAAAGGATCCCGAGATCTGGAGCAAAAACATGTGAACCTTGCAGTTTGACTAAGATGCCATTAGGTCCAGACACAGCAATAAAACTATGGGTTTGAACAATGATTGGCTGAGTTCCCAGGTTCCTGGAAAAATATATTGATGGCTGGAGAGAGAGCAGGCACATGACCCTCCACTACAAAGAGAAGTAGCTAAGCTTTGTCCATTCTCCTGCACTCCTGATCCCACCCCCAGCCTCAGCGGTTGAAATAAGCTTCCACTGTTGCACTGTCAGACTGAATCCGCACCAGCATACCATGGAGAGACTGGGGCCAATACAATTTAAGCATGCATGGGATAGGCATAAGGCTGTCCTGAAAATAAGACAAGACCAAGGACCAAACAAGGTTTGAGGTTTTAAGAGTAGGAAAACGTGCAGACAAGAAGTGCCGAATGGTTCTTATCTGCTGTCAAATTCTAGGTTTCTATGATTTAATGGTAAATTCACTAAAATCCTATTTTCTCCTATTTCCAATATGGAAAACAGGAACCATAGGGATATATAAAAAAAAAAAAAAAAAAAAAAAAAAAAAAGCATACATAACATTCCAGGGAGGGAACAGAAAAAAAATAAAACCTCTCCCCCTAGGATATCAGTATTCTGCAGGAGTAAACTTACACCACGTAACCTCATGTGTGAATGACTGAACGATCACAACAACCAACCAAAAACAAGAGCCACCAGGGCTCAATCTACTGAACAAAATGTGTTAGAAAGAAAGAATGGAAGTCCTAAGCAGGAACAACTGCCTAGAAGACAAAAGCTACAAAAGCTGGCCCCAATGAAGGGCAAAACACTGGCACATTAGTGTCTGGTGAATGTATAGAAGGAGGAACACGTTGCTGTATGTTGCTTAGCAGAGGCCTGATTCTTGTAGGTCCTGGATGCACCCAAGACCTGATGGAGTGCATTGTGACTCTTACGGCAACAGGTTTCTTCTTGATGATCTGGCATATGGTAGCCTGATCCAAGAAGCAATAGTGACTTTGGATGCTGCCTGACCTTCTCTAGGACCCTCAGGAATGACAAAAATTAAAACTGCCTTTCTAAAAGGTTGTGTACGATGCACATAATACTTCAGGGCATCAAATCATATTCAACAGGTGAATGTCCTTCTCCTTTTTGAAGGAAGAGTCAGGGCAAAAAGAAGGAAAGACCTTAGGTAAGAAACAGCAATGTGCCAGTGTCCCACTATATTAAAATCAATCTCCTCAATGCAATGAGCATAGTCTTCACCTCATTGTACTAGAATTAACTAGAGTCCCTAACTTTCAATTAGAGGAATTATATCCTTCTGTCATC
Organism: Rhinophrynus dorsalis; assembly: GCA_037306005.1. NCBI lineage: Eukaryota > Metazoa > Chordata > Amphibia > Anura > Rhinophrynidae > Rhinophrynus > Rhinophrynus dorsalis. Next base: position 135,017,321 of record CM074723.1, on the reverse strand, counting down.
CGTGATGCAAGCATTGTGATATACTGGTGACATTCTGATTATAGGGTCTGTGATTGCTTTTGTTCTATTCCCCTGATCAGCAATCTGTGTTTCCTTTTGTTACAATTTTTGTAACAAGTTTAATATGAGATAAGAAATGGTTAATATTTATATGTAGCTATAGGAGGCATCATTTTGCCTATGTATGTATTCTGTTTTGAGTGGTGCTGGCAGCTTAATTGGCCTTATGCAAATAGGGTGATGTTACTAATTTATTTTCATGTATTCATGGTCATCTAATTCTATTGCTGCGTGGGATTTCCTCACACAGGGAGAATCCAATAGGATGACATTAATTCATGTACTTTTGTGATGTATCAACTTATCTTTTTTTCTTTTATTTTGGTGAGATACTGTGTTCATTCTATTCACTGGGTATTTATGGGGCATGTTTGCACTGTGTCAATGCCTTGAATAAGATCCCATGAGGGCTGCTGTTAGTAAAGTCTGGTTGCTCCCATGTGGTCCCACATGAATGATCCCCAGCTCAATTTATGAATGGGGTTAACCTCAATGTGAACCCTGTACTTCAAGAACAGGGTATACATTAATGGGACAGGGACATGCTCTATTCAATGGGCGATTGGATTACAAGTAAAGCCTTATTTCACGAATATCTAGCATAAATATAAAATATAACTGTTTCCTTAAAATACAACACAGTCTTGATTCTTAATGTTTTAACAATGTCCTTTTAGAAAACAGATATTATATACACGTTAAAAAAAAAAAAAATTACAGATGATGTCAAGAAACGGGTCTTAATCAGAGCTAAAAGTTCTAAAGTGCAATTCAGATCCCAAAAACCAAAATATATTGTACACTGACATATTACAAAACAGCATTAAAATACATACATACCGCTGATATTAAGGTCATAATCTCCAGCTGTTATCACGTTTGGTACTAAACCGTCTGCAGGTTGGCTAGCCAAGACAACATCATTCAAAATTTTCCGAATTGCTCCCTGCTGTGGTGATTCAGTAACAATGTTGTTGACTGCTATCTTCAAGTTTTTTATAATATGAAGCTGATTGCTGGGATCTCTCATATGAACTTTAAGAAAAAGAAAATAGTTAGTTAAAATCCCACTGTTTGAAAAGCAAATTATAGAAATGTTTCATTATCCATTTCAGAATGAATGTTTGTTGCATAGCAGAAAAGTATACAAATATCTCTGTAAAATTGTACAGCTGTCAATAAAAATTATCTCACCTTTAAAATGTGAGCACCAGAGGGGAGGAAAAAATAGAACAAAACAGAAACAAAGCAGGGGCGCCTATGGTGAAGTATGTTATGACAAACAATTATTCAGTGTGTCATAATTAGATGCACTCGCATTTGAATGATGTCAGGGCTCTGTTATCATCCAAATGTGAGTACATCTAATTTTGACACACTGAATAACTGTTTGTCATAACATACTTCACCATAGGCATCCCTGCTTTGTTTCTATTTTGTTCTATGTCCTGCCGCTAGGGGAAAGCGTGATATATAAGGGAGCTGCCTTTGGTTATCCATTCAACATTTGAATTTATACTGTGGCTGGAGACAGTACAGATTTCGCCAGCTGTTTGTTTTGTCGGTGTATGCAGTAGCTGACACAATACACTCGTGAGTGCGCACATTAGGGTGCGGTGGCGGTCAATTATTCTAAGTTTAATACACAGAAGGGGTGCCCCCTGTTTTGTTCTCCTTTCTTTTGTTTTTTTACAAAAGAAACAAAATGTAGTGTTTATTGTTATTAGGCCTTCACTTCGTTTTTGTAATGAACTATGAATAAATAAGTCTTCCACAAGATATGTACAATCATGTGAAAACGAAAGCACACCCTTTTTGAATTCTATGGTTTTACATATCAGGACATAATAAGACAATCATCTGTTCCTTAGCGGGTCTAAAAAGGAGATAAATACAACCTCAGATGAACAACAACACATGACATAATATACCGTGTCATGATTAATTTAACAAAAATAAAGCCAATCATTAGGGTAGGCAGTTTTGTTTAAATCTCAGACACCATTTTCTCCCTTTGTCATTCACCCATATGTACTTGATAAAGCAGCAGGTTGCTGCAAAACACTCAGAAAGCACATACTATTTGGTTTTAAGCCATGGAAGTAATATTAACCCCTTAAGGACCAAGGGATTTGTACAAGCAAGGACAAGAGCCATTTCATTCATTGAGCCGACACCTGTGAGCGAACACATGTACCGGCTTGCTGAGGGAAATCGACCATTTAATTCTTAAAAGCACCCGTCAACCTACGACTGAAAGTCAGCACAGTCTGTCACTCTTCCTCTACTCCCCTCCCTCATAGCATCTAAATCCAGCCTCCTCCAATGGCAAAATTTCCTTGTAAGCTGGAACACTATCGGGCTAATGAGAGCTCTTCAGCTTACAAGGAGAAATTCGCGGTCATCGGAGGAGGCTGGATCGAGATGCTGCGTGGGACGGGAGAAGATGAGGAGTGACAGACTGGGTGCAGAGCTGTACGGCCAGTTTATCCAGAAATAAGGCCACTTATTTTTAAACCTTAAATTTTAGCCACACCACGAAATTAAAAAAAAATAATAAAAATTACGCAAGTATTCAAGCTAGTAGCTATATTTAGTTCATTATTTGGCAAACTTGAATATGAGTGATGGTTCCCCTTTAAATTATATTTTAGATGTAATATTTTTCCAAAGGAATATTACCTTGAATTGCCATGTTAATCTGCGGCCTTGTGTTTACTATATTTGCTTTAATATAAGGCACGTTTTTGCAGGCATTTTGGCCTGAAGATAGACCTCACCTCATATCCATGGTCACCATTTATTCGGGCTGCCCACCAGATGGAAAAAAATCCCATCTGGTGGGCAGTCTGAAACATCTCCCTCCTTCTACCTTTAATCTTCATTAATGCACCCAACTGGACCTTTCTGCATTGAGCGCCATCAGCATGGAGGAGGACTTCACTACAAGACGACTGCTGGATGCATTGAGAAGGCTTAAAGGCAGATGGGAAAGCGTGAAAAGAGAATGTTGGGTGTTAAAATTAGAAGAAGACAAGATCCCCAATATAAGGGGATTGTCTTATACTTGGGATTTTTTCTTCTTTCACTCCCAACATTTGGAAAATTGTAAAGAGGGGGTGTGGCCTCACAATCAAGGTCACCCTGTATGCAGGCAAATACGTTACACAATTCACACAAATGTAATCAAATTATTTTATTGTAAGGTGTATAACTTTTATAGAAATAGAATAAGGAGAAAAGTGTTTCTGAAGCGTAGACTCCCTCCTCCAAGTTTTAACATTTAGCAAAGCCAAGAGGGATCAAAACAGCAGTAAAAGAAGAGAATGAATCCCCTGAACAGAGAATGCAAGGGGAGCCCCCAACAGGGTTCTCATCTCAGAAAATGCAAGGATTTCATTACAAGCACCACCGCCTCGAAGACCTTCTGGACAAAAAAAAATGGCTTCAGCTGAAGCCAGTACATTAATACAGTAGCGTCTGACGAAGATGTGCAGAGGCAACCACATCACCGCCTTACACAACTCTCAACAATGGCCCGATTCTTGTAGGCCGAAGTTAAACTCGCCAACCTGGCTGAATACAATGTGATCGAAAAGAGTACAGGTTTTTTCCTGAGAATATATTCCTAGCAAATGATTGTCTTGATCTGTGAAGCTACAGTAACATTAGAGATGCCCTAGCCAACAAGCAGGCTCTCAGGAATAACAAAAAGTGAATCAGATTTCTGAAAAGGCAGCATGTAATAGTACATCAAACACCTTGATACTTTACCGGTAGTCAGGCAAAGAAGGACAGACACAGTAATAAAATATAACCACCTTTATTAGAATATACAGTGATACCAATATATGAGATATAGCGATGATAATATCCCACACAACCCCAGACCACTGGATGTTAGGACGCAAGCTCCTACCCGGAGCTGCACACTGTGCTACGCACTGCACTACTGTGAGGTACCGGAGACTAAAGGCAACAGGGAGCGAGAGTCAGACAGAGCCACGGGATACAGAGGCTAATAGTCAGGCAGGCTAGGAGCGTATGAAGCGAGTAGTCAGCCAGAGCCACAGGTCAGACAAGCCGGGGATACACGGAGAGAGATAGGAGCTGGAGGACAGACAAACCGGCACTATGCGGAGCGAGTGAGTAAGCCAGAGCCACAGGTCAGAACCAATGTGAGTAGTTAGACAAGCTGGGGTCATAAACAGAGCGGAATCTCAGATAAGCACAGGTCACAACGGAGCACAAGAGTAATTAACAGGAACACCACGTAAGGGCAATGACTCCTAGCCCCAAGGAGGATTATAAAGAAGCAGAAGGAGGCGGGACCCAATTAGGCCACCCAGAATAGGCCCATAAACAGGCATCCGTGCTAGTGCCTGTTACCTGATGTCAAAATGAGGAAGTGGCTGGGGGCCATACAGAGGCAGGAAGCACAGGAGAGCTAGGCTGCCTAGGGATACAGTGATACTTACCATATTCAAAGGGTGAAGTTCCTCCTATTTATTAGAAGTAACAGGACAGAAAGGAGGAAGAACAATTTCATGGTTGAAGAAAAATATCTGAAACAACCTTGGGAAGAAAACACACAGATGTTAAAAAAAAAAAAATCACCCTGTCCAGGTGAAAAAGCAGAAAGGGAGTGCTTACAAGAAAAGGCCTGAAGTTTGGCTACCCATAGAAAAGCTGTCTTGAGAAATGCAGTGAAATCAAAGATAGATGTTTTAAAGGAGGCTTCTGAAGCACTCCAAATAACAGGTTCAAATCTCATGGAAGAGGGGATCCCAAAACACAGGGTAGACAAGAGCCATCCCTTGGACAGAAGTTTGTATAATGAGGCAAAAAGCGATACATAACTGTAATAGCACAGAAAGGTATGAAATCTGCACTTTGATGGAACTAAGACTGAGGCTTTTATGAACACCATTCTGAAGAAAGGCCAAAAACCAAAAGAAGCCATAAGGATCATAGCCATGAGCCCAGTCTGTATAACACTGGAGAAGAGTGAATAAACCCTAAGATAGTCCTAAGATGAAACAAGGTTTTGAGACTGAAGCATAGTAGAAATGAGTCTATATAATACCCTTCCAAAATTACCAGCAAAACCCACTGTGCATCAATGAAATGGCCCACATGATGTGGAAAAAGTGGAAGCGGCCTGCTACAGGCAGAGACAGACCAGGACTCCACAAGTCAAGCTGTGGTGGACTTGTCAGTCTTAGGCTTCTCAGGAGTCTTCCTGCCTGCCAAAGCCTGTTTGGGTTTTGGGGAAGGACATGCTCCTGTGCTGCTTGGGGAAAATCATTGCCTAAGGTGCAAAACTGAACTGGCGGGGTAGAATGAAAACCACATGTCTTCCATGGAAAAAAAGAATGCTTTTGCAGAACCTGAGACAACAAAGTGCTCATTGCCAGTGGCATGGCCGATAACTTTCTCCAGTTCAGTACCAAACAATTGTTGGCCTGCAAAGGTAGACTATGTACAGATTTCTTGGAGAACTGGTCACCCAACTAGATCTTAAGCCACAGAGTGCAATGTGTGGCTATTGAGAAAGGCAAGGCCTTGCCAGAAAATCTAGAAGCATCAAAGGCTGATACATTGAGATAAGCATTTTCTTCAAAGACCTTAGAAAGCAAAGATACCAGGTCAAGGAGTTGATTTCCTGAGATACCCATGGCCCTAGTTACCCAATCATTGGCAAATATAGGATGTGAAGGCAGCACCAGACGCCACAAAATTTGCTTTCAGAAATGAGTCTAAGCATTTATCCACCTGATCCTTAAGGGCCACAGCATCTGCCAGTGGCAGTGCTGTATTGTTGGCAAACCAAGAATTCTGAAGATCAATGACAGTCAAGGTACACCACTGTGCTAAGGCATCAGCCAAAAGGGGATACAGACTAGAAATGAACGATTAAGGAATATTCTTGTTAGGCTCTTCTCTTCCTCCAGGGGAAAGATGGGAACCTCCTTCTTGCATCTCTTAAAAGAACACTTTCCATGGCTCAAATAAGATTATTTGGAGCTGCTGTTTTTGTGAAACATTACTATCCATTTAAGAATGTCAGGGGAAAAGGAACTGGAATGAGATATGAAGTTTTTCCAGGAGCACAAGTAAAAGCCCTTCTACTGAGTGGCTAGAGTCATCCTCATAATAGTACACCAGGGAAAAAGTCCAAGTCACCACCTTTATTTCCCCTATCAGCAGATGAATTGCCAAGTACATGTGTCACCACAAAATATGAGACTTAAGCACCTGCCGAGTAGCACAGGGCATCCAACAGAGCAAGAGCTGAGAACCACTTGAATAGATTAGGGGATAGAGGCGACTGAAGGGATGAGAGCCTTAACATTAACTGGTTGCTGGTTAACAGATGAGAGCCAGACCCAGACGTGATGTAGGGGCCATGTTGCAATAGGAACATAATACACCAGAATACTCTATAGGCAGCCCAGTCTGACATGTGAAAAATGTTGATAAATGTGGGGCCCCCAAAACACTTTGCCTTCTCCATGTCCCAAGTAGTGCAAGAGTCAAAAATAGCAGAAAGATAGGGAAAAAGTACTTAAAGTTATGTCAAAGTACTAATCTGACTGCAAGGGGTTAAACTGCAAAGCAGGAGGGACAGATCAGCCTCTGTACAACATGCAGAATACAAAAAGGAAGAGGATTACCCTAAGATGACCTCTTCCTATGCCAAAAAGCCTAGGAAACAAGGGCTTCTGGGAAAATGGAGATGTGGTTCTCCAGTCATCCAAAAACAGCAACCCTCAATAACAGGATTGGGTCCCACTACGGTTCGCTAGGCAGTGCATCTAATAGGTTTCACAGTGAGACCACCCACAGCCTCTTACGTGCAACTGGAGGCAAGATATGTCATCAGAGAACTTTTTCCTGTGTGGAACACAAGAACCACGGGGTAAAGTCTCATCATCCAGGAGGACAGGGTGCTTAAAAATGCTATTTATACACTATGAAATTGGAAATCATTACAGATTTTCATATGTGTTGTCCTAAACATGTGCTCAAGTGTAGTGGTGTGTTGTGCGTCCAACATACTCAAGTACAAAATCATCCGTTAGACGATAAATCACAAAACTAGATCCACAATTCATCCTGGACATTATAAAAAAAAAAATGTTAATGCCTAAAAAAGAAAATACAGTATCCTTAATAAAAGTATGTGGACATGAGACACTTAATCACAGCACTTGAATAAACCCTTATTTGTATCTAGCTGGGATTTTTTCTTTTGTTAAAAAATAAACTGCAAAATTTTACAGTACATAGTTACTCACATGAGTGTGAAACTAAAAAGTGAACAAAGATGCCCAGTATACCAATAACATTATGTACAAATGCAGGTAACATCTGCAAAGACATACATTACGTTGTATACTACGGACCTATAAAAAACAAACTTAGCTAACCTATTTGTATACAGAATTAGCTAGACATAGATTATTTTTATTTATTTTTTTTGCCAGCAGTAATTTTCAAATGTTTTTCAGAATTTTAAATAATGGTCGAAGGACACCTCTGGAGCACATCAGACATCTTGCAGGTATGCAGTACGAAGTCACTGTCTACTGTACAGTCTTCCTCTGTGTGACCTAATGGCTGTATTTTAGATTGCATAAACAATTCTGGTATAAAGGCAATTCTGAATAAACCACATGAAACAACTTAAAATTAAGGGGCCATTTGGCCCTTCCACTTACCCTAGAAAAAAAAATATTCTTTACATGTTTAGCCTGGTATTATATTAACATATGCAATACTTAAAGAGGAATTATTCCATGAAACCCCTAAACAAAACTTACAGTCTGCACCATAGATAGAGCATGGTATAGTCCTGCTGTCCTCAGAACGCAGCATCTGAATGATCCAGTGCAGTTTTTCATCCAAATCTGGGATTAATATGCTTTCGGTTTATGGCTGCTGCTCTGAAGACAATATTATGGAAAAAATAGGATTGGTTCAGTCAGGTGCGGCATCTTGAGGACAACAGGATACCCACCATGCCATGTAAAGAAAGTAGGGTGGAAGGTGTTTGGGTAAGTTACCAATTAAGATTCCTCCATTTAACTGTACACAAAGCTAAATTTTATGAGGCTGGGCTTGCAGATATTAAATATCTTCCTATATAAAGGTTAAGTGTACTGCTGAAATGTAAAAGGATATGTAGGACAGAATTCTGCAGGAGCTTCTTGATGTCTAGACCATAACAGCTAATCAAAAGATCAACAAAACTCTATAAGAACTTAAGCAGTTCAGCCGCGACATTAAACACTCTTCCACATGGGTGACATTACAGCAACAAATCATCATGAAAAATAAAATAAAGCCCAATATAAAGTACTAAAAGGCATTCCACAAAGCCATCATGCACTGTGATTGGCGCAGAGAGATGTAGTGCTCAAAAAGAAAAGTAAATAAAAGAAAAAAATGTATTACCACCAAAACCAAAAGTGGAACACAATTTCTCCAATTGGCCGTGCCTTCTCACAGGAAAATACAATCTATAAAAAAAAATGCAACCACAACCTGTCAATTGTTATAAACAGGTGTGTGCCCCATTCAAAATCCTTTGCAATAAGCAACACACCAGACACAATATACTCATTATCCAGATCAAATCTGTTAAATACAATTAAAAAAGGGAAAACCCCAACCAGCAAAAATAAGAAAACAAAATTATGATAAAAAAAATGAATAAAACAATATTTGACTTATTTCAATAATATCTGTTCCAAAGTAGCAGTCCGCCATCAGTCCCTTTCAAGTAATACGATCAATGCTGCATGCCTCACAATGGGCTGGGTCCCCACATAGAAAAAGACAAGAAGAAAAAACACACACACACACACACACACACACACACACACACACACACACACACACACACACACACACACACACACACACACACACACACACACACACACACGGTGCAGGAAATATTCTGAGCGTAGTAAATTGCAACTTGAGAGGGAATCCTTCACCAACACCACAATGACAGGAGTTCTACTCACAATTTCTAGTGGCCGTATACTGGCTCTCACCCCAGTATGGTGTGCTTGTGTCTCAGCCCATTGCTCTTCTTTCTCTCGCTCTTATACTCCGTCAGTGATTCAGCAAGTGTGTAAACAGCCTCTGATGAAGTGACACTCTTGTCACGAAACGCATCAGTCTGTTTCTCTATATTTTTTATTATCTTACATTTAAATTATTTTTGACTTGGTAGTCATTTGTAAACACAGATGAAGTGAAATAAGCATGCAAAGGTTCTTCCATCCCTCATGTCAACAAATATTATATCTGAATGGCACTGATATTAAAGTGTCACACAAACCAGCTAGGGACCAACAGCTCTTGAAACAGTTCTTCAAGTAGCTCCATTGTTTAGTGATGCACTGGAGACCTCTCTAGCATATTAGGGGCATTTGGATTTCTGCCCTAGGATGCTGCCGATATGCTCAAAATTTTACAAATTTAGCTTCCTACATAAGGTCCAGTATGACTTTTCACAAAGACTGGCAAGACACAAATCTCTCCCTCCAGCAGTCGTAGGATTTAGCCACAGACTAGATTACTGAGCTCTGGGGAAAATAACCAAAACTGGAGATAACATTAGGTTACCCCTCATTTCTTCATAAAGGTGGCACATGAGGATCAAAATATTGATCAAACCCATCACTGAACTTGGAGACTGCAAATTCCTTCACAATACTTGCAGAAGTATTAATGGTGGCTTTTGTGAAACTCCCTCCTCCCTACCACCAACTGGGGCTGTAGATGAAGCCTGAGAGACATGCAGCCCCAGGGTCACCAGTAACCTACCAATGCATGATCGCTCACACATACTCTATAGTGCACACTCATGAACAGTGACTTAATTACAGTGCAACATACAGAGGGAGAAATTTATTATGCTAGACAACCAGCTTCTCTGCTAAATTTACAGCTTAAAGTGGTTTTGGAAAAAACATCAAATCTGCCTTAATGGTATACTAGTTATTTTTTCTGAAAAATAAGGTTTATTAGAAATTAAACTTTATATTCTCATGGCAATTAATGCTTCTTCCCTGCACAGTACATCAACTGGTTATCTTCAAGGACAAACTTACCTCTCACTGCCCTTTTACAAAGGTCCCCAGTATGTAGGCTCTGCCTAGATTCATTCATAGCGGTGGGTTGGCAGTACTGGACACACTGTACCACCAAATAAAGGTTAAGATCTACAAAATGTTACAAACAAATGGATAGTACAACAAACAAGAATTTTTAATTATCTTTAAATGAACTAAACTTATCTTAAGGTAGCAGGTCACTAAGCTCCAGAAGGGTAACAAAATACTCTTGTTCAACAACATGTCACCGGAAACTCTGTGCTGCACAAAGCAGGATGCACACAAGAGAGGTGCATGCCATCACAGTGGAAAGAACACACATGCGGTGCATGCCGCTACCATGTGGTATGCACATATGTGGGGAGGTGCACATCTACACAGTCAGCACCCACATACGGGAAGAGAATGAGCCACAGTGCAATACACGCACTTAGTGGGTAAAATTATGGTGCTGTATACCAACACCCATTGTAAATAGCACAATGCATTTCAAACTCAGTTTAAAGTATGATATTCCACATAATGTGCACACACACACACAAACAGGCTGTAATCTCACACAAGTAAAATATGAGTGCAGTTTATGCCCACTCGCTAATAGAGTATATTCACATTTGTAAAGAAGATATTATAGCGCACTACAAAAGAAAAGTCAAGGAAAAGACACCAATGATAAGGTGCAAAACTAAATTGAAAGACAATAGATAAAACAATGCAGGATAAAAGGAAAAGAACGGTCAAACTTCACTTTTAATATTCTAAACATTCTAGGACATCAGTGCCAATGTCCACTTCAAGGGGCTCAACAATGCGCAAGCCTTCAGATCACCTTGGCTCCTCCAACTTGACATGATAAAGGATGTACTTTCTCATGGTGATAAAGAAAGTGACATGTGTTACTAAACGAGTCTGAGTGAAGGAGCCCAGGTAATTTGTTCTAGCAAAGATTAAAAAGGAGTCTAGTGGGTTGAATAGCAGTGAAACCATTGAAGTTGGTACTGACAAATAGGTCCGGGAAAGCATGAAGGATTGAACTTGCAGTTTGGCGGAATCATGCCTTTTATCATACACTGTTTGTGAATCATTTTAACCTCTCTTTAAAAATTGTTGGGGGTTTTTTCTTTTCTTTTTTCCCAATTTACATCTATGATCTTTCTTTATTTTTGTGGCACTAATCACACCTATCTTAAAGAAATCCTCTCTGGACCAAAATTCACTTTCAACTACTGGCCCATTTGTCTTAGACCATTTGCCTCCAAGCTCCTCAAACATCTTGTATACAACTGACTCAAAAACTTCCTCTATCCTCAACCCCAGTTAGATCCCCTACAATGTGGATTCTTTCCTCATCAGTCCACTGAGACTGTCCTCACTAAAGTGGCCAATTACCTGCTCTCCGCCAAGTCAAAAGGCCACTCCTCTCTACTCATTCTCGTGGATCAGATGTCTTTGACGCAGTGGTTCACCTACTCCACTTCCAAGTTCTCCATAACACCGCTTTTCACTCGGTTCTCCATCCTTTCTCTCCAACCTCTCCTTCAGTGTTTCCCACTCTGGCTCCACGTCTTCAGCCTACCCTGTCTGCTGTAGTACCACAATATTCTGTCCTGGGCACCATGCTCTTTTCAATCTACACCTCTTCCCTTGGCAAAGTAAAACCTCTTTTGGTTTCACCATCATCTCTATGCTGAATATACCCAAATTATCTTTCCTCCCCAGACGTCTCCCCTTCTCTCCTGTCCCGTGTATCCAATTGTCTCTCTGCGGTGGCTTCGTAGATGTCCTCCCATCATCTAAAACTTACCCTAAACGAAACTAAACTTATAAATGTTCCCTCCCTCTCGAACCAGCCTTACCCTGGATATTTCCCTCACTGTTAACACCACGATCGCAACAATCTCCAAAGCACGCACCATGAGAGTCACCTTCAACTCTGCCCTATCCTTCATTTGCAACATACAGTCAATCTCCAACTCATGTTGCCTCCATCTACACAACAGATCTAAAACTTGACCTTTTCTCACTCAGGAAACTAACAAAATTGGAATCCATGCACTTATGTTCAGTCTTAGCTGTAACGCATTTCCTATTAGACTTCCTCTAAACTTATTAACCCCACTACAGTTCATAATGAACTCTGCCACCAGACTAATCTACCTCACACATCGCTCCTCTAATACCACTCCTCTCTGCCAATCCCTAAACTGGCTCCCGTTAGCATTTAGAATTAAATTCAAAATACTGCTGGTAACTTACAGAGCCATTACTAACACTGCACCCCTCTCTTGTTTCCAAATAAACAACCACTCGTCATCTTCTCTCTGTGCAGGGTCTTCTCTCTGCAGCCCTTATTACATCCTCCCATTCCTGCCTACAGGACTTCTGCAGGGCTGCATCCAAGCTCTAGAATTCCCTCCCAATCCCATTAAATCTTTAGACGCCCTGAAAACGCTACTCTTTAGGTCATACATGGCAGGGCACAATACTTGAATTAGCAGGCAAATGGAAAAGTCACAGGTAAACAGGAGGTCATACGCAGTAAGAATACTCAAACAATACTAATCACGTTACTGAACGTTTAGCTAGTGCACAGAGTCAAAGCCAGCTAAGCTCTTCAGAGAAATCTATACCCTAACCCCATAACCACTGACACATACCTAGGGCTAGGAGGTGGTTCGCCCATCATCCTGGGCTGGCCTGCCTTCCTAATACGTGTGCAGCGGCATCTACGTGGCCTCTTGCCTTTGCCTCATCAGTTGTGAGGCGGCAGCAGCAGCTTTGCGGCCTCTTGTATTTTTTCTCCTCTCATACGCTCTTTCAGTATACTTTTGTTGCGGGTGACTTGTTCCCATCATCTCCTTGGGACAGAGACTCACTCCACCTGCTCCCATCATTCATTGGGTCCAGGGCCTTTATCAGCTTAGCTGGTGCACAGAGTCAAAGCCAGCTAAGTGTTCAGTATTGTGATAGCATCGTTTCTAGTATTCTTGCTGTGTATGACCTCCTGCATTCCTGTGACCATTCTATTTAACTGCTGATTCAAGCACTGTGTGCTACCATGTATGGCCGCTGCTATCCAGATCATTCTCTTTGCCTGCTGATTCTATTTTATTGCCTTGCTGTGTATGACCTCTATTATACAGACCATTCTCTTGCCCGCGGTTCCAGAGTACTATACCCGCTGTAGTACTATACTACTGTGTATGTTCCTGGCCTGCCTGTGATTCCAGTCTACTGAATCCTAGTAATTCAGTTTTAGTTCCTGTTGGAGTTATATTCTTCCCCCTGGGGTCAGTGATTCTTAGATTATTTTTGAGGGTTATCCGGGGTCACATTCAGTTCCACTGAAGGGAATATCTAGCTTTGCTAGCAACTTTATATGGCTCGGCCACAGTACAATCCCCTTGAAAGTAACTTATGTACCCAAGCCCCACTCCCAACTATCTCCCACAAGGTTCTGCTACTACTGATCCTTGTTTGAAGAGTCTCAGTTTTACTCAGGCTAGTATAGTGTAAAAGGTATTTAAGTGTGAATGACGAGGATTTTTTTTTTTTGTGTGTGTTAGTGCCTTATGGATCTTTCACCCTAAGATAATTTAAGTCTATAGAAAATCAAAAACAGATCAAATGTGGTGCAGTCATTTGTATTATTGTTTATGAGTAAGTAAACTGTGTGTTTCGTTAACTAGTTTTCATGCATGGCCAATATTACTACAAACTGTGGTAGAAATTAATCTAGACCAGAGATTCTCAAACCCATGCCCACAAAGCCAATTTACAGACCAGGACTTAGGAATTTAACTGCTAGAGCACTGGTGTTGGTCGGAGGCTCATTCAAATTGATTAACTCACCTCTGCACTAACAAGTAAATCCTCAAATCCTGGCCTGTTAGTAGCCACTGAGGGCATGGGTTAAGAACCATTAATCTAAACACACAAGTCCACACACCGAAGTTATGTCTAATTGCATAGCAAGGGATAAGTTTGGTCTTGAACACAACAAATACAGTGAATTTACATAAAATGTCACAATATGCCACCAAAACTTTAAGGTTAATTTCTCAAAAACTACGTCTTCTGGTACACAATATAGGCATATTTTTAGTTCTTCGAATAAAGAGTAAAACTTGTCTTAGGATGATGTAGTGATTACCCACCTATGAAGAAATACTGTTATGATGCAATGAATACATTCACAGTGGTTAATTTTAAGCGCACTAAACAAGCTCACACATAAAAGGACACTAGCAGAGAACGTTACGGCTCCCATTGGAAGGAAATGTTTCATTTGCAGCCTCAATTGTATTTGAGTTTGACATACCTTCTCTATAGGGAACAAATACAATCTCATTCATTTCAATGGTGATTTTAATCTAGGTCTCTACTGCATTAGTTTTCTAAATGGTTAAACACCTATTTAAATCAATAGGAATTCTGAAAGGGATTATTCGCTTATGGTGCAGTTGGTATGCTCCAAAACTGCACCATTTTTTTATATTTTAGTACATAAGCTTCATTTACCATGTGGCGCAGAGCACATTCAATGTCTATTACGTAGAGTGAATAACACACTTAATGTTTATAATATTGGTATATATAAATAAAAGAACAGTGCAATAAACTCAGTGTTTGTTATTAAATTGTAATAGACACACTAACCGTACAGTGCAGGACACATACAAGTGTTTATTATATTGGATTTAATGTACTTTTGTAACAAAGTCCGCACAACAGTGAGACCACGAAGTGCAAGCTTTCATGACACTAATGTATACAGCCTGTGACAGAATAGGCCAGTAAATCCACACTTGTTTATTGGACTGTAGAGCACACACTCACCGTGTGTGTATCATTACAAGCAGGATACTCACCCTCCGTGCTAAGCCTGCAGAAGGGTCGAACAAGCTCACAGAAGGAGAGCTGATTTTTCCTAGCCGAGTTCTCCGCTTCTTCACTACAGAGCGCGGCCACCTGCGGTATGAATGAATCCTGCAGGAACTCATGCACGGAGAGCAGACACTGCGCCATCCCGGGCCTGAGTACCGGCAGTGACACCTGACCAACTGTCACACACACCGAAATAATAGTCACACACCGGAGCTCAATATTCGTGCCACGGAAAGCCACACAGCAGCATGTCAATAAGGGAAGTGTATATACTGAACAGAATGTATGCTATAGATATGTGCTATATGTCTCCGGTACAGGTCAGCTCTCTTACAGCTTCTTCCACCTCCCTGACAGACTCCTCCCAATCCCATCAGCCGGTGCGGCTTAGCCACGTGACTTCCGTATCTGTCAGAGCACTGAGGATGGGACGGGCTGCAGAGAGGGTGCTCAGGTGCCGCGAAGTCGGGAAACGGTTAAAACAGCCTCGTAGAAAGAAGCGCCGGGCTAGTTCCTGAGAGAAGGACGGTTTGCCGACGCGACGTTTGGGACGCTTGAAAGCGTCATAACTTAGAAAAAGGGAGGGTGTCCTGTGCTTAGGGGCGGAAGTGTGAAGAGTTGATGTAGTCAGGAGGCAGCAGGGGTGAGGGACATGGTTTCGCAACGTCTTTAGCGGCAGTGGTGTGCTTTGAGATGGGTTTTCAGTTTACCAAAATCCCTGGTCTATTTACAAGAAACCGTAATGGCCTTTGGCTGTAGAATTACACAACGTAAATATTTAGATACGTGTCTACTTTTTAGAAAACACCATCTGAAAATATTGAATTTGCCTCAATTATTTCTCTACTACTCTCGTAAATACCTCTAGTGTAACAGATGCTGACACACTTTGCCATAGGCATAAATCATTGAATGTGCAAGGGGAGAAGTTTCATTTTCTCCACTCCCCCAAGTAAGTGGGGGGGTAATATTCTCCCAGACGTCAGCACCACAAACAGCAACGTTTCGTAACCCTTTTAGTGCTAAAAGGATGTGCCTTGCACACCTCTGTGGCACTGAAAGGGTTCTAAAATAAACAGATATTGGCAGCTTTGACCACTCAGAATGGCAGAGAAGCTATAACATATCACAACTACTCTGCTATTTATTACTTACAGGATAGGCTAGCTATCTGCTGATTCTTGTGAACAGAGGATGCAAGGTAATCACAAGAGAGTTCCTTGTGAGTCCTCTGTTTACAAGAGAGAAAACCTGTAGCTATGAATACACACACAAGTTTATTATAAGGAGCGATAGAGGTCCATATTTATAAAAGCAAGCACATTATTCTGGAGTAAACCAACTGCAAATAAAACTTCCCACATTCCCACGCACTTGAATAGAGATTTCTCACTCTTTGAATGCTAGAGAGGTCCTAGCATTCAGGGGGTTAAAAGCTCAATTTAATTTAACATGAATCTTTATTTGTCCCAATGGTGCAGTTGGTTGACTCCAGTATAAAACCAGGTTACTTTTATAAATATGGGTAATGGTTTCTCTAGATCTTCCCTTCAGTGGACCAGTTAGACACCTCCTTGGCAATTATATCCTTTTAAAGTGTTAGTAATGTTCACAAAAAAGTTTTTTTGCATTTAGAAGAGATTAAAAAGCTGAGGTAAATGCAAAAAAAAGCTCTCAAACTGCTATGGTTTAAGAGATACAGGCGTTTAAAGTTTGATTTCTCCTACTGACAGCTATAAAGCTGTCAGAAGGAGATCCGTGTTGGTCGACACGGAGGCGCTTGAGAAGTGCCGCAATGTCTTTATTTACCACTAATCCCTTCATTGGAATGGTCTAAAACATGTGCCTGGTTTTCAATCACTCGTTTTAGACCATTCCAATGAAGAGATTTGTGGTAAATAATGAGATTGCGGCTCTGCTCAAGCTCCTCTTTGTCGGCCGACACGGATCTCCTGTTTACAGCTGTCAGTAGGAGAAATCAAACTTTAAACGCCTATATGTCTTAAACCATAGCGGTTTGAGAGATACGTTTTTTTGCGTTTAGCTCAGCTTTTTTAAGCTCTTCTAAATGCAAAAACCTTTTTTGTGGACATTAATAACCCTTTAAAAGGTGACACGCAAAAGAGCGTGTGACCATATCTCACAATAAGCATGTCGGAATTATAAAAATGCCAACCTGAGAATCATGGTCCAGATTACCGGGTAACAGTGGGACAGCAGAGCAGAGGAGGAGGTGGTTCCTTCAGTGACTTGTCACTGCACTGGGTAACCACCCTGCTGGATATCCCCGCAGTATTGAGACAGCCTGTAGAGAGTAAACAGAGCTGAGATTTCTGTGGAAGAAAGCTTCTGACACCTGTATGAAACTATGATTTTCACAGTGAAGTAATTATTCAAGGGATGTTTCATAGCACAACCTGACCTGAACTAGAAGGCATTTATGCTGTGCGGTCCTCTGCACTAACTTGTGATGTTTCATAGCCTGACCTGAGAATCTTGCTCTTTCATGCAGTGCGAGATTCTCAGGTCGCTGTTTTTATCATTGATTGATATAGCAGATGAACTGAACTTTAAAAACCACAAATGCTGTGGTTCATGATTTCCAGAGTGCACCGCAAATTAAACATTTAGTGAAAAATATCAATGTAGTTTATGAGGCTACCTTAGTAATCCCCAGTGTCTAGTTACAAAGCCCTGTTTGTCACTGATTCTAGATTAAGAAAATTGTCTGTATTCGAGGCCCTCATGAAACTCCACATTGTAAACCTCACAAACATTACATTTTTCTGATTCATTTTCGATCACAGTGCACAACAGATATTCAGATATCAGGCATAAGTTTTGCCGTCCTATAGGACCACAGTATATCCCAACACGATTCATAGCAACTGCAGTTTCATCGATGACATCATAGTAAAAATTATCCTAATTTTATTGTCTCTTATACCCCTCATTCCAGGGGTGTATGCAAAATTAATTGAGCGTACATCACTTGTATGACAAGTTTGTGGGCATATAATAAGTCACTCTTCTTGATATGACAGGCTATCACTGATTCCTTATTAGTCAATGTCTACTAGACTGAATAAGTAAACAATATTCACGTGGTGTTTTGATAATCCATTTTATAATATATGTCCATTCATGAAAGACAGTTACTGCAGCAATATCACCATATACAGTTGAAACCAGAAGTTTACATACACCATATAAAAAGACACGTGCATGTTTTTCTCACTGACATGAAATCAGAATAAACCTTACCCGTTTTGGGTCAATTAGGATTACCAAAATTATTTATATTTGCCAAATGCCAGAATAATGAGAGAGAGAGAATTTTTTAAGGTGATTTTATTACTTTCTGCAAAGTCAAAAGTTTAAATACACTAGGATTACTATGCCTTTAAACAATTTGGGACAGCCCATATGATGATGTCATGTCTTTGGAAGCTTCTGATAGGTTTATTGGCAACATCTGAGTTAATTAGAGACACACCTGTGGATGTATTTTAATGCACACCAGAAACACACTGCTTCTGTGTATAACATCATGGGAAAGTCTAAAGAAATCAGCCAAGATATCAGGAAGAGTATTGTGGACTTGCACAAGTCTGGATCATCCTTGGGTGCAGTTTCCAGATACCTGCAGGTGCCTTGTTCATCTGTACAAACAATGATATGCAAGTACAAACAAGATGGGAATGTCCAGCCATCATATTGCTCAGGATGAACGTGCTTTGGTCCAACGTGCATATCAACCCAAGAACAAAAGCAAAAGACCTTGTGAATATGCTGGCGGAAGCTGGTAAGATTGTGTCATTATCCATAGTGAAACAAGTACTGTATCAACATGGGCTGAAAGACCACTCTTCCTGGAAGAAGCCATTACTCCAAAAGAAACATATAAAAGTCAGATTAATGTTTGCAAATGCACACAGGAACAAAAACCTACATTTTTGGAGACGTCCTGTGGTCTGACGAAACTAAAATTGAACTGTTTGGCCATAATGACCATCGTTACGTTTGGAGGAAAAAGGGAGAAGCTTGGAAGCCTAAGAACACCATCCCAACTGTGAAACACGGGGTGGCAGCATCATGTTGTGGGGTTGTTTTGCTGCAGGAGGGACTGGTGCACTTCACAAAATAGATGGCATCATGAGACAAGAAGATTATGTGGCAATACTGAATACAGGAAGTTGAAGCTTGGGCGGAAATGGGTCTTCCAAATGGGCAATGACCCAAAGCATACTGCCAAACTGGTTACAAAGTGGCTTAAGGATAACAAAGTCAATGTTTTGGAGTGGCCATCACAAAGCCCTGATCTCAATCCTATTGAAAATTTATGGGCAAAGCTGAAAAGGCAGGTGCGAGCAAGGCGACCTACAAACATGGCTCAGTTACACCAGTTCTGTCAGGATGAAAGGGCCAAAATTCCTACCAACTATTGTGAGAAGCTTGTGGAAGGATATCCAAAATGTTTGACCCAAGTCATACAGTTTAAGGGCAATGTTACCAAATACTAATGAAATGAATGTAAACTTTTGACTTTGCAGAAAGTAATAAAAATGCCTTAAAAATTCTCTCTCTCTCATTATTCTGCCATTTGGCAAATATAAATAATTTTGGTAATCCTAATTGACCTAAAACATGTAAGGTTTATTCTGATTTCATGTCAGATAGTGAGAAAAACATGCATATGTGTCTTTTTATATGTGTATGTAAACTTCTGGTTTCAACTGTATGTGTTATTAAGAAATTCAATTACATTTTTCAAATAGCATGTATGTTAAACCTTGTGTTCCCAAAGACAATGCAGTTAAAGCAGGAATATTTAAAGTGTTAGTAATGTCTAAAAAAACTTTTTTGCATACAGAAGAGCTTAAAAAGCTGATCTAAATGCAAAAAAACGTATCTCTCAAACCGCTATGGTTTAAGAGATACGGCGTTTAAAGTTTGATTTCTCCTACTGACAGCTGTAAAGCTGTCAGCAGGAGATCCGTGTCGGTCGACACGCTGGCGCTTGAGAAGTGCCGGGATCTCGTTACTTACACTGAATCCCTTCATTGGAATGGTCTAAAACGTGTGTCTAGTGTTCAGGCACACGTTTTAGACCATTCCAATGAAGGGATTCCGTGTAAGTAACGAGATCCCGGCACTTCTCAAGCGCCAGCGTGTCGACCGACACGGATCTCCTGCTGACAGCTTTACAGCTGTCAGTAGGAGAAATCAAACTTTAAACGCCCGTATCTCTTAAACCATAGCAGTTTGAGAGATACGTTTTTTTGCATTTAGATCAGCTTTTTAAGCTCTTCTAAATGCAAAAACGTTTTTTTACACATTACTAACACTTTAAGTGGAAAATATACAAACAACCTATCCATATGCTCTTCATTAAAATCAGCTACAAATATTGGAACAGGCTGCTAAATAGAATGTCTTTGCACCCGAGTCACAAACCTTAAATATAAATATCAAAAGCGCTAATCACATTAATCTGCCAGATGGATAGTAATAAAAAAATGTGTTTATTAAAATAAATGTATCAGCACTTATAGCTAAAAATAAAATGGAAACAGTGTTTCTAATAATGCAAAGTTACCTTTGGATCCATTCTGTGTACCCCGGAATGGGTAAATGCTCACCCCACATGAGCGGTATGTGACGTGGATTAAAGCTGCATAAAAATTCCCATTAAATTGACCCCTCAGACTTGCCAGTGTGAAAGGCTCCATCACCAGAAAGTCATCGGGTTCAGCCCCAAAATAGGAACTCAATAAATGCAGTATGACATATAATATCATTAGAATGCCATATCTGCAGCCAAAAGAAAATATATGCCTGTGTATGCAAATGTATGTGGGAACTAATAACCATTGTTGGCAAGTGTTAACAGTGCAAATGATCAGTCACAGGCCTGTGCACACTAATATGAACTCCTTTTGTCAGATACTCGAACGAAAATCAGACAAGCCAAAACTACATAGGTCAGTGTCCAAACACCGCTAACTAATCCAACATATAGGTGGGTGGTAAAACAGAATAAATAAATAACTAATACAGAACACATATAATGAAAAAATATGTGGTATGATGGGAATAGTTCAAGTATACATGCGTGAATTTTGGTCCAAGTGTTGAAAAATCAGTGAATCCTATCAGCATGGTACAGATAAAGAGCAAAAGTGTGAAGTTAATAAATTGATCATCCAAAATACATAAATGATTCCCAAGACGTGATGTGAATTGTAGTGATGATAAAAAAATTAGATGGCTGATTTGGATGAAATTAACATTAATACAGCCGTTGAATGTTGTGATAATTCCAAGTATATGAACACAACTGTGAACTGGAATGTAATCCACAAATACAGATGATAATGGTGAATAAAGGTAAGTATGATTGATTGCAAGTGATGAATTCTAGATGAAACCGTTTTTGAACTTACATTGATGGATGAACATTGATAGTGAATAATAGATATTGAATGGGTGATTAATTAATAAGGCTGTACACATGCATAAATTGATGGACTAAGCAAAAGTCCCAAAATGCCTTCTATCTATAGTATAGTGTACCCTATCAATGAATCCTTGTTGACCATAATAGAGTAAGCAGCCGTGTATTGCACACAATGAGGGACCGGAGACTAAATTTCCAGATGAACAATCCTGTGATAGACTGGCCCACAGGGTTTCTCTCCTTTCCTAAGCACTCTCCTATGACTACTGAGATCTCGTTATCCTCTGTAGATGTCTTGGTTTCCGATATACCCCCTCAATCTGTGAACCCTACATAGTTTTCACTGGCATCTTCAGTAAAGTCAATGCTGCAACGTTACCACCCCCTCGGCCATATGATTGTCCTATAGACCTCTTGCCAGCGACATCACCTCCTCAGAGTAGGGTGTATCCGTTGTGATTTCTGAGACCAAGGTCTTGGAGGAGTACCATCAGGACAACCTTGCAAAAGCATTCATACAACCATCCACTTCTGCTGGTGCAGGAATCTTTTTTGTGAAGAAAAAGGATGGGTGTCTTCATCCGTGCATGGACTACAGAGGTCTCAACAACCGAACATGTAGAAGATATTGCATAGCCTCGGGGTGGCTTTTTCACCAAACTCAGCCTCCATGATGCTTATAACTTGGTCAGGATGAGAGGGTGGAAAAGTGGAAGACTGCTTTTAATTCCACGTTCAGGCATTATGAATATCTGGTCAAAATGTTTGACCTTTGTAATGCCCCAGCAGTCTTCCAATGCCTTTTGAATTCTTCAGAGACCTGTTGTTATCCTTTGTGGTGGACTATCTGGACAACATCTTGGTGTGCTCCCAGACCCTTGAGGAACATTGACGTCTTGTTAGCTGTGTCAAACACTGCCTCCAATGTTATTATTCACATCAACAGAATGATTGGACCCAACTTCTACCCTTGGCAGAGTTTTCTTACAATTCCTTGCTGCAGTCCTCTCTGAAGTGCTGACCTTTCTTTGCAGCTCTGGGTTATAATCCCCCAGCATTGACCTTCTGCTCCTCTATTTTTGAAGTGTCGTCCATCGGTGCACATGCACAATCCTTGGTTGACCACTGACAGGCTATCCACCACACTCTTTTGATGTCCCAAATGTGGCAGAAAGTGGAAGCTGACCGTTATCAAGCATCCAGACATTCCCCGGGGGATCTTATCTGGATTTCTGCGAGGAATATCAAACTTCATCACCCATCCGACAAACTGGGTCCCCATTTCATAGGGCTGTTCAAGATCTAGGCCTGTTTTTCGCTGGAGTCTCGCCTCTTCCATGGAGGCTTGAAGTATCTGGTCAACTGGAAGGGCTATGGCCCAGAGGAGCAGTCCTGGGTGGCGGCCCCGGACATCTATGCTACCTCTTTGGTTCACCACTTTCACCAGTCCTTTCCTGTTGAGCCATCTTTGGACTCCCAGAGGTAGTCCTTTGTGGGAAGGGGGTGGTGTCATGTTCTTCCCCTTTTTCTGCCCTTTTTTCTTATTCCTTGCCTTGTTTTTGCCTCAGTTCTTTCTGTTTGCCTTATCCTTGTTTCCTGCCATAGTTTTACGCTCAGTCCTGAGCCTTTATCAAGTGCCAGTTCCTCAGTGCTGGTGTGTGATCAAAGCCTTTAACTGTGTGTTTAGTAGTTCCTAATCCTGTTCTTGAGTTCCCTTGCCCTTCCTCCAGTGTGTATCCTGTGTATCGACCTTGGCCTTGCTTCCTGACTACACCTACATTTCGACTTTGTACAGTGCTTCAATTTGATTGATTCTCTGTAACTGACCTCAGCTCTCCTTCTCGACTACTCTTCTTGCTGCTTATGTACTTCGTTGCCTGTCTGTTACCGACCCTGCTAGTCCAGCCATCCTTTGGATACAGACTTCTGTTCAACTCTTCTCCCTTCACCAGAGCAGTTAGAGTTCAATCCTCTGTTGCTCCTTTTACAGATCTTTCATTTGACCTCCAGTCTAACTTTGAACCTTTTGACTGCCAGTCACAATTTTGAGTCAGGGTTGAATAGTCCTATTCATCAGTGTCTCTTGTCCAGAAACCATCCACAGGTTCTGTAGGTAATATCTGTGTCCTTATTTGCCACCCTCCCTTGATCCCAGTAGGTAGTAGCTATCCCCTAGGCAGTCATCCTGGGTTCAGGCCGACTCTTCCAGTCAGCAGTAACCTGACCTTGTGGTCAGCACCTTTAATCCGGCGTAGGCAGGGGCAATGCTGCCTAGGGGGTAGCCAACACCAGCCAGCACTGTACCCAACTCTGCGATCCCCAGCATCTTGCCTACAGGGGACTCCCCTGCTGTGTATCTATTGTTGTTATTTGTATTACTGGGTTGTGTCCCAGGGTATGCTAGCTGTGGTTATTCTATATATATAGAAGAACTCCTCCACAGAGTACAGTTTCAGGATGCTTACATTGGGCAATCCAGGTCCAAGGAGCGGGTGGTGAGATGGGTGGATAGTAAAGGTTGGGAAACATCTCCCTCTGTTACTGGAGAAAAATGGCCATAATAGGATGAATGTGTCTGGGGAGAGAGTGAGTTCAGGGACTGATGGAAGAATAGGAATCTGCTTGTGAATAGAGCCCACCTTGTCTATGAAGTGCTCAGAAAACAGTTTTGGTGAATGTATGGAGTGAGTGGAAGCCGCGGAAGAAGGTTGGAGCAAGGAGTCAAAGACATTTGTGTAGTTTAGTATTCCTGTTTAGCCTTTGATAAGGCAGAATGCAGGCAAGACAGCAGAAATTTAAAATGGATAAAATCTGAAAGTGAATGGGATTTCCTCCAGAGATGTTCAGCAGAGTGTGATGCAAGAAAATGGCAAAGGGGTGTAGGATTTCAGCCAGGGTCGTGGATTAACTTGACAAAGTTGTTTCAGCAGAGCAAAGGAATCATTGTAGAGAACAGGATTGAGTTATAGGAGTTACAGTAACAAAAATGTATGTATCAGAAATGGAAGAGGTAGAGGAAATTTTAGAATTATGTGAGGAGCTCATCCCAGGGAGTTTCAAATAAGTGGGTATCCCTTATAAATCTTTGGAGGGAGTGATATGGGAAGGAACAGAGTGGAAGACAGAGAAGGATATAAGATGGTGGTCTCATAGAGGGTATGGGAAAACTAAAAGAAGAAAGATCCAGGCTCTTGTTAAAGACAAGATCCAGGCAGTGACCAGATTTGTGAGTGGTACAGTGAGTCCATTGACAGAGATCAGATGAGGAGGTTAGCTCAAGAATGTGTGAAACCCAAAGGACAGAGAGGTCATCAAAATGACACTTAAAAGTCACCACAAAAAGGACAGGATTGTTGGTACAAAGAAAGGATATTATTAAAAATCTAAGAGAAAGCTTCAGGGGGAAGGAGGGTTAGTAGGTGGCCTGTATATGACAGCTAAGTGCATAAACAGTGGGTAATAGAGAAGGACATAAACACCTCCATACGAATCAATAGAATGAGGGTTGTGGGAGAAACGCAACCCACCATAAGAGAGTGCAGCCACCACAACTGAGTCATGTACAGATAACCAAGTTTGTGTGTCACGGTTCCCAGGAATAAACCAGGAGTCAGTACGGTAAAGTAAAATAATCTTTTATCAGAATAATACCAGTAATGCACGTAAACAAATAACACATGGTGATCAAAGAGGCAAGCACTGTATCAGAAATAGCAGTCCGTCAATAGATCCACCACACTTTCCAAGACTAGCCCTCAGCCCACTGGAGCCTCAAGGTAATTCTGAATGCCCAAAGGACTAGCACTGACTCAGCCTGCAGTCAGTTTAGGAGTCTGATAGAGCCCCAGGTCCGCACTAGGATGGGTGCCTGTGGAGCGGGGACCAACACACGGAGGAAACAGACAGAGCCCCCCTAGTCAACACCAGAAAGGATAGTCAGACAACCGAGTCATACACGGAGCGGGAAGTCATACAGAGCCACTGTAGGATATTCACTGAAGGGTTGGTATGCTGGAAGCACAGTGGACAGAGCCTCAAGTCAACACCAGAGTGGGTAGTCAGACAAGCCAGGTCATACACGGAGCGGGTAGTCAGCCAGAGCCACAGGTTTGCACCAGAAAGGATGTCTAAGCCAAATCAGAATGCACAAGGAGAATGGTCAGACAGAGCCACAGCTCAACACCAGAATGGATGGACAGACAGGCCGGGTCATACACAGTTCAGGTAGTCAGCCAGAGCCACAGGTCCGCACGAGATTGTGTGTCCACTACACAATGGGAGCAGGAGAAAGAGTTTTCAGACAGAGCCACAGGTCAGCACCAGAATGGATGGTCAGACAAGCTAGGTCATACACAGAGCCCAAGGAAAACAGAACTGTATTGTAAAACAACACAAGGGCAACTAAATCAGGACTCAGTCTGCCCTTTAAACCCTTCCTCAGGAAGTAGGTAGGAGAAGCAGCTTAGAGGAAGGAAGTAGGTAGGAGTAGACTACAAGAAGCAAACACATAAAACAGAGACGTGCTGCATGCTTGAAGTCTCGCGCCCGCAGATGATGCTGAAACCAAGATAAGCTATAACAATGTGAGGGCAATCAGCTGAAGGGATTGCTCACAGAAAAAATTATGTATGAGTGTTGATTTATTAGCTAGGGAGCTGGTATTCAAAACAGTGAAGCAGAAGAGGGAGGAAGAAGGGGGATTTTAATGAGATTAGAAGGGCTGGAACCCTTCAAGGAGCTGTGGGAGGACATGGCAAGTTGAGAGTGATAGCACTTTCTAGGATTTATGTGAACTGTAGTCTTCTCCATTGGTCATTGAAACTTTGCTGGTGCTTCATCGATATCCTGAGGCATACTAGTAAAGAATACAGATTTCATAAAGAATATATTCAAAAAATACCTGAGCTCTTGAAAAAACTGTCCAGTTGACATATACACAGAGATATCTAGATCAGAGGTTCTCAACCCATGCCCTAAGTGGCCACTAACAAGCCAGGACTTAGGAATTTCCCTGCTAGAACAGAAGTGTGTTGATCAGAGGCTCAGTTGTATTGATTAACTCACCTGTGCTCTTAAAAGGAAATTCTCAAATCCTGGCCACTGAGGGCACGGGTTGAGAACCACTGATCTAGATAACGGCAAATTATGAGATAGGAGGACAATATGAAAGAATGGTTGCGTAAAACCATTAGAACACTCTAACATAGTAATATTGTATATATAAATATTCTAACTATCCCGCAGTCTTGAGATCTTGGAGTGTATGGTGTCAGCAATAGACAATAATCCACACTTGTGGGTTCAAATAATGTACAGTATATGTGTTCCGAATGTACCAGGCACTGCAAGAATCATTGGTTAAATGTAAGAATAGATGCTGTGCAAAAAAAAACCCTAACAACACAGGTATAAAAAATGTTACATAAATTGCAATCACATGTGATACACCGGAAAAAAACAAAAATGATCTCTTGGACAGTATGTACACCCCTGTGGAAAAGAAATTGGTTAGTCCATTGAACAAAGATCACATACGTTGCATCAATAGGACCTATTACGATCTTCTACGTGATATGAGGAGAATCTTGCACATGGAAAGATTTATATACAGTACTATTTTGTTAGGCTGATGGATGATACATGACAGATGAATGGATAAAGACGAATGAGTATATGCAGATGGGTAAGTTTTTGAAGATGAATGGATTTGTGAAGATGAAAATGAAATGACTAATGAAAATGGAGTCTATAGATGAAAGATTTCAGTTCTAAGCTGTTCCACTTCTTTTCCTCTAGCTGCTTTCTCACACAATGCCTAGATCCCCAGGCAATTTGGTAATCTTGTACAGACAATTCGATAACATGGCTAAAGCGCTCCGAGGTTAGATGAGAGATGTTATGAAAAGAATAAGAAAATAAAAGTGAAAGAAATTTAAGTCTAGTATTGAATTGGAACCATAAAATAATACATTTTTAAATATCTTCATTAAATGCATTCCATAAAGCATTCTACATGAAATAGGATTCTTTATTATACATCAAATAATTAAAATAAATAATTAAAAAATGAAAGTGTATAAAAATAAAATGGTCAATAGTAAACAATACATATCATGATGGAAAACTGATCAATATAATGTGATTTAAGGTCGATATATCAGTTCACAATTTTCCTGTATGAAATATCCTTGTGGCTAGAAAAGGATGCCAGAAAGGCAGGCCTATGTCTGATAATGGTAGAGTAAGAGAGTTAAAGGGATAGTAATACTTCGTTTTAACTTTATTTTATTTTGTAGGCATTAAAAAAACATTAAGAATGATATAAGTCTTATCTCTCAATCCTATGTCTGATAATGGTAGAGTAAGAGAGTTAAAGGGATAGTAATACTTCGTTTTAACTTTATTTTATTTTGTAGGCATTAAAAAAACATTAAGAATGATATAAGTCTTATCTCTCAATCCTTTATGGTTTAGGAGATATTCACAAGCAAAGTTCCCCTCCCCGCCCCTTTTACCTAGTGTAAGACATCTCTTCTCAGATGTGGATCAGGTTGTATGACAGGACAGATAACAGAAGGGGACAATTTTCTTTGTATGAAAACAATGAAAGCCCTTCCCCCCTTGACAAGTTTTTCAGCTTTTTCCATTATCTTAATTGAAGATTGTCCCTCTCTGCAGTCTACCTGGGCACCTTCCTTCTGATCTGGTTGAACAGGGGGGGGGGGATACTTTGTTTGTGAATATCTCTTAAACCATAAAGGTTTGAGAGATAAGACTTATATCATTCTTCATGTTTTTTAATGCCTACAAAATAAAATAAAGTTAAAATGAATTATTACTATCCCTTTAAGTGAAGCAAAACTAAATCTATGGGGCGTTTGATGAAGAGCAGTGTTCCTCGTGTTGTATAAGTCACTCCGATGGTATTCTAGTGTCTAGATCTAATTACCAGAATATGGAGACATTGTAGTGTGTGGTAAATATCAATGTTCACAAAGCTGCTCTTGTGCAGTCCCCCTATGTAGTTGCGCTTACTTGTAACTCGATTTGTACGAAAAGCCTTTAGTTAGTGATAGTTTTGTTTAAATGGCCACTGTTGCCTCGATCCCTCTTTCTCTGATGACATCGGCTCAGCGTCGTCCTCATGGACAAAGCTTTCACGATTTGATCACATTATCTCTGAGGAAGTGGTGGTAATCTCAAAATGCGTTGGAGGAAAATAGGGAAAAATAAATTACAATGTATACTCATTTTGACTTGCAGGATATGTAAAGTCATAATAAAGGGTTACCATTCAATTATGCCTTTAACGGATGCCCGATCTGACACGGGGCAGCCGTTAAGAACCACTTCTCTTTTTTTTTTCTTTTCTTTTTTTTTTTTTTTTTCATCGAATAGTATTCTGGAATGGCAGAGCAGCATGGAGCAGTGCTGCCATCCCAGAATTCCATGAAGTGCCAGTACCGTCATCGGTTCTTCAGTGCCAGACCGGCATGATGGGCATGGCATGGGTCCTTAAGGCATTAAGTTAAAGGGATAGTAAGGTCAGAAAAAAAGTATTAACTATATGGTATATACAATTAAAAGAGATTACTTGCACTTATTTGTATTTCTCAAACTTTTATGGTTTGAGAGATATAGGAAAATAAAGTTCTCTGGTCCCTCCCCTTTCTGCTTGACGAGCTTTAAAGCTGTCAGAAGCAGATTCTGGTCGCTTGACCAGATGTGGCTCTTCAGCAGCGCTGATATAACGATATCTAAAGATAAATACTTAATTTGGATCAGTCTACAAAGTGTGCCTGGCTTGCAAGCACACTTTGTAGACTGTTCAAATGAGGTATTTATTTCTAAATAGAGTGATTTCAGCTCTGCTGAAGAACCTCTGTCTGGTCAAATGACTGGAATCTGCAGCTGTCAGCTAGATGGCAGACTTGAGTAAAACAGCCAGGAAAAGGTAACTTTAGCAAGTTATATCTCTCGAACCATAAAGGTTTAAGAGATAAGACTTACATTGATGTTAATCTTTTTTAATGTCTACAATATTAAATCAACTTAAAATGAACCATTACTATCCCTTTAAGTGATCCTATATAAAATAACAGCTGCAACCTCTTTACTGTACACTTGGCCTGACCAAGCACACTACAATTGACAAGAAGCAAGCCGCACTTTCCATTGACTTGTTTTAATTTCAGAAGAAAATCGTTCCTCATAGCCCTTCAAATTGCATATCAAGGGTGTAGAAGCCTCATACAATCAATGAAATTAATGGGAATGTTTGTGTTCCTTATGATGCAGTTGGTTTGCCCTCCACATTACTCCACAGTTGTCTTTAACCCCTTAAAGACCAAAAGGGTGAGCACCACAGAGAAGCAATGTGTTGCACACCCCTTTCATCCTCAATGAGTTAAGTGTTTGCCTGCTCTGTATTTACATTATCTTGAAATACTGCTAAAGATCTTATGAAGAAAACATATTGTGCAGCACAATCTTCATGCAGATGTGCCCACAGGAATGAATGATAAAACCATGCAATAGTCATCATTTTCACAGAAATCACAATAAGGGAACTACTGAATGAACAAAGGGTATGAGTGAAAGATCTGGTAGGTTCCAAAACCAATGCCATCCGAGCATCTTTTGAATCTGCTGGTTCATGTATTCAATGAACAAAGAGAATACAGTATAATAAACAAAGACATAGTCTATGCTTGTACTGGAGACTGGTGAATCAGGAAACCAAACCAAGTCAAATGAAGCCGGGCATTCAGGCCACATTAATCAAGCTAAACAAGTGCAATTCTGGAGCACACCATCTACACCATGGTAGACAAAAACCTGATTTAAATATGAGTTTTGACAATAAAAATGCTAGAGGTCTCTAAACTCTAGCAATTTAGCTATTAAAATGATCATTAAATCAATGGGAAGTTATAGAATTTTCATTTCAACCCTTGGTTGCAGGTGGTTTGCTCCAAAATTCCATGTAGCTTGATGAATAAGGTCTCAAATCTATTTAAAGTATGATCTTTAACACTTTAAGTTCCAGAGGGGTATGCAATGCATTGTTTTGCACTCTGGCACTCAAAGGGTTAAAAAGAGCTCAGACCCTGTTAAATGAAAAGTTATGTGCATGTCAGTGCAAATTACTTCTTATGTTGATATTATAATTTTTATTTTTTATTCTTTTTACAACAGTGGTTCACAACCCTGTACTCAGGGCTGACTAACAGGCCATATAGGATTTGCCTTCTTGAGTACAGGTCAGTTAAAGGGATAGTAATGTCAACATATAAAGTAATATATGTTTGTTCTTTCTAATTTTATATAATGAACAGTACCATTTTCAATGTCTTTATCTTTGTATATTGCTTGTAATTTGAGTTGAAAGTTTCCTCCTCCCATCCCATTTCACTACTTCAGTCATAGCTCCTTCAGATTTGAAAGCCACTCATGTGACCGGACGAATCACAGTGAGGGCCAATATTGTGTGTGTGTATATATATATGAGGAAAACCCTGCCCCTTTATGATGGGGATCAGGGGTTTCCTTATGCTGACACAATATTGTCCCTCATTGTGATCCGTCCAGACAGGCTTTCAAATCTGAGGGAGCTATGACTGACAGGGCAGGAGGGAAAAACTTTCAACTCGCATTACAAGCACTATACAAAGATAAGGAAATCGAAAAAAATGGTACTGTGCATTATATAAATTAGAATAAACAATAAAATTTTACTTTATATGTTGACATTATATTCCTTTAATCACAGGCTCTATCACTTTGATTAACTCAACTGTAATATATCTTAGGAATCCTTGGCTTATTCTCTTTGGACACCTTGCCCTTTCTTATATATATATAGGCTTTTAAAGAACTGGAGATTCATCCCTTCATAAAACTAATGTACAATTATAGTCATTTTGAAATTCCATTCTTAGACGTAATGGTAAAATTAAAGGATGAAAAAATAGTGATATCTTTGTATTCAAAACCAACAGATAGAAACGCTCTCCTATTATCAAATAGTTTTCATCCCCCACATTTGAAAAAAAGCTTGCCCTATTCCCAAATGGTTCGGGCACTGAGAATTGAGAGTGAACCAGGAGAGAGGAGGTCTTGAGAAAGGTTCAACAGAAGTTCCTAATGAGAGGGTACTCAGAAAAATCATTGGAAAAGTGTAAAGAGAGGGCATTGACTATATCAGGGGAAGTTCCTAGAGACCAAAAGAAAAAAGATGAGTGTGACTTAAGATGTATAGTGCATTACAACATGCTGACCAATCAAACAATACGCAGTATTAAGAAGAACTGGCATGTTCTAACTTCAGACCCAGAAATACCTGAAAGTTTGAAACAACAGGCAAAACTGGGCTATAGAAGAGGTCCGAACTTAAAAGATCTTATTATGAGGACAGATCCGAGAAACAGCTATGCAAAGAGTGATATGAAAGTGAGATCAGGATGTTTTAAATGTTTATTTTGTGTAACGTGCAAACATATGATGGAGGGAGACTCCTTTGTACATCCCAGTACCAATAGAAGATATCAACTGCAATATAGAGTTACATGTACTAGTCAATTTATTGTATATGCAATTAAATGTCCCTGTAGCCTTCTCTATGTGGGGAAGACAGTGACAACCTTCAGAGAACGGGCAGTGCAACATCTTAGAGCGATAAAAATGCCCTGGAAAAGGATCCACATAAAAGACAGAAAATATATATATAGAACAGCCAGTGGCGGCGCACTTTTCAAAGAATGGACATTTGATTATGGATTTAAGATACATGATTATCGATCATGTCCCCCAGATGCCCAGAGGAGGGGATAGGGAGACAGCACTGCTGAGAAGAGAGGCGAGCTGGATTGACAGGCTTGATATAGTGTCCCCTAAGGGGTTAAATGAGAGATTAAACCTGGCCAGTTTCCTATGAAGAAACAAATAATGGTATGGAAAGGCTAAGGTGACTGTTTTGTAAAGCCCAAGATCATTCGGACTTTAACTGGGGCGTTAATAGGACTCGCGTGGTCTTTGGAGAAGGAAGCCACGGAGAGACCAGCCCCATAGCCTCATAAGTAGCAGTTTGTGTCTCTTTAATCATGGCAGGGGGTCATATCGAGGTCCACTAGAAAGAGTAAAAGGCCACGTTAATGCTGTCTATGGGAATATGGATCAGAGTATAGTATAAATATGTAATGTTTATTGAGTTGTAATTGGGAAACAGTAATATTTAGAAGTCTGTATAAAATTAATATCCAGTCACCCTATAGTTAAATGTGAATCGGACTCTGATAGAGTGACTCACATCTAACTTGGTAATATGATAAGATAAAACTATGTTGCTAATTTTAAAAGAAAAAGACAATAGAATAAATAACTGAGAACTATGTTTCTAACTCTATAGGGAAGTTTGTAGGAGAACAGCAATATAAATAAAAGGGGAAGTCCGGTACTTGGGCTAATATCAAGTGTGTTCTTAGATTTTTAACAGGCGTTCTTTAATGTAGCAGGAGTAAGAAGCAATCAATGTACGTCACAGAGTGTTTTTAGAAATACATGTTGGTGATGCGGGGGCTTCTCCGCTTTGTAAGGGAATACGTCACAGGAAGCACATATGAATCCATCTTTAGTTTGAAAAAGGTATAAAAGAGTTTAAATTATAATTGTATATTGTCTTGATAAAGGCTTGAGCTGTGGCCGAAACGTTGACCTGGCTTAATAAAGCATTTTTTTGTATTTTTGTGGAAATCCAAGAGTGCCGTCTTATTTCGATTTTTATGTATATGATTAATGTACAAGTCAGGCACCGGGTGATAAAGAGATATTGAAAGAGGAGTGCGTTCCAAGCAATAAAAAAGTGTGTATATATATATATATATATATATATATATATATATATATATATATATTTATATAAAACAGAGAGGGAGGCAGCACCAATGAGTCTTTCTGAGAAATATTTAATGATATTTGAACTGCAAAACAGAAGGTCAGGTCAGTATTTCGGTCCTACATTAGGACGTTGACCTGACCTTCTGTTTTGCAGTTCAAATATCATTAAATATTTCTCAGAAAGACCCACTGGTGCTGCCTCCCTCTCTGTTTTCTGTTGCTATTCTACTGAGGATTGTGCACCTGAGCAGTAGATACTGTAGGAGTGAGTGCTTCAAGATTGTGTATATATATATATATATATATAAAAGAGAAAACCTGCGTATCCAGCCACACACACACCCGGGGCGGCAGTAAGGAGGAGACATTCATGTCTCCTCCCTATTGCCATTTCACAACATACACATGGGCGTGATTTTCGTACTTGCACTTAACACTATGTTGTTAACTGTTTGAGTGCCATTCAAAGGGTTATACTACTGAGCATTGTGCCTTCACCTATCAGTCCTCATTCCACAGATTACCTCACATCCACTCACTAATAAAGCCAATTAAGTTTGCTAAAATCACACTTTTCATCACAATCACTGAAGATGGGTAAGGATTATGGGAGTTGTAGTGCTATTAAACTATCACATGTTTCAGCATGTTTACCCTTTCCTCACCTGCCTATCCTATAGCTCTGTGTTTATTACTTGTATGGATTATGTTATACATACAGCATTTTTTCTGTACTGTCTACGTATATATATATATATATATATATATATATATATATATATATATATATATATATATATATATATATATATATATTGCGTTACTATCAATATTGTCTGTTCTATATGTGTTTGTGTTGTGACAAAGTGTATGGGAGGATTGTAGAGGGAAGGTATTTAGCACCCAAAATCCTACATAGCCTCTACCCCTCCACCTGTCCCAATTAGCAGGTTTGATGTGAGCAAGAAGTGCAGAGAATAGCAGAGCAATAAAGCAGGACATGAAAAGGTTGGTTATTTTTGTTAGTTTTGAACCTTGAAGTAGAAGGGGAATCTACTATTAGTGCTCAGATTTTTATTTGTAGTGTGTTTTCATGTACTCAGCCTCATTTTAATCCTCTGGGTGACAGATGGGTACACAATACATTGTGCACCCCTCTGCACACTCAAAGACTTAAGCATTGGTTAAAAAATAAACAAACAGTAGGCCAATGTGTCCCACACTGCTAATATCTCCTAAAGAGGGACACTTGTAAAACACTGCCTGCTGATTGTGTTTGATGCAGTCAAAATAAACCTGCAATGTATTCAGTAAGGGAGAGGCTAGCACTTTGCCACAGCATTGCCCCTATGACTGTGCTATTAATATAGTGCCTGGTTCAATGCCGTCTAGGGGTAGAACCTACCCAATGTCCTGCAAAGAGAATCAGGCAATGGAGGAATATATCACTGATGCCTTGGCCCGTGGTATAATTCATAAATCTTCCTCGCCCACAAGGGCTGAATTCTTTTTTTTGAAAAAGAAGAATGGTGTTACGGTTTTAAGGACACTCAGACACGGAAGGTTATGGTAAAAACACAGTTTTATTAATAGAACAAGGATAATGTGACCCACGTGGGCCCAGTACATAAAATTACACAACTGCCACAGGTCAGGCTACAATAACGTATAGTATCCCACACGGGTCCAGTAGGTACAGATGTACGAGACTGACACAGGTCAGGTCACCAGGATAAAGTAACCCACTCAGATCCAGTAGGCACCAAAGGTGCAATGCTGACACAGGTCAGGCCACAGTTCGTGTGATTCTGGAAGAGCAAGCAGGTATACTACTAGGCCATGGGAGGCCGACAGGCCCTAGTAGTGTATAGATAACGGAGGCTCCCTATGCAGGGAGTTAGCCCAAGCTATAAGCCACAGGTAAAGGATAGAATGGAGGCCAATACTATCCCACAGGATAGTAAGAGTGAGACTAGGCAACAAAGCCAAATGGAGGCTTAGGTGAGGAGACCAGCAGACAGATGCCCTATCAGCCTTATCGGAGGCCACTGGCTGTAGGGTTCTCTAGACCACAAATGCAGGACTGCCTGAATAGTGAGGATACACAATACTGCCAGACACTATTTCAGGGAGGATTCCCAGAACGTCTGTGACCCTGAAGCGCTATAGCACCAACCCGTGATGGGTAACCGAACACTCAGACCTGGATAGAACTGCCAAGCAGTGGAAACTGACCGAGGCGCCCAGAGAGAACCCAACCTTGTAATGGCGAGTGGACAGGTCAAGCGTACTGGGTGCAAACAATGGAACTGATACCGAAGTGGAGGTATATTAGCGCAATGAAGAGGCAGGGTCATGGAACAGTGCTGCAGAAGCAGTGTAGACCAGAGGCAACCAGTAGCTGTCAGAGACAGTAATCTGCACCGGAGGGAAGCCCTCCAACCTGAACACAGGCAGAGCAGAATGTAGTACTGGGTCGGTACACAGAGCAGGAACGTCAGCCGTGCTGGGTCAGTACACAGAGCAGGAACGTCAGCCAATCCGAGTCGATACACAGAGCAGAAACATCAGACAATCCGAGTCGGTACACAGAGCAGGAACGTCAGCCGTGCTGGGTCAGTACACAGAGCAGGAATGTCAGCCAATCTGAGTCGGTACACAGAGCAGGAACGATCAGGCAGAGTAGTCAGGCAGTCCGGGTCATACACAGAATACACACGGATATCAGAGACAACACTGGCAACTGGAACACCACGAAAGGGAACCGCTGAAGTGACAGGGCTCAGTATATAAGTATCACGGTTCCCGTGCTCTCTCTCTGTCACTCTCGCTTGTGCTGCTCCCCTATTGGTTGAGCCTGTAGGTCTGCCTCTGGTGGCCCTTTTTATGCCTGACCAGTGGCACCTGTCAGGTGCCCTTTCGTGGTGTTCCAGAGCCAGTGTTGTTGTTGCTGTGTTCCTGCATTCCTGATTTCCTGTGTACCGATTTGGCCTGTTCTGACTACACTCCTCTGTTCCTGCTCCGTGATTTGACCCGGCCTGGCTGACGTTCCTGCTCGTTGCTGATCTGGCTTGTCTGAGAATCTCCTCCATGATCTGACCCGGCCTGGCTGACTTCCTGCTCATTGCTGATCTGGCTTGTCTGAGAATCTCCTCCGTGATCTGACCTTTGGATTATGCAATGCCCCTGGCGGTATTTCAAGAGTTTATTAACAACGTCCTTAAGGACATGTTACAGTCCTGCGTAGTGGTCTACCTGGACGATATTCTGATTTATTCTTCCGATTTGGAAACACACAGTAAACATGTCACAGCAGTGTTACAAAAACTGAGAGAAAATAAATTATTTTGCAAATTGGACAAGTGCGAATTTCATAAATCCAAGGTACCATTCTTAGGATATGTGATTGGCAAAGACGGCATTGCCATGGACAAGGACGAACTTTCTGCTGTGTTGCAATGGCCACGTCCTATTGGTCTTAAGCCCTTGCAGCAGTTCTTGGGCTTTGCAAATTATTATAGAAAGTTCATTCGTAACTACTCCATGATTGTGAAACCACTGACAGATATGACACATAAAGGTGCTAATGTTTCATTGTGGTCTCCGGAGGCTGAAAGGACGTTTGAATCCTTAAAATCTGCATTTTCCTTGGCACCAGTCTTTTCGCATCCTATACCCGGTTTGCCGTTCACCTTGGTGGTTGACGCTTCAGAGACTGGTGTAGGAGCTGTGCTGTCTCAGAGGCTGGGCCCTGGGAAGACACTAATGCCATGCGGATTCTTCTAAAAAAAAAAAAAAATGACCAAGGCTCAAAGTGTCTATGATATTGGGGATCGCGAGTTGTTGGCAATCATTTTGGCACTTTGTGAATGGCGCCATCTGTTGGAGGGCACCAGGGCGCCGATTCTTATCCTGACAGACCATAAAAATCTTACCTACCACTCGGAGACAAAACGGTTATCCCCCAGACAAGCTAGATGGGCCTTATTCCTTTCACGTTTCAATTTCATTGTTTCATACTTACCTGGTACCAAGAATGTTAAGGCTGATGCCTTATCCAGACAATTTGGTCCAGATCCAGAATCCGAGTCTGTACCTGTACCTATTATCCCTCAGGATCATATCCTTGCCACACTATGCACCAGTATCATATCCCCATTGGGCGAAGAGATCTTGGCATTCCAGGCCAATGCTCCTCCGGAAAAACCCATGGGCAAGTGCTATGTGGCTGAACCCTTACGGGCCAAGTTGATGGAGACTCATCACGCTTCTCGTGCGGCCGGCCACATAGGCAAAAATCAGCTGACATGGTCCTTGTCCCGAATGTTCTGGTGGCCTATGTTAAGGGCCGATTGTGCCACAGTTACGGCAGCCTGTACTATTTGTGCTCGCTCTAAGCCCCCAAGGCACCTTCCTGTCGGGCTTTTGCAAGCTGTTCCTGATGGCGATCGCCCATGGTCACATGTGTCCATCGATTTCATGGGAGAACTGCCTGCATCTAATGGCTACACTGTCATACTTATGGTGGTCAATAGATTCTCTAAAATGGCCCACTCTGTGCCACTACCTGGCTTACCATCAGCTAAAACATTGGCCATGGTGTTTGCGAGAGAAGTGTTTAGGCACTATGGGGTCCCCAAGGTCCTGGTCTCCGATCGTGGGAGCCAATTTGTGTCCAGGTTCTGGAGGGCATTCTGTGATCAAATGGGCATCCAATTGTTGTTCTCATCTGCATACCACCCCCAGACTAACTGGGCCGCTGAACGCTCCAACCAGGGTTTGGAGCAGTTTGTACGTTGTTTCATCTCCAATCATCACGATAACTGGGCTGACTTGTTGCCGTGGGCAGAGTTCACCAGGAACTGTGCAGTGTGCTCTTCCTCCGGGAGCTCACCCTTCCTTATCAACTATGGGTTCCAACCCTGCTTGCTCGCGGACACCTTCCAGGCACAGCAGATTCCGGCTCTAGATGAGCACATTAGGAAACTTCGCTCCACTTGGGCAAAAGTCCACAATTCCCTACATGATTCCTTTCTACGAGTTCAGCGGCATGCCAATAACAGAAGGTTGCCGGCTCCCGTATTCCAGGTGCGGGACCGGGTATGGTTGTCCTCCAGGAACCTCAAGTTGCAGGTTCCATGTGGTAAATTGGCTCCCCGATTTGTGGGTCCGTTCCGGGTACTCCGCTGAGTTAACCCTGTCTCCTATGCCTTGGAATTACCGGCCTCTATGAGGATACATAATGTGTTCCATGTGTCCCTTCTCAAACCCTTGGTGTGTATCCGCTATACCACCTCTCCTGCAGTCCCAGCTCCAGTGCACATACAAGATCATGATGAATATGAAGTGCAGAGCATTACAGATTCACGTCGATTCCGTGGACAAATCCAATATTTGGTGCACTGGAAGGGTTACGGTCCAGAGGAATGCTCATGGGTGAACCACTCTGACATTCATGCTCCACTATTGTTGCGCAGATTCCATGCTAAGTTCCCATCTAAGCCTAGACCTCCCTCACGGAGGGGGGGGGGTCGTTGAGAGGGGGTACTATAACGGTGCCAGTGATTCCATGATTCCAGCTGCTGGGAGACATTGTTACATCCGGGTTTACAATTGCCTTACTTTTATTGGCTTTGGGACTCTGGCTCCTCCCAGGGCTTGCCTTTATAAACTCACTCCTGTCATCGTTACACTGCCCTTTCGTGGTGTACCCGTACCTAGCGTTTGTTTACTGTTTATTTCTGTTCCATGTATGACCCG
This sequence comes from Rhinophrynus dorsalis, assembly GCA_037306005.1. NCBI lineage: Eukaryota > Metazoa > Chordata > Amphibia > Anura > Rhinophrynidae > Rhinophrynus > Rhinophrynus dorsalis. The sequence continues at coordinate 134,978,123 of CM074723.1, read as the reverse complement.
GCTCACCTGAATATGCTCCTGGTTCCTGACGCTACTGTGATCCGATTCAGTTGCTGACTGACTGGCTGACTAACTCCGTGTGTACCGACCTAGCTTGGTTGAGTATCCAATTCCATTACAGACTAGGACTGGCTGACTAACTCCCTGTGTACCGACCTGGCTTGGCTGAGTATCTGATTCCATTACCGACTAGGACTGGCTGACTAACTCTGTGTGTATTGACCTGGCTTGGCTGAGTATCTGATTCCGTTACCGACTAGGACTGGCTGACTAACTCCGTGTGTATCGACCTGGCTGTGTATCCGGTTCCGTTTCTGAATGGACTGGCTGACTACCTCCATTTGTACAGATTGGGGCAACACTGGCTTCTGATCTGTCAGGGTGCGCACCCTGTATCCCATTCCACCTACTTCCACTTGCTATACCATTAGTGCCTGCCTGGCCTGTATATCCCTGTAGTCATCAGGGGACTGTGGGAGTCAGATCACTTGCCAGTGTCTGTGCTGCCTCCATTAACCCTAGTGTTCTAGGGCCAGGTCACTGCCAGAGTCCTGTCTGTGTTGCCTCCGTTAACCCTAGTGTTCTAGGGTCCTGTCACTGCCAGAGTCCTGTCTGTGCTGCCTCTGTTAACCCTAGTGTACTAGGGTCCTGTTACTGCCAGTGTCCTATCTGTGTTGCCTCCATTAACCCTAGCGTTCTAGGGTCAGGCCACTGCCAGAGTCCTGTCTGTGTTGCCTCCGTTAACCCTAGCATCCTAGGAATTGATCACTGCCAGTGTCCTGTCTGTATTGCCTCCGTTATCCCTAGGCTACTAGGGAGTTGCCCTGCAGTCACCCATCACTCTATCTCACCTAGTTGCGGTGTGGGGCTGTTGTGGTTCTACTTGTTCCTGTACCTGTCCACGGATCAAGCCTACAGAGTCCTATTGTTGATTACCACTGTGATATCCATACATCCTGACCTGAGTCAGATTTTGGAAGTACTTGGTACGGACCTCATCTGAACCTGAGTAGGGTGATTGTTATTTATTTTCGATAAAGCTTTTAAACCTTACCTAACCGTCTGAGTGTTCTTACAAAATCCGACACTTTGGCACTCAAAAGTTTATAATGAATCTGTGTCCACAAGGAAAGGCCATTTTTTGGTGTAGAAATTCAACTAATGCAGAACTTCTTTTGGGGATTATATGTGCCATACCCCCAATTGTCCCTTTTAGGAGATATTGGGGGTATATACCTCCCAAGTGTCCCTTTTTTGAGATATTAGGGGTCCATATCTCCCAGGTGTCCCTCTTTAGAAGACAGTAGGTGTCCATTCCTCCGAAGTGTCCCTCTTTACGAGATAGTAGGGTTCCATATCTCCCATATGTCCCTCTTTAGGAGATAGTAGGACTCTCTGGCTCGCAAGTGTCCCTCTTTAGGAGATATTAGCAGCATGGGATGCATTGGCCATTTGTTTGTTTATTTTTTAACCAATGCTTAAGCCTTTGGCAGAGGGGTACGCAATGCATTGTGTACCCCTCTGCCACTCAAAGGGTTAATGTGAGGCTGACTACATGACGGACAACGCCATCCCAAACTGCCAGTATATATATATATATATATATATATATATATATATATATATATATATATATATATATATATATATCCTATATAATAATTTGCTAATTTGTGTGTAACGCAAGACATGCGCAGTAGACACTGCTGCGCGTGCTGCAGTCATGCGCAGCCACTGCGTGTGACTGCCCCGCGACCGGGTGACAGTGGCACTGTGGCCCGTGTAACGGGCTGTTCAACTAGTCTATATATATAAAAGAATAAGCCTCATTGCATAATTTATGGTACCTCACACACAGAACATAATTTATGTCTCCTCAGAAAACAAACACACATTGAACAGAATGCCTCATTACATAATTTATGTCTCATTAGGAGACACAACTCCTATTGGGTGATTGAATGGGGACTTTACTGCTCCCATTGGGTGATTAAATGGGGGCATGTTTATCATACAGGGAGTTGGCCCGCCCCCTCCAGCCCGCCCACCACTATCCAACTGACAAAAAAAATATAACTGCCACTCGCTCCTGAAGTAGGGGATATCAATAACTTCTCCTGGTCCACTCACACTCTCACTCAGGATCATGACCCCACAAACACACTGTTTCACCTCCCACAGATAACTTTAACCCTCCATACACTGTGTGTCACCTCCCACAGATAACTGTAACCCTCCATACACTGTGTGTCCCCTCCCACAGATAACTGTAACCCTCCATACACACTGTGTCACCTCCCACAGATAATTGTAACACTCCATACACTCTGTGTCACCTCCCACAGATAACTGTAACCCTCCATACACTGTGTCACCTCCCACAGATAACTGTAACCCTCCATACACTGTGTGTCACCTCCCACAGATAACTGTAACCCTCCATACACTGTGTCACCTCCCACAGATAACTGTAACCCTCTATACACTATGTGTCACCTCCCACAGATAACTGTAACCCTCCATACACACTGTGTCACCTCCCACAGATAACTGTAACCCTCCATACACTCTGTGTCACCTCCCTCAGATAAATGTAACCCTCCATACACTGTGTATCACCTCCCACAGGTAACTGTAACCCTCCATACACTGTGTCACCTCCCACAGATAACTGTAACCCTCCATACACACTGTGTCACCTCCCACAGATAATTGTAACCCTCCATACACTCTGTGTCACCTCCCACAGATAACTGTAACCCTCCATACACTGTGTGTCACCTCCCACAGATAACTGTAAACCTCTATACACTGTGTATCACCTCCCACAGGTAACTGTAACCCTCCATACACTGTGTCACCTCCCACAGATAACTGTAACCCTCCATACACTCTGTGTCACCTCCCACAGATAACTGTAACCCTCCATACACTCTGTGTCACCTCCCACAGATAACTGTAACCCTCCATACACTGTGTCACCTCCCACAGATAACTGTAACCCTCCATACACTCTGTGTCACCTCCCACAGATAACTGTAACCCTCCATACACTCTGTGTCACCTCCCACAGATAACTGTAACCCTCCATACACTGTGTCACCTCCCACAGATAACTGTAACCCTCCATACATTCTGTGTCACCTCCCACAGATAACTGTAACCCTCCATACACTCTGTGTCACCTCCCACAGATAACTGTAAACCTCCATACACACTGTGTCACCTCCCACAGATAACTGTAACCCTCCATACATTCTGTGTCACCTCCCACAGATAACTGTAACCCTCCATACATTCTGTGTCACCTCTCACAGATAACTGTAACCCTCCATACACACTGTGTCACCTCCCACAGATAACTGTAACCCTCCATACACACTGTGTCACCTCCCACAGATAACTGTAACCCTCCTTACACTCTGTGTCACCTCCCACAGATAACTGTAACCCTCCATACACTCTGTGTCACCTCCCACAGATAACTGTAACCCTCCATACACTCTGTGTCACCTCCCACAGATAACTGTAACCTTCCATACACTGTGTCACCTCCCACAGATAACTGTAACCCTCCATACACTCTGTGTCACCTCCCACAGATAACTGTAACCCTCCATACACTCTGTGTCACCTCCCACAGATAACTGTAACCCTCCATACACTGTGTCACCTCCCACAGATAACTGTAACCCTCCATACATTCTGTGTCACCTCCCACAGATAACTGTAACCCTCCATACACTCTGTGTCACCTCCCACAGATAACTGTAACCCTCCATACACACTGTGTCACCTCCCACAGATAACTGTAACCTTCCATACATTCTGTGTCACCTCCCACAGATAACTGTAACCCTCCATACACACTGTGTCACCTCCCACAGATAACTGTAACCCTCCATACACACTGTGTCACCTCCCACAGATAACTGTAACCCTCCATACACTCTGTGTCACCTCCCACAGATAACTGTAACTCTCCATACACTGTGTGTCACCTCCCACATATAACTGTAACCCTCCATACACTCTGTGTGTCACCTCCCACAGATAACTGTAACCCTCCATACACACTGTGTCACCTCCCACAGATAACTGTAACCCTCCATACACTGTGTGTCACCTCCCACAGATAACTGTAACCCTCCATACACACTGTGTCACCTCCCACAGATAATTGTAACACTCCATACACTCTGTGTCACCTCCCACAGATAACTGTAACCCTCCATACACTCTGTCACCTCCCACAGATAACTGTAACCCTCCATACACTGTGTGTTACCTCCCACAGATAACTGTAACCCTCCATACACACTGTGTCACCTCCCACAGATAACTGTAACCCTCCATACACTCTGTGTCACCTCCCACAGATAACTGTAACCCTCCATACACTCTGTGTCACCTCCCACAGATAACTGTAACCCTCCATACACTCTGTCACCTCCCACAGATAACTGTAACCCTCCATACACACTGTGTCACCTCCCACAGATAACTGTAACCCTCTATACAATGAGTCACCTCCCACAGATAACTGTAACCCTCTATACACTGAGTCACCTCCCACAGATAACTGTAACCCCCCATACACTGTGTGTCACCTCCCACAGATAACTGTAACCCTCCATACACACTGTGTCACCTCCCACAGATAACCGTAACCCTCCATACACTGTGTCACCTCCCACAGATAACTGTAACCCTCCATACACACTGTGTCACCTCCCACAGATAACTGTAACCCTCCATACACACTGTGTCACCTCCCACAGATAACTGTAACCTCCATACACACTGTGTCACCTCCCACAGATAACTGTAACCCTCCATACACACTGTGTCACCTCCCACAGATAACTGTAACCCTCCATACACTCTGTGTGTCACCTCCCACAGATAACTGTAACCCTCCATACACTCTGTGTCACCTCCCACAGATAACTGTAACCCTCCATACACTCTGTCACCTCCCACAGATAACTGTAACCCTCCATACACACTGTGTCACCTCCCACAGATAACTGTAACCCTCTATACAATGAGTCACCTCCCACAGATAACTGTAACCCTCTATACACTGAGTCACCTCCCACAGATAACTGTAACCCCCCATTCACTGTGTGTCACCTCCCACAGATAACTGTCACCCTCCATACACACTGTGTCACCTCCCACAGATAACCGTAACCCTCCATACACTGTGTCACCTCCCACAGATAACTGTAACCCTCCATACACACTGTGTCACCTCCCACAGATAACTGTAACCCTCCATACACACTGTGTCACCTCCCACAGATAACTGTAACCTCCATACACACTGTGTCACCTCCCACAGATAACTGTAACCCTCCATACACACTGTGTCACCTCCCACAGATAACTGTAACCCTCCATACACACTTTGTCACCTCCCACAGATAACTGTAACATCCATACACACTGTGTCACCTCCCACAGATAACTGTAACCCTCCATACACTGTGTGTCACCTCCCACAGATAACTGTAACCCTCCATACACTCTGTGTGTCACCTCCCACAGATAACTGTAACCCTCCATACACTGTGTCACCTCCCACAGATAACTGTAACCCTCCACACACTCTGTGTCAGTACAAGGGTGTAATGTTTCCATAAAATACAAATTCAGGTATAAACTTAATAACAACTCTTTTATTTAACTCTTCATCTCTTCAGTCACTTCACTAACTGTCTGTTTCCAACTGTCACTCCTCCACTTCCTGCTTCCTGATTCCCGCCATTTCTCCTTAAAGAGACAGAGATGCTTTGCTGTATGTTACAGAAGGCAGGCCTCAAACACCACTTTCTATTTGTTCCCTCAGCATATTGCTACGTTGCCTCAGCTGAAGAGCCACCGTGTGTTATATTGTTATGTTACCTCAACTTAAGTAAGGAGGAGTTACTGCTCCCATTGGGTGATTCAATGGGGGAGTGATTTAAATCAGGCAGGGAATTGGCCTACCCCCCTATCCAGCCCACCCACCACTATCCAAGTAACTGAAAAACAAAATGGCTGCCACTTGCTCCTACACCACAGATAAAAAACATACTCACACACTCACACATCACACACTTTCACTCACACTCAATCACACACTTTCAATCACACTTTCACTCTCACACACTTTCACTCACACACACTCACACGCACTCACTCACACGCACTCACTCACACGCACTCACTCACACCCCTGGAGCCAGCATGATCCACCTTCTACCATAGTATGTGCAATTACCACATGCATTTCAACTACATGAATGAATGTCACAGTGGAGGCATAAGTACAAACACAAACTCATTACAATGACACATAAGTCACCCCCTTATGACTCACTTCTCTGTGTATGTGAGTGTGTGTCTGTGTGTGTGCCTGTGTGTTCCTCACTGTGTGTGTTGAATGTCTGTATCACAGTCTATGTGGCTGCATGTTGTGCATTGCATGTATGTGTGTATGACTGTGTCGCTCTTCATGAATCTCAGTGCATGCATGTGCATTTGCGTGTGTGTCTATCTGTGTTTGTCTTGCATCCGTGTGTGTGCATTAATTCCCTATATATCCTTACGGGCAGCGCCGTCCCACATTGGTAGTATATATATATTTTTTTATATTTATATTCCATTAACCTCTAAGATGATTTTTTTTTCATGTCCAAATGGCCTTGTTCAGTGAGCATTTAATGCCGTGTATGCGGTATGTATCGCTATAAGAGCCAAGGGGCCAGATTCAAATGTAGGTGCTAGTATATATAAAAGAATAAGCCTCATTGCCTAATTTATGGTAACTCACACACAGAACATAATTTACGTCTCCTCAGAAAACAAACACACATTGAACAGAATGCCTCATTACATAACTTATGTCTCATTAGGAGACATAACTCCTATTGGGTGATTCAGTGGGGACTTTACTGCTCCCATTGGGTGATTCAATGGGGGCATGTTTATCATACAGGGAGTTGGCCCGCCCCCTCCAGCCTGCCCACCACTATCCAACTGACAAAAAAATATATAGTTGCCACTCTCTCCTGAAGTGGGGGATATCAATAACTTCTCCCGGTCCACACACACTCTTACTCAGGATCATGACCCCACAAACACACTGTTTCACCTCCCACAGATAACTGTAACCCTCCATACACTATGTGTCACCTCCCACAGATAACTGTAACCCTCCATACACTCTGTTTCAGTACGAGGGTGTAATGTTTCCATAAAATACAAACTCAGGGATAAACTTAATAACAACTCTTTTATGTAAAGGGATAGTAATACTTCGTTTTAACTTTATTTTATTTTGTAGGCATTAAAAAAACATGAAGAACGATATAAGTCTTATCTCTCAAACCTTTATGGTTTATGAGATATTCACAAGCAAATTTTCCCCTCCCTGCCCCTTTTACCTAGTGTAAGCCATCTCTTCTCAGATGTGAATGTGAATCTGGTTGTAAGACAGATAACAGCAGGGGACAATCTTCTTTATATGAAAACAATGAAAGCCCTACCCCCCTTGACAAGCTTTTCAGGTTTTTCCCTTATCTTAATTGAAGATTGTCCCTCTGTGCAATCTACCTGGGCACCTCCCTTCTGCTTTGGCTGAGCAGTATTACATCAGTAAAAGGGGCAGGAGGGGGACACTTTGTCATTGAATTACTCCTGAACTACAACTCTGACAGAACTGAAATAACACTCTACAAAGTCCAAATACTATGATGACTAATTAGAGCTGTTTTTATTATGAAACATTACTATCCCTTTAAAGGGATAGTAATGTTTCATAATAAAAGCAGCTCTAATTAATCATCATAGTATTTGGACTTTGGAGAGTGTTATTTCAATTCTGTCAGAGTTGTAGTTCCAGAGTAATTCAATGACAAAGTGTCCCCCTCCCGCCACTTTTACTGATGTCACACTTTTCAGCAACAGCAGAAGGGAGATGCCCAGGTAGACTGCAGAGAGGGACAATCTTCAATTAAGATAAAGGAAAAACCTGAAAAGCTTGTCAAGGGGGGCAGGGATTTCATTATTTTCATAGGAATAAGAGTGTCCCCTTCTGTTATCTGTCTGGTCTATAGACTGCATTCCACATCTGAGAAGAGGTTGCTTATACTAGGTAAAAGAGGTGGGAGGGGGAAACTTGTGAATATCTCATAAACCATAAAGGTTTGAGAGATAAGACTTATATCATTCTTCATGTTTTTTTAATGCCTACAAAATAAAATAAAGTTAAAACGAAGTATTACTATCCCTTTAACTCTTTTCATCTCTTCAGTCAACCTCAGTAACTGTCTGTTTTCAACTGTCACTCCTCCACTTCCTGCTTCCTGATTCCCGCCCTTTCTCCTTAAAGGGAGAGAGATACTTTGCTGTATGTTACAGAGGGCAAGCCTCAAACACCACTTTCTATTTGTTCCCTCAGCATATTGCTACGCTGCCTCAACTGAAGAGCCACCGTGTGTTATATTGCTATGTTACCATAACTTAAGTAAGGAATTGTTACTGCTCCCATTGGGTGATTCAATGGGGGAGTGATTTAAATCATGCAGGGAGTTGGCCTGCTCCCACTATCCAGCCCGCCCACCACTATCCAAGTAACTGAAAAAACAAAATGGCTGTCACTCGCTCCTACACCACAGACACAAAAACATCAGACAAAAAATACACACACACTCACACACTCTCACTCACACTCTTACACACACTCTCAATCACACACACTCTCTATCACACACACTCTTAATCACACATACACACTCTCACTCACTCTCAATCACACACTCACACTCTCTCACACTCTCTCACTCACTCTCATACACCCTCTCACTCACACTCTCACTCAATCACACACACTCACACACTAACACACTCACGGAATCACTCACATGCAATCACTTACACAAAATCACTCACTCTCGCACTCACTCACTCACACTCACTCACATCCCGGGAGCCAGCACGATCCACCTTCCACCATAGTCTCACTCACACTCACTCACACCCCGAGAGCCAGCACGATCCACCTTCTACCATAGTATGTGCAATTACCATATGCATTTCAACTACATGAATGAATGTCACTTACTCACACACACTCACTCACACTCACTCACACACCAGGAGCCAGCACGATCCACCTTCCACCATAGTATGTGCAATTACCACATGCATTTCAACTATATGAATGAATGCCACAGTGGAGGCATAAGTACAAACACAAACTCATTACAATGACACGTCACCCCCTTATGACTTACTTCTGTGTGTGTGTGTGTGTGTGTGTGTGTATGTCTCTGTGTGTGCCTGTGTGTTCCTCACTGTGTGTGTTGCATGTCTGTATCACACTCTGTGTGTCTGCACTCTGTGCATTGCATGTGTGTGTGTATGAATGTGTTGCTCTTTATGCATCTCAGTGCATGCGTGTGCATTTGTGTGTGTGTGTCTATGTGTGTGTTTGTCTTGCATCCATGTGTGTGCATTAATTCCCTATATAGCCTGACGGGCAGCGCCATACCACATTGCTAATATATATATATATATATATTTTTTTTTTTTTTACATCTTCTACAGCAACATCTGTGTGGCAGAGGTCTCTGCCACAACCCTTTTCGCACTCAAAAGGTTATAATGAATCTGTTTCTCTCTTTTTTTCTCCCTAGATGAAAGGGGTAATTAATGTTTTCTTGGAAATTTCCCTAATTATCTGTGTTACAAACTTCCTTCTACTGTTGTCAGCTCTCAAATGACCAGTTCTCAGTCACATACAAGAATTGCCCAGTACGATCCTGTACTTTCAATGTGTATACAGATCTGGAAATCACATATGCACACAAGGAAAGGCCATTTTTTGGTGTAAAAATTCATCTGATGCAGAACTTCTTTTGGGGATTATATGTACCATACCCTCAATTGTCCCTTTTTTGGAGATATTAGGGGTATATACCTCCCAAGTGTCTCTCTTTAGAAGATAGTAGGGGTCCGTTCCTCCCCAGTGTCACTCTTTAGGAGATAGGAGGGGTCCATATCTCCCAAGTGTCCCTCTTTAGGAGATAGTAGGGATCTATTCCTCCCAAATGTCCATCTTTAGGAGATAGTAGGGATCCATATCTCCCAAGTATCCCTCTTTACGAGATAGTAGGGGTCCATATCTCCCAAGTGTCCCTCTTTAGAACATAGTAGGGATCCATATCTCCCAAGTGTCCCTCCTTAGGAGATAGTAGGGGTCCATTCCTCCCAAGTGCCCCTTTTAGGAGATAGTAGGACTCTGTACCTCCCAAGTGTCCCTCTTTAGGAGATATTAGCAGTGTGGGTACATTGGCATTCTGTTTGTTATTTTTTAACCAATGCTTAAGCCTTTGAGTGTTAAAGGGGAACTACCACCCCTCAACAACTTACGCTTGAGTGGATGTTCATCTGGCGACTAGCTGCTTAGTAGCGCTAGTCGCCAGAAATCTTACCCGGTTCTGCAGATATCGGCTTTTTGCCGATGGTGACAGGAGCAGGAAGCACGGACGTCTCTCACAGTGACGTCCGTGCGCCTGCTCTGTCAGTCCCTTTTGGAGCCATTTGGCTCCGAAAGGGACTGACAGAGCAGGCGCACGGACGTCACTGTGACGAGACGTCCGTGCTTCCTGCTCCTGTCACCATCGGCAAAAAGCCGATATCTGCAGAACCGGGTAAGATTTCTGGCGACTAGCGCTACTAAGCAGCTAGTCGCCAGATGAACATCCACTCAAGCGTAAGTTGTTGAGGGGTGGTAGTTCCCCTTTAAAGAGGTACATAATGCATTGTGTACACTTCTGCCACTCAAAGGGTTAATGTGAGGCTGAGTACGTGATGGGAAACGCCGTCCCAAATTGCTAGTTTCTACTAAATGCCAATAAAAAATACTTAGATTTTTTACTAATCCAGCTAAAATACTTATTCCCACTTTTTGGAGATCTACCACTCCTGAGGATACAAAGAGGCACAAAATGATACAAGTGGTTGCTGAAATGGAGAAGAACCATGCACTAGCCACAAATAATCTTGCCCTTTATTACCTTATTTGGAGACTTTGGATTGACTTTTATACCAGTTTTCAGGGAAATGCTTATCCTTTATATTAATTAGCTGGACATTACCAAACCTCTGTCATGGTTCCTTGTGGTGGTATCTGCTCGTTTCCATTTCTGGGATGGGCCATCACTTGGATTTCTGGGGTGGTGCAGATACCTGGAGCTTTCACTACTTTTTCTCACTTCTCCTCTGTCTGCATTACCTTCCCTTTCTTTACTTCCTTCCTTCAAACTATTGTAATCTCTAATGTTTCATATTGATGTTACAGATTTGGCCTTTAACTGTACTTTATTTCTGAATTATTGGATTGTCATTTTTTTCTATGCTACTATACTTGCTCCATATCTTAGTAAACTTTAGTTAAAATCTAAAAAAAAAAAATAGAAACAATGTTGGTGATTTTGGAAGAGATAAATGCACCAGTGAAATATGCCACCCGTGAAGCAGGTGAAAAAAATATATTTTTTACTTCCAGTGTCACTATTTCATATACTAATTGCTCCAGGGAAAAGAGGAACTTTACAAACACATGCATGTTGTCGACTTTTGGCCCTGATGACTGAATGTTATATTTATATAGTGACACAAGGTTACGCAGTACTTTACAATTTAAGGGTTTAGACAAAACAGTAACAAGTGCTTTGCAAAGTGAAACACTGGAAGTGAGGTCCCTGCCCAAAAGCTTGTGTGCAAAGTGTCCATTTGGGTGCACAATAGCATTTGGCAGATCTGCTTAGCTCAGTGTCTAGAATGACCCTTTACTTTTAAATAGCAGATCTACTGTTTTGTAAATGTCCCACTATTTTGTAATTTTGTGTAGTGTTGCAAATTGATGGCTCTATATAAACCCATTCATACATATATACTCACCTCTCTGCCTCTTTCTGTATTTCTTTTAGAAGTAGGAAGTCCCCTTTCCCAGTGGAAGGATAAGAGAAGGAATTTCACGTGGGTCTAAATAAATACGGTCTGTTAAACTAAGGATGCAACAAGCACTTGCTAGGCACTGCATTGTGTTACTCTAAGAGAGAGGGCTAAGAGATTATTTATTGAGTGTGTGTAAGTATATGAAGAGAAATGTATGGAATGTAACAAGTTCCCACTAACAATACTGGTATTTTAAGGAGGACATAAAAAATGTTACTGGTTTTGAAAAATTACCTTAACCTGATGGATAAATATACTGCAAAATGCACTTTAATTAACTAAAAGCACCTTTATTTTATTATAAAATATTTATATTAAGATTAGGTACTTTCCATTACAAATGTATTCCACATTATTGTAATTCGGAACCTTTTCTATATAGATTGTAAGACAGAATGGGGGTTGGGCACTAAGGAGTGATAAAGTGGAGATGACGGAGGAGATGCACTAAGGGGTGAAAAAGAGGTGATAACATGGAGATGATTTCTCCAGTGATTTCACTTCTCCAAATCCTATGTTATTCTATGGAGCCTATGCACTAAGATCTCTCCCACTTGAGAAATCTTATTGCATAGGCTCCATAGAATAACATAGGGATTGGAGAAGGGATATCACTGGAGAAGTCATCTTCACCTTATTACCTCTTTATCACACCTTGTTGCATAACCCCCAGCATCTCCAATGTTATCACTTCTCAAATTCCTATGTTATTCTATGGAGCCTATGCACTAATATCTCCAAAGCTGGAGAAATCTTATTGCATTGGCTCATAAAATAACATAGGAACTGGAGAAATCATATCACTGGAGAAGTTATCTCTGTAATCACCTCTTTATCATGCATTAGTTCATAACCCCACAGAAGAGGGACCCCATTATTGATAAGGATCAACTACAATACACATAAAATGGAGACAGGGAGTGCAGAGCTGTATTGAAAGTATTACCCAACATAGAAAATCACATGGGGTTTATGCACTGAGGCGTGATAAAGATGTGATAACACAGAGATAACATCTAAGCTCTCCAGTGTCGGAGAAACCTTAGTACATTGACTGCACAGAATAACATAGGAAATGGAGAAGAGATATCACTGGAGATGTATTCTCTGCGTTATCACATCTTTATCACCTTAGTGCATCTCCCCACCCCTGATCCCTTCTTTCCTTGACTATTTCTGCTTTGGTATATCAATAATTAAAAGTACTGTGTGATTTGTAGCTCATATGCCTCCACCCTGTGTTTAGCTGGGTTGGGGGCCATTTAATTTGGGGGTCTACCCCCCATTCATTTATTTTCAAAACACCTCCATATATGTAGTACGCTTTTACAAAAGCCTGACAGTTGGGGTGAATTAGAATTTATTAAATATATTTAAATGTTTACTTCTAAATAGCGAGACAGGGGTGCCTTACTCATATGATTTGTAGACCCCATACCGACACATATTAAATTAAGTGAATTACATTAGACTAAATGGATAAAATTGCAGAGTGTTTTTTGTTTTAAATAGTTTTTAGAGTGGTTAATTTAATAACATAGTAATTCCTAGAGGGGGAAAAATAGTCCCCATTGTTTATGCAATGTCACAGATACATTCTATAATTTTTGCATCAATAGTAAGATCAGGGGAACAGCTCTTTTTTGTCTATAAAAAATAGACTACGATCAAAATTTGAAATAAAGGAATAGGTGAATTTGCAAAAGAGCACTTTGCATAAACTGGGGTCTCTGATATTGTCCAACCCTAAGAACTGAGTCAAATTCACTTTAAAAGATATACTAAAGGCTGTTGCTAACACTGGATCTTTAGGGGCTTAAATATATGGCTATTCTTAGAATCAAGTAAGTATATGATATTAAACCCTATCAGTGCCAGAGGTAAATGCAATGCATTGCATACTCTTCCGTCACTAAATGGCTTAAGTATAAAGCCAGATTGGTTATTATCTGTGACTAAATAATGTATTCCAGTATTTGCGCATCACATTCTGGTTTATGACAAAAGTCCTGATCAAAAAAGTCTGACAAGTTTATGGAATACATTACCAGATTTCAAAAATCATAATCTGAGGGCTTTAGAATAAAGGTGACTGCCCATATTTTGTACATCAGAGATTTAGAAAACCCTATTGGTGTCAGTTCAGTGATGTTTGGCATTGTGCCAATTAACCATGTTGTTGGAATATTGGTACTGATCGTCTGATGTCCTTTGATATCCCTGTGACTCTGCCATCAATCCAACACAATGCACTGACATTGCCATAAGTTTGCCGTACCTTCAACACGTTTATTTTTTTGCTTGACAGTAGCTTAACGTACATTGAGAATGGGAGGGAAGCGGAGATATGTTATAACTTCTCTGCCATTCTCTGAATGATAAATTAACTCTGGCAATATCTATTACTGCTGTAACCCTTTCAGTACCACAAGAGTGTGCAATGAACATCTCTATGCAATTTGATGACAACCCTACATGCTAATGATTAGATTCCCCCCCTGCACACTTAATTATCAGTGCATATGGTGATGTGTGTCTCTGTTGCCAAGGTGATGTGCTTGCCACTTAGTGCATCTCCCACAGGTGTACAGAAAGTTCATCTATTGTTCACTTTGTTATAATATTACATTCTGTGGGAGAGGTGAGCCACTGGCAACAGTTCTCCATCTAATGTAATAGTAACTGCTTCATCAATTCATAGTAGTTATAAAACAGTGGGAGTGTCCCTACCATAAAAACATTACTGATCCTTTAACCCTTTGAGTGCCAGAGGGGTACCTCAATTTGTTGGCTACCCCTCTGACAATCAAATGGTTAAATAAGCTCAGTGGTATTGTGCATTATTCAAACTTGCTCCAATTGGTTAGAGGAAAAGCCTCAGTTTTTACCCCAGGGTTCAAAAGATTCCAGTTAGTTCCCTGATTATTATGCTTGATACCCTCAACATAGGAAGACCCTGGTGGTTGGGATTTATATGTTAGATTATTTGCCAGAAGGGTAAATAATGCATTACTAAATTTCTTAAAGAGCTAAAGGTATAATGATAATCACTGACACATTGTGGCACCTCATTACTACTAAATCTATTTTCTATCCATTTATTTCTGTTCTTTACCTAGCTTTCAGAGAGCTGTCTGTCAGGAACTATAAAAACAGGGGTATTGATACAATTTAACACTGTCCCTGCAGCAGAAAATCCTGATTCCATTATTTAATTACAGCATACAGATCACGCAGTACAGCAGGGATAGTATTACATTTTATCGCTATCCCTACTTTCACAGTACTGGACAAAAAGGTCTCTGGAATAGAGCTCAAGGCAGCTTACTGTCAGGCCCATAAAAGTATTAACCCCTTAAGGACTAGCTATATGGGAAGTGAACTTCACATGGACTGGTACCCCAGCCTTCTTCTGCTGGCCACTGGCAGCCATAGAACCACACATATATTGTCTGATACTCCAGTATTTGCACAATATGGTTACTGGTATCCACAGAACCAAACAAGCACTGTGTGATACCCCATCATTATTACTTCGGTTACTAGTAGCCAATTATACACTTTCTGATTGCTAGCTTTGTTCCATTGGCCACTGGTAACCAAAGAACAACACACATACACTTTATGATACCCCAGCCTTGTTCCACTGGCAGCCACGAATTCCACACATACACTATGTGACCCCCCACATTATTCCTCTGCCCACTGGTAGACACAGATTCCTCACACACACTATTTGATTCCCAACAGCCTTTTACCACTATTCACTTGTAGCCACAGGTTTCCCACATACACTATGTGAGCCCCACCAGCCTTATTCCCATGCCCTTTTCCCCCTATACACTGCATGACCACACCAGCCTTATTCCCCTGCCCACTGGTAGCCACAGATTACACACATACACTATGTGACCCCCACCAGCTTTATTTCCCTGCCCACTGGTAGCCAGTGATTCCCTACATACACCGTGTGACCCCACCAGCCTTATTACCCTGCCCACTGCCATCAGCTCCACAGTGCCTCCACTGGTACTTCTGGGTGCATTTTGATGACATCATCTCAAAGCACCAGGAAGTGCTAGAAGAGCCAGTGTGGAGCCGATGGCCCCTCTCTGAAACAGAAAACAGAGTGAGGTAGCAGCCTGCTGCTCCAAGCCATACTTATGCCCAGAAGTTGCTGGACCAGCAGCCAGCCTCATGCACACCTCCTGCTTAGTCTCTGGAACACAGACCCATATTTATGATTGGGGCCAGCCCACCCCTATATAGGCATGTTGGAATTGTGATGTGAGTAAACTTAGTTTTTTTGCTACAATCAATTGTTTCCTGCGAGTGCTGTCCCAGAGCTTTGGCTAAGTACACTATTTTACCTCTTGTAGGGGACAAGCACCAATCTTTGTATTAGATTAACTTAAGCTTTAGAGTGTCACTGTCATCTGTTTCAATTTATATATACATTAGTTGAAGAGCCCGTTACACGGGCCACAGTTCCACTGCCCGCCGGTCGCAGGGCAGTCATGTGCAGTGGAGACTGCCCGTGCCTCGGCTGATACAGAGCTGGACGCTCTGAGTCTCTACTGCGCATGACTGCAGCACGTGCAGCAGTCTCTACTGCGCATGACTGCGGTGTCACACACGTTTAAGTGAATTATTATATAGGATATATATATATATATATATATATATATATATATATATATATATATATATATATATAATTTAGTATATACACATATATAAAAACGCCAGTGTATAAACTCCAGTCTCAGTCCATTCAATTAATGAGCCTCCTGAAAGAAATTTGTACAAAGAGTATACTATGCAACCCTTGGGGGAAATGAACAAAACTGACAGGCAAAAAATACTAAAAATAAGAGGGTTAAGGAACATATATCTAGAAACAATTATATGTGAAGATATGATAAAATAATCAGTGGACCGATAATGAGATGTAGAATGTTTGTTGTTTGAGTTATAACCTTACTTACCCAGGGGTGATAGAAGAAAGGGAAAGGACAGCGCACCACTGCCTCTTAGTGTTACCTGTGATTGTTTAAAAAACTGGCTCCTAGAGGTTTTGGCTAGGTCCTAGATCCAAAGCAAATTTGTCAAATCCTGACCTAACATTAGCAAAAATAGAAAATATTTAGCCCATCCCACCACCAACAATTGCTAAGAGGGAATGTCCCTGTTTACTACTGGAATGCAGTGCTTGGCAGGTTGTCACATAACATTGAATATTAATGAAAAAGTTAACTTTTTCACCATGGACATTTTTGTCTCAAACTCATATTTTGCTGCTTTTGTCCTTGGAATTTCACATGCATAGAAAACCCATATATTTTCAACTATTTCCTTATCCTTAAGAAATTTCCCATAAAAACACTGTCCGTTTTCATCTATGCCTGAGAATGTATGTGTGTGTGTTTGGAGGAGCTGTCATACTCAGTTTGTATGGTTCTGTGGCAACCAATGCAGCTACACAAGGCTGGGACTCTGAAATCATTATGTGTGGTTCTGTGGCTTCCTTGGGACAAGGCTGAAGGGTCAACATGTGTGCTTCTATGTCTCCTGTGGGACAAGGCTGATGAGTCAGTGTGTGTGTGATTCTCCGGCCTCCAGTGCAATGGGACAAGTCTTGGGGGGGGGGGGTAAGTATGTGTTGTTCTATGGCTACTGTGGGACAAGGATGGGGTATGTGTGTGTTTTTATGGCAACCAGTGCAGTGAGGCAAGGCGAGGGGCCAGTATGTGTGGTCCTATGGCTACCAAGTAACCAGGCTGGTGGTCATTTTATATGGTTCTATGGCTACCAGTGTAATGGGACAAGTCTGGGGGTCATTATGCCAGTGGAGGAAATAGCCAATTCTAGCGGAAGGCAAAAAGTGCTGTTTTTCACATGCTTCTTGTTTTAGGAGAACGTTTTTACCCATCCTTAATTACTGCCAGCAGAGCCTTTTACACAGAGGTCAATATTAGCTGTGTGATAGAGGCCATTTGACACCCAACCAAGCTGCCCAACTCTGCATTCTATCTAGTAGCATTCAGTGAAGTTAATTCTGTAACAAAACCAAGTGTGCATAAACTACCAAAATATCCTGTAGCAGTTTACTGTGGAAATTTATTTAAACGGATAGTAATGTTTCACCAAAAAAAGCAACTCTGATCAATCTTCATAGTATTTGGGCCGTGGAGAGCATTATTTCAATACTGTGCGAGATGTAATTCAAAAGTAATTGAATGATAAAGTCTCTCTCTCCCACCCCTTTTACTGATGTAACACTGCTTACCTCAGAGCAGCAAGACTGTCTGGATGGATTGCAGAGAGGGACAATCTTCAGTGAGTATAAGGAAAAAAATGAAAAATCTGTTGGTGGGGCAGGGTTTTCCTTACACTCACAGTAAGAAGATTGTCCCCTTGCTGTCAGCTGTCCACATCTGAGGGGAGGTGGCTTATACTAGGTAAAAGGGGTGGGAGAGGGATACTTTTTTCATTCAATTACTCTTGAACTACAACTTAGACTGTATTGAAATAACACTCCCCATGGCCCAAATACTGTGAAGATTAACTGGATCTGCTTTTTTGTGAAACATTACTATCCCTTTAATAACATATGTTTGACAGAGGATAGACATGAGCTGCAGATACACAGCCCCTGCAAGATCACCAAGTCCCTTGATTTAGGTTTGATTAATTCAATTAATTTTAGCCTGGAGTAGATAGAGGTCTTGAATTGCAGATTGTAGAATACACCAAGCCTGATCCTTCCAACTGTTAGTGGCCTTTAGTAGCTGGCAGCTTACTTGTTTTATACGAAATGTATTAAATGGGAGCAGGTTCACAATTATGAAATTCCTCTCCACGAAAATATAGACAGCAGGACATATCCACAATATAAAAGATGATAATTTCTGGGGCAAACGCATTTCAACTAAAGGGATAAAACTCCCCAATTATTTCAGTATTCCCACTGGTAGGTCTGACGCATTGCTCTAACATTCAATAGATTAAAAGGCTGATTTATATCAAAAATACAAAAGGGCGCCTCACAGGGTAATTTTTCTATACATAGAACAATATAAAAACATTCTTGATATTATAGTCACAGATGAGCTCACTACATAAAATAGTAACAAAAGGATATAACGCTGCCTCCACACAGATATTATCAGTAAAGGAAGCAGCGGCCACATCTATTGAGTTACTGTTCTTCTTGAGAGAGAGAAACTCGGCCAAAAAACATGAGCACATCAGGCTCCACCCAGTCCGACCGTTCATAGTCCAGGAGATCCCCGACTCGGGTCATCCGTGCTTGACGAAGGCGGCAACATATGCTATGGGCTTCCAACATCCGAGCCCCCACAGCTGGATTATATAGCAGGGACTCAGTCAGAATGTGTGCCCCCTGCGCTGTGCCCTGCCTTGACACGGAGACCATACGCCAGGCCTTGAGGGTTTCCCGGTAGTATGCCGGCAGCACTGAGAGGTCGCTCCCAAACCCCTCAGGCTTCATGAGGAATAGTTGCTGGTCATACCCCATATTGCGTAACTGGCGATAGAAACTGAAGGCCAGCGTGCACCACTGCAGTGAAGGATCTGCGTACAGGTATCTCTGCAGGTACTGGAGGCGGAAGGTGTGCACCTGAGTGCGTATACACACCACTCCCTGACCGCCCTCTCCCAGTGGGAGCCACACAACACCTGCAGAGACCCAATGCTTCCCCATCCAGAGAAAGTCCAGCAGCATTCCCTGAATCTTGCTGATGAACTCAGAGGTCAGGCTAAGGCAGATCAGCCGCTGCCATAGCTGTGAGGCCACCAGCTGGTTGATCACCAAAGCCCTCCCTCTTAGGGAAAGCAATTTCGCAAGACCCCTCCACAGTCCCATCCGAGAGAGGACTCGTTCCTCTAGTTCTTTCCAGTTTGCAGGGACTGTGGGATTCACAGCGGACAGGTAGACTCCAAAGCTGTAGCCTCCCACTTGATGTTAAGGAAGGTGGGAGGCAGGGAGTCTACCTGTATGGGACCCTCTAAAAGGCCTGAGCATTTGGACCAGTTGATCTGAGCAGAAGAGGTAGCTGAATAAACCTCTTGGCATTCTTTAGCCCGCTCCAGATCAAGTAGGTCTTGGGCCACGAGGAGTACATCATCGGCATATGCCGAAAGGACGACCCTCATGTCTGGCTCCTTCAGCACCAGCCCTGTGAGCCTCTTCCTCAACAAGCACAGGAAGGGCTCGATGGCTAGTGCATATAAGTGTCCAGACAAGGGGCATCCTTGCCGTACCCCTCGTCCAAATACCAGGGTTGCCGTTAGGGACCAACTGATCTTAATTAAACACTCAGCAGAGGCATACAGCGTCTTAAGGTATCCCACAAAGAGTGGGCCAAAGCTGTATGCATGCAGAGTAGCTATAAGATATCTGTAATCTACTCTATCAAACGCCTTCTCCTGGTCTAATGAGAGAAGGGCGAGTGACAGACCAGTCCTGCGGGCATAGCAGAGCAGATCCCGGACAAGAAAGATATTATCAAAGATGGTCCGGCCCGGGATTGTATAGGACTGGTCTAAGTGGATCACCTCTGCCAGCACGGACCTGAGTCTTAAGGTGACAGCTTTGGCTACGATCTTATAATCCGTGCTGAGCAGCGAGACTGGTCGCCAGTTTTCGATAAGGAGGAGATCCCCCTTCTTGGGCAGCAAGGCTATTACTGCCCTTCAACAGGAAAGGGGCATCTCACCAGTCTCTAGGGCCTCCGTTAGGACCAGTTGGAAATCAGGTCCAAGAGTCTCCCAAAAGAACAGGAAGAACTCTACTGTCAGTCCGTCCAGCCCTGGAGATTTGCCATGGGGCATTAGACTGAGGGCTTCAGAGTTCAGCTAGAGAGATGGGCTGATCCAGACTCTCTCTTCCACTCTCGCTGACCGTTGGAAGCCCATCCCATAGCACCTTGCAGGCATCTGGAGAGATGGGATCCGGAGAGTACAGGTCTGCTTAGAATCTTCGGGCCCTGTCCCGGATGCTCTCCGGATCCAAAAGAGGGGCACCATCCTCCGCAAGGAGGCAGGTGATATGTCTTTGTTTACCCCCCGTCTTCTCCAGTCCATAGAAGAGGCTCGAGCCATGATCCATCTCCCAAAGGAATCTCAAGCGGCTTCGCACGAAGGCTCCCTTAGCCTGGTGTCTTTCCAGGTGACAGAGAACCGCCTTCTTCTCTACATATTCGTGCTGCAAGACTTGATCCCTAGATTCAGCAGCCAGCCTTTGCTTGAGGCCAAGCACCTCCCCCCGGGGTGCTTCAATCTCGCCGTTGCGCGGACTGCTCACACCCCTAGTATACTCCTGACACAAGAATCTCAAGTGCACCTTGCCCACATCCCACCACTGACTCAACGTGGCAAAGTCACCCTTGAAACCCCTCCAGTCCGCCCACCTCTCCCGGATCAATGCCGCAAAGCCCTCATCCTCCAACAAGGTATTGTTGAAGTGCCAATAGGCGGATTTTGTCCCTGATGACATGAGCGACAGCTTCACGGATGCACAGTTGTGGTCCTTGAACGGGGCCAACCTAATGGCACTGGACTAGGCCTGCGACATGTAGTGGCTAGATATATACAGCCTATCGATCCAGGAGTGGGACACCCTACCATCTCTCACCCTGACACAGGTGACAGTGTCTGATGCCCCTGGTGCTGTTCTCACTAGATGTCGACCAGGGAGTAGCGGGTGATGATATCCCTCAAGGCCGACGCGGATGGTGGATGGTGCTCTGTCCCGGCACGGTCCAGAGCTTCGAGGGTGCAGTTGAAGTCACCCCCGATTACTAAACACTCATCCGCATTGACTGTCTCCAGATAGGTCGACAAACTGGCAAAGAACCTCACCCTCTCCGGTCCTGCAGAGGGGGCATACACGTTCAGCAGACTAAATGTGCAGCCTAGCTCTCGGACCCGGAGATGCAGCAGATGGCCTGGGATAACAGCCTTCACACTCAGCACATCTGGCTGAAAGGCCTTGAGAACAGGGTCACCACTCCACATGACACCGAAGTGAAGTGGCTAAAGAAAACCCTGCCTCGCCACTCCAGATGCCAGTTGGCTTCAGCCTCTGGAGAGGTTTGGGTCTCTTGCAGGAAGCTCACAGAGTACCCCCTTTGCTGTAGATAGAAGAGTACCTGGAACCTGCAAAACCCATCCCTACAGCCATTGGTGTTAAGAGAACTGATGCTCAGAGCCATTACTGTGTGTTAGGAAGTGCTTTCGTCCCATCTCCTAGTGAGGCCTGATGGGACAGACACAAATTTAAGAACTTGCGGGTGCGGATATGTTCGGCAGACCCGAAGTTCTTGGCCTGATTGCTGGCCCTAAGATATTCTCTGAGAGAGTAGATGATTAAAGACAAATCATTCCACTTCTCAAGGGCCAGGCGCACCTTCTTTTTATTTTTTCCGCGAAGGGTGCTCTCAAGGAAAGCTGTTATTTCCTTTGCAGGGATGGCAGGACTAGGTGTAGATTTGGAGAGTGTGGCAGCTTCACTGTCATCCCTGGGCTCTTATAGACCACCTTCTCCTCTAAGGGGGTAAGCCTTCTCAGCTTGATCTTAATGTCTTTGAAGTTAGGTCTAATACACCCTTCGCGACTGAACCCTGAGAAGAATCTTGTGCCCCCTTGCTGGTACTAGAGGCACACTCAAGGGTAGCTGGCTGAATGGCAGGAGATGGCTTGGTGACATGGAGAGCTTTGGAGGCTTTATATGCCTCCTCAGCCTTTTCCACTGCTGCCTGCGCAGCTTGGATGACGCTTAAGTTTGGGTCAGTGGATGAAGTCGAAAGAAGGATCTCCGAGGTTGGAGCAGTCCCCTCCACAGTATTAATAAGAGGGACTGTTTGGTCACCCTCCTCCATTACCACTTCCCCTATTACATCACCCTCCCCTGGATTTTCTTCTACAGGGTCCTGAATGGGCATTATGCTTAAGTCAATCGCCTCCAGGAGTGGCATATCCTGGGGAGTTGGTATTACCCCAGTGTCGCCACTGGAGAGTGACCCTGGAGGGAGAGGCTGACTGTGGTCCCCAAATCTCAGCACCTTAGGGACACTAACTGCCCATTCTGCAGGGGCTTTATTGGGCTTCCCTTCATACATCAGGGGCAAGACAAGCTGCATAGCTATAGGCTGGCTGTCTCCCCCTGTCTCCTCAGGGAGACCCTTATTCCCAGGGCTGGCCCTTACATGGGTCCCAGTGGGGCCATGGACCCAGGCGGCATTCTGACAGGGGCGGCAATTTGCCGCCCCAAGCAGGACCGATGCTAGCATTAAGGCAGCTTAGGCAGCCGCCTTAGGGCGCCGCAACGAAGGGGCGCCAAAATGAGGATATATATATTTTTTGTTTTACATTTATTTCTTTTTTATATGTACCATGAAGCTCCCCTGGGACTGCCTGCTTCTTAACCCTTTGAGCACCAGAGCGGTATAGAATGCATTGCTTTGCAATGCATTCCATACCCCTCTGGCGCTCAAAGGGTTAAAAAAACAAAGCTCCAGTCCAATTAAATGTATCCGCAAGTTGACAGGAAGTTGGAAACGCTGGCGTCTGGCCGCGTCTAGTGAGTGGGGGCAGGCCGGGTATAGACCCAGTGACGAGCACTGCGTCTGCTGCGCACCTGGTAGGCTGGCCGGCGGCCGCACCTAACTCAACAGCAGTGGAGACGAGAGAGCTGATCTGAGCGGGAGGCCAGCGTGAGCAGAGTCAATCAGCAGCGCCAGTCACGCCGGCCAGTCGCCAGACACAGTGAGGTCACAGGGAAAAGGGGAAAACAGGCAAAAGGGTCAATCAAGATGGGGAGAAAGGCAAAAGGGGGAGCATTCAAATCAAGAGGGGTAAAGAGAGGTATGGGGGAGAAAGGCAAAAGGGGGAGCATTCAAATCAAGAGGGGTAAAGAGAGGTAAGGGGGAGGAAGGCAAAAGGGGGAGCATTCAAATCAAGAGGGGTAAAGAGAGGTAAGGGGGAGGAAGGCAAAAGGGGAGCATTCAAATCAAGAGGGGTAAAGAGAGGTAAGGGGGAGAAAGGCAAAAGGAGGAGAATCAAGAGGGGCCAGTGTGAGCAGAGTCAGTCAGCAGCGCCAGTCACGCCGGCCAGTCGCCAGACACAGTGAGGTCACAGGGAAAAGGGGAAAACAGGCAAAAGGGTCAATCAAGATTGGGAGAAAGGCAAAAGGGGAAGCTTTCAAATCAAGAGGGGTAAAGAGAGGTAAGGGGGAGGAAGGCAAAAGGGGGAGCATTCAAATCAAGAGGGGTAAAGAGAGGCAAGGGGGAAGAAGGCAAAAGGGGAGCATTTAAATCAAGAGGGGTAAAGAGAGGTAAGGGGGAGGAAGGCAAAAGGGGGAGCATTTAAATCAAGAGGGGTAAAGAGAGGTAAGGGGGAGGAAGGCAAAAGGGGAGCATTCAAATCAAGAGGGGTAAAGAGAGGTAAGAGGGAGAAAGGCAAAAGGAGGAGAATCAAGAGGGGGCAATAAGAGTGGGTGAGAGGCAGAGGGGGGTCAAGAGGGAGAAAAAAAGAGGCAAAAGGAGGGGGGACCAAGAGGCAAAAGGAAGGGTGGAATCAAGAGTCAAGAAGGGGAGAGAGAGGCAAAGAGGGGGGTCAAGAGTCAATGAGGGGGAGAAAGAGGCAAAGGGGGATCAAAAGAGGGAGAAATGGTGGGGAGAAAAAGGCAAAAGGAGGAGGATCAAGAGGGGTATAAAGAGGCAGAAGGGGGAATCAGGAAGGGGAGAGAGAGGCAAAATGGGGGATCAAGAGAGGGAGAATGGCAAAAGGAAGATCAAGAGGGGTAAAGAGAGGCAACTTGGCAAGAGGGGGCATCAAGAGCAGGTGAAAGAGGCAGAGGGGGTCAAGAGGGGGAAAAAAGAGACAAATTGAGGGGGGTCATGAGGCAAAAGGAGGGGGATCAGGAGGGGGAGAAAGAGGCAAAAGGGTGGGATCAAGAGTCAAGGAGGGGGAGAAAGGGGGTTCAAAAGGGAGAGAAAAACGCAAAGGGAGGAGGCTTAAGAGTCAAGAGGGGGAGAACAAAGCAAGAGGTGGGAATCAAGAAGGGGAGAAAGAGGCAAAAGGGGGAACCAAGAGTCAAGAGGTGGTATATATGTATATACCAAAATTTAATCAACCAGCAACTGCAAGGTTAAGTTCAAATAAATCAGTGTTTAATGTGGTGTGTCAATGTTTCAGTGTAGCCATGTTCACTTTCATCAGCACATGGCTGCACTGAAATGTTGACATTCCACATTAAACACTTTTATTTGAACTTAACCCTGCAGGTGCTGGTTGATTTCATCCTTTTGGTACACTCAGGAGGATTCCATTCAACTTCAGCACCCAGATTGTCTCTGTTTAAAGGGGATGTATCACCTTACCAAACATTTCCCTTAATCTGTTTGTTTTAGATAATGTAACAGTGCTGTGTTGTTGTTTTTTTTAAAAAACGCTATAGAATTGCAGTTTGAGAGATTTATTTTTCCCCCTTGATGTCTTCTCCTCATTCTGACCGGCAAGACTCTTGCCGAGGAGAATACAGGAGAGATCCTCCTCCACGCTGGTCTGTCTGTAAGCTGCAGCACTCTCATTGGCTAGATATCAATCTCTGCCAAAGAAAGTGCTGCAGCTTACAGACAGACCAGCGTGGAGGAGGATCTCTCCTATATTCTCATCGGCAAGCATCTTGACAATCAGAATGAGGAGAAGACGTCAAGGGGGATAAAATAAATCTATCATTTCTATAGCGTTTAAAAAAACAAAAAAACACAGCATTGTTACAATATCTAAAACAAAGGGAAACTTTTGGTAAGGTGATACATCACCTTTAAGTGAGAGTGCTGCCCTATACATACATATATATATATAAACTCTTTATTGCTCTGGTGGTAGCATATAACTCTGTATTGTCTTATGGTGACATCTAACTGTATTGCTCTGGTGGTGGCATTTAACTCTTTTTATTGCACTGGTGGTGGTGAAATATAACTCTGTATTGTCTTATGGTGACATCTAACTGTATTGCTCTAGTGGTGGCATATAACACTTTTTATTGCTCTGGTGGTGGTGACATATAACTCTGTGTTGCTCTGGTGGTGACATATAACTGCATTGCTGTACTGGTGACATATAAATGAATTACTCTGGTGTGACATATAACTGTATTGCGCTGGTGGTGACATAGGGCACACAGGGGCTTACAGTGCAGCCCCGGCTTCACCAACTTGCAACACTGAGTGGTTCCGCACCTTTTGTGTCTCCGCCCTCACCGACTCACAACTATGGCCAGTATTTTTTTTGTTTTGATGTGCGGGGGGGGGGCAGCATTTCATCCTTGGACCCAGGCAGCACAATGTCTTGGGCCAGCCCTGCTTATTCCCCTGCACATTCCCCAGACCCTTGGCCACATTATCCCCCGCCAGGTCTGGGGGGAGAGGTGTGTGGTCTGTTCCTGGCTGGCTGAGATCAATAGCCAGGTCAGACAATCTCACAACTTGAGGAGGCGATGGATGGCTCCTCTTTTTAACTTTGGAGGGATGGGAGATAAGCTCCTCCCATTCCTCCAGTGTCCCCCTATTTGTTTTACATTTCCTCTTCCTTGCGGCGTCATCCTTAGAAGAGGAGGTGCTGCCGCTACCAGTGCCCTCTTTAGAGGGCTGCGATATTTCCTGCTTCCCCCCATCCCCTACACTTGCTGAAGTGTTTATACTTGGGGTGGGGGGGATGGTACTGGGGCAGCGGCAACACAGGTGGTAGTGGTGAAATTCTTCTCCTTCTTTCCTTTTGCTGCAGTTTCAGAGGTAGCTGCAGCTACTGATGATTTTGGTGGGTAAGAAGGAGGCATGGAGGCTGCGGTGGTGGGCCTTGGAACAGCCTCCTTATTGCTCTCTGAAGGGGGAACTTTCCCTTTTGAGGGCCCTGCCACGGTGGTCTTAGCAGGGCTGGGTGCTGTACGTGAGGTGCCTGCTACTGGTACTGGAGCCGGGGCTGGTGTTTTAGATCACTGCCCCTTGGGGCAGCTCTGGCGTGTATGCCCCAGCTCCTTGCATGCAAAGCACCTCACTTTCTCTGTGCTGTAAAATATGCGGTACAGCACCCACTCAAAATGAACCCCAAAGGACCCCTCAATACTCTCTGCACCCCGAGGCAGGAGCACTTGTACCTGCCTCTTAAAAGAGAGCACATGTTTAAGTGCCCTTTCTTTGCAGCCCAGGGGAATCTTAGTGATGTTTGATTTTAACTCCCCTAGGGCTTGCAAGTGGGGGCGCAGCAAAGGGTCCGGTAGGAAGGGGGCACATTAGATAGTACCAGTCGCGTGCCCATCCCTTCCAGGGGTTCCACAGGGATATACGTCCCCCCCACTGTGAGCCCCCTCTGCACCAAAGTATGTGCAGCAGCCAGCGTAAGTAGAAATAGAACAGCTTTGCCATACATTTTGCTGGCTGCTACAACTGCAGAGGGGCTCACAACATCAGCTGCAGCCTTTACATATGCCCCTATGCTATGAACCCCAGACATTATACACCTGACTCCATGCCTCCTAGTTAGCTGCTCTCCCCCAGAGTTGGAGTGACTGGGGCTGGCACTAACCACCTGTGCAAAAGATCTAGTAGTAAATGCAACAGGGGCAGTGCCAGTAGGAGCAGCCTGAGTGGAGGCAGAGGGAGCCTGAGGTCTGGGGCTTGTTGCCTGGGACACAGCAAGGCTGCAGCTAGTATTTCCAGGATCCCTTATTCCACCGTTGGGATCCTGAGGCATCTTTATACCCTTCCCCATTTTAAATCAAACTAAAAAAGAAAGAAATAAAGAGGAAGGAATTGTTTTTATTTATTGTTTTTGATTTTTGTTTTTAACCCCTTAAGGACCCTTGACGGTCATAGTACGTCAAGGGTCGATGTGACTTAACGACCGATGACGTACTATGACCGTCATCGAGTTCCGGGCTGCCCCCGCGGCTGCACGCCATTTGGGGAGTCCGGAACGCAACAGAGCAATAAAAAAAAATTGCTCCGTGGTCGTTAACTCACTTCCGCTTCCGGATTCCCCTGTCGTTAAGGGGTTAAAGAGAGAGAGGTTGAGAGAGAGGGAGAGATGCATTGCTATGCACTTGGCACTGGGAGGCTTAAAGTGTTAGTAATGTCTAAAAAAAAAACCTTTTTTTGCATTTAGAAGAGCTTAAAAAGCTGATCTAAATGCAAAAAACCATATCTCTCAAACCGCTATGGTTTAAGAGATACGGGCGTTTAAAGTTTGATTTCTCCTACTGACAGCTGTAAAGCTGTCAGCAGGAGATCCGTGTCAGCCGACACGGAGGTGCTTGAGAAGTGCCGAGATCTCTTTACTTATACGTAATCCCTTCATTGGAATGGTCCAATGAAGGGATTCCGTGTAAGTAAAGAGATCTCGGGACTTCTCAAGCACCTCCGTGTCGTCTGACACGGATTGCCTGCTGACAGCTTTACAGCTGTCAGTAGGAGAAATCAAACTTTAAACGCCCGTATCTCTTAAACCATAGGGTTTGAGAGATATGTTTTTTTGCATTTAGATCAGCTTTCTAAGCTCTTCTAAATGCAAAAAAGTTTTTTTTAGACATTACTAACACTTTAACCCTCCCAGTGCCAAGTGCATAGCACTGCATCTCTCCCTCTCTCTCAACGCATAGCAGTTTGAGAGATATGTTTTTTTGCATTTAGATCAGCTTTTTAAGCTCTTCTAAATGCAAAAAAGTTTTTTTAGACATTACTAACACTTTAACAGAAAAAAAGGTTTTTAAATCTTTCCCTCCCAGCTGCTTTAACCTCTCCCTTAGAAACAATGAAATCAAAAAGAAACTTAAACAAACATAAAATAAATTTTCCCCACCACCCACCAAACCAAAAAGTGTTCAAAAGAAAAGAAATTAAACAAATGAAATCAATTAATCAATTAAACCACCAGGAGTGGGGGATGGGTCAGGGGAGTGCTGCTGGGTTGGAAGCCCACAGGAAGTGAGCCCTTTCTGGCGAAGAAACCCAAGCTTCCTGGGGCTTTAAACTTAAATGACACAAATCAAAACAAACAAACTAAAACAACGTTTCTTATTAACCCCTTAACGACCCTTGACGGTCATAGTACGTCAAGGGTCGATTTGACTTAACGACCGATGACGTACTATGACCGTCATCGAGTTCCGGGCTCCCCCCGCGGCTGCACGCCGTTCGGGGAGTCCGGAACGCAACGGAGCAAAAAAAAAAAATTTGCTCCGTGGTCGTTGAGTCGCGTCCGCGGCCGGATTCCCCGGTCGTTAAGGGGTTAAACAAAAAGAAAGAGGGAGAGCTTTAGTGCTATGCACTGGCACTGGCAGGGTTAAAGTAAAAAAGATGTTTCAATTCTTTCCCTCCCAGCTGCTTGCTTCTCTCCCTCAAAGTTAAATTAAATATCAACTTAAACTAACATAAAATAAACTTTCACACCCAGCAAACAAAACACTCGTTGTTAATATTTAGGGAAACAAAAACGTTACACTTTAAAAATGCGGGTCATTGTGTATTTCAGAAAATCTATTAGTGCTACAGATCAACGCTCCCTGGAACTCAAAGGGTTAATAGCTGGTCAAACACATTCTTGTTGGCAGAGCTGTGACAATTTACCCCGCCTGCTGTTTAGTGTCAGTCAGCAACAAGCACGTCTTTGGACAGAAAGAGTTGGGGGAAGGATAAAGATTCAGTATCTGGCCTGTCTCTGCTCTGTAACTGTCTCATATTACCAGCCCTCCTGTTTATTCTTACTGTATAGTCCCTAGCACTAGGGCACATGCAGCTTCCCCAACAATAGATCTCAGTTCTGATTGGCCTGACAGGAAAGAGCATGGGGCTGTAACCCGAGCTGCTTGCCTTGCAGCTTGTACACATGCAAACTGTGAAAACGGAAGAGTTGGACTCACAAAGGACTGAATTTAGGCCAGTGACTTTATTGTGATCTCACTTTCTTCTCTTTGGACTTTTCTACTTCGTTGATGGGGTCTATCCTGAGCAGTGAGGGCAGTAGGGACCCCAGCTCCCGGACCCTGGCAGAAGACCCCAATCCAAGCTATGACTGTGCAGTGTGCCTGGAAGTGCTGAACCGGCCGATGAGGACACGTTGTGGACATGTGTAAGTGCAGTTGGTACCATGTCCTGGCAGCATTTTAATATAGAGATTGGTAATCAGGGTGTCTCCAGTTGTTGTTGGACCACAACTTCCAACATCTTCGGCTGGCCATTACATGTGCTGTAGTCTAGCAGCTAGAGACCCATAGATTATCTACAACAGCTGGAGAGCCATGGGTTGTCCCACCTCTGGACAAATGCAATTGAACTTTAGTGAGTGACAACCACATACTTCTCCTTTTCATATGCTAACACTTTGAGTAGAACAGAGGTGTCTGATGCACTGCGACGTAACATGTTGATACCTCGCTAACAAAAGTGTTAAATTCAAATTAACCCTCTTTTGCCAGAGCAAAACAAAGGGTTAGCTGAGTGCCAGAGAGGTATCCAGCGCATTGCAGCGCAACAAGTTGGATACCTTTCTGGCACTCAGACGGTTAAAGATCACATCAGCATGACAGACCAAAATACATTTTAATAATAACTTGTAATGGAGCTTATTTTAAAATCTTAAAAATAAGTAATATGTTTTAAAGGGGCAATGGTATAACACTACTGCCTGAGGGAAAAAAACCTGCACTTATTTTTAACATTTTAAATAAAACTGTGTGATAAATGTATCTGTGTTCTGGTCATTTGAGGTTACTTATTTGCCCTTTTGGGTATGTAAAGTCTAAAGTAGGAGTATAAATGCTGTGATATTATTTATGTGGGGTGCAGGTACACTGCATAAATTCCACTCTTGTAAACCTTGGACATGTTTCTCGTTCTATACAGTGGAATAGTTAGTGTTAAAACTAACCTTAGAATTTAGAGATACCTCCACTCCTATTTTCTAACGGACAGGGGAGCGTTACCGTCTGCTCTTTAACTCTGTAAGTAGCAGAGATGTCCCAACACATTGCATTGGACACCTCTCTGGCACTCAAGTGGTTAATTACTGTAATTGTTTTATATTCATTTATACTTCGAATGAAACATTCCCCTTTTGTTAACTTTGATGTAAACACTCTTCCCAACAAACCTTTGTTCATTGCGATTAACTCTTAGTGCTAGAAGGCTGCACAGTACTCTGGTGCTCCAAGAGTTAAATTAAATGCTTATTGTTGTCAGACTGCTTAATCTTGTGAGTGCCAAAAGGGGTATCCCACCCATATGTTAGTCAAATGGTTATAGGCCTTTGTGTTGCTTCCTAGCTGCTACTGGGTAGTTGCTACTGTTCCCAGAAATAATAACATTGCTCTGTAGCCATGCTTTGTGAAGAGCATGTAGAGGAGACGCTACAATAGCCAGAGGGCATCTTCGTATTTACAGCTATAGGATTCCTCTTCTCATCAGTTTATTGTTAGAACAGTATGCAGTACAGAAGCCTTTTTTTCCTGTGTGGAGGATAGGCCTTGTGTTTACAGGATCAACCTTGCTTCCCATTCAGTTGCTGGTATTATTAACCCCTTGAGAACGACAAAAGTGTACAACGCATTGCAAAGCAATACTTTGCACACCCCTCTGGTTCTTAAGAGGTTAACATGCCTTCTTATTCTTCTGTCAGACCTATTGTTTTTGTTAATTTGGTCCTTTATAGGGACTCAGTTTGTTTATTATTTTGCTAAGCAAAATCATAGACAATTATTGCCTTGGGCATCACTAATGGGTGTTCATTAATGATGGGGCACGCTTTCAAGGGACCCGTTGCCTCTGCGCTATCCTGTCACCCCTTACTCATATCAGTTTCCTATCTTGTCAGTAAGATATGAATAGCGTCAGAGAGCCTTTCCTTTATTTTCATTAACACTCTGAATATCAGATAGGTGTTCAATGTATTGAGATGCATACACCACTGGCACTTTAAAGGGCTGACTGGGTCATGCATGACTCATGATGTGGTCACTCACTAGCGCTGCACACAAACTGAATTTCCTCTCTGTCTGTCCTCATCAAGAGAAAACTCTGAGACCCTCCAGTGTGGAATTTCACTGTGAGTCTGTATTGGCAGGACTGATATGTGCTCTGGGAATGTAAAGAATTTATTTTGGGAAAGAAAACACTGTAGGACTTTTCCTGCTAAGTAAAATAAGGGTACTCCCACTTTTGCGAGATTTTTTTGTTCCAAAGTTGTTACAGTGTAAACTGTTTTTTGGTTACCTTAGCAGTGCTTCCTGGGGTGAGGTGCACTAAGAGGCGAGAAGTGGCCAGGTTGGCAATGTGGTGTAGATGCATATCGACTGCATGCACTAAGGTGTCTTCACCGGCATATCCCTGTGACTCTGCCATCAATCCAACACAATGCACTGTGCCGTACCTTCAACAGGTTTACTATTTTGCTTGACAGTGGCTTAACGTACATTGAGAATGAGAGGGAAGCTGAGATATTTTATAACTTCTCTGCCATTCTCTGAATGATAAGTTAACGCTTGCAATATCTGTTACTGCTGTAACCCTTTCAGTACCACATGGGTGTGCAATGAACAGCTATATGACACTGAACAGGTTAAAGGAGGATTGCTGTTTGTGTTGCTTAGGCCTGAGTGAATCCTCCTAGCTTTCCCAATGAGCAGATGGGGGTGCAGAGAGGATGCTCTCAGACTTCAGGGGCATGGAACTGCTGGCAAGTGTAACACATCTCCAGCAATTCGATGACAACCCTACATGCTAATGATTAGATTCCCCCCCCTGCACACTTAAATATCAGTGCATATGGTGATGTATGTCTCTGTTGCCAAGGTGATGTGCTTGCCACTTAGTGCATCTCCCACAGGTGTACAGAAAGTTCATCTATTGTTCACTTTGTTGTAATATTACATTCTGTGGGAGAGGTGAGCCACTGGCCAACAGTTCTCCATATAATGTAATAGTAACTGCTTCATCAATTCATAGTAGTTATAAAACAGTGGGAGTGTCCCTACCATAAAAACATTACTGATCCTTTAACCCTTTGAGTGCCAGAGGGCTACCCGATGCATTGCAAAGCAATTTGTTGGCTACCCCTCTGACAATCAAATGGTTAAATAAGCTCAGTGGTATTGTGCATTATTCAAACTTGCTCCAATTGGTTGGAGGAAAAGCTTCAGTTTTTACCCCAGGGTTCAAAAGATTCCAGTTAGTTCCCTGATTATTATGCTTGATACCCTCAACATAGGAAGACCCTGGTGGTTGGGATTTATATGTTAGATTATTTGCCAGAAGGGTAAATAATAAATTACTAAATTTCTTAAAGAGCTAAAGGTATAATGATAATCACTGACACATTGTGGCACCTCATTACTACTAGATCTATTTTCTATCCATTCATTTCTGTTCTTTACCTAGCTTTCAGAGAGCTGTCTGTCAAGAACTATAAAAACAGGGATATTGATACAATTTAACACTGTCCCTGCAGCAGAAAATCCTGATTCCATTATTTAATTACAGCATACAGATCACGCAGTACAGCAGGGATAGTATTCCATTTTATCACTATCCCTACTTTCACAGTACTGGACAAAAAGCTCTCTGGAAATAGAGCTCAAGGCAGCTTACTGTCAGGCCCATAAAAGTAATAACCCCCTAAGGACTAGCTATATGGGAAGCGAACTTCCCATAAGGACTGCTTTGAAGTTGGTCGGCACAAGTGACTGATGACGTGTACCGCCGCTCCAAACAGGGGTCTGAGAGAGACCAACCTGGTCTTGGAGTGGTCAATTTCAGACCCCGCTAGTGCTTACAACACTCCCGCAGGTGCACTGTAAGCAAAAAATACATGACTCCCAGAACCGTCACCGGTCCTTTAGTCAAGTTTGCCTGTGATGGTCCTGACACTTCACCGGTCTTTAAAGTGTTAAACAATGGGTGGAGACTGAAAAAATAATAAAAAGGAAATGTGACTTTACATATTCACATGGAGAATATATAAAATCAAAAGTAAGTCACTAAGGGCATTTTCACACTGGTGTCTTTTTAGAGCAGCTTTTTTGTAGAGTGACTTATGTACCAATTAAAGGGATAGTAATGTTTCATTATAAAAGCAGCTGCAATTAATCATCATAGTATTTGGACCTTGGAGAGTGCTATTTCAATTCTGTCAGAGTTGTAGTTCAAGAGTAATTCAATGACAGAGTATCCCCCTCCCGCCCCTTTTACTGATGTAACACTGCTCAGCCAGATCAGAAGGGAGGTGCCCAGGTAGATTGCAGAGAGGGACAATCTTCAATTAAGATAAGGGAAAAACCTGAAAATACTTGTCAAGGGGGGCAGGGCTTTCATTGTTTTCATAGGAAGAAGAATGTTCCCTGCTGTTATCTGTCTGGTCTTACAACCAGATTCCACATCTGCGAAGAGATGGCTTACACTAGGTAAAAGGGGCGGGAAGGGGAAACTTTGCTTGTGAATATCTCTTAAACCATAAAGGTTTGAGAGATAAGACTTATATCATTCTTCGTGTTTTTTTAATGCCTACAAAATAAAATAAAGTTAAAACGAAGTATTAATATCCCTTTAAAATGTTGGTTAGTATCCTTAGTATATTATTCTCCCAATATAAACAGAGTTGATAAAGTTGCATGGAGTAACAGTTATCTGTGAGAGGTATATGATGTCAGTGGAATTCCACTAAAAGTCATGCAACAAATTTGTAGTTGAAGGAAAGTTGCTGCATCTATCTCTCTGTCAATAATGTTTCATGTTGCCTGTGTGAAATCCCCCATAGGACACAACGATTCACAGCTCTTGATTTTTTTTCATTTGTTTCTGCTGTTGTGACACTGACTCATGTTTAAGGAACCTAAGTGAAATATCCATTCCTCATGCAACGCTGTTATCAACTGTCATAAAAACAAATATTTCTCATCGTGTTTGCCTCTTTGCTTTCAGTAAGAATAAAAGTGTTTGCTGCTGTGCATCTGGTCAGTAAAGCCTATCTTACATAACAGAAGTACAAAGTGCCCTGTGTTTTCACTAGTTCAGTGTTGAACGTGATGTGTAAAAATCCTATATAATAAAAGGCCAGAAAGTTTGTCACGATGCAGTCATGCGCAGTACAGACTGCCCGAGTTCGGACAGTCTTTACAGCGCATGATTGCATCGTGTGAGTGAGGCAGCGCAATCGCATGGAGCAGTGAGGTAACAGTAGTATGCAGAGCAAGTCTGGGTAATGTTAACCCTTTGGGTGCCAGAGGGGTACCCAACGCATTGCTTTGCAATGCGTTGGGTACCCCTCTGGCACTCAAAGGGTTAAGAGGCCGGTCCTGCTCTGCGTATTGCCGTTACCTCACTGCTCCACGGCCCGTGCACACGGGCTTTTACACTAGTAAATAAATACATCACTAAAGGCAGGCCCTTAGATGACTTACTTCCATACCTGGGGATTTTGTTGGCAGCAACCCCTGGTATGACAAGTTGTACTGGAGGTGGGAGTGTCCCAAGACATGATTCATGTCAGAATGTGGGCCAGACTTAATAGGAGTGGGCTGGATGGGGATGAGGGAAGGAGGGTTGAATCACACTGTATCCCTGGAGACAGGAGGAGATGCACTAAGCTGTGATGAAGAGGATATCACTTTCAGTGTTATAAACTCTCCAAGTCCTAGGTTACTCTATGGAGATTGTGCACTAAGGTATTTCATTTTAGAGAAATCTTAGTGCATTGGCTCAATAGAATAACACAGGGACTGGAGAGCCTTTCTCACTGAAGAAGTTCTCTCCACTTTATCACCTCTTTATCCCCCCAGTAATTAAGTCAGAAAACCAGAATCTCTGGGGCAGGGGCGTTTCTAGGTTCCAAAAAGATCCGGGGCTAGAGCCCACTTCAACAGAGTACCTTCCACTGCGGTAGTGTAATGGGACAAGTCTGGGGGTCGTTATGCCAGTGGAGGAAATAGCCAATTCTAGCAGAAGACAAAAAGTCCTGTTTTTTTACATGCTTCTTGTTTTAGGAGAACGTTTTTACCCATCCTTAATTACTGCCAGCAGAGCCTTTTACACAGAGGTCAATATTAGCTGTGTGATAGAGGCCATTTGACACCCAACCAAGCTGCCCAACTCTGCATTCTATCTAGTAGCATTCAGTGAAATTAATTCTGTAACAAAACCAAGTGTGTATAAACTACCAAAATGTCCTGTGTTTACTGTGGGAATTTATTTTAATGGATAGTAATGTTTCACCAAAAAAAGCAGCTCTGATTAATCTTCATAGTATTTGGGCTGTGGAGAGCATTATTTCAATACTGTGCAAGCTGTAATTCAAATGTAATTGAATGATAAAGCCTCCCTCTTCCGCCCCTTTTACTGATGTAACACTGCTTACCTCAGAGCAGTAAGACTGTCAGATGGATCGCAGAGAGGGACAATCTTCAGTGAGCAGCAGGAAAAAAATGAAAAATCTGTTGGGGGGGGCAGGGTTTTCCTTACACTCACAGTAAGAAGATTGTCCCATTGCTGTCAGCTGTCCACATCTGAAGGGAGGTGCCATATACTAGGTAAAAGGGGTGGGAGAGGGATACTTTATCATTCAATTACTCTTGAACTACAACTCACTGTATTGAACTAACACTCCCCATGGCCCAAATACTATGAAGATTAACTGGATCTGCTTTTTTGTGAAACATTACTATCCCTTTAATAACATATGTTTGACAGAGGATAGACATGAGCTGCAGATACACAGCCCCTGCAAGATCACCAAGTCCCTTGATTTAGGTTTGATTAATTCAATTAATTTTAGCCTGGAGCAGATAGACAGAGGTCTTGAATTGCAGATTGTAGAATACGCCAAGCCTGGACCTTCCAACTGTTAGTGGCCTTTAGTAGCTGGCAGCTTACTTGTTTTATACGAAATGTTTTAAATGGGAGCAGGTTCACAATTATGCCATTCAAAAAATATCCCTCCCCATGAAAATATAAACAGCAGGACATATCCACAATATAAAAGATGATAATTTCTGGGGCAAACCCATTTCAACTAAAGGGATAAAACTCCCCAATTATTTCAGTATTCCCACTGGTAGGTCTCTGACGCATTGCTCTAACATTCAATAGATTAAAAGGCTGATTTATATCAAAAATACAAAAGGGCGCCTCACAGGGTAATTTTGTCTATACATAGAACAATATAAAAGCATTCTTCATATTATAGTCACAGATGAGCTCACTACATAAAATAGTAACAAAAGGATATAATGCTGCCTCCACACAGATATTATCAGTAAAGGAAGCAGCGGCCACTTCTATTGAGTTACTGTTCTTCTTGAGAGAGAAACTTGGCCAAAAAAACAAGCATATACAGAAAGAGGACGCTTCAATGTGTCTAAATGTCTTATAGGTTACTGATACTCATGGAGATAGTTGGCCGGTAAGGATTCTTTCATACACCAACTTGTGCACAGCAGTGTTAAAAGTATAATTAAAACTGGGCTGGGCTGCATGGTACATCTGTCTTTTAAACGAAGAGCAGTAAACAGGCCTCCTCTTTAACTACTTAATTGTTGGTTTGCTTACCTTTGCTCAACTTAAAGGGAACAATGGTTAGGGCCTACATTTCAGTTTAGTCGCAGTAATGGTTTTAGGAATCTAGAACCTTTTTCTTGAGATAATGTCATGTGTAACTCAGAGGGTGCTGGAAGATGTTTGGGTATGTATGTAATGGATTACATGATCCCTTTTATTACACAGAACTCACCAATTTATCCATACGTGAAAGCAAGGGTGCCAGGAAGTTTCTTTAACCCTTTGAGTCCCAGAGGGGTATCCAATACGCTATTTTGTAATTGTAGTTGGATACCCCTCTGACACTCAAAAGGTTAAAAGAAAACATTACATTTATGAAATGAACAAGACACAGCATGTACCCCTATATGTTTGCAAGGGATTGCAAGTTACCACAGGCATTAATTAAGTTCCTCAAATTGTCTGGGATGTGATTAATGCAAGATGTGTCCTACCCTTTCCAGACACAACTAACTGAGGTACAAAACAGGGTTACACAAGGAGAAATACTTGGAAACAGGATAGTGTCAAACCCATATGATTTTAATTAATAAGGGCCCTGTTTTTGCACAGAATTACTGTGCAAAATAAAATAAGTAAAAATGTATATATTTAAGCAATTGGCTGTTTATTGTTTTGAAAGGATTATTGTAAAATGAATTTAAATATTGATGTCTCATTAAGGTAGCAATTAGTCAAGAGTGAAGCGCCTGCTTATAATTAGTTAATTAGGTCACACAATTTAGGTCAAGTACTGCTACATTTGTGTGTTGCAGACAAATCAAATCATGTCTTGACAGCTGTTGGGTGACCATGTGTCTGGGTTTTATGTTACATTACATTGTGCCATTGTGATTCCAACCTTTAGGGACTGTTTTGTTGATTTGTTTAACTCTTTGTGTGCAAAGCAATGTGTTTCAGATTCCCCCTCTGGCACTTTGCTCACCAGAAGAAATGTCCAGTGAAGTTTGTTCAAAATGTATTGTGCCCCCCTCTGGCACTGAAAGGGTTAAAATATAAAAAGAAAAAGTAAATTTAAAGCCACCGGTTGTGTTAGCGCACGTGAACAAAAATATCGTAATTCAGGGTTGTAATGTGTTCAAACACCACCCCCCCTTCCTGCTTTCTTGAGGACATAAAACATAACATGCAAATGAATCTAATTTAATCAAAGCACAAGAATAGTGGTTAAAGGGATAGTAATACTTCGTTTTATCTTTATTTTATTTTGTAGGCATTAAAAAAACATGAAGAATGATATGTCTTATCTCTCAACCCTTTATGGTTTCAGAGATATTCACAAGCAAAGTTTCCCCTCCTGCCCCTTTTATCTAGTGTAAGCAATCTCTTCTCATATGTGGAATGCAGTCCATAGACCAGACAGATAACAGAAGGGGACAATCTTCTTCCTATGAGAACAATGAAAGCCCTGCCCCCCTTGACAGGTTTTTCCCTTATCCTAATTGAATATTGTCCCTCTCTGCAATCTACCTGGGCACCTCCCTTCTGCTCTGGCTGAACAGTGTTACATCAGTAAAAGGGGTGGGAGGGGGATACTTTGTCATTGAATTACTCTTGAACTACAACTCTGACAGAATTGAAATAACACTTTCCAAAGTCCAAATACTATGATGATTAATTAGAGCTGCTTTTATTATGAAACATTACTATCCCTTTAATAGCGACTTAAACTTTGTATATATAATAGCTCTCAAAATTTAGGAGCCCAGGGTTTTCCCATCACTGTTTTCACCTATAAACATCTCTAGCATCCAAGATAATAAAATGCAAATAATCAAAATGCTTCATAGCCTTTAAACAAATGAAAAGTTAAAGGGTTAGTAATGTTCTACATTGCTAAGAAGTCATATTGTAGATAAATTAAAAAGAAATCTATTGGTGCAAGTCCTATCTCTCAAAGTTCCCCTCTCTTTGCTGTCAGCTGTAAAGTTGAAAGAAGGAGATTTGAGTCGGCTGACTTGAGGCAGCTCTTCAGCTGAAATACTAAAATCGAAAAAGAAATACTTCATTGGAACGGTCTGCAAAGTGTGTCTGGTTTCCAAGCACACTTTGTAGACCGTTCCAATTAAGTATTTCGATTTCGTTATCTCGGCTCTGCCGAAGAGCCGCCTGCCGGTCCCTGGACGAGGATCTCCTGATGTCAGCTTACAAAACATTTTATCTCTCAAACCATAAAGGATAGGACTTGCACCAATAGACTTTTTAATTTATCCACAATATTACTTTTCAGCAATCTAAGACATTACTATCCCTTTAAGTTTCTTTAATATTGTAGGCATTATGCCTACAATATTAAGTAAACTTAAAATTAAACATTGCTATCCCTTTAGACATATACAAATAAGATAATTTGTAAATATACCTCTTGTTTCCATTTTATTATCTGACAAAACAGGATGGGTCATTGTGTACTTCCCTTAGATTTATCAGTCGTTGTGTCATTTGCTGCCAGGAAATGATATCACACCAGCAATAACATGACCCACTTCCTAAATCACAACAATGAAATATTGGGAGGATGATGCCAGGAAGAAAACCAACTTGACCACATGGGACACATTAAAATGTCCTACTGATTTATAAGGGGATTTTAAATATTTGAGTGCCAGAGAGGTATCCAATGAATTGCGTTGCAATTAGTTGGATACCCATCTGGCACTCGAAAGGTTAAAAGAAAAGATTACGTTTATGAAATGAACAAGCCATAGGATGTACCCTTTATTTTTCCAAGGAATTGCATTGTATAGGATACCTCAGAGGATTAATCCATTGAATGTTCATGGTTTTAAATGCACTGGAAACCTAACATTCAAAGCGTTAAAAGCCCAAATTAAATAAAGTGACTTTTTTTGGAATTTTTATTTATTCCTTATTTTGCAGTTAGTTTGCCCCGGCATTGGTTCATTTTTCTTTGTAAAATGTTTTCTATGAGACATAATAAAATAAATTTTAAAAATATAATTAAATTAAAAGCAACATTAATGCTTAACCCTTTGAGTGCCGGAGGGGTACAGAATGCATTGCTTTGCAATGCATTCTGTACCCCTCTGGCACTCAAAGATTTAAGGCAAGTTGGAGAGAACACATTGCAACGTTAACAAATATACAGGTAAATTAGTCCATATAATGATGAAACCTGATCTACTATATTGTATGCGGTAGGCTGGAGCAGTTAATTCTTCTTTGTACTCTTCACTTCCTGTTTGGGAGGATGTGCTCTGCTGTGTAACGGTTAACAGGAAATAGCTCAAATGAGCATTTTATCCTTCAGCCTGCTACAAAAAAACAGCATGTGTGGACATGCCCACTTGTTCAGAACACCTGGAAAGAAGTATTTTACCTCATAAATCATATTTTCCGTACCAGCCTCCCAGCTGACACCTGGGCTATCTGTGTTAGGTCAACCTCCTGAAAGGATCCCTAATACTAGAACAAAACAAGGCACCCATATTATTGTAACAGTTAGATTAGGGTGGTCAGTTACTGTATTTCAGCCTGAGGGCTGCATCTTCACTCAAAATGTATTCAGAGGGCTGTAATTGTACTGAACAAAGTGTGTTGTGTGCATACCTGGGAACTCTCCGGATTTGCCCCGGACACTCCGGTTCTGACAGAGCTTTACCGGGTCTCCGGGGCAGAGGCAGATTCCTCCGGATTTGGAGAGTTTCTATTGAAACTCTGCCACATCTGTTTTTTCTCCCGTTGTGCCTCCGTCCCCAGCCTTCTATGTGACACATTTAACCCTCTGAGTGCCAGAGTGGTACGGAATGCATTGCTTTGCAATGCATTCCGTACCACTCTGGCACTCAAAGGGTTAAATCCCCCCAACACTCGAGTTAAGCCCCGCCCCTTTTTGACGCGATTAGCGCCAATTTTGTTACCCCCTGCTGAACAGAGGACTACCCTCCGGGTAGCCCTCAACTGAAAGTTCCCAGGTATGGTTGTGTGCATGGGGGTTGGGATTAGGCATAAATGCTATATATACAAAACCCTGGTTAATTATCCTGCCCCAATAGTAATCCCCTTCCTATCTGAGATGTGAGTAAAAATACAGCATGTTATGTCTGACTGTTGTGCTCCTTATCATTCAGATGCTGTATCAATTCTGTAGAAAGATGCATTATGTAACGCTCCTACTTTGTGATAAAATGCATTAACCTTCTTCTGCACAGAAAGAGAAAACAAAATTATATATTCTGTCTATAGCATATCTTTTGTAGGTGTTCAGCCAGCCTGAACCAAGGGCCACATTAATTGGCTGTCCTGAACTGCATGCTGAATTGCTAAGCATTGGAAGTCAGCTAACAACCACCACCCTGTGTGAGATTAAAGTGAAAATCTGATGCACCTTCTCAGTGGCAAAAAAATCGCCTTCCTCAGGGATAACAAAGATAAACTTGCTGCAATATGGTAGCACTGACAGATTTAGCAGTCAGTTTGAAGGCATTTACCACCAGCGTAATTCCAAATCAATGCTCTCTGAGTGAATGTGTGGTATACACTTGTATGGTTGTGTGAGTTTGTGCATGTACATTGCTGTATGTGTGCAAGTGCAAGCGGAAGTCCAG
Organism: Rhinophrynus dorsalis; assembly: GCA_037306005.1. Taxonomy (NCBI): domain Eukaryota; kingdom Metazoa; phylum Chordata; class Amphibia; order Anura; family Rhinophrynidae; genus Rhinophrynus; species Rhinophrynus dorsalis. The sequence goes on along the minus strand of CM074723.1, from coordinate 134,935,915 downwards.
TAAAATAAATGGTGATCACCATACCTCCCAAGTGTCCCTCTTTAGGAGGGACAGTCCCTCTTTTAGACCCAAATCCCTCTGTCCCTCTTTCCCACTCTTATGTCCCTCTTTTTAGGAGATCAGATTGCATGATGTGTATATAAGTGTATCACATTGCTCTACAGCAATAAAACTCGCATTATTGTTTGTTAAAACGTCAGTATATGTGTTTATAAATTAGTGTGCATAAATAAAATACTTTGGGTTTGTTATAAGTCATTTATTAGGTTACACAAGGAGGTATCAATAGGTCATGAAATAGCCTAAAAATTCTCAGTAATGCCTCGCCCACCAGCCACACCCCCTAAAACACAAGTGTCCCTCTTTGGCAATTTGAAATATTGGGAGGTATGGATCACCTTCTGGCATAGGTCCTATTGTACAGCACTGTGGAATCTGTTGTAATTATGATTAGATTTTTCAGTGGCACTTTACTTCTTGTGGGAACTTCCAAGGAAAATGGCCACCACTACAGTATAAAACCCCTGTCTAGCAGAACTTCTTTTGATGTCAAACCAGTCTCCTCAGGTTTGTGACATTTGGTAATTTTGCTCCGTTATCATACAGAATCACACACATTTAACCTCTTGAGGAACAGAAGGGGTGCATCGTTTTGCTTCAGAGGGTAAATCTGTCTAGAGATTGTCCCCCTCTAATGTGTTGCAGACTTCTTTAGCATACAAGGGGTTAAAATACTCATGTAACCCTCTGGCACTCAAAGGGTTAAAACAGTGGGAATGTTTATCCCACGTGGTGCAGTTGGCTTGCCCCAAAATCTGTCTTTATGCATATCCTAGTGTTTTCAGAATAGACCAATGTTTTTATATCCCATGATTACCTGAATTCCACAGCTCTTGCTGCCTAAACCACTCCTCTGTGAGGTTATTCCACTATCCAGTACATCCCCTCCTAGTGTCAGTTTTTTCTTTTTTACTCAGACAGGTTGAACTTTGGAGCTGTTATTGTTGGAATTGTGTTTAACCCCTTGGAAATGTCTCTGCATCTGAGGGTTTAAAAGTTATCATAATATAATGTTTCTAGCAAACATTTTAGTTATTACTACTGTAAATAACAAAGTAAACACACAGAAATAGTCTATTAGTTTGTAGACTAAAATAGACTGTACAAACAAAAACTTGGAAGGTGAAAATGAAGGGGGGGGACTCGTTTATCACTTCGAGTGCCAGAGGGGCGTGCAGTGTATAGCTTTGACATTCATTGCACACCCCTCTGGCAATCAGAGTGTTAAAAACTAGTTAAAAAACAGGCAACTGTGGAACAAAGTTCATGAAAATAGTCAACTTGAATATAATATGCTGGAGTCATTTATCCTTGTGGTGCCATCGGTGTGTGCAGCACATAACAGGGCATCCCTCATTGGCATTCATAGATTACGGGTCCCTGGGTCAATAAGAAATTGGAGCAGTTCTGGAGCAAACCAACTTCATGACAGGAAGACACCAGTAAAACTTACCATTAATTTATATTTGGCATTTAGCGCCTTAAATCCTAGATAGCTCTCTAGTGCAAAACCAGCTTCACAGCAGGAGGACACCAGTAAAACCTACACTTGATTTAAATGGGCTTTTAACCCCTTACATCCTAGAGAGGTCTCCAGTGCATTCCACCTCAATGCATTAAAGACCTCTCTAGCATTCAGGGAGTTAAGTACACTACGAAAATAAATCACAACCTTTTTGCAATTGTTAAATTGATCAGTATAGAATCATACTGACTTGTGTGGAGCAGACCTACAATGATACTCCTACTGCTGGGAATTTTCTCTTTCAAAAGTTATTTGTTTGAGCTGTACTTCGTTTTCAATTAAGTATTTCCCAGCAGGAAAAGCCCTATAACATGAGTTTATCATTAAAAAATAGTACTGCTTCTTTAATATTGCTACGGTATGATCTGCACCCTCATTTTGTATATACCCCTCAATGGGGCTAAGGTTTTAACCCTTTGAATGTCAGTGGGGTATCCAACTCATTACTTTGCAATGCATTGAATACTCCCTGCTCTCAAAGTGGTTCTATTCACAATAATTTAAATGGGGCCTTGGAATCCTTTGAATGCTAAAGAGATCTTGAATGCATTGCAGTCAACTCTAGCATTCAAGGGGTTAAACATCCCATTTAAAGGGATAATAATGTTTCACAAAAACAGCAGCTCCAATTTATCTTCATAGTATTTGGGCCATGGAGTCTGTTATTTCAATACTGTCAGAGTTGTAGTTCAAGAGTAATTGAATGAAAAAGTATCCCCCTCCCTCCCCATTTACCTAGTGTAAGCACCTCCCCTCAGATGTGTAATCTGGTCCTGGGACCAGACATCTCACAGCAAGGGACAATCTTCTTACTGTGAGCATAAGGAAAACCCTGCCCGGCTTATAGGGTTGCCACCTTTTCTTAAAAAAAAATACCGGCCATGGCATTCTCTCCATAGACTTAACATTGGACAGAAGCCAATTTTTTACCGACCTGCTGGTAATACCGGCTGGGTAGCAACCCTACCCGCTTGACAGGTTTTTCAGGTTTTTCCTTATGCTCATTGAAGATTGTTCCTCTCTGCGATCCATCTGGACAGTCTTACTTACTGAGGGGAGCAGTGTTACAACAGTAAAAGGGGCAGGAGGGGGATACTTTATCAGTCAATAACTCCTGAACTACAACTCTGGCAGTATTGAAATAACACTCTCCATGGCCCAAATATTACAAAGATTAATTGGAGCTGCCGTTATTGTGAAACATTACTATCCCTTTAAAATCAATGAAGATTTGGAAAATATCAGTTTGTTCCCTATGGTGCTGTTGAGATGCACTAGAAGTGAACCATGTTTGCATAGTACATGAGCCTCTCTCTGTGTTTTCAGCAAATTTGTATGAAACTCCCACTTTGGTAAATATCCTAGCTCAATGGAAAAGAAGATTTTGCCCAACACCGAGTCTGATGTACCAAGTAGAAATGGAGCAATTTTGGAACCATCACAGGGGAGATTTGTTTTCACTTATATTGGGCTTATAAATCCCTTGAATGCTTTTGCAAAGCAAAGTGTTGGTGACTTTTTGTAGCATTTGCGTGTGTGTGGGTGGGGGGTTTGAAAGAACCATCCTATATAATAATTCGCTAAAGCGTGTGTAACGCCACAACATGCGCAGTAGACACTGCTGCGTGTGCTGCAGTCATGCGCAGTAGAGACTGCCCGCGCCGCGGCTGATACAGAGCTGGGAGCTCCGAAGAAGCGTCAAGCTCTGTATCAGCTGTGGCGCGGGCAGTCTCCACTGTGCGTGACTGCCCCGCTACCGGGTGGCAGTGGCACTGTGGCCCGTGTAACGGGCTGTTCAACTAGTTTATTTATAATAAGAGGGAATTTGGGGAATGTTTATTTGTCCCCTGTTCTTCTAAATACATCAGCCTTAAACCGGAACTATCTTACATTGAGCTCCAAATCCTTAATACCTTAGTGATATACATATACATACTTGTATTTTGCTTCATAGGTTAGACATTAGTGAGAAAAAAAGATTTACATCAATGTAAGTCTTATATCTCTCAAACCATAAAAGTTTGAGAGATATGTTGCAAAAGTTACCATTTCCTGGCTGTTTCAAAGAAGTCTGCCCTCTAGCTGACAGTAGCAGATTCCGGTCATTTGACAGGACGACAGCTCTTCAGCAGAACCAAAATCATGCTATTTAGAAATAAATAGTTCATTGGAATGGTCTACAAAGTGTGTCTGGTTTGCAAGCACACTATGTATACATTTCCAATGAAGTATTTATTTCTAAATATCACGATTTTGACTCTGCTGTAGCGCCACCATCCGGTCAAATGACCGGAATCTGCTGCTGTGAGCTAGAGGGCAGACTTCTTTGAAACAGACAGGAAGGGTTAACTTTAGCAACTTATATCTCTCAAACCATGAAGGTTTGAGAGATAAGACTTACATCGCTGTAAATCTTTTTTTAATGGCTACAATATTAAAGCAACTTAAAATTAAAGTGTTAGTAATGTCTAAAAAAACTTTTTTGCATATAGAAGAGCTTAAAAAGCTGATCTAAATACAAAAAAGTATCTCTCAAACCGCTATGGTTTAAGAGATACGGGCGTTTAAAGTTTGATTTCTCCTACTGACAGCCGTAAAGCTGTCAGCAGGAGATCCATGTCTGTCGACACGCTGGCGCTTGAGAAGTGCCGGGATCTCGTTACTTACACGGAATCCCTTCATTGGAATGGTCTAAAACATGTGGCTAGTGTTCAGGCACACGTTTTAGACCATTTCAATGAAGGGATTCCGTGTAAGGAACGAGATCCCGGCACTTCTCAAGCGCCAGCGTGTCGACCAACACGGATCTCCTGCTGACAGCTTTACGGCTGTCAGTAGGAGAAATCAAACTTTAAACGCCCGTATCTCTTAAACCATAGCGGTTTGAGAGATACGTTTTTTGCATTTAGATCAGCTTTTTAAGCTCTTCTAAATGCAAAAAAGTTTTTTTCAGACATTACTAACACTTTAAACATTACTATCCCTTTAATGATTTGGGGCTAAATGTAAGTTTGATGAGAGTTCCACTTTAAAATCATTACCGAATTAATGAAATGCAGATTGAAACCCAGGACGCTGTACACATGTTCGCATTTGTGAATTTGCAAATGTATCGCCCACATAAACAATGGACAAGAAACAGACATAACTCAAGACTTTAGCATATCAGTCCCATAGTCTATTGAAATCTTGTCATACAGGCGGATGTGTTTGTAATCATGTTTTGCAGAGAAGTCAAGATTATTTTTCATTACTGGGCAGACTGGATGGATCAGTTGGTTTTTACCTGCCATAAAAATATATTTTTCTGTTTTCACCTCTTGGCCAGTCCCCATGATGACATCATCTTCCTCCGGCATGTCTTGACTGTCAGAGGGGAAAGTCAACAGAACAAAAGAGTTTCCTATTTTCCTTATGGTCTCTGAAAGCATATCCTGCTCAACATGGTGTTGTCATAGAAAGAAGATCTTTAAGCCTTTGAGTGCCAGAGGGTTATGCAATACATTGCATAACATTTGGAACTCAAAGGGTTAACCCCCAGTGGCTGTCTAAATAGGTTAAGCAATTTTGGGGCATAGCAACCACACTGTAGAACAATCTCCATAAAATCCCACTCCAATCCTTTCTTCACAATATTTGAGACCTCTTTAGCATTCAAGGTGTTAACCCTTTGAGTGCCAGATTTCTCTGGCACTCAAAGGGTTAAGTTCCTCATAAATCAATGGGAATTTTGTGCAGTTGCTTTCCTCTGTCATTGCTCTAGTTCTTATTTAATCTGCCTCACTGAGTGTGAGAGGGGTCTGTAAAATATTGCACTTCCCCAGCACTCTAAAGGATAATCAATGCCATACTCTTCAGTCACTTTTCAAATCATTTGCAGCTGAAATGCCTTATTAATGGTTGAGTTGGGCCAAAAATAGCTTTATATTTCATGGGGTGGTACCACAGATACATACCTGCCAACCATTTCAGACTTCCAGGTACATTCCCTAGTTGTGGCTCCCTGTTCCTGGATCCTGTTGTCCCTAGTTTTAATCCTTCAAGTGGCAGAGGGGTTGTCACAAGGGAAGGCTATAGGCCCTGCTGAGACAGTGGGGAGAGTGTGGGAGTGAAAGGGTTAACAATACCAGATCCCTGGTTACCTGTTATTATTCCTAGCAACCTCCAAATTAACCCCTGAAATCCCTCCTGCACTATCACCCAGTACTATAATTTGCTGCCACCACCAAGACTTTATATCTGGGCGTCTTAGGTTACCCCAAACACAACAGAATACAGTATAAAATCACCTTAATAATCATATATATATATATATATATATATATATATATAATTAACCCTTTAGAAATGTGTGCTACCTGAGCTTCCTTCAGAGTAGTGAGTTCATGTTAGAGAACAGAGAAGAGCTGATTAATTGAACATTTAATCTGAAAAAATGCTTCACAGTGCTGGTTACAAAAATGCAGAAATAAAGGACATACAGAAATAAATATTACACATAAGCAAAACAGTCCATGAAATAAAATGTGAGAAACACAAGAAATCCTTAAATACAATCCCCTATATTTTAAGAGTCATTGGGAACTTCAGATGGTATTTTCCCATTCAGTTGTTACAAAGAAATTCCATGTTGTATCCAAAAAAAACATATTAAATACTTTCCACAGTTCCTTCTAAGAGGCCAAACCCCCTGGCCTGACAGTTTACGGCCCACTCAATCAAAACTGTCAGGGATGTCACTGCAGAGTTATACCTGAAAAATCATAAGGCTTCCCAAAACATGCAACCCACAGCACACCTCTTTAATGTTATAATAATCATATTCCTCATATCTGTGTAAATATCTGGACACCAAACATGCTGGGTCTAACTGGTCGCAAAGTGGCTATTCTTGTAACTCATAGCAGGAACACCTCCCCCTGGCATGTTTGGTACCCACCAGAAGGGTAAAACCTGGGCATTCTGAATATATATTTGTGTTGAACTATTTTACACTGTATATGCATATTCTCCCTATTTCATATTTGACTGTCCCCTGGATGAACCCCATCAGAACAGATGGTCCAATATATTTTATGACACTGTCCGCCTCCGGTGATTTACGCGTTCAGTTTCTGGTGATGTTATCTACTCAGCTAATTGTATGGCCTAGGACTGGTGCACTTTGAATAACATACAGGTTAACAAACAAACAAATTATACAACCCAGGGGGCCATCTCATGTCTTGGCATGACATTGGTATCCAACGCATTGAAAAGCAATGTGTCGGATATGCCATGGCTATTCAAAGGGTTAAACTTGAGTCATGTTCATTGTGCAATAAAAGTGCAGTTTAAAGTCTTTTGTGCACCGTTTTCTGTGCACTTTATTCCATTGTTGATGCTCCGTTATGTGATTGCTCCTGGGAAAAGTGTCCCTAGAAATGTTTTGGGAGGGAGGAAGGACAGCAGAGAAGGCGATGAGGCAAACAGGGAAGGAGGGAGGGAGGAAGGACCAGGGAGATGGCAGTGAGAGGAGTGGGGAGGGAGGGAAGAAGGACAGCGTGGAGAAGGCAGTGAATAGGAGGGAGGTGAAAGTACTTGTAGAGATTTTGACCCCATGTCCACTCCTGTCAAAATCATCTCACCCCCTGTATCTCCTCAAGAGGCAGTATGGAGGAGATTAGCATGTCTCCTCCTTAATGCCACACCAAGTTGTGCCCGGCACGGATGGATAATTTCTGCCATGTGATGGTCTTCTCTTTTATAGATCTAGATTTCACAAAGCATTTTATTTTCCCAGATTTATTCAAGTGTCAGTACGAATGTTACCTAAGGCCATACCATTGTTAAGCCAGGATGCTAGCTCATTTTAAATGTTACTTTGGGTTGAATGCAGATTGAGAATGGAGTTTAAAAGACCATGGACATACCTGGGTACTTTCAAAATGTCCTGACTCTGTGATCTTTGAAATATTAACCTTTACAGAAACACTAATAACTACAAATGAACTAGGACAGTGATTCTCACCCAGGGTGCTGTGGCACTTTGGTGCACCATGGACATCCAGTTAGGGTGCACCCTTTTTCCCATAAAGACAATAATAACTATTTTCCGAGTCCTAACATTCAGACTTACATATGCTCTGATAGAGCACACATTACTGCCTTTTACATGACTCCAGTTGATTGATTTCTTTAAATGGGCGGACATAAGATAACTTTTATGACTACAGGAACAGAGGGTTCTAATCACAATCAATTAACTGGACTTTAGTCTTATCTCTCAAGTTAAACAGCATAAACAACATTAAATAAATGCTGCCTGAACAGAACAATTTGCACATGCGTTAAAAGCAAGTTTAGAATTATATTCTAGGCATATAATATACAAATGATTGTTGCATATGCTTGCTGTAAATACCAGTTATTTAAAGTTAAATCTATTTCATTTTTTTTTTTGTTTTTAGGTTTTGGGTAATATGTCCCCTCTTGCTGTAAGCCAGAGTAGCCCCAAGCAGTTCACAAGGAAGAATTAAAGTGATAGTAATGTTTCACAAAAACAGCAGCTATAATTAATCATCATAGCAATTGAGCCATAGAGAGTGTTATTTCAAATCTGTGAGAGTTGTAGTTCAAGAGTAATTGAACGATAACGTTTCCCCCTCCTGCCCCTTTTACCTAGTGTAAGCCTCCTTTCCTCAGATGTGGAATCCAGTCCATAGACCAGGCAGGTCACATCAAGGATCAATAATCTACTGTGAGAACAATGAAAACCCTGCCCCCCTTAACAGGTTTTTCAGCTTTTTCCCTTATCTTAATTGAAGATTGTCCCTCTCTGCAATCTACCTGGACACTCCCTGCTGCTCTAAGATGAGCAGTGTTACATCAGTAAAAGGGGTGAGAGGAGGATACTTTATCATTCAATTACTCTTGAATTACAACTCTGATCGAATTGAAATAACACTCTCCAAGGCCCAAATACTATGTTGATTAATTAGAGCTGCTTTTATTATGAAACATTACTATCCCTTTAACATACTACAGTGTAGGGATATTACTGCTTTGAACATACATTAAACAAGAAGAACTTGTTCCTCTGCTTTTTTTGTATAAATATTCTCTAATTTATAGTCTAAAAAAAGCAGTGGATTGGTGCAGAGATCAAACAGTAGGCAACACTAGACTGAGAATTTGGCCATTCACCGTGAGACTCTAAGATTTGGCTCAAAACCCTGAGTCTCAGTGTCAAACCCTGAGAGGTCCCAGGTATGACCATAGGGCTGTATGCACAAAGTGAGTGGAGTAGTTCTTTGACAAACCAGCTGTACCAAAGGGAACAAAATTATCCATTTATTTAAGGGTTTTTAGTCATTTGAGGATCAGAGGGTATGCAATGCATGCATATTGCTGTATTTATCGCTTGTACTGCGCACATACACACATGTATACAGGACACACACTGCTGCAACCTTTTAAGACATACACAAGAGCAATGCATTAAACACATGGCTCTCAAATGGTTAAATATATGTTTTCACTTTCTTTCCTGTAGGCTAAGTTCATACAAGTTCACAGCGTTTCTCCAATAAGTATACACAGGGACCATTGAAGATGGGGGGGGGGGCAGACAGAGTGGGGGTGGTTGTATGGGATGTCAGACAAAATTGGCAGAAGTCCTCTTTCCTCCCACAGAGATCATTTCTGTGTACATCACAATGACTCAGTGTTTCATGTGAAAGTTTGCATTGCGGCTTCATGGGCCATAGTGCAGCCTCATAAAGAGAAAGGGTCACATTATGTTGGGGGGGGGGGGGAATATATATATTTTAGTTTTGTTTTTTGTTTTTTATTCAGAACAACACATAGTTATTTCCACTGCTGGAAGATGCTTAATTGCACCTCAAACAGGCATTTTTGGGGTGTTGTACTAACATAGCCTGCCATTTTAGTGTTTTATTCCTGTAGCTTCAGAAGTCTTTGTATGGCTACTGTTACTGATAAAAGTTAGTTATAGGGAGCAACAACAGTAAAATGGCAGGCCATGGAAGTACTGCACCCAATAAATAGAACCCTTTTTTAAGCATAAAGATCAGACTGCGGCCTGTTGCTTTAATTTTACATTGCATGGGAGTACACTCTGATTTGATCCATTCCTGCATAATCATAATCAGAGAAAAGAGGAATATATTCCATAATGTATATTAATGTGAAGAATTACTTTACTTTGTTGGTTGAATGTCCCCCTTTATATAATTTGTGATCATTCTTCTCACCCAGATGCTGAGAAGCTTCAGAACACAAGGGGGTAGGGGCACTAAGGAGTGATAAAGAGGTCACTAAAGCAGAGATTACTTTTCCAGCGATATCACTTTTCCAAGTCCTATGTTACTCTATGGAGCCAATGCATTAAGATTTCTACAGCTTTTAAGATCTTAGTGCATAGAACAACATAGGAACTAGAGAAGTGATATCTCTGGAGAAGTCATCTCCGCTTTATCCCCTCTTTATCGTGCCTTAGTGCCTAACCCCCAAGGTCTACTTCACACAGGAATCTTATTTAACAAAAATGAATCTGACATAGGGTTGCCATGATCTGATATTTTTAGCAGCCAGCAGGTAAAACTTGGGCTTGATGTCAATACTAAGTCCATGGTAGAAAGCAGAAAATCTATATTTTGCCATAGAAAAGGTTTAAACCTTAGCTACAGCGAGTCACCCAAAACAGTTTCCATTGAACTCCAGAAGGTAACTAACGGTGACCAGCTGTTGTAGACAAACAAGATGCAGCTTTTGCATTGTCTCGTAATGATCACAACCCTTTTGCACCCCCCCCCCCCGCCCAGCATTAAAGGGAAAAGCATCATAAACATTATAGGATTTTTCCTGCAAAGTAAAACAAGGGGAGTACAACTACGAAGAGATGCTTACTGCAAACGTTAGTACAGCTCAAACTTGAAAATTATTTTTATTAAATCCAATTATAGTAGTAAACCATTAAAAAATCTATGAAAGGATAACCCCTGTATAGAGGGGTGCCTTTATGTTTTGTGCTTAGAATAGGCAGTACTTTATCAGGCAGCGCCACAATTTTCTTTCACAAAACTCATGTTACATCCCCTGCTGTCACACTTTCCATCATTTCCTCATCCTCTTGAGTATCAGAAGGCACACTGGCAGCATTAGCAGTAGGCACAGGTAGCTGACATGTCCTTCTCACACTGCTACCCACTTCTTCTTGTGCCTTTGATGATGAGGACTATATTGGGACTAGACATCATTGGGTCTTGGGAATCCTGGCTCCCAGACCCTTCCATGCTGGTGGTGGTCACTTCCTTCTTCGACTCACTGAACACATCACAGTCCTTCTAGCTCCTCCTTTTTTTTTTTTTTTTTTTTCCTTCTTCTAGATGGCTGCCCATCCTCTTAGTCAACAGTCTTAGCCTTTGCTGCCCTATTTTGCTATGTAAATCACTGCAAAATTGCCAAGCACCCTCTCTATCTCTGTAGCTGCTTGGTTTTGTGTTTCATTCCTTGAAACATCAAGTTTGTAGGCATTGAAAAAATAGCATAACATTTTGTCAGTAGGTTACAAAGGTGAAGATTTTAAGGGGTTTGTTTAAGTTGGATTTTCCTGAGAAATAGTGGACAACCACATGGTTTTTGCGGATTTTTTTCTTGAGAACATAATGGGATGTTTTACCCACCCCTTGTTAGCATATACCTATCATAAATCTATCAGTGTAGGGAGCATGCTTGTCTCTCCATTTTTTGCATCTAAGATCTCCTTTTAAAGGGAACTTTGCCATAGACATATGTGGCTCTTCATTTTTTATCAGACTGATTTACCTAGGTTGATGTACTTAATACAGCAGTCAGGAATATTCTCTTTATTTTTGCATTATATCCACAGGTTCCTGTATATAATGATCTCTGTTCACGTCTGCATCTAGATCACACATCCTCACAGCAAATAATAGTCTTCAATAGTCCTGAATAGATGGTAAGGGAAGTTTTTAGTAGATTGTAAAAGACTAGCAGTAGACTGCAAGAGAGAGAAAATGCTTAAGAATAAAACTATAGATCGACCTGACTGCAGTATCAAGGGTATTTACCTAGATAACTATTTCTGTAAAACAAAATAAGATCCATTATGACCCTTTGATTTGTTTTTTTAACTGCAGTGTTTATTTTATTTATGTTTATAAAGCTACAAGGAAGCAAATTCCCTGTCACTTTGTGCCATTAGCAGACAATAAATAACCTTATCTGAGAAGATTAGGATGTTTTTCTTTTCAGATAAGATAAGTAGCGAGCAGAGCAGTGTTAAGTAGTGGGAGGAGAATATGAGATTAAATGCAGGTGGTTTGATTCAACCTAAGAAATCCACAGGAAAGCTTCATAAAACGAATATGATTGCTGCAAATCTGCATCCAAAGTAACATAGTAGCAAAGAACTTTACATTATCTTGTACATAGAGTTAAAGGGTAACTATCACCCCAAATAAAATCTCCCCAAACAATTAGCCATCCAGTAATAATCTTAAGAATAGTAGTATTAGCCAGCATAATTACCGCTTCACTGAAAAATCTTACTTCTTCCGAGACTGATGCCAGGCAACAGCGCAGACATCTGTGCGCTGGAGCTGTCAGTCCTGGTCTCCTATAGGAGGCGCTGCATGGTACCTTTAGGTACCAGAAGGGACTAACGGCAGAGATACCTCTAAAAATATGTTGCCTGGCCATCAGTCTCGACTCAGTAACGCAGTAATTATGCTGGCTAATACTACTATTGTTAAGCTTATTGCTAGATTGCCAGTTGTTGGGGGGGAGAATTTATTTGGGGTGATAGTTCCCCTTTAAGTTCAAAAAGAGCCCATTCTTCTCATTAATAGCATACTGTGGTATACATCCTAACATTTCAAATGGCCAAAGAGGGTCTCTTCACTTGTTTCAGGTGGTGTTGCTGGGGCACGACTGGTGGGTGGGGTATTACTGCAAACTTTTAGGTTATGTCATGTTCTATTGACAGCTCCTTATGTTACTGAATAAATGGTTTAGAAGAAGACTAAAGTGTTTTACTTACACACGCCGATTTATAAACACATATACTGAAGTTTAAAAAAGATTGATGTGAGTTTTTTTTTTTTTGCTGTGGATCAATGTGATACACTTACGCTATGTGCACACTATACATGTTCTGACCTCTTAACCCCTTTAGGACCAGTGACGTCATGTGTCAGGACCACTGCTGCCCTTGCCATTTGTAGGTCCTGGTATATCACATATTTTTTACACACAGCGATTCTGCAGGAGTGTTGTGAGTAGGATCGGGTCTGAAATTGACTACTCCAAGTTTGCATCTGGTCCTTAAGTGACCACCCCCAGGGCCACTGATCCTTAAGGGATTAAAAATAGGGACACCACAGAGGGATGTGGGTCTCAAAGAGGTATGCATCAGCTTTGTCTCTGTGGTCTGATAGGCATATGTCAGAACTATTAGGGTTTGACTTGGAGATTCCTGGTTTTGGTTCAAATTTCAGTGTGAAGGGTGATAGCCCACTGTTACCCACTACATTATAAAGTTTACCCCTCCCGCCGCTTTTCCATAGCATAAGCTGCCTCATCGCAGATCTGAAATCTGGTCATCAGGCCGGACAGGTCACAGCAAGGGACAATCTTCCCTCTGTCAGTATAAGGATAACCCTCACCTCCTTGGAGGGCATGTTTTTCCTTATACTGAGACAAGATTGTACCTCGTAATCCTCCTTTAGTTCTGCAGATAGAGAAATGACATCGGTAGAAGGGGAAGGAGGCATCAACTTTATAATATAATTGCATTGCATCTAGAGAAATATGAACCATGCCACCATCAGACATCAATACTATAACCTATAAGGAACAATTGTAGCTTCAGTTTTTCTGAAACACTACTAACCCTTTAAGCCCAAAGATGGAAGACATTATCACTGTACAATATCAGGTAGAGCTCAGTGTGAAATGTTCTGAGCAACATGGTGTGAAGCTAGCTGGGGAAGACAACTTCAACCCTTAAGTGCTGCCAACAGGACATGGCCTCAGGACATCCCTACGTGAACACAGGTGAATCAATAAGTGGCTCAGTAACTTTAATTAATCCATATCTACTCAACAAAGGACATGCTGAAAACATGCACTGCCAGTGGCACTTGAGGATCTATGGTGCTCATCCTGGAACTAGACCCAACACCTGTCTGTGGATAGTGTCCAAGATTGCTTCACGAGTGTTTGAGAGCAAGTGTGTATGTATGTATGTATGTGTATATATAAATATATATATTTATATTTCAGTGGGGGGCAGTCTTAGTGTATTTGTGTCTGTGGTTAACAATATAAATTAATCACGATACTAAAGCACATGACCATTTCCCTCACTGCCCCCCAAAAAAGTTCATATACTTGTATCTTATTAAACTTTGTAAGATATGGTTAACCACCATAAATAATCATCCTTGTGAGGGCTGTGGGAGAACACGTGTGTGTGTGTGTGTGTGTGTGTGTGTGTGTGTAATGTTTATCTGAATTGTATGTGACAGAGAGCATTCGACTCTATGTGGCAAAGTAAATGTGGACAAAAGCATGTATATGGGGGTGTGTGTGTGTGTGCTAACATGGGAGTCTGCCCACATATGATACTGATTTGCACATATTATAGTTAAATAGAGTGTTCAGGTACATATGAATTATGTTACAACTGTAGGATTACTTGTCACTGAAAAGGGTGAGAAACACCTCTCTAGTCCAGAGTCATTTATTAGTTGTACTAACCCTGTAGCAATAAAATGGTCAAAATAGCAGTATTCTTCTGTGTTTAGTCTTATCTGTGCTTCCCTTTTCACACCTTCATACCTGGAAATGATCTGACCTTTAGTTTTTACAGTGAGTTGTGTATTGATCTGATAGCTCTTTGAGTGGAGATGCCCCTTGAAGTAGCTGGGATTATTGGTTTTGACAGATAAGGGCTAGGTCAGTACTGTCATGGTAAATTATTCTCGGACTTTAGAACAGGGGTGGCCAATGTGAGGGCCAAAGCTGCTGCTTGACATTATCCTGTGGAGCGTATGCACTCAAGTTAGAATAACATAGGAGTTGGAGATAACACACTGGAGAAGTCTTCGCCTCTTTGTCACCTCTTTATCACGTCTTAGATCATCTCCCCTTCCCAGAATTTTGTTTCTTCCCTATGGTTCAATTGCTTTGCTCAGGGTTTGCAGCTCTTTAGCTCAGTGAACTTGTCCCTAAATAAGCTAACCAAGTAAAGCAGATCTTGCTGTTTATTTGACATTTCGCAGCCACATAGAGGGATATGCACAAAGCTAAGCAAAGCAATTCTGGAAAATTAAGTATGATAGGGTAGAAATATCCATAGATTTAAATGGGGCTTTTAACCCTTGAATGCTAGATTTTCCTTTTGCTAACATGTCAGGCACTAAGAAATTTTTCTAAGTACTGTAAATCTCCCCCCCCCCTGGTCTGGTTTTCCTACAAGACATGTCTGTAGACCAGTGATTATCAGCTTCTGACCTCAGGGTACACCAACAGTTCAAGTTTTAAGGACATGCATGATTAAGCTCTGGGAGCTCAATCACGTGACTAAGCTACTGATTACCCACCAGTTAAACAGGGATGACTTGAAAGCCTGAAGATTAACATATAAAAGCAATGCTATGGAGTCTGGCTTTTCATCGCTTTCCAGAGGTACTGGTGTAGCTGAGTTAACCAGAAACCTGCAGGGCTAAAATACACTGAGGCCTATTTTACACTGGTGATTGAATCACAAGTTGAGCCCATGGAAAAAAACAAAAACAACACATAAGATTGGTATTGTTGTATGGAGCTGTTCAAAACGCACAGCATGTCACAAGTGAACTTCTCTGCAACCTTTGGTCCCACCATGCTATCGCAAGTATGTGCAGTTTTTATTGATTTCAGCGGTATCACATCAGATATCTGCATGATGTCAACATTGCAGTACTGAATCTGAAGAAAAACATTATGAGTGGAAAAGTAGAGATTCATGCAACTGAATTTTTCATGCACTATACTACACAACAAAGTTGGTAAAAGTTTGAAGAATAAAAAGTGCAAATTTTAAGAAAACCAAGCAATGTATTAAGAATAAGGAACAAATTGTGCTATAAAATACTGAAAATTTACACCTAAATTGTAACATGGTCTAATGTTTTGTGCAGTACCAGTAATGCATAAAAATGATGCAATGATGTTTCTACATTCACATTGTCACATCCATGCTAATACACACATTCATTAGACTACTTTTATACATTTCTCCTTAAGACTGATGTACTAAGAACTACTGAATCAATTATGGGGCAAACCAGCTGCAACATAAGGAACAAACATTCCCATGGATTTAAATGGAACATTCCATGGATTTAAGCTGTGAACTTCACTCTATGTGCATCTTCTGGAAGGTTACCTGTGAGACTTAGCCATAGCTAAATTCAAGTCCATTGTAGGACAGAAGTTATAGCCGGGGGGTATATTTTTAGAACCATTGAAAAAAGCTATTTTTTTCTCAAAACATCCCTAACACACAGTCTATAATTTTAAGGGTATTCCTAACATTGTATTGGCCATCTGCAATGGGTTTACTGAAATGTACACATACATAAATATATTAATCCTTTGAGTGCCAGAGAGGTACCTAATGCATGGTGGAGTAATGCATTGAACACCCTTCTGACACTCAGAGGGTTAAGTTATTCTTAGGGTTCACAATCAAATGGCAAAAACAAGCAAATTGTACATTATTTCCATATACACTTGAATCTCAACATTTACTTTTTAAAGTTTACATAGAAAGAGATGGGATCCATGGCACCCTGGTTGTGAACCACTGGTCTAGATGATCAACCAGGCTGCCTAAGAAGACCTCTCCGTAGCGCCCTGCCTTCCACCCTATGGGCACTATATTACCTATCCCAATGAGTTGTTGGGATAAGTAATATAGTGTCGATAGTTTGGACACCGGTACCTAGGTGACAGGTAGTGTTGTATCAACAAGATGTTTTATATCCACATCTAGCACTCAGGTGAAATTATACACACTAGTCCAGCCTTTAGGAATTCTCGCCTGGATTGGTACAACACCCCATGCTAGTGGTAATTCTTTTACCTCTTAATAGATACCTCCACTCTGTTTCCAAGTCACAACTACCTGTTTTGGGAAAAATACCTGCCATCAAGGGAAACACGTCTCAACCCAAAGTGAACAGATGGGGCTAGTTGGCAATGAAAAGCATCCCAAGCATATATGCATTTACTTAAGACAACAGGCAACCAGCCAAGTATGGGCAGGATGATACTGGGGGCTGTGTTGTGAACTCATAGGCAAGCTGCTACGTGTACATATGTTTATAATAACCCTCCTCACTCTGTGAAGTCAAGAATCCTACATGAGTGGAAATAAGATCACAGGATGGTGCTGGCTCCTCACAATGATATCTATGAAGAATTCAGCTGACTACAGTCTGGCCAACTGCAGCATGTTCCCATGTGATACAATCATCACAGGATATGCGCTGCTTTGTAGAACAGTTAGTGTATGGCCAAGATGATTCATATCCATGTTGATGTTGAATTTGAGTGGAATGTTTCAAATTGACAAATCTTTAATTGGATTACATGTCTGTTATGAACAATTCTGACATGGAATTAAATACATTTTGTTTAGTAAGATATATTTAAAAACATAAGCTTTATAACTAAGAAGGGAGGCTGATTTTAGGAACCAAGAGGTTTATGTATCCTAATACAACTGAAACATATGACAAGGGTGTCTGTTCTCTAATAAAGGTTATTTTTTATTTTCTTAATTTTATATTTATCACTTTATTTTGCTATGCATGCCTAATTAAAAAAAATACTTCTTTTCTCTGTTTAGGTTACTACATAATTCTCACATTACATGTCACCCCCACTGCCATAATTTATAACCTGCTGATCAGTGAATTACTTGATATATTTTGCTGTGTAATATCATTATAAATCTTACCTTATCTGCATTTTGTTGACCTTTACACCCCGGTTCCTTGGTACAGAACCTGCAGCAGGTATATGATAGACTGTGGAGGTGTGATACAGGTTATATAGTATTAAGTCCATGTCTGCCAGTCCGTGAAACAAAAGGCCAATTTGTTGTGTGTGCATGTGTGTCATTTTGAGTTTGTAGTCCATATTTATCACTTAATGTAGAACCAAAGTATACTAATGGCAGAAAAATATGATATCATGTTTGTTGTTTTTTTGTGCACGAGAATAGCTGGAACATGGGCACCTCAAGACACAAGCAATACACAATTTTATTTAGAAAATGTAAAACCACAAGCCTTCTTTACCTTAAGGAGGCCTTTTAAAGCCTTGCGTCTGTGTATTTGTCCAGAGCCAGACAGTGAGGTTGGGTTATGATACGATGGGGTGGGGACTGACAGTTATATTTGCCCTGGGCGCAATTATATCATCAGGCCTTGTTCTAGTTTTTGGATTGGAGGGAACCACAAAATATAGTTATTTTTTTAAGAACTCAAAGTTTATTAAAGCACAAATGGGGAAAGAGAGCAGTACCATACAAAACATTCTGTGTACAATGCAGGTATAGTACTTTGGAGAGCAAGTGGTGTACAGTATACAGCAGTTACAGTACATGGTAAGTCATAATAAACAGTGGTAGCAACATCTTGTAGCAATAAACTTCTGGGATAATGATGGGGGATGTAGGAGGGGAGAGGAAAGAAACATTAGGCATCAGAAGTATTGAGAAGAAAGACAGATAAAAGGGGGGAAAAAGAAGAAGAGATGTCCCTAGGAGCAAGGCACCCCTCCATCTCCAGAGCCACTGGGGCACTCCACCACTGCCTCACTGTCCCCAGCTCCCGCCAAGGGTAGAGGGCCATCCATGGGTCCCAAATCACATGGAAAAGTTCCATGGGGTCATTGAGTCTGTGTGTAAAATATATATGTATTTTATAATAATAATTATAATAATGAAAAAAGGAAACGCCTCCAGAAACCTTCCATTAAAATATTTATTGGCTTCCCAGAGCTTGAGGCTAAGTCTCACTAGTAAAACAAGAACAAAGAGGGTGTGGGAAAAATTAATAACAAAAAGCACCTTTATCAGGAGAAACAGATCATCACAGTTCACACCTTTATATAATGAAACTGCCCATAATGCGATTTACAAATTTATACATTAATTTAATCTCAAGTGTCTCTAAATAGCGTTCTCCCTTGGCCTCTACATTCCACATGTGCAGTGTATACTGACTCTATTGCCGGCTCAGTTCTTAGTTGGCAATTTTTTTCCATATTATTTGCGATCCAGTGTCAGAGTGTATACACATACAACCTAAGTGTGCACCTCTTTCTTCCTGGTTCCATCTCACCTGGAATGAGCATGACTGAGTGAGTGAATCCGTTATTTTGAATGACCCATCTGTGTTTCATTATTATTTCCTAATAAAGTAAAGAAAAAAACAAAAAGAGCTTGTGCGGAAGCCTCAGTTCAGCCAAGAGAAAAAATAAGTCTCACAATTTCTTATAATCACACTTAAACATATGTTAAAATATGAATGAAAGCTAATTGGAACAGAAGCCACTTGTCAAACACTGATGCGCTCTGCACCGCTTTCAAGCAAACATGCCACAGGCAAACAACTGGAAAGCCTTTAAAGGGATAGTAATACTTCGTTTTAACTTTATTTTAGTTTGTAGGCATTAAAAAAACATGAAGAATGATATAAGTCTTATCTCTCAAACCTTTATGGTTTAAGAGATATTCACAAACAAAGTATCCCCCCCTGTTCAACCAGATCAGAAGGGAGGTGCCCATGTAGACTTCAGAGAGGGACAATCTTCATTTAAGATAAGGGAAAAAGCTGAAAAACTTGTCAAGGGGGGCAGGGCTTTCATTGTTTTCATACAAAGAAAATTGTCCCCTTCTGTTATCTGTCTGGTCATACAACCAGATTCACATCTGAGAAGAGATGGCTTACACTACGAAAAAGGGGCGGGAGGGGAACTTTGCTTGTGAATATCTCATAAACCATAAAGGATTGAGAGATAAGACTTATATCATTCTTCATGTTTTTTTAATGCCTACAAAATAAAATAAAGTTAAAACGAAGTATTACTATCCCTTTAAGTTTACAGTCTGCTGTGGAGTTGGACTTAATTGAAACTGGAAGACTCAGAGGAGGCTGGTGGTAAATTAACACACATAGATTCAGATAGATATGGAATACAAGAAACGTGACCACTTTTTTTTTTTTTTTGTGATCTTGTGCACTGTGACTGTACCAGTATTATCACACATTGTGCTATGAATGAATATAGGCCAATGTTTCTCACCATTGGTCCTCAGGGCACGACAACAATGCAGGTTTTCAAGTTATCCCTGTTTTTAATAGGTAAGTAACCAGTGGTTCAGTAATTGTGATTGTTTGAATACACCAATAGGTCATGTTCTAAATATATCCCTGATTAGGTACAATTAGATCATTGAGAGTGACTGAATCACTGTTTAGCCCGGGATCAAGTAAGGTAAAATAAGCTAGTGTGTAGTGCAGGGGCATTGCAATTGAACTGTGTATGTATATGTATATATATATATATATATATATATATATATATATATATATATTTATATATAAATCTCAGCATAGTGGATGTGGCAGCACATCTAAGGTACCCATTGCAGCTAGGTGCCTATATTGCCTGATGGGAAATCTGAACCTGGGAATCCCTGGTTTTAGTATGATACAAAGCCCCATATTGGGTTATTTGGGCCTTACCTATAAAAGGCAAACAAGAATTCTGGATCGAACCAAGTGCACAATAGGGCACCAGAGCATTTTATATTAACACATTGGCAACTTCTAGCTTTCAAGGGGTCAGAAGATCCAGTCAAATAAATGGGGATTTGAGTGATTTTATTTGCCCCCATGCTGTATTTATTTTACCCCAGAAATACCCATTTGCCTTTTTACATAAGACCCTGTTGCTTTAAGCACTGGCAGATGAGAGTCATGTTATGACCTGCGTTTCTGCCAAACAGCATGTGAGTCAGGTACCATATAGGAAAGTCCTGCTTCCTGTCATTAAAATGTGGTCATTTTTCTGTTTTGCAGGTTTTGTCAAACATGTATTAAAGCAAGTTTACGGAATAACACCTATGCTTGTCCTTATTGCCGGACTCACCTGTCTTCTGAAGGAACTCTTGCTGTTGATATAATGAAGAAAATGAAAACTGTATTTCAGAATTGTGAGGAGTGTGAGGAAAAGGTAAGTGGAATGTCTAGGAGGGATAATGATTTGATGTACAATGGGCCTTATGTATAAAAGCGAAGTGGTGCGAGTCAAATGCAGCGTAGTGAATAAATAAAACTTCCCAAAATTTTCATTGATTTGAATTAAACTTTTAACCCTATGAATGCTAGAGATGTCTCCAACTCATTGCAGAGTAATATTTTGTGTCTCGCTCTCTCTATCATCCTAGGCATTAAAACCCATTTAAAGGGATAGTAATTCAACTATTAACCCTTAAGGACCTTTGACATACCAGGACCGTCATGGTCCTTGAACTACTCAAGGACCGATGACGGTCATGGTACGTCACGTACTTTTTACTTACAGCGCTCTACCGGGAGCACTGTAAGTAAAAATAGGGCCTGAAATAGACCGCTCCAAGATCGGAGCGATCTCTTTCAAGCCCCATAATGATGCGCCGATACACGTGACAGGTCACGTGTACCGGCGTGTCCAAGTGCCCCTATGCGGTCATTATGGGACGGAAATGTCCCATGACTGCCGGTCCTTAAGGGGTTAAAGGTCAGCTCACAGTCTTCTTTATATATATATTTTTTTTTAACATGTAGCTCTATATTTAACTACTTACAGTGCTGTAGTTCAAGCATTCTTCAAGCCAAAATGATCCCCCTCCCTCCCCTTTCCCTGCATCACTCAGCCTCTCAGTCTGGTCTGGATGGAGTGCGGCAAGGGACAATGTTTAGTAAACATAATGAAAATCCTGCCCTCCTTCATCAAGGGGGCAGGGGTTTCCTTATACTTACTGAGTGAAGATTGTTCCTCTCTGCGTCTGTCTGGTCCCACGACCGGATTCCAAAACTAATGGGAGGCGGCCAGAAGGGGCGGGAGGGGAATCCGTTCAGCTTGAATAGCACTTGAACTACAACACTGTAAGTAATTAAATATAGAGCTACATGTTAACAAAAATAACATTGACATTAACATTAAAGGGATTGTAATACTTTAAAATCACTAATCCCAATATTGTAGTAGTAAAAAAAAGAAATTATTTGCCCCCAGTGACATCTCTCAAACCTTTATGTTGTTGTAGCTGACTGCAGGGGAAGCCTGTCGTACGACCGTCTGGCGGCTCTGCAGCAGAGCCGCGATCGTGTTAATAAAAAAATAAATCATTCACTTAAAAGGTCTTCTACGTGTCACTGGGGACAAATAATTTTTTTTTTACTACTAAAATATTGGGATTAGTAATTTTAAAGTATTAGTATCCCTTTAACAATGTTGAAGGTGTTGTCTGAGGTCCAGACTCAGGAGGTATGATTTAGTGTGATACTGCAGTAGAGATCACCTTATTCAGTAAACTGAATATATAATGCAATAGATAGATACACACATAGATAGATTCATAGATATACAGCTGTTAACAGATTAGACATAAGTACAACAGTGTACTATGTATGAACATATAATTGTTGTGATATTAAAGTGGACCTGTCACTATAAGATACATTTAGGTTTTTAAAGAGAAATAAACTGCATATATGTTACATTAGCCATGCGTCTGCGAACTAATAACCTTTGTGTTTTCTGTGCATAGAGAGGCACAGTATGCTAATTAGTTCTGTTTGAATACAAACTTATCTCTTGCTGTGCTATTAGAACTGACCCCCAGTGTGTGGGCTTTGTCTGGATTCATCCATAGCACAGTGGCCCTTATGCACAGGAGAAAAATGGATACATTCTGGAGCAAACCAGCTGCACCATAGGTAACAATTAATCTTCCCATTGAGCTAAATGAGGGTTTCAACACTTTGACTGCTAGAGAGGTCTTGCAATGCTCTGGTGTCACTCTAGTATTCAGGTAGTTAAAGTGATAGTAATGTTTCACAATAAAAGCAGCTCCAATTAATCTGCATAGTATTTGGGCCATGGAGAGTGTTATTTCACTACTGTCAGAGTTGTAGTTCTAGAGTAATTGAATGATAAAATATCCCCCTCCCGCCCCTATTACTGATGTAACACTGCTCACCTCACAGCAGCAAGGCTGGCCAATTGGATTGCAGAGAGGGACAATCTTCAGTGAGAACCTGTCAAGGGGGGCAGGGCTTTCATTGTTCCCACAGTAAGAAGATTGTCCTTTGCTGCGATATGTCCGGTCCCAGGACCAGATTCCACATCTGAGGGGAGGTGATTTACACTAGGTAAAAGAGGTGGGAGGGGGATACTTTATCATTCAATTACTCTTGAACTACAACTCTGACAGTATTGAAATAACACACTCCATGGCCCAAATACTATGCAGATTAAATGGAGCTTCTTTTATTGTGAAACATTACCAACCCTTTAAAAAAGTGAATACTAGAGAGGTCTCCAGAGCATTGCAAGACCTCTCTAGCGTTCAGTGTTTAAACCCCCTTTTAACTCAATGGGAAGATTTATTTGTTCCCTATTGTGCAGCTGGTTTGCTCCAGAATGTATCCATTTTACTTCTGTGCATAAGGCCCACTGTGCTATGGATGAATCCAGACAAAGCCCACACACTGGGGGTCAGTTCTAATAGCATTTAATAGCCCAATTTAAGACAGTAGGGTATTTTGGATTACTTATTTCACTGCATTGGGTTGTTGCTTTGTTTACATGTCTCTGAAAATAATTTGTGTTAGGGGGCTCAAAAAATGTCTGCACCAGGATCTTCCAGTGCCTAGTTCTGCCTTTGTGATGAGTCTATGTTAATGTCTCTCCTAACCATTCGAGTGCGAGAGAGGTATCCAACGCATTGCAAAGCACTCTCTGATACTGAAAGGGTTTCAGAACTCTGCTTAAAAATAAGCTGGCAATGCTTTGAATACAGTTCAACTTTGGGACATATATTATGTAAGCTAAAAAGAGAAGCAATTCTGTAGCAAGCCAACTGCTCCATAGAGTTAAATGGACCTTTTAACCTCTTATATGCTAAAGAGGTCACCAACACATTGCTTGGAGACCTCTTTAGCATACAAGAGGTTAAAATCCCCATTTTAATCCATGAGTATTGTGGGAATTTTAAAGGGATAGTAATACTTCATTTTAACTTTATTTTATTTTGTAGGCATTAAAAAAACATGAAGAATGATATAAGTCTTATCTCTGAAACCTTTATGGTTTAAGAGATATTCACAAGCAAAGTATCCCCCCCCTGTTCAACCAAATCAGAAGGGAGATGCCCAGGTAGACTGCAGAGAGGGACAATCTTCAATTAAGATAATGGAAAAAGCTGAAAAACTTATCAAGGGGGGAAGGGCTTTCATTGTTTTCATACAAAGAAAATTGTCCCCTTCTGTTATCTGTACTGTCATACAACCAGACTCACATCTGAGAAGAGATTGTTTACACTAGGTAAAAGGGGCGGGGAGGGGAACTTTGCTTGTGAATATCTCATAAACCATAAAGGTTTGAGCGATAAGACTTATATCATTCTTCATGTTTTTTTAATGCCTACAAAATAAAATAAAGTTAAAACGAAGTGTTACTATCCCTTTAAGTCCCCTATAGTGCAATTGGTTTTCTAAAGAATTGTTCCTGAATACGGCCTTTTGTTTGTTTGTCTTGGGTTTGTGATTGTCTAGACTTCCAGTGGAGACAGGAAAACATTGTTACAAACTGTATTTTTGATCTTTAGAGATCTTAGTTGCTGAAGACCCAGAATGTGGCATGTGTAACACAGGGCTAAATTAGAAGCTTTTTCTTCTGAGTTTTTCTGCACAGAACTTGTGTACATATCGATATATTAGTTAATCTCAATACATTCACAAAATTGTCTCGAGAGTTGGGGTATTTTTGTAGTCCCTAGAGGAGACATGTTGAATGAAAACAACTTTACTTATGAATGCAGTGGACACACCTAAAGGTCATCAATTCAATGGCCTCATATTACCCGTCCCCTTGCCGTTCATGATCTGAATTACAATTGAGACTGGAAAAACGTGTTGTTGTTTTTGTTTGTTTGTTTTTTTTGTGAAATATCAACTTAATATCTGGCTGTAAAGGAATTTGTAAAAAGTAGTGACTGTTGTCTCATGTGTCTTATGCTGAAGGCCAAAGAAGTTGCTAGGTCCCCAAAAGACCTAGGACTTGTGTCAGCCTAATGCATTAGTGTACCATTCAGCCAGATTGCACCATAACTAATACGAATATTATCATCAATAAATGCCCAAACAAGGCCCAGGATGTAATGCATTAGACCTGCGGCTTTAAAGGAATAGTAATGTTTCATGATAAAAGCAGCTCTAATTAATCATCATAGTATTTGTAATTATTTCAATTCTGTCAGAGTTGTAGTTCAAGAGTAATTCAATGACAAAATATCCCACTCCCGCCCCTTTTACTGATGTAACACTGTTCAGCCAGAGCAGAAGGGAGGTTCCCAGGTAGATTGCAGAGAGGGACAATATTCAATTAAGATAAGGGAAAAACCTGAAAAACTTGTCAAGGGGGGCAGGGCTTTCATTGTTGTCAAAGGAAGAGGATTGTCCCCTGCTGTTATCTGTCTGGTCTATGGACTGGATTCCACATCTGAGAAGAGATGGCTTACACTAGGTAAAAGGGGTGGGCGGGGAAACTTTGCTTGTGAATATCTCTCAAACCATATAGGTTTGAGAGATAAGACTTATATTGTTCTTCATGTTTTTTTAATACCTACAAAATAAAATAAAGTTAAAACAAAGTATTACTATCCCTTTATATCTCCTCCTAACTAGTATATAGCAACACCCAGTCCGAACCTCCCCTATTCTTTTTTGTTGTGTTGTTTGTTATATTAAAGCCTAGAAAAGAAAAAATTATTACCTTGTTAAAGAAGATTATTAATTCTTGTCGGGCTGACAGGCAAGACGGAGCGCAGACGGCTGTCACTCCCAGCCGGAGCAGAACGACTCCTAGCAACACCTCCTAGAGCCAGCTGGGACTGACAGAGCAGGCGTGCAGACGTCACTCTGGGAAGATGTCTGCGCTCCGTCCTGCCTGTCAGCCCGACAAGAATTGATAATCCTCTTTAACAAGGTAATAATCCTGGCGACTAGCTCTGCTAAGCAGCTAATCGCGAGATGGGGAATTATTTAAGCTCAAGTTGTTTAGCGGTGGTAGTTCCGATTTAAGCAATGCTTAATGAGTGGCAGAGGAGTACGCCATGCATTGGAATGCATTGCGTACCCCCTGGCACTCAAAAGGTTAATGTGAGGCTGACTGACAGAGGAGTGTTATACACTCCTCTGTGTACGACGCCCACCCAGTGCTCCTGCTATTCAGCTCAGTGCTATTTACTGTAAAGGCATCTCACTGTAACTCACTGTTATGCCCACAATACGCAAGCCTATAGATCCCCTGTTGCTGCTGGTGTTCAGCGCACTGCTTCTTAATCACCTCTCTTAACCCTTTGGGTGCCAGAGGGGTAAGAAACACATTGGTCTGCAGTATGTTGCTTACCCATCTGCTCACAACGATATGCAAGGGTGTGCTCTTAGCACTTGTACAACACCTACCTGGTTGTCCTGCTGTTCAGCCCAGTTCTACTTACTGTCAGTGCATTGCTGTTTGCTGCCAGATGAAGTATGTGTATGTTTGTCACTTGAGTGGAGCAAACAGGTGTTTGGTAAGAGCTGTTAGGAATGATTGAATGTTTCTTTTTGTACAGTGTTGTACACTTATGCGATGTGTGTGTCAGTAGAGAGGGGGAGTCGGCCATGTGTTTTGTTTTTTTAGAGGACAAAAGTGAGGTTGTGTTAACTCGTTGGCACGTTACATAGTAGTTTAGGTTGTAAAAAGTTCAACCCTTTTCCTATTCTTGTTTACCGCTGTTAATCCAAAAGAAGTAAAAAAAACAAACAAAAAAACACCAAAAACACCTTATTTCAGCAATTTCAAATTCTGCTTTGAATGGGGGAAAAAATACGTCTTGATTCCAAAAGGAAATCAAATTTCTCCTTGGATCAACAAACACTAAATAAATATTAATCTCAATACTAACATACACAGCCCTCTATGTTCTGCTCTTTAAAAAAAAAAAAAAAGTATCCAGGTCCTTTTTAAAGGCATCTAATGTATTCGATAACGCCACCTCTTCAGGCAGTGCATTCCAGACCTTTATTTTCCTTACCGTAAAGAATCCCTTCCACTGTTGCAGACAAAATCTCCTTTCCTCAAGTCTTAGTGGGTGACTACTTGTCCTTTGTACTGTTCTGTTAATGAACAGGTCTTTGAAGAGCCCTTTGGTGTTATCATATCCCCTCTAAGATACCGTTTCTCTAGTGTGTACAAATGTAACTTTTCTAGCTTTTTTTCATAACTAAAACTTTCCATTTCCCTTATTAGTTTTGTAGCCCTCCTTTGCACTTTCTCCAGTTTCATAATGTTCTTTTTCAGAAAAAGCGCCCAGAAATGAACTGCATATTCAAGGTGGGGTCTTACCATGGGCCTGTAAAGAGGCAGAATAATATCTTCCTGCCATGAGTCAATACCCCTTTTATTACATGCCAATATCTTATTGGCCTTTGCAGCCGCCAGCTGACACTGTGTACTACTGCTAAGTCTATTAGCATTACTCCCAAAACCTTTTCATTAGTAGATTTCCCAAGGAAACACCATTTAAACTGTATGTTGCATTTTTATTATTATACCCAAAATTAATAACTTTACCCTTGTCTATATTGAATCTCATTTGCCATTTGCCTGCACATTTATTATTTTTGTAACAGGACAAAAGTCTGGGCAGGCCAACTCCTTATGATGTGTGTTGGTGTAGCGGGGACAGTTGGCCATGTTATTTTGTAAGAGGAAAAAAGTGAGGGCAGGTCAACTCCTTGCAGAGATTTTGACAGGAGTGGCCAGGAGGCCTTCAGACCTCTCTATCTCCTGAAAGGCCCTCTGTATCTCCTGGGAAGGCAGTACTGTACTGTACCCAGGTGTGTGCGTGTGTGGCAGAGACGGAGAATTCTGGCACCTTGCCAGTCTTCTCCTTTTATTAATATAGACTTGTGGTGTGGACTTATGTACTAGAGCAGTAGGGCTAAATTAGTGAATATGAATTAAAGGAACACTGACACCTACTAATCATACCTGGGAACCTTCTTGTTACAAGCCACCATAGGTCCACTAAGAGTGTCTAAAGATTTGCACAAAGTGGGTGGGACTTGATTGCGGTTGGACGGATTGGGAGGAGGGGATGCAAGTTTGCTCTTAGTTTCGTCAGGCAAAGGGAAGAACAAGGAGTAGAGTGACCAGAACTGGCAGTGAAGTGGGCGGAGTTATAAGTGAACTCACTGAGCTCTAAGTATCCGCCTCTGTCGCCAGAGGCCAGGTAACTAGAAAAACTTGAGTCTGTGAGTCATATCTGGAGATTTACCATGTACGCTCCTAATAATACATCATTTACCTTAGTCTGGTGCATGGAAATCCTCATGGCTAATATTGATCAATTCTGTGTGGACTGGTTTTCAAAAATTCATCTTTAATTAGTACTGGCAGCAGACATGATTCTGTGTTGCTGGGCTCCAGGACATCAAGATCCTTCCACTGGAGGCTTTCTAAGAAGAATCAGTGGGAGGAGTTTAGGACTTGGAACTCAGTACTAATTCAGTACTAATTTAACCCTTTGAGGGCCAGAGAGGTGCAATGCATTGCCAAGAAATACTTTGTGTACCCCTCTAGCACTCAGAGGGTTAAAGATTAATACTGCACTACTTTAGGTTCCAGAGCTGCTGTTGTGCTGGATTTTATGCTAGGTCCATATTAGTACATGCCACCCTCAGAATCATATTCTTCAAAATCTAAGGTGTGATAAAGAGGTGATAAAGTAGAGATCTCCAGTGATATCACTTCTCCATTTCCTATGTTATCTTAGGGAACCAATTCACTTTGGAGGTCTTAGTGCATAGGCTACATAGAATAACATAGGAACTGGAGAATTTGATATTACTGGAGAGGTAATCTCCACTTTATCACCAGTTTATCACCTCTTTATCACACCTTAGCGCATAACCCTCTATGGGTTTCACTGTCAAAATAACCTAAATAATCTACAAAAATCCCATGGGTTTAAATCAGGAGTTTAACTCTTGTGTGATAGAGAGGTCTCCATTGCAATGAGAAACAATGCACTGGAGACTTCTGTACCATTCAGGATGTTAAAAACCCCATCAGATAGTATTAACTGATCCCAAATGCAGTTGGCTCTCCCCAGAATTACTTCAGTTTTCTTTTGGCCATACGAATCACAGAGTAATATTAAAGGGATAGTAATACTTCGTTTTAACTTTATTTTATTTTGTAGGCATTAAAAAAACATTAAGAACGATATAAGTCTTATCTCTCAAACCTTTATGGTTTAAGAGATATTCACAAGCAAAGTCTCCCCTCCCGCCCCTTTTTCCTAGTGTAAGCCATCTCTTCTCAGATGTGAATCAGGTTGTAAGAACAGACAGATAACAGAAGGGGACACTCTTCTTTGTATGAAAACAATGAAAGCCCTTCCCCCCTTGACAAGTTTTTCAGCTTTTTCCCTTATCTTAATTGAAGATTGTCCCACTCTGCAGTCTACCTGGGCACCTCCCTTCTGATTTGGCTGAACAGGAGGGGGAAACTTTGCTTGTGAATATCTCTTAAACCATAAAGGTTTGAGAGATAAGACATATCATTCTTCATGTTTTTTTAATGCCTACAAAATAAAATAAAGCAAAAACGAAGTATTACTATCCCTTTAAGCCCTGGAAGATATGTTTTGTATATCTAAATGATGTTTTGTTTTGTTTTTCAGGTGTGCCTGAGTGATATGAGAGCCCACTTAAACATGTGCGAGCAGTACATAACAAAATATGGCCCTCTAGAGGAACTGGGAAGAACAACATGCAGGTACAATTACAATTATTTTAGTTTCACTCTTCCAGCCAGTGGAAAGTTGTGCATGAAGGGTGTTTTAGTCCACATTAGCTGGAGGTCTGACAATTGACTTCTCCTGTTCTGCTATATATTAGGTGAAAGCAGACTTTTCTTGCTTTGCCTGTTAACACCCATTAAAGGCAATATGACCAAGCAGGAAAAAACTGCCAGATTTATGTTTCTACTCATATAGGTGAGAATTATAATCAAAGTGCTAAAACACAGGTCTCAAACTAAATTGCTGGAGGGCCATGACAGTGGAGGTGTGAGGGATGTCCCTGCTTTTGCACAGACATCAGCCATTTTCTCAGTGATTGTGAATGAACTGAATGTGCTATGTTAGAAATATCCCAAGAACCTGCACGTTGTGACCCTTTAGAAATGAAGGTTGAGACCCATGTACTAACTAAGATTAAGTTAGGGTTAGACTGTTACAAAATCCCTTTTATATGAATAGATTTTAATGTAAATACTTGTGATAGAGGTACCTGGTAGTGTAATTACTTATGTTTTTAAAAGTATAATAACCTTTAACACTTTGCATTTTATATTATGCTTAATACTTTGAATAAACTCTCTTTATTTTCCATACAGCTGCAAATACTAATATTTGTGTTTTACTGCTGAGAAAAGCAATTGTACTTCCACTACAGAGTTCCCTCATATAAAACTAATTACAGTTAAAATATGTATGTTTTTAGTTTGAGCATATAATATTTGTGGGGTTATAGAGTTGTTATTATTGCTTTCTGTGGATATCCTGTGTGATGTAGACATGCTTTGACATGTTAAAGTACCTATTCAGTAGCATTATGAATGTTTGGATATCAGATTGCACTTTCCAAACACTTCAAGTGAATTGCAGGCAGTAAGAGCACTCAGTGGTCAGATTGTATTTATTTTGCTTTGTGTGGAAGCTTTAGAGAACAGATCAGGCCAACCCATCCCATAGACCTAATCACATATTCATTCTCTCACTCTCTCTCTCTCACACACACATACACACCCCAATAAAAGAAACATAAAAAATGGATGAATCTGCACGGACTAGTGATTTGGTCCATGAAGCACATTCACACACCAGATATACAATCTGATCTCTGAGTAACTATGTTGCACAGTTTCTGGAGATCAAATTGCTTCATGAGCTGGTTCTTTTAATGCACCTCAATATATCCCCAGTACTGCCTCAACTGAAGCACAGGTTGTATAACCTTCTTCCTTTACAAGTCAGATCACATCTTACATACATACATGCATACTCAGCATAAGTAAATACATGCCCACATGCCACTCATTTATTTTTGTTTTGTTAACATACCCATGCTGTACATGAACAGTAATTACAAAAGCACCAACAAAAAACTGTTAAACTGAAATTCATCAAAAGAAAATGTAATCTTTAGTAATTTTTGAGTGAAGCACCTCCTAGGGGGGTGCCCTTGTTTTACTCAGCAGGAAAATCTCTCTCCCTCTGTATGTTTGTTTGTGTACATGTATATAATATACACTCTATTTTCCATAAGATGGGTTTATTTAAATGTCTTCATTTGATAAATCCTGTTTTCTTGTTTTTAGAGATGAAAGCTTTGCATGCCCATTTTGTCACATGGAATTTAGTGAAGATGGCCTTGTGCAACATTGCTTTACTTACCATAGCACGGAAAGCAGACTGGTGGTATGTACTTTCGTACTAGAAACTAGGGGCCTTGTACAGAAGAGGAGCAATTCTGGAGCTAACCAGCTGCACCAAGGCTGACCAATAACATTTCTCCAAATTATCAATGATTTAATCCCTTAACTTGCCAAGACCACCACAAACATCCTTGCATTAAGGATCGGTGATGGCCGTGGCACATCATGACTTTTTTCAAGGCACTCTGTGATCACTGGGAGAGCATAAAACTGACTTTTCCGAGATCGGAGCAGTCAGTTTCATGCTTTCCTGCGGAGAGCCGGTATGTATGTGTGATCACTCCCAGGTACCGATTCTCCAAGCACTCACAAAAAAAAATCTTGTTGGTCCTCCACTGCACCCCACCGCTGGACCCTGCAGTCCTTAAGGGGTTAAAGGGGTATTTTACACTAGGAATGAATTGCCTTTTAAGTTAACACATTAAATGTAATAAGTATATGTTCTTCATCCAGCTGTCATTTCTATTTATCTGTATATATTTTGCTGTGTATCCAAGGGTGTTATCTACAAGGGGTGCAGAAGGTGCAGTTGTGATGGGGCCCTGCATCAGAGGAGGTCCATTTCCTATGCACTATCATGCAACCCTTTACAATCAAACCAGTGTCCTTTCTTGGCTGATAGCTGCTGACATCATCACACATGGCCACTGCTAGTTAGTAAGATAAAATAGTCTCCGTGAGCCCTTTTACTTACTGTGTGTGTGTGTGTGTGTGTGTGTGTGTATGTATGTGTGTTTGATTTCCATGGTCCAGTATATTCTAGTTACACCACCATTATATTTCCTGTTTTTTGTTTATAGTAATCACTATTGAGGTCTTCCTCTAGGTCATGACTCCTTACAGCAAACAGTAGGTCCATAGATCTGAATGAATCGTAAGGGACACAAGTTATTAGATTTTAAACAGTTCGCAGAGGACTGCAAGAGAAATTAAAAACAAAAAAAATGTAGATTTAGCTGAATGCTGTTTGAAGGACAGCTACTTAGGTGAGCACGTCTGTTAAACAAATTAAGAGCCATTTATTGCTGGGAAAAATATCTCCCATTTTGAGAATATTTACATGGCCCTTTAGACATGTTACCATTTTGATAATATTTACATGGCCATTTAGAGTCCCTGATGATAGAATACTCAGGAATATCTATCATATGACGCAGTGAAGATGAAAACATGAACACTCATAGTCAGCGCTTTGCAGCTGCACTGCTATGTCCTGGACAAATGGGGTCTAGCACTTCATATCACCCTTCTAGATGGAATGAGAGTCTCTGGCTGTGCCTGGCACCACAGACAAGGGGAGAACAACTGATCTCTGCTCAGAGAACCAAGATTTCTGACCAGAAAGCATGGATTTTCCACACAGGGAGCATAACTGGGAGACAGCAGAATCTACTGTAGCCAACAGTATTTTCCTACACATCAGTTATGGACTGTACTATCCACTTACTGGTTACAGGGCTGCAGTTATACTCTTTGTAAACTGGAACTAACCCTTTTAATAAAATGCCCCCAAATAATTATTGATATAGCCATAAGCATAGAAATAATAGCATACAGAATAAGTCCAGCGTTATTAAGAACTCTTGCCTTAGAGATATCTGTGCACCTGCATTGTCCTTCCCGGTCTCCTCCAGGATTGGGGAGGAGTAGCATTGTACCTTATGGTACAGGAAGCGACTAATGGCGCAGGCATGCAGATGCCTCTAAAGCAAGAAGCCTGCCCGAAAGTCTCAGATCAAATAGGATTTTTTAATAACGCTGGACTTATTCCGTGTAATAATATTTTTCTATGCTTATCGCTATATCAATAATTATTTGGGGGGCACTTTATTTGCATTGATAGTTCCATCTTAAATACTCCGCAGCCCTCACACACACACAGTCTACAAGATCAAAGATTATAAATATATATACAATATATACAATTTAAAACACCTTCAAGGTGTGAAGATGTTGAGCTGTATTTACTCACGGATTCATAATTAAGGAAAACAAAGAACTAACACTGAATGTTGTTACATTGTTGATAATATGAGTCCTGCAATGCATGTAAAGAGAGTATAACACTAGCACTGTAATCACTAAGTAGAAAGCATAGTACATGCCACTTGGGAAAATAGTCTAGGTCCCTCCCAGTGATGCTTCCTGAGTGAAATCCAACAGTCTGTGGGCAGAAGTCCTGGTTCTCTCTGCAGAGATTACCTGTTCTCCCATCATGTTTACAGTGCAAAGCATTGATGGAGACTTTTATTCCAACTAGAAGGGTGATTAGAAGAGCAAGACTACATCCAGGACTTCACAAAGCAGCGGTTTGCCTGCAGAGAGAACTTTATAGGAGACATCCGGTGACTATATATTGGATGCCGGGGACACAGCCACGAAGCTACATGGACTGGGTGGGAGACATTTGCTATGACACTGGGGATTTTTTAAGTGTTTTATTTTATTTAAGATTATAATATACAAGTTTTAGATTAATTCTTCTTGTACTCACTTTAGATTATACCATTTAAATAATTGTTATATTCATCTGGAATGTCTAATATTGCTTCTTAGTACGTTAACCAAGAAGTCCACCATTATTTAGTTAGAATAATAAAGTAGGCAGTGAATAACTTTTATTATAACTAATAGAATAAGAGATAACAGGTGGGATTTTATTCAAAGTGTTAACTTCTTATGTTTAAGTACACATAATAACATTAAAAAGATAACATTTACCTTTTAACCCTTTGAGTGCCAGAGGGCTACGGAACGCATTGCAAAAGCAACCTGTTCCATACCCTCTCTGGCACTCAAAGGTTTAATATGCATACACACTTGTTGGGAAGCTTTGATGTTTTTTTAGGAGAATGAGTCTACTTAGCCTCTACTCCAGTACCCTGGCCACACCAACAGGTCAGGTTTTCAGGATATCAATCATTAACCCTTTGGATGCCATAGGGGTATGCAATGAACTGCATATCCCTCTGTCACTCAAAGGGTTAAGCTCAGGAAGATGAAGCACAGCGACTGAGCCGCCGATTACTTACCTGTGCTTATGCAAGGATGTCTTGAAAAGCTGATCTGTTTGCGTTCCTCTAAGTTGTGTCATTGTTTCCCTTCACGTACAGCAGTGTTTCTCAATGTGCTGCAGACTTCTACCTTGTAGGGAGTTAAATTGAGCTCTGTTTGCTAATGGGATTAAATTCCAAGTGAGAGCAGTTTTCTCAGATTTTCTTTTGTACCTCAACAAAGTGTGCAGTCCCACTATAGTCAAAGGTAGATTTGTAATACTGGTGGCGGTGGTGGTGGGTTGGGAGTATCCATACATATTGGATCTCCTTTTTTTTTAACAGGGGTCAGATTTTTTTTATTTTTTAGTAAATAAGGAAATGTTTATGGCTGTTTACTATCAAAATGCTTTATGTACAAAAGAACAAATATGAAGCAATCCATCTTCTTATGAGGAAACAAATTCTCACATTTTTATTGATTCATGGCAAGTAAATAGGGATATTGTTTGTCCAGTATGGTATAGTTAGGTTGCCCGAGAATTGTTCCTCTTTTCTTTGTGCATATGATTCATAGAGCCATGGCTACTACAGGATAGGATGCTGCAACAATGTATACAGTAGTGTGAGGAGTGTGCCACTATACTATGTGCAAGGAAATTAATGTCTTTGGGTCAAAATGTACATTTTGCTATATATTTGATTCATAACCAACTGACTTTCTGTAACATTTCAGGTGTGTCCAATTTGTCGCCTGATGCCAGGAGGGGATTCAAGCTACACAACAAGCTTTCTGAAGCATCTTCATGCCAGACACTCAATATACTATGAAAATTATATAGTGAGTATACAATACATGGATTGGTTCCTGTGCCTGACATGGTGACTTGCTGGTTATTGCAGTGCTTCCTTGCATATTGTGATTAGAGAGGTAGTAAACTTTGTAACTAGTGGCTTTTATACATAATGTTCTCGTATGCAAAAAAACTGAGTCTCTGGGGCAGTTCCAGAGAGTTCCCAGGTACGAACATGGTATATTACTTAAAAAATTAATTTCTAAGCAATGCTACTCATTTTTGTGTATGGGGTGGCATGTTTTTCTGTTACATTGATTTAACATAGTTTACAGAGTATCACTGATTTGGATCCTAAAACACAACCGGGGTATTCAGTACATCTATGCAAATAAAATTACATACTATCCTCTTAGATGCTAAAGACTCAACGCACTGGAGACATCTGTAACACACAAGAAATTACAAAAAGAACTTTTACTTGACTATGAACGGCAATGAAAAGGGAAATGATACCTCAGAAAATAGGCTATAATATTAAATAAATTGGGTATGTTAGCAGGACCTTTCATCCTCTATCATGGATGGATTTGAGTGCCCGAGGGGTATGCAACGCACGGCAGAGCCATGCATTGGATACCCCTCTAGCACTCAGAGTTAAAGGCTGTGGGGACAGTGAAATGTTTAAATTGTAGCCCTACAGCATGTATGGTTTCATAAGTGTCCCATTTAGAAATGTAAATTATGGGAGGCCTGACTGCAGGCTAAGGTCAGAGTCTAGGAGCTTTCTGCTTAAAGAGACAGTCATCCTTCTTTTTGACTTTACATAATGTGCATACTGTGTAAAGTCAAACTATTATACTATTTTCCACCTTAACTTATATTTTTATACTTTTATGTCCCTGAAAAGGAGCTTCCTGAATTTGTTTCAATAGAGATTTCTGTCAGGAGCTGTGGAAGGAAAGCAATTAATAACATGCTGCACTATCCCTGCAGCAGAAAAACCTGCCTCCACTATAGCATACAGAGCACTCAGTTCTGTGGGGATAGTGCAACTTTGTGCCTGACAGAAAGCCCTCTGGAATCTGAAATTAATTGAGCTTGTCAGTGTTAATAAATGAAGATGAAAAAATAATAATAATGAAATATATAGATTAATTGAGCTCCCTGTCAGCATTAAAAATAGGTGACGATGAAAAATATTGTGAAATGCATAGGCAATTTGACTTTACGTATTATTTACTGTCTCTTTAAATAGAGCTGCTATACAATTACTGTATCAAGGCTACCATCATTTACCAGTTTGAATGGGAAGCTTATAAAAACTATATTAGAGGGCTACATTTTGAATATTTCACCAGCCCAACAGTATGTTTTTTCAAGTAAGCTTCTCCTTTAAAATGGCTGATTGTGGGTGTTCTACCAGCAATACACGTTACATATAAAAGGAACATATTAGAATATCATTGTAATAGCTAGCATAGCTTTGCATGTACTAAATGGGAACTCACCTTTCTTGCTTTAATCAAACAGCATTACAGTTCAAATATTCACATCGCAATGTAATGAAGCTGCTACTGTCACATTGTATTTAGATAACTGGAGCCAGTGGCTCACCTCTCCCACAGAATGCAAAAACAAAAAAACTGTCTGGACATCAGCAAACTGTTCGGACACCAGGTGGCACTGTTGCTAACTGTTAACCATTTGA
This sequence comes from Rhinophrynus dorsalis, assembly GCA_037306005.1. Lineage (NCBI taxonomy): Eukaryota > Metazoa > Chordata > Amphibia > Anura > Rhinophrynidae > Rhinophrynus > Rhinophrynus dorsalis. Next base: position 134,898,925 of record CM074723.1, on the reverse strand, counting down.
GTGCCAGGCAACAAACTCATTGCAAAAAAATGTGTTGTGCACCTCTCTAGCAGTCAAAAGGTTAATATAAAAAGAAAAGGTAATCACTTTGGAAAAAGGTGTTTCTCAGCAGTAGGGATGACATTGTTCTGATCAGCTAGAAAAGCCCTGTGGTATGTGTTTATTTTTTTCCGTAATACAGATGTACTACTCCTTTAAATATTAGTATAGCACTGTTTAGTTTATATAATCCATTAGACTGAGTCAAGGGGGGAGATTCACTAAGCGGTGATAAAGTGGAGATGACTTCTCCAATTCCTCTGTTATTCTCATAGCTGGGAACTCTCCGGATTTTCCCAGAAGACTCCGGTTCTGACTCTGCATTACTGGATCTCCGGGGCAAAGTCTGATTCTCAGGAGTATGGGCAGTTTCTTAAAGTGTTAGTAATGTCCAAAAATAATTTTTAATAGATTTGTAGAGGGTAAAAAAATAATCACATTGCGACAAACCCTGTCTCTCAAACCATAATTTTCTCAAACCTTTACGGTTTGAGAGATGTTCTCAAAGTTCTCCCTTCCCTCCCCTTCTCCTGACTTCAGCGTCTAGCTGACAGCAGGAGATCCCAGTCTGGGGATCAGCCAGCGGCTCTGCAGCAGAGCTGAAATCCAGTTATTAGAAAATAATTACTTCATGGGAAAGGTCTACAAAGCGTGCCTGGTTTGCAAGCACACTTTGTAGACCGTTCCCATGAAGTAGTTCTTTTGTAATAACGGGATTTAGGCTCTGCTGAAGAGCCTCATTGTCAGCCAACATGGATCTCCTTCTGTCAGTTTTACAGCTCACATCAAGAGAAGGGGTTGACTGCCAATATCTCTCAAACCATAGCGGTTTGAGAGATAGGGTTTGTGGCAATGCGATTATTTTATTACCCTGTACAAATCTATTAAAAATTATTTTTCGACATTACTAACACTTTAAGAAACTCTGCCCATTGGTGCTCCTTCCCTGTCAGTTCGACCACCTCCCTGCCCATTTCTCTTCCTTCCTTCCTCAGCCTATTGCCTATATTTTTAACACATTTCTGAAGCCCCACCCCCTTTTGACTCATATTGCATCATTTGTCTCCCTCAATGGGGAGGCCAGAAAAATAAAAGTTCCCAGGTAAGGTTATTCTATGGAGCCTATTCACTAAGATCTCCAAAGTTGAAGAAATCTTAGTGCATAGGCTCCATAGATTAACATAGTACTTGGAGAAGTGATAAACTGGAGAAGTCATCTCCACTTTATCACCTCTTTAACACTGCTTAGTGAATCTCCATCCAAGGTGTTGTGTATGTGCATTTTGCTACAAAAATTCAATGAACCTTTTCAATGCCAATAGGCATGGGCAGCACATTGCATAACAGGTGTATGGTATGCTTATATTTTATAGAAGCTGAGCAAATAGAGATTTATAACCGCATTTCATAGATGCATTTGTTTTGAGGCATAATACACAAATTAATACATATTTTTTATTTTTAGGATATAAACATAGTGGAGGAAGCACTTATTGAAAGAGTTCTGGATCTTTCCCTGATACACTACATGAGGCATTCAAACAGATCCTAATCCCAGTGGACTTATCAAAAAAGACATTCAGTGGATCAGTATGGTGTGTAAAGATGCTTTGGCCAGCAAGTGAATACTTCATATCTTCGCTGCATATCTTCACGACCTCTCATTCTGACATTACTGGAGGAAAAATATTTTTCTGAAGTTAGGACTTACTAAGAACCATTGAATACTCACAATGCAAAGCAAACTGGGCTCGTAAAACATTGATGGACACTTTAGTCTTTTAAATTAGTGAGGTTGATGTACTAAGTAGTATTTGGGAAATTCTGGATCAAACCGACTGCCCTGTAGGGGACAAATAAAAAAGTCCAAAATTCCAATTGATCTGAATGGAACTTTTATCTCATTGAATGCTAGAGATGTCCGTAACACATTGCCACACAATTTAGTGGAGACCACTGTAGCATTCAAGGGATTAAAACTGAAACTGAACCCTTTGAGTGCCAGAGGGGTACGCAACACATTGTTCTGCAATGCGTTGCGTACCCCTCTGGCACTCAAAGGGTTAAATCAGTGATAATGTTATTTCCCCCTTTGGTGCTGCTGGCTTGCTCCACTTCTAAGTACATCAGCCTTGGTATGGGTTGAACTGATCTTTAGGTAATGTATATCACTGTTTGTTTTTTAATTGTGTTTTTAGAAAAGTATGTTGGTCACAATATCTTGATTTATACTAAAAACCACAGGTTTCTTGTCCGGTACTGGTTCTTCCAACAGCTTCTTTTAAACCTCTGAGGGAACAAATACAGGAGTATACTGTATGTTTATAGACAAATCTGGTGCAATTTTCCCATAAACTAGCGGCACAGTATTTATAAAATTAACCACTTGGTTGCCAATTAATTCACAATTAATTCACAATGTTTTGTATACCTCTCTAGCATCCATAAATATTATGCAGATGGCTTACCCCACAATTACACCACTTTTGTGTGTGTGTGTATGTATGTGTGTGTATGTATGTGTGTGTATATATATATATATATATATACACATACACACACAAACATACACATATACATTCCTCATTGAATCATTACTGGACTGCAACACTTCAAAATGGAACTGTAACCTTAGAATAAGTGGTTCTTAATTTGAGGAACAGAATACTTGGAAAGGTGTCATTCATAAGACCTCATTTACATCTGGATACTGATTCGTGAATTTAACTTATTGTATTCTGTAAATGAACAGGGACATTTTACAGTTTTGAGAATGTTTACATGACCTTTTAGAATTAAAGATAGGGCTCTCTCTATGACTAAAGTCACAGAGTGAGCCCAACCCATGAGTATAAAAAGGCAGAAATGCAAAAACATGATATAGGGTTTTCCTGCAGAAGAACCCAGTGGTGTTCTGCAATGCATGGCACACCCCTCTGGCACACGAGATTAAAGAAGAACAGGCAGAGCAGTGGAAGGGGCCATATGAAAATACATCATAACTTGCAGTGTATGAGTGAAATCAGTGATCATCAAGAGGAATGGGGCAGGTCAAGAGAAATAGCTAATCCAGAAACATGGAAGATGTTAGAATGGATATGTAAGGAGGTAAAAGAAATGAGGGACTTCTACATAAGCAAGTGGCAGAAATATAAAGCAGTAAAATCACATATAATCTATTTTTACATACCTTTTTATTGAATTTTAATCTTCTGTGTGCCAGATAGGTATCCAATTCATTGTTAAGCAATATTTGATATCTCTCTGGTACTCAAAGGGTTTAACCTCTTAACGACCGGAGATGGTCTTGGCACGTCACCAGTGTCCATGCCTTTAAGACCGGTGATGGTCTTGACACGTCATGGGTTTTGTGATCACAGTGATCCTGCAGGAACATTGTGATCACTATGGGAGTCTGAAACTGACTGCTCCAAGAGTGGCGGTACCGGTGTACCGGCTCCCTGAATGACGTTTATGCGGTTCAACCCCAGCACCGCCGGATGTTAAGATCTTAAGGCACAGCAAACTTTGTTCTTAAAAAATAAATAAATAATAATAATAATTAAATTTTATTATATATATATATATATATATATATATATATATATATATATATATATAACACACACACAGAGGGAGATTGTAATTGTTTTCTGTTTGAACAGAATAGCAGTACTACCACTGCTAGTAGTAGATTTTTCATTCAAAAGTTACTACAAATCAGACTTTTTTTTTTTTTTTTTAATTAACTCTGTCTCATGATCACCAGATGGTGCTGTTACTATCACTTAACATGGAGAGCTGTAGTCTATGACTTACAGTGACTCACAGAGTGCATTAATAACAACTGCCTTTTTGACACAGTTGGTGCTTCTGCTATCATTTTTTTTAATTAAAATTATTCTAGCAGTGTTTTACTCAACAGAAAAAGTTCTATAGCATTTGTTTTTGTAATATATAAAGATTTTGCTGCTCCTTACAAAAAAGGAAAAGAGATGAAAAAAGCGACGAGAAGAAAAAGCAAGAGCCAAAAAGATATAATAAGAGAGAGAGAAGAATAGAGCAGGTCGTACAGTTGTGACTAGTTGTCACATGGGATCCATAACAATATTGCTAGTTAATAATAATGTATACAAGCAAGAAAGGATAAGCACCTGTTGTGCTTATTGTATCAGGCCCTGAAGACATTCTTCATCAAGCTGTAGTATAACTGTTATGGGGCACAATTAGCTGCACCATAGGGGAGAAAGACACATTTCCCATTGATTTGTAAAGTGCATTTAACCCCTTGAATGTGAGAAAGGTTACCAGTGCATTGCAAAGTAATACACTGTAGGCCTTTCAAGCATTTAAGTGGTTATAATTAGTGGGGCTTTGGGGAATTTTTAATTGTCCCCTGTCTTTGCCGCTGGTTTGTCTTAGAATACCTCCACTTTTTTCATTTAACTCCTTAACAACCATGTGACCTGCCAGGACTGTCACCATTTTTTCCCCTTAAGGACCGGTGACAGTCCAAGCATGTCACATACTTTTTACTTACAGTAAGTAAAAACGGGGTCTGAAATTGATCGCTCCAAGAGCAGAGATGTCTATCTCAGACCCCTACTCGGTGCACTAGTACACGTGTCGGCATACATCAAAGCAGTCCTTAAAGGAAGGTAGCTTCCCGGGACTGCTGGTCCTTAAGGTATTAAATATAGGGCCCGTGAATTCAAGCTGAATAAATAAAGCTGATGTTCACTGTAAAACTGACTGCAAGACAGTATAATTACTGTCTATAATGCATGTAAAATATTTTGTAAAGTATTATCATTAATAACTATTACTTTCTTAAAAAATAAGCATGTATAATAGTATTTTGATTTTCACCAGTCTTATGTAGTCATTATTTGCCGACATAAACTCCCCATTCCTGCCCTCGTGCTACTTTACCCTTTTGGCTGTTAGTTTACGGCATGGAAAAGTACGGTAGTCCACAATGAGGCTGATTTAACAAGAAGTACTGAGGCAAACTACTTGCACCATAAGGGACAAATAAATATCCCTGTTAATTTTAAATGGGGTTTTTAACCAGTTGAATGCTAGATAGGTCTCTAACACATTCAGTGTGATTTAACATACGGAGTGCCATGGGGTACCCCTCTGGCACTCAAAGGGTTTAAATCCCGATTGCTCCTTTAAATCAGCCTCATAGCCTTGCAATGATAAAGGCTTGTGCCAGTGCAGCATCCAACTGTCAGAATGTTACAGTTGTAAAGTGAGGATACAGTTCTCAGTAACAGGAAGCAAGCACTGCATTGAGAAACTATGAAATGGCAGTTGAAAATTGAAGGCAGAAAATATAGTTTTTATATTCTATTTAATTTATAGATACTCTATACATATAAATTATTTTTTAGATATACAGTGCAAGTCTGTAAGGTGTCAGTTTCTTAGTAACCTTCCTTTGAATGCATTGTACATCTTTCTGATACTCAAAGGACCTTTGGTACAAAGGAAAAGTAACTCAGAGGCAAACCATTCTGCATTATAGAAGAGTAATTCAAATCCCCACTGATTTAAAAGGAGGTTTTAAACCTTTGAATGCTAGAGAACAATGTTATGGAAACCTCTACTATTTAAAGGGTTAAAAGCCACTGGGAATTTTCATTTCTCCCCATATGCTGCACATAGTTTGCTCTAGAATTACACCACTTTTGTTTTGTACCTAGGGTCCAAAGGGTTAAATAGAGAGGAGAAAAGTCAATTGAGAAAGCCCCATGTTTTCAAACCCAAGTCCTTGCTCATGGGAGTTCTGAATCTGCTGTGGTAAAATGTGCTCTGTAGTACTTCCTGTATATTAGTAAAACTAATATTGAAACTAACTATCCCAAAATTAGCCATAAGGCACAATATAATTGCTGTATGTACTGCATGCACCTGTGAAGGTTTGGTGTTTTTTTTAGGTTAAAGAGATGGTAATTGTTTTTTTCCCTTTCATTGCACTTTAAAGTATTAACCCTTTGAGTGCCAGAGAGGTATCCAACGCATTGAGTTGCAATGTGTTGGATACCTCTCTGGCACTCAAAGGGTTAAAGAGTGTGACTGATGTCAGTAAGTCACACTTTTTCATATTCAATACTTTATTTAGCAATTAAGATCCACCAACCCTACCCCTTTACCTGACATCAGCCTATTCACAAGGAAGTGGACTAACTTATGCAGTAGGGCAGTTGTCACAGCAGCCTGTCCAGCATTTAACTCAAAATAGAGACTTTTTCATCCAGGATGCTTCAAAATTACTCACACAGAGACAAACATGGATGAATGAGTGAACAACATGGCGAGTTGTCATGGCAACAAGTCAGGCAACTATAGGTCAGCCTTTTTTTTTTTTTTTTACAACAGGCTTATGTCAGGGAAAGGGGTGGTAGGACAGTATTAAATGTGGAATAACTTAAAATAGTGGGTTTTAAAGTGTGAGATAGTCACACCCTATAGTACATTTTACAGCACAATTACCGATAATCTCACTTTAGAAGGACCTTCAAGAAATTTACATTTGGATTTACATTTTTCTTTCTTGTCAACCAGCTTCATATAGATACATGGCCTGCATCTAAATGTGAGAAAAATATGTGTGCAGTTGAGATTACTTACTGATTTATATAATGCAATGTATATATGTAAATGAAACATCTGTTTGTTAGATTAACTCAAATATTTGGGTTATGTTGAAAATCTGTATTTAGTCACAGTTTTTTTTCACCTAAAAATAATTACTTTTAACTGCTTTGGAGTTAAAAACTTTCTTTATAATTGTTTTTATATTTTACAATGAGAATGTCATATTATAAATATGTCATTAGAAAAATAAAACGTGGATATATAAACACCTTATATATATATGTCTTTATTACTTGTTTTTACAATGACCATTACATTTTGTCTGTGATATGTTCATCCACGTTCCACTGCGTGGTCTGAAACAAAGGACATGAGAAGAGGTTCTTTAGTATATCAAGTGAATTATTGGGGACTAATATAGTGTGCTGCTGTCCCCTCTGAAAATTAAAGGGTTAATGAACTGCTGAAGTTTGAGTTGGTAATGTGCTGGTGGTGTGGAGACAATAAAATGTGGAGGTGTCAGACAATCAAAAGAACATGTAGCAACAAAAGAGGCATTACAGACCATCAGTATGAAGGCATTCATCAATAGGCAAGTAATGCAGACCATCAGGTCATCAAGGTACTTAAGTGATCATAGGAGGGCCCTGGCTGTCCTTGCGGAGATGTAGTAGAAAATGACTCGGGGCTCCCACAGTCTCAGAAGGGACCCAAGTTTCTCCTGTATATATGAGAATATGCTGATCATGTATATGGGTCTTTTAACTCCTTAAATGCTAGAGAGCTCTCTAATGCATTTCTCCTTTAGCACCAAAGGGGTTAATTGACTGTTTCTTGATGAAAAGGTCTTGTTGACCTTGAATCTTTGATTTAGCAGACTTTTTATTAATGTGATATATATGTTTCGTATGATTTGACTCCACCTCTGACTCTGCCGAGTCTTTACCTCCCTTCTCATGCACCAACACGTACATTTTTTCGTGATCACTCTCCACGGGTCTTGCAGCCAAAACACAACACAGATGAATATACATCCAATAGATTCCTCAAGAACACACAGCTTGCATCCACACATAGAGGAACTGCCCCCACATGTTCTCTCCTCATAGATACACAGCTCTTTTTTTGACTGCTAAAGGCAAACCCATACATAACCAAGGCCCATACCCTCCCATGATTAAACAAAACACATACAAACAGGTTGGGAAGGAAAAGGCCACAGCTTTATTAAACATAACAATTAACATTATGCCTGCATCTCGTCAACTGCCGAGTGGCACGATTAACACACCAACAAGGGACCAAGAGTCTCTGCCCCCACTCGCTCCGTTAGCCAGCGAGTGGGGGAACTAACTCCCCAAACCCTCTAGGGTATCTAACAGCTCAAATTATTACCTGGCGAGGACCCACACCCGCCAAATGCTGTGACTAAAAACAGGGAGGGAGGGAGGGAACAAAAAGATTTCCTGTGCGGCTGTCTCAAACGCTGAAAATCAAGTGCGCAGACAGCAGCACGGGCAATATTTATAAACAAAAACCCCCCTATCAACCCACTAACCTCGCCAGCCAGTAAAGACCATCCTCCGGCAAAATATTGCCAAAAGATGGTCCGTGCCCAGCAGTCATGCCCTCCCCCCCGACTATGCGTTGAGGAAAAGGGGCTGCTTCATTGTCAACAAAAACTGACAGGAAGTTTCTCACCTGCTTGTCAGTGGTTACCCATGATGTGACGATGTTCACCACACTTGGCAATGTGGGGAGGCGCAGATGGGTGCAGCATGCACTCTCACTGTCTCCTGAACATACACAGCCGCGAGGGACAGTGTAGTGCAACTGTTTATTATGTCTCCCCGCAAGATTTCAAAAGGAGGTGAGTAGAGACTCATAGGGGGGTGGGCCCTGGAAGCTGACTAGGTGAGTGTTGAGTGCTCTCACCTCATTGCATTTTCTGGGGACCCCCAAGTGGTCGGGACAGTGGGCTTAACAGCACATTGCCAGGTGACCCTGAAAATCTGGCACCCTAGCCAAGTGCCTTGTCTGCCTGTTGATAAATCCGGTCCTGTTTAATAAGTTTAAAGGAGCAGTAAAACTTTTTTATGAAAAAGCATATATCGTAGGGATTTTCTTACTGAGTAAAATAAGGGTACTCCCACTACCCAGAGATTTATATTTCCAGAGTTATTACAGTTTAAACCCATGTTTTTCTTACAGTAGCAGTGCACTCTAGTGGTCAAATTCTAATTAGATTTTCTGTTGGATTCTAATGGAGAGAAAAGTCAGGAAAGTCAGAGACATACAGTTCTCCATAGAATGTGATAGAAACTGCCTGTCACTTCCTATCAGGAAGTAAAGCACAGTAAATTCACTTCCTGATTATTTGAACTGCTATAAATTTTGAATAAAACATCTGACAGCAGTGGGAGTTGCATTGTTTTATTCAGCAGGAAATGCTCTATAAAATGTGTTTTCATAAAAAAAGTTTACTGCTCCTTTAACCCCTTAACGAACCTTGACGGTCATAGTACGTCAAGGGTCGTTTTTGACTGAACGACCCATGACGTACTATGACAAAAATGGAATTCCGGGCTCTCCCCGCGAATGCACGCCGTTCGGGTAATCCAGAAGCGGATGGAGCGAAAAAAAAAAAAAATGCTCCGTGGTCCTTAACTGACCGCGCCGCGACGATTGGCCGGTCGTTAAGGGGTTAAATATCTGAATATCACTTCAATATCATATGTGAGGTCCTATTATTATAAATAGTTTACATGAAATTTGCACGCATGTCTAAACACACACACACACATATATATTGTCTTCACTAATTATTTGCCTGTAAATTAATGTTAACCCATTAGTGACAGGTTCGGTGCCTTACTTTCTTCCACTAGAAGGACTTAACTTTTAATTACTAACATTAAAATTCAACATTAATTTACCAATAATTCAGCTACTTTTTTAAAATCCTTTCTGCCTGATACTAGACATCGTAGACTGCCAAGACTGGTGCTCCACATTGTAAGGCTATTCATATATTTATTTCTACAGTATATCAGTATTGAGGCTTTAAGTGACAGACAGTTTAATTTAGGAGAGGGGCATGGTCCAACACGAGATGCGGCTTCTTCAGGGGATATAGTCAAAATGACTCATATAGTGTCTTTTTTTTTTTTTATATCCTTTACGGGAGGTGAGGTGACTAATATTTGATCATTAGTACATATTCTGGGTTTACATAATAGTACTAGTGTAGGCTCAATGGTTTTGCATTGTTTCTACTTCTACGTGGATATCTTCTGTTTTTTTTTCTGGTGGTTATCCACAATCAAGGACATTAGGGCTGTAGAGCAACTATCTAAAATTTTATTCCATCTGAACTTAAAATCTTCATTGGGGTATTCAAAAGTTGGGTTTTGATTCATCTTAGACCTCTTAGGACTATATTTAATTGTATATATGGTATATTTTTTCAAAGTTACCATATCCCACCAAAGTTTAAGTTTTTTTATCATTAATTTTTCTAAATTTAAAAATCTAATACTCAAATCTATATCTTTCTCAGTAGTAATATTAGATTCTTCCTCAACTATTTCTCAACACAAATCTCTCCGCTTCCTGTTATATCTCTGTGTAGTATGTCACAATTCTGGTTCAGATCTGTGATGATTATTTTCTTCCTCTGAGTGATTGGATACAATTAAAAATTTACTCCTCCCCCCAGAAGTGACAACATAGTAACCTCGATGTGCATGGACTGCAAGGATTCCGTGCTAAATCCGTTGCTGGAACCAATTTTTTACCCTACACCTGTAAATTTACTAAGCTACATATGGCAAAATTCCTTCCCTAATGAGTGTTGTACGAATGGAGCAAAATGGGGCAGTCTATGGGTGTTTCAAGGTGTTCCTTTCCTGTATGTCTTGTTTAATGCAATGTCTTGTGGTGTAGAGGAAGTGGAATAATATTGCACCTTTACTGCTTATGCTATGGGACTGGTATATGGGGTTTGCTATGAGCACTGCAGAATGAACCTTTCAAACCCATGACATCCACTAGTTGACAATAAAAACAGTATTCCTGCTAGCTATAGTATTGGCACACAGTCTCAGAATTATGGGCTTGGTCCTGTGAGTCTCCTTTCATGATTTTTCACCCAGTCAAATCTGTGCTTCACACGAAGCAGGGGTTTTATCAGAAGTGATTTTGGACTACAATCACTGTATCTCTCTGCCCAAGACCAAAAAACAAAAGGGATGAGCATGAGACCCACACATCAGGTGCTACATCCTTTAATAAAATTGACACTCTATTCATTATAACTGATGGCCCAAAAAGGGACCAGCAGCATCCAAAAATATGTTGATGACTTGTATAACATCCACCATTGGGCAAGTGTGTTATCATCAGTTTGAAACAGGTTCCTTTCTGGATCACAGCTCATCCAGTTTTTGGGCATACAAGGATCAGGTATCAGTCAAGTTGATTATTATCTGAATTATTTGGGTGGCTTGAATAAATTGTCTGTTGGCACAAATTAATAGCTAAGTTTGGTGTGGCTGTTGACCTTAGCATTGGTCTTACTTTTACTCCCACTCCCTCATCGGATCTGTAGGATAGCACTGGAATGTCTCTATGATCCCTGTGTCCTACATAGAATGATGGAGAAAAGATAATTTTTGTATTAGATAACGATAAATATTTTTCCCTGAGTTCATGGGAAACAAAGTGCACCCCTCCTGGAAAAAACTGTCCTTTATTTCTCTGGGAGGGGCACCCTGCCTTTCTTAGTATTCCTGACTAATGACCTCCCTTCTTAGCTCCTCTTTTGAATTTTTGAGTCTGTAGCTTGTCTCAATGCAAAACAAATGCTAACCGTCAGTTAAGTGTAGATGACAGAGGCTTTAGTTAAAATGCGCTTCCTTCAAAAATGACCTTATCTCATTATGTCCTCATGGACTCAGAAAAAAACAACTTATTTTTTAGATAGCATGAAAATAGTCTTTTTTTGCAGGTCAAATCTATGAGTATATATGGCTACTAGTAGACCAAATTGCTGAGAATATGATTGTTGACATGCTCAGAGACAGGGGAGGGATGGCAACTTTTGGCCTGGGGGGCAAGTAAAATTAAGTGGCCTATTTCTATTACCACTCCAGCCCAATGTCCCAGCCCAGCCCCTTTTGTTAATGTTATAAGCTGGCATTAATGTTATGAATTAAGTCAAGTGATACCTCAGAGCTCATAACTGAAATGGTAGCACACAACTGATATCACAGAGATGACAATTGAAATGGATCTACACTAGTGATACCATAGAGCTTACATTTGAAATGGAGCAACACTAGTGATACCACAGGTATTACAGTTGAAATGGAGCTACACTAGTGATACCACAGAGCTTACAATTGAAATGGAGCTACACTAGTGATATCACAGAGCTTATAATTGAAATGGAGCTACAATACTCATGTAGCTCCTTAAATTCTGTTTACTCTATTTACAGCAGTAAATGGGAAATTGAGTGAGGCAATGGCCCACTGGACCATATTCATGACCAGCCTGGGGGGCAATTGCCCCCCAGGCCAGCCCTCCCCTGCTCAGAGAAGTGCGATTTGATGTAATTTCTACATCTGAAATCTGAACATTGTTCTGTCAGATGGAATTGCACTGTGTATGTGAATGAACAACTGGGAGATCTAGTTATGCAGAGATCAAATTGTCTACAATTCAGTTGCTGTGTGTGTGTGTGCGTGAAGTAAGATTGCAAGCAATCAGGTTACTATTCAGTCTGATTACTATCCAATCTGATTGCTGGTTGTTTCTGACTAAAATTGCTGTATGTATAGGACTCTTAAGCCTTTGAGTACCAGAGAGGTATTTAATGCATAGAATTGCAATGCAATGAATAAATGATAGGTGCTATAGGCTTTAGGCAGAAACAAAAATATGAGCAATTTTGGTGAATACAATTGTACACCTTAGTAGCTAAACAAACATTCTGATAACTCACATTGTTTCCAACTCCAGCACAATGCTATTAAACTTCATATTGTAATACAAGAACAAAATTATCCCTACTTTATATATTGTAAATTAAACAAATTGAATTGTAAGCTTATCGAGGCAAGGCTCTCCTTTCCTATGAGTGATTCACTTGATCTCACTTATCCCCCACTAATAATGAAATGATCACACTTTAGTCTAATGCTCATGTCCCCATCCTGTATTGTTTTGAATTGTACTATTATTACTGTTTCTGTAAAACGTTGTGTACTTGTATGGTGCTTTAAAAATAAAGACACATACATCCAAGGTGTAGTACTTAAATAAGTCCACAAGAGGTCCTGCAATCTAAAGTAAATGAAGAATGCACAACTAGGCTATAAATATGTAATAAAATAATATAATAAAAAGTAAATAGTAGAGTATGTAAATTTGGACAAATTTGGCAAGCCATTTCAGACGGAGAAACTTAAATTCAACAGATGTCCATACAACACTAGACTAGTAATGATCTTGAGGCTGATGTACTGTGTAAAAGTGGTGCTATTCCGAAGTAACCTAACTGTCCCATGAGGAATTTAACCTCTTGAATGGTAGAGAGGTCTCCAACACACTGTCTGCAATGTACTGAAGACATCTCTAGTACTCAGTAAGTTAAAAGCTCCATTTAAATCAATGGGGATTTTTGAAATCTCCATTTATTCCCTATGGTGCACTTGGCTTGCACCAGTATGTCAGCATGTTACTTAGTACATCAGCCTCAACATCTGGTATAGAACTTCTAAGCAGTAACATGCATATCCTCATTCAGACCAAAGGGAGACTGTATATGGCCAATGAATCAAACTAGTAGAGCTCATTTTATAGACAAAGGGCCTGGGGGTAGGGAAGAAATACAAATCTGAGAGCCTCCCACTGACTTAAATAGAGCTTTAAACACCTTGAATGTGTTAGAGATCTCTCTAGTATCCAAAGTGTTAAAACCCCAGATTAAATCAATGGACATGTTTCTGCTTCCCTGTGGTGTAGCTGGTTTGCTCCGCTTTCCTTTTGTGTGTAAGGCCACATTGCCTTATACTCAAAGAAAAGTGGAGCAATTCTGAAGCAAAACCAACTAGTCTAAAACTAGAGGGACACAGGTTTAGATGTAATGTAAGAAAGTTTTACTTCACTGAGAGGGTAGTAGACAAGTGGAATAGCCTACCAGCAGAAGTGGTAGATGTCAATACAGTGACAGAATTTAAGCATGCATGGGATAGGCATAAGGCGGTCCTTAACATAAGAAAAGACCAAGGACCAAAAAAGGTTTGAGGTTGTGTTTTTTTTTTTTTTTTTTTTTTACACAGTAGGAAATTGGGCAGACTAGATGGGCCGAATGGTTCTTATCTGCCATCAAATTCTATGTTTCTATGTAACTAACCCATAGGGAACACCATGGGTGTAACTACAGGTGTGTTTATGTGTGCTGGTGTCTGGGGGGGCAGAGGGTACCGTTGTGCCGGGGCCTGGCATCTAAGGGCAACCCATCTGCCTCAGGATGCAACAGGTTCTAGTTACGCCTCTGTGAAAATATTTTAGTGTTGGAGGCCCCAAAAAAAATCTGCACAAGGGCCCTACAATGACTAGTTCCACCACTGGGGAACATATAAACATGCCAATTTATTTATACATTAATGCTTAGTTGTCTTTAGCATGTTTTACATAAAAGAGTGCCTTTTTACACCTCACCCTTTGGAGGAAATGTATATATTTGTCAATTTAACCCATACTGTTTCAAAGAACAGTCCAGGCTTAAGGGAGGTCATATACCCTGCACAGTGGGGCTGGGATTCCCTCTGTGTGGCCATTTAAAAGACCCCATATTATTGACAAGTGACTGGAGTCTTTGGAGCGACGAACAGAGGGGAGGACAAGAAAAAATATCTCAACGTATATACTGTGCATAGTAATTTCCATAAATATACAGATGTAACTCTACCCATTTTTGGCTGAGAAACACTGAATTAAAAACATCTTCTGTGACATCTCATCTTTTATTGTATTTTGCTGTAGATGGTTATGTGTCCAGACTGCACTAGACGAGCAGCGAAGACCTATTTGTGTTTTTTGGAAAAAGGACTGGTTTAAAATTGGACTAATAAGTATACCAGTTAATGTTTTTAACATGATTTGCATTAGATACTTCTCTGGCACTCAAAGGGTTAAATGGTGCAAGCAGCTCTATTGCTCCATCTACTGGCAGTGGAGTGTCCAAAGTTAATACACCCTATTCCAAATTATTATGCAAATGATATTTCTCTCATTTACCTAAATAACTGATGTAAATAACAGTCAGCATAATTCTCATGTTTTCAACTATTAAGAGTACAATTCAAATTTTATTGAACAAACCTCCTAATGATAACAGTAATTTTTTAAACATAAAAAACTTACAATGCACTGTTCAAAATTATTACGCACAGTAAGTTTCAAAACACTTTATAGGTTGTAAAGAACTGAAAATTGTCATTTGTTGTGTTTGCAGCATATTTACTGAAATCAAAAGCTATTTCAGTCAAACTTTTAACAACCTTTTCAATTTTAAACATTTTAACAGGTCACGTTACATTTCAACATAAGACTCCTTATTTGATAGCAGCTTCACAAGTCTTGCATCCATTGAACTTGTGAGTTTTTGGATAGTTTCTGCTTGAATTTGTTTGCAAGATGTCAGAATACCCTCCCAGAGCTGCTGTTTGGATGTAAACTGCCTCCCACCCTCATAGATCTTTTGCTTGAGGATGCTCCAAAGGTTCTCAATAGGATTGAGGTCAGGGGAGGATGGAGGCCACACCATGACTTTCTCTCCTTTTATCCCCATAGTAGCCATTGATGCAGAGGTATTCTTTGCAGCATGAGATGGTGCATTGTCATGCATGAAGATGATTTTATTATGGAAAGCATAGTTCTTCCTTCTGTACCAGGGAAGAAAGTGGTCAGTCAGAAACTCCACATACTTTGCAGAGGTCATCTTTAAACCTTGGGGGACCCTAAAGGGGCCGACCAGCTCTCTTCCCATGATTCCGGCCCAAAACATGACGCCATCACCGCCTTGCTGACGTCGCAGCCTTGTTGGAACAGGGTGGCTGTCCACCAACCATCCACTACTCCATCCATCTGGACCATCCGGGGTTGCACGGCACTCATCAGTGAACAGGACTGTTTGGAAATTAGCCTTCATGTATTTTTCTGCCCAATGCAGCCATTTCTGCTTGTGAGCATTGGTTAGTGGTGGCCAAATAGAAGGTTTATGCATAGTTGCAAGACTCTGGAGGACTCTACACCTTGATGTCCGTGGGACTCCAGAGGCACCAGCAGCTTCAAATATCTGTTTGCTGCTATGTAATGGTATTTTAGCAGCTGCTCTCTTGATCCGATGCATGGATATGGCAGAAATCTTCGTCAATGTGCCTTTATCTGCACGAACCCGTCTGTGCTCTGAATCAGCCACAAATCTCTTAATAGTGCGATGATCATGCTTAAGTTTTCGTGAAATATCTAATGTTTTCATACCTCGTCCAAGGCATTGAACTATTTCACTCTTTTCGGCAGCAGAGAGATCCTTTTTCTTCCCCATATTGCTTGAAAATGTTGCTCTGCTTAATAATGTGGAACACCGACCTTTAGTAGTTTTTCCTTAAATTGGGCTCACCTGGCAATCTAATTATCACAGGTGTCCGAGATTGTTTTCAGTGATCAAAAGAGCCCTGAGACACAATGCCATCCATGAGTTAAACTGAAAAACAAAATATTTAATCTTTGTGACACTTAAATATCATTTGCATAATAATTTGGAACAGGGTGTGTACATGCACCACTGAGCGTATCAAAGGTTTCAAAGTCTAAATCAATGAATAGTTTATACAACATGAATCTGTAATAGTTAGTACCAAGATCCTCCATCCAGGGTGGTTGGTACTTGCTTATATCGTCAAATCTATAAATGGAGGAGACAGAAAGCACTACACAGTCCCAAAGGTCCCTTCCATATAGATGGTTATAACAAAAAGAGCGTTCTTACTTGTAATAGCCTGGAAACTGGAGAGCCTCCATGTGGGTATTACTGGGCTTTTGTAGAGCTGAGTTCAATACTTTGTTGCCACTCCTAGTGGCGATGAGTGGGAACTCCCAATTAATGATTGATCTTCACTCATAGCAAGTCTTGTCCTCTTGTGACCCCTGGGGTCTACTGCAGCCTGCTTCTATGCAGAGCTGGGGAGTCCTATAACAGGGCACACTGGATTCAGTGAAGGTCATATCGATGGGACAATAACGTCCACAAAAGTAGTCTTAGTTTCAAACACACATATACACAGTTATTCCCCTGGGCTCTACCAAACCTGCTGTATAGCAGAGTCCGGGATCCCAATTGTAGGGAAAGAGTTACATTCTCCTTTAGTAAAATAAACGAGTAATGTAGATCCATTGGATAAGTGTCAATACACTCAGTATTTGTTGGCGTCCTCATCCTAAACATATTTTAATCCTGATATTCTGGAAGTCACACATCCTTTTTAGGGATAACCAGACAGGGATAAAGTGATGGTCATGGTGCCTCCTCATAGTATAAAAAGATAGAGGCATGTACAAATGTTTGGTGCTCCACTGTATCTACACATGAATAAATAAGTCACAGTGCTGGATTATGTTCTTAGAGGAAAGAATGAAAAGAGTCTTGTTCATTTAACCCTTTTGGAGCTACTGTATCTAAGTAGGTTAACCATTTTACTTCTTTCTGTAGACGTTTCTTTGCTCTGTCAACTCCTCTTGGAAGTAGTGGTATCCAGTCTATGTCCATATATTTCAGCGTTGGCAGCATATGTTGTTTTTCTGCAAAGTAGATGGCAACAGGTTGATTTTTTATGTTGGACAGGTTCCTTCTTCCAGGATTACGGGAAAATTCCAGAGCAGCTTTGATTGCTGCTCTGTGGTTACCCATTCTTTCTTTAAACGCTGTGACAGGCTTTCCAACATAAACAAGTCCACATGGGCATAGGATAATGTAGATGACAAATTGGGAGTTGCAGCTAAGATTGTAGCATATGGGTATTTTTAATCCCTTATGAGTATAGTGGAAATATGTGCCATTTATCATGTAGTTACATGTTACACATGTAGCACACATGAAGCAGCCTTTTTTCTTGTGGTCCTTTCTTTTTGTAACAATTTATTGGGTCCATCTTTACCAGTAGATCCCTTAAATTTTTTTCCACATCTATCGGAAGTCATCAGTGGTTTGTTAAAAAATTTTATACGATGTTCATCACCTGAGATGATGGAGCAATGTTCTTTGACTGCTGCTTGTGTGCTCTTGGAAGCTGTGGTATAGTCACAAATGAAAACAGTTCTGTCTAAAGTCTCTCTTTAGTTTCCAAGGCTTGTGCATAGTTGATGCTCATTGCTCTGTCTTGGCATACTGTTATGTCCTTAGGGTTATAGCCTCTTTCAGTAAAGCTTTCTCCCATTTTGGTCAATTCTGTCTCAACCTTATCTTTTTTGCTTACTATTCTCTTTACTCTCATCATCTCAGAGAAGGGTAGTCCTTTATTATGATGCTCAGGATGGTGACGGGTGGTGTGCAAGAGGTTGTTCCTATCTGTTGGTTTTTGATAGATACTAGTGGAAAGATGTCCATTTTCAAGAGATACCAATACATCCAGAAACGCTATTTCAGAGAGAGAGATTTGTGTGTCAGCATGATTCAGATTAGACTTGTGCGATTCGGTTTGGCTGATTTCGGAGTTCGGACGAATAAAGTGTATTCGGCATCATTCGGACCTTCCGAAAGCCAAGGTCTACCCACAAAAAAATATCAGAATACGAAGTGGACCTAGTCCGAAATTTCGGTATAAATTTCGGAAATTCGGATGGCGCTTTCCTGCCTGAAACTATTACAATGTTGCTACATACTACTAAAAATAGACAGCACAGCGCTTTCCCCCCTGAAACTATTACAATGTTGCTACATGCTGCTAAAAATAACCACATAAGGACATAAGCAACTTTGGCATTTTTGCTATGTGTGTGTTCAACCATGATTCCTATCTTTATTGCAGAAACACATATTATATACCATTTTTTAAAGGGCAGAAAGGGCTTTAATTTGATGTGATATATACATATATAAGCATGTAGGGGTCTATAAAATACCCCTTCCTGTCTCATTAGAGATTTAATATTATTATTAATTTAGTTTAATGTATTTTTTTTATTTTTGTTTAATTAAAATTTTTTATTTAATATTTACATTTTTTTTTTAATTCGGACGAATAATTCGGACTATTGTCTAATTTCATCCGAGTCAAACAGGTCCGGTCCAAAATTCAGATCCTCCAAATGGGGAGAAAAAAAAAATTGTCGAAATCGAATTTTACCGAACATTTTTGCCGTGTACAAGTCTAATTCAGATCATCCGCCATGCTAATAAGCAATTCCTCAATACCACGCCGCAGCAGGAACATATCATCTATGTACCTAGTTCATGTTCCCCAGTAGTCAATATCCCCTATTCATATTTAGACATGAAAGCATTGGCATAGGAGGGGGCATACATGCCCCCATAACTGTGCCAGTGCATTGCAGAAAGAAGTCATTTTCAGATTTTAAATATTTTTAGTAAGACATGTTTCCAACAAACTCAAGAAATACTCAGTGGGTGGATCTTTGTACAATTGTTTGGCAACCAATAGTCTGCAAACTGACAACATTCCTGTTGTATGTGGGATCACTATATAAAGACTTTACGTCCATAGTTGCTAACAGGATCCCTCCTTCAAGGCCAGAGGGATCTCTAATCATATGCAGGAAGGTTGTGGTGTCTTTGAGAAAGTATGACAAAGCCTGTATGCATGGCAGAAGGTACCAATCAATGTATTTGCCTATGGGATGTAAGAGAGATCCTATGACAGATATTATGGGTCTCCCTGGTGGTTGTGTAAGTTATTTGTGTATCTTTGGAAGGGTATTATCACAGTATCCCTTGGAAGCCTAGTGATCTTGTGCTTCCTTTTGCTGTGTTGCAGTTGGCCAGCATGGAGGCCGGCTACTTCCGCACTCCTGACGTCCACTGGAGCGGGCGATGTTAGGTGCGCTTGTTTATGGGTCACTACTGATTTGCTTAATTAATTCCTGCCTTTGTCAGCTCCTTTATATACTTCCCTGGGTCTAGAAGCCATTGCCCTTATGTGGTGTTTCTGCTAGTAGCTCTTGCGTTCTCATTGTGACCCATGTTTGACCTCCGAATCCGCTCTGTGTATGATCCCGGCTTGTCTGACTACCCACATTGGTTCTGACCTGTGGTTCTGGCTAACTAACTCGCTCCTTGTAGACCCCAGCTTGTCTGACTACCCACATTGGTTCTGACCTGTGGTTCTGGCTGACTACTTGCTCTGTGCTTGCCTGACCATTCGTGTCTGTGTCCCGTGGCTCTGGCTTGCTCTTGCTCCCTGTTGCCTCCGGTTAGCGTTACCCTGGATGGAGACTTGAGCTATCGTATACTGGTTCTACCAGTGCTGAAAACTAACCGGTATCCACCTGTATAGTGCAGTAATGCAGTGCTCAGCACAGTGTTCAGCTCTGGGTAGTAGCCTGGGGACTAATGTCCAGTGGTCTGGGGTTGTGTGGGCCGTATTATTATTACTGTGTATTATCAATAAAGGTGGATATATTTTATTACTGTTGTCTGTCCTTCTTTGCCTGATTACCATGACAGTACATAAGGGCCATGTCTACTGAAGGTACAGACCATCCACCTAATCAGAGCATCCTATCCAGGATGGACTCTCAGGACCAGAGAATAGATCAGTTGTCGTTTGCCATGCAGACACTGTTAAATTGCACTGCACACCTCGATCGCTTTGCTCAGCAACCGGTGGCTTCCCCTGTGCCTGTGCCGGTTGTGGTAACTAACCGCTGAGGCTAGCATGACTAGAGAGTTGTCTGGCTCTGCTCTCTTACCTCAAAGATATGATGGGGAACCTACACGGTGCTGGGGGTTCCTCAATCAACTGGGATTTTTTTTGGAGATGGTACCACATGCATTCCCTAGTGAGCGAAGTAAAGCAGGATTCCTAATCTCCCTCCTGTCCGGCAAGGCACTGGCCTGGGCCAACCCACTATGGGAGACTGAGAAACCCGTAATTCATAATTTCTCTTAATTTGTTGCCTCTTTTCGGAGAGTTTTTGATGTTTCTGGGCGAGCAACCTCCTCTGCCAAACGACTTATGACAATACGGCAGGGCACACGTACAGTAGCTGAGTGCATGATTGAGTTCCGTACTCTGGCAGCCTAGGTAGGATGGAACAATGAAGCCCTAGTAGCCGCATTCTCCCAAGGCTTGTGTGACATATTAAAAATGAGACAACAGTCCGAGAACTGCCTGGTGATCTGGAGGAGCTAATCTCAGTCACCATCTTGATAGATATGAGGATTCGTAAGAGGCCTTCATTCAAGGAACATGTGCATAAGCCTTTTTCTCTGTTGGCACCTAGCTTCTTACACCCACCCAGTCCTCCCTCGCCTCCCATACCTCCTAGTTCTGACACTGCCGGGGGGGGACCCCATGCAGTTAGGCTTCACACGCCTTTCAGTGGAGGAGAGGGCTCAGCACAGGAGGAGGGGCCTTTGCTTATACTTTGGGGAGCCAGGTCATATGTTACATTCTTGTCCTGTCTGGCCGGTAAACGCTCGCACCTAGTGTCATGTAGGGGACAGACCCTGGGTAGAATTTCACAGTCCCCAGAGAGACTTCAGGACAAACCTATTCTTGAGTTAGTGCTGTCTTGGGCTGAGTCATCAGTGGTGGCTCCTGCACTACTGGATTCCAGGGCCACAGGGTTCTTTATTGATGCAGACTTTGCGGCCAAGCACTCTATCCCTCTGCTGCCTCGCTTCACTCAGTTGGCTATTGAAGCCATTGATGGCAAACTCCTACAGCCATCACACGTTACTCATGAGATTCACCCCTTGTCTCTAAGGGTAGGGGCACTCCATGTGGAGACACAGCAGTTCCAAGTCATACATTCTCCCTATCATGCCATCATTCTGGGTTTTCCTTGGATGCAGACTCACAACCCAAGAATTGATTGGCAGACTTGCAATATTCTTTCGTGGTCCTCCCAGTGTACGAAATCTTGCCTCCAGCAGCCAAATAGAATATTGTGTACCTCTAGCTGGTTATCTGCCGAGTACCAGTCCTACAAAGAGGTATTTAATAAGGTAGAGACCAGTACATTGCCGCCACATAGGCCTTACAATTGCACTGCTGATCT
This sequence comes from Rhinophrynus dorsalis, assembly GCA_037306005.1. Classification (NCBI taxonomy): domain Eukaryota; kingdom Metazoa; phylum Chordata; class Amphibia; order Anura; family Rhinophrynidae; genus Rhinophrynus; species Rhinophrynus dorsalis. The sequence goes on along the minus strand of CM074723.1, from coordinate 134,876,971 downwards.
GTACCAGGGGCCAGACCTTCTAGAGGCCGAGTATACCCCTTGTTGGTGGAGGAGAACAAGGCCATGGAGGATTATGTGGCTGATGCACTATCCAGGGGCATTATCCGGAAATCGTCCTCACCTGCGGGCGCAGGCTTCTTTTTTGTTAAGAAAATAGATAGGGAACTAAGACCATGCATCGATTTCAGGGGCCTGAATAAACTGATGGTAAAGAACACCTATCCGATTCTGTTGATCACGTAGCTATTTGATCATATCAAAAGCTCTACCGTATTCACGAAACTTGACTTGAGGACTGCGTACAATCTGGTACGAATAAAAGAGGGCCATGAATGGAAGACAGCGTTTAACACCCAGAGCAGGCACTATGAATGCTTGGTGATGCCTTTTGGACTGTGCAATGCTCCCGCTATCTTCCAGGAATTTATTAATGATGTATTACGATATCTACTACAGAGTTGTGTTGTGATCTATTTGGACAATATACTCACCCATTCTCCTACTATGGAGGCACATAGAGCAGACGTAGCCTGGGTCCTACAACTGCTAAGGGAGAACAAGATGTTCTTCAAGCTGGAGAAGTGTGAATTCCATAAATCCCAAGTGACATTCCTATGGTATGTTATCTCATCGTCTGGCCTGGCCATGGACTTGCAAAAACTGCTGTCTTACAGTGGCCGCTTCCAGTGGGGTTAAGATCCATACAGAGGTTCCTGGGCTTCACTAATTACTACAGGAAGTTCATACAAAACTTTTCCAAACCTCTCACGGACATGACTCAGAAGGGAGCTAATCCTTCAGACTGGGCACCAGAAGCCCTGCAGGCATTTGAGGACTTGAAGTCTGCTTTTGCGAAAGCCCCAATATTGTCCCACCCGAGTCCCACCCTACCATTCACCCTGGAGGTGGATGCCTCGGAGTCAGGAGTAGGTGCTTTGCTGTCCCAGTGCGCGGGCCCTGGGGAACGATTACTGCCGTGTGGATTCTTCTCTAAGAAATTGTCTAATACTGAGAGTTTATGCGATGTGGGTGATCATGAATTACTCGCCATCATCCTTGCGCTGAAAGAATATCTGTTGGAGGGGACAACCATTCCAATCCTTATACTGTGAGATCACAAGAACCTCACATATCTGTCAGAGGCCAAGAGGTTGTCTTCACGTGAGGCCAGATGGGCCTTATTCCTCTCTAGGTTTAATTTTGTGGTTTCTTACCTCCCTGGCACAAAGAATATTAGAGCAGACACTCTTTCTCAACAATTTGGGGCAGAGTCCCAGGAGGAGTGTCCTCCGGTATCTATCATTCCTCACAATGGCATTTTGGCTACGATACGTACTAGTATTAGCTCTCCGCTGGGAGAGAAGATTTTGGCTGCTCGGGTTTCCTCCCCGGTGGATAAGCCGAATGGGAAATGTTTTGTACCTTTAGTGCCTAGTCCCAAATGATCAAGAAGGACATCCACGTATAGCCACTGCACCCTGTGAAATGCCTTCTCGGCATCGACAGTAAGCATCAGAGAAAGGATTTTTTGAATCAAAGCTGTGTGCAATAGAGCCAAAGCTCTAGTCGTGTTGTCACGAGGTTCCTGTCCCGGAACAAAGCCTGATTGGTTAGGGTGGATAACCGGAGGGAGGTAGGGTTTTAGTCGTTAAGCAATTAAATTAGCAAAAAACGTAATATTGTTATTCAGCAAAGAGATTGGACGATAATTTGCACATGATGATGGGTCCTTATCTGGTTTGGGGATGAGGGTAACGTGAACCTCCATAGTGGAAGGAACAAAATGATCTTCAGGCAAAATCGAATTAAATGAGTGTAGCATATAAGGAATCAGTTTTTCCAAAAAACTTTTATAATATGTAACAGGGAATCCATCCGGTCCCGTGCTGTTACCGCTCGGGGTACCTCGGATCACATCTTCCAGTTCTTTTTGAGTAAAAGGAGATTCTAGCAAGTCCAAAGCATTCTTTGGGAGTTGTTTAATGTCTGCTTCATTAGGAAATCTGCAGTATGATGTATTAGCGATATCTGAGCTGAAGTGCTAAGTGGTTGTCTAAGGTTATACAGCTCAAAAAATTTCTTAAAGGCCTCAGAAATCGTCTGAAAAGTATGACACATCCTGCCCGAGGCGTCTTTGATTTGCAAAATATAGTTTTCTTTGCGTTTAATCCTAGCGATATGAGCTAGCAGCCGGCTACATTTGTTCCCCGGGAGATAATGGGAATAACGGGTCCACATAAAGGACTTTGTAGAAATCGCAGAATGATAATTTGCGATTTCCTTCCTAACTTCCACTACAGCTTTATAAGTCTCAAAATCCCTAGTACGTTTATGCTGATGCGTCAGGCTTGTTAGCCTTGAAAGCAAAGTATTAAGGTGAGCAAGCCATTGTTATTCATGTTTCGCACCCAAGCTCATGAAGCAGCCCCTAAGCACACACATATGTGCTTCCCATAAGGATAAGTTGGAGGTTACTGAGCCATCGTTAATCTCAAAATACAACAGCCACCTCAAAATCTGTGCTTCAGCTTCCGGCCTCTGGCGCTGGTACACTGACTACTCTCCATCAATTGAAATACCAACCCAAATCGGGGCATGATCCGTCCATGTGATTTGGCCCACAGAGACCTCTTTCAGGTGTGCAGCCTGTGTTGTTTCATCAAAAGAAAATCTATACGCGTGTAACAGGCATGGCAAGGAGAGAAGTAGGTATAGTCTCTAGCTGTCGGGTATAGTAGATGCCAAGTATCAAACAAGTGTAGGTCATTCAGTAATTTGTTACTTTTATCAATTGTAGAGAGAGGAGTATGAGAATATCCTTCAGAACAGTCAAGTTTGGGGTCCAGAGGCACATGTAGGTCGCCACCCAGCATCAACTGTCCTTTGCGGAAACCCTCCAGTTGGCATATCGCCTTGGCTAGAAAGGATGCCTGTCTAGTGTTAGGTGCAAATAAGTTGGCAAAAGTGAAAGGTACCCTGAACAGCAGTCCTCTGATAAATAAGAATCGCCCATCTGGAACTGCTAGAGAATCATGATGAACCCAAGAGATGTGTTTATGCAACAGAATAGAGACACCTTTCTTTTTTTTATTACTATGGTAACAAGCATGCCATCCCAATGGGTAAAATTTAGATTTAAACTGTGGCTCCCTAGAATGTGGGAAGTGAGTCTCCTGGATCAGAACCACATCTGCTTTTTGCCTGAAAATCCCTCAAAGCCACAGATCTTTTCTCCGGTATATTGAGACCCCTCACGTTGACCGATAACAGCTTTATCATTGTCTGAGAGGCAGCCAGAGGAGGAAATGCAGACAGAACTTTATATATAGAGACGGGACCCTGACACCCCCCCCCCCCGCTAAATCACCGGACCCAGGATAAGAAAGAGAAGAGACAAGAGAAGATAAAGACTGACAAGAGAGGCTGTCTTAAAGGAGAAAACAAAAAGGGTGGCAATCGTCACCCCTAACATCTGAGGGGACAACCACCAGTAGTATACGTTAGGAACCTTACTGTTCCCAGAAGGAAGGGTAATTAGGACACTAATAGCCACCGTAACCACACGGCAGGACCCAACCCCACCAAACAGTATAATGTTGTAATTTGCCCAAACATAGCTGTAAGATACTATATTTATGACCCTCCCCAAATTGTAAGTAACCAAGAGATGCAACCCAAGCATACAAGCCGTCAGTGAACTTTTGGAGGGAATTGCATTGCAGTTTAAACTTCAATTTTCTGGGTGCAGTACTCTAATAGCCTAAAATTTTACAGTGGAGCTGTTGCTACAACATCCTACAGAAGTTAATTGAGGTTTGTATCTCCCATAGACTGCTGTAGCAACAGCGCCTCCATAAATTCTCAGTAGTGCAAGTAAGCTTGTTTTACTCAGGAGGACAAACCCTGCAAAATATATATATATATATATATATATATATATATATATATATATATATATATATATTCAGTTCGTAGAGGTGGAGCACTCACAAAAATGTTATCCAACTTGCCTGGCTGCCAGCCCGAAATAATTATTGTATAATCCTTTTGAAGAAAACCGCACTCTCAGGACTTCTTAAAGTGTAACATTGTGCTGATTTATTAGAATCGACGTTTCGGCCCCAACTTGGGCCTTTCTCAAGATTACAGACAATCAACAAAAATCACCGCTAAATACCCCAACAGAGGTCACCACCTTGGCGCCAAATGACATCACAAGGTATACGAGTGCACAAAAAAGTGAAAAATTAAATATGAAATGAAAAAGAAAAAGAAAATCTAAAATATACATATGTACAGAAGAAAGAACGATGTATCAACAGTATTGTGAAATTACAAAATGGACAAGAGTTTCATAGCGTTATAGACGCGCTTAATTACATTCAAATTATGCAAGATATTAATCAGCAACATAAAATAATGTGACTCATTAATATAGAGTAAAGCATCATATTGTTCAAAGACTCGGTATAAAAATATATATACCAACCCGAAATACTGTCGCAGCCCCCAAGAGAAAGATCAACCCATGAACCTGTATAAGTGAATCGCCAAAGAGGAAAAAACAACCAATCAGAAAGTTGTAACAAAATCAATGCTAGACACATCGCTACATAGTGTCTAGTATGAAAAGTCATAAGCACAGTAAACCTGGATGGTAATTCCTCGATGATGTATCACATACCTTAAAGGGTAAACATTACAATAAATCAAAAGCGGCCCTGCATCAATATGGGCAACAACCGAGATACTTCATAGAGAATAATTACACAAACAAATCCCATAAATAAAAATAAAAATAAGGAACTTCAGGTTCAATTAACCCCCCATGTCTCACTCAATAGACCACCACGTTGCAAGCCAAGCGTCGGTAGTTATGATAGAGCATATAGGGCCAACTTGAACCTATCCAAAGAGGTCACCAAAATTCAATCGCTGATATCAGTGTACTTAAATGAAATTGTAAATGTCTATATTGGTATCACTATGACAGATATCCATTATCCATTTTAAATGACCACACACACATCGCGGGATACTAAGATCTGCCATAAATCTGGCATCGATCACCCCATCAGAATCCGTGTGATCATCATGAATAAACAAAAGATAGAGATCAGAGGTGAATCATTATAAAAAGATAGGCAATCAACCAATCATAGATGTGATGAGCGATATCTGAACATGAAAAAAAGTATTCATAAGTCTATAAGGATAAGTTCATGAATTGATGCATCGCAGATATTAGCATAATGGATCCTTGTAACCATCTATCTTCCAACTATTGTGAATGTCATATCTCTAAGAGGATTAAATAGTCATGACGGATTAATATGTTAATCATTCAGATGTTCCATACCGATCCAAGGTATAGCTGTATAAAATAAGTCAAATCGGTGATGCATATAATGAGTCTCCAGGCATAAATCGTGGCAAAATGTGACGCCCCGCAGACCAGGAATATACATCTGACTGTGGCTTGCAGTGTCTCCAGATACACCAATCATGTAACTCACAGCTTCTTAGACAACAAAGTGACATAAAATGCCCAATTGCACCCCACAGACACAGACACCAGTCCGGCTGTAGCTTACAGTGCACCAAATTAATTATTTTATCTTATGCATTAAAGCTGGTGTGTACTGAAGAGTTTATGCAGATGCATCACATCATAACAGGAAATGTCATGAATCATACATAAGTATTCTATGGAGTATTTAACCCCCAGTTATCCAACGTAATGTCTCATCCATAAATAATCCGTCAGTGAAATGTATCCTCATGGGAAATTGTAACAGTGGATGTCCCGATGAAAGGAAGCATAATATAAAAATTATGCAAGTAGTAATGTACTTCACCTTGAAGGGATTAATAAATTAACCGCTCATAGTTGTTGAGAACTTAATAAAAACAGGAGAATACTATTTTTTCATTCATACCATGCGGGGATAATGAATTGAGTTTATAGATCCAAGAAGATTCCCGTTGTTGCAGTTTTTTAATCCTGTCACCACCTCGTTTAAGTGGTGGAATATGATCAATTAACATGCAGCGTAGCATTGATAGCGTATGTTTTTGGTCTAGCCAATGATGGGCGACAGGTTTATAAGATGTTGTATCAGCCAATGCTTTACAAATGGTTGCTCGATGATTAGCCATCCTTTCTCTGAATCCACATGATGTCAGACCAACGTAGATCTTAGGACAGGGACAGATAATCACATATATGACAAAAGAGCTTGTACATGTGAGTCTGTGTTTGATCTTGTAAGACTTACTGGTAATAGGGTCTATAAATTCAGGTCCCGTTATCAAACTTGAACATGTTGTACATTTCGGGCATCTGTAACACCCCAGTTTAGGTTGTGGTAGCCAAGTTGAAGATTTATTTTCATAACAATGATGTGGGTCCGTTTTTACCAAAAGGTCTTTCAGGCTGGCACCCCTCTTGTAACATAACATTGGTTTAGTTTTAAAGCAGTCCGGTAGAGAGTTGTCACTGGCAAGAATATCCCAATGTTTGTTAATTGTTTTCCTTAATTGTTTACTTCTTGTGGTGTATTGAATTGGTAACACCAACCTATTCGTCTTGTCTCTGGTGTTAGTTTTGTCTTGTAAGAGCATGTCTTATTTTTTCACTTTTTTGTGCACTCGTATACCTTGTGACGTCACTTGGCGCCAAGGTGGTGACCTCTGTTAGGGTATTTAGCGGTGATTTTTGTTGATTGTCTGTAATCTTGAGAAAGGCCCAAGTTGGGGCCGAAACGTCGATTCTAATAAATCAGCACAATGTTACACTTTAAGAAGTCCTGAGAGTGCGGTTTTCTTCAAAAGTATTATATATATATATATATATATATATATAACCGCCGCTGCCACTGTTTAAATAAAATTAAAAAAAAATAAAATAAAAAAAGTTACGCACTGGCTTAGGAAGGGGCAGAGGGCAAAGTCCTCTACATCCTCAGCCAGACCTTGTGGTGAGGCATCAGGACCACACCTGATGGCCCCCAGCTACTGATCTCCCAACCAATTCGGCGTGGAGATCAATAGTGGGATGCAGGGGAGCAAGATAGCTCCCCTGCCAGAGCTGGGTAAGAGTGGGCAGGATTGGCAAACCCTCTGTCATGAATGAGGGAAAGCCTCCCTTACTGACGCGAAAGGGTTTCCTGATCCTGCCCACTCCTATCCATGATTTCCAGGTAGAGCTGTACCTCTCATACTCCCCTGGGTCACCACTATTGATCTCCTAGTCAAACTGGCCGAGAGATCAGTTGTCCTGATGCCCCACCATAAGGTCTGACATTCAATACAATAAAAAAAAAAGTTTTGTTGCATGGGCACACACTTGATTATATATATATATATATATATATATATATAGTAGAGTGGAGATTGTAGCCGTATAAGTCCAGTGATGCAGATGTAAAATAACAAACAAAATAAGTATCTTGTAATACCTTTTTTATTGGACTAACAGAATTTTGGATTGACAAGCTTTCGGGAGAACCTCCCTTTCTCAAGTCTAAATTGGTCAGAAATGCTTTAGACTTGAGAAAGGGAGGTTATTATTATTAATCTTTATTATTAATCTTTATTTATATAGCGCCAACGAATTCCGCAGCGCTGTACAATTGGGAATAGACATACAGAGGTATTAAATAGTACAATCAGATGTGGAGAACAGAAGGATCAGAGGGCCCTGCTCGTGAGACCTTACAGTCTAGAGGAAGGTAGGTTTGATACAGAAGGAGTAAGTGCTATTGCATTTAAGGTTCTCCCGAAAGCTTGTCAATCCAAAATTCTGTTGGTCCAATAAAAAAGGTATTACAAGATACTTATTTTGTTTGTTATTTTACATATATATATATCCCATCCTTTTATGGAAAACATAAATTTAGGTTATGAATACTGTATGCCTTGCAAATTCAGCATGTGGTGAAATAGTAAACAAACAGATAAGCTGCCATACTGTAACCCAAAGCTTAAAGGGATAGTAATATTTGAAAATAATTTTATATTGTAGCATTAAAAAAACATGAAAAATGATATGTCTTATCTCCCAAACCTTTATGGTTTGGGAGATATTCACATGTAAAATATAGTAAAGTTCTCTTTTCCTGGCTGTTTCAACCAAGTCTGCCATCTAGTGGACAGATTTGGAATTCGGTCCACAGAGCAACCTGCAGCTCTTTAGCAGTGCCGAGATCACAATCTTTGAAAAGAACTACTTAATTGGAACTGTGTACAAAGTGTGCCTGGCTTGAAAGCACACTTTGTAGACCATTCCAATTAAGAAATTCTTTTTAAAGATCGTGATCTCAGCACTTCTGGAGAGGCACAGCCGGTCCCGGGACCGGATTCCAAATCTGAAAGGTGGAGCAATGACGTCACTCCAGGGGAAACTTTACTTCTGAATATCTCCCAAACCATAAAGGGTTTTTTTTCGGGCTACAATATAAAATAAACTTGTTTTCAAGTATTACTATCCCTTTAAGAAGAGGAAAATGTGGGAGATGCAGCTTGAACCGTTGGCTGGTCTGCTAGACCACCAAAAAGATAGACCTAATCGTAGAAATACATTGCCAACATACATATACATACAGTCCTTAATAGATAATGCATTTATTGCCTTTTAACCCCTAACGACTGGCCGAGCAGACACATTGCGGTCATTAGAGGACCACAGAGTTTTTTTTGGGGGGCGATTCGGGTTTCAGACTCCCTGAATGGCGTGCAGCCGTGGGGGGGAGCCCGGAATTCCATGACTAGGCTGAGCAGATCTCACCTTTAACCGGGGACACATAGGAAATAAGCATATTTCGGGAGTGCACCAAAATCAAAGCAGTCCTGCAGTATGCATTTTTCATATGCGTCCCCAGTTAAAGGTGAAGTCTGGTCACCCTATCCATGACGGTCATAGTACGTCATGGGCCGTTAAGGGTATAACAACCCATGACGTGCTATGACCGCCAAGGGTCGTTAAGGGGTTAAGAAAATGTCTGGAGTTTAGATTTTTCTCTGACAAACACCTGATGGGTCTTTTTGTGTTTAACCTTTGGACAAGAGGGTTATGCAGTACATTGCACAGCAAAGTTTGCATGTAATCAAAATCCTTGCAAACCTCTCTTTTTTTTGCATTATGTTACTGTGAGTGGACACTGAAGTTGTGTTTACTGGATACTTTAATAATCAAGGAATATTTCTCACACCTTTCTTGAAAGGGATTAAGGGGGAAGTAATACCTCTTAATATTAACCTCTCACTTACCTTCTTATGGCCAACAAATTCTAATGGGCCTACTGAAATGTTTTCCTTGCTTCTTGATTCAGTCCTGCTTGTAATGTCCTGGAGACAGACATGACAGTTGTTAACACAATCCCAGCACACAAACTCTGCCACCGCACATGATAATCTTTACCCCTTAAGAACCAGTGGGATGTGCAATTCATTGCTTTGAAAATGGGTTGTGTGCCTCTCTGGTCTTTAAAATTTTAAGTAGGCTTATGTACTCTTCTTTCTTCAATGGTGAGAATGACACGCAGTGAAGGAATACATGCTGATTGTGTCCATTCACTTAAATTTAAATGTAATTCATTTCTATCCATTGGATTACAGTGAGGAAGCTTACAAGCCACACTGTCAGTATTGACAGTACATTTCTGTGCCAGTGCTCAAATGTGGGAAGCCAGGCCATAAACCAGCTTGGCTTGCCTTCATAATTCTTTGGAATCAGTGAATGGTTCCTAGAACTAAGATCTCCAGACAAGAATGTGAACCCTTTGTGTAGCAGACACAGGGTCCATATTTAAAAGGACAGGGCATGCTCAGTTGCATGCTTCAAATTGGGAGGGGAGGTTGTTGCAGACAGCCTGCACACTTCATAAAAGTGTAAAAAATATAAAATTAAAATTACCACGCATTTGCAAAATATAAAGCACGACTTATGAATTTTACCACAACTTAAGCTGACCAGAGTTCACCTTTAACTGGTGGGCAGATATGAAATTTGCATATTTCAGCATTGCACTGAAATCAGAACTATACAGTTTTGCAGTATGTATTTTTCCATATGGTGTTTGTTCAGTTTCTTTAACCCTTTGAGTGCTCTGCAATTCGTTCCGTACCCCTCTGGCACTCAAACTGCCAAAATACTCATAGAACCTACACATATAGAGTGTTTTTTTAAATGGGAAATATAGCTGAATTTATTTAACAAATAATTAGCAAGAAATTTGAAATTTTACGCTGATAAATGTGTAAACTATCCCCTATCCTTAATATAACGTGCTATTTTGGTTTGCAGAATCACTTATGAATACATATTACTGCAGAGATGCTTTGATTCCAGGGCTTCTTTGTAGATTTTTTTTATTGGTCTTTTGCATTATCCGCTTGAGTACCAGAAGGATTTGCAATGCAGTGTAAAAAACTGATCTTATCACCTTAAATAAAATTACTGATGCATTTAGTGATGAAACACAAACGAATATCATAAATATGTTAAAACAAGCATATCATAAATAATCTCTGCCAGAGTTCAGAAATAAAAGATATGAAAATGGTTAACTGCATAAAAAGTGACAGGAATTGTCACATTAAGATTGTATAATTCCAGGCCTCAAATGCTAGAGGGGTGTTTAGAGCTACTAGCAAAGCAGATTGTAAGGCTTTCCCTTATTGAGCATAGATGTACTGTTCATTTCATTAACCCTATGAGAGGTATCTAACACATTGATGTTGACAACAATCAAACAAGGATACTCCTGGTTAATTAGAAGCAATTCTGGGGTGAACCAACGTCTCCACCGGGGTCAAATAAGAATTCTCAATCATTTAAAAGGGACTTTTTAACCCTTTGCAATGCATTGCATACCCCTCTGCACTCAAAGCGTTAAACCCCTCAAATGTAGAAAGCTGTGCTATACATTTGAATAACTCTCTAGCATTCAAGGGGTTAAAAGCCCCATTAATTCAATGGGAAACTGAAGAAATGTCATTTATCCCATATGCTGCAGTTGTTTAAACTCAGAACTGCTCCACTGTGGTTTGTGCATGTGGCCCCTTGAATCCTGGATGTGGCCAACCTGTACTAACTCATTTTCAGTGATTATTTGATTGGTTTCACAGGATCTAAATCTGAGTGAACCTCAGGCACTATTGAGGTACTGATTCTTATCTGTGTAGTTTCTAGCTGATTGTGTGGTCTGGGGCTGTTGTACTAAACATAACAGTAATATTGTATTCATAGTGAAATTGTAACAAAACAAAAACCTAAGCTCTGATGGCTGAAGCTTCATCATCGACTAATTGCAAAACAGAAGATTTCTGCTGCCCAGTTTGCCAAGAGATCCTTCAAACACCAGTAAGAACACTGTACTGCGGGCATGTGTGAGTAAATGTTTAATACCTTTCCTTCGGTTTGTACAGTGACAGAGGGGCATGCAATGCATTGTATATCCCTCTGATACTCAAAGGGTTAAACTGTAAGTCAGTGGTGAGTTGTTGTACTTCCTAGTAGCTGTTGTGCACTACAGCTTGTATCCTAATCAATAAATCTGGATGGGGTAATGGGAGTTGTAGTCTCCAGCATCTGGAGGTCCAAACATTGACTAGTCTTACTGAAAGCCTTGCACGGAAAGACATGATGTGCAGTTCAGGAACAAGTCAACTGCATCATAGGGGCTGAAGAAAAATTGCAGTTGCTTTAAATGGGGATCTTAATCCCTTGAATGCGTTGTAGACTATAGTATTTAAAGAGTTAAAAAGAACTGCCATTTAATGCAGGATGCTTATGAAAAAGTCACTCTACAAGAGTGTACACTAACTATAAGGACATTATGCAGAAAGATGAAGTGCAATTCTGGAGCGAAATAAACTGTATCCTAGAAAATAAAATGTTCCATTTAAACCAATGGCAATATCAGCCTCTTGAATGGTAGAGAAGTCTTTCCAGTGAATTGATTTGCAATGTGTTGGACACATCTAGCTTTCAAAGGGATAACTGCTTTATTTAAATTAGTGGTAATATGAGGAACTTGTATTTGCCACAGAACTGCATTGTACTTGATTTTGTACTAAGGGCTCCAATTCCCAGTCTTGTGGAATGAAGTCTGGTCTGAAGGGGTACACTTATTTTTATTATTACAGGTTGCTAAAGAAGGTTTCCATAACATCCCAATAAACAAGTGGCCACGCATGTAAAATGCATGCTTTGATGATTGCTGAGCAGCAGTAGTTTCAATGTAGCCATACAGCATTCGCTCATGTGTCCCTTTCTAAAGGCAGCCAATGATTACTTTATTGTACAGCAGGACACCGGGCATACTAATTGAGCATTTGATGAAGTGTTTCAATCATTTTGTTTTTGAAGTTGTAAGGACCTGTGTGCAGGAGGTTAGAGAGAGAAGTGATTGATAGAGAGAATAGTTAATACAATCCTACAATGAAATTGAAGGACAGTCTCCTTGGTTATGGCTGTGATTGATTGTTGCAACAGTCTGGGAATCTCTAGTTATATCTTTGATGTATTTTATACTTTGGCCAATCCTGATTTCCAAGGGGATGGCCCCTAAAACTAAAATCTGGATGCAGCATGTTTTCCTTACTTTTCAGCCAATAGTAGTGCCAGTCAGTGTGATCATCACATCTCCCTATATATATTTTTTTTTTGAAAAAGAAATAATCTAGAAAATGTGGTGGTCGCTGTGGGTTTTTTTTTTTTTTTTGGTTTGTTTTTTACATGGCTGTCAGAAGACATCCTGGTCCAAGGGGCAAAATCTCCACCCCACCCACCACAATAAGGCACAATTTCCATCAAGGCCATAAGTAGGTGTCATTTACTGGTACTTTGGTTGGAAAGAAGAAGAGTTGCTTGTACAAGTAAACTATTCCATAGTCCCGTAAACCACAGAAGATCAGGAACACTTCCAGTGCCATCCCTACCAAAAGCACTGACAGCTCTTTGATGATTTGAAACGCTTCAGAGCAAATATGGGCTGGCAGATGGTGTCAGTGGGTCTATTTTTGGTGCAGAAGAAAGCAAGGAAGAGGAGAGAATTTTGCTGTCATCTAATATTGTGGCAAAAATGAGTCTTGCTCCCACCACTTCTCATGTGGTAAATGGTGTCCCTATTGATGATCAACTGGACCCAGAGCCAGAGGAGATTGAGGAAGGCAGACAACTTGTGATCCTTCAACCCCAAAACTTCAGCCTGGCCACAGCTGTGTCCCTGTTTGCTCTACATGTGCCTTCCCCACCACTCATACTGACATTTAAAAAAAAAAAAAAAAATGCACCATGACAATTTCACCCCAGGCTATGGCTGGCTAGAGTAGGATAGTAAAGGTGCAAGTTGTCATAGGGAAATGTGCTGGGGGGAAGTGTTGGGACATCTCATCAGTTCAGATATGAATCGACAAGTTCACACGCCACAAACTGGTAGGACTTGCGTCAACAGCAACATCACACCAGCAATCAAGGAAGGGGGTGTAGCGAAGTCTTGTACTCCTCTTAGACTGGTTCCCAGAGTCAGGTCAGTCAGGTCAGCCCACCCTTGAATGCTTTGGGTCTCTCCATTCAAGGGGTGTATCCATGCAGCAGTCAAATAACTGACACCACTGCTTGGGCAGCTGATTGCTGTCTGAGGAGCTTCCTTCTCCATGATTGAAGGGGAGCCCTTCAGGCAGGTGTTGAAGACTCTTTCTCCCCTCTACTACCTCCCTCCTCACACCACTTTCAGCAGGAATGTAGTGTCCTCACTGTACTGTGGCTGTGCATCATTGTTGAAGGTCAAGCTGTCCAAGGCTGCTGGACAGACCATTCACATCACCTCCAAGTCCCCTTAGTGTGCAGAATGCCTTTATTTCACTGACACTCGGGCAAACCAAAGTGTTGAAGGATGATGCTGCTGTAGGCACATCAAGTGACAGTAGGGGTGGAACTTGGATCAGGAGGGCAGTAGGGGTATCACCCTTTTCTCCTCCATGTTGAGGTTATGGATGAGCAGCACACATCAGGTCACATTTTGACTGTGCTTTAGAAGATGTTGGTACAGTGGGTTGGATGGCAGGTGTGCACTCTGAGTTGGGATTATTGATGACCAACAGAACAGAAAACATGGTGAACGCAGTTAAAGACATGGACTTTATGGATTTAGATTGTGTCACAAATACTGCATCTCGCGGCAAGGGTAGCTCTTCTAGTTGAAGGGCATTGCAAGCTATCGAAACACATTGATCACTGTCTCTTAAAATTGCCAGACACTTCCACCAGTACAAAGTCCAAGCCAGCAGCAGAGGGAAAAGGTAGGTCTACCCTAGCACTGTCTACTCAAAGTTACCCAGTGGAACTCCACCTTGGAGATGGTTCATAGGATCCTGGGGGAGCAGAGAACACTTCATCCAATATCCTCTTAGAAGAGCATGGTGATGTCTCTTACACTGGGCAGAGAAGAGCAGGATTTAATGGAGCCATTCAGGAACATCAGTGAAAATTAAGCCAAGCCACTACCAGCCTGTGCCAGGTCATGCCCTTACTCACCCACCTGATCCAGAAAATAAAGAATCACTGTTTCCCAGGAAGCCCTTCATCTGTAGTTGCTACACTGATGAGGAGCTGAAAGGTCACATTTGTGCCATCATGGATGCCCCATAGTACATGCTAGCCACCCTCTATGACACACAGATAAAGGGAAAGGGTGGTCACAAAAATAACCTGGAAGCTTGGATGGACAAGCATGTCCACAGAGTGTGAGATGCAGTGTAAGAGGGGCATACTTGGTGCAGGAGTTGGGCATGGAAACTACCTGTAGTAGCTCCACCCAACTTTATTACTTCCCAGCTCTCTCACTGCGTGATGGCAGCACTAATACTATACTGACCGGAGAATCCTCTTTTTGGGCCAAAGCCCTTGACTCTTTGGTGGGTACCACTGAAGCTCCACAAAGGGAGTGTAGCACCTCCCAGTACAGTGGAAGCCTACCTCAATGAACTTCTGACCTACTGGGGCCATAAAGCTGTTAAGTGGCTGGCCTTCTCCTTGGTGTCACAGGAGCTTTTTTTTAATATGCCTACCTAAACAGAGATATTGAAGCAAGAGTGGATAACATTATTTTGCCATTGTACAAATCATTAAGACCTCACCTTGAGTATGCAGTGCAGTTTTGGGCACCAGTTCTGAAATAAAGGACATATACGGAGATATAGGATATATGGAGAGGGTACAGCGAAGAGCAACAAAATTAAGGGAATGGAAGATTTGACGTATGAGGAACGACTAGACAAACTTGGTTTATTTACTAAGACGACTAAGATGAGACCTTATCACATTGTACAAGTATATGAGAGGTCAATACAAGGATCTCCGTGGTGAGCTATTTATTCCAAGGTGTGACCAGGGGACACCCCTTGAGATTAAAGGAAAGAAGGTTTAGACTTCAGCAGAGGAAGGGTTTTTTTTTTTTTTTTTTTTTTTACAGCAAGGTCTATTTAAATTGTGGAATTCCTTGCCCAAGGAGGGAGATACAATAGATACATTTGTTGTTTCAAAAGGAAACCTACATAATTATACTGTTTATCAGTAGGCAGATCAGGAAGGTCTGATAAAGACCAACTTATTTGGTGGCAGGCAAGCTATAAAATTCAGTCACTGGCGTATGAGGCAAAAGTTGAACTTGATGGACTTGTGTCTTTATTTAACCTAATTTACTATGTTACCAGTATCTATAGAGAGAGGGTTTTCTCAGAAATGGGCAACATCCTCAACCCTCACAGTAATCCCCGCACCTGATGGAGCAGATGGCCTTCTTGAATGTCCGTTTGCCCAAGCTTGGATACTCTGCTTTTAAATGTTCAGGCTAAGTAAGGTGATTCTCCCATCCACTTAATCCTCAATATAGTAGTATGACAAACTTTTCTTTACCCATATACCATGCTGTTTTTTGTGTCTGTCCATTGGTCTAAGCCTGATACATTCCTGTACCTCTAGCAAGCGCTTGTCTCTATCCGCTTATAATATCGTGCTTATTAAAGAGTCAAGGATGCTGCTAAAAAACGGAAGAAACTCGCAGATCTAAAACACCAAAAGAGAAATGTGGAAAAGTGTTAGTAATAGGCTGGGGAAGGAGGAGAAGTGGGAGAGAAATGCAAGTTTTACAGTGTGAGGGGTTTGAACACACTCCCTGAGGGCTAAAACTTTATACACAACCCTGTGGCAGTCAGTGGGTTAAGTGTGTACCAGATGGCTGCCTGTCCTCTGTGTTGTATGGCAAATGACAGTGAAGAAATAATTGAGCAATGAGGACCTACCTTAACCTTTTGAGTGCATTTTGTTCCTCAGTGGCTGTAGTACAGGTCCTGCTGAGGCCACTGGGAGTCAGGGTGAGTGACTGTGTATGTGTGTGTCAGCCATATTTCTTTCTGGTTTGTGTGAGTGGGGTGTGTGTGTGTGTCTTTGTCTGTGGTGTAGGAGCAAGTGGCAGCCATTTTGTTTTTTTCTGACTTTGATAGTGGTGGGCGGGCTGCATACTGGGGGAGGGCCAACTCCCTGCATGATTTTCACACCAATAGCCCCTATTGAATCACCCAATGGGAGCAGTAACCCCTCCTTACTGCCGCCCCTGGGTGTGTGTGTCTCCTGAGGAGACATAAATTGTGTTATGAGTATCTCTATCTCTAGAAACAAAATGTAGTTTTGAGCTGAGAGTAACTGTTAAATGGAAACTCGTACAGCAGTGATGAAAATGTGTTTGACACTTATCAAAGCAAATATTCTTTTATTTAAAAATTCTGTGAGTGCTGATTCTTTTCTGACTGTTTATATACTGATCATTCCTATGATTCTATGCACCCAGGCAATTTTTTTGATTGAAGTGAGCGTGCTTCCCAATGGGATTATATATATGTGTGTGATTATATATAATGTACTGCTGCTTTAAGCCCGGGGCAGTGGCTCTCAAACATGTCCTTGTGGACAAATATATTAATGGCTTAACCCTCTGAGTTCCAATGCAGAGTAACCAGTGACGATCCGTTTTAATTCCCCCTACTTTAATACATGGTGAATGAATATACAGACTAGGCCTCTGATTATCATCCTTGTCCTCAAGTATGAACTGCTTGCATGGGTGGTTTCTACAGTAATTGATTTGATATTTTGAAAAAGCAGATCTCCATTTCAATCCTGAAGAACCAGATACAATCTGCTGTTTCCTAAAATGCTTCTCCTGCAATGATGAGTATACCTTAGTAGTGGTAGTATTTTTGATTTATATTTCCAAACTAAGGAAAAAAATGCATTACAGTACATAGGATATGGAAATATACAAAAGAACAGCAATACTTAACCTCTTGAGGACCAAAGGGATCATTCTTTACACACCCATCTGGTCCTCAAGAGGTTGAAATTAATTGGGGAAAATTAATGTATGGCTACATATAGCGTGTAAATCTGGTTCACTGTCGGGTAGTGACTGGATAACGCTGATTTGGTTGAGGAGGCATAGCCTCCTCAACCAACCGCAGCACCCACTGTTTTTATACAAAAAAAATAGCCACTGGTTTTAAGAGGAGGCAGTTTACAAAGTTAAAAATCAAATCTCCTGATGCCTCCAGATACTGATCTCCCAGCTGGTTTGGTGCAAAATTTCAAACTGTTTACCACTGATAGGAAAGTACTAAAATCTGTGCGTGTCCCCCAGCCCCCCCAACAACACACACCCCTTTGGCTATTTTGTATAGCTATAATGTATTGTGTGAGAAAACTGTGCAAGAAAAGCAGTGTATCCTGCATCAAATATACTGCTCTTCTGCCAACACATTCCTGTCATTGATGGGTGTCTTCCTATTTTTCCTACCTTGATTATGCAAAGCAGTGAAAATGGTGTAAGTGGTGCCAGTTCAGTGATACACATACAGTGTGTATGCAAGTGGATCTTTTTGGTCATCTCTTATTGATGAATAAACAATGGCCAGGTATGATTCGACCATTGCTAAATAGGAGAATAACTAATGATCAAGGAGGTTCTCTAACTTCCTTACACACTGAGCCATTTTTTCCTTGAGGAGATTCAACCTTAGTAATTCTTACAAAGCTCAAATATAATACAATCTCTTCTAGATTCTAGGAGCTACTACTACTGGGGTGGAATAACTTTTGTTTTTCTTGCCCTCGGATAGAGAAGGAATGCATTCCCAGATGTACATATTGCATTCATGGACTAGAACAGGGCATGGTAATCTCTTTTTTTTTTTTTTTTTTGGCTCTCTACCTGTTTGGGACTAAATTCCTACTGAGGGTCATGGAATCTTTTTCCAACATCTAGAGGACCAACTGTTGCCCACACCTAGATAAAGAGTCTGGGGGAAAAAGGTATGGGGTTATTTCCTTTATGTTAAGAATCAAAGGAGTTGACTCCAATAAATGCAGCAGTTTTTTTTTTTTTTTTTTTTTTTTTTTTTTTTTTTTTTTAATGTAGTTAACTACTCAACGCTAGTAATTTATTTAATGGTGTAAAGATGTATTTTTCATATATTTTAGTTATCTGTGAACTGACATCTTTCACAAATATTTCAGCTTTTGTAGGAAGTGCTTTTTGACGGCTATGAAATCAGGAGGTGCATTTTGTCCTCTTTGCCGTGGAGCAGTGTGCAGAAGGGAGAGATCTGCACCAACAAGAGCATCTGACATTGAAATGGAGATGAGAAGGCTTTCAGGTGGCTGCTTGTACTGTGGGAAACAGGTAACGCATACATACATTTCACACTTGGAAGCATACAAGAAACTCTAAATGTCACTGACTGCAGGAATTCTATAGCTGTTTAGGTTCAAGAAAGCCACTCCCAATTCTATACTGACTGAAAGCGGTCACAGTTTTGACTGTATCCTTGCATTAAAGAATTGACAGCCGATTGCAAATATGATGGACAACTAACAAAATAGTGGTAGCAATGCTAATCGAAATATATCTTAAATTTTTTTCAAGACCCATATAAACAACTAAATGCATGAAAAAGCAGATGCCTCCTAACTCCCTGACAGGCTTTCATTCTGACCTTTTGTGAAATCTCCATTAAAGGGATAGTAATGTTTTACAAAAACAGCAGCTCCAATTAATCTTCATAGTATTTTAGCCATAGAGAGTGTTATTTCAATACTGTCAGAGTTGTAGTTCAAGAGTAATTGAATGATAAAGTATCCCCTTACCGCTCCTTTTACCTAGTGTAACCCACCTCCCCTCAGATGTGGAATCCGGTCCACAGACCAGACGGCTCACAGCAAGGGACACTCTTCTTACTGTGAGAACAATGAAATCCCTGCCCACCATTGACATGTTGTTCAGGTTTTTCCCTTATGTTATTTGAAGTGTCCCTTTCTGCAGTCCACGGGGACACCACCCTGCTGTTCTGAGGTGAGGTGATCAGTAAAAGGGGTGGGAGGAGGATACTTTATCATTCAATTACTCTTGAACTACAACTCTGACAGTATTGAAATAACACTCTCCATGGCCCAAATACTATGAAGATTATTTGGAGCCTCTTTTATGAAACATTACAATCCCTTTAAAGGCCTGAGCTAATCTTTAGCAATGAGCCAGACCTTTAATGCTCAATATGTTTTGTTACAAGATGCCATGTAACTTAATAACCTAAATGAGAATTGCATACAACTGTTCATGTAAGCTATGCTTATGTGTCCACAAGAATGGTTAACGTTAATATTTTTGCATTATTAAGTAGTATCTGGTAAACAATACTTTGTGTTTCCTAAACTGCCCTCCCAAACAAAGCAAAAATAACTTGGACCCCCGTCTGCTTTCCACAATTATAATATGAAAATAGGAGCTTTTAAATGTACACACTCTAACATACAAGCATTACCCACCTCAATTTTTAAATCGAATTAAAAACTGCTTTTTATATTGTTTGGCTGTTTTGTAAATATTATTTTTTGTGAAATTATCCTTTTTATTTCGGTGCAGTTTCTGCTAAATTATGCATGAATTCCATTGCAGTTGATAACTTTATCAAGGGTTTATCAATTTCTCCATAGTCTTGTTTAATAAGAATCTGCATGTAATCTAAGCATTAGTTTGTCCGTGACTGATATTAGACACCCTTTGCCATGAATTAACTTAAACACTGGGGGTGTCTTATAGAACCGAAAACAGTGTTTTAGCCTTGAGCAGAACTAATTGGCATACTCTACAGGGAACTGGAACAAAGTGCCACACGGCACCAAAACTTAAAATATACCAAAGAATATGAGAGGCTCTAAGGATTAACACAAACCATGTTGCCTGTTCTGAGGCTAGTCACTGCTCAGAAACCTCAAATTTTATCTCTCCAGTGCCATTACATAGGAGAAATTTCCAAATACATATTGGACTAATCCTGCACAAAAGGGCAATCCAGTTCCAAAATGATAGGCAAGTCCCCTCTGCGTGGGAAATACCAGCTCGCACCAAATGCATGTTTCGTGCCTCGTCATTGAAGTGCAGTTGGTATCCCTAGGCAGGGCCACCATCAAGGAGGGACTATTGCCTTGGTCCTGGTGGGTGGTGGGGGGACTCTGACCCAGGTCATATGCATGTTACTCTGGCCTAATGTCCATGAGCCCAGAATTGCAAGCTGTGAAGCCTTGGAACTTCAGTACAGCATAATAATAAATTGTTCCCCAAATCTCCCGACAATCACTGGAGCACTAAAATGTTTCATGCAGCGCAGTGTGTGGTATGCAAAGGGAGAAGCTAGTGGTGCGGCCCATGTAAAACCAGCTTTGGTCTCAACACTCGGACGCTTTCAGGACAGCTGATGGTGGCAGTTTCTGACTAGGTTTTGCCCTAACACTGTAAGTTGAATTCAGAAGTGTATTTTGGGAGGCGGGGTACAGAGTAAGGTATATGGCACATCTGTACTATCCATGTGGCTGATGTATAGTGTTCATTGAGATATCGGAATCAGGAGGGAATTGTGGAGCTGCAACTGATGCACACAGCAGAACCCATTCTGTATAAAACTGAATTTACGCCTTTGTTCTACCCTTAACGCCTTACGGTGAAATTTTCCTTTTAAACGTGAGGACAGAGTGGTCTGGGGGTGGGAGGTCCCAGAAGACCATGGCTTTATAGATCTAATATAATTTTTTTTGACCGATTTGCATTCTGGGATGGCAGTGCGGCATGCAGCCACGCTGCCTTGCCAGGACCATCAGCGTTCCTTAAAGGGATAGTAACACTTCGTTTTAACTTTATTTTATTTTGTAGGCATTAAAAAAACATGAAGAATGATATAAGTCTTATCTCTCAAACCTTTATGGTTTATGAGATATTCACAAGCAAAGTTCCCCTCCCCGCCCCTTTTACCTAGTGTAAGCCATCTCTTCTCAGATGTGAGTCTGGTTGTATGACAGTACAGATAACAGAAGGGGACAATTTTCTTTGTATGAAAACAATGAAAGCCCTTCCCCCCTTGACAAGTTTTTCAGCTTTTTCCATTATCTTAATAGAAGATTGTCCCTCTCTGCAGTCTATCTGGGCATCTCCCTTCTTATCTGGCTGAACAGGGGGGGGATACTTTGTTTGTGAATATCTCTTAAACCATAAAGGTTTCAGAGATAAGACTTATATCATTCTTCATGTTTTTTTAATGCCTACAAAATAAAATAAAGTTAAAATGAAGTATTACTATCCCTTTAACGTCTGGATTGGTGTGACAGTCCTGGCACATCACAGTTCATTAAGGGGTTAAGCATTCCCATGCAAATCAAACCTAGTTATCCTCTGGCCATCTCTCTGCGCTATTACTGATCCATTCTGCTGGCAGGCAGAGAGACCAACATTATGCCATAATACCCTATTCTACTCCAGACTTGGGAGAGAATGGAGCCTCCTATTATCTACACAACGTTTTTGCAGCCATTGTGACAGTTTATGATCAATGATGGAGGCCGTTAGACTGTACCTCTTGGCGATTGAGAGAAGTTATCTTTGACGCAAGCCTAGTCATGACACCTACTTAATATTTAAAAAGGCCACAAATCTTGAAATACGAATACTGTGCATTATGACAAAACATCAATGTTAACCTGGCATGGGTTTTAGGGCTAGAGTAGCAACAAGTGATCCTTACTAACTGAACTTGTGTCATTGGTTAGACAAATATATCTATCTAACCTTGTGTGCTGTATAGGTGGTATAACCTACATTAACACACAACCAGTATCTATTCCCGTGTAAAGATGATGGGATTAGATACAGTATTCCATTTTTAGACTAAAAATAGTCCTATATGTGGGAGTGCAAGTTACCCTGTATCAATGTGTGCATAGGTATTCAATATTATAGAACAGAATATCTAATACTTTGGAATGAGATTACCCATTGAATGAACAATCCATCATGTTTGGTTGGACATTTCCTATAGTTCTTCACACTATCCTTCTAGGATAGTACTATATATTTGAGCTGCCATTTCCTATAAGGTCACATTTTATAATGGTGAGGCAGCCTTAGAGATAACCAAAATTGCTGCAAAGTATTTGGCTACAACAGTTACTGCACATCACACTTTATGGCTCAAATATGGAATGCAGATTCTACTTCCAAGAAAGCATTCATATATTTACCATTCACAGGCTCACCGTTTGACTGACAAATCTTTTCCAGTTCTGAGTCGAGCAACAGGAGACAAGCACCCTTACCATAAAACAAACTACTTTAGCTTCAATCTAAATAAAACTGACTATACAGACACATCCTGACACCCTACAAATATGTTGAAAGTCCTTTCGCTATGGTGGTAAGACCTAGAGTTCCCCAAAAACCCTCCACTGGGAAAACACTACTACAATATAGTCTACATTGGAGAAACTCCATTACAACCGAATGGGTACTTCAATTGCTAGCAGAAGGATACAGAATATCATTCACCACTTCCCCCTAATAGTTTTTTCACATCCAGGGTACTAAAAATTGAAACCCTTCAAAAGGCATTCCATCAAGTGATTCACCATTGTTTAAAATGCTTGGTGATTCCAGTTCCAAAGGAATAAAGATTCAAAGGATTTTATTACAATTTATTTATTGTTCCAAAAAAAGATTTATTCCAGTTTTGGATTTAAAGGTATTGAATACCAAAAATCAAAATGGAATCAATCAGGTTTGTAATGGTAGCCGTGGAACTGAAAGAATACATGATATTGCCTACACATACCTATTTGGCCACAACAATAGCAATACCTTTGGCATTTCAAAACCTGAATTGCCAGTTTGTGGCTATTCCATTTGGTTTAGCCACAGCACCAAAGTGTACACCAAGGTGATGGCTCAACTAGCAGTCTATCTTCATTCAATTGGAGTCAATTTGAGTCCTTATTTATATGATCTATTGCTAAAAGCTTCCTCCCAGAAACCACTACAAGATCCTCTTTATCTCACCATGAAAATACTGAACATAGTTGGATTATCGGCCTGGCCAAATTGCATTTAATTCAGTCAGACTTCAATTTCTGGTCCTGATATTCTACTCAGTGAGTCAGAAGGTAATGTTAGCTTTAAAGGAGCAGTAAACTATTTTTATGGAAGGGGGAAAAAAAAAAAAAATAATAAAAAATAAATATATATATATGATGTTTCCTGTTGAGTAAATATGGGCACTCCCACTGCTGAGATGCATATTTGCAGAGTTATTACAGTTTAAACATGTGGGTGTTTTTTTTTTTTTTTTTTTTTTTTTTACATTAGCAGTGCCCTCTAGTGGGCAAGTTCCAGTTAGTTATTCCGTTACAGTCTAATGGAGAGGAAAGTCAATAACTTAGTTTTCCTGCCTGTCAATTAGGAAGTAAATGCACAGTAAATTCACTTCTTGTTTATTTGAACGGTTGTATAATTTGAATAAAACTGAAGCCGTGAGCGTGACCTTGTTTTACTCTGCATGAAAAGCTTTAACATATAGGTTTTCGTTAATTTTTTTTTTTTTTAACTGCTCCTTTTAAGACAACATTTTTATCTACAGGAAAGAGTTCAACAAACTCTGGCACGTCTGGAAATCTGAAATCAGAAATTGAATGCAATTAGAAGGGGAAATGGTATCCACAATAGAAGTAGTTACTTATGCACAGTTTCAAATCTATCCTTCGAAGCTAGAACTACATCACCAGTGGTCCAGAAATCCTACACATTTACATAAAATAACTGTTTAAGACCACCGTACAGTCACTTGTGTCCTAATCGGAGTAACAAACAGAGGAAGTACTTAATACATTTATTTTGGTTTGCTGTTTTCAGAAGTATGTTGGTCACCCAGTCCTTCAGACAAACTGATACTTTGTTTGTCACTCCAGACTGGCCAAAAAAAGACAGACCAGCTTCAAAGACCATTGCAGCCTCATGCCTTTAAAGGCGCAATAAGACAGGCCTACATACTTAAGTCACTTCTAGCTCATTTCTGGATTACAGCTCATCTAACTCGTTCAACGAATCTCACAAATCAAGCAACTGTTGATAACTCTGCAAAGCAGCTGCATGGTCTTCTGTTCACACTTTCACAAAGATGATAGTTTTTTTTTTTTTTTGCAGGCCGTTCATTAGTTTTCTTACTCTCCCACTATTTTTTGGACTATTTTTGGACTAAGAGAAAAGGTTCTATCAGTATGTACAAAAATCCCCCCCCTTTTCTATAGTCTGTTCCTCTAATTCTAAAGCCTGTGATTGTGACAGTTTTAGGGAGTCTTGATTATTGAAGAAAATCTTTTTTTTTTATTTGGGGGAAGGTATATTATCATCTAAATTAGAGTTCATTATAATAGTATTTTAATGATTCAGCAATTTTTAGGTATTCCTTAGTCAACTGGCCAGTCAGATTTAATCCGACACCTCTTTAGTCACTGAGGACAAATCTTTGCTACACTTATTGCTATGTTCATAAAATATAACTTTTGGATCTTTGGAAGGATTGCTGTCTGATGGAGAGAAATAAGCGCTTTAGCTATTGTATGAAGGTCTTTTAATTAGGTGCCAATATCATTAGAAGATTTGTGGCAAGTTCTGAGATGTGAAGTGGAAATAGTCACTCCAGACTCCATAGGTTAAAATGAGAGACAATGGGTATCCCCATCTATATTTGATAGTGCTCTCTTAAAGCATCTCGGTTTGAAGGATTTCTTTAGTTGTAGTTATTAAATGGCTAGATGTTTTTCATTCATATGCAGATAAGAACCCTTTGGTATTCTGCCCATTTTCCTATTGTAAAAACTGTAAATCTTATTCGGTCTTTGATATTGTCTTATGTTCAGGACAGCTTTATGCCTATCCCATGTATGCTTAAATTCAGTCACTGATTTAACTCCTGTCACCACTTCTCCTGTTGGTAGGCTATTCCACTTATCTACTACCCTCTCAAGTAAAATTAAACTTTATTACATTACATCTAAACCTGTCTCCTCTTGTCCAAAACAGTTTTACTTTTTTTATTTGAAATGTATTTCCCTCCTGCATTTTGTTGAATCTCTTCATGTATTTGATGTTTCTATCATCTGCAAAAAGGCATACCTCACCTTGAAGACCTTTTGCTAAATCATTTAATAACAATTTTAAAAAGAATGGGCCCCAGTACAGATCCCTGAGGTACCCCACAAGTAACACTCCCTTCATCCGAATATTCTCCATTGACTACCAGCAGGTCACTCAGCCATTACCTTATCCATTTAACTATTTTTACATTCAGACCCAAACACTACAATTTTATTTACTACAGTCTAACGAGGGTCAATGTCAAATGTGTTACTGAAATCTAGATAAGCTATATCTACTGCCTCCCATCCTATATATTTCAGATAACCAGTCAAAAAAAATCTGAGGTTAGTTTGACAAGACCTCCCTGCTGTAAACACATGCTGTATTGGATCCTGCAAGCAGTTTCAATTCAGATGTTTAATAGTTCTTGCCTTTAACGTGATTTCCTTTAATTTTCCCACTACTGAAGTAAGACCTACTGGTCTGTAGTTATACTTCCCTGCTACCTTTTTTGTGAAGCAATACTACATTTGCAACGTTCCACTCTACTGAAACTACTCCTGTCGATTAGTGACAGATTAATAATAATTCTGTTTTAAAGGTTTTTCCAGAACACTCATAAAGATCGAGTAATGTTTCACAATAAAAGCAGATTCATTAAATCTTAACATTTGGGCCATGGAGAGTGTTATTTCAATACTATCAGAGTTGTACTTCAAGAGTAATTGAATGATAAGGTGTACCCTCCCCCACCCCTTTTTATTGATAAAACACTGCTCGGCTCAGAGCAGAAAGGTGGTGTCCAGCTGGATCACAGAGAGGGACAATCTTCAATTAGCATAAGGGAAAAACCTGACTGGGGTGGGGGAAGAGTTTTCATTGTTCTTGCAGTAAGAAGATTGTCCCTTACTGTGAGCTTTCTGGTCTCAAGACCAGATTCCACATCTGAGGGGAGCTGGCTTACTCTAGGTAAAAGGGGTGGGAGGTGGAAACTTTATCATTCAATTACTCTTGAACTACAACTCTGACAGTATTGAAATAACACTCTGTATGGCTCAAATACTATGAAGATTAATTGGAGATGCTGTTTTTGTGAAACATTACTATCCCTTTAAATACTTTTAACAACTTTCGGTGGATCCCATCTAGTCCAACTGATTTTATGTTTTTAACTTAGAGAGTTGAAGTACAACTTCTTCCTTTTGCAAACATACATGCATCCCATGTTTATTTTCTAACAGAGGCCACTTCCCTTAACCTCGCTCGGTGTAAAAACTAAATGGAAATACTAATTGAGACAGTCAGCTAGCCCTTTATTCACATTTACATAACTTCAGTGGCGTACTAAGGGGGAACTGGTCCACCCCGGTACCGCTCGTTAGAGGGGTGCACCACACAGTGCAGTTGCCCTTTAATTACAATTTTGTGGCCGTGCATGTGAGTCATGCACCGCATCAGGCCAGACTGGGAGGAGGAGGCGGAGCTGTCCTCAGGTTGCCCAGGAGACGGCTCTGCTTGTCAAGAGGGAAATAATCAATATAACTGCACAACAGTGGGGCCATTAACCCTTTGTGTGCCAGAAAGGCATGCAATGCGTTGGGTTCCTCTATGGCAGTTAAAAATTCCCATAGATTGAAATGAAGATTTTATCCTCTTGAATTCTACACTAGACACCTCTAGCATTAAATGAGTTGACAGAGCCACTTAAATAATTGGCATTTTTTTTTATTTTTTTTTATTTTTTTTTTTTTTATGTAGTCTGTGTGGTGCACTTGGTTTTTGCCATTTATCTAATTCCTCCCAAAAGTCTAAATAGACAGAGAAGGAGACTGTAGTTTTAGTTGGGGGTGTGGATGGGGCATTGCTGAGAATTTTTAGGTTACTTAATGAAATATTGACAGCTCTTTATATTCTTTAGATCAGATTAACTTAAATGGCCAAGGACAGGTGATTTTGTATTTTATTCATTTTTATTTTATGTGAACCCAAGATGAGGAGGATTACTACACATATGCTATGCTTTATATCGCTAGATGAACGGAAATGAGCCAGGAAAGTTCATTTCTATTTTATATTTACTTCCTTTCCATAAACCCAAGCGGAATAGGATTACTGCACAAATATATAGTGTCCCTTTTATCTCTAGCTGAATTGAAAGGAGTAAAGTAGACTCTACTTGATGTCAAGGAAAAGAGGAGTGATGTACATACCGACTGTGCTTTTTATCTCTAGATAAATGGAAATGATCATGGCTAGTTCATTTATATTTTCTATATATACCTTTCCATAAGCCCAAAAAGACAGCATTGGCTCAGTCAAAGGCACTTAGGTTCAGGGCAGTGCCCAGCAGATGTCCAGGGCAGTGCCCAGCAGATAATCAGGTCCATTGCAGTGTTCAGAAGATGATTAGCCTGGCAGTGCCCAGCAGACGAATAGTCAGGCAGTGCCCAGTGCATGATCAAGTCCATGACAGTGCCCAGAAATTGACTAGGCAGGCAGTGCCCAGCAGATAATCCATCCATCCAGTGCCAGATGATTAGTTCCAGTGCACTATTCAGCACATGATTAGCCAGGCAATGTCCAGCAGATGATCAGGTCCATTGCAGTACCCAGCAGATGATTAGTCAGGCAATGTCCAGCAGATGATCACGACCAGTGCAGGGCCCAGCAGATGATGAAACTCGGAACATTGCAGTACATAATTATGCTCATCAGACACTGACGTCATGGGTACTCCAGTTCCAGGAGACTAAAGTAGTGACAATGATTAGGTTTACAAATCTGTGCAATACATTTTCTTGAAGTTTAAAATTTGTTGTGGGTGTTTATTACATTTTAAGTGGGGTGGTGGGGGTGGTGTGTGTGCCAAGTATGGATCGGGGCCCTGGGTGTAAAATGCTTTAGCTACCCCCCTGCATAACTTCCATTTTTTGTTTTCAGTCTACCTATTCCTTTTTTCATTTTCCTCCTTTCATTTCTATATTTGCTTACTCTGTAATTATTAAGAAGTGAGTTCACAAATCTCTCTCGTGTGGAAGGAATGTAAACTGTAAATAATGTAAGTCTCTCATTCTGAAATACTTTGGGTCTGAAAGACCTGTTTGATCACTCCATCTCTTTTGATGTTGGTGGGTTTTCAAGAAAATTGTTAGAATCTGTATATGTTCCCTGTGAGGAATGGACTCTGGCTGACCTCTAATCTGCAATGTTTGACAGTCTACTATGGTTGTCTAGATGATCAATTCAAAGCTTCAATCGAGTTTTAGTTTTCCTCTTGGAGAGTGAGCTGTTAAAGCATACTTCCTTGTTTGTTCTTGCATTTCCTCCAGATCGTTAATGCAGTTATCCACACTATGAAGATCTGATCTTTTTATACAGATAAGTGATATGATTTCAAACTGGAATATGATGGGGATGTATACACTAATAGAAAATATTAGATATATTACCTATAGGATTAAATTCTATGACAGCCAGTTTGAAGGGAGAGAGGCCTTAAGTATTTTAGACTATCATCTGAAATCTCTTTGCTAGTTTGAGGATCTACTTTATGCTAAACAAACCTTATATTTATAGGTGAAATTGTGTTACATGAAAAGTCATTACAAATCTTGCAAGAAATACCAGGAGGAATATGGAATTGCTCCTGTGCATACAACATTACAGCCATATTCAGATTCCTCCAAGCGGTGAGCATTTTATTTATGTTCATTTTAACACTTTGATAGAAGGATGTCTGACCTGAAATGTCGAAAAATATCCTGTGTTAATATAACCACTGACAACTTCTATGAGAAGGGTTCCCAATCTTGCCCTCCTGTACCATTAAGAGGCCCAGTTTCTTAGGATTTCCCTGCTTTGGACATAGGTGAGTTAAAAATGACATGACCTCCAATTAACTTTACTGTGCTTAAAGGGGTAGTAATGTTTCATAATAAAATCAGCTCTAATTAATCATCATAGTATTTGGACTTTGGAGAGTGTTATTTTAATTCTGTCAGAGTTGTAGTTCAAGGGTAATTCAATGACAGTCTCCCCCTCCCGCCCATTTTACTGATGTTACACTGTTCAGCCAGATCAGAAGGGAGGTGCCCAGGTAGACTGCAGAGAGGGACAATCTTCACTTAAAGGGATAGTAATACTTCATTTTAATTTTATTTTATTTTGTAGGCATTAAAAAAAAACATGAAGAATGATATAAGTCTTATCTCTCAAACCTTTATGGTTTATGAGATATTCACAAGCAAAGTTTCCCCTCCCACCCCTTTTTCCTAGTGTAAGCCATCTCTTCTCAGATGTGAATCTGGTTGTATGACCAGACAGATAACAGAAGGGGACAATCTTCTTTGTATGAAAACAATGAAAGCCCTTCCCCCGTTGACAAGTTTTTCAGCTTTTTCCCTTATCTTAATTGAAGATTGTCCCTCTCTGCAGTCTACCTGGGCACCTCCCTTCTGATCTGGTTGAACAGGGAAGGGATACTTTGTGAATATCTCTTAAACCATAAAGGTTTGAGAGATATGACTTATATCATTCTTCATGTTTTTTTAATGCCTACAAAATAAAATAAAGTTAAAACGAAGTATTACTATCCCTTTTTAAGCACGTTTTGTTTCTACAGCCCAAATGCATAACTTTACATTTATCTACATTACATGTAATCTACCACTTTTCTACCCATTCACTCACTTTTTCCTCTGCAGAAGGATTTAGATAAACTATGTATGTATTTCCTTACATAGCTTAGTGTCGTCATCCGCAAAGATTGAGATACTACTTTCAATTTCATCTTCTAGATCATTTATAAACAAAATTTAAAAGCATTGGACCCAGGACTGAACCCTGTGGCACTCCACTTACAACTTTAGACCAAGTTGAAAAGGTTCCATTTACAACTCTCTGCCATCTATCATTTAACTAATTCTCAATCCATGTACAGATAACACCTCCCAAACTGAAGCCTTTTAATTTATGCAATAACCTGTTGTGAGGAACTGGTATCAAAGGCTTTGCAAAATCCTAGTATACTACATCAACAGCAATTCCCTTGTCCAAATTATTATTTATTATTATTTAACCTTTCATAAAATGCAAATAAATTATTCTGACATGATCTATTCTTCATAAAACCATGCTGACTCCTACTAATAATAATGTTTGTCTTCACGTTCTGAATACTGTCAGTTAATAACCCTTCTAATATCTTGCCTACTATGGAAGTCATGCTCGCAGGTATATAATTTCCTGGTTTGTATCTTGCCCCCTTTTTGAACAATGGAACTATATCTGCTTTCCTCCAATCGCAGGGCACTATGAAAGTGGATCGATAAATATTAAGTATAATGGTCTTGCTAATACTGAACTAAGTTCCTTAAGTACCCTTGGGTGAATACAATCAGGTCCAGGTGCTTTATTCATAACTTTTTCCAGTCTCTTTTGGACTTTGTTCTCAGTAAGCCATGTACATGATGGAGGAAATTCATTGGTTTTGTCTATTTGCCCATAGCCTGTCATTGTTGCTTCCTTTTCATATACAGAAGAAAAGAATATATTTAAGGGGTCAGCCATAGTCGTATCCTCACTAATCAATTCACCTAAGCCTTAAGAGGACTAACTGTCACGGTTTATTATGACTCTCAGACACAAGTTTTAGGTAAAAATCAATTTTATTGAAATAATTAATTGATAATGTAGGATGGCATTCACATACATACAGATATATACAGAATATAACAAAGACAGAAGGCAGACTCTACCGGTCCTGTCAATATACCGGACAGGACAGTCTGAAGTAATAGAATGTTAGGCTCTACCGGCCTTGCCAATACCGGGTAAGGCAACCTGCAGATGGAATAGCATAACGGTTCTACCAGCCTTACCAATACCAGGCAAGGCAGCCTCAATAGATTTACAATGTAGGCTCTACCGGCCCTGCCAATACCGGGTAAGGCAACCTCAGATGGAATGTGGCAAACGGTTCTACAGGCCTTACCAATACCGGGCAGGGCAGCCCAGAGATAGTAGCAGCAGTCAGATGGTAATGGCAAATTGACAGGATCGTAAGCAACCCAGTGTACACACACTGAGACCAACTGGGGAATCGTAAAGTCGCAAGACTTTGGAGCAAACCAGCGTCCGCACGCTGGGACAAACACAGAATTGTATAGCTGATAGGCTTTGGAGCAAACCAGTGACAGCACACTGGTGTAACAAGCGAGTTTGTATAGCCGCAAGGCTTTGGAGCAAACCAGCGTCCGCACGCTGGGACCAACACAGAATTGTATAGCTGATAGGCTTTGGAGCAAACCAGTGACCGCACACTGGTGTAACAAGCAAGTTTGTATAGCCGCAAGGCTTTGGAGCAAACCAGTGTCCGCACGCTGGTGTAACAAGCAATGTCGCCGACGCGACCAGGCAGGAGGTCGCCAGGATACAGGAGACAGGCGATGAGAACACAGGAACCAGCAACGATCAGTCAGGTCAGGAAACAGCAGAGAAGAAGTTCAGCAGGAACTGCAACACCAGAGACTAGGCCGGAACCAGGACTGGAAGTAGGCAGCATGCAGGAAACACTGGAACAGCAGAGATCAGGAACTCAGGAACACATGAGATCAGGAACTCAGGAACACTGGAACAGAGGCCCAGCTATCACTGGCATAGTGATAGCAAGAAGGTCAGAAACAACACGAAAGGGCACCCTTTTGTGCCCAATCCAGGTTTAAATAGGCAATGAAAGGCGGGCTATCTGCAGACAGCCAATAGCAGCCCCCTACTGGTGACAGACAAGGAACTGCAGCAATCACGGGCACCGTGATAGTACCCCCCCTTCAAAGACCCCCTCTCCTAGAATAGGGTCTAGGTTTCTGTGGGTAATTGGCATGAAAGGCCCTAGTTAGCCTAGGTGCATGAAGGTCCGTACTATCCACCCACGATCGATCCTCAGGACCATACCCTTTCCAATGTACCAGGTACTGTACCCTTCCTCTAAGCCTATGGGAATCAATAATGCTCTGAACCTCGTACTCCTCCTGGCCCTCGACCTCAACAGGTCCTGGCACCACAGGTGTGGTAGTATAGCGATTGCAAACCAGAGGCTTAAGAAGGGACACATGGAACACATTATGGATACACATGGATGCAGGTAGGTCTAGTGCATAGGAGACAGGGTTAATTTTGCGAATAACTCTGTATGGACCAATAAACCGGGGAGCCAACTTATTAGACGGAACCTGCAGCTTCAGATTTCTGGAGGAAAGCCATACTCTATCCCCAACCTGAAAGGAAACCGCTGGAAGCCTTCTGCGATTAGCATGGCGCTGATGACGCTGAAATGACTGACCAAGTGCCCTCTGAACTTGTGCCCATGTGGAACGGAGTTGCTCGATATGCTCATCCAGAGCTGGAATCTGTTGCGTCTGAAATGAGTCTGGAAGCAAACAGGGCTGGAACCCATAATTAATCAGAAATGGAGAGCTCCCAGATGAAGAATTGACCGCACAGTTCCTGGCGAACTCTGCCCAAGGCAACAAGTCGGACCAATTATCATGATGGTCAGTAACGAAACAACGGAGAAATTGTTCCAAGCCCTGATTAGCTCGTTCAGCGGCTCCATTGGTCTGGGGATGGTAGGCAGAGGAGAAGGACAGCTGTATGCCCATCTGTTGGCAAAATGCCCTCCAAAATCTAGAAACAAACTGGCTCCCCCTGTCAGACACCAGTACCCTAGGCACTCCATGCAACCGGAATACTTCTCTGGCGAACACCATTGCCAATTCCTTCGCTGAAGGAAGACCACGGAGGGGCACGAAATGAGCCATTTTAGAAAACCTGTCCACCACCATGAATATAAAGGAGTACCCCTTGGACATAGGCAACTCTCCCATAAAATCAATGGAAACATGAGACCAGGGGCGTTCGCCATTAGGCACCGGTTGAAGCAAGCCCACAGGGAGATGTCTCGGGGTCTTAGCGCGGGCACAGGTGGCACAGGCATTCGTAAATTCGGCACAATCGTTTCTCATGGAGGGCCACCAAAATAACTGAGAAAGGGACCATAACAATTGGTCTCTACCAATATGTCCCGCAGCCTTAGAGGAATGGTAGGTTTCAAGCAGCCTAGTACGAAATGGTTCATCGACAAAACATTTGCCCACTGGAGTTTCATGGGGAGCGGACCCCTGAGAGGCCAGGATCTCCTCCCCTAAAGGAGAAGTGATACTCGTGCGTATAGTAGCCATTATTCTATCAGGTTGGATGATGGGTGCTGGTGCTTCCACTCTGTCACTGTCTGCCTCAAATTGTCTTGACAGTGCATCAGCCCTGATATTCTTTGACCCCGGTAAGTATGATACAATGAAATTAAATCGAGACAGGAACAGTGCCCACCTGGCCTGACGGGAGGACAATCTCTTGGCCTCCGAGAGATAAGTCAGATTTTTATGATCTGTTAGGATTAATATGGGAGTCTTGGTACCTTCAAGCAAATGACGCCACTCCTTAAGAGCGAGGATAATGGCCAATAATTCTTTGTCACCTATCTCATAGTGGCCTTGAGTGACAGTCAACTTCTTAGAGAAAAACCCACAATGTCTGAGAGTACCACCTTTCTCGTGTCGTTGCGAAAGTACTGCCCCAACCCCAATATCTGAGGCATCCACCTCTAACGTAAATGGAAGTAGAGGATTGGGGTGGGATAATACAGGAGCCGCAGCAAATGCCAGCTTCAAATTCTCAAAGGCATTCTCAGCAGATACCGGCCAACAAGAAGGATTAGCACCCTTGTGCGTAAGATCGGACAAAGGTTTGACAATGGAAGAAAAGTTTTTAATAAACCGCCTATAATAATTAGCGAAACCCAGGAAACGCTGTATGGCTTTAAGCCCCTTG
Source organism: Rhinophrynus dorsalis (assembly GCA_037306005.1). Lineage (NCBI taxonomy): Eukaryota > Metazoa > Chordata > Amphibia > Anura > Rhinophrynidae > Rhinophrynus > Rhinophrynus dorsalis. Next base: position 134,842,574 of record CM074723.1, on the reverse strand, counting down.
GGTTTTGGCCATTGTAAGACAGCTGACAACTTATCCTTGTCCATGGCAATGCCATCATTGCCAATTATGAACCCTAAGAATGGCACACTGGTTCTATGAAAGTCACATTTTTCCAGTTTACAAAATAATTTGTTCTCACGGAGTCGTAGTAATACTGCGGATACATCTTTGATGTGCTGTGCCATGTCTTGAGAGTAAATCAATATATCGTCCAGATAAACCACAACACATGTCTGTAACATATCTCTCAGAACATCGTTTATCAGTTCCTGGAAAACTGCGGGGGCATTACATAGCCCAAATGGCATTACAAGATACTCGTAGTGCCCAGCTCGAGTATTAAAGGCAGTTTTCCACTCATCACCTGCTCGAATGTGCACCAGATTGTAAGCAGCCCGTAGGTCCAATTTGGTAAAAATCGAAGCGCCCTTAAGCCTGTCAAAAAGCTCGGTGATGAGTGGTATCGGGTATGCGTTTTTTGCCATTAGTTTATTCAAGCCCCGGTAGTCAATGCATGGTCTTAATTCGCCATTTTTCTTTTTTACAAAAAAGAACCCAGCCCCAGCTGGAGAGGTAGATTTTCGTATGATCCCTCTAGCAAGGGCATCAGAAATGTAATCCTCCATAGCCTTATTTTCCTCACAAGATAATGGATAAGTGCGTCCTTTCGGAGGTACTGCCCCAGGCTGCAATTCGATGCAACAATCATAAGATCTATGCTGAGGTAGCAAACTGGCCTCTCCTTTGCTAAAAACATCGCCAAACTGTTGGTACACATCCGGTATAGCCTAGGAGATGCACAGGACCTTAACAGGCTGGATGACGCACTTGTCCATACAAAACTGGGACCAAGCAGCAATTTCACACTTTTTCCAATCAAATTGTGGGTTATGTAACTGTAACCACGGAAAGCCCAATATTACCGCATGGTGCGGAGAATTAATCAGTTGAAACTGCTGCTCTTCTCTGTGAAGTGCCCCAATAGTCATAGACAGTGGCATAGTTTCAAACATAACCTGAGGCGGTTCTAAGGGTCTGCCATCAATCGCTTCAATAGTCAAGGGATTTTCTCTTTCAATGCGTGGAACTCCGTGCAATTCAGCAAAGGTATTATCCATAAAATACCCTGCTGCACCAGAGTCAACCAAGGCCAAAACCTCCACAGAGCGTTGTGCCCAAGATAATACCACCTGTATGGTGGGTTTCATTGTGCCCGACACTGGGGACGATTGTACACCACCTAGGGCCTGTCCCCCAAGGTACCCTAGGTGTGTGCGTTTCCCGGACGTACCGGACAGGAATTTAGCAAGTGCCCTTTTTTACCGCAGTATAAACACAGCCCTTGCTTCTTGCGATAAAGTCTCTCTGCCTTGGTTAGTCTAGTGAAGCCTATTTGCATAGGTTCACTTGTTTCCCGTACAGGTTCACTAGACTTCAATGCCAGGGGAGGGATGGGTGGGCAAAATATGCTACTAGGCTCATTATTTTTTGACCGTATTTTATGATCTCTGGCAATTGATCTCTCACGTATTCTGGAGTCAATTATCATAACATACTCAATGTAATCATCTAGATCAAATAGGTAGCAGCGATTTCGTCTTTAATGTGGTCATTCAGGCCTTGAGAAAAAGCTGCCAATAATGCCTCATTATTTCAACCTACCTCTGCTGCCAATGTGCGGAATTCGATGGCATAGTCGCCCACTGTACGCCTGCCCTGTTGTATCTCCATAAGGCGTTTGGCAGCAGAGTTGGTTCTACCAGGTGGCTCAAACACTCTTCGAAAGGATTGCACAAATTCTCTGAAGTTCTTAGTACAAGGTTTAGCATTCTCCCACAAGGGGTTAGCCCAGGCCAATGCTCTGCCAGTGAGTAGTGATATCGTGAACCCCACTTTACTACGATCATTGGGAAATGCGTGTGCCGTCAATTCCATAAAGATTTCAAGTTGGTTGATGAACCCTCTGCAGAGACTAGGGTCACCATCATATCTTAGCGGCAAGGGTGCAGAAGCCGTTAACCCTTTAACAGTACCCTCTAGGGGCCTGGTATCACTTTCCGGTGTCTGACTTGGCGATACCACCGGGCTAGAGCTCGATTTGTCAGCGAGTACCGTGCTATCAAGGATCGTTTGAATTGCAACTGCCAACTGATCCAAACGTTGCTCAAGCACATCCATCCTCCAATGGATATTCTGTGCGTTACCTTCACCCTTGCTGTCTGAGGTCATGGCCCTTTCGTACTGTCACGGTTTATTATGACTCTCAGACACAAGTTTTAGGTAAAAATCAATTTTATTGAAATAATTAATTGATAATGTAGGATGGCATTCACATACATACAGATATATACAGAATATAACAAAGACAGAAGGCAGACTCTACCGGTCCTGTCAATATACCGGACAGGACAGTCTGAAGTAATAGAATGTTTGGCTCTACCGGCCTTGCCAATACCGGGTAAGGCAACCTGCAGATGGAATAGCATAACGGTTCTACCAGCCTTACCAATACCAGGCAAGGCAGCCTCAATAGATTTACAATGTAGGCTCTACCGGCCCTGCCAATACCGGGTAAGGCAACCTCAGATGGAATGTGGCAAACGGTTCTACAGGCCTTACCAATACCGGGCAGGGCAGCCCAGAGATAGTAGCAGCAGTCAGATGGTAATGGCAAATTGACAGGATCGTAAGCAACCCAGTGTACACACACTGAGACCACTCACACTGAGCGAGTTTGTATAGCCGCAAGGCTTTGGAGCAAACCAGTGACAGCACACTGGTGTAACAAGCGAGTTTGTATAGCCGCAAGGCTTTGGAGCAAACCAGTGACAGCACACTGGTGTAACAAGCGAGTTATTATAGCCGCAAGGTTTAGGAGCAAACCAGCGTCCGCACGCTGGGACCAACACAGGATTGTATAGCCGATAGGCTTTGGAGCAAACCAGTGACCGCACACTGGTGTAACAAGCAAGTTTGTATAGCCGCAAGGCTTAGGAGCAAACCAGCGTCCGCACGCTGGGACCAACACAGGATTGTATAGCCGATAGGCTTTGGAGCAAACCAGTGACCGCACACTGGTGTAACAAGCAAGTTTGTATAGCCGCAAGGCTTTGGAGCAAACCAGTGACAGCACACTGGTGTAACAAGCGAGTTTGTATAGCCGCAAGGCTTTGGAGCAAACCAGTGTCCGCACGCTGGTGTAACAAGCAATGTCGCCGACGCGACCAGGCAGGAGGTCGCCAGGATACAGGAGACAGGCGATGAGAACACAGGAACCAGCAACGATCAGTCAGGTCAGGAAACAGCAGAGAAGAAGTTCAGCAGGAACTGCAACACCAGAGACTAGGCCGGAACCAGGACTGGAAGTAGGCAGCATGCAGGAAACACTGGAACAGCAGAGATCAGGAACTCAGGAACACATGAGATCAGGAACTCAGGAACACTGGAACAGAGGCCCAGCTATCACTGGCATAGTGATGGCAAGAAGGTCAGAAACAACACGAAAGGGCACCCAAAGGGTGCCCAATCCAGGTTTAAATAGGCAATGAAAGGTGGGCTATCTGCAGACAGCCAATAGGAGCCCCCTACTGGTGACAGACAAGAAACTGCAGCAATCACGGGCACCGTGATACTAACCTCTTTGTTATTAATCTAATTGCAGAATTGTTTAGGATTTTTCTTGCTGTTTTGTAATACTTCTCTCATTTTCAATTTTAGCTAGCTTAATTGCTTGTTTGCAGATTTTATTGCATTATTGTGTGTGTGTATATGTGTGTATATATATATATATATATATATATATATATATATATATATATATATATATATATATATATATATATAATTTTTTTATTTTTTTTAGGGCGGTCACTCATAATTGTAAATACCTTTTTTAAATGCCTGCTTTTTCTTTCTCATTTCCTTGCAAACATCATTAAGCCACATTGGTTTCATTTTACTCCCCTTGTGCTTATTCCCCAATGGTGTATATTGATGTTATATTTGTCAAAGAGCATTTTAATCAAATTCCATGATTCTTGCTATTGAGTTCTCATAACAAATTTCATAGGATACCATATTCTGGTCACTATGTCCCTGCACTACTCCTACTGCTTTTACCCTCACCCCTAGTACTTTTTTTGATATTATTAAAATGCTGTAATTTTTTTGTGATGTACACAACTGATTTGTGAGTAATGTCTTTCCCTTTACAAAATACACTATACTCTAGTATCATTCTGCTTCATTCACAGCTCATGTCAGGGCCCGTGTCTGTTGCCTACCATTCCCGTACAACTGCTGCTTCCCCAATACTCTCCTAACACAGAGATAACCAATCTTGAATTAAGCTGGATCACAGCTGTCTCTCAGTTACGAAATGTACCCAAAAATGATGGTTTTCTCCCTTCACACTTCCACAAAGTGCCCCAGACTCCACTAACAAAACACATTTCCTACTTACTAGACTTCCTAAACTACTTATATGCTTTTGCTTTATTTGCCCTAAATTTGCTACTTTCTTCTCCTCTTACAAATAGAGAACACATTCAGTGTGAACCTGACACCTGGAAGAGAGAAACTTGCCATGTGGTGGTAAAAATTCAGCCATACCATTTTGCTTTTCAATGCAATGAGCTTGGCAGGAAAAAAGTAGACTATTTGCACAAAATTCCTGGAAGTTTTTCACTTTTTACTTTTTTATTAATTTTTTTTTCCTGTTTAGCTCATGCAATTAAAAAATGTCACCCATCCATACTCCCTATGGAGAATTTTTGCCTCAAACCAAAATCTGTGAAAAACACCTGGTGTAAAATTTCCCACGAAAAGTGCTGGTTTTCTGATCTTTTTCACCTAGCTCATTGCATTGAAATTAATATTTATAAAAAAAAAAAAAAAAAATTCAAGTCTTTCTGTCCATTGAGTCTCCTTGCCTCCAAATGTGTACTTTTGTACCTGAAGAGTATCATCCAGAACACCCGGTGTTCTTCATACTCTGAATCTTATCTCTAGGTACTTCTGGTGGCCAGAACTCAAGATAGCTCCATGTTTTTTGTTTCTTCCTGTCTGATCTTCTCCTGTATGAAGATACCTAGGTTTTGGCTTGTGGGTCTCTTGCAGCCTATACCACTTCCTGCTCTTCCCAGAACACACACCTCAATGCATTTTTTTTGGGTAGATCTGCCCCCTTCCAAGGGTAATACTGTGATTTGAGTTATTGTGGACATGTTTTCAAAACAGGGGCACTTTGTTCTGTTACCCTAATTTCCTAGCTCCGTGAGTTGGAGGAGCTCTTTATCTGGGAGATCTACCACCTTCACGGAATTCCAAAGCATATAAAATCTGATCTCAGATCCAATTCGTGTCCAGATTTTGGAGAGCCTTTTGTTCTAGAATACTAAGTTGCGTCATTCTTCTGACAAATTAGGTCCTTGATTTCTAGGGCTGTTTAAGGTCCATGACTGTCTCTCACTGGTCTCCTATCAGATGGTCTTAGCCCGGACCTTGAAGGTGCATCCAGTCTTTCACGTATCCCTTCTAAAACCCTACATCCAGGCTCATACATCTCCTCCCTCCTTGTTTCCGTCTTTTTTTTTTTTTTTTTTTTTTTTTTTTTTTTCTGCTTTTCTTGTGATCCCTTGCCTGGTTTTTCATTTGGTCCTCTTGTTTGCTAGTTCCTGATTCCTGCCTTGTCTTGTGTGTTCTGCGAGCCTTTATCAAGCTCCAGCACCTGAGTGTTTTGTGCGCGATCAGAGTTCCAGTTAGTGACCCGTAGTTTCAGGGTGTTTTCCTACTGTATTGACCTGCCTTTCTCTTTGACTTCTTTCCTGCTCTGTTTGGTACCGTGCGTATTGGATATCCTGTTATCATCTGTGTCTCCATTGTTCAACCTTTCTTCTGTTCGCTGCCTTGAACTATACTCCAAAATAGTTCTTTAAGTAGGATTCCCCAAGAAACTTCCCATTTAGTGTATATGTAGCATGTTTATTTCTACAGTCCAAATGCATAAATGTTATCTACAAACCTCATCTGCGCTCACCAGATAAACATGGGGTGGGGGGTAAGTGAATAAAGTATGATAAGTATTGGTATATAGATCTCTTTCTTAACTGGAAGACTCCTAGCCACAGGTAAGCAGATAAATCAGTACAGTGATAGTATGATGCTATGTATAACCTAAAGCAAGAGAGAGAGCTCACAGTGCCAACTCACCATGACATATCCATATAATAAATGCAATTTTATTGTGAATATAAAAAAATATATAGACCACAGCAAGGAATGAGAGTTCTCCAGTCTCCTAAACCCAAAGTGTAAGCAGACAGACAAACCTGTGATCCTCTATATAAAACTTAGATGTGTGCCCTGTAATGGACAAATATAATATTTCTTAGTAAATAGAGTATTGGGTAAGCTTGCCAAGGCATCTCACTTGTGGCCAGTCTTAAACTAATGAGATACAGGGCACACATCCTAATTTTTATATAGAGGACCTCAGGTTTGTCTGTCTATTTGCACTTTGGGTTTAGGCCTGATGTTTGGGGGACTGGAGAACCCTCTGTTACGGTTTTCTGACACTCAGACCAGGGTATGAAGTAAAAACACAGTTTTATTGCAAATAAAACAAGACCCCTAGAGGCCAGCACATAAATAGCAAAAATAACAAAGTGAATGCACACAATGATAATGACAAGTGCTAGAATAGATGGGGAATTTTCCCCAAAGGGTTAAAGACTGAAATGGGTGAGATATACAAGATTGGCCAACGCCCAGGATAAATAGCAGTCTCTGGAACACAGTGTCTCAATAGCAGGATAGTGGAGTAACTGCACTGAATACACTCTCAAGTTGATATACTAGAGCCCAAAGTCCAGAGCTGAGCCGGTACCCACGCTTGGGGCTACAGAGGAGTGCTATTGCCACACTGTAATGATCAGAACCGAAATCGCCCTTGACTAGAAAAGTAATAACCCTGCATGTGCCACTAGGATATGCCCATACACCCCTTGGGTGCTGTACTGATGGTAACTGCACAAGCTGTAATCGAGCCAATGTCCTCTGGAGTGCAATGGGAATGTACCTTCAACGTCTGTGGCCCTGAGCAAGAGAATGAACACTGACTGACAAGGCTCTGATGGAATAAGAGACACACAGAAGCACTCAGAGTAAAAGGCTATGTCAGAAAAATGTATGCTTGGCAAGAAGTATCGGAGGCACCAGACCGGAGACTACAGGCACTGCAAGGGTTAGATGGTTCTGTACACACGCGAGTACCTTGGCAGCCAACAGCAGGCAAAGCAACCTCAGGCTACAGCTACTGACAAGTGAGAGGAAAAGTGAATCGCTATTACAGTTCAGAATGTCGCAGAGCGACTGGAATGACGCAGGAACACAGGAACAGCAGGCAGAACCGGAACGGTAACTGGAACAGCAGACAGGCCGGCACAGCAACCGGAACAGCAGGCAGAACCGGAGCGGTAACTGGAACTGCAGACGGGCCGGCACAGCAACCGGAACAGCAGGCAGGGCCGGAGCGGTGACTGGAACAGCAGGCAGGTCCGGAGCAATGCTGGAACGGAGGCAGGCCGGAAACAATCACAGAGCAGGGTCATCAGCCAGAGCCGGGTCGAATCACGGAGCAGGGTCGTCAGCCAGAGCCGGGTCAAATCACGGAGCAGGGTCGTCTGCCAAAGCCGGGTCAAATCACGGAGCAGAATCAGGAACAGAGTCAGAATAGCCGGGTCGGTACACCGAAGACACTGGAATATGGCAACAAGGCGCAGCAACAGGAACACCACGAAAGGGCAACTGACAATTGCCCAAGCTCCAGCATATAACGGCACATCCTGGGCGGGCCAATCAGTCTCCACCAATGCACAGGTACATCATGATAGATTGACAGAAAGACACAGGGACCGTGATACCCTCTCCTTCCTTGCTGCTATCTATATATTTTTTTATATTCATATTAAATTGTATTTATTATATAGATATGTCATGGTGAGTTTGAGCTGTGAGCTTTTTCTTGCTTTCTGTTTGCACTTCTCCCTCGCTCATTCTAGCAGCATTTCACTGATCCTATTTAAGGACTAGGCCTGAAACCTGTCCTAGCTTGCATGCACCCTGTCTGTAATCTTTTATTCCTCAAATGACCTGTAGGGAGAGGGTAATATAAAAAGGTTCTTTTATGGAGAGGACTGTTGGATCCACAGCCCTCTCATACTCTCACTATGCAGACCCATTGGGGGTGTTTTGCATTAGGTAAGTTCTCCATTTATATATTTTATTATGATGTATGCTTTTTGTTTTTAACTGCACCACACTGGTCCCCCTACAAACATTATAAAGATCACATTTTAGGGTCCCTCGCTCTCCTCCTAAGCTTTCATTATAACATGTCTTCAGGGATTTTCTTCTTTTCATTTTAGATAGGGCTTTATAGCTGTATTAGAGTAGGACTTGCCTCAAGTGAGATACCTTTGCGCTGTTGCAAGCTTACCCACGACTTGACCAATTTGTGATAACTAAAATCTCACATATTTACTAAGAAATATTATATATGCCCATTACAGGACACACAACTAATTTTTATATAGAGGAGCATAGGTTTGTCTTTCTGTCACGCTATGTATAAAGGTTTTTTGAAAAATGGTTATATAAAGACCCAGTTCATAAAAGAGATGCAATCAAAACAATCTCACTGAATAGTGAGAGAGTCCATATCTAATAATGGATGAGATGAAATGATGGAGTTAATGAAAATGGAGTCAATAAATGGAATGAAGATGCAAATGATAGATGATATGAAGCATAGTGTCAGGCAAGGAGTGTCAGTTGGCTGCTACTCTGTGCTACTGTCAAGGGTCCGGAGTCCTCTCTAACCAATGCATATGTGAATCCTAAAAGAGAAACAGTGCACAAGAGTACCGAGTGTAGTAGTATCTTAAAGATGATGGTATAGATTAATAATTTTTTATTTTAGATTTTCCATTCTTTTTCACTTTTTTTTTTTTCACTTTTTTTTTTTTTTTTTTAAGCCACTTGTTCCTTTCCAAAGTAGACCATTATCGGTCTCTACCTTTTTATGTGTGATTAATATATACCATCATCTTTATGATATTACTATACTTGATACTCTTGTACCTTCAACACTAAGGCATGATAGAGGTGGTAAAACGGAGATTACTTCTACAGTCATAGCACTTCTCCAAGTCCTATGTTATTCTATGGAGCCAATGCACTAACATTTATCCAACTTTGAATATTTTAGCGCATAGATTTCATAGAATAACATAGGAACTGGAGAAGTGATCTCCGCTTTATACACTCTACTTTATCACCCCTTGGTATACTAAATCATGTTTTATATTTCTTTCAGGCTGGATCCAACATACAAGTGCCCTTTGTGCTCACAGCAGAATCTAAATAGAAAAAGCTTGCTGGACCATTGTAACATTGTGCATTATTTTCAGAATGTGGAAACGGTAACTGTAGTGTGTGTGTGGGTGATATATAATACATTTTTTTTTTTTTTTTGTATGAACTTTTTACATTCTGTATGAGGATAGATGGAACTGTCACTTATGTAACAAGTAGATGATTTTGAAAGAGTTTTTTAAAACGCACTTGTATTTGTTAACAAGCTTATTTATTTGTTTTGTTACACAATAGTCTAAAAAAAACTGTACGTCAGCTTGTGCAAATAGTCTACTATTTCCTGGTAGAAAGTGACAGTTGAGATGGGGAGCTGATATAGATGCTTTTAAAAATCACCTATTTGTAACAGTGACATTTCTAATTTGGATCTGAATACACACCCCCCACCTATCCCAAATTTGTGCTAGAGACAGGTTATCTGCCTGTCATCAAATTCTTATAGCATTACTGACCTGTCCGTTATCATCATGTGAGCATGTATGGGGTTACTGCACAACATTTCATTAGTGGTTTGAGACCCCATATGCAATTTGTGGGTTTTAAGTGCCTTTGTAATTTATTCTTTAGTCCCCACCCAAACACAGAATATACCACAGTAACCATTGTTTAAGACACTTGAACTTAATTAGCTGTAGCTCAAACCCTTTGTTTTATATTTTAAAACTGTAAATAACTTGTTATAAACTGGACCTGTTGGTATGCTAATCAGTATAAAGTAAGCTACAGTAAATGCTCTAATATTTTAATTATTTTAATGTATTTATTCATCATTTCATGGTAGGTCTGTCCTATTTGTGCCACTTTACCCTGGGGAGAGACTAATCAAACTACTGGAAATGTTGTTGCCCATCTTAATGCAAGACACCAGTTTAGCTATGAAGAATTTATGGTAAACTATATTTTTCTTATGTACATTTCCTGAATGCCCTAATGGATTTTGTACTGGTACTGTCTTAATGATTTGCATATGTATGATATACTATCATTTGAAATTAACTATTTCCTGGTCATCTTGGTTTAGTCTACCTTGAACAGCTTATGGAACAGAAACTAAACTAAAATTCCCATGAATCGGTGCTCAGTAACTTTCACTGAATTCCTTATTACTTTTAACCATTTTTATGATAAGTTTAGTTAACTAATCTCCATGGAGATAAGTTAACTAAACTTATTTCCTCTATCTAATGGACTGCTTAACAAGGAACTAAAGAGATAACTGCTTGCAACAAAAGGTCTTGGTCATACACTAGCCAGAAAGTTTAAGCTGATGTATCCAAATATCTCTTCATTCATATTCTCCTCAGAAGGTGAGTATTTCTAGGAGTTATCACCCTGGCACTACAAATGAGTTGATTAAACAGTACCTTTCTCCAAGAGGTAATTGGAGAAGTTATGACAAAATGGCAGTGGATACAAAGAAATTTGGGTCTAAAGAAGCTGCATCTGTCTTCTGAAGGGGACTTTCAGGTTCTGAATTTGTTCAAGACCTAACCATTTAAATCCATCATGTTCAAAGAGGTGGACATAAGCTGCAAACATGCTATATTCAAAATCTTCCTATTGCACATGATTTTCGTGCCCTATGCTTAATTTTTGAAAGACATGGGGAACAAAGTCCAATAAGAACCTCAGCCTGACAGTTCTGCTAGCAATAGCAATTAACATAGATCTCACGAGAATCAAAGAGTAAGGGTGAGATTCCTAGAGGCCATTAGAAATGTGTGTGTGTGGTGGGGTTGTTAGGTGGTGACTTTTTTCCTTTTACACTGTTTGCCTTTGTGCCTGGAATCCATTTTCATCCGTAAGTGGTCTAAATATGAGTGTCAAGGAGTCTGCTATTTGAGGGTTAAATGCTCTGTTGGTAGCCTTTATAAAATACAAATAAGTAAGTGTGTGGTGGTGATGTCTTCTAAGGACAGGTGAAACGTTTTACATCAAAAAAGTAAGTCTAAAAAAAGGTACTTCCCGCCAAGAAAAGTGCAGATTTTCCACGTTTCCCCCTAGCTCATTGCATTGAAATAAAAGGACAAACTGAATTTCCCCCCCCGCCATGTGGCAAGTTTTACTACTTGTCTCACAGGGATAGTATAAAAAGGGTGTCAAGTTCTATCAGCATTTCATTCATTGTTTGAGAGATGAAGACAATAGAATATTTTGGAACTAGTTAAGGTATTCAAATAAAGCAAAGTTGGCGTGTGGTTTAGGGAGTCTAGTTGGCAGGACATTTTTTTTTGTGTGTTTGGGGAGTTTCTCTGGGTGGGGGAGTGTGGAGGGAAAAAGGTTTACCCAAAATTCATCAACATCTTGGTTGAATGAAACAAACATCTGTGATCCAAGCTTCTTTCTACTCTAGCTGTGTTAAGGGAGACGGTGGGTGTGTTTAAAGAGCAGAGTAGATTACCCCAAGTACCCAAAAATCTTGTGACTGACTGGGAAGACATGGGCAGCTGTGATCCAACTGACTTTTCTGTGTTAGGCAAGTTTGGGGAGAAGACAGTTGTTGATGTTGATTTATTTTTTTTTATAGTGACAATTCATTTATGAAACAAAAAAAGCAATTTTGTGACAGAGACAGGGATCTTTGAGTTGTGACTGAGGAACAGACGCTAGGCGAGAGAGTATTGTATAGGGCAAGACCTCAAACACCATTAGTTCTGTTGTGTTTCTCACTGTTAAAATACATAAACTACTTTAATGTTCAGCAGATGTAGTAGGGGAGAAGGAGGATGAAAGGAGTTGGAGCAGTGCAGGGATGTGTTTGTAGCCATGTTTGCTGTAGCATGTACAATACATGTTGCTGATCCTTCTTCTCCTGACTCTGATGAGGCAGTTTGTCAAAGTCACATAAAATGTTCCTCCACCGCTACTAATATTAATGAACCATGTAAGAACACTGAAGTTGGCGCGTCTCATTCTAGTGTTGTTGGCATAATGGAAGGTGTAACAGTTTAACAAACTGCTGAATCTGACAGACAAGCAAGTACAACACCTCTCATGAAAGTAGTAGCAAACATGGTGAAGATGCCTCTAAGAGGAGAAGTGTACAGAAATTATTTGAAACTTTAAAAAGTCTAGAGGAATATAAAAGTAGTGTGGAATAAGTGGATTACTGGTGCTGATGTTGATCTAGAATATATCACTTCATCATACGCAGATTAAGTGAGATTATGATAAGGCCAGAAAAGTAGCTGAAAGGCAAAGGCTGGCCTCTACCACTGAAAAGGAGCACTGTACATGTTCAACAAGTGTTTCAGAAATCGACTTCAAAGTCTGACTCTGAACAGGTAAAGATGCCAAAATTCACAATCATACTATCAGTCATCATCTGCATTGTCACTTTTCAAGTCCATCCCCCACCCAGCCACACACACTAGTGTTGAGTAACAACCAGAAACACAGTTCATCAACACTAGCTATGATGAGTGCTTCTGCTGCTGTTGGAAGTGCAGCACCTATGACTCCTAGTAGTGGTAAAATTACAGCAACAGCTAGTCCCAATAGTTCTAATTGTAGCCACTTGAGAATTCCTCCGTCTATGAAGTCTACAGTATGGAGGTACTTCACTCACAATCCAAAAGCTAAACATGTTTTCTGTGTAAGAAGCATGTGAGCAGAGGAAGCAGACTCACCCCTAGGCACCTCCTCACTGAGAGCCTTCCTGAAGCACAGCCACAGAGGAGCCACAACTAGCAGCAGCAACATAAGCGCTTCTAAAAGTTCACAGGGGTCTAGGCGACTTTAACGGAAGTGGTGATGTTGTGTCACTGTGCCAAGATTTCCTTAATTTGAAATAACACCTATGGCTCCTGCTGCAGATGAGTGTGTCTGAGTTTGTTGTAGGAGCTGTCCACACACTGCACTGCTGAAACCTTCACAAGTCATGTTAAAACATTAAAGTTGCACAGTTCTACTGCCATGTACTGCTAACCCAAACTTTTGGCGTTTTGGGGAAGTAGTCAAGAACTTCACAAAAATAATCCCAAAGTATGCATGTGGAATAGCAAGGTTGCAAAGATGTTGGCAGTTTACATGCTGCCATATTCTTTTGTAGAAAACCTGAGGCTTTTAAGGACACTGTACCAGAATTGTACAAGCAGGTGGTTAGATTAATTTTTTCTGTAAGAGGTTTCCAGCTTTTTGTACACCACACAGACAACAAATATGTTGAAAAGTGTGCAGAGTACACAGACTATATATGACTCACTGCTCACTGTGTTACCCTTCAGCCAGTGAGCAACATTAGCATGCAGAATCAGGCCACAGGCAAAGCCAGTAATCTTGCCTCTGGTTGTCACAGTATTATTTATTATTTAAGTGTAGCAGAATGTTAGATCTTACCATGTGCACAACAGTTTATACATTCAGAGTTCTGAGACACAATCCCACAAAGTCATAAACGTATTCGATAAATTGTAGCAGATGATAGAATGGCTTGAATGTCTAACCTGCTCATTTAAAAGCTGATTTGGTCTGCTCATAATTGATCCAGCATGAGAGCTCCTTTGAGAATAGGTGATATGGTGCATATACCCTGCTTTGTCCATATGCAGAATTTAGTTTCTCCTCAGAATTTGAATCCCTAAAAGATGCTGAATCTCTCCAACCAAATCTGTGCTCATTTTAGCAGCTCCTTCAGCGCTTGCAATGCATTATATTCCACACAAGTGTAATAATCTTCTCCAGCCATCACCAGCTGAAAATGGAGGTCCCTAGCGGGTAGAGTTCCACATTATACATGCCTGAGTATGTGTACAAGCCATAGGGAAATGGAACTGTTATTGTTGCTGAAAATTCTGTGGTGGTAGTGAAATGGCAGAAAAATCTGTGGGTTTCTCAGAGCGGAAATTCTTGCAGGAAAAGCAGAAAATTTTGTTTTTGTTTATAGAGTTAAAATTATACACTCCTTCTGCGCATCTAAACCCCTTTTTATACAAGACTACCATATTGGCTCTTGAAGCAGCTGAGTGACACTCCGCACTGTTTTGTCTACTGATACTCAAATCTTTCTAACAAGGACTCTCAAAGCTGTACTACTTAGTGTTTATGTAACCTGCTTATTTCTGAAAAACAAATATATACATTTATCCATAATAATCCTCAACTGTCACTTTTTGTTCATTCACTTGGTTCACATCTTTCTGTAGAGGGGAAAAAAAAATCTTCCTGCTGCATGTATTTAGAATCTCAATATATTTTCTAATTAAATTAATTTGAATACCCACTTCAAGATCACTAAAAAAAAAATGGGCTCCGTACTGACCCATGAAGCACTTCACTTACTTTACATCAACTATATTTAACAGTGTATTATTTCTATCCATGCACAATATGGTGTTCCAAGCTGGTCCTTTTAATTTTATGCAGTAACCTCTTGTGAGGCAATGTATCAGATTTTTGCAAAATTCAAATATGCTTCATCCACAGAAACATAGTCCAAGCAATCCCTTACCCTTTAATTTTTTCTGGTTCTCTTCATGGTGGCATATTGTGGAGGTTTCCCTTTTGCCTTGGAGACACTAGAGCAGACTTTCCTATTGCAGGAGGGCAGGTTTTCCTAACCCAGAGAGGTTTCAAACTGCTTGCATTGCAATGTATTGGATACCTCTTTTACTCAAAAGGTAAAACATTTATGATTTTAAATCTTTCCTGTCAGAGTGAAAGTGGCGGAACAATTTAGTAATACATCTAGTATTTCTTTAACTTGTACAAAATATATGGTGTATGTAAAGCTATAGTGTGTGTGTGTGTGTGTATATGTATAATATATACACACATTAAATGTGTGTATAAATATATAATGGTGTATGTTTCTAGATCATAAGGGGTGTGGCATGCAACACTGATTGTCCGAGGGCCCCTCCCTCCTCAACCAACCACTATTTACCTTGCTGGTTAGGAGGAAGAAGGGGGGGTGACGTGAAATATTTCCAGGTCCGATCTACTACCCTATAGTTCGAGTATGATGGAAGCAGCTCTCATTCTTCCCTGGGTCCTGATGCCCCACCACGAGGTCTTCCTTTGAGTGCCTCTCTGGCACTCAAAGGCTTAAAATTACAAGGGTTCTCCACACAGGAAAAGACATGCAACAACTGTGTAAATGTGTGTATGTATATAATACAATCTAACATTTTCTCTCTCTCGCTCTCTCGCTCTCTCTCTCGCTCTCTCTTTTGCGCGCTCTCGCTCTTTTGCGCGCTCTCGCTCTTTTGCGCGCTCTCGCTCTCTTTTGCGCGCTCTCGCTCTTTTGCGCGCTCTCGCTCTTTTGCGCGCTCTCGCTCTTTTGCGCGCTCTCTTTTGCGTGCTCGCGCTCTCTCTCTCTTTCGCTATCTCTCTCTCTTTCGCTATCTCTCTCTCTTTCGCTATCTCTCTCTCTTTCGCTATCTCTCTCTCTTTCGCTATCTCTCTCTCTTTCGCTATCTCTCTCTCTCTTTCGCTATCTCTCTCTCTTTCGCTATCTCTCTCTCTCTCTCTTTCGCTATCTCTCTCTCTCTTTCGCTCTCTCTCTCTTTCGCTCTCTCTCTCTTTCGCTCTCTCTCTCTCTCTCTTTCGCTCTCTCTCTCTCTCTCTCTCTCTCTCTTTCGCTCTCTCTCTCTCTCTCTCTCTCTCTCTCTCTCTCTTTCGCTCTCTCTCTCTCTCTCTCTCTCTCTTTCGCTCTCTCTCTCTCTCTCTCTCTCTCTCTCTCTCTCTCTCTCTCTTTCGCTCTCTCTCTCTCTTTCGCTCTCTCTCTCTCTTTCGCTCTCTCTCTCTCTCTCTCTCTCTCTTTCGCTCTCTCTCTCTCTCTCTCTCTCTTTCGCTCTCTCTCTTTCGCTCTCTCTCTTTCGCTCTCTCTCTTTCGCTCTCTCTCTTTCGCTCTCTCTCTTTCGCTCTCTCTCTCTCTTTCGCTCTCTCTCTCTCTCTCTCTCTCTCTTTCGCTCTCTCTCTTTCGCTCTCTCTCTCTCTCTTTCGCTCTCTCTCTCTCTTTCTCTCTCTCTCTCTCTCTCTTTCGCTCTCTCTCTTTCGCTCTCTCTCTCTCTCTTTCGCTCTCTCTCTCTCTTTCGCTCTCTCTCTCTCTCTCTCTCTCTCTCTCTCTTTCGCGCTCTCTCTCTCTCTCGCTCTCTCTCTCTCTTTCGCTCTCTCTCTTTCGCTCTCTCTCTCTCTTTCGCTCTCTCTCTCTCTTTTCGCTCTCTCTCTCTCTCTCTCTCTTCGCTCTCTCTCTCTCTCTCTCTCTTTCGCTCTCTCTCTCTCTCTCTCTCTTTCGCGCTCTCTCTCTCTCTTTCGCGCTCTCTTTCGCGCTCTCTCTCTCTCTCTCTCTTTCGCTCGCTCTCTCTCTCTCTCTCTCTCTCTCTCTCTCTCTCTCTCTCTCTCTTTCGCTCGCTCTCATCTCTCTCTTTCGCGCTCTCTCTTTCGCGCTCTCTCTCTCTCTCTCTCTCTCTCTCTCTCTCTCTCTCTCTCTCTCTCTCTTTCGCTCTCTCTCTCTCTTTCGCTCTCTCTCTCTCTCTCTCTCTCTCTCTTTCGCTCTCTCTCTCTCTCTCTCTCTCTCTTTCGCTCTCTCTCTCTCTCTCTCTTTCGCGCTCTCTCTCTCTCTCTCTCTCTCTCTTTCGCGCTCTA